>CM075775.1:38597508-39819293 GCA_037974665.1 Ehretia macrophylla
GTTCTAAACTTGTTACTAGCTAAGCTTGTAAAGCATGTAAAATCCAAATTAAAGATAGGGAATTCTCAGCCAATCTTATTGTATTACCTTTTCGAGACTATGAAGTCATTTTAGGGATGGACTGGTTGCCAAAGCATCATGCCCAACTAGATTACCAGACGAAGATTGTAATATTCCGGATACCTGGTCAACCAATATTGGAAGTCATGGGTCGAAGAAATTTCACCAGGAGTTCCATCATTTTATGTACGAAAGCAGTGAAGTCCTTGAGGAAAGGATGCAGTGGATACTTAGCTTACCTCATTAACAAGCCGTTAGACAAAGCTAAGTTGGAGGAGATGCCAGTGATCAAAGATTACGCAGATGTATTTCCAGAAGAATTGCCCGGTTTACCCCCAAATCGGGAGATCGAGTTCATTACAGAATTACTGCCTGGCACCCAGCCGATATCTAAAGCTCCCTATCGTATGGCACCGGCTGAGCTACAAGAATTAAAGGACCAATTGCAAGGATTATTGAAGAAGGGATTTGTTCAACCAAGTTATTCTCCATGGGGTGCGCCAGTCCTATTTGTAAAGAAGAAAGACGGAACGTTGAGGCTATGCATCGACTACCGAGGATTGAACCAAGTGTGTCAAGAATAAATACCCACTTCCACTGATCGACGAGTTATTTGACCAACTTCAAGGAGCCAAAGTGTATTCGAAGCTCGACTTGAGGCAAGGGTACTATCAGTTGCGGATCAAAAAAGAGGATGTGCCTAAAATGGCTTTTAGGACGAGATATGGGCATTATGAATATGTGGTGATGCTATTTGGACTAACCAATGCCCCTGCAGCTTTTATGGACTTGATGCAAAGGGTGTTTCAACCTTACTTGGACCAATTTGTGGTGATCTTCATTG
Source organism: Ehretia macrophylla (assembly GCA_037974665.1). Classification (NCBI taxonomy): domain Eukaryota; kingdom Viridiplantae; phylum Streptophyta; class Magnoliopsida; order Boraginales; family Ehretiaceae; genus Ehretia; species Ehretia macrophylla. The sequence goes on from CM075775.1 coordinate 38,598,413, forward strand.
ATGATATTTTGGTGTACTCGAAATCCGAGGCTGAGCATGAACAACATCTACGGTTGGTACTGCAGAAACTTCGAGAGCATCAATTGTATGCAAAGTTTAGCAAGTGTGAGTTTTGGTTGCAGCATATTGCATTTTTAGGGCATTTCATATCCCAAGAAGGAATAGCAGTGGATCCAACAAAGATAGAAGCGGTGATGTCTTGGAAGAAGCCGAAAAACGTTACGGAGGTTCGGAGTTTTCTTGGTCTAGCCGGCTATTATCGGAGGTTCGTGAAGGATTTCTCAAAGATTGTAGGCCCGCTTACAAAGCTCACTCAAAAGAAAACAAAGTTCGTATGGGATGACAAGTGTAAGAACAGCTTCCAAGAATTGAAGAAAATATTGACTACCGCACCTGTTCTTGCATTGCCTGAAGGGAGTCAAGGTTTTGTAATCTATAGCGATGCTTCGAAGAAGGATTGGGTTGTGTGTTGATGCAAAATGGTAGAGTGATTGCGTATGCTTCTAGGAAACCAAAGCTGTATGAATTGAACTACCCGACGCATGATTTGGAGTTAGCGGCTATTGTGTTTGCACTCAAGAAATTGAGGCACTATCTATGGGGTAACAAGTTCGAGGTGTTTACTGATCTCAAGAGCTTGAAATACTTGTTCTCACAAAAGGAGTTGAACATGAGGCAAAGGCGGTGGATGGAGCTTTTGGATGATTATAACTGCACACTCAATTATGTGCCCGGTAAAGCGAATGTAGTTGCAGATGCCTTAAGTCGGAAAGCAAGCATGGCAAAATTGGAAGTCAAGGTGCAAGAGTTGTTGAAGGAAGCATTTTTGTGGAAACCACAATTGACTCAAAAAGGATTACTAGTTGCCACTACACAAGTTCAATCGACCTTGTTGTCTGAATTACGAGAGGCTCAACAGAAGAACCAACAGTTTCAGAAGATTAAAGAAAGCAACACAGATTTTAAGTTTCTTGATGATGGTGTTTGGAGATTTAGGAATCGGATTTGTGTTCCTAATGAGCCAGAGCTTAAAAAGAAGATTCTTGAAGAAGCCCATAATTCAAGATATACTATTCACCCGGCAGAACAAAGATGTACCAGGATTTGAAGCAACACTATTAGTGGAATAACATGAAGAGAGAGATCGTGGAGTTTGTAGCACGGTGTTTGACTTGTCAGAGAGTCAAAGCAGAACATCAACGACCAGCAGGTTTACTTTAGCCGTTGGAGATTCCTCAATGGAAATGGGAACATATAACTATGGACTTTGTTATGGACCTGCCCAGCTCACAAAAAGGTCATGACGCCGTTTGGGTCATAGTGGATAGATTGAATAAGTCAGCGCATTTCTTACCGATGAATAAGGAGGATAGTCTTGAGAAATTGGGAGATATGTATGTGGCGGAGATTGTAAGATTGCACGGGATGCCTGTGAGTATTGTATCGGATAGGGATCCTCATTTTACTTCCCGATTTTGGAAGAGATTGTAAGAAGCTTTGGGAACGAAGTTGAGTTTCAGCACGGCTTATAACCCTCAGACTGATGGACAATCTGAGAGAACTATTCAGATTCTGAAGGATATGCTGAGGGCGTGTGTTTTAGACTTCGGGAAAGGTTGGGAGAAATATATGTCTCTAGCGGAGTTCGATTATAATAATAGTTATCAAGCCACAATCGGGATGGCCCCATTTGAGGCATTGTATGGACGTAAGTGTCGATCCCTAATTTACTAGGATGAAGTTGTTAGGAATAATGCCCAAAAAGCCAATAAATTGTATTTTGGAATTATGGATAATGTGTTATTTAATTTATTAATTCATTTAATATGGGCAATTTATTTATTTATTATTAATGTCTTGATTAAATAAATAAAGTCCTTGGAATACTATTTATAGATTCTATCCTTAGGAGTAAGGATATGAGTGACGGAATCTATAATCATAAATATATTCTAAAAAGGTTGTCCCCGATCATAGGATAAACTAGTTGGGCGTTAGTTTATGCGGAAAGATCGGATTACAGTCTATTAACCAAATTATATGAGATATCAATTTGGGCGATTTGCCTCATATCGTTATAATAGATGTATAAGTACTTATTATGAATAAGTAACTGGACATGACCACTGATACAACAAATTACGTGGAATGTCAATGGTTTGTTGTATCATGTAATTATGCAATTAGTCCTTAGACCTGAGATACTACGATTATCTCATGATTAAGAATGTCATTATTTGCTGGTACGAATAAGCTAGTCCTAATCATGGATTAGACAATGTATTCAGTGGTTGTGATTTATTCTGCCATGGGAAATGTATATGTAGACACGGAAACTGTCAATTGGGTGTCCTATGCAATCTGATTAATTGAGTGACTTGAAATCCTTGGCCAAGGTGGAATAGTGGAAGTCGTTTCATGAATTATTCATTAGTCAATGATTAATTGGGTTTTGGCATATGGTCGAGTAAAAGAGTTTGACGACCCAATCCATGACTCTAGCTTGATTGGGATAATTGAGACAGTAGGATTTGATTGTATATAAATTACTATTTAGGTTCGCATGCTTGCACTTCATCTTTAATTGGGTAATCGTGATACACTGCTAGGTGTCACTCACGATTTGTGAATTAATTAGAAAGAGTTCTAATTTAATTAATTGGTTGAATTAATTATTCGCTGCCGATTAAAAATGAACCCGAGAGGTCACACACAAATAGAATTTGCAGATTAATTGGACTAGAGAAAAAGATTAAATTAAATTTAGGATTGTCCTAAATTGGGCTTGTAGTAATTAGATGGTAATCTGATTGATATGGAGTCCCAAACTGGTAAGTTTAAGACCAGCCCACTTATGACTTAGGTCATATGTGTTTCCTATATATAGAACTATTTTGACAGAGAAATAGCTAGCACATTTTTCATAGTCAGAATTAAAATATAGGATTTCTCTAGAAAACCTAGTGGGGGTGAAATCCAGTTAGCAAGTGCAGATTCTGTGTGGATCAATCTTGGAGGCTTCACATGTGGAGAGCTTGATTCAGATTCTACATCGATCTACGCTTCAAGAGGTAATCCTGAACTGTTAGCATATTTAATTTAATTAGATTAAATTATTATATGATTTAGATTTGCATAATTAAACATGGACGGATACATGATATTATTTTCCGCTGCGCAATTATTTTAATTGTCATGTATTTTCTCAACAGTGGTATCAGAGCCACTGTTCATGTTTTTTATGCGATTTAACGTTTATGGCACAGTTTCCTATATCTCTTATATTGTATTAAAGTTGTTTAATTTTGTGATTGAAAAATAGCCCATAATCTTCCTTCTCAATTTATATGAAAAAAGGGTTTTTCATAATTAAAATTTTTAAGAAAAGCGTATTTCTGAAAATTTTAATTATTCTGTTTTTATGTATATTGTATATATTTTTCAGAATTTTGAAAAACGTTTAAAAAAAAAAAATTCCCCACCCACCCCAAGCAGTGGCGCCATGGCAGCGGCGCACCGCAACGCCGCTTCCTTCCCCAGCAGCGCCTGATGGCGCTGTTGGGAACAGCAGCCCTGCTGCCATAGCAACGCAGCAAGGCTGCTGCCTCGGCAGCAGCCACGCTGCCTGTGCAGCGCTGCTGCTAGGCAGCAGCACTGCACAAGGAGGCAGCGACACTGCCTTGGAGGCAGCGCCGCTGCCGAGGGAGCCACCATGGCTGCAAGGTGCAGCCATGGTGGAAAAAGGGGGAAGGGGGGGCGCAGGGAAGAGAAGGGAAAAGAAAAAAAAATAAAAAATTTTGGGTTAGGGATTCCTGACCCAGATCTGGATCCGTTTTGGATCCGGATCCAGGTCTGAAACCCATGACCCAAGTGTCATGGGTTGATGGGTTTTGGGCCTTGCTTTGTTTTATTTTATTTCTTTTCTAATTGGGCTATTGAAGAGTTTTGGGCTTTGATGAGTTGTTTTAAAATAGTGGTTTTAAAATGTTTGGGCTAACTATGTTCTAATAAAAGGTTGGTTTTATTAATTTAGCCCATAACTTTATTTTAATAAAACACTATTTTATTTAAAAGCCCAAAAAGGATATTAAGAGATTTAATTAATAAATTGTTTATTAATTATATTATATATAAATAAAAGGTGTTTTATTTATTTTATGAGATATTTTTGTTTATTTAATCAATAGTTTATTAAATTTAGACAACTAGATATAATGAGATTATATCAAGGAAATTAATTGTGCCATATTCGTGGATTACCTATTTTATTATTATGTGCTTGGATGATCATGGACTAGAATGGATGAATGAATGGATGTATGTTTATTTATTTATTTATTCATTTGGGTTTTATATAATTATTTAAATGGGGCTTGCATGCCTCTTACCCATTTTGATAATGTAAAACCCCTATTCCCATTTATATATCCCACTAGATTAGGAATCTATTTACATAAATGTAACAAGAAGATCAAGCAGGACGTATCAAGGAGTTGGTGGACCCGGTTCGCAGAAGGAGTTTTGTGAAGCCCAACAAGGAGTAGCCCAACTATTGGGCCCTAATTTATTCTAGGAATTCAACCCAGTGGCTCAGGTTGATAGTGCTCCTAGTCCATGGTCATCCTATTTATTTACATGCATTTATTTATTATGCGATATATATTAAATGCGTCGATGTTTCTAGTTTAGTTTATACGATAAATTGAAACCAGAAGCATGTGAAAAGTGAGACCTTAATAAAAGACCGGCAAATCTTCCAACTCCAAATATTAAGTTAATAATGATGTAGTCTAAGAGTAGATTATATCATTGCCTTCTATTATTATAGATTAGTTTATATGTTAGGCAAGTAAGTAATTGACTGTGGATACATAGGAGCTATTTATTTGTATTAATATGTAAACTAAGTCTATAAAACATGAGATGTAGGAGAATTTAGATTCTTACTGGCTACCAAAAATCTATCATGTGAGCTGTCGGTATTTCATTAATCTAAATTTCCTAGGATAATAGGTTTGACTTAAACAATTCTTAAAGACCAAAAATTTATAATGTGAGGTCAAGGGAATTGTAGGCAAGAAAATTGGGATTTGTAGGTGATGCATTGAATAAGGTGTTATTCACTCATTAGTGTTTGTATCACCAAAAATCTATAATGTGAGGTGAAACAAAAATTAATGGGCCTCCAATCCACTAAGAAAATCATTTATTTGATTTTCCGTTTGCTACTAAGGAAGTGTAGAATTCGAAAAATTTTAGTGGGGGTACTATTTGATTTAAAGACCCAAGTCAAGTAGTTAATAATATGTTATCTAATTTCAATTAATTATTTTCTGTAGTTATATGTCAAAAATGAATCCTCTTGCAACTATCCTAGATAAGAACTGTTTGACTGGACCAAACTATGCTGACTGGTTCCGCAACTTGAAAATCATATTAAGTTCTGAAAAAATTGAGTACGTGCTTGATGGTCCACTTCCTGAAGAGGCTCAAGGGGCATCTGAAGAGGAATTGGAAACCATTAGGAAATGGCGAGATGATGCGTTGAAGGTCAAAAGCTACGTTTTGGCTTCAATGACAAATGAGCTTCAACGTCAACATGAGGACATGGAAGATGTCACTGAAATCATCAAACACTTACAAGAGTTGTATGGTGTGAAGAACAGGGTTGCTAGGTATAAGATATCTAGGGAATTGTTCCGATTGAGGATGAGTGAGGGATTAGATGTCAATACGCATGTTCTTAAGATGATCGGTTTGATCGAGCATCTTGAATCCTTGAATTTCTCTATGGATTTGAACTTGCAGACTGACTTGATACTTCAATCTCTATCTGAATCCTTCCATTCCTTTATTGTCAATTTCTAGATGAATGACATTGAGCGCACCTTACCTCAGCTCTTGAATATGCTGGTTATATACCAAGGGCAGATGAAAGGAAAAGGTAAGGAAACTGTGTTGGCATTTGCCTCTTCTTCATCTGCTAAGAAGCAGAAAAAGAACAAGAAGAAAGGTAAAAAGGCCCCTTAGGGCAAGCCCACTGGAGGTGTGTCCAAGAAGAAGGGGAAGGTTGCAAAACCTGGAACTTGCTTTCACTGTGAGAAGGAAGGACATTGGAAGAGGAATTGTCCAGAGTACCTCAAGAGTTTGAAGGGAAAGGGCAAGGCTTCTGCAGGTATGTCTCGATTGCTCATGTTTGAGATTAGTCTTTCGATTAATCATGATTCTACTTCATGGGTGCTAGATTCTAGCGCTACTTCTCATATTTGTACTTCTGTACAGGAACTGAGGAGAAGTAGAGTTTTGGGAGAAGGCGACGTAGTCCTAAAGGTGGGAAATGGAGCAATGGTTGCTGCGTTAGCTATTGGGACATGTTGTCTTACTTTGTCGTCTGAATTTACTTTAGTTCTGGATAATTGTTTATTTTTGCCAAATGCTTTGAGAAACATCATTTCCGTTTCAGTTTTAGTTCAAAATGGTTTTGAATTTAAGTTCATGGATAATGGATGTTTTATTTATTTGCGAAATAAATGTGTTGGCACTGGCAAATTAGTAAATGGGCTTTATATACTTGATATAAAGAAAGACGACAATAAAAATGAGCAGTGCATGAATGTACATACTTTTCAAAGGTCTAGAGATACTATTAATTCTAAATATTTGTGGCACTTAAGATTAGGTCATATAGGGGAAACTAGAATCACGAAGTTGGAGAAAGAAGGACTTATAAGCGCATGTGGCCCAAGTCCAATCCCAGCATGTGAATCTTGCATCTTAAGGAAAATGACCAAATCACCCTTTGTGGGACAAAGGCAAAGAGCCACAAACATTTTAGAATTAATACACACTGATGTGTGTGGGCCTTTTGGTGAATTGGCCCGAGGTGGGTTTGCCTACTTCATTACTTTTACTGATGATGTGTCTCGGTATGGGTATGTGTATCTTATGAAACACAAATCTGAATCATTTGAAAGGTTCAAAGAATATAGAGCAGAAGTAGAAAACCAAACTGGAAAAAAGGATTAAGGCTCTTTGGTCTGATCGAGGAGGGGAATACCTTAGTACTGAATTCCAATAGTATCTCAAAGAAAACGGCATAATCGTATCATTGACTCCACCTGGAACACCTGAGCTTAATGGTGTGTCAGAAAGGAGAAATAGGACTCTGCTGGACATGGTCAGATCAATGATGAGTTATACTGATTTACCTATTCGCCTTTGGGGCCATGCTCTTCTCACCGCAACATACATCTTGAATAGGGTCACTTCCAAATCAGTTATAAGCACTCCTTATGAGATCTGGAGAAATAAGAAGCCCAGCTTTAATCACATTAGAGTATAGGTTTGTCCTGCTTATATTAAAAGGCTTAAAACTGAGAAATTGGAAGCGAGATCTGACAAAGTTAGATTCACTGGTTATCCCAAAGATTCGTTGGGATACAACTTTAATTCCCTTACTGATCAAAGAGTCTTCGTCAGTAGACATGCCATATTCTTGGAAGAAGAGTTCATCCAAGGAGGTGGTCTGGGAAGAAAAGTAGAGCTTAATGAGGGAAACGTTGAGCAACCAATTGACCAGGTAGAAAACCAGGATTTGATCCAGGATGAAACTATTCAAGAAGAACCAACTGCTTCACTACAGATATGCAAATCTTTAAGGACTGTTCGTCCCCCCACAAGATATAGTTACATTCATAGCCAAGGACAAGAGTTGTTCACATTGGATGATGGTGATCATATTGATGATCCCCTAACCTATGAAGAAGCTATTTCTGATAGGGACTCAGAAAAATGGCTTGAAGCCATGAAATCAGAAATTGATTCAATGCACACCAATCAAGTCTGGAATCTTGTAGATCCACCTGAGGGTATGGTACCTATTGGGTGCTAATGGGTTTATAAGAGAAAGAGGAGTGCAGATGGGAAGGTAGAGACCTTCAAAGCAAGGTTAGTTGCAAAAGGTTACCGTCAAAGACAAGGAGTTGACTATGAGGAAACATTCTCGCCTGTAGCAATGCTCAAATCCATTAGGATTTTATTGGCTATAGCTGTACACTATGATTATGAGATATGGCAGATGGATGTCAAAACGACTTTTCTTAATGGCTTCATTGAAGAAGACATTTATATGGAACAGCCAATGGGTTTTGAATCTGTGGGTGAAAGTAACAAAGTGTGCAAGCTAAAGAGATCTATCTATGGACTCAAACAAGTCTCAAGGAGTTGGAACAAACGTTTTGATGAGGTCGTCAGAACATTTGGCTTCATTAAGAATGAAGACGAACCTTGTGTTTACAAGAAAATCAGCAATAAAGCAGTTACATTCCTCATCTTGTATGTAGATGACATACTACTGATTGGGAATGACATTGGTATGATGACATCTGTCAAGGTCTGGTTATCAGGGACATTCTCCATGAAAGACTTGGGAGAAGCAACCTATATCCTAGGAATTCGAATCTATAGAGATAGATCGAAAGGATTGATAGGTCTCTCCCAGAGTACGTACATAGAGAAGGTGTTAAAGAGGTTTAACATGCAAGATTCTAAAAAGGGACTGTTACCTTTTAGACATGGCATTCATCTCTCTAGGGCTATGAATCCTAAGTCAGCTGAAGAAAGAGAGAGGATGAATAGGATTCCATATGCTTCAGCAATTGGAAGCCTTATGTATGCTATGCTATGTACTAGGCCTGATATCGCTCATGCTGTAAGTGTTACTAGCAGATATCAGTCAAATCCAGGTGATGAACACTAGATAGCAGTCAAGAATATCCTAAAGTACTTGAATAGGACTAAGGATATAGTCTTGATATATGGAGGAAGGGAATTGAAAATCGAGGGTTTCACTGACTCAGATTTTTAGTATGATGTGGATGATCGTAAATCCACATCTGGATTCATTTTCATTTGTAATGGAGGAGCAGTCAGTTGGAAGAGTTCCAAACAGAGTACGACTGCAGATTCCACTACAGAAGCCGAATACATCGTAGCATTAGATGCAGCAAAAGAGGCCGTTTGGATCAAGAAGTTTGTCTCAGAACTTGGAGTGGTTCCCTCCATTGAGGTCGTAGTGCCGTTACATTGTGATAATAATGGAGTGATAGCGCAAGCTAAGGAACCTAGGTCTCACCAAAAATCCAAACATGTAGAGAGGCGTTACCACATTATCCGAGAAATTGTGGGGAGAGGCGACATAGTAATGCAGAAAGTAGCTTCAACAGATAACACTGCTGATCCGTTGACCAAGGCTTTAACTAAGCAGTCTTTGGATCGACACTTAGAAGGGATGGGTATAAGATACCATTCTTATTGGCTTTAGTGCAAGTAGGGGATTGTAGGGAATAATGCCCAAAAAGCCAATAAATTGTATTTTGGAATTATGGATAATGTGTTATTTAATTTATTAATTCATTTAATATGGGCAGTTTATTTATTTATTATTAATGTCTTGATTAAATAAATAAATTCCCTAGAATACTATTTATAGATTCTATCCTTAGGAGTAAGGATATGAGTGACGGAATCTATAATCATAAATATATTCTAAAAAGGTTGTCCCCGATCATAGGATAAACTAGTTAGGCGTTAGTTTATCCGGAAAGATCGGATTACAGTCTATTAACCAAATTATATGAGATATCAATTTGGGCGATTTGTCTCATATCGTTATAATAGATGTATAAGTACTTATTATGAATAAGTAACTGGACATGACCACTGATACAACGAATTACGTGGAATGTCAATGGTTCGTTGTATCATGTAATTGTGCAATTAGTCCTTAGACCTGAGATACTACGATTATCTCATGATTAAGAATGTTATTATTTGCTGGTACAAATAAGCTAGCCCTAATCATGGATTAGACAATGTATTCAGTGGTTGTGATTTATTCTGTCATGGAGAAATGTATGTGTAGACACGGAAACTGTCAATTGGGTGTCCTATGCAATCTGATTAATTGAGTGACTTGAAATCCTTGGCTGAGGTGGAATAGTGGAAGTCGTTTCACGAATTATTCATTAGTCAATGATTAATTGGATTTTGGCATATGGTCAAGTAAGAGAGTTTGACGACCCAATCCATGACTCTGGCTTGATCGAGATAATTGAGACAATAGGATTTGATTGTATATAAATTACTATTTGGGTTCGCATGCTTGCACTTCATCTTTAATTGGGTAATCGTGATACACTGCTAGGTGTCACTCACGATTTGCGAATTAATTAGAAAGAGTTCTAATTTAATTAATTGGTTGAATTAATTATTCGCTGCTGATTAAAAATGAACCCGAGAGGTCACACACAAATGGAATTTGCAGATTAATTGGACTAGAGAAAAAGATTAAATTAAATTTAGGATTGTCCTAAATTGGGCTTGTAGTAATTAGATGGTGATCTGATTGATGTGAAGTCCAAGACTGGTAAGTTTAAGACCAGCTCACTTATGACTTAGGTCATATGTGTTTCCTATATATAGAACTATTCTGACAGAGAAATAGCTAGCACACTTTTCATAGTCAGAATTAAAATATAGGATTTCTCTAGAAAACCTAGTGGGGGTGAAATCCAGTTAGCAAGTGCAGATTCTGTGTGGATCAATCTTGGAGGCTTCACACGTGGGGAGCTTGATTCAGATTCTACACTGATCTACGCTTCAAGTGGTAATCCTGAACTGTTAGCAAATTTAATTTAATTAGATTAAATTATTGTCTGATTTAGATCTGCATAATTAAACATGGACGGATACATGATATTATTTTCCGCTGCGCAATTATTTTAATTGTCATGTATTTTTTCAACAGAAGTAGGTGAAACGAAGACTTTTGACCCGACCCTACTACCTGAACTTATGAAGACTGTTGATAATATCCACCTCATCCGGAAACGGATGCTTACCGCCCAGAGCAGGCAGAAAAGTTATGCAGACCGACGCAGACGGAGCCTAGAGTTTGAGGTCGGCGACAAGGTGTTCTTGAAGATATCACCCCGGAGGGGACTGATTAAACACGGCAAGGGTGGAAAGTTAAGCCCGAGGTTTATAGGACCATTTGAGATAATTGAGAAGGTTGGCAAATTGGCGTATCGCCTAGCACTACCCCAAAACCTCTCCAATATTCACGACGTCTTTCATGTTTCAATGCTACGAAAGTATCACCCTGATCCATCGCATATCTTGGAGCCAGAGTCGTTGCAGCATCGGGAGAACTTGTCTTATGAAGAGAAGCCCATTCGGATCCTAGACCAGCAAGATCGGGAGTTGCGCAGCAAATTTATACCGATGGTGAAAGTGTTGTGGGATCATCATGGAGTTGAAGAAGCAACATGGGAAAGGCGAGACCAGATGGAGCAACAGTATCCAGCATTATTTCAAAGGTAATATTGAATTTCGGGATGAAATTCTTTTAAGGAGGGGAGGATGTGAGGCCTGACCTTGATTTGCGTACGATACCTTGTTCCGTGTGCCCTAACCTAGATTTGTGTGCCTTGACCTAGGTTTAAGAATTGTGTTTTGTTTTGTGTGCCTTGCATCGAATTACGTGTATACATTTAGGGCTGCGTGCATTTACTTAGGAAACGTGCATTCGTCTCGTAGTTCGTGCCCTATCTTGTAGTGCGTGCCCTAAATCTAGGAAAGCATGACCTCACGCTAATCAAGAAAGCATCTTACACGAAGCACTAGATCATTAATTAATCCTACAAATTCCACTAACTAATATTAAATTGCTAATTCAACCCACTAGAAGACAAAATCTCACAAAAAGCTAGACATTCTTTATTCTTTATTCTTTATTCTTTATTCTTTGCATATCCCAAACACACAATTAATTATTGCTCAACCAAGACAAAAATTCAGATTTTATCACACCCTTGGCCGACCACTAGGAGCTTTGTGCATGCAATCCAATTTCAAAATTTATTCCCCAAACATTCTATGACAATTCTATGACACAAAGCAATAAAAAAATTAGCTCAAAACCCTCCTCAAAGCTCCAAATCTCGACACAAGCTCCTTGCCCATGCTAGGTGATTCAAATTATGCTTCTTGAAGACACAAAATTCTGATTTTGCAAGGCCCTAGGCCGACATATGCATCAAACCTAGCAAGCTTTCATTTTTTTTTTCATTCTTTCTTTCTTTCTCACATTTCTTCTCACTCTCCCATTCTTCTCTTTCTCTCTCGGACTTGGCTGAGTTTCTACACTCCATAGATTAACTTCATCACTCAATGGTTCATCAAGACATACAAGAAGCTTAGGATATCGCCAAAGCAACACTAGGAACAAAGAAGCACACATGCAAGCCTTTACCTCATCCATTTCGGTTTAGGTGAGTTTGTTAGCTTCCATTTCTTTTCTTCTTCTTCTAACCACATGCACCTACTAAGAACTTACTAAGCTAGGAAATTAGAGAAATCCCAAGTTGTCTCTCGGCTAAGCAAGGAAAAAGATCAACTTTGTGCTTCACCAAGAGTTTGAGCATCTTCTTTGTTGTCTTGCTAAGGTGAGGGCTAAAACTTCTTGAAAAGCTTTCAAAAACCACATGCATGCCCTTAAATGTCTATCTTTACTTCTGTACTTGTGATATATGTGTGTTCATGAGCTTTTGTAAACATGCATGGCAAGATATTTGGCTAGAATGTGATGATAGATGAAATCGGGTATGTGACAGCCTTCTGCCTTGTTGGTGCAAGGTGATTTGACCAGGTAAAATATATTCAAAATGCGTGAAAATTGGTAGGTAACTAGTCTTGCCAGTTCTGAACACTTTTTGCAGAAATAGGCCAAAGCTAATTTTGACTCTAAGTCCTCAAAATGGCTAATTATCAAAATGTGTCCAAATTTGGAAAGTCTGGAAAAATGAAGCAGGTTTTGGCAGATTCACTGACCTTGTAGAACGAACCAGTGTTGACTTAGTAAATGATATCCAAAACCTATGAAATTTGGTATACTGCTATATTTTTCAGTTCTGGACATTTTTGTCAGAAATGGACTAAGGCTAAATCCGAACCTAAGGCCCTCAAAAACGACAAGTATTGAAATGTGTGCAAATCTGGACAGTTTTGTGTAGTCTCACTGTTTTGGCTATAACTCTTGAACCCGAACTCCAAATGATGCAAGGTTTGTTTCTGAATTTAGTTCACTCCTTAAGATTTAATTTTACATCTTGTTCACTGGAATTGGAGATTTTTTGCTTGTCTTAATGATCATGAGAAAACAGTCCATTGCAGTGAGGGTTTCACCTGTTGATATACTTAGAAAATTAACGTAGCTTCCCTTTTTGTATTAAATGCTTGGGATTGTGGCATTTGGATGTTGTGTGGACTGTTTTGAATGCTTGAGGGTGTTTGAATTAATCAATGCATGGCTTGAACTTAATTACGAGATGACTTGGGGTTTAATCGCACGGGTAAGCACGAATTGAAACCCTAGTAACTAGGTAAACTCGCTAAGTGTTGATCCTTTGGATATTGTGTTTGATTATGTGTTTAGTAGGCTACCCGTAGTTTCCCTTGTAGCCCTTAATACGATTTCGATGATTACATGTTGATAAGTAGGCCTTTCTTGCACCCGGTCCCACGTAGATGTCGTTGCATGATGAATAATCTTATTATTTGATTACGTGAACTTTGAAATGAGTTATATGATTTGATTTACATGCGTTACATGGCTGCCTGTTTAATATTCATATAACTCCATGTGCTTTTCAAGTGAATTTACTTGTCATATCATGCCTCGCGTGTTTAACTGTCAATGTGCAATCTTATGACTGCTCGGAGGCAACCTACTTTGTTGTTCTCCAAATGTGATATATTACATGTCATAAATGTGCATTGCATACAAGGTTGCAACCTTTCATTTTGGCGTGGTAGCGTTCACGCACACCGGGCGGCATCGGGCTTGCCAGTGCAACCGTGACTACCATTGTCCAATTCCCTCTCTCGCTTGGGGGCTAGACTTCCTCGGAGAGTTGGGTCGTAGGATTTCGGGGTACATCCGGAGTACACCCATTTGGCGTGATAAGGGGATGAATTGAAGCCGGCCGCAACAACTGATACTGGAATTGAACTGAGACCAAAAGCTTACCGTATCCTTTTCACTATGTGTATAAGTACTCTCGCTTGGTTCCTAGAGGACCTCGGGGAGGAAAGACGGGTAATTGTGTTACTTTACTTTTACATTACGTTATGTACTTACTTGTGATATATTCATGCTTGCAAAATGGTTTTCATAAGTTGAACTGAAAAATGAGTTTCAAAACTTATTTCTCGTTTCCCCTCGCGGAGTTCATAAGGACTCACCCTCTTTTATCATCTCAGGTGAAGAAGACCAGGAACAGGTACCCGAGGACGACGTGCCTAATGATGATTCCTTGGAATGATTGCTTGCCCTACGTGCCTTGTTTGACTATGGCCATTTTGTGAACAATATGTTGCTTGAAGACTATTTCATTTCTTATGATACTTGTTGTTGTAATGTAAAAGACCCCCGTTATAATTTGGGGTCTAATTTTGGCTTGTACTGATCGTAACTAGATAGACACTACTATGGTCATTTTGCTATCGTTATTGGCTAGTATCTATCATAAGATTATGAAATATCCGGTAAGGATTAAGTAAAATGAACCTATCCAATCTTAAGCAGGTACTCATTGATTAGTTAAGATCAACAGGTACGTTTGCAACAAGGATTAACAAACTAACGAGACATAGTATCATGCTAGGTTATTAATCAAATGAGACTTCGAGATAACTAATAGGCGTTTCAATTGATGGAAAATAGTAATCTTAGTTGGAAATGAAATTGAGATTGATAATTTTGAGGCGTTTAGAGAATTAGGTCAAACCAAAAAGTCCAATTACAACCGTTATGCTGCCGATTTTCCCAAAAATTGTGGAGTTTAGGCTAAAACGTTAAGTGTTACACTTTCATGAACGATTAAGTATGAGATATGACTTGAATGATTAGATCACACCCTAGTCTAACCTTCATAGGCCAAGTTGGGGTGTGATAGCAGCCGAGCAAGCTTGGTTCCCCCGTCATAGAGCTCTCAGAGAGCTTTCCAATGGTATGTTGTGCGCCGCATAACTCTTGACGGATCAAATGTTATAGGCACCGGAGCGACGGAGACCTGGTCATAGGTCCCGCGCCCTCGGTTTGTGGGCCCAGCCTCTACGCGAAGTGAAGTTGTCTTGCCCAAGATGATGTGGGACTCGATAATAGAAATATGACGGATAAAGAATCTTGGCAAGCCTGAACGGGGCAAAAAAACAAAACGAAAAAGGGGGGCTGAAACACGAGGACTTCTCAAGGGGTCACCTATTCTAGTACTACTCTAGCCCAAGCATGTTTAACTTCAGAGTTTTGATGGGATCTGGTGCATTAGTGCTGGTATGATCACACCCATCATGTTGAGGACGCAAAACCCTTTTGTGTCTTCCTTTTCAAAGCTCACGACGAACGATCTGGGGTGGAGAAATAGCGCAAAAAGAAGAAAAGTGGACTGAAACTGATAAACATGTTCGATTTTGGGCTCTAAAAACATGCGCAGCCTAGCAGGCTTGCTGTCGCCGTCGTAGAGATCTCAGAGAGCTTCTCCACGGTATGTTGTGCGCCGCATAACTCCTTGCGGATCAAAAGTTCTGGGCACTGGAGCGACGGAGACCTGGTCACAGGGCTCGCGCCCTCGGTTTGCTGGCCCAGCCTCCACGTGAAGTGCAGTTTTCTTGCCCAAGATGCTGTGGGACTCGATATTAGAAATGTGATGGATAAAGAATCTTAGCAAGCGTGAACGGGGCTAAAAAAACAAAACAAAAATGGGGCGTGCAACACGAGGACTTCCCAGGGGGTCACCCATCCTAGTACCACTCTCACCCAAGCACGCTTAACTTCGTAGTTCTAAAAGGATCTGGTGCATTAGTGCTGGTATAATTGTACCGGTCATGTTCAGGGCACAAAGCCCTCATGTGTCGACCTTTTCGCCAGTCATGATGAACGATTTAGGACGAAGAAACAGCGCAAAAAGAAGAAAATTGGCTCGAAACTGATGAAAACGTTGGATTTTGGGCTCCGAAAATAGGTGTAGCCGAGCAGGCTTGTTACCCTTGTCGTAGAGCTCTAAGAGAGCTTTTTAACGGTACGCTGTGCGCCGCATAACTCCTTATGGATCAAATGTTATGGGCACCGATGCGATGGAGACCTGGTCACAGGCCCCGCGCCCTCAGTTTGCAGGCAGCCTCTACGCGAAGCGAAGTTGTCTTGCCCAAGATGCTGTGGGACTCGATAATAGAATTGTGACGGATACAGAATCTTGGCAAGCCTGAACGGGGAAAAAAAACAAAATGAAAATAGGGGGTGCAACACGAGGACTTCCCAGGGGGTCACCCATCCTAGTACTACTCTCGCCCACGCATGCTTAACTTTGGAGTTCTAATGGGATCCAGTGCATTAGTGCTGGTATGATTGCACCCATCATGTTCAGTGCTTAAAGTCCTTATGTGTTGTCCTTTTCGCCGGTCACGACGAATGATCTGGGATGAAGAAACAACACAAAAGGAAGAAAAGTGGCCAGAAACTGATGAAAATATTCAATTTTGTGCTCCAAAGACAGGCGCAGTTGAGCAGGCTTGTTGCCGCAGTCGTAGAGCTTTCCGATAACTTTTCAACGGTATGCTGTGCGCCGCATAACTTCATACGGATCAAATATTATGGGCACCGGAGCGACAGAGACTTGGTCATAGGCCCCGCGCCCTCGGTTTGCAAACCCTGCCCTACGTGAAGTGCAGTTGTCTCGCCTAAGATGCCGTGGGACTCAATAATAGAAATGTGACAGATAAAGAATCTTGGCAAGCCTGAATGGGGCAAAAAAACAAAACGAAAAAGCCGGGTGCAACACGAGGACTTCCCAAGGGGCTACCCATCCTAGTACAACTCTCGCCCAAGCACGTTTAACTTCGGAGTTCTAATGGGATCCGGTGCATTAGTGCTGGTATGATCTCACCCGTCTTGTTCAGGGCGCAAAGTCCTTATGTGTCGTCCTTTTCGCGGGTCATGACGAACGATCTGGGATGAAGAAACAGCGCAAAAAGAAGAAAAGTAGAGCAAAACTGATGAAAATTTTTAATTTTGGGAATCAAAAATAGGCACAGCCGAGCAGACTTGCTACCATCGTCGTAGAGCTCTTAGAGAGCTTTCCAATGGTATGCTATGCGCCGCATAGCTCCTTACGGATCAAAAGTTATGGGCATCAGAGCGACGAAGGCCTTGTCATAAGTCCCGCTCCCTCGGTTTGCGGGCCCAGCCTCTACGGGAAGCGAAGTTGTCTTGCCCAAGATGGCGTGGGACTCAATAATAGAAATATGACAGATAAAGAATCTTGGCAAGCCTGAACGGGGCAAAAAAACAAAATGAAAAAGCGGGGTGCAACACGAAGACTTCCCAAGGGGTTACCTATCCTAGTACTACTGTCGCCTAAGCATGTTTAACTTCAGAGTTTTGATGGGATCTGGTGCAGTAGTGTTGGTATGATCGCACCCGTCATATTGAGGGCGCAAAGCCCTTTTGTGTCGTCCTTTTCACGACTCACGACGAATGATCTGATACGAAGAAACAGTGTAAAAAAAAGAAAATTGGCCTGAAATTGAAAAAAATGTTCGATTTTAGGCTCTGAAAATGTATGTGGCTGAGCTGGCTTGTTGCCCCCGTCGTAGAGCTCTCAGAGAGCTTTTCAACGGTATGTTTTGCGCCACATATCTCCTTGCGGATCAAAAGTTATGGGCACCGGAGCGACGGAGACCTGGTCATAGGCCCCGCATCCTCGGTTTGCGAGCCCAGCCTCCACGCGAAGCGCAGTTTTCTTGCCCAAGATGCCATGTGACTCGATATTAGAAATGTGACGGATAAAGAATCTTGGCAAGCCTGAACAGGGCAAAAAAACAAAATGAAAATGAAGGGTGCAACACGAGGACTTCTTAAGGGGTCACCCATCCTAGTACTATTCTCACCCAAGCACGCTTAACTTCGGAGTTCTAATGGGATCTAGTGCATTAGTGCTAGTATGATCGCACCCATCATGCTCAGGGCGCAAAGCCCTTATGTGTAGTCCTTTTCGCCGGTCAAGATGAACTATTTGGGATGAAGAAACCGCGGAATAAGAAGAACAGTGGCTCGAAATAGATAAAAACGTTGGATTTTGGGCACCGAAAACAGGCGCAGCCGAGCATGCTTGCTGCCCCTGTCGTAGAGTTCTCAGAGGGCTTTCCAACGGTATGCTTTGCGCTGCATAACTCCTTACGGATCAAATGTTATGGGCACCGAAGCGACGGAGACCTAGTCACAGGCCCCGCGCCCTCGGTTTGCAGGCTCAGCCTCTACGCGAAGCGAAGTTGTCTTGCCCAAGATGTCGTGGGACTCGGTAATAGAATTGTGATAGATAAAGAATCTTGGCAAGCTTGAACGGGGAAAAAAAACAAAATGAAAATGGGGGGGTACAACATGAGGACTACGAGGGGGTCACCCATCCTAGTACTACCTCGCCCAAGCACGCTTAACTTTGGAGTTCTAATGGGATTCGGTGCATTAGTGCTGGTATGATCGCACCCATCATGTTCAGTGCGTAAAGCCCTTATGTGTTGTCCATTTCGCCGGTCGCAACGAACGATCTACGATGAAAAAACAGCGCAAAAAGAAAAAAAATGACCCGAAATCGATGAAAATGTTAGATTTTGGGCTCCAAAAATAGGCACAGTCGAGCACGCTTGCTACCACAGTCGTAGAGCTCTCCGAGAGCGTTCCAACGGTATACTGTGCGCTGCATAACTCCTTACGGATCAAAAGTTATGGGCACCGGAACGACGGAGACCTGTTCACAGACCCCTAGCCATCGGTTTGCGGGCCTAGCCTCTACGCGAAGCGCAGTTGTCTTGCCCAAGATGTCGTGGGACTCGATAATAGAAATGTGATGGATAAAGAATCTTGGCAAGCCTGAACGGGGCAAAAAAATAAAACAAAATAAGGGGTGCAACACGAGGACTTCCAAGGGGGTCACCCATCCTAGTACTACTCTAGCCCAAGCACGTTTAACTTCGGAGTTCTAATGGGATCCGGTGGATTAGTGCTATTATAATCCCACTTGTCATGTTGAGAGCGCAAAGCCATTTTGCGTCGTCCTTTTCACGGCTCACGACAAACGATCTGGGATGAAGAAGCAATGAAAAAGATGGAAAATGGCCTGAAACTGATGAAAGTGTTCGATTTTAGGCTCCGAAATCAGGCACAACCTACCAAGCTTGCTGCGCCCGTCGTAGAGCTCTCCGAGAGCTTTCTAACGGTATGCGGTGTGCCGTATAACTCCTTACGGATCAAATGTTATGGGCACCGAAGCAATGGAGACATGGTCACAAGCCTCGCGCCCTCAGTTTGCTATCCCAGCCTCTACGTGCAGCGAAGTTGTCTTGCCCAAGATGCCGTGGGACTTGATAATAGAAATGTGGCGGATAAAGAATCTTGGCATGCCTGAACGGGGCAAAAAAACAAAACGAAAAAGAGGCGTGCAACACGAGGACTTCCCAAGGGGTCACCCATCCTAGTACTACTCTCGCCCAAGCACGTTTAACCTTAGAGTTCTGATGGGATCCAGTGCATTAGTGCTTGTATGATCGCACCCGTCATGTTGAGGGCACAAAACCCTTTTGTGTCGTCCTTTTCACGGCTCACGACAAATGATTTGGGACGAAGAAACAACGCAAAAAGAAGAAAAGTTGCCCGAAACTGATGAAAACATTAGATTTTAGGCTCCAAAATCGGGCGCAGCCGAGCACGCTTGCTACCCCTGTCGTAGAGCTCTCTGAGAGATTTTCAACGGTATGCTGTGCACCGCATAACTCCTTACGGATCAAATGTAATGGGCACCGGAATGAAGGAGACATGGTCACAGGCCCTGCGCCCTCGGTTTGCTGGCCTAGGCTCTACGCGAAGTGAAGTTGTCTTGCCCAAGATGCCGTGGGACTCGATAATAGAAATGTGACGGATAAGGAATCTTGGCAAGCATGAATGGGGCAAAAAAACAAAATGAAAATGGGGGGTGCAACACGAGGACTTCCCAGGGGGTCACCCATCCAAGTTCTATTCTCGCCCAAGCACGCTTAACTTCGAAGTTCTAATGGGATCCGTTGCATTAGTTCTGGTATGATCGCACCCGTCATGTTCAGGACGTAAACCCTTATGTGTCATTTTTTTCACCGCTCGCGATGAACGATCTGGGACGAAGAAACAGTGCAACAAGAAGAAAAGTGGCATGAAATTGATGAAAGCTTTCAATTTTGGGCTCCGAAAGCAGGCTTGATACCCCCGTCGTAGAGCTCTCAGAGAGCCTTCCAACGGTTTGCTGTGTGCCGCATAACTCCTTACGTATCAAAAGTTATGGGCACCAGAGCGACGGAGACTTGGTCACAAGCCCCGCGCCCTCGGTTTGCGGGCCCAACCTCTACACGAAGCGCAGTTGTCTTGCCCAAGGTGTCGTGAGACTCAATAATAGAAGTATGACGGATAAAGAATCATGGCAAGCCTGAACGGGGCAAAAAAATTAAATTAAAATGGGGGGTGCAACACGAGGATTTCCCATGGGGTCACCCATCTTAGTACTACTCTCGCCCAAGCACGCTTAACTTCGGAGTTCTAATGGGATGTGCTAGTATGATCGTGCCCGTCATGTTTAGGGCGCAAAGCCCTTTTCTGTCATTTTTTTTGCTGGTCATGACGAACGATATGGGACGAAGAAACAGCACAAAAAGAAGAAAAATGGCCCGAAATTGATGAAAACGTTAGATTTTGGGCTTTGAAAACTGGCACAACTGAGCAGGCTTTGTGCCCCCATCGTAGAACTCTCAGACAGCATTCCAACGGTATGCTGTGCGAGGCATAACTCCTTATGGATCAAAAGTTATGGTCACCAGAGCGACGAAGACCAGGTCACAAGCCCCGTGCCCTGGGTTTGCGGGCCTAGCCTCAACGCGAAGCGCAGTTGTCTTGTCCGAGATGCTGTAGGACTCGATAATAGAAATGTGACGGATAAAGAATCTTGGCAAGCCTAAACGGGGCAAAAAAAACAAAACGAAAAAGGGGGTGCAACACGAGGACTTCCCAGGGGATCACCCATCCTAGTACTACTCTCGCCCAAGCACGCATAACTTCAGAGTTCTGATAGGATCCAATACATTAGTGCTAGTATGATCAGACCCGTCATGTTCACGGTAGAATGCCCTTATTTGTCATCCTTTTCGCTAGTCACGAGGAACGATCTGGGACGAAGAAACAGCACAAAAAGAAGAAAAGTAGCCCGAAACTGATGATAACGTTGGATTTTGGGCTCTGAAATTAGGCACAGATGAGCAGGCTTGCTGCCCGCGTCGTAGAGCTCTCAGAGAGCTTTCCAACGGTATGCTGTGCGCCGTATAACTCCTTACGAATCAAATGTTATGGGCACCGGAGGGATGGAAACCTGGTCACAAGCCCCCGCCCTCGGTTTACGGACCCAGCCTCTACGCGAAGTGCAGTTGTCTTGCCCAAGATGCCGTGGGACTCGATAATAGAAATATGACGGATAAAGAATTTTGGCAAGCCTGAACGGGGCAAAAAAACAAAATGAAAAAGGGGGGTGCTACACGAGGACTTCACAAGGGCTCACCCATGCTGGTACTACTCTCGCCCAAGCATGTTTAACTTTGGAGTTCTGATGGGATCTGGTGCATTAGTGTTGGTATGATCGCACCCGTCATGTTGAGGGCGTAAAGCCCTTTTGTGTCGTCCTTTTTGCAGGTAACGACGAACGATCTGCGACGTAGAAACAGCGTAAAAAGAAGAAAAGTGGCCCAAAACTGATGAAATTTTGGGCTTTGGAAATAGGCGCAGCTGAGTAGGCTTTCTGCCCCCGTCGTAGAGCTCTTAGAGAGTTTTCCAACGGTATGCTGTGCGCCGTATAACTCCTTACGAATCAAAAGTTATGGGCACCGGAGCGACGGAGACCTTGTCATAGGCCCCGCGCCCTCGGTTTGCAGGCCCAGCCTCTACGCGAAGCGAAGTTGTCATGTCCAAGATGACGTGGAACTCGATAATAGATATATGATGGATAAAGAATCTTGGCAAGCCTGAACGGGGCAAAAAAACAAAACTAAAATGGGGGGTGCAACACGAGGACTTCCCAAGGGGTCACCCATGCTAGTACTACTCTCGCCCAAGCATGTTAAACTTCGGAGTTCTGATGGTATCTGGTGCATTAGTGCTGGTATGATCGCACCCGACATGTTGATGGCGTAAAGCCCTATTGTGTCGTCCTTTTCACGGCTAACAACGAACGATCTGGTACGAAAAAATAGTGCAAAAAGAAGAAAAGTGGCCTGAAATTGATGAAAACGTTCAATTATGGGCTCTGAAAACATGCACAGCCAAGCAAGCTTGCTGCCCTCGTCGTAGAGCTCTCAGAGAGCTTTCCAACGGTATGCTGTGTGCCGCATAACTTTACAAATCAAAAGTTATGGGCACCGGAGCGACGGAGATCTGGTCACAGGCCCCGCGTCCTCGGTTTGCTGGCCTAGCCTCTACTCGAAGCGCAGTTGTCTTGCACAAGATACCGTGGGACTCGATAATAGAAATGTGACAGATAAAGAATCTTGACAAGCCCGAACAGGGCAAAAAAACTAAACGAAAATGAGGGGTGCAGCACGAGGACTTCCTAGAGGGTCACCAATCCTAGTACTACTCTCACCCAAGCACGCTTCAATTCGGAGTTCTAATGGGATCCGGTGCATTAATGCTGGTATGATCGCACCTGTCATGTTCAGTGTGCAAAGCCCTTATGTGTCATCCTTTTCGCCGGTCATGACGAACGATCTGAGATGAAGAAACAGCGTAAAAGGAAGAAAATTAGCCCGAAACTGATGAAAATGTTCAATTTTGATCTCCAAAAATAGGCGCAACAGAGCAGGCTTCCTGCCCCAATCGTAGAGCTCTCTGAGAGCTTTCCAACGGTATGTTGAACGCCGCATAAATCCTTACGGATCAAAAGTTATGGGCACCAGAGCGACGGAGGCCTGTTCATAGACCTCGCGCCCTCGGTTTGCGGGCCCAGCCTCTACGTGAAGCGTAGTTGTCTTACCCAAGATGCCGTGGGACTCGATAATATAAATTTGACGGATAAAGAATTTTGGCAACCCTGAACGGGCTAAAAAAACAAAACGAAAAAGGGGGGTGCAACACGAGGACTTCCTAGGGGGTCACCCATCCTAGTACAACTCTCGCCCAAGCACGCTTAACTTCGGAGTTCTAATAGGATCCGGTGCATTAGTGCTGATTTGATCACACCCGTCATGTTGATGGCGTAAAGCCCCTTTGTGTCGTCCTTTTCACGGCTCACGACGAACGATCTGGGTCGAAGAAACAGTGCAAAAAGAAGTTAAGTGGCCTGAAACTGATGAAAATGTTCGATTTTGGGTTTCAAATTCAGGCGCAGGGGAGTAAGCTTGCTGCCCCCGTCGTAGAGCTCTTTGAGAGCTTTCCAACGGTATGTTGTCCACCGCATAAATCCTTACAAAACAAATGTTATGGGCACCGGAGCGACGGAGAAATGGTCACAAGCCCTGCGCCCTCGGTTTACGGGTCTAGCATCTTCGCGAAGTGAAGTTGTCTTGCCCAAGATGTCGTGGGACTCGATTATAGAAATATGACGGATAAAGAATTTTGGCAAGCCTGAATGGGGCAAAAAAATAAAACGAAAAAGGGGCGTGGAACACGAGGACTTCCTAAGGGGTCACCCATCCTAGTACTACTCTCGCCCAAGCACGTTTAACTTCGGAGTTCTGATGGGATCCAGTGCATTAGTGTTAGTATGATCGCACCTGTTGTGTCGAGGGCGCAAAGCCCTTTTGTGTTGTTCTTTTCACGGCTCACGACAAACGATATGGGATGAAGAAACAGCGCAAAAAAAAAAAGAAAAGTGGCCCGAAACTAATGAAAATGTTCAATTTTAGGCACCGAAATCAAGCACAACCAAGCAAGCTGGCTGCCCCTGTCGTAGAGCTCTCCGAGATCTTTCTAACTGTATATTGTGCACAGCATAACTCCTTGCGGACCAAATGTTATGGGCACCGGAGCGACGGAGGCATGGTCACAGGCCTCGCGCCCTTGGTTTGCTGGCCCAGCCTCTACGCAAAGCAAAGTTGGGTTGCCCAACATGTCGTGGGACTCGCTAATAGAAATGTGACGGATAGAGAATCTTGGCAAGCCTGAACGGGGCAAACAAACAAAACAAAAATGGGGGGTGCAACACGAGGACTTCCTAGGGGGTCACTCATCCTAGTACTACTCTCGCCCAAGCACGCTTAACTTCGGAGTTCTAAAGGGATCCGGTGTATTACTACTGGTATGATTGCACCCGTTATGTTCAGGGTGCAAAGCCCTTATGTGTCATTTTTCTCGCTGCTCACGACGAACGATCTGGGACGAAGAAACAACGCAAAAAGAAGAAATGTGGCCCAAAACTGATGAAAATGTTCGATTTTGTAATCTGAAAACAGGCATAGCCTGGCAAGTTGGCTGCCCCTGTCGTAGAGCTCTTAGAGAGCTTTCTAACGGTATGCTGTGCGAGGCATAA
Source organism: Ehretia macrophylla (assembly GCA_037974665.1). NCBI lineage: Eukaryota > Viridiplantae > Streptophyta > Magnoliopsida > Boraginales > Ehretiaceae > Ehretia > Ehretia macrophylla. The sequence goes on from CM075775.1 coordinate 38,623,060, forward strand.
CTCCTTACGGATCAAATGTTATGGGCACCGGAGCGACCGAGACCAGGTCACAAGCCCCGCGCCCTCGGTTTGTGGGCCCAACCTCTACGCGAAGCGCAGTTGTCTTGCCCAAGATGCTGTGGGACCCAATAATAGAAATGTGACGGATAAAGAATCTTGGCAAGCCTGAACGGGGCAAAAAAACAAAACGAAAATGGGGGGTGCAACACGAGGACTTCCCGGGGAGTTACCCATCCTAGTACTACTCTTGCCTAAACAACCATAACTTCAGAGTTCTGATGGGATCCAGTGCATTAGTGCTTGTATGATCGCACCCGTCAGATTCAGGGCGCAAAGCCCTTATGTGTCGTCCTTTTCGCTGCTCACGTTGAACGATCCGGGACGAACAAACAAAGCAAAAAGAAGAAAAGTGGCTCGCAACTGATGAAAGCGTTCGATTTTGGACTCCAAAAATAGGTGCCGTCGTGCAAGGTTGCTGCCTCTGTCGTAGAGCTCTCAGAGAGCTTTCCAACGGTATGATGTGCACTGCATAACTCCTTACGGATCAAATGTTATGGGCACCGGAGCGTCGGAGAACTGGTCATAGGCCCCAGGCCCTCGGTTTGCCGGCCCAGCCTCTACGCGAAGCGAAGTTGTCTTGCCCAACATGCCATGGGACTCGATAATAGAAATGTGACGGATAAAGAATCTTGGCAAGCCTGAACGGGGTAAAAAAACAAAACGAAAAAGGGGCGTGCAACACGAGGATTTCCTAAGGGGTCACCCATCCTAGTACTACTCTCGCCCAAGCACGTTTAACTTCAGAGTTCTGATGGGATCCAGTGTATTAGTGCTGGTATGATTGCACCCGTTCTATTGAGGGCGCAAAGCCCTTTGGTGTCGTCCTTTTCTCGGCTCACGACGAACCTTCTGGGACAAAAAAACAGCACAAAAAGAAGAAAAGTGGCCCAAAACTGATGAAAAATTTAAATTTTGTGCTCTAAAAATAGGCGCAACTGAGCTAGCTTCCTGCTCCAGTCGTAGAGCTCTCCGAGAGCTTTCCAACGGTATATTGTGCACCGCATAACTTCTTACGGATCAATTGTTATGGGAACCGGAGCGACGGAGACCTGGTCACAGGCCCCGCCCCCTCAGTTTGCGGGCCCAGCCACTACGCGATGCACAGTTGTCTTGCCCAAGATGTCGTGGGACTCGATAATAGAAATGTGACGGGTAAAAAATCTTGGCAAGCCTAAACGGGGCAAAAAAACAAAACGAAAAAGGGGGGTGCACCACAAGAACTTCCCAAGGGGTCACCCATCCTAGTATTACTCTCGCCCAAGCATGTTTAACTTTGGAGTTCTGATGGAATCCGGTGCATTAGTGCTGGTATGATAGCACCCGTCATGTTCAGGGCGCAAAACCTTTATGTGTCGTCCTTTTCGTCGGTCACAACGAACGATCTGGGACGAAGAAACAGCACAAAAAGAAGAAAAGTGGCCCAACAATGATGAAAATGTTCAATTTTGGGCTCCAAAAATAGGCGCAGCCGAGCAGGATTGCTACCCCCATCGTAGAGCTCTCAGAGAGCTTTCCAACGGTATGCTGTGCGCCGTATAACTTGTTACGGATCAAAAGTTATGGGCACCAGAGCGACGGAGACCTGGTCATAAGCCCCGCACCCTCGGTTTGCGGGCCCAGCCACTACGCGAAGCGTCGTTGGCTTGCCCAAGATGCCGGGGGACTCGACAATAGAAATGTGACGGATAAAGAACTTTCTAAGCTTGAACGGGGCAAAAAAAACAAAAACAAAAATGGGGAGTGCAACACGAGGACTTCCCAGGGGGTCACCCATCCTAGTACCACTCTGGCCCAAGGATGCATAACTTCAGAGTTCTGATGGGATCCCGTGCATTAGTGTTGGTATGATCGCACCAGTCATGTTTAGGGAGCAAAGCCCTTATTTGGCATCCTTTTTGTCGGTCACGCCGAATGATCTGGGACAAAGAAACAGCGCAGAAAGAAGAAAATTGGCCCAAAACTGATGAAAACGTTCGATTTTGGGCTCTGAAATTTGGCACAGTTGAGCAAGCTTGCTACCCCCGTCGAAGAACTCTCAAAGAGCTTTTCAACGATATGCTGTGCGCCTCATAACTCCTTACGGATCAAATGTTATGGGCATCGGAGCGACAGAGACTTGGTCACAGGCCCTGCGCCCTCAGTTTGTAGACCCAGCCTCTATGCGAAGCGCAGTTGTCTTGCCCAATATGCCATGAGACTCGATAATAAAAATGTGACGGATAAAAATCTTGGCAAGCCTGAACAGGGCAAAAACAAAAAAACGAAAATGCGGGGTGCAACACAAAGACTTCCCTGGGGATCACCCATCCCAGTACTACTCTCGCCCAAGCACGCTTAACTTCGGAGTTCTAATGGGATTCGGGGCATTAGTGATGGTATGATCGTACCCGTCATGTTCATGGCGCAAAGCCCTTTTGTGGAATTTTTTTCCCCCCGCACGACGAACGATCTGGGATGAATAAACAGCGCAAAAAGCAGAAAAGTGGCCCAAACCTGATAAAAACAATCAATTTTGGGCTCTGAAAATAGGCGCAACCGAGCAGGCTTGCTGCCTCCGTCGTAGAGCTCTCAGAAAGCTTTCCAAAGGTATACTGTTCGACGGAGACCAGGTCACAGGCCCCGCGCCCACAGTTTACTGGCCCAACCTCTACGCGAAGCGCAGTTGTCTTGCCAAAGATGTCGTAGGACTCGATAATAGAAGTGTGACGGGTAAAGAATCTTGGCAAGCCTGAATGGGGTAAAACAACAAAACGAAATGGGAGGTGCAACACGAGGACTTCCCAAGGGGTCACCCATCCAACTATTATTCTCGCCCATGCACACTTAACTTCGGAGTTCTAATGGGATCCGGTGCTTTAGTACTGGTATGATCGCACCAGTCATGGTCAGTGCGCATAGCCCTTTTGTGTCATCCTTTTCGCTGGTCATGACGAATGATCTGGGACGAAGAAACAATGCAGAAATAAGAAAAGTGGCCCGAAACTGAAAAAAACGTTCAATTTAGGGGTCCAAAAATAGGCGCAGCCGAGTGGCTTGCTGCCCTAGTCGTAGAGTTCTCCAAGAGCTTTCCAATGGTATGCTATGCGCCGCATAACTCCTTACGGATCAAATGTTATGGGCACCGGAGCGACGAGGACATGGTCACTGGCACCACCCCCTCGGTTTGCGAGCCCAGCCTCTATGCGAAGCGAAGTTGTCTTGCCCAAAATGTCGTGGGACTCGATAATAGAAATGTGACGGATAAAGAATGTTGGCAAGCCTGAACGGGGCAAAAAAACAAAACGAAAAAGGGGCGTGCAACACGAGCACTTCCTAAGGAGTCACCTATCATAGTACTACTCTCGCCCAAGCACGTCTAACTTCAGAGTTTTGATGGGATCTAGTGCATTAGTGCTGGTATAATCGCACCCGTCATGTTGAGGGCGCAAATCCCTTTTGTGTCGTCCTTTTCACGGCTCACGACAAACGATCTGGGACGAAGAAACAGTGCAAAAAGAAGAAAAGTAGCCTGAAACTGATTACAACGTTAGATTTTGGGCTCCGAAATCAGGCGCAGCCGAGCAAGCTTGTTGTCCCCAACGTAGACCTCTCCGAGAGCTTTCCAATGGTATGTTGTGCAACGCATAACTCATTACAGATCAAATGTTATGGGCACCAGAGAGACGGAGACATGGTCATAAGCCCCGCGCCCTTGGTTTGCCGACCCAGCCTCTACGCGAAGCGAAGTTGTCTTGCCCAAGATGCCGTGGGACTTAATAATAGAAATGTGACGGATAAAGAATCTTGGCAAGCCTAAACAGGGGAAAAAAACAAAATGATAATGGGGGGTACAACACGGGGACTTCCCAGGGGGTCACCCATCCTAGTACTACTCTCGCCCAAGCACGCTTAACTTTGGAGTTCATATGGGATCCGGTGCATTAGTGCTAGTATGATCGCACCCGTCATGTTCAGGGTGCAAAGCCATTATGTGTCGTTTTTTTTGCCGCTAATGACGAACGATCTGGGACGAAGAAACAGTGCAAAAAGAAGAAAAGTCACTTGAAACTAATGAAAACATTCAATTTTGAGCTCCAAAAATAGGCAAAGCCGAGCAGGCTTGAAGCCTGCGTCGTAGAGCTCTCAAAGAGCTTTCCAATGGTATGCAATGCGAGGCATAACTCCTTACGGATCAAAAGTTATGGGCACCGAAGCGACGGAGACCAGGTCACTGGCCCCGTGCCCTCGATTTGCAGGCCCAGCCTCTACGCGAAATGCAGTTATCTTGTCCAAGATGCCATAGGACTCGATAATAGAAATGTGATGGATAAAGAATCTTGGCAAGCCTGAACGGGGCAAAAAAGCAAAACGAAAATAGGGCATCCAACACGAGGACTTCCTAGGAGATCACCTATCCTAGTACTACTCTCGCCCAAGCACGCATAACTTCGGAGTTCTGATGGGATCCAGTGCATTAGTGCTGGTATGATCGCACCCGTCATGTTCGGGGCACAAAGCCCTTATTTGTCAACCGACGAACGAGCTGGGATGAAAAAACAGCGCAAAAAGAAGAAAAGTGGCCCGACACTGATGAAAACATTGGATTTTTGGCTTGAAAAATAGGCGCAGCCAAGCAGTCTTACTGCCTCGCCGTAGAGCTCTGAGAGAGGTTTCCAACGGTATGCTTTGCGCCACATAAATCCTTAAGGATCAAATGTTATGGGCACCAGAGCGATGGAGACCTTGTCACAGGCCCCGTGCCCTCGGTTTGCAGGCCCAGCCTCTACGCAAAGTGAAATTGTCTTGCCCAAGATGCCGTGGGACTCGATAATAGAAATGTGACGGATAAAGAATCTTAGCAAGCCGGAACGGGGCCGAAAAACAAAACAAAAATGGGGGGTGCAACACGAGGACTTCCCACGGGGTCACCTATCCTAGTACTACTCTCGCCTAATCACGCTTAACTTCGGAGTTCTAATGGCATTCGTTGCATTAGTGCTGGTATGATCGCACCCGTCATGTTTAGGGCGCAAAGCCCTTATGTGTCATTTTTTTTGCCGCTCACGACAAACGATCTGGGATGAAGAAACAGCGCAAAATGAAGAAAAGTGGCCCGAAACTGATGAAAACGTTTGATTTTGGGGTCTAAAATCGGGCGCAGCCGAGCAAGCTTGTTGTCTCCGTTGTAGAGCTCTCCGAGAGCTTTCCAACGGTAAGCTGTACAACGCATAACTCTTTACGGATCAAATGTTATGGGCACCGGAGCGACAAAGACATGGTCACAGGCCCCTCGCCCTTGGTTTGCCGGCCCAGCCTCTACGCGAAGCGAAGTTGTCTTGCCCAAGTTGCCGTGGGACTCGATAATAGAAATGTGACGGATAAATAATCTTGGAAAGCCTGAACGGGGCAAAAAAACAAAACAAAAATGAGGGGTGCAACACGAGGACTTCCCAGGGGGTCACCCATCCTTGTACTACTCTCGCCCAAGCACGCTTCACTTCCGAGTTCTAATGGGATCCGGTGCATTAGAACTGGTATGATCGCACTCATCATGTTCAGGGCGCAAAGCCCTTATGTGTCATTTTTTTTGCCGCTAACGGCGAACGATCTAGGTCGAAGAAACAGCACAAAAAGAAGAAAAGTGGCCTAAAACTGGTGAAAACGTTCAATTTTGGGCTCCGAAAATAAGCGAAGCCAAGCAGGCTTGATGCCCCTGTCGTAGAGATCTCAGAGAGCTTTCCAACGGTATGCTGTGCGAGTCATAACTCCTTACGGATCAAAAGTTATGGGCACAAGAGCGACGGAGACCAGGTCATAGGCCCCGCGCCCTCGATTTGCGGGCCAAGCCTTTATGCGAAACGCAGTTATCTTGTCCAAGATGCCGTGGGACTCGATAATATTAATGTGACGGGTAAAGAATTTTGGAAAGCCTGAACGGGGCAAAAAAACAAAACGAAAATGGGGCGTGCAACACGAGAACTTCCCAGGGGGTTTCCCATCCTAGTACTACTCTCGCCCAAGCACGCATAACTTTGGAGTTCTGATGGGATCCGGTGCATTAGTGTTGGTATGATCGCACCTGTCATGTTCAAGGCACAAAGCCCTTATTTGTTGTCCTTTTCGCCGGTCACGACAAACGATCTAAGACGAAGAAACAGCGCAAAAAGAAGAAAAGTGACCCAAAATTGATAAAAATGTTGGATTTTGGGCTCGAAAAATAGGCGCAGCTGAGCAGTCTTGCAGCCCCGTCGTAGAGCTCTCAGAGAGGTTTCCAACGGTATGCTGTGCTCCGTATAACTCCTTACGGATCAAATGTTACAGGCATCGGTGTGACGGAGACTTGGTCACAGGCCATGCGCCCTCGATTTGCGGGCCCAGCCTCTGCGCGAAGTGAAGTTCTCATGCCCAAGATGTCGTGGGGCTCGATAATAGAAATGTGATGGATAAAGAATCTTGGCAAGCCAGAACGGGGCAGAAAAACCAAACAAAAATGGGGGGTGCAAGACGAGGACTTCTCACGGGGTCACCTATCCTAGTACTACTCTAACCCAAGCACGCTTAACTTTCGAGTTCTAATGTGATCCATTGCATTATTGCTGGTATGATCGCCCCCGTCATGTTCAGGGCGCAAAGCCCATATGTGTCAATTTTTTTGCCGCTCAAGACGAACGAGCTGGGACGAAGAAATAGTGCAAAAAGAAGAAAAGTGACCCGAAATTGATGAAAACGTTGGATTTTGGGCTTGAAAAATAGGCGCAGCCGAGCAGTCTTGCTGCCCGTAGTAGAGCTCTCAGAGAGGTTTCTAACGGTATGCTGTGCGCCGTATAACTCCTTACGGATCAAATGTTATGGGCACCGGAGCGACGAAGACCTGGTTAGAGGCCCCGCGACCTCGGTTTGCGGGTCCAGCCTCTACGCGAAGCGAAGTTGTCTTTCCCAAGATATCGTGGGACTCGATAATAGAAATGTGTCAGATAAAGAATCTTGGCAAGGCAGAACGGGGTAGAAAAACAAAAACAAAAATGGGGGGTGCAATACGAGGACTTCCCACGGGGTCACCTATCATAGTACTACTCTCGCCCAAGCACGCTTAACTTCAGAGTTCTAATGGGATCCGTTGCATTAGTGCTGGTATGATTACACCCGTCTTGTTCAGGGCGCAAAGCCCTTTTGTGTTATTTTTTTCACCGCTCACGACGAATGATATGGGACGAAGAAATCGAGCAAAAAGAAGAAAAGTGGCCCGAAATTGATGAAAACGTTGGATTTTGGGTTCGAAAAATAGGCGCAACTGAGCAGTATTGCTGCCCCGTCATAGAGCTCTCAGAGAGGTTTCCAACGGTATGTTGTGCGCCGCATAACTCTTTACAAATCAAATGTTATGGGCACCAGAGAGACGGAGACCTAGTTACAGGCCCTGCGACCTCGGTTCGCGGGCCCAACCTCTACGCGAAGCAAAGTTGTCATGCCAAAGATGTCGTGGGACTCGATAATAAAAATGTGATGGATAAAGAATCTTGGCAAGCCCGAACGGGGCAGAAAAACAAAACAAAAATGGGGGGTGCAACACGAGGACTTCCAACGGGGTCACCTATCCTAGTACTACTCTCGCCCAAGCACGCTTAACTTTGGAGTTCTAATGGGATCCATTCCATTAGTGCTGGTATGATCGCACCCGTCATGTTCTTGGCGCAAAGCCCTTATGTGTCATTTTTTTCGCCGCCCACGACGAACGATCTGGGACGAAGAAACAGCGCAAAATGAAGAAAAGTTGCCCGAAATTGATGAAAACGTTAGATTTTGGGCTCGAAAAATAGGCGCAGCCGAGCAGTCTTGCTTCCCTGTCGTAGAGCTCTTAGAGAGGTTTCCAACGGTATGCTGTGGGCCGCATAAATCCTTACGGATCAAATGTTATGGACACCGGAGCGACGGAGACTTGGTCATAGGCCCCGCGGCCTCAGTTTGCGAGCCCAGCCTCTACGCAAAGCGCAGGTGTCTTGCCCAAGATGCCGTGGGACTCGATAATAGAAATGTGACAGATAAAGAATCTTGGCAAGCCTGAAAGGGAAAAAAAACAAAACAAAAATGGGGGGTGCAACACGAGGACTTCCCTGGGGGTCACCCATCCTAGTATTATTCTAGCCCAAGCACGCTGAACTTCGGAGTTCTAATGGGATCCGGTGCATTAGTGCAAGTATGATCGCACTCGTCATGTTCATGGCGCAAAGCCTTTTTGTGTTTTTTTTTCGCCGCTCACGACGAACAATCTGGGATGAAGAAACAGCGTAAAAAGAAGAAAAGTGGCCCAAAACTGATGAAAACGTTCAATTTTGGGCTCCGAAAATAGGCACAGTCGAGCAGGCTTGCTGCCTTCATCGTAGAGCTCTCAGAGTGCTTTCCAACGGTATGCTGTACTAGGCATAACTCCTTACAGATCAAAAGTAATGGGCACCGGAGCGACGAAGACCATGTCCAGGCCCCGCGCCCTCGGTTTGCGGGCCCAACCTCTACGCGAAGCGCAGTTGCCTTGCCCAAGATGCCGTAGGACTCGATAATAGAAATATGACGGATAAAGAATCTTGGCAAGCCTTAACAGGGCAAAAATACAAAACAAAAATGGGGGTTACAACACGAGGACTTCCCAGGGGGTCACCTATCCTAGTACTACTCTTGCCCAAGCACGCATAACTTCAGAGTTCTGATGGGATCTGGTGCATTAGTGCTAGTATGATTGAACCCGTCATGTTCAGGGCGCAAATCCCTTATGTGTCGTCCTTTTTGCCGATCACGACAAACGATCTGGGACGAAGAAACAGTGCAAAAAGAAGAAAAGTGGCCCAAAACTAATGAAAACGTTGGATTTTGGGATCCGAAAATAGATTCAACGGAGCAGGCTTGCTTCCCCTATCGTAAAGCTCTCAGAGAACTTTCCAATGCCAGGCTGTGCGGCATATAACTCCTTACGGATCAAATGTTATGGGCACTGGAGCGAGGGAGACCTGGTCACAGGCCTCGCACACTCGGTTTGCGGGCCCAGCCTCTACGCGAAGCGAAGTTGTCTTGCCCAAAATACCGTAGGACTCGATAATAGAAATGTGACGGATAAAGAATCTTGGCAAGGCGGAATGGGGTAGAAAAACAAAACGAAAATAGGGGGTGCAACACGAGGACTTCCCAGGAGGTCACCTATCCTAGTACTACTCTCGCCCAAGCACGCTTAACTTCGGAGTTATAAAGGGATCCTTTGCATTAGTGCTGGTATGATCGCACCCGTCATGTTCAGGGTGCAAAGCCCTTATGTGTCATTTTTTTCGCTGCTCACGATGAATGATTTGGGACGAAGAAACAGTGTAAAAAGAAGAAAAGTGGCCTAAAACTCATAAAAATGTTCGATTTTGATCTCCGAAAACAGGCGAAGTAGAGCAGGCTTGATGCTTCCATCATAGAGCTCTCAGAGAGCCTTCTAACGGTATGCTGTGTGCCGCATAACTCCTTACGGATCAAAAGTTATGGGCACCGGAGTGACGGAGACGTGGTCACAGGCCCCGCGCCCTCGCTTTGCGGTCCCAGCCTCTACGCGAAGCGCAGTTGTCTTGCCCAAGATCCCGGGGGACTCGATAATAGAAATGTGATGGATAAAGAATCTTGGCATGCCTGAATAGGGAAAAAAAACAAAACGAAAATGGGGGGTGCAACACGAGAACATCCCAAGGGGTCACCCATCCTAGTACTACTCTCGCCCAAGCATGCTTAACTTCGGAGTTCTAATGGGATCCGGTGCATTAGTGCTTGTATGATCGCACCCGTCATGTTCAGGGCACAAAGCCGTTTTGTGTCATTTTTTTTGCCGCTCACGACGAATGATCTAGGATGAAAAAACAGAGCAAAAAGAATAAAAGTTGCCCGAAACTGATGAAAATGTTAGATTTTGGGCTCCGAAAATAGGCGCAACCAAGCAAACTTGCTGCCCCCATCGTAGAGCTCTCAGAGAGATTTCCAACGGTATGCTGTGTGAGGCATAACTCCTTACGGATCAAAAGTTATGGGCACCGGAACGACGGAGACCAGGTCACAGGCCCCGCGCCCTCCGTTTTCCGGCCCAGCCTCTATGCAAAGTGCAGTTATCTTTCCCAAGATGCCGTGTGACTCGATAATAGAAATGTGACGGATAAAGAATCTTGGCTTGCCTGAACAGGGAAAAAAAACAAAATGAAAATAGGGGGTGCAACACGAGGACTTCCTAGGGGGTCACCCATCCTAGTACCACTCTCGCCCAAGCACGCATAACTTCGGAGTTCTTATGAGATCCAGTGCATTAGTGCTGGTATGATCGCACCCGTCATGTTCAGGGTGCAAAGCCCTTATTTGTCATCGTTTTCGCTCGTCATGACGAACGTTCTGGGATGAAGAATCAGCATAAAAAGAAGAAAAATAGCCCGAAATAGATGAAAACGTTCGAATTTAAGCTCCGAGATCAGGCACAACCGAGCAAACTTGATGTCCCCGTCGTAGAGCTCTCAGATAGCATTCCAACGGTATGCTGCGCGCCGCATAACTCCTTACGAATAAAATGTTATGGGCACCGGAGCGACGGAGACCTGCTTAGAGGCCACGCGCCCTCAGTTTGCGGGCCCAGCCTCTACGAGAAGCGCAATTGTCTTTCCCAAGATGCTTAGGAATCGATAATAGAAATGTGACGGATAAAAAATCTCCGCAAGCTTGAACGGGACAAAAAAACAAAACGAAAAAGGGGAGTACAACATGAGGACTTCCCAAGGGGTCACCCATCCTAGCACAACTCTCGCCCAAGCACGTTTAACTTCGGAGTTGTTATGGGATCCGGTGCATTAATGCTGGTATGATCACACCCGTCATGTTCAGGGCGCAAAACCCTTATGTGTCGTCCTTTTCGTCGATCACGACGAACGATTTGGGATGAAGAAACAGCACAAAAAGAAAAAAATTGGCCCAAAAATGATGAAAATGTTCAATTTTGTGCTCCAAAAATAGGCGCAGCCGAGCAGGCTTGCTGCCCATGTCGTAGAGCTCTTAGAGAGCTTTCCAACGGTATGCTGTGTGTCACGCCCCAACCCGGTCTATAAAGGTTAGACTAGGGTGTGATCTAACATTCAAGTTATATCACATACTTAACCGTTTATGAAGATTTAACACTTAACATTTTGGCCTAAAATCCAAAATTTTCCGGAAAATCGGCAGCATAACGCCTGTAATTGGGCTCTTTGGTTTGACCTAATTCCCTAAACGCCTCAAAATTTATCATCTCAAATTCATTTCCAACTAAGATGACTATTTATCATCAATTGAAACTCCTACTAACTATCTCGATGTTACGTTTGATTAATAACCTAACATGATACTATGTCTCGTTTGTTTATTAAACCTCATTACAAAAATACCTGTTGATCTTAGCTTACTAGCGAGTACCTACTTAAGATTTGGTTGGTTCATTTTACTTAGCCCTTACCTAATACTTCATTATTATAGGTACTAGCAGTAATAATAGCAAAATGACCATAGTAGTATCTAGTGTCTGTCTAGTAAATATCAGTACAACCCAAAATTAGACCCTAAATTTCAACAGGGGTCTTTACATTACAAACATTGAGCAACATAAAAAGAAATAGTCTTCAAGTAGCATAGTTCACAAATAGCCATAACCACGCAAAGCACATAGGACAGGCAATCACTCCAAGGAATCATCGTTAGGCACATCGTCCTCAGGTACCTGTTCTTGATCTTCTTCACCTGAGATGATAAAAGAGGGTGAGTCCTTATGAACTCAGCGAGGGGGAACGAGAAATAGGTTTTGAAACTCATTTTTCGGTTCAACTTATGAAAATCCTTTTGCAAGAATGAATATAACACAATTAAGTACATAACAATAATATAAAGTAAAGGAACACAATTACCAGTATTTCCTCCCCATGGTCCTCTAGGAACCAAGCGAGAGTACTTATACATATAGAAAAAGGATACGGTGAGCTTTTGCTCTTGGTTGTTGTGGCCGACTTCAAATCATCCCCTTAACACGCCAAGTGGGTGTACTCCAGATGTACCCCGAAATCCTACGACCCAACTCTCCGAGGAAGTCTAGCCCCTAAGCGAGAGAGGGAATTAGACAATGGTAGTCACGGTTGCACCGGCAAGCCCGATGCCACCCGGTGTGCTTGAATGCTACCACGCCATAATGAAAGGTTGCAACCTTGTATGCAATGCACATTTATGACATTTAATATATCACATTAGGAGGACAACAAAGTAGGTTACCTCCGGACAGTCATAAGATTGCACATTGACAAGTAAACAAGCGAGGCACGAATAGACAAGTAATTTCACTTGAAAAGCATATGGAGTTATATGAACATTAAACGGGCAACCATGTAACGCACATAAATCAGGTCATATAACTTATTTCGACGTCCACGAAATCAAATAATAAGGTTATTCAACACCCAACAACAATCTACGTGGTTCGGATGCAAGAAAGGCCTATTTGTCAACATGCAACGAGTCAAAATCACATTTAGGGCTATAAGGCAACTACGGGCAGCCTACTAAACATATAATTACACTCAATATTCAAAGGATTAACACTTAGCAAGTTCGCCTAGTCACTAGGGTTTCCATTTCGTGCTTACCCGTGCGATTAAGCCCCAAGTCAACTCAAAGTCAATCTCAAGACATACATCAATTAATTCAACATCCCCAAGTACTCAAAACAGACCACACAACATCTCAAAGCCACAATCCCAAGCATTTAATTCAACAAGAGAAGTTACAACAATTTTTCTAAGCATAACACTAAGTGAAACCCTTACTGCAATAGGTTGTTTTCTCACAATTATTAAGACAAGCAAACAATCTCCAATTCCAGTGAATAAGATGTCAAATTAAAGTTAATAAGTGAACTAAAATCAGAAACAAACCTGGCATCATTTGAAGTTCGAGATCAATAGTTATAGCCAAAACAGTGGGATTGCACAAAACTGTCCAGATTTGTACACATTTCGATAATTGTCATTTTTGAGGTCCTTAGGGTCCGATTTAGCCTTAGTCCATTTCTGACAAAAATGTCCAGAACTGAAAAATATATCAGCAAGCAAAATTTCATGCATTTTTGACATCATTTACAAAGTCAAAACCAATTCGTTCCACAAGGTCAGTGCATCGGCCAAAACCTGCTTCATTTTTCCAGACTTCCAGATTTGGACACATTTTAATGATTTTCCATTTTGAGGACTTAGAGTCAAAATTAGCTTTGGCCTATTTCTTCGAAAAATGTTCAAAACTGGAAAAAATAGTTACCTACCAATTTTCATGCATTTTCAACATCATTTGCCTAGCCAAACTCACCTCGCAACAACAAGACAGAGAGCTGTCACCAAACCCGATTTCATCTATCATCATCCTCAAGCCAAAATCTTGCCATGCATGGTTGTAAAAGCTTATGAACACACATATAGCTCAAGTACAAAAGTAAAGACATACATTTAAGAGCATGCATGTGGATTTTTGAAGGATTTTCAAAAGGTTTTAGCCCTCACCTTAGCAAATCAACAAGAAGATGCACAAAACTTTGATGAAGCACAAGATTTGTTCTTTTCCTTGCTTAGCCAAGACTCCACCCTTTTTTCTCAATTTTCCTAGCTTAGTGACAAATTTCTTAGTAGGTGCATAAGGTTAGAACAAGAAGAAAAGAAATGGAAGCTAGGAAACTCACCTAAACCGAAATGGAAGTTCAAAGAGCTTGCATGTGTGTTTCTTGCATCCTAGCTTGTTTAATCGAGTTTCTTAGCTTCTAGCTTGCCTTGATGAACCATGGAATGATGAAGATGAGCTATGGGGTGTATGAACTCAGCCAAAACCGAGATTGAGAGAGAAGAATGAGAGGGAGAGAGATAAATGTGAGGAGAGTGAGAGAAATGAGAGAAAATAGAAGCTTTTGCTATTGTTGATGCAAATGTTGGCCTTGGGCTTGCAAAAATCAGATTTGTGTCTCCAAGAAGCACAATTTGAATCATCCTAGCATGGGCATATGCATGTGTTGAGATTTTGGGTGCATTGGGTAGGGTTTTGTGTTTTTTTTTTTTCATTTTGTGTCATAGAATTGTCATAGTAATGTTGGAAATTTAGTGAATCTAGGTAGAATAAAATATAGGAATGTTTGTTGATGAGTTGAATTATGAATAGAATAATAGATAGTGGGAAATGTAGGAATAGTTTAGTATTATTTTATTATTAGTAGAGTTTGTAGAGAATTTGAATTAGGAATATAATATTGGTTAGTAGATTGTATAGGATTATTTTAGTGTCTAGTGCTTTATGTAGGATTCTTTCTTGATTAACGTGGTGGCACGGATTCCTAGGTCTAGGGCACGGATTCCTAGGTCTAGGGCACGAATTACAAGGTAAGACACGAACTTCAAGACTAATGCACGTACTTCAAGATAAATGCACAGATTCCAATGCAAATGCACGCAACCCTAGATAAATGTACGTAAACCAATACAAGGCACGTAATTCAATGCAATGCACGTAAATCGAGATACGACTCTTAAACCTAGGTTAGGACACGCAATTCAAGGTCAAGGCACACAAAACGAGATAACGCACGCAATTCGAAGTCGGGGCACGTAAGTCAAGGATTAGGGCACATAATTCTAGGTCAAGGCACGAATGATGAGACATGCACGAAAATCAAGACAGGGCACGTAATCCAAGGTCAGTCATATCATTCTTGGTCTATGGCACGCAAATCAAGGTAACACACGTTATTCGGGGTCAGACCTCACATTGTGCGCCACATAACTCCTTACGGATCAAAAGTTATGGGTACCGGAGCGACGGAGACCTGGTCATAGGCCCCGCGCCCTCGGTTTGAGGGCCCAACCTCTACACAATGCGTAGTTGTGAGGCCCGACCTCGATTTATGTGCGATACCTCATTTTATGTGCCCTAACCTAGATTTGCGTGCCTTGACTTAAGTTTAAGAATCGTGTTTCGTTTTGTGTGCCTTGCATTGAATTACATGCATTCATTTAGGGTTGCATGCATTTACTTGGAAAACGTGCATTCATCTCGTAGTTCGTGCCCTACCTCGTAGTGTGTGCCCAAAACTTAAGAAAGCGTGCTCTCACGCTAATCAAGAAAGCATCTTACACGAAGCACTAGATCAATAATTAATCCTACAAATCCCACTAACTAATATTAAATTACTAATTCAACTCACTAGAAGACAAAATCTCACAAAAAGCTAGACATTCCTTATTCTTTATTCCTTATTCTTTTGCACTTTCAACACACAATTAAATAATACTCCAATAGATGACAAAAAAATCAGATTTTATCAGATTTTATATGCCTTGGCTGACCACCATATGGGCTTTTGTGCTTGCTTGCTTAATTCAATTTAAATCCTAGACAATCTATGAAAATTCTATGACACATTGCATAAAAAAATTTAGCTCAAAAACTCCACCCAAAGCCTTCAAATCTTGACCAAATGCTCCTTGCCCATGCTAGGAATTTCAAAATGCTTCTTGAAGACATAAAAACCTGAATTGCAATGCCCAAGGCCAAACATATGCATCAATATTTGCAAAAGCTATCATTTTCTTTCATTTCTCTCATTCTCCTCACATTTCTCTCTCTCCCTCTCATTCTTCTCTCTCTCTCTCGGCCTTGGATGAGTTTCATCATTCCATAGCTCATCTTCATCATTCTATGGTGCATCAAGACAAGCAACAAGCTAAGAAACTCGACCAAGCTAGCTAAGTTGCAAGAATCACACATGCAAGCTCTTTGAGTCTCCATTTCGGCCTAGGTGAGTTTGCTAGCTTCCATTTCATTTCTTCTTGTTCTAACCACATGCACCTACTAAGAACTTGGTCACTGAGCTAGGAAAAATATAGAGAAATCGGGTGGTGTCTCGGCTAAGCAAGGAAGAAGACCAAATTTGTGCTTCATCAAAGTTTTGTGCATCTTCTTGTTGTTTTGCTAAGGTGAGGGCTAAAACCTCTTGAAAATCCTTCAAAAATCCACATGCATGCTCTTAAATGTTTGTCTTTGCTTCTGTACTTGAGATATATGTGTGTTTATAAGCTTTTACAACCATGCATGGCAAGATTTTGGCTTGAAGGTGATGATAGATGAAATCGAGTTTTGTGACAGCTCTGTGTCTTGTTGTTTCGAGGTGAGTTTGGCTAGGCAAATGATGTTCAAAATTCATGAAAATTTGTAGGTAACTAGTTTTACCAGTTTTGAACATTTTTTGCAGAAATAGGACAAAGCTAATTTTGATTCTAAGGTCCTCAAAATGGCAAATCATTAAAATGTATCCAAATCTGGAAGTCTGGAAAAATGAAGCAGGTTTTGGCAGATGCACTGACCTTGTAGAACGAACCAGTTTTGACTTAGTAAATGATGTCCAAAATGCATGAAATTTGGTTTCCTGCTATATTTTTCAGTTCTGGACATTTTTTTCAGAAATGGACTAAGGCTAAATCTGACCCTAAGGACCTCAAAAAAGACAAGTATTGAAATGTGTTCAAATCTGGACAGTTTTTTGTGCAATCCCACTGTTTTGGCTATAACTAGTGGACCCGAACTCCAAATGATATGAGGTTTGTTTCTGAATTTATTTCACTTCTTAAGATTTAATTTGACATCTTATTCACTGGAATTGGAGAATGTATGCTTGTCTTAATTATTGTGAGAAAATAGCCTATTGCAGTGAGGGTTTCACTTAGTTATATGCTTAGAAAATTTGTTGTAACTTCTCTTGTGGTATTAAATGCTTGGGATTGTGGCATTGGGATGTTGTGTGGACTGTTTTGAATACTTGGGGATGTTTGAATTAACTAATGCATGGCTTGAGATTGATTTTGAGTTGACTTGGGGCTTAATTGCACGGGTAAGCACGAAATGGAAACCTTAGTGACTAGGTAAACTTGCTAAGTGTTTATCCTTTGAATATTGTGTGTAATTACATGTTTAGTAGGCTGCCCGTAGTTGCCCTTGTAGCCCTAAATGTGATTTTGATCATTGCATGTTGACAAATAGGCCTTTCTTGCACCCGAACCCACGTGGATTGTCGTTGCATGTTGAATAATCTTATTATTTGATTACGTGAACATTGAAATGAGTTATATGACTTGATTTACGTGCGTTACATGGCTGCCCGTTTAATGTTCATATAACTCTATACGCCTTTCAAGTGAAATTACTTGTCTTATCGCGCCTCGCTTGTTTACTTGTCAATGTGCAATCTTATGACTGTCCGGAGGCAACCTACTTTGTTGTCCTCCTAATGTGATATATTAAATGTCATAAATGTGCATTGCATATAAGGTTGCAACCTTTCATTCTGGCGTGGTAGCGTTCATGCACACCGGACGGCATCGGGCTTGCCTATGCAACCGTGACTACCATTGTCTAATTCCCTCTCTCGCTTGGGGGCTAGACTTCCTCAGAGAGTTGGGTAGTAGGATTTCGGGGTACATCCGGAGTACACCCATTTGGCGTGATAAAGGGATGATTTGAAGTCGGCCGCAACAACTGATACTGGAAATGAACTGAGAGCAAAAGCTCACCGTATCCTTTTCACTATGTGTATAAGTACTCTCGCTTGGTTCCTAGAGGACCTCGAGGAGGAAAAACCGGTAATTGTGTTCCTTTACTTTTATATTATTGTTATGAATTTATTTGTGATATATTCGTGCTTGCAAAAAGGGTTTTCATAAATTGAACCGGAAAATGAGTTTCAAAACCTAGTTCTCATTCCCCCTCGCTGAGTTCATAAGAACTCACCCTCTTTCATCATCTCAGGTGAAGAAGATCAAGAACAAGTACCCAAGGACGACGTGCCTAACGATGATTCCTTGGAATGATTGCCTGTCCTTTGTGCTTTGCTTGATTATGGCCATTTGTGAACACTATGCTACTTGAAGACTATTTCTTTTCATGTTGCTTGATGTTTGTAATATAAAAGACCCCCGTTGTAATTTGGGGTCTAATTTGGGTTTGTACCGATAATAACTAGACAGACACTACTATGATCATTTTGTTATTGTCATTGGCTAGTATCTATCATAGGATTATGAAGTATCAGGTAAGGACTAAGTAAAATGAACCTATCCAATCTTAAGCAGGTACTCACTATTAAGCTAAGATCAACATGTACTTTTGTAACGAGGATTAACAAACAGACGAAACATAGTATTATTACTAGGTTATTAATCAAACGAGGCTTCGGAATAACCAGTAGGCATTTCAATTGAGGGTATTTAGTAATCTTAGTCGGAAATAAAATTGAGATTGGAAAATTTGAGGTGTTTGGAGAATTAGGTCAAACCAAAGAGTCCAATTACAACAGTTATGCTGCCGGTTTTCCGAAAAATTTTGGAGTTTAGGCAAAAACGTTAAGCGTTAAACTTTCTTGAACGATTAAGTACGAGACATGACTTGAATGTCTAGATCACACCCTATTCTAACCTTTATAGGCTGGGTTGGGGCGTGACACCCTAGAGAAATGGTATCAGAGCTTAGTTTGCTAACTAAGCATTAGTCGGGTTCAACTCTCGAACCGTAGGTAGAAGCCCTAAAGTAATTTTGATGTCTTGTTTATATGTGTTAATGTGTGCTAATGTGCTTTAATTGCTTGAGCATTAAATATTATGCGCTTTTATGAACCAATGTAAACAATATGTTTTATTTGCTCAACATGCCTATGTGATTCAAGTGCACCGTATGCTTTAAGTGTTTATTATGTTACAATGGTTTCTTGTATGCTAGGCTGAACACTAGCTATTAATGTTTTATTATACAACCCTATGCATTAAGATATAGTTGTTCTTATGTGGTATGATTATATAAGTACACATTTTCTTCTCGTGTAACATAATCGTATATATATAAATACATGTCATATCGTGGGGCTACCTCTTTTAGAATGGTTGGAAGAGTTCTTGGAAGTAGAGGGAGACTTCGAAGGAATGAGTTCGTGACCTTCAAACAAGGGGATTTGACGGTTGTACAGTACGAAACCCGATTGAATCAACTGTCCCAGTATGCTCCTGAAATGGTACAAACTACTGAGAAAAAGATCCAGAGATTTATTCAAGGGCTGAGATCCGAGATTCAAAATAGTTTGGCTCCTTTTTAGTTTCTCACATATGGTGAAGTTCCTTTCGAGGCAATAAAAGCTGAGAGAGGAAAGAGTCAGGAAGTGGCACGGTTGAGTCAACCGAGTCAAGTATAGAGCCTGGAGCAGCTACCTGTCGAGAAAGTCTGCCGGGGTGGTTTAGATATTCCTGTAGCTCGAGGCCCTTATGGAGGTGTTACTACTACTCTAATCCCATGTTGTACTCACTGTGCACGTAGAGGTCATCTGGAGATTAACTGTTGGAGGAAAACAGGAAGGTGTAACGGCTACGGTAGCAATCAACATAAGGTCAAGGAATGCCCAAAACGATAGAGGGTGCAAGGACAGACTACGAGAGGGAGTACCCAGGGTCAAGGCCAGAATTCGGGGAAGGCAGCTACTAACAGATTACGGTCGGATACCATAGTCAACCAATTTAGTCATGTCACATCGAGAGGCACAGTTAAACCCCATCCTGATACATGTAACTATTGCAACAAGAAGGGGCACACAGAAGCCTAATGTTGGAAGAGATTTGGTAAATGCAAAGGATGTGGGAGTGATCAACATCTCGTCAAGGAATGTCCAAGGTGGCAAAAGAATCATGCCCAGATTGCTAGCAGTAACCACGGTTGAAGGTAAATTTACCTATTAAGAAAATATTACTTGACCTCAGTATCATCCATCCTTTATGTGCATTTCCTTAGAAACAACGTATGGTCATACAAGTAAAGAGGTTGCTTTATATAACGGAAGTAAAACGCGAGCATGATGATAGTAAACCCTAAGACATAAGGTCAACGAGTCTTGATGCTCGTAGCTAATTGAACATGTGAATGGGGAGGGTAAGATTCCACATAGTTAAAATAAATATGAATCAGAGTCATGATGACCCAAGAGACTGTTGTTAGACAACTGTATTTAAGTGCACCGTTTCACGTCTAGGAACTAGCGGTTGGCGGACTTCGAGTTGTGGTTGTTAAATAGAGGACGAATGTCGTAGTGATAGTTAGATGAGTGGTTGATTACTTTTGAAGTTCTATTAGGTTATATTGAAGGATGCCTCGTGGTCATAATTCTTATGTTGATATAGCCTTGAAGTTATTTCATGTAACAAGCTACTTGGGTTAGTATGGTAAGTATCCTATGAGCTAGATCATTCCGGTACCCATTTATAGTCCTAGGATTATTGTTGTACGACCGGTAACCTAGTGGAACATTGATATCGCTTACGTGGCTATAACCCTAGCTTAGTAGCATTACTATTGAAGATATATTGGCGGGTATTAAGTGTTCGAAAGAATGACTAGGTCGCTAAGTAAGTGGGACCATTATCTTCTTAAGTATGACGTAATCTTGGATTGAGGTGAGTGAAATTTATTTGAGGTTAAAACCATTCGCTTTAGGAGTCTTGATTAAGATTAAAAGAAATTCTGGAGCTTCGTAACTTGAAGACAAAGATTTGAATAAAGAAATAAATTGTGGGTCACAAGCTGATGAAACTTACTTGAAGAGTTGAATGAGTGCCACATGATTAGTTTACCCATGCAATTTTGATGGCAGTTTGTTGGTGGTACTTAATAAGCCTTAGAGTTGAGTTTAACGAATCTCAACGGTCTTTCTCGTTGATTACGAGCGTGAAGGTTAACAAAGCCGGGAAAGGAGGTTAGTGAATAGGAGCCTGTAACTTGGAGACTAGTCACTAGAAGACTTGCTAATCTAATGTACTTATGAGATAAAAAGGACTATGATACTATCGATAGATGACGACTTGAAATTGATTAGTTTGTTTGGAAGAGTTCTTCCTGAAAATAGGGTCGTATTGTGAAATGATCCATAACCTGTGTGTGGCCTATGCGATAACAGTTTGAAGTAGTTGACATGGTATGTGAATCGGATATAGATTTATCATATTGAAATTAGTGTATGTCACCCTAGGATCGTGGTATTATTGGGATATTCCTTTTGAGATATGAGTGCAAAATCGACACGACATAAGTCATGATTTTGGAGTTATAGTTATATAGTGAGAATACCGATGCAGCTTTGATGACTATATATAAAGATTCTAACCTTAGTTAATGAACTTGACCTTAAGATCAAATGGAGAATAGAGTCGTTCAAAGGAACGAACTACAAAAAGTAGGGGTCATACTGAATTAACAATTGGAGAAAGTTTGGAAATGAATTAGTTTTGGAAAAGGAGATCATGAAACGAGCATCGGCCCGGAGTAGAATATCAATGGCCAGAACCCATCTAACTGACCTCAATAGGTAAGAATGAATTTTGGGACGAAATTCTTTTAAGGAGGGAACGATGTAAGGCCCCACCTCGATTTGTGTGCGATACCTCGTTTCGTGTGCCCTAACCTAGATTTGCGTGCCTTGACTTAAGTTTAAGAATTGTGTTTTGTTTTGTGTGTCTTGCATTGAATTACGTGCATTCATTTAGGGTTGCGTGCATTTACTTGAAAAACGTGCATTTGTCTCGTAGTTTGTGCGTTACCTCGTAGTACGTGCCCAAAACCAAGAAAAGCGTGCCCTCACGCTAATCAAGAAAGCATCTTACACGAAGCACTAGATCAATTATTAATCCTACAAATCCCACTAACTAATATTAAATTACTAATTCAACCCACTAGAAGATAAAATCTCACAAAAAGCTAGACATTCCTTATTCTTTATTCCTTATTCTTTTGCACTTTCAACACACAATTAAATAATACTCCAATAGATGACAAAAAAATCAGATTTTATATGCCTTGGCCGACCACCATATGGGCTTTTGTGCTTGCTTGCTTAATTCAATTTAAATCCTAGAATATCTATGACAATTCTATGACACATTGCATAAAAACATTTAGCTCAAAAACTCTACCCAAAGCCTTTAAATCTTGACCAAATGCTCCTTTCCCATGCTAGGAATTTCAAAATGCTTCTTGAAGACATAAAAACATGAATTGCAATGCCCGAGGCCGAACATATGCATCAATATTTGCAAAA
The DNA here is from genome assembly GCA_037974665.1 of Ehretia macrophylla. NCBI lineage: Eukaryota > Viridiplantae > Streptophyta > Magnoliopsida > Boraginales > Ehretiaceae > Ehretia > Ehretia macrophylla. The sequence goes on from CM075775.1 coordinate 38,645,264, forward strand.
GCTATCATTTTCCTTCATTTCTCTCATTCTCCTCACATTTCTCTCTCTCCCTCTCATTCTTCTCTCTCTCTCTCGGCCTTGGATGAGTTTCATCATTCCATAGCTCATCTTCATCATTCTATGGTGCATCAAGACAAGCAACAAGCTAAGAAACTCGACCAAGCTAGCTAAGTTGCAAGAATCACACATGCAAGCTCTTTGAGTCTCCATTTCGGCCTAGGTGAGTTTGCTAGCTTCCATTTCATTTCTTCTTGTTCTAACCACATGCACCTACTAAGAACTTGGTCACTAATCTAGGAAAAATAGAGAGAAATCGGGTGGTGTCTCGGCTAAGCAAGGAAGAAGACCAAATTTGTGCTTCATCAAAGTTTTGTGCATCTTCTTGTTGTTTTGCTAAGGTGAGGGCTAAAACCTCTTGAAAATCCTTCAAAAACTACATGCATGCTCTTAAATGTTTGTCTTTGCTTCTGTACTTGAGATATATGTGTGTTTATAAGCTTTTACAACCATGCATGGCAAGATTTTGGGCTTGGAGGTGATGATAGATGAAATCGGGTTTTGTGACAGCTCTATGTCTTGTTGTTGCGAGGTGCGTTTGCCAAGGCAAATGATGTTTAAAATTCATGAAAATTGGTAGGTAACTAGTTTTTCCAGTTTTGAAAATTTTTAGTATAAATAGGCCAAAGCTAATTTTGACTCTAAGGTCCTCCAAATGGCAAATCATTAAAATGTGTCCAAACTTGGAAGTCTGGAAAAATGAAGCAGGGTTTGGCAGATGCACTGACCTTGTAGAACGAACAAGTTTTGACTTAGTAAATGATGTCCAAAATGCAAGAAATTTGGTTTGCTACTAGGTTTTTCAGTTCTGGACATTTTTTTCATAAATGGATTAAGGATAAATCTGACCCTAAGGACCTCAAAAACGACAAGTATTGAAATGTGTGCAAATCTGGATAGTTTTTTGTGCAATCCCACTGTTTTGGCTATAACTAGTGGACCCGAACTCCAAATGATATGAGGTTTGTTTCTGAATTTATTTCACTTCTTAAGCTTTAATTTGACATCTTATTCACTGGAATTGGAGATTGTATGATTGTCTTAATGATTGTGAGAATACAGCCTATTGCAGTGAGCGTTTCACTTAGTTATATGTTTAGAAAATTTGTTGTAACTTCTCTTGTGGTATTAAATGCTTGGGATTGTGGCATTGGGATGTTGTGTGGACTGTTTTGAATACTTGGGGATGTTTGAATTAATTAATGCATTGCTTGAGATTGATTTTGAGTTGACTTGGGGATTAATCGCACGGGTAAGCATGAAATGAAAACCCTAGTGACTAGGTAAACTTGCTAAGTGTCGATCCTTTGAATATTGTGCGTAATTATATGTTTAGTATGCTGCCCGTAGTTGCCCTTGTAGCCCTAAATGTGATTTTGATCATTGCATGTTGACAAATAGGCCTTTTTTACACCCGAACCCACGTGGATTGTCGTTGCATGTTGAATAATCTTATCATTTGATTACGTGAACGTTGAAATGAGTTATATGACTTGATTTGCGTGCGTTACATGGCTGCCCGTTTAATGTTCATATAACTCTATATGCCTTTCAAGTGAAATTACTTGTCTTATCGTGCCTCACTTGTTTACTTGTCAATGTGCAATCGTATGACTGTCCGGAGGCAACCTACTTTGTTGTCCTCCTAATGTGATATATTAAATGTCATAAATGTGCATTGCATATAAGGTTGCAACCTTTCATTCTGGCATGGTAGCGTTCACGCACACCGGGCGGCATCGGGCTTGCCGGTGTAACCGTGACTACCATTGTCCAATTCCCTCTCTCACTTGGGGGCTAGACTTCCTCAGAGAGTTGGGTTATAGGATTTCGGGGTACATCCAGAGTACACCCATTTGGCGTGATAAAGGGATGATTTGAAGTCGGCCGCAACAACTGATACTGGAAATGAACTGAGAGCAAAAGCTCACCGTATCCTTTTCACTATGTGTATAAGTACTCTCACTTGGTTCCTAGAGGACCTCGGGGAAGAAAGACCGGTAATTGTGTTCCTTTACTTTTATATTATTGTTATGAACTTATTTGTGATATATTCGTGCTTGCAAAAAGAGTTTTCATAAATTGAACCGGAAAATGAGTTTCAAAACCTATTTCTCGTTCCCCCTCACTGAGTTCATAAGGACTCACCCTCTTTCATCATCTCATGTGAAGAAGATCAAGAACAGGTACCCGAGGACGACGTGCCTAACGATGATTCCTTGGAATGGTTGCCTTTCCTTTGTGCTTTGCTTGATTATGGCCATTTGTGAACACTATGCTACTTGAAGACTATTTCTTTTCATGTTGCTTGATGTTTGTAATGTAAAAGACCCCTGTTGTAATTTGGGGTCTAATTTTGGTTTGTACTGATAATAACTAAACAAACACTACTATAATCGTTTTGCTATTGTCATTGGCTAGTATTTATCATAGGATTATGAAGTATCAGGTAAGGACTAAGTAAAATGAACCTATCTAATCTTAAGAAGGTACTCACTATTAAGCTAAGATCAACAGGTACTTTTGTAACGAGGATTAACAAACAGACGAAACATAGTATTATTACTAGGTTATTAATCAAATAAGGCTTCGGAATAACCAGTAGGCATTTCAATTGAGGGTATTTAGTAATCTTAGTCGGAAATGAAATTGAGATTGGAAAATTTGAGGTGTTTGGAGAATTAGGTCAAACCAAAGAGTCCAATTACAACTGTTATGTTGTCGGTTTTCCAAAAAAAATTGGAGTTTAGGCAAAAACGTTAAGCATCAAACTTTCTTGAATGATTAAGTACGAGACATGACTTGATTAGGTTATCGTCCTTTTCGCGGCTGACGACATAGGATCCGGGATGAAAAAACAGAGTAAAGGAAGAAAAGTATCCCGAAATTGATGAAAACGTACGATTTTGGGCTCCTAAAATAGGCAAAGCCGAGCAACTTCACTGCCCTCGTCGTAGAGCTCTTGGACAGCTTTCCAACGGTATGTTGTGCGCCGCGTAACTCCTTATGGATCAAACGTTATGGGCACCGATGCGACAGAGACCTGGTCCCAAGCCCCACTTACTCGGTTTGCGGGCCCAGCCTCTACGTGAAGTGAAATTGTCTTGCCCTAGGTGCCGTGGGATTTGGTAATAGAAATGTGATGGATTAGGTTGTCGTACTTTTTGCGGCTCACGACGTGCGATCCGGGATGAAAAAATAGCGTAAAAGAAAAAAAGTATCCTGAAACTGATGAAAACGTTCAATTTTGGGATCCGAAAATAGGCGTAGCCGAGCAAGCATGCTAACCTCATCGTAGAGCTCTCAGACAACTTTATAACGGTATGAAGTGCGTAGCATAACTCCTTACGGATCAAATGTTATGGGCACCGGAGCGACGGAGACCTGGTCCCAAGCCCCACGCCCTCGGTTTGAAGGCCCAACCTCTACGTGAAGTGAAGTTGTCTTGTCCAAGGTGCTATGGGATTCAGTAATAGAAATGTGATGGATTAGGTTGTCATCCTTTTCGCTGCTCATGACGTACGATCCGGGACGAAAAAATAACTCAAAAGAAGAAAAGTGTCCTGAAATTGATGAAAACGTTCAATTTTGGGATCCGAAAAATAGGGACAGCCGAGCAGGCTTGCTGCCCCCATCGTAGAGATCTCAGACAGCTTTCCAACACTATGCAGTGGAGCGACGGAGACCTGGTCCCAAACCCCAAGCACTCAATTTGCGGGCCCAGCCTCTACGTGAAGCAAAGTATTCTTGCCCAAGGTGCCATGGGATTCGGTAATAGAAATGTGATGGATTAGGTTGTCGTCCTTTACGTGGCTCACGACGTAAAATCTGAGATGAAAAAATAGCGCAAAAGAAGAAAAGTGTCCCCAAACCAATGAAAACGTTCAATTTTGGGCTCTGAAAACAGACGCAACCAAGCAAGCTTGCTGCCCCCGCCATAGACCTCTCAGAGAGCTTTCCAACAGTATGTTGTGCGCCGCATAACTCCTTACGGATCAAAAGTTATGGGCACCGGAGCAACGGAGATCTGGTCACAAGCCCCACGCCCTCGGTTTGTAGGCTCAACCTCTACGTGAAGTGAAGTTGTCTTGCCCAAGGTGCCTTGGGATTCGGAAATAGAAATGTGACGGATCAGGTTGTCGTCCTTTTCGCGGCTCATAACGTACGATCCGGGATGAAAAAATAACGCAAAAGAAGAAAAGTATCCCAAAACTGATGAAAACATTCAATTTTGGGATCCAAAAATGAGCGCGGCTGAGAAATCTTTGCTTCCCCTGTCGTAGAGCTCTCGGAGAGCTTTCCAACGGTATGCTGTGCACTGCGTAACTCGTTACGGATCAAAAGTTATGGGCACCGGAGCGACGGAGACCTGGTCCCAAGCCCCACGCCCGCGGTTTGTGAGTCCAGCCTCCACGTGAAGCAAAGTATTCTTGCCCAAGGTGCTGTGGGATTCGGCAATAAAAATGTGATGGATTAGATTATCGTCCTTTTCACGGCTCACAACGTACGATTCGGGACGAAAAAATAGCGTAAAGGAAGAAAAGTATCCCAAAATTGATGAAAATGTTCAATTTTTGGCTTCAAAAACAGGCGTAGCCGTGCAGGCTTGCTTCCCCCGTCGTAGAGCTCTTTCAAAGCTTTCCAACGGTATGCTGTGCATTGCGTAACTCCTTACGGATCAAAAGTTATGGGCACCGGAGCAACGGAGACCTGGTCCCAAGCCCCACGCCCTCAGTTTGAGGGCCCAGCCTCTACGTGAAGTGAAATTGTCTTCCCCAAGGTGCCGCGGGATTCAGTAATAGAAATGTGATGGATTCGGTTGTCATCCTTTTCGCGGCTCACGACGTACGATCCGGGACGTAAAAACAGCATAAAAGAAGAAAAGTATCCCAAAACTGATGAAAACATTAAATTTTGGGCTCTAAAAAGAGACGCAACCGAGCAGGCTTGCTGCGCCCGTCGTAGAGCTCCCGGAGAGATTTCCAACGGTATGTTGTGCGCTGCGTAACTCCCTACAGATCAAACGTTATGGGCACCAGAGTGACGGAGACCAGGTCACAAGCCCCATACCCTCGGCTTGCAGGCCCAACCTCTACTTGAAGTGAAGTTGTCTTGGCCGAGGTGCCTTGGGATTCGGTAATAGAAATGTGATGGATTAGGTTGTCGTCCTTTTTGCGGTTCACGACGTATGATCTGGGACAAAAAAATAGCGTAAAAGAAGAAAAGTGTTTCGAAACTGATGAAAACCTTGAATTTTTGTCTCCAAATATAGACGCAGCCAAGTAGGATTGCTGCCCTGATGGTAGAGCTCTCGGAGAGCTTTCCAACGGTTTGTTGTGCACCGGGTAACTCCTTACGGATCAAAAGTTATGGGCACCGGAACGACGGAGACCTACTGACAAGGCCCACGCCCTCGGTTTGGAGGCTCAACCTCTACTTGAAGTGAAGTTGTCTTGGCCGAGGTGCCTTGGGATTCGGTAATAGAAATGTGATGGATTAGGTTGTCGTCCTTTTTGCGGTTCACGACGTATGATCTGGGACAAAAAAATAGCGTAAAAGAAGAAAAGTGTTTCGAAACTGATGAAAACCTTGAATTTTTGTCTCCAAATATAGACGCAGCCAAGTAGGATTGCTGCCCTGATGGTAGAGCTCTCGGAGAGCTTTCCAACGGTTTGTTGTGCACCGGGTAACTCCTTACGGATCAAAAGTTATGGGCACCGGAACGACGGAGACCTACTGACAAGCCCCACGCCCTCGATTTGGAGGCCCAACCTTTACGTGAAGTGATGTTGTCTTGCCCAAGGTGCCTTGGGATTCAGTAATAGAAATGTGATGGATTAGGTTGTCGTCCTTTTCGCGGTTCACGACGTACGATCCAGGACGAAAAAACAACGCAAAAGAAGAAAAGTGTCCCAAAACTGATGAAAATGTTCAATTTTAGGATCCAAAAATAGGCGCAGCCGAGCAGGCTTGTTTACCCGTCATAGAGCTCTCGGAGAGCTTTCCAACGATATGTTGTGTATCACGTAACTCCTTACGGATCAAAAGTTATTGGCACCGGAGCGACGAAGACCTAGTCCCAAACCCCACGACCTTGGTTTGCGGGCCCAGCCTCCACGTGAAGCAAACTATTCTTGCCCAAGGTGCCATGGGATTCGGTAATAGAAATGTGATGGAGTAGGTTATCGTTCTTTTCGCGGCTCACAACGTACGATCCGTGACGAAAAAAGAGGATAAAAGAAGAAAAGTGTCCCAAAATTGACGAAAACGTTCAATTTTGGGCTCCGAAAATAGGCGCAGCCGAGCAGGCTTGTTCCTCTGTCATAGAGCTCTCAGAGATCTTTCCAACGGTATGTTGTGCGCTTCGTGACTCCTTACGGATCAAAAGTTTTGGACACCGGAGCGACGGAGACCCGGTCCCAAGCCCCACCCCCTCAGTTTGCGGGCCCATCCTCTACGTCAAGTGAAATTGTCTTCCCAAGGTGCCGTGGGATTCAGTAATAGAAATGTGATGAATTAGGTTATCGTCCTTTTTGCGATTCACGACGTACGATCCGGGACAAAAAAATATCATAAAAGAAGAAAAATGTCTTGAAACTATTGAAAACGGTCAATTTTGAGCTCTGAAAAAAGACGCAACCGAGCAGGCTTGCTGCCCCTATCATAAAGCACTCAGAGGGCTTTCCAATGGTATATTGTGCGCCACGTAACTCTTTACGGATCAAAAGTTATGGGCACCGGAGCGACGGAGACTTGGTCACAAGCCCCACGCCCTCGGTTTGCTTGCCCAACCTCTACGTGAAGTGAAGTTGTCTTGCCCAAGATGCCTTGGGATTCGGTAATAGAAATGTGATGGATTAGGTTGTCGTCCTTTTCGCAGCTCACAAAGTACTATCCAGGACGAAAAAACAACGCAAAAGAAGAAAAGTATCCTGAAACTGATGAAAACAGTCAATTTTGGGATTCGAAAATTGGCGCAACCGTGCAAGCTTGCTGCCCCCGTTATAGAGCTCTCAAACAGCTTTCCAACGGTATGCTGTGCGCTGCGTAACTCCTTACGGATCACAAGTTATGGGCACCGGAGCGACGGAGACCTGGTCCTAAACCCCAAGCACTCGGTTTGCGGGCCCAACCTCTACGTGAAGTAAGGTATTCTTGCGCAAGGTTCCATGGGATTCGGTAATAGAAGTGTGATGGATTAGGTTGTCGTCCTTTTCGCAACTCACAATGTACAATCCGGGATGAAAAAATAGCATAAAAGAAGAAAAGTGTCCCGACACTAATGAAAACATTCGATTTTGGGCTCTTAAAACAGACACAACCAAGCAGGCTTGCTGCCCCCGTCGTACAGCTCTCAGAGAGCTTTCCAACGGTATGTTGTGTGCTGCGTAACTCCTTACGGATCAAAAGTAATGGGCACCGGAGTGACGGAGACCTGTGCCAAGCCCCACGCCCTCGGTTTGTGGACCCAGCCTCTACGTGAAGCAAAGTTGCCTTGCCCAAGGTGCCATGGGATTCAGTAATAGAAAAGTGATGGATTAGGTTATCGTCTTTTTCGCAGCTGACGACATACGATCCGGGATGGAAAAACAACGTAAATGAAGAAAAGTATCCCGAAATTGATGAAAACGTTCGATTTTGGGCTTCCAAAATAGGTGGTTCCGAGCAACCTTGCTGCCCCCGTAGTAGAGCTCTTGGCGTGCTTTCCAACGGTAGGTTGCACGCTGCGTAACTTCTTACGGATCAAAAGTTATGGGCACTGGAACGACGGAGACCTAGTCCTAAGCCCAACACCCTCGGTTTGCGGGCCTAGCCTCTACATGAAGTGAAATTGTCTTGCCCAAGGTGCCATGGGATTCGGTAATAGAAATGTGATAAATTAGGTTATCGTCCTTTTTCGCTGCCTACGATGTACGATCCGGGGTTAAAAAATAGCGTAAAAGAAGAAAAGTGTCCCAAAATTAACAAAAACGTTCAATTTTAGGCTCCGAAAACAGACGCAGCTGAGCAGGATTGCTGCCCCCGTTAGAGAGCACTCGGAGAGCTTTCCAACGGTATGCTGTGCGCCGCGTAACTCCTTACGGATCAAAAGTTATGGGCACCGGAGCGACGGAGACCTGGTCACAAGCCCTACGCCCTCGGTTTGCGGGCCCAGCCTCTACGTGAAGTGTAATTGTCTAGCCCAAGGTGCCGAGGGATTCAGTAATAGAAATGTGATAGATTAGGTTGTCGGCCTTTTTCACGGCTCACGATGTACGATCCGGGACGAAAAAATAGCATAAAAGAATAAAAGTGTCCCGAAACTGATGAAAACGTTCAATTTTGGGCTCCGAAAAGAGACATAACTGAGCAGGCCTAATGCCCTTGTCGTAGAGCTCTTGGAGAGCTTTCCAACGGTATGCTGTGCGCCGGGTAACTCCTTACGGTTCAAAAGTTATGGGTACCGGAGTGACGGAGACCTAATCCCAAGCCCCACGCCCTCGGTTTGCGGGCCCAGCCTCTACGTGAAGCAAAGTATTCGGATGCCTGTGAGTATTGTATCGGATAGGGATCCTCGTTTTACTTCCCGATTTTGGAAGAGATTGCAAGAAGCTTTGGGAACGAAGTTGAGTTTCAGCACGGCTTATCACCCTCAAACTGATGGAAAATCGGATAGAACTATTCAGATTCTGGAGAATATGCTGAGGGCGTGTGTTTTAGACTTCGGGAAAGGTTGGGAGAAATATTTGTCTCTAGCGGAGTTCGCCTATAATAATAGTTATCAGGCCACTATCGGGATGGCCCCATTTGAGGCGTTGTATGGACGTAAGTATCGATCCCCAATTTACTGGGATAAGGTAGGTGAAACGAACACTTTTGACCCGACCCTTTTACCTGAACTTGTGAAGACTGTGGATAATATTCACCTCATCCGAAAACAGATACTTACCGCCCAAAGCAGGCAGAAAAGTTATGCAGATCGACGGAGACGAAGCATAGAGTTTGAGGTTGGCGACAAGGTATTCTTGAAGATATCACCCCGGAGGGGACTAATTAAACACGGCAAGGGTGAAAAGTTGAGCCCGAGATTTGTAGGACCATTTGAGATAATTGAGAAAGTTGGCAAGTTGGCGTACCGCCTGGCACTACCCCAAAACCTCTCCAATATTTACGATGTCTTTCATGTTTCGATGCTGCGGAAGTATCACCCTGACCCATCGCACATCTTGGAGCCAGAGCCGTTGCAGCTTTGGGAGAACTTGTCTTATAAAGAGAAGCCCATTCGAATCCTAGACCAGCAAGATCGAGAGTTGCGCAACAAATCTATACCGATGGTGAAAGTGTTGTGGGATCATCATGGAGTTGAAGAAGCAACATGGAAAAGGCGAGACCAGATGGAGCAACAGTATTATTTCAAAGGTAATATTGAATTTCGAGACGAAATTCTTTTAAGGAGGGGAAGATGTGAGGCTTGACCTCGATTTGCGTGCGATACCTCGTTTCGTGTGCCCTAACCTAGATTTGCGTACCTTGACCTAGGTTTAAAAATTGTGTTTTGTTTTGTGTGCCTTGCATTGAATTACGTGCATTCATTTAGAGTTGCGTGTATTTACTTGAAAAACGTGCATTCGTCTCGTAGTTCGTGCCTTACCTCGTAATGCATGCCCTAGACCTAGGAAAACATCCCCTCACACTAATCAAGAAAACATCTTACACGAAGCACTAGGTCATTAATTAATCCTATAAATCCCACTAACTAATATTAAATTACTAATTCAACCTACTAGAAGACAAAATTGCACTAAAAGCTAGACATTCTTATTCTTTATTCCTTATTCTTTTGCACTTTCCAAACACACAATTAAATAATGCTCAAAAGATGACAAAGATTCAGCATTTTTCATGCCTTGGCCGACCACCTTGTGTGCTTTGTGCTTGCTTTGCATAACTCAAATTGAACCTAGACAATTCTATGACAACTAATGACACAAAGCAATAAAAAAATAGCTCAAAAACTCTACCAAGCTCCACCAATCTCGACATAAGCTCCTTGCCCATGCTAAACACTTCATTTTATACTCCTTGAAGACACAAAAATCTGAAATTGCAAAGCTCAAGTCCGACACATTCTTCAAACGTTGCAAAAGCTTTTATTTTTCTTTCATTTCTCTCATTTCCTCTCATTCTTCTCTCTCCCTCTCATCCTTCTCTCTCTCTCTCGGCCTTGGATGAGTTTCTACACTCCTTAGCTTATCTTCATCACTCCATGGTTCATCAAGGTATGCAAGAAGCTAGGGAGCTCGACTAAGCAAGCTAGGTTGCAAGAAACACACATGCAAGCTCTTTGAATCCCATTTCGGCTTAGGTGAGTTTGCTAGCTTCCATTTCTTTTCTTCTTGTTCTAACCACATGCACCTACTAAGAACTTGATTACTAAGCTAGGAAATTTGAGAAAAATCGAGTGGTGTCTCGGCTAAGCAAGGAAAAAGGTCAACTTTGTGCTTCACCAAGAGTCTTGTGCATCTTCTTGTTGTTTTACTAAGGTGAGGGCTAAAACTTCTTGAAAATCTTTCAAAAACCCACATGCATGCCCTTAAATGTCTATCTTTACTTCTGTACTTGAGATATATGTGTGTTCATGAGCTTTTATAAACATGCATGGCAAGATGTTTGGCTAAAATGTGATGTTGGATGAAATCGTGTATGGGACAGTTTTCTGCCTTGTTGGTGAGATGTGATTTTGGCTATGTAAATGATGCTGAAAATGAGTGAAAATTGGTAGGTGACTAATTTTTCCAGTTCTGAACATTTTTCACAGAAATAGGCCAAACCTAGTTTTGACTCTAAGGTCCTCAAAATGGCAAATCATTAAAATGTGTCCAAATCTGGAAAGTCTGGAAAAATGAAGCAGGTTTTGGCAGATTCACTGATCTTGTAGAACGAACCAGTTCTGACTTAGTAAATGATATCCAAAATGCATGCAATTTCGTGTACTGCTAGATTTCTAGGTTCTGGACATTTTTGTCAGAAATGGACTAAGGCTAAATCTGACCCTAAGGCCCTAAAAAACGACAAGTATTGAAATGTGTGCAAATCTGGACAGTTTTGTGCAGTCTCACTGTTTTGGCTATAACTATTGAACCCGAACTCCAAATGATGCGAGGTTTGTTTCTGAATTTAGTTCACTTCCTAAGATTTAATTTGACATCTTATTCACTAGAATTGGAGATTTTTTGCTTGTCTTAATGATTGTGAGAAAACAGTCCATTGCAGTGAGGGTTTCACTTAGTGATATGCTTAGAAAAATTATTGTAGCTTCTCTCGTTGTATTAAATGCTTGGGATTGTGGCATTGAGATGTTGTGTGGACTGTTCTGAATACTTGAGGGTGTATGAACTAATCAACGCGTGGCTTGAGTTTGATTTTGAGATGACTTGGGGCTTAATCGCACGGGTAAGCATGAATTGAAACTCTAGTGACTAGGTAAATTCACTAAGTGTTGATCCTATGAATATCGTGTTTAATTACATGTTTAGTAGGCTTCCCGTAGTTGCCCTTGTAGCCCTAAATGTTATTTTGGTGATTACATGTTCACAAGTAGGCCTTTCTTGCACCCAGTCCCACGTAGATGTCGTTGCATGTTGAATAATCTTATTATTTGATTACGTGAACTTTGAAATGAGTTATATGACTTGATTTACATGAGTTACATGGCTTCCCGTTTAATATTCATATAACTCCATGTGCTTTATAAGTGAAATTGTATGTCATATCGTCCCTTGTTTGTCTACTTGCCAATGTGCAATCTTATGACTGCTTGGAGGCAACCTACTTAGTTGTCCTCCTAATGTGATATATTACATGTCATAAATGTGCATTGCATACAAGGTTGCAACCTTTCATTCTGGCGTGGTAGCGTTCATGCACACCGGGCGGCATCGGGCTTGCCGGTGCAACCGTGACTACCATTGTCCAATTCCCTCTCTCGCTTGGGGGCTAGACTTCCTCGGAGAGTTGGGTTGTAGGATTTTGGGTACATCCAGAGTACACCCATTTGGCGTGATAAGGGGATGATTTGAAGTCAGTCGCAACAACTGATACTGACATGAACTGAGAGCAAAAGCTCCATGTATCCTTTTCACTATGTGTATAAGTACTCTCGCTTGGTTCCTAGAGGACCTCGGGGAGGAAAGATGGGTAATTGTGTTCCTTTACTTTTATATCATGTTATGTACTTACTTGTGATATATTCATGCTTGCAAAAAGGGTTTTCATAAGTTGAAACGAAAAATGAGTTTCAAAACCTATTTCTCGTTCTCCCTCGCTGAGTTCATAAGGACTCACCCTCTTTTATCATCTCAAGTGTAGAAGACCAAGAACAGATACCCGAGGACGACGTGTCTAACGATGACTCCTTGGAATGATTGCTTGTCCTACGTGCCTTACGTGACTATGGCCATTTTGTGAACAATATGTTGTTTAAAGACTATTTCTTTTATGTTGCTTATTGATGTAATGTAAAAGACCCCCGTTGTAATTTGGGGTCTAATTTTGGTTTATACTGATAATAACTAGACAGACACTACTATGGTCGTTTTGCTATCGTTACTGGTTAGTATCTATCATAGGATTATGAAGTATCAGGTAAGGATTAAGTAAAATGAACCTATCCAATCTTAAGCAGGTACCCATTGTTAAGCTAAGATCAACAGGTACTTTTGTAACGAGGATTAACAAACAAACGAGACATAGTATCATGCTAGGTTATTAATCAAACGAGACATCGAGATAACTAGTAGGCGTCTCAATTGATGGTAAATAGTAATCTTAGTTAGAAATGAAATTTGAGGTGTTTAGAGAACTAGGTCAAACTAAAGAGCCCAATTACAGCTGTTATGTTGCCCATTTTCCAGAAAAATTGTGGAGTCTAGGCTAAACGTTAAGTGTTAAACTTTCATGAACAACTAAGTACGAGACATGACTTGAATGTTTAGATCACACCCTAGTCTAACCTTTATAGGCCGGGTCGGGGCGTGACACCTTATATAGAAAGAAATAGTATCAGAGCTTAGCTTGCTTAAGCCGGGTTTAACTCTCGGACCATGGGTAGAGCCCTAAGATAATTAGGATGACTTGTCTATATGTTATTGTGTGATAATGTTAATTGTGCCTTCTATGTTCTATGTGCTTAAGTGATTAACATGCCTTAATTGTTTCTAGAATTGTGTATCTATATTATGTTGCATATCTTATGCATTAAATTCTTGTTTGTTGTATTTCAATAAATTGTGCATCGTAATCTGTACCTATAGATGGCTGGCCCTAGTACCCGTACTACTAATAGGAGCGGTGAACCCCAAGAGACCGGAGATGCTTATCAAACTAATCTCGGCATAGCTATGTTTAACATGATGGCGAATGCCATGGATCGCGTGTCACGAGTGATAGAGAGTCAAGATGCACATGAAGACAACAATAACAACAACAACAGGAATGATGGTAACCATGGGAGACATAGCAGAATGAGGGAGTTCCTTGACTTTCGCCCGTCCAAATTCCACGGGGAAGCTGATGATGAGAAAGCAGAGGCTTGGCTGTTTGAGATCGAGAGGATTTTCAGGCCACTTGATTATACTGATGAAGAAAAGGTAGAGTTTGCTGTGTTTCTGTTGCACGGGGATGCTGAGCATTGGTGGCACACTGTGGAGGCACTGTGGGAAACTGATCATAGCCCTCGCTTGTAGGGTAATTTCATTAAGGCCTTCAAGGAGAAATATGTACATGCAGTTTCCAGGCAGAGGCGGATTGAGGAATTCATGCACTTGAACCAGGGTAACATGACGGTGGCCCAGTACGAGGCTCGTTTTGACCGACTGTCCCGCTATGCTCAATACATGGTCAGTACTCCGGAGGCGAAGATGTGGAAATTTATGACTGGATTGAGGCCAGAGATTCAGGACCAGTTGGCTTCGCATGACTTTGATACCTATTCTTCCCTCCTTGCTGCTGCTTCCCGAATTGAGAAGAGGAAACTTGATAGAGCCGGTTCGAGTCAGCCAAACAAGAAACCATACCAGCCTTCAGGTCAACAGAGGAAATTCCAGAGCCAGAGTCGTAATCAAGGCCAGAGCCAGAACAGACCAGTGAATAACCGTGGCCCGACTAAAGCGCCATTAGCCTCTTCCACCCGCGGGTCCACAAGTAGTTCACCTGCTACTCAGTCTGTCAACTGTTCTTACTATGACAAGAAGGGGCATACCGAGGCCCAGTGCTGGAAGAAGTCGGGACGATGTGTACGGTGTGGCAGTGATCAGCATCAGATCAAGGATTGCCCTAAATGGCAAGCAGGACAAAATCAGGTTAAACCAGCTGGTAGAGGCAAGACTCTAGTTCCTAGAGTTCAGGCTCGAGCTTATGCTATTGAGTGCGAGGAGCTTCCAGAGGAGACCGCTATTGTTGAAGGTACATTCTTCATACTGAATCAACCTGTTAGGGTGCTAATTGATCTGGGTGCTACTCATTCATTTATTACTCCCTTATGTGTGAAACGTGTGAAACTACGAGTTGTATGTTTGCCTTATGAAGTAGAAGTTGGTACTCCGATAGGTTCTAAACTTGTTACTAGCTGAGCTTGTAAAGTATGTAAAATCCAAATTAAAGATAGGGAATTCTCAGCCAATCTTATCGTATTACCTTTTCGAGACTATGAAGTCATTTTAGGGATGGACTGGTTAGCAAAGCATCATGCCCAACTAGATTGCCGGATGAAGATTATAACATTCCAGGTACCTGGTCAACCAATATTAGAAGTCATGGGTCGAAGAGATTTCACCGGGAGTTCCATCATTTATAGGCCAGGTCGGGGCGTGACAGCACCGGCAAGCCCGATGCCGCCCGGCGTGCGTGAAATGCTACCATGCCACAATGAAAGGTTGCAACCATGTATGCAATGCACATTTATAACATTTAACATATCACATTAGGAGGACAACAAAGTAGGTTGCCTCCGAGCAATTATAAGATCGCACGTTGACAAGTAAACACACGAAGCAAGTTTGACATGTAATTTCACTTGTAAAACGCATGGAGTTATATGAATATTAAACGGACAGCCATGTAACACATGTGAATCAAGTCATATAACTCATCTCGGGGTTCACACAATCAAATAACAAGGTTATACAACATGCAACGATATCTATATGGGAGCGGGTGCAAGAAAGGTCTACTTATCAACATGTAATTGTCGGAATCACATTCAGGGCTATAAAGACAACTACAGGCAGCCCACTAATCACACAAATAGACACGATAACCATAGGATCGATACTTAGCGAGTTTTTCATAGTCACTAGGGTTTCAATTCATGCTTACACGTACGATTAAGCCACAAGTTGTCACGTAATTAAACCAAAGCCATGCATCGATTAATTAAACATCCTCAAGCATTCAAAACAGTCCACACAACATCCAAGTGCCACAATCCCAAGCATTTAACACAACAAGAGAAGTTACAATAATTTTCAAAGCATATCACGAGATGAAAACCTCACTGCAATGGTCTGTTTTCCCACAATCATTTGGAAAAGCAAAAAATTTCCAATTCCAGTGAATAAAATTTCAAATTAAATCTTAAGGAGTGAACTAAATCCAGAAACAAACCTCGCATCATTCGGAGTTCGGGTTCAAGAGTTACAGCCAAAACCGTGAGACTACGCAAAACTGTCCAGATTTGTACACATTTCAATACTTGTCGTTTTTGAGGATCTTAGGATCAGATTTAGCCTTAGTCTATTTCTGACAAAAATGTCCATAACTGAAAAATATAGAAGCATACAAAATTTCATATATTTTTGATATCATTTACTAAGTCAAAACTAGTTCGTTCTACAAGGACAGTGAACTATCAAAAACCTGCTTCATTTTCCCAGATTTTCCAGATTTGGACACCTTTCTATGTTTTGCCATTTTGGAGACCCTAGATTCAAAATTGGCTTTGGCCTATTTCTACAAAAAAATGCTCAGAACTAGCAAAACTAGTCACCTACCAATTTTCATGCATTTTCAACATCATTTACCTGGTCAAATTCACTTCGTTCCAACAAGACAGAAGACTGTCATTTACGCGATTTCACTTATCTTCACATTCTAGCCAAACATCTTGCCATGCATGTTTATAAAAGCTCATGTACACACATATATCACAAGTACAGAGGTAAAAATAGACATTTAAAGGCATGCATGTGGTTTTTGAAAGCTTTTCAAAAGAGTTTTAGCCCTCACCTTAGCAAGACAACAATGAAGATGCACAAAGCTCTTGATGATGCACAAGATCGACTTTTCTCCTTGCTTGGTCGAGAGATAACTTGAGATTCTCTACTTCCTAGCTTAGTAACCATGTTCTTAATATGTGCAAGTGGCTAGAACAAAAAGAAAATGAAATAGGAGCTATCAAACATACCTAAGGGCCGAATGAAGGTTCTAAGAGCTTGCATGCATGTTTCTTTGCTCCTAGCTTTGCTTGGTCGAGTTCTTTAGTGTCTTGTATGTCTTGATGAACCTTAGGATGATGAACTTAAGCTATAGAGTCTATAATTGCAGCCGAGGCCGAGAGAGAGAGAAGAAATGAGAGAAAGAGAGAATGAGAGAATGAAATGAAAGGCTTGAGCATTTGGTCGGCCTTGAGCTTCACAAAATTCTGATTTTGTGTCTTCAAGAGCATATTTGAATCACCTTAGCATGGGGCAATTGAGTGTGTTGAGATTGTGGTGCATTGGGTAGGGTTTTGAGTCATTTTTTTATGCTTTGTGTCATAGGTTGTTGTCATAGAATGTCTTGGAATGATTTTTGAAATTGCAAAGCATGACAAAAGCTCCTACATGGTCGGCCAAGGCAAGCTCAAATCTGAATTTTTTGTCATGTTTTGAGCATTATTTAATTGTATGCTTGGAATATGCAAAGGAATAAAGAATAAAGAATAAGAATGTTTAGCTTTTGGTACAATTTTGTCTTCTAGTGAGTTGAATTAACATTTTAATATTAGTTAGTGGAGTTTGTAGGATTAATTAATGATCTAGTGCTTCGTGTAAGATGCTTTCTTGCTTAGCGTGTGGGCACGCTTTCTTAGGTTTAGGGCACGAATTACGAGGTAAGGCATGAACTACGAGATGAATGCATGTTTTTCCAAATAAATGCACACAACCATAAATGAATGCACGTAATTCAATGCATGGCACACAAAATGAAACACTACTCTTAAACCTAGGTCAAGGCACGCAAATCTAGGTTAGGGCACACAAAATGAGGTATTGCATACAAATCGAGGTCGGGCCTCACAGCAGCTGGGAAGCCTTGCAGCTCCCGTCGTAGTGCTCTCAGAGAGCTTTCCAACGGTATGCTGTGCGATGCATAACTCCTTACGGATCAAAAATTATGGGCACCGGAGCGATGGAGACCTCGTCACAAGCCCCACGCCCTCGATTTGCAGGCCCGGCCTCTACGTGAAGTGAAATTGTCTTGCCCAAGGTACCATACGATTTGGTAATTGAAATGTGATGGATTAGCTTGTCGTCCTTTTCGCGCCTCACGACGTATGATCCGGGACGAAAAAACAGCGCATAAAAAGAAAAGTGTCCTGAAACTGATGAAAACGCTCAACTCTGGGTTCCAAAAATAGGTGCAGCCAAACAGGCTTGCTACCCCCGTCGCAGAGCTCTCGGAGAGCTTTCCAACGGTATGTTGTGCGCCGCGTAACTCCATATAGATCAAAAGTTATGGGCACGGGAGCGACGGAGACCTGGTCACAAGCCCCACACCCTCGGTTTGCGGGCCCAGCCTTTACATGAAGTGAAGTTGTCTTGCCCAAGGTGCCGTGGGATTCAGTAATAGAAATGTGATGTTTTTGGTTGTCGTCCTTTTTGCGGCTCACGATGTACGTTCCAGGATGAAAAAACAGCGCAAAAGAAGAAAAGTGTCCCAAAACTAATGAAAATGTTCAATTTTGGTCTCCAAAAATAGGTACAGCCGAGAAGGCTTGCTGCCCCCATCGTAGATCTCTCGGATAGCTTTTCAACAGTAGGCTTTGCGCTGCGTAACTCCTTACGGATCAAAAGTTATGGGCACCGGAGCGACGGAGACCTGGTCACAAGCCCCACGCCCCTGGTTTGCGAGCCCAGCCTCTACGTGAAGCGAAGTTGTCTTGCCCAAGGTGTCGTGGGCTTCGGTAATAGAAATGTGATGGATTAGGTTCTTATCCTTTTCGCGGCCATGACGTACGTTCCAGGATGAAAAAATAGCACAAAAGAAGAAAAGTACCCCAAAACTTATGAAAATGTTCAATTTTTGGCTCCGAAAATAGGCGCAGACGAGTAGGCTTACTACCCTCGTAGTGGAGCTCTCGAAGAACTTTCTAACAGTATGTTGTGCGCTGCGTAACTCCTTACGGATCAAAAGTTATGGGCACCGGAGCGACGGAGACCTGGTCACAAGCCCCACGCCCCTGGTTTGCGAGCCCAGCCTCTACGTGAAGTGAAGTTGTCTTGCCCAAGGTACCATGGGATTCGGTAATAAAAATGTGATGGATTAGGTTGTCGTCCTTTTCGCGGCTCACGACGTACTTTCTGGGACGAAGAAACAACGTAAAAGAAGAAAAGTGTCCCAAAATTGATAAAAACGTTCAACTTTGTGCTCTGAAAATAGGCGCTATTGAGCAGGCTTACTGCCCTCGTTGTAGAGCTCTCGAAGAGCTTTCCAACGGATCAAAAGTTATGGGCACCAAAGCGACGGAGAGTTGGTTACAAGGCCCACGCTCTCGGATTGCGGGCCCAGCCTCTACATGAAGTAAAGTTGTCTTGCCCAAGGTGTCGTGGGATTCGATAATACAAATGTGATGTTTTAGGTTGTCTTCCTTTTCGTGGCTCACGACGTACAATCCGGGACAAAAAAATAGTGTAAAAGAAGAAAAGTGTCCCAAAATTGATGAAAATGTTATATTTTGGTCTCCGAAAATATGTGTAGTTGAGCAAGTTTGCTGCCCCCAACGTAGATCTCTTGGATAGCTTTCCAACGGTAAGCTGTGCGCTGCGTAACTCCTTATGGATCAAAAGTTATGGGCACCGGAGCGACGGAGACGTGGTCACAAGCCCCACGCACTCGGATTGCGGGCCCAACCTCTACATGAAGTAAAGTTGTCTTCCCAAGGTGCCGTGTGATTCGGTAATAGAAATGTGATGTTTTAGGTTGTCATCCTTTTCGCAGCTCATGACGTACGATTCAGGACGAAAAAAGAGCGTAAAAGAAGAAAAGTATCCCAAAACTGGTGAAAATGTTCAATTTTGGGCTCTGAAAAGAGGCGCAACTTAGCAGGCTTGCTACCCGCATCGTAGATCTCTCGGATAGCTTTCCAACGGTATGCTGTGCGTCGCATAACTCCATACGGATCAAAAGTTAGTGGCACCAGAGCGACAGAGACCTGGTCCCAAGCCCCACGCCCTCAGTTTGTGGGCCCAGCCTCTACGTGAAGTGAAGTTGTCTTGCACAAGGTGCCACGGTATTCGGTAATAGAAATGTGATGGATTAGGTTGTCGTCCTTTTTTAGGCTCACGACGTACGTTCCGGAATGAAAAAATAGCGCAAAAGAAGAAAAGTGTCCCGAAACTGATGAAAACATTCAAATTTGGGCTCCAAAAATAGGTGCAGTTGAGCAGGATTGTTACCCCCATTGTAGAGCTCTCAGAGGGCTTTCCAACGGAATGCTGTGCGCCGCGTAACGCCTTACGGATCAAAAGTTATGGGCACCGAAGCGACGGAGACCTGGTCACAAGCCCCACACCCTCGGTTCGCGGTCACAGCCTCTACATGAAGTGAAGTTGTCTTGCCCAAGGTACCGTGGGATTCGGTAATAGAAATGTGATAAATTAGGTTGTTTTTTTTTGCGGCTCACGACGTACGATCCAGGATGAAAAAATAGCGTAAAAGAAGAAAAGTGTCCCAAAACTAATGAAAATGTTCAATTTTGGGCTTCGAAAATAGGCGCAGCCGAGCAGGTTTGCTGCCCCCGTTGTAGAGCTCTCGAAGAGCTTTCTAATGGTATGCTGTGCGCGTAACTCCTTACGGATCAAAAGTTATGGGCACCGGAGCGACGGAGACCTGGTCCCAAGCCCCACGCCCTCAGTTTGCGGGCCCAGCCTCTACGTGAAGTGAAGTTGTCTTGCCCAAGGTGCCGTGGGTTTCGGTAATAGAAATGTGATGGATTAGGTTGTCGTCCTTTCGCGGCTCACAACGTACGTTCTAGGACAAAAAAATGGAGTAAAAGAAGAAAAGTGTCCCAAAACTGATGAAAATGTTCAATTTTGGTCTCCAAAAATAGGTGCAGCCGAGTAGGCTTGCTACCCCCATCGTAGATCTCTTGGATAGCTTTTCAACGGTATGCTTTGCACCGCGTAACTCCTTACGGATCAAGAGTTATGGGCACCGGAGCGACGGAGACCTGGTCCCAAGCCCCACGCCCACGGTTTGCGGGCCCAGCCTCTACGTGAAGTGAAGTTGTCTTGCCCAAAGTGTCGTGGGATTCGGTAATAGATATGTGATGGATTAGGTTATCGTCCTTTTTGCGGCTCACGAATTATGTTCCGGGATGAAAAAACAGCGCAAAAGAAGAAAAGTGTCCCAAAAATAATGAAAACGTTCAACTCTGGGCTCAGAAAATAGGCGCAACCGAGTAGGCTTGCTGCCCTTGTAGTAGAGCTCTTGGAGAACTTTCCAACGGTATGTTGTGTGCCGCGTAACTCTTTACGGATCAAAAGTTATGGGCACCGGAGGGACGGAGACCTGGTCACAAGCCCCACGCCCCCGGTTTGCGGGCCCAGCCTCTACGTGAAGTGAAGTTGTCTTGCCCAAGGTGTCATGGGATTTGGTAATAGAAATGTGTTAGATTAGGTTGTCGTCCTTATCGCGGCTCACGATGTACGATCTGGGGCGAAAAAACATGGTAAAGGAAGAAAAGTGTCCAGAAACTGATGAAAATGTTCAATTTTGGGCTTCGAAAATAGGCACAGCTGAGTAGGCTTA
This sequence comes from Ehretia macrophylla, assembly GCA_037974665.1. Taxonomy (NCBI): domain Eukaryota; kingdom Viridiplantae; phylum Streptophyta; class Magnoliopsida; order Boraginales; family Ehretiaceae; genus Ehretia; species Ehretia macrophylla. Next base: position 38,666,369 of record CM075775.1, read on the forward strand.
CTGCCCCCGTTGTAGAGCTCTCGGAGAGCTTTTTAACAGTATCCTGTGCGCCGCGTAACTCCTTACGGATCAAAAGTTATTGGCACTGGAGCGACGAAGACCTAGTCACAAGCCCCACACCCTCAGTTCGCGGGCCCAGCCTCTACGTGAAGTGAAGTTATCTTGCCCAAGGTGCCATGGGATTCGATAATTGAAATGTGATGGATTAGCTTGTCGTCCTTTTCGCGACTCATGACGTACGATACGGGATGGAAAAATAGCGTAAAAAAAGAAAAGTGTCCCAAAATTGATGAAAACGTTCAACTTTGGGCTTAAAAAATAGGCACTGCTGAGCAGGCTTGCTTCCCCTGTAGTAGAGCTCTCGGAGAGCTTTCCAACGGTATGCTGTGCGCCGCGTAACTCCTTACGGATCAAAAGTTATGGGCATCGGAGCGACAGAGACCTTTTTACAAGCCCCACGCCCACGGATTGCGGGCCCAGCCTCTACATGAAATGAAGTTGTCTTGCCTAACGTGTCATGGGATTCGGTAATAGAAATGTGAAGTTTTAGGTTGTCGTCCTTTTCGCAGCTCACGACGTTTGATCCGGGATGAAAGAACAGCGTAAAAGAAGAAAAGTGTCCCGATACTGATGAAAATGTTCAATTTTTGCCTATGAAAACAGGAGCAGCTGAGCTGGCTTGCTGCCCCCATCATAGATCTCTCGGATAGCTTTCCAATAGTATGTTGTGCGCCATGTAACTCTTTACGGATCAAAAGTTATGGGCATTAAAGCGACGGAGATCTGGTCACAAGGCCCACGCCCTCGGTTTACGGGCCCATCCTCTACAAGAAGTGAAGTTGTCTTGCCCAAGGTGCCATGGGAATCGGTAATAGAAATGTGATGTTTTAGGTTGTCGTCCTTTTCACGGCATGAATTCCTCAATTCGCCTCTGCCTGGAAACTGCAGGTACGTATTTCTCCTTGAATGCCTTAACGAAATTACCCCACAAGCGAGGTGTATGATCAGTTTCCGAAAGTGCCTCCACAGTGTGCCACCAATGCTCAGCATCCCCGTGCAACAGAAACACAGTGAACTCAACCTTTTCTTCATCAGTATAGTCAAGTGGCCTGAAAATCCTTTCAATCTCGGATAGCCAAGCCTCTGCCTTTTCATCATCAGCTTCCCTGTGAAATTTGGACAGGCGAAAGTCAAGGAATTCCCGCATTCTGCTATTTCTCCCATTGTTACCATCATTCCTGTTGTTGTTGTTGTTGTTGTTGTTGTTTGCTTCACGTGCATCTTGACGTTCCATCACTCACGACACGCGATCCAAAGCATTCGCCGTCATGTTAAATATAGCCATGCCGGGATTAGTTTGATAAGCATATCCGGTCTCTTGGGGCTCACTGCTCCTATTAGTAGTGCGGGTACAAGGGCCAGCCATCTATAGGCACAGATTACGATGCACAATTTATTGGAATACGACAAACAAGAATTTAATGTATAAGGTATGCAACATACAATTTCACATAGACATACAACTTTCGAAATAGTTAAAACATGTTAATCACATAAGCACATAGAAACAGAGAAGGCACAATTGATATTGTCACACAATAACACACATAAACAAGTCATCCCGATAATCTTAGGGCTTCTACCCATGGTCAGAGAGTTAAACCTGACTTAAGCAATCTAAGCTCTGATACCATTTCTCTAAGGAGTCACGCCCCAACCCGACCTATAGAGGTTAGACTAGGGTATGATCTAAACATTCAAGTCATTTCACGTACTCAATCGTTCATGAAGGTTTAATACTTAACGTTTAGCCTAAACTCCACAAATTCTCCATAAAATCGGCAGCATAACGGTTGTAATTGGGCTCTTTAGTTTGACCTAATTCTTTAAAACGCCTCAAAATTTCCAATCTCAATTTCATTTCCAACTAAGATTACAATTTATCACCCATCGAAATGCCTACTAGTTATCTCGAAGTCTCGTTTGACTAATAACCTAGCATGATACTATGTCTCGTTTGTTTGTTAATCCTTGTTACAAAAGTACCTGTTGATCTTAGCTTAACAATGAGTACTTGCTTAAGATTGGATAGATTCATTTTACTTAATCCTTTACCTGATACTTCATAAGCCTGTGATAGATACTAGCCAGTAGCAATAGCAAAAACGACCATAAGAGTGTCTAACCAGTTATGATCAGTACAAGCCAAAATTAGACCCCAAATTACAACGGGGGTCATTTACAATACAATAACAAGCAACATCAGAAATAGTCTTCAAGCAACATATTGTTCACAAAATGGCCATAGTCAAGTAAGGCACGTAGGGCAAGCAATCATTCCAAGGAGTCATCAATAGGCATGTTATCCTCGGGTACCTGTTCCTGGTCTTCTTCACTTGAGATGATAAAAGAGGGTGAGTCCTTATGAACACAGGGAGAGGGAACGAGAAATACGTTTTGAAACTCTTTTTCTAGTTAACTTATCAAAAATCCCTTTTTGAAAACATGTCACGTATTACAAGTAATAAGGTACAAAAGGTACAAGAATCAAATTGAGCAACATATACAATTACCAATCATTTCAAGGATACGGTGAGCATTTGCTCTCAATATCGATTTCGATACGATTGTTGCGGCCGACTTCAATAATCCACTTATCGCTCCCATTTGGGTGTACTCCGGATGTACCCCGAAAATCTATGACCGAACTCTCCGAGGGTGGAATGTCAAGCGAGAGAAGAAATTGGACCATGGTAGTCACAGTAGCACCGACAAGCCCGATGCTGCCCGGCATGCGTGAAATGCTACCATGCCACAACGAAAGGTTGCAACCTTGTATGCAATGCACATTTATAACATTTAACATATCACATTAGGAGGACAACAAAGTAGGTTGCCTTTGAGCAATTATAAGATCGCACGTTGACAAGTAAACACACGAAACAAGTTTGACATGTAATTTCACTTGTAAAACACATGGAGTTATATTCATATTAAACAGACAGCCATGTAATGCATGTGAATCAAGTCATATAACTCATTTCGGGGTTCACGCAATCAAATAACAAGGTTATACAACATGCAACGATATCTACATGGGACCAGGTGCAAGAAAAGTCTACTTATCAACATGTAATTGTTGGAGTCACATTTAGGGCTATAAAGAAAACTACGGGCAGCCCACTAATCACACAAATAGACATGATATCCATAGGATCAACACTTAGTGAGTTTTCCTAGTCACTAGGGTTTCAATTCATGCTCACCCGTGCGATTAAGCCCCAAGTTGTCGCGTAATTAAACTCAAGCCATGCATCGATTAATTAAAACACCCTCAAGCATTCTAAACAGTCCACACCACATCCAAGTGCCACAATCCCAAGCATTTAATACAATAAGAGAAGTTGCAATAATTTTCAAAGCATATCACTAGATGAAAACTTCACTGCAATGGACTATTTTATCACAATCATTTAGAAAAGCAAACAATATCCAATTCTAGTGATCAAAATTTCAAATTAAATCTTAAGGAGTGAACTAAATCCAAAAACAAACCTCGCATCATTTGGAGTTCGGATTCAAGAGTTATAGCGAAAACCGTGAGACTATGCAAAACTGTCCAAATTTGCACACATTTCAATACTTGTCATTTTTGAGGGCCTTAGGGTCAGATTTAGCCTTAGTCCATTTCTGACAAAAATGTCCAGAACTGAAAAATCTAGCAATATCCCAAATTTCATGCATTTTGGAAATCATTTACTAAGTCAAAACTGGTTCGTTCTACAAGGATAGTGAATCTGCCAAAACTTGCTTCATTTTCCCAGATTCTCCATATTTGGACACCTTTCGATGTTTTGCTATTTTGGAGACCTTAGGGTCAAAGTTGGCCTTGGCCTATTTCTTCAAAAAAATGCTCAGAACTGGAAAAACTAGTCGCTTACCAATTTTCACGCATTTTCAACATCATTTACCTGGTCAAATTCATTTCACTCCAACAAGTCAGAGAACTGCCATATACGCGATTTCACCTATCTTCCAATTCTAGTCAAATATCTTGCCATGCATGTTTACAAAAGCTCATGTACACACATATATCACAAGTACAGAGGTAAAAATAAACATATGAAGGCATGCATGTGGATTTCGAAAGCTTTAAAAAAAAGGATTAACCCTCACCTTAGCGAGACAACAATGAAGATGCACAAAGCTCTTGATGATGCACAACATCAACTTTTCTCCTTGCTTGGTCGAGAGATAACTTGAGATTCTCTAATTCCTAGCTTAGTAATCGTGTTCTTAGTATGTGCAAGTGGCTAGAACAAAACGAAACTGAAATAGGAGCTATCAAACATGCCTAAGCCGAAATGAAGGTTCTATGAGCTTGCATGTATGTCTTTTGCATTCTAGATTGCTTGGTCGAGTTCCTTAGTAGCTTGAAGGTCTTGATGAATCTTAGGATGATGAACTTAAGCTATGGAGAGTGAGATTGCAGCCAAAGCCGAGAGAGAGAGAGAAGGAATGAGAGTGAATGAGAGAAAGAAAGATGAAATGCTTGTGAGGTATGAAGTGTTGTGTGTGAGTGTGTTGGCCTAGGGCCTTGAAAATTCTGAAATTCTCTTAGTCCTTGTGCAATCTTGAAATGTGAGGAAGCATGGAGTGCTTTGGTCGAGAATGGCATGCTTGGGTAGTGTTTCATTTCATTTTTTTATGCTTTGTGTCATAGGTTGTCTGGGGATAATTTTTGAATTATGCAAAGCATGCACAAATGCAAGAAGTGGTCGGCCAAGGCTTGCAAAATTCTGAATTTTTATCATGTTTTGAGCAATATTATATTGTGTGTTTGGGATGTGCAAAAGAATAAAGAATAAAGAATAAAGAATAAAGAATAAAGAATATCTAGCTTTTTGTGAGATTTCGTCTTCTAGTGAGTTGAATTAGCATTTTAATATTAGTTAGTGGAGTTTGTAGGATTAATTAATGATCTAGTGCTTCGTGTAAGATGCTTTCTCGATTAGCGTGTGGGCACGCTCACCTAGGTCTAGGGCACGCACTACGAGATGAATACACGTTTCCCAAGTAAATGCACACAATCCTAAATATATACACGTAATTCAATACAAGGCACATAAAACGAAACACAACTCTTAAACCTAGGTCAAGGCACGTAAATCTAGGTTAGGGCACACGAAACGAGGTATCGTAAGCAAATAGAGGTCGGGCCTCACATCTTTCCCTCCTTAAAAGAATTTCGTCTCGAAATTCAATATTACCTTTGAAATAATACCGGATACTGTTGCTCCATCTAGTCTTGCCTTTCCTACGTTGCTTCTTCAACTCCATGGTGATCCCGTAACACTTTCACCATCGGTATAGATTTGTTGCGCAACTCCCGATCTTGTTGGTCTAGGATCCAAATAGGTTTCTCTTCACAAGACAAGTTCTCCCGAAGCTGCAATGGCTCTGGCTCCAAGACGTGTGATGGATCAAGGTGATACTTCTGTAGCATTGAGACATGAAAGACGTCATGAATATTGGAGAGGTTTTGGGGTAGTTCCAGGCGATACGCCTATTTGCCAACCTTCTCAATTATCTCAAATGGTTCTACAAACCTCGGGCTCAACTTTCCACCCTTGTCGTGTTTAATCAGTCCCCTCCGAGGTGATATCTTCAAGAACACCTTGTCGCCGACCTCAAACTCTAGGCTTCGTCTCCGTCGGTCTGCATAACTTTTCTGCCTGCTTTGGGCGGTAAGCATCCATTTCCGGATGAGGTGGACATTATCAATAGTCTTCATAAGTTCTGGTAGTAGGGTCGGGTAAAAAGTGTTCGTCTCACCTACTTCATCCCAGTAAATTGGGGATCGACACTTACGTCCATACAGTGCCTCAAATGGGGCCATCCCGATAGTGGCCTGATAACTGTTATTATAAGCGAACTCCGCTAGAGACAGATATTTCTCCCAACCTTTTCCGAAGTCTAAAACATATGCCCTCAACATATCCTCCAGAATCTAAATAGTCCTCTCAGATTGTCCATCAGTCTGAGGGTGATAAATCGTGCTGAAACTCAACTTCGTTCCCAAAGCTTCTTGCAATCTCATCCAAAATCGAGAAGTAAAACGAGGATCCCTATCCGATACAATACTCACAGGCATCCCGTGCAACCTTACAATATCTGCCACATATATATCTCCCAATTTCTCAGGACTATCCTCCTTGTGTCATAGGTTGTCTAGGGATAATTTTTGAATTATGCAAAGCATGCACAAATGCAAGAAGTGGTAGGCCAAGGCTTGCAAAATTCTGAATTTTTATCATGTTTTGAGCAATACTATATTGTGTGTTTGGGATGTGCAAAAGAATAAAGAATATCTAGTTTTTTGTGAGATTTCGTCTGCTAGTGAGTTGAATTAGCATTTTAATATTTGTTAGTGGAGTTTGTAGGATTAATTAATGATCTAGTGCTTCGTGTAAGATGCTTTCTCGATTAGCGTATAGGCACGCTCACCTAGGTCTAGGGCACGCACAATGAGATAAATGCACGTTTCCCAAGTTAATGCACGCAACCCTAAATGTATGCACGTAATTCAATGCAAGGCACAAAAAATAAAACACGACTCTTAAACCTAGGTCAAGGCACGCAAATCTAGGTTAGGGCACACAAAATGAGGCATTGCATGCAAATCGAGGTCGGGCCTCACAACAGCCGAGCAGGCTTGCTGCCCCCATCGTAGATCTCTCGAATAGCTTTACAACGGTAAGCTGTGCGCCGCGTAACTCCTTACAGATCAAAAGTTATGGGCACCAGAGCGACGGAGACCTGGTCCCAAGCCCCACGCCCACGATTTACTGGCCCAGCCTCTACATGAAAGGTAGTTGTCTTGCCCAAGGTGCTATGGGATTCGGAAATAGAAATGTGATGAATTAGGTTGTCGTCCTTTTTGTGACTCACGACGTACGATTCGGGATAAAAAAAAATCGCAAAAAAGAAGAAAAGTATCCCGAAATTGATGAAAACGTTCAACTTTGGGCTCCGAAAATAGCACAACTGAGCAGGCTTGCTGCCCCCGTCGTAGAGCTCTCGGAGAACTTTCCAACGGTATGCTGTGTGCCGAGTCATTCCTTACGGATCAAAAGTTATGGGCACCGGACCGATGGATACCTGGTCATAAGCCCCACACCCTCGGTTTTCGGGCCCAGCCTCTACATGAAGTGAAGTTGTCTAGCCCAAGGTACCGTGGAATTCGGAAATAGAAATGTGATGGTTTAGGTTGTCGTCCTTTTCGCGGATCACGAATCGGGATGAAAAAACCACGCAAAAGAAGTAAAGTGTCCCAAAACGGATGAGAATGTTCAATTTTGGACTCTGAAAACAGACATAGCTTAGCAGGCTTGCAACCCCCGTCATAGATCTCTCGGAGAGCTTTCCAACGGTATGTTGTGCGACGTATAACTCTTTACAAATCAAAAGTTATGGGCACCAGAGCGACGGAGACTTGGTCGTAAGCCCCACGCCCTGGGTTTGCGGGCCCAGCCTCTACGTGAAGTGTAGTTGTCTTGCCCAAGGTGCTGTGGGATTCGGTAATAGAAATGTGATAGATTAGGTTGTCGTCTTTTTCGGGGCTCACGACGTACGATTCAGGGTAAAAAAATAGCGCAAAAGAAGAAAAGTGTCCCAAAACTGATGAAAATGTTCAACTTTGGGCTCAGCAAACAGGCGCAGCCGAGCAGGCGTGCTTCCCCCGTCGTAGAGCTCTCAGAGCGCTTTCCAACGATATGCTGTGCGCCGCTTAACTCCATACGGATCAAGAGTTATGGACACTGGAGCGACGGATACCTGGTCCCAAGCCCCACGCCCTCGGTTTGCGGGCCCAGCCTCTGCTTGAAGTGAAGTTGTCTTTCCCATGGTGTCGTGGGATTCGGTAATAGAAATGTGATAGATTAGGTTGTCGTCCTTTCCGCTGCTCAGGACGTACGATCCGGGATGAAAAAAGGGTAAAAGAAGAAAAGTGTCCTAAAACTGATGAAAACTTTCGATTTTGGGCTCTGAAAATAGGCGCAGCCAAGCAGCCTTGTTTCCCTCATCGTAGAGCTCTCAGAGAGCCTTCCAACGGTATGCTATGTGACGCATAACTCTTTACGGATCAAAAGTTATAGGCACCGGAGTGACGGAGACCTGGTCATAGGCCCCACGCCCTCGGTTTGCAGGCCTAACCTCTACGTGTAGCGATTGAAATGTGATGGATTAGGTTGTCGTCCTTTTCACGGCTCACGACGTACGATCCAGGACGAAAAAATAGCGCAAAAGAAGAAAAGTGTCCCAAAATTGATGAAAATGTTCAAATTTGTTCTCCGAAAATAGGCGCCGTCGAGCAGGCTTGTTGCCCCTGTCGTAGAGTTCTCGGAGAGCTTTCCAACGGTGTGCTGTGCGTCACGTAACTCCTTACAGATCAAAAGTTATGGGCACCAGAGCGACGGAGACCTGGTCATAAGCCCCACGCCCTCGGTTTGCGGTCATAACCTCTACATGAAGTGAAGTTATCTTGCCTGAGGTGCCATAGGATTCGGTAATAGAAATGTGATGTATTAGGTTATCGTCCTTTTCGCGGCTCATGACGTACGATCCGCGACGGAAAAACAGCAGAAAAGAAGAAAAGTATCTCCAAACTAATGAAAACGTTCTATTTTGGGCTACGTAAACAAGCGTAGCCAAGCAGGCTTGCTACCCCCGCCATAGATCTCTCGGATAGCTTTCCAATGATATGTTGTGCGCCGCATAACTCCTTACGGATCAAAAGTTATGGGCACCGGAGCGACGATGACCTTGTCCCAAGCCCGATGCCCTCGGTTTGTGGGCCCAGCCTCTACGTGAAGTGATGTTGTCTTGCCCAAGGTGCCATAGGATTCGGTAATAGAAATGTGATAGATTAGGTTGTCGTCCTTTTCGCGGCTCACCACGTATGATCCGGGACGGAAAAATAGCGCAAAAGATGAAAAATGTCCCAAAACTGATGAAAACGTTCGAATTTGGGCCCTGAAAATAGGCACAGCCCAGCAGGATTGTTGCCCTCATCGTAGAGCTCTCTATGAGCTTTTCAATGGTATGTTGTGCGCCTCTTAACTCCTTATGGATCAAAAGTTATGGGCACCGAAGCGACGGAGACCTGGTCACAAGCCCCATGCCATCGATTTGCGGGCCTAGCCTCTACGTGAAATGAAGTTGTCTTGTCCATGGTGCCATGGGATTCGTTAATTGAAATGTGATGGATTAGGTTATCGTCCTTTTTGCGGCTCACAACGTACGATCCGGGATGAGAAAACAACGCAAAAGAAAAAAAGTATACCACAATTGGAGAAAACATTCGATTTTGGGCTCCGAAAATAGGTATATGCAAGCAAGCTTGCGGCCCCCCATCGTACAGCTCTCAGAGAGCTTTCCAACTGTATGCTGTGCGCGGCGTTACTCCTTACGGATCAAAAGTTATGGGCATCGGAGCGACGGATACCTGGTCAAAAGCCACATGCCCTCGGTTTACGGGCCCAGCCTCTACTTGAAGTGAAGTTGTAATGCCCAAGGTGTAGTGGGATTCGGTAATAGAAATGTGATGGATTAGGTTGTCGTCCTTTTCGCGGCTCACGACGTACGATCCGGGATAAGAAAATAGCGCAAAAGAAGAAAAGTGTCCCGAAATTGAAGAAAACATTATATTTTGGGCTCCAAAAACAGGCGTAGGCAAGCAAGCTTGCTACCCCCGTGGTAGAGCTCTCGGAGAGCTTTCTAACATAATGTTGTGCGCCGCGTAACTCCTTACGGATCAAAAGTTATGGGCTCTGGAGCGACGGAGACCTAGTCATAAGCCCCACGCCCTCGGTTTTCGGGCCCAGCCTCTACATGAATTGAAGTTGTCATGCCCAAGGTGCCGTTGGATTCGGTAATAGAAATGTGATGAATTAGGTTGTCGTCCTTTTCGAGGCTCACGACGTACGATTCGGGACAAAAAAACAGCGTAAATGAAGAAAAGTGTACCAAAACTGATGAAAATGTTAAATTTTGGTCTCCGAAAATAGGTGCAGCCGAGCAGGCTTGCTACCCCTGTCATAGATCTCACGGTTGCTTTCTAACGGTATGCTATGCGCCGCGTAACTCCTTACGGATCAAAAGTTATGGGTACGGGAGTGACAGAGACCTGGTCACAAGCTCCACACCCTCTGTTTGCGAGCCCAACCTCTACATGAAGCGAAGTTGTCTTGCCCAAGGTGTTGTGGATTCAGTTATAGAAATGTGATGGACTACGTTGTTGTCTTTTTTGCGGTTCACGACGTACGATCTAGGACGAAAAAATAGCATAAAAGAAGGAAAGTGTCCCAAAACTGACGAAAAGGTTCGATTTTGGGCTCTAAAAACAGGCGTAGCCAAGCAGGCTTACTGCCCCCATCGTAGATCTCTCGGATAGCTTTCCAACGGTATGCTGTGCGCCCCGTAACTCCTTACGGATCAAAAGTTATGGGCACCGGAGCGACAGAGACCGAGTCAAAAGCCCCACGGCCTCAGTTTCCGGGCCCAGCCTCTATATGAAGTGAAGTTGTCTTGTCCATTGTGCAGTGGGATTCGGCAATAGAAATGTGATGAATTAGGTTATCGTCCTTTTCGCAGCTCATGACGTACGATCCAGGACAAAAAAATAACGTAAAAGAAGAAAAATATCCCGAAACTAATAAAAATGCTCAATTTTGGTCTCCAAAAATAGGCACAGCCTAGCAGGCTAGGTGCCCCCGTTGTAGATCTCTTGGATAGCTTTCCAATGGCATGCTGTGCGCCGCGTAACTCCTTACGGATCAAAAGTTATGGGCACCGGAGCGACGGAGACCTGGTCCTAAGACCCACGCCCTCGGTTTACGGTTCCAGCCTCTACGTGAAGTGAAGTTGTGTTGCTCAAGGGGCCATGGGATTCGGTAACAGAAATGTAAGGGATTAGCATGTCGTCCTTTTCGCGGCTCACGACGTACGATCCAGGATAAAAAAAAATAGCGCAAAAGAAGAAAAGTGTCCCGAAACTGATGAAAATATTCAACTTTTGGCTCCGAAAACAAGCGCAGGTGAGCAGGCTTGCTGCCTCTATCATAGAGCTCTCGGAGAGCTTTCTAACGGTGTACTGTGCGTCACGTAACTCCTTACGGATTAAAAGTTATGGCCACCGGAGCGACGGAGACCTGGTCACAAGCCCAACGCCCTCGGTTTGCGGTCACAACCTCTACATGAAGTGAAGTTGTCTTGCCCAAGGTGCCATGGGATTCGGTAATAGAAATGTGATGGATTAGGTTGTTGTCTTTTTTGCGGCTCACGATGTATGATCCAAGATAAAAAAATAACGTAAAAGAAGAAAAGTGTCCCGAAATTGATGAAAATTTTCAATTTTGGGCTCTGAAAACAAGAACAGCCGAGTAGGCTTGGTGCCCCCGTTGTAGATCTCTCGGATAGCTTTCCAACGATATGTTGTGCGCCGCATAACTCTTTACGGATCAAAAGTTATGGGCATCGGAGCAACGGAGACTTGGTCCTAAGCCCCACGCCCTCGATTTGTGGGCCCAGCCTCTACGTGAAGTGAAGTTGTCTTCCCCAAAGTGTCGTGGGATTCAGTAATAGAAATGTGATTGATTAGGTTGTCGTCCTTTTCGCGGCTCACAACGTAATATCCTGGACGAAAAAACAGCGTAAAAGAATAAAAGTGTCTTGAAACTGATGAAACGTTCGATTTTGGGCTCCGAAAACATGCGCAGCTGAGCAGGCTTGCTTCCCCCGTTGTAGAGCTCTCAAAGAGCTTTTCAACGGTATACTGTGCGCCGCTTAACTCCTTACGGATCAAAAGTTATGGGCACCGGAGCGACGGAGACCTGGTCACAAGCCCCACGCCCTCAGTTTGCGGGCCCAGCCTCTACGTGAAGTGAAGTTGTCTTGCCCAAAGTGCTGTGGGATTCGGTAATAGAAATGTGATGGATTAGCTTGTTGTCCTTTTCGCGGCTTACGACGTACGATTCGGGACGAAAAAACTGTGCAAAAGAAGAAAAGTATCCGAAAACTAATGAAAACATTCGACTTTGGACTCTAAAAATATGCACCACAGAGCAGGCTTGTTGCCCCCGTCTTAGAGCTCTTAGAGAGCTTTCCAACGGTATGCTGTGCGCCGCATAACTCCTCACAGATTAAAAGTTATGGGCACCGGAGCGACGGAGACTTGGTCATAAGCCCCACGCCCTCGGTTTACGGGCCCAGCCTCTATAGGAAGTGAAGTTGTCATGCCCCAAGTGTCGTGAGATTCGGTAATAGAAATGTAATGGATTAGCTTGTCATCCTTTTTGGGACTCACGACGTACGATCCGGGATGAGAAAACAGCGCAAAAGATGAAAAGTGTCCCGAAGCTAAAAAAAACGTTCATTTTTTGGAGCAGAAAATAGGCGTAGGCAAACAAGCTTGCTACCCTCATCATAGAGCTCTCAAAGAGCTTTCCAACAGTATGTTGTGCACCGCGTAACTCCTTATGGATCAAATGTTATGGGCTCCAGAGCGTCGGAGACCTGGTCACAAGCCCCACGCCCTCGGCTTGCGGGCCCAGCCTCTACATGAATTGAAGTTGTCATACCCAAGGTGCCGTCGGATTCGGTAATAAAATTGTGATGGATTAGGTTGTCGTCCTTTTCGAAGCTCATGACGTACGATCCGGGACAAAAAAAATAGCATAAATATAGAAAAATATACCAAAACTGATGAAAATGTTAAATTTTGGTCTACGAAAATAGGTGCAGCTGAGCAGGCTTGCTACTACCGTCGTAGATCTCACGAATAACTTTCAAATGGTATACTATGCGCCGCATAACTCCTTACGGATTAAAAGTTATGGCCACCGGAGCGACGGAGACCTGGTCACAAGCCCAACGCCCTCAGTTTGCGGGCCCAGCCTCTACGTGAAGTGAAGTTGTCTTGCCCAAAGTGCTGTGGGATTCGGTAATAGAAATGTGATGGATTAGCTTGTTGTCCTTTTCGCGGCTTACGACGTACGATTCGGGACTGAAAAACAGCGCAAAAGAAGAAAAGTGTCCCAAAACTAATTAAAACGTTCGACTTTGGACTCTAAAAATATGCACAGCCGAGCAAGCTTGCTGCCCTTGTCATAGAGCTCTTACAGAGCTTTCCAACGGTATGTTGTGCGCCGCATAACTCCTTACGGATTAAAAGTTATGGGCACCGGAGCGACGGAGACCTGGTCATAAGCCCCACGCCCTCGGTTTGCGGGCCTAACCTCTACATGAAGTGAAGTTGTCATGCCCCAGGTGCCATGGGATTCAGTAATAGAAATGTAATGGATTAGGTTGTCGTCCTTTTTGCGGCTCACGACGTACGATCCGGGATGAGAAAATAGCGCAAAAGAAGAAAAGTGTCCCGAAGCTGAAGAAAACGTTCGTTTTTGGGCACCAAAAACAGGCGTAGGCAAACAAGCTTGCTACCCCCGTCATAGAGCACTCAGAGAGCTTTCCAACAGTATGCTGTGCGCTGTGTAACTCCTTACGGATCAAATGTTATGGGCTCCAGAGCGACGGAGACCTGGTCACAAGCCCCAAGCCCTCGGTTTGCGGGACCAGCCTCTACATGAATTGAAGTTGTCATGCCCAAGGTGCCGTCGAATTCGGTAATAAAAATGTGATGGATTAGGTTATCGTCCTTTTCAAGGCTCACGACGTACGATCCGGGACAAAAAAAATAGCATAAATATAGAAAAGTGTACCACAGCTGATGAAAATGTTAAATTTTGGTCTATGAAAATAGGTACAGCCGAGCAGGCTTGCTACCACCGTCGTTGATCTCACGGATAACTTTCAAACGGTATGCTATGCGCCGCGTAACACCTTACGGATTAAAAGTTATGGCCACCAGAGCGACGGAGACCTGGTCACAAGCTCCACGCCCTCGGTTTGCGATCACAGCCTCTACATGAAGTGAAGTTGTCTTGCCCGATGTGCCGTGGGATTTGGTAATAGAAATGTGATGGATTAGGTTGTTGTCTTTTTCGCGGCTCACGACGTACGATCCAGGATGAAAAAATAGCCTAAAAGACGAAAAGTGTCCCAAAACTGATGAAAAGGTTCAATTTTGGGCTCCGAAAACAGGCGCAGCCGAGCAGGCTTGCTGCCCCCGTCGTAGATCTCTCGGATAGCTTTACAACGGTATTCTTTGCGCCGCGTAACTCCTTACGAATCAAAAGTTATGGGCACCGGAGCGACGGATACCTGGTCCCAAGCCCCACGCCCTCGATTTGCGGGCCCAGCCTCTACATGAAGTGAAGTTGTCTTGCCCATGGTGCCATGGGATTCGGTAATAAAAATGTGATGGATTAGGTTGTCGTCCTTTTCGTAGCTCACGACGTACAATCCGGGATGAAAAAATAGCGAAAAGGAAGAAAAGTGTCCTAAAACTGATGAAAACGTTTGATTTTGGGCTCCAAAAATAGGCGCAGCCAAGCAGGCTTGCTGCCCTCGTCGTAGAGTTCTCAGAGAACTTTCCAACGGTATGCTGTGCGCCGCTTAACTCTTTACGGATCAAAAGTTATGCGCACCGAAGCGACGGAGACCTGGTCAAAAGCCCCACGCCTTCGGTTTGTAGGCCTAGCCTCTACATGAATTGAAGTTGTCATGTGAAGCCCGACCCCAAATAACGTGTTATACCTCGATTACGTGTCCTGTCTTGGTTTTCGTGCATACCTTGTCATACGTACCTTGACCTAGAATAGTGTGCCCTAATCCCCGACTGACGTACGATACCTAGATATACGTGCCCTGACCTCGATGTACGTGCGTTATCTTGTTTCGTGTGCCCTAACCTTGAACTACGTACCTTAACCTAGATATAGAGTTGTGCCTTGATTTGCATGCATTGCATTAAATTACGTGCCTTGCATTGGGTTACGTGCATTCACCTAGGATTGCGTGTATTAGTCTTGAAGTTCGTGTCTTACCTCGTAGTTCGTGTCTACCTCGTAATTCGTGCCATAGACCTAGGAATCCGTGCTACCACATTAATCAAGAAAGAATCCTACACAAAGCACTAGACACTAAAATAATCCTACACAATCCACTAACCAATATTATATTCCTAATTCAAATTCTCTACAAACTCCACTAACAATAAAATAATACTAAACTATTCCTACATTTCTCACTAACTATTATTCTATTCATAATTCAACTCATCAACAAACATTCCTATATTTTATTCTACCTAGATTCCCTAATTCCCCAACATTCCTATGACAATTCTAATGACACAAATGCATAAAGAATTATTCCTAGACAAACTATGACAAACACTTAGCACAATGCATAAAAAAATTGCTAAAAACCACCTAAATCCTCTACCTTGCTCAACCAAACCACCTTTGCCCATGCTAAACATTTTAAAATCACACATTGAAGACATAAAAATCAGATTTTAATGGCCCAAGGCCGACCAAGTGCTTGAATAATGCAAAAGCCTTCATTTTTTTGTCATTTCTTCTTTCCTCTCACATTTTCTCTCTCTCCCTCTCATTTTCTCTCTCCATTTCGGTTTTGGCTGAGTTCTCTCCACCTCCTAGCTCATCTTCTTCATCATATGGTGCAACAAGTCAAGCAACCATCAAAGAAACTCAAGCAAACAAGCTAAGATGCGAAAACTACACATGCATGTCCTTTGAAGCCTTCATTTCGGCCCTAGGTGAGTTTTAAGCTTCCATTTCTTTTCTTCTTGTTCTAACCTCATGAATGTACTAAGAGATTGATCACTAGGCTAGGAAAAGTAGAGAAAAACAAGTTGGAATCTCGGCTAAGCAAGAAGAAGAAGAGATTTGAGCTTCAACAAGTTTTTGTGCATCTTCTTGGTGGTTTGCTAAGGTGAGGGCTAAAACCTTTTGAAAACTCTTCAAAAATTCACATGCATGCTCATAAATGTATGTATTTTCTTCTGTGCTTGAGTTATATGGTCGTTCATAAGCTTAAACAACCATGCATGGCAAGATCTTGGCTTGAAAGTGGTGATAGGTGAAGTCGGATTGTTGACAGCTCTCTGACCAGTCTGTTTAGAGGTAAGTTTAGCTAGGAAAATGATGTTGAAAATACTTGAAAATTTGTAGGTAACTAGTTTGGACAGTTTTGAACATTTTTCGCAGAAATAGGCGAACGCTAATTTTGACTCTAAGGTCCTCAAAATGGCAAATCTTTAACATGTGTCCAAATCTGGAAATCTGGAAAAATGAAGCAGGTTTTGGCAGATGCACTGACCTTGTGGAATGAACCATATTTGACATAGTAAATGATGTCCAAAATGCATGAAATTTGGTGTGCTACTATATTTTTCAGTTCTGGACATTTTTGTCAGAAATGGACTAAGGCTGAATCTGACCCTAAGGACCTCACAAACGTCAATTATCGAAATGTGTGCAAATCTGGACAGTTTTGTGCTATCTCACTGTTTCGGCTATATCTAATGATCCCGAACTCCAATTGATGCAAGGTTTGTTTCTGATTTTAGTTAACTTATTAAGATTTAATTTGACATCTTATTCACTGGATTTGGAGATTTTTTGATTATCCTATTGATTGTGAGAATACATCCTATTGCAGTAAGGGTTTCACTTAGTTATGTGCTTGGAAAATTGTTGTAACCTCTCTTGTGGTACTAATTGCTTGGAATTGTGGTGTTGGGATGTTGTGTGGACTGTTTTAAGTACTTGAAGATGTTTGAATTGAATGATGCATGACTTGAGAATGATTTTGAGTTGACTTAGGGTTTAATCACACGGTTAAGCATGAAATGGAAACCCTAATGACTAGGTAGTCTTGTTAAGTGTTGACCATTTGGATATTTTGTGGAAATTATATGCTTAGTGGACTGCCCGTAAATGTCTTATAACTTCAAATGTAATTTTGATCATTGCATGTTGACAAATAAGCTTTTCTTGCAACCGAACCCACGTAGATGTTGTTGCATGTTGAATAATCATATCATTTGATTACGTGGACTTCGAAATGAGTTATATGGCTTGACTTGCATGTGTTACATGGCTTCCCGTTTAATGTTCATATGGCTCTATATGCCTTTCAAGTGAAATTACTTGTTTTATCGTGTCTCGTTTGATTACTTGACAACGTGCGATCTTATAACTGCTCGGAGGCAACCTACTTTGTTGTCCTCCTAATGTGATATGTTAAATGTTATAAATGTGCATTGCATACGAGGTTGCAACCTTTCATTGTGGCATGGTAGCGTTTCACGAACGCCGGGCGGAATAGGGCTTGCCGGTGCTCCCGTGACTACCATGGTCCAATTCCCTCTCTCGCTTGGCATTCCACCCTCGGAGAGTTGGGTCATAGGTTTCGGGGTACATCCGGAGTACACCCACCTAGCATGTTTTGGGGTTATTTGAAGTCGGCCGCAACTTCTGATTCTGAAACTGATTTGAGAGCAAAAGCTCACTGTATCCTTTTTACTATGTGTATAAGTACTTTCGCTTGGTTCCTAGAGAACCTCGGGGAGGAAAGACTGGTATTCCTGTTCTTGTACTTATATTTAAGTACTCTCGCTTGGTTCCTAGAGAATCTCGGGGAGGAAAGACTGGTATTTCTGTTCCCTTACTTTATATTATTGTTATATTCATGCTTGTAAAAGGATTTTCATAAGTTGAACCAGAAAATGAGTTTTAAAACCTATTTCTCGTTCCCCCTCGCTGAGTTCATAAGGACTCACCCTCTTTTTATCACAGGTGTAGCAAATTTGGAAGAAGTACCTGAAGTAAATGTGCTTGTTGATGATTCCTGGGAGTGACTACGTGCTTTTGTGCTTTTCCTGAAAGGGGCTGCTATATGGATACTGTGTTTGATTGCAAAATGTTCATTTTATTTATGTAAAAGACCCCCGTTGTAATTTGGGGTCTAATTTTGGTTTGTACTGATATTGCTAGATAGATACTAGACACTATTATGAACGTTTTGCTATTATTACTGCTAGTATCTATCATAGGTTATGACGTATTAGGTAAGGACTAAGTAAATGAACCTATCAAATCTTAAACAGGTACACGCTTTAGAGCTAAGATCAACTGGTACTTTCGTAACGAGGATAAATAACAAACGAGACATTGTATCATGCTAGGTTATAAATCAAACGGAACATCGAGATAACCAATAGGCAATTCAATTGATGGTAAAATAGTAATCTTAGTTGGAAATGAACTTGAATTGAAAATTTTGAGGCGTTTAGAGAATTAGGTCAAACCAAAGAGTCCAATTACAGCCGTTATGTTGTTGGTTTTCCGAAAAACTTTGGAGTTTAGACTAAATCATTAGGTGTTAAATCTTCATAAACAGCTAAGCACGTGATATTACTTGAATGTTTAGTTCACACCCTAGTCTAACCTTATAGGCCGGGTTGGGGCGTGACATGTCATGCCCAAGGTGCCGTGGGATTCGGTAATAGAAATGTGATGGATTAGGTTGTCGTCCTTTTCGCGGCTCACGACGTACGATCCGGGATAAGAAAATAGCGCAAAAGAAGAAAAGTGTCCCGAAATTGAAGAAAACATTATATTTTGGGCTCCAAAAACAGGCGTAGGCAAGCAAGCTTGCTACCCCCGTGGTAGAGCTCTCGGAGAGCTTTCTAACATAATGTTGTGCGCCGCGTAACTCCTTACGGATCAAAAGTTATGGGCTCTGGAGCGACGGAGACCTAGTCATAAGCCCCACGCCCTCGGTTTTCGGGCCCAGCCTCTACATGAATTGAAGTTGTCATGCCCAAGGTGCCGTTGGATTCGGTAATAGAAATGTGATGAATTAGGTTGTCGTCCTTTTCGAGGCTCACGACGTACGATTCGGGACAAAAAAATAGTGTAAATGAAGAAAAGTGTACCAAAACTGATGAAAATGTTAAATTTTGGTCTCCGAAAATAGGTGCAGCCGAGCAGGCTTGCTACCCCTGTCATAGATCTCACGGTTGCTTTCAAACGGTATGCTATGCGCCGCGTAACTCCTTACGGATCAAAAGTTATGGGCACCGGAGCGACGGAGACTTGGTCACAAGCCCCACGCCCTCGGTTTGCGGTCACAGCCACTACATGAAGTGAAGTTGTCTTGCCCGATGTGCCGTGGAATTCGGTAATAGAAATGTGATGGATTAGGTTGTCTTTTTCGCGGCTCACGTCGTACGATCCGGGATGAAAAGATAGCCTAAAAGAAGAAAAGTGTCCAAAAACTGAAGAAAAGTTTCAATTTTAGACTCCGAAAACAGGCGTAGCCGAGCAGGCTTGCTACCCCCGTCGTAGATCTCTCGGATAGCTTTCCAACGGTATGCTGTGCGCCGCGTAACTCCTTACGGATCAAAAGTTATGGGCACGGGAGCGACGGAGACTTGGTCAAAAGCCCCACGCCCTCAATTTGCGGGCCCAGCCTCTATATGAAGTGAAGTTGTCTTGCCCATGGTGCCATGGGATTCGGTAATAGAAATGTGATGGATTAGGTTATCGTCATTTTCGCGGCTCATGACGCACGATACGGGACGAAAAAACAACGTAAAAGAAGAAAAATGTCCTGAAACTGATAAAAATGTTCAATTTTGGTCTCCAAAAATAGGCGCAGCCTAGCAGGCTAGGTGCCCCCGTCGTAGATCTCTTGGACAGCTTTCCAACGGTATGCTGTGCACCGCGTAACTCCTTACGGATCAAAATTTATGGGCACCAGAGCGACAGAGACCTAGTCCCAAGCCCCACGCCACGGTTTGCGGTCCCAGCCTCTATGTGAAGTGAAGTTGTCTTGCCCAAGGTACCATGGCATTCGGTAATAGAAATGTGAGGGATTAGCATGTCGTTCATTTCACGGCTCACGGCGTACGATCCAGGACAAAAAAATAGCGTAAAAGAAGAAAAGTATCCCGAAACTGATGAAAACATTCAACTTTCGGCTCAGAAAACAAGCGCAGGCAAGCAGCCTTGCTGCCCCCGTCGTAGAGCTCTCGGAGAGCTTTCCAATGGTGTGCTGTGTGTCACGTAACTCCTTACGGATCAAAAGTTATAGGCACCGGAGCGACAGGGACCTGGTCACAAGCTCAACGCTCTCGGTTTGCGGTCACAACCTCTACATGAAGTGAAGTTGTCTTGCCCAAGGTGCCGTGGGATTCAGTAATAGAAATGTGATGGATTAGGTTGTTGTCTTTTTCACGGCTCACGATGTACGATCCAGGACAAAAAAATAGCGTAAAAGATGAAAAGTGTCCCGAAACTGATGAAAATGTTCAAATCTGGGCTACAAAAATAGGTGCAGCCGAGTAGGCTTGCTGCCCAAGTCGTAGATCTCTCGGATAGCTTTCCAACGGTATGCTGTGCGCTGCGTAACTCCTTACGGATCAAAAGTTATAGGCAACGGAGCAACGGAAACCTGGTCCCAAGCCCCACGCCCTCGTTTTGTGGGCCCAGCCTCTACATGATGTGAAGTTGTCTTCCCTAAGGTACCGTGGGATTCAATAATAGAAATGTGATGGATTAGCTTGTCGTCCTTTTCGCGGCTCACGACATACGAGAGCTTTCCAACGGTATGTTGTGCGATGAATAACTCCTTACGGATCAAAAGTTATGCGCACCGAAGCGACGGAGACCTGGTCACAAACCCCACGCCCTCGGTTTACGGGCCCAGCCTCTACGTAAAGTGAAGTTGTCTTGCCCAAGGTGTCATAGGATTCGGTAATAGAAATGTGGTGGATTAGCTTGTCGTCCTTTTCGCGGCTCACGACGTACGATTCGGGATGAAAAAATACCACAAAAGAAGAAAAGTGTCCCGAAACTAATGAAAATGTTCAACTTTGGGCTTCAAAAATAGGCGCAGCAAAGCAGACATGCTGGCCATATCATAGAGCTCTCGGAGAGCTTTCCAACGGTATGTTGTGCACCGCGTAACTCCTTACGGATCAAAAGTTCTACGCACCGGAGCGACGGTGACCTGGACACAAGCCCCACACCCTCGGTTTACGGGCCTAGCCTCTACATGAAGTGAAGTTCTCTTGCCCAACGTACCGTGGGATTCGGTAATAGAAATGTGATGGATTAGGTTGTCGTCCTTTTCGTGGCTCACGACGAACGATCCGGGATGAAAAAACAACGTAAAAGAAGAAAAGTGTCCCAAAACTGATTAAAATGTTCAATTTTGGTCTCCAAAAATAGGCGCAGCCTAGCAGGCTAGCTACCCGTATTGTAGATCTCTCCGATAGCTTTCCAACGGTATGCTGTGCGTCACGTAACTTCTTATGGATGAAAAGTTATGGGCACCGGAACGACGGAGACCTAGTCCTAAGCCCCACGGCACGGTTTGCGGGCCCAGCCTCTACATGAAGTGAAGTTGTCTTGCCCAAGGTGCCGTGGGATTCAGTAATAGAAATGTGATGGATTAGGTTGTTGTCTTTTTCACGGCTCACGATGTACGATCCAGGACAAAAAAATAGCGTAAAAGATGAAAAGTGTCCCGAAACTGATGAAAATGTTCAAATCTGGGCTACAAAAATAGGTGCAGCCGAGTAGGCTTGCTGCCCAAGTCGTAGATCTCTCGGATAGCTTTCCAACGGTATGCTGTGCGCTGCGTAACTCCTTACGGATCAAAAGTTATAGGCAACGGAGCAACGGAAACCTGGTCCCAAGCCCCACGCCCTCGTTTTGTGGGCCCAGCCTCTACATGATGTGAAGTTGTCTTCCCTAAGGTACCGTGGGATTCAATAATAGAAATGTGATGGATTAGCTTGTCGTCCTTTTCGCAACTCACGATGTACGATCCGGGACGGAAAAACAGCACAAAAGAAGAAAAGTGTCCCGAAACTAATTAAAATGTTCAACTTTGGACACCAAAAATAGGCACAACCGAGCAGGCTTGCAGCCCCTGTCTTAGAGCTCTCAGAGAGCTTTCCAACGGTATGTTGTGCGATGAATAACTCCTTACGGATCAAAAGTTATGCGCACCGAAGCGACGGAGACCTGGTCACAAACCCCACGCCCTCGGTTTACGGGCCCAGCCTCTACGTAAAGTGAAGTTGTCTTGCCCAAGGTGTCATAGGATTCGGTAATAGAAATGTGGTGGATTAGCTTGTCGTCCTTTTCGCGGCTCACGACGTACGATTCGGGATGAAAAAATACCACAAAAGAAGAAAAGTGTCCCGAAACTAATGAAAATGTTCAACTTTGGGCTTCAAAAATAGGCGCAGCAAAGCAGACATGCTGGCCATATCATAGAGCTCTCGGAGAGCTTTCCAACGGTATGTTGTGCACCGCGTAACTCCTTACGGATCAAAAGTTCTACGCACCGGAGCGACGGTGACCTGGACACAAGCCCCACACCCTCGGTTTACGGGCCCAGCCTCTACATGAAGTGAAGTTGTCTTGCCCATGGTACCGTGGGATTCGGTAATAGAAATGTGATGGATTAGGTTGTCGTCCTTTTCGTGGCTCACGACGAACGATCCGGGATGAAAAAACAACGTAAAAGAAGAAAAGTGTCCCAAAACTGATTAAAATGTTCAATTTTGGTCTCCAAAAATAGGCGCAGCCTAGCAGGCTAGCTACCCGTATTGTAGATCTCTCCGATAGCTTTCCAACGGTATGCTGTGCGTCACGTAACTTCTTATGGATGAAAAGTTATAGGCACCGGAACGACGGAGACCTAGTCCTAAGCCCCACGGCACGGTTTGCGGGCCCAGCCTCTACGTGAAGTGAAGTTGTCTTGCCCAAGGTGCCATTGGATTCGGTAATAGAAATGTGATATATTAGGTTGTTGTCCTTTTCGCGGCTCACGACGTACAATCCGGGATGAAAAAATAGCCTAAAAAAAGAAAAGTGTCCCGAAACTAATGAAAAGGATCAATTTTGGGCTCCGAAAACAGGCGCAGCCGAGTAGACTTGCTGTGTACCGCGTAACTCCTTACGGATCAAAAGTTATGGGCAACAGAGCGACGGATACCTGGTCCCAAGCCCCGCGCCCTCGGTTTGCAGGCCTAGGCTCTACATGAAGTGAAGTAGTCTTGCCCATGGTGCCATGGGATTCGGTAATAGAAATGTGATGGATTAGGTTGTCGTCCTTTTCGTAACTCACGACGTACAATCCGGAATGAAAAAACAACGAAAAGGAAGAAAAGTGTCCTAAAACTGATGAAAATGTTCGATTTTGGTCTCCGAAAACAGGCGCAGCCAAGCAGGCATGCTGCCCCCATCGTAGAGCTCTCAAAGAACTTTTCAACGGTATGCTGTGCACCGCTTAACTCCTTACGGATCAAAATTTATGCATACCGAAGCGACGGAGACCTGGTCACAAACCCCACGCCCTCGGTTTGCGTGCCCAGCCTCTACGTGAAATGAAGTTGTCTTTCCCAAGGTGTCATGGGATTCGGTAATAGAAATGTGGTGGATTAGCTTGTCATCCTTTTTGCGGCTCATGACGTACGATTCGGGACAGGAAAATACCGTAAAAGAAGAAAAGTGTCCCGAAACTAATGAAAATGTTCAACTTTGGGCTTCAAAAATAGGAGCAGCAAAGCAGACATGTTGCCCCCGTCATAGAGCTCTCGGAGTGCTTTCCAACGGTATGCTGTGCGCCGCATAACTCCTTACGGATCAAAAGTTATAGGCACCGGAGCGACGGTGACCTGGTAACAAACCCCACGCCCTCAGTTTACGGGCCTAGCCTCTACATGAAGTGAAGTTGTCTTGCCCATGGTGCCATGGGATTTGGTAATATAAATGTGATGGATTAGGTTCTCGTCCTTTTCGTGGCTCACGACGAACGATCCGGGATGAAAAAACAACAAAAATGAAGAAAAGTGTCCCGAAACTGATTAAAATGTTCAATTTTGGTCTCCAAAAACAGGCGTAGCCTAGCAGGCTAGCTGCCCGTGTTGTAGATCTCTCGGATAGCTTTCCAACGGTATACTGTTCGTCACGTAACTTCTTACGGATCAAAAGTTATAGGCACCGGAACGACGGAGACCTAGTCCTAAGCACCACGCCACGGTTTGCGGGCCCAGCCTCTATGTGAAGTGAAGTTGTCTTGCCCAAGGTGCCATGGGATTCGGTAATAGAAATGTGATAGATTAGGTTGTTATCCTTTTCGCGTCTCATAACGTACGATCCGGGACGAAAAAATAGCTTAAAAGAAGAAAAGTGTCCCGAAACTAATGAATATGTTCAATTTTGGTCTCTGAAAATAGGCGCAACCGAGCAAGCTTGCTACCTCGGTTGTAGAGCTCTTGGAGAGCTTTCCAATAGTATGTTGTGCACTGCGTAACTCCTTGCAGATCAAAAGTTATGGGCACCGGAGGGACGGATACCAAGTCCCAAGCCCCACTCCCTCGGTTTGCAGGCCCAGCCTCTACATGAAGTGAAGTTGTCTTGCCCATGGTGCCATGGGATTTGGTAATATAAATGTGATGGATTAGGTTCTCGTCCTTTTCGTGGCTCACGACGAACGATCCGGGATGAAAAAACAACAAAAATGAAGAAAAGTGTCCTAAAACTAATGAAAACGTTCGATTTTGGGCTCCGAAAAATTGGCATAGCCAAGCAGGCATGTTGCCCCCGTCGTAGAGCTCTCAGAGAACTTTCCAACGGTATGCTGTGTGCCGCTTAACACGTTATGGATCAAAAGTTATCCACACAGAAGCGACGGAGACCTGGTCACAAACCCCATGCCCTCGGTTTGCGAGCCCAGCCTCTACGTGAAGTGAAGTTGTCTTGCCCAAGGTATCATGGGATTCGGTAATAGAAATGTCGTGGATTAGCTTGTCGTCCTTTTCGCGGCTCACGAAGTACGATCCGGGACGGAAAAATACTGCAAAAGAAGAAAAGTGTCACGAAACTAATGAAAATGTTCAACTTTGGGCTTCAAAAATAGGCACAACAAAGCAGACATGTTGCCCCGGTCATAGAACTCTAGAAGAGCTTTCCAACGGTATGTTGTGCGCCGCGTAACTCCTTACGGATCAAAAGTTATAGGCACCGGAGCGACGGTGACTTGGTCACAAGCCCCACGCCCTCGGTTTACGGGCCCAGCCTCTATATGAAGTGAAGTTGTCTTGCCCATGGTGTCATGGGATTCGGTAATAAAAATGTGATGGATTAGGTTGTCGTCCTTTTTGTGGCTCACGACGAACGATCCGGGATGAAAAAACAACGTAAAAGAAGAAAAGTGTCCCGAAACTAATTAAAATGTTCAATTTTGGTCTCCAAAAACAGGCGTAGCCTAGCAGGCTAGCTGCCCGTGTTGTAGATCTCTCGGATAGCTTTCCAACGGTATACTGTTCGTCACGTAACTTCTTACGGATCAAAAGTTATAGGCACCGGAACGACGGAGACCTAGTCCTAAGCACCACGCCACGGTTTGCGGGCCCAGCCTCTATGTGAAGTGAAGTTGTCTTGCCCAACGTGCCATGGGATTCAGTAATAGAAATATGATAGATTAGGTTGTTGTCCTTTTCGCGGCTCATGACGTACGATCCGGGACGAAAAAATAACCTAAAAGAAGAACGGTGTCCCGAAACTAATGAAAAGGTTCAATTTTGGGCTCCGAAAACAGGCGCAACTGAGCAGGCTTGCTGCCCCCGTCATAGATCTCTCGGATGGCTTTCTAACGGTATGCTGTGCACCGCGTAACTCCTTACGGATCAAAAGTTATGGGCACCGGAGCGACGGATACCTGTTCCTAAGCCCTACGCCCTCGGTTTGCGAGCCCAGCCTCTACATGAAGTGAAGTTTTCTTGCCTATGGTGCCATGGGATTCGGTAATAGAAATGTGATGTATTAGGTTATCGTCCTTTTCGCAGCTCACGACGTACAATCCGGGATGAAAAAACAACCAAAAGAAAGAAAAGTGTCCTAAAACTGATGAAAACGTTCGATTTTGGGCTCTGAAAATAGGTACAGCTAAGCAGGCATGTTGCCCCCGTCATAGAGCTCTCAGAGAACTTTTCAACGGTATGCTGTGCGCCGCTTAACTTGTCACGCCCCAACCCGGCCTATAAAGGTTAGACTAGGGTGTGATCTAAACATCCGAGTCACGTCTCGTACTTAACCGTTCATGAAGATTTAACACTTAACGTTTTGGCCTAAACTCCAAAATTTTCGATAAACCAACAGCATAACGGCTATAATTGGGCTCTTTGGTTTGACCTAATTCTCTAAACGTCTCAATTATTCCAATCATTAATCCAATTCCATTAAGGACTCCTATTTGTCACCAACCGATTTGCCTACTAGTTTATCTTGAAAGTCTCGTTTGGTTATTAAGCCTAACATGATATCTATGTCCCGTTTATTTGTCAATTTCCTATCATGCAAGTACCTATTATCCTTTAGTTTGCAAATGAGCACCTAAGTGAAATTAGATAGAATTAACTTAGTTAATTGTTCATCTAGTGGTTTGAATGCCTACGATAACTACTAATTAAGAAAACGAAAGCAAATAATCCAAATAAAAGTTCGTCCGGTTATCGATAGTACAATTCCAGAATTAAACCCAAATTACAACCGGGTCATTTACATCAATAAAATGAATAGTTTGCAATCAAACACAACATCCATATAGCAACTACTTTCAGGCAAAGCACAAAAGCACGTAGGGATAGGCAATCACTCCAAGGAATCATCGTTAGGCACATCGTCCTCAAGTACCTATTCTTGATCTTCTTCACCTGAGATGATAAAAGAGGGTGACTGCTTATGAACTCAGTGAGGTGGAACGAGAAATAGTTTTTGAAACTCATTTTCCAGTTCAACTTATAAAAACTCATTTTTTTGAAACATGTCACGTATTACAAATAATAAGGTACGCAAATATATGAAACAAATTGAGTAACGGATACAAAGTAAGGGAACAGAAATGCCAGTCTTTTCTCCCCGAGGTTCTCTAAGAACCAAGCGAGAGTACTTATATATAAGTACAAGAACAGGAATACTAGTCTTTCCTCCCCGAGGTTCTCTAGGAACCAAGCGAGAGTACTTATACACATAGTAAAAAGGATACGGTGAGCATTTGCTCTCAATATCAATTTCGATTCATTTGGTGCGGCCGACTTCAATAATCCACTTATCGCTCCCAATTGGGTGTACTCCGGATGTACCCCGAAACCTACGACCCAACTCTTCGAGGGTGGAATGCCAAGCGAGAGAGGGAATTGGACCATGGTAGTCACGGGAGCACCGGCAAGCCCTATGCCGCCCGGTGTTCGTGAAACGCTACCATGCCACAATGAAAGGTTGCAACCTTGTATACAATGCCCATTTATGTCATTTAACATTTCACATTAGGAGGTCAACAAAGTAGGTTGCCTCCGAGCAAGTATATGATCATATTTTGACATATTGGCATATAAGGCATTGTATGAACATATAATCATTTCATATATCCATTTGAAAGCAATTGAACTTTAACTTGCAGCCAAGTAATCATGTTCAAATAAACCATTGAATATCTTTTAACAATTCACATTAGGAGGACAACAAAGTAGGCTGCCTCCGACCAATTTCAAGATCACATATTGCCAAGTAAACGAACGAGGCATGCCTGACATAAAATTTCACTTGTAGAACACATAGAGTCATATGAACATTAAACGGGCAGCCATGTAACACATGCAAGTTAAGCCATATAACTCATTTCGAAGTCCACATAATCAAGTGATACGATTATTCAACATGCAACAACATCTACGTGAGTTCGGATGCTAGAAAAGCCTATTTGTCAACATGCAATGATCAAAATTACATTTAAGCTTATGAGATATTTACGGGCAGCCCACTAAGCATATAATTTCCACACAATATCCAAATGATCAACACTTAGCAAGACTACCTAGTCATTAGGGTTTCCGTTTCATGCTTAACCATGTGATTAAACCCTAAGTCAACTCAAGTTCATTCACAAGTCATGCATCATTCAATTCAAACATCCTCAAGTACTCAAAACAGTCCACACAACATCCCGACACCACAATTCCAAGCAATTAGCACCACAAGAAAGGTTACAACAATTTTCCAAGCATATAGCTAAGTGAAACCTTTACTGCAATAGGCTGTTTTCTCACAATCAATAGGATAATCAAAAAATCTCCAAATCCAGTAAATAAGATGTCAACTTAAAACTTAAGAAGTTAACTAAAATCAGAAATAAACCTTGCATCAATTGGAGTTCGGGATCATTAGATATAGCCGAAACAGTGGAATAGCACAAAACTGTCCAGATTTGCACACATTTCGATAATTGACATTTTTGAGGTCCTTAGGGTCAGATTTAGCCTTGGTCCATTTCTGACAAAACTGTCCAGAACTGAAATATATAGCAGTGCCCTAATTTCCATGCATTTTGGACATCATTAACTAAGTCAATTATGGTTCGTTCTACAAGGTCAGTGCATCTGCCAAAACCTGCTTCATTTTTCCAGATTTTCTGATTTGGTCACATTTTAAAGATTTGTCATTTTGAGGACCTTAGAATCAAAATTAGCTTCGGCCTATTTCTGGGAAAAAATGTTCAAAAATGTCCAAAATAGTCATCTACCAATTTTCAATCTTTTTCAACATCATTTGCCTAGCTAGACTTACCTCGAACAGACTGGTCAGAGAGCTGTCAACAATTTCGACTTCACCTAGCATCATTTTCAAGCCAAGATCTTGCCATGCATGGTTGTTTGAGCTTATGAACGACCATATAGCTGAAGTACAGAAGCAAATACACACATTTATGAGCATGCATGTGAATTTTTGAAGAGTTTTCAAAAGGTTTTAACCCTCACCTTAGCAATCAACCACAAGTTGCTCCAAAACCTTTGTTGAAGCACAACCTTCTCCCTCTCCTTGCTTAGCTGACAACCCAACTAGCTTTTCTCTATTTTTCCTAGCTTAGTGATCAATCTCTTAGCACATGCATGAAGTTAGAACATGAAGAAAATAAATGGATGCCAAGAAGCTTACCTAGGCCGAATAGAGTCTTCAAAGCACATGCATGAGTGATTTTTGCATCCTAGCTTGTTCGGTTGAGGTCCTTTGCTTGTGGTGTGAGGCCCGACCCCGAATAACGTGCCTTACCTCGATTTGCGTGCCTTAGACCTAGAACTGTACGACCGACCCTGGATTACGTGCCTTGTCTTAGTTTTCGTGCATGCCTTGTTATACGTGCTTTAAGCTAGAATTGCGTGCCCTAATCCTCGAGATACGTGCAATACCTAGATAAACGTGCCATGACCTTAATTTACGTGTGAGACCTCGATTTGCGTGTGTCTCTTCGTTTCGTGTGCATTAACCTTGAACCACGTGTTTTAACCTAAGTTTAAGAGTTGTGTCTTGAATTACGTGCATTGCATTGAATTACGTGCCTTATTTTGATCTACGTTCATTCACCTAGGGTTGCGTGTGTTAGCATTAGAATCCGTGCATTTATCTTGAAGTACGTGTAATAGTCTTGAAGTTCGTGTCTTACCTCGTAGTTCGTGTCTACCTCGTAATTCGTGCCCTAGACCTAGGAATCCGTGCCACCACGCTAATCAATAAAGAATCCTACACAAAGCACAAGACAATAAAATAATCATACACAATCCACTAACTATTATTATAATCCTAATTCAAATCTCTACAAAATCCACTAACACCTAAATATTATATTTTAAACTCACTACAAGACAAAATCTCACAAACCTCTAAACATATCCTATATTCTATTCTACCTAAAATCCCTAAATACCCAACATTCTCTTACACACATGTTAAAACAATTCAAAAGATGACACAAAATAAGATTTTTGCATGCATGTTTAATTCAAAATGATTCTAGACAAGTCATGACACAAAAACACTTATCAATGCATAAAAAATTGCTCAAACCACCTCAATTCTCACACCATTTTTGACCAAAACACCTATGCCCATGCTAACAATTCAAAATTCCATTTTGAAGACAAAAAAAATCTGAATTTTTATGCCCAAGGCTGACCACATGCTCAAAAAATTGCAAAAGCCTCATTTTTCTCTCATTTCTCTCACTTTCCTCACATTTTCTCTCTCTCCCTCTCACTCTCTCTCTCCATTTCGGTTTTGGGCTGAGTTCTCACCTTCCATATCTCATCTTCTTCACACCATGGTTGATTAAGTCAAGCAATCATCAAAGAAACTCAAGCAAACAAGCTAGGATGCGAAAATCACACATGCATGCCCTTTGAAGTCCTCATTTCGGCCCTAGGTGAGTTTTTAGGCTTCCATTTCTTTTCTTCTTGTTTTAACCTCATGCATGTACTAAGAACTTGGTCACTAAGCTAGGAAAATAGAGAAAACCAAGTTGGAATCTCGGCTAAGCAAGAAGAAGAAGAGATTTGAAGCTTCAACAAGTTTTTGAGCATCTTTTGGTTGATTGCAAAGGTGAGGGTTAAAACCTTTTGAAAACTCTTCCAAATTTCACATGCATGCTCATAAATGTTTGTATTTGCTTCTTTAATTGAGCTATATGGTCGTTCATAAGCTTAAACAACCATGCATGGCAAGATCTTGGCTTGAAAATGATGCTAGGTGAAGTCGAAATGGATGACAGCTCTCTGACCAGTCTGTTCGAGGTAAGTTTAGCTAAGAAAATGATGTTGAAAATGCTTTAAAATTGGTGGGTGACTAGTTTGGACAGTTTTGGACATATTTCCCAGAAATATTCCAAAGCGAATTTTGACTCTAAGGTCCTCAAAATGGCAAATCTTTAAAATGTGACAAAATCTGGAAATCTGGAAAAATGAAGCAGGTTTTGGCAGATTCACTGACCTTATGGAACGAACCATATTTGACTTAGTAAATGATGTCCAAAATGCATGAAAATTGGTGTGATGCTATATTTTTCAGTTCTGCACATTTTTGTCAGAAATGGACCAAGGCCAAATCTGAACGTAAGGACCTCAAAAACGTCAATTATCGAAATGTGTGCAAATCTGGACAGTTTTGTGCTATTCCACTGTTTCGGCTGTATCTAATGATCCCGAACTCCAATTGATGCAAGGTTTATTTCTGATTTTAGTTAACTTCTTAAGCTTTAATTTGACATCTTATTCACTGGATTTGGAGATTTTTTGGTTATCTTATTGATTGTGATAAAACAGCCTATTGCAGTAAATGTTTCACTTAGCTATATGCTTGGAAAATTGATGTAACCTCTCTTGTGGTACTAATTGCTTGGAATTGTGGTGTTGGAATGTTTTGTGGACTGTTTTGGGTATTTGAGGATGTTTGAATTGAATGATGCATGACTTGAGAATGATTTTGAGTTGACTTAGGGTTTAATCACGCGGTTAAGCATGAAACGGAAACCCTAATGACTAGGTAGTCTTGCTAAGTATTGATCATTTGGATATTGTGTGGAAATTATATGCTGAGTGGGCTGCCCGTTAATGTCTTATAACTTCAAATGTGATTTTGACCATTGCATGATGACAAATAAGCTTTTCTTGCACCCGAACCCATGATTGATGTCATTGCATGTTGAATAATCTTATCACTTAATCACGTGGACTTCTTAATGAGTTATATGGCCTGTTTTACATGCGTTACATGGCTGCCCGTTTAATTTTCATATAACTCTATATGCCTTCAAGTGAAATTTTCATGTCTTATCGTGCCTTGATTGTCTACCTGTCAATGTGCAATCTTATGACTGTCCGGAGGCAACCTACTTTGTTGTCCTCCTACTGTGATATATTACTTGTTTTATCGTGCCCTGCCTGTTTACTTGGTCAATGTGCAATCTTATGACTGTCCGGAGGCAACCTACTTTGTTGTCCTCCTACTGTGATATATTACCTGTTTTATCGTGCCCTACCTGTTTACTTGGTCAATGTGCAATCTTATGACTGTCCGGAAGCAACCTACTTTGTTGTCCTCCTATTGTGATATATTACCTGTCATAAATGTGCATTGCATACAAGGTTGCAACCTTTCCTGTCGGCATGGTAGCGATCACGCACGCCGAGCGGCATCGGGCTTGCCGGTGTTACCGTGAGCACCATGGTCCCATTCCCTCTCTCGCTTGGGGGCTAGACTTCCTCGGAGAGTTGGGTCGTAGGTTTTCGGGGTACATCCGGAGTACACCCACCCGGTGTGTTTTGGGGAATGATTTGAAGTTGGCCGCAACTTCTGATTCTGAAACTGATCTAAGAGCAAAAGCTCGCCGTATCCTTTTTATTATATGTATAAGTACTCCCGCTTGGTTCCTAGAGAACCTCGGGGAGGAAAGACCGGTATTCCTATTCTGTACTTGTATTTCTGTACTTGTATTTCTGTACTTGTATTTCTGTTGTATTCATGTTTGAGAAAGGGATTTTCATAAGTTTAACCGGAAAATGAGTTTCAAAACTTATTTCTCGTTCCCCCTCGCTGAGTTCATAAGGACTCACCTTTTTTATCATCTCAGGTGAAGAAGATCAAGAACAGTTACCCGAGGACGATGTGCCTAACGATGATTCCTTGGAGTGATTGCCTGTCTTGTGTGCTTTGCGTGATTTTGGCTATTTGTTAACTATGCTACTTGAAGACTATTTCTTTTATGTTGCTCGTTGTTTATTGATGTAAATGACCTTGTTGTAATTTGGGTCTAATTATGGGATTGTACTATCTATAACCGGACGAACTTTTATTTGGTTGTTTGCTTTCGTTTTCTTAATTAGTAGTTATCGTAGACAGTCAAACCACTAGATGAACAATCAACTAAGTTAATTCTATCTAATTTCACTTAGGTACTCATTTGCAAACTAAAGGATAATAGGTACTTGCATGGTAGGAAATTGACAAATAAACGGGACATAGTTATCATGTTAGGCTTATTAACCAAACGAGACTTTCAAGATAAACTAGTAGGCAAATCAGTTGGTGACAAATAGGAGTCCTTAATGGAATTGGATTAATGATTGGAATAATTGAGGCATTTAGAGAATTAGTCCAAACCAAAGAGCCCAATTACAGCCGTTATACTGTCGGTTTACCGAAAAATTTTGGAGTTTAGGCCAAACGTTAAGTGTTAAATCTTCATAAACAGTTAAGTATGTGACAGGTCCTGAACGTTTAGGTCACACCCTAGTCTAACCTTATAGGCCAGGTTGGGGCGTGACACCTTATAAGTAGAATGGTATCAGAGCCTAGTTTACTAACTAGGCGTTAGTCGGGTTCAACTCTCGGACTATGGGTAAAAGCCCTAAGGTAATTATGATGTCTTGTTTATATGTGCTAATGTGTGCTAATGTGCTTTAATTGCTTTGAGAATTGAATACTATGTGCCTTTGTGGACTATATGCATTATGTGTCATGCACACCGACACGTTAGTTCCCTCAATAACGCGTGCATGCTTTTATACTCCTTCTTTGATACATGTGCATGTTATATAACCATGAATGACTGTTCATACACATAGATAGTTAAGATTAGGACTTTCAGGGAAGTGAATTCATGCAGGAAAAACGAAAAGTCTCGGTTAGAGATTTCTGGCATCTTCACAGGTACTCGATGGATAGTATGTATTATTTGATATATATAAAATGCGTAGCACAGGTATAATTGTTGAAGTAAAATTATCTCTTTATCTTTGGAATACACATGCATGTGATTAAGTTATCAATTTTATAACTATGAAGTTATTGATTCCGTTAAACCGTTCTTCTAATTGTGGTTCAAGAATAAATGTTAAGGACATACAATTTTCCTTAGATATAAGAATTTACTATTAAATATGTAGAGTAGTATATATTCTCATGTGCTGATAGTGGAAGTTGACTTGGAGGTTTATTTGAATCCATTTCTCACATCTTAAAATTGGCTTGATAGGCTATCTAAGAAGTTGGCAATATACTCGTACGATTGAATCCTTACTTGATTGGAATTAAGCGTTGATGAATTTGATATGGTGTGTACTAGCGAGTTTCAAGTTCACTAAATGTTGAGATCATAACCTAGAAATTAAAAGATGAATTCGTGGAAGTTGACGATAGTTACTTTTAGGGGTTAGACTATTGAGACATGGATAGTGTATTTGAGTGACTTAGCGATTGATAACCTCAAGACATGTAGGCAACTCTGGAGACCGAATTTAACAAGGTTGATGATTCTTTGATATAACAAGATATAAGGATGCTAGAATTAAGGAATTCACATAACTAAAACTCGTGTTTGGAAAACTGCACCTAAAATGTTAGGACGGATAGAAGTGTAAAGTATTGAATTATGTATTAGATGACTAACGTTGCTAAAGGTCCTAAGTTGGATATCGGTGATATTTAGAATCATGGTATTAATTTTGTGCCCCTCAGATTTAGTTGTGATTATGCAAGTAAGTCATTCTATGTACTCGTTATTTGGATACCCTAAAGGATATTAAGAAGCATATATCCCTAAGTATTACCGATGGACCTAGTATATGAACCATGGAAATAAGATTAAAGCATTCGGTTGCAAAGTGGAGTCGTTAGGATATGATTAGTAATCCTAAATAGCTAATAGTGAGTATGCATGATGATTCATAGTGAACCATAGGACCAAAGGTCGACGAGTCTTGATGCTCTTAGCCTAGCTGAACATGTAAATGGGAAGAGTAAGATTTCATAAAGTTAAGATAGAGATGAATCAGAGTCATGATGACCCAAGAGACTATTGTTAAACCACCGTATCTATGTGCATCGTTTCACATCTAGAAACTAGCGATCGGTAGACTTCGAATTGTGGTCATTGAATAAGAGGGGTGAATCTTGTAGTAATAGTTAAATAAGTGGTTGATTACTTATGAAGCTCTATTAGGTTATGTTGAAGGATGTCTCGTGGTCATAATTCTTATATTGATACAACCTTGAAGTTATCTCGTGTAAGTATTTTATGAAGTCAGTCATTTCAGTACCCATTAATAGTCCTAGGATTATTGTTGCTGTATGGCCGGTAACCTAGTAGAGCATTGATACCACTTACATGGCGATGAACCTAGCTTAGTAACATTAATGTCGAAGATATATTGGCGGGCATTAAGTGTTCGAAGGAATGATTAGGTCGCTAAGTGAGTAGGACCATTGTCTTCTTAAGTATGACGTAACCTTGGATTAAGGTGAGTAGAATTTATTTGAAGTTGAAGCTATTCGTCTTAGGAGTTTTGGATAAGATTAACAGAAAATTCTAAAACCTTGTGACTTGAAATTAGAGATTTGAATAAGAAGATGGATTGTGGATCATAAGCTGATGAAATTTACTTGTAAGAGTTGAACTAGTGTTACATGATTAGTTTACCTATGCAATTTCGATGGCAGTTGTTGGTGGTACCTAATAAACCTTAGAGTTTGAGTTTAATGAATCTTAACGGTCTTTCTTCTTGATTACGAGATTGAAGGTTAACGAAGCTGGGGAAGAATGTTAGTGAATAGGAGCTTATAACCGAAAGACTAGTCATTAGAAGATTTACTAATCCAATGTACCTTCAAGATAAGAACTATGATACTACCGATAGATGACGACTCGAGATGGATTAGTTTGTTTGGTGAGTTCAACCTGAAAATAGGGTCGTATCGTGGAAAATAATCCATAACATGTGTATGTCTTACGTGCTAACAATTTGAAGCTAGTAGATATGATATGTAAATCGGATATAAACCTATCACCTTGAAATTAGCGTATGTTACCCTAGGATCATGGAATTATTGTGATATTCCTTTTGAGGTATGAATGCGAGATTGATACAACATGAGCCATGATTTTGGAGTTACAGTTATATTGTTAGAATACCGATGCAACTTTGATGACTATGTTTGGAGATTCTAACCTTAGTTAATAAACTCGACCTTAAAATCAATTAGAGAAAAGAGAGTTGCTCAAAGGAACGAACTGTAAATATAGGAGTCATATTGAATTAAATGATTGGAGAAACATAGAAAGTGAATTGGTGGTGGTAAGAGATCGCCAAACACGGGATGAACCAGAGTAGGAAGAATAACAAGGGTCAGAATCCGTCTAAATGACCTCAATAGGAAAGAATGAATTTCAGGACAAAATTCTTTTAAGGAGGGGAGGATGTGAGGCCCGACCCCAAATAACGTGCCTTACCTCGATTTGCGTGCCTTAGACCTAGAACTGTACGACCGACCCTGGATTACGTGCCCTGTCTTGGTTTTTGTGCATGCCTCGTTATACGTGCCTTAACCTAGAATTACGTGCCCTAATCCTCGAGATACGTGCAATACCTAGATAAACGTGCCATGACCTTAATTTACATGCGAGACCTTGATTTGCGTGTGTCTCTTCGTTTCGTGTGCATTAACCTTGAACCACGTGTTTTAACCTAGGTTTAAGAGTCGTGTCTTGAATTACGTGAATTGCATTGAATTACGTGACTTATTTTGATCTACATTCATTCACCTAGGGTTGCGTGTGTTAGCATTAGAATCCGTGCATTTATCTTGAAGTACGTGCAATAGTCTTGAAGTTCGTATTTTATCTCGTAGTTCGTGTCTACCTCGTAATTCGTGCCCTAGACCTAGGAATCCGTGCCACCAGGCTAATCAATAAAGAATCCTACACAAAGCACAAGACAATAAAATAATCCTACACAATCCACTAACTATTATTATAATCCTAATTCAAATCTCTACAAAATCCACTAACACCTAAATATTATATTTTAAACTCACTACAAGACAAAATCTCACAAACCTCTAAACATATCCTATATTCTATTCTACCTAAAATCCCTAAATACCCAACATTCTCTTACAAACATGTTAAAACAATTCAAAAGATGACACAAAATCAGATTTTTGCATGCATGTTTAATTCAAAATGATTCTAGACAAGTCATGACACAAAAACACTTATCAATGCATAAACAATTGCTCAAACCACCTCAATTCTCACACCATTTTCGACCAAACCACCTATGCCCATGCTAACATTTCAAAATTCCATCTTGAAGACAAAAAAAAATCTGAATTTTTATGCCCAAGGCTGACCACATGCTCAAAAAATTGCAAAAGCCTCATTTTTCTCTGAGTTCTCTCACTTTCCTCACATTTTCTCTCTCTCCCTCTCACTCTCTCTCTCCATTTCGGTTTTGGGCTGAGTTATCACCTTCCATATCTCATCTTCTTCACACCATGGTTGATCAAGTCAATAAATCATCAAAGAAACTCAAGCAAACAAGCTAGGATGCGAAAATCACACATGCATGCCCTTTGAAGTCCTCATTTCGGCCCTAGGTGAGTTTTTAGGCTTCCATTTCTTTTCTTCTTGTTCTAACCTCATGCATGTACTAAGAGCTTGGTCACTAAGCTAGGACAATAGAGAAAACCAAGTTGGAATCTCGGCTAAGCAAGAAGAAGAAGAGATTTGAAGCTTCAACAAGTTTTTGAGCATCTTTTGGTTGATTGCAAAGGTGAGGGTTAAAACCTTTTGAAAACTCTTCAAAATTTCACATGCATGCTCATAACCGTGTGTATTTGCTTCTGTACTTGAGCTATATGGTCGTTCATAAGCTTAAACAACCATGCATGGCAAGATCTTGGCTTGAAAATGATGCTAGGTGAAGTCGAAATGGATGACAGCTCTCTGACCAGTCTGTTCGAGGTAAGTTTAGCTAAGCAAATGATATTTAAAATGCTTAAAAATTGGTAGCTGACTAGTTTGGACAGTTTTGGACATTTTTCCCAGAAATAGGCCGAAGCTAATTTTGACCCTAAGGTCCTCAAAATGGCAAATCTCTAAAATGTGACCAAATCTGGAAATCTGGAAAAATGAAGCAGGTTTTGGCAGATGCACTGACCTTGTGGAACAAACCATATTTGACTTAGTAAATGATGTCCAAAATGCATGAAATTTGGTGTGCTTCTATATTTTTCAGTTTTGGACAACTTTGTCAATGGACCAAGGCAAAAACTGACCCTAAGGACCTCAAAAACGACAATTTATGAAAAGTATGCAAATCTGGACAGTTTTGAGCTATTCCACTGTTTCGGCTATATCTAATGATCCCGAACTCCAATTGATGCATGGTTTGTTTCTGATTTTAGTTAACCTGTTAAGATTTAATTTGACATCTTATTCACTGGATTTGGAGATTTTTTGGTTATCCTATTGATTGTGAGAAAACAGCCTATTGCAGTAAAGGTTTCACTTAGCTATATGCTTGGAAAATTGATGTAACCTCTCTTGTGGTACTAATTGCTTGGAATTGTGGTGTTGGAATGTTGTGTGGACTGTTTTGGGTAATTGAGGATGTTTGAATTGAATGATGCATGACTTGAGAATGATTTTGAGTTGACTTAGGGTTTAATCACACGGTTAAGCATGAAACGGAAACCCTAATGACTAGGTAGTCTTGCTAAGTATTGATCATTTGGATATTGTGTGGAAATTATATGCTGAGTGGGCTGCCCGTTAATGTCTTATAACTTCAAATGTGATTTTGACCATTGCATGATGACAAATAAGCTTTTCTTGCACCCGAACCCATGATTGATGTCATTGCATGTTGAATAATCTTATCACTTAATCACGTGGACTTCTTAATGAGTTATATGGCCTGTTTTACATGCGTTACATGGCTGCCCGTTTAATTTTCATATAACTCTATATGCCTTCAAGTGAAATTTTCATGTCTTATCGTGCCTTGCTTGTCTACCTGTCAATGTGCAATCTTATAACTGTCCGGAGGAAACCTACTTTGTTGTCCTCCTACTGTGATATATTACTTGTTTTATTGTGCCCTGCCTGTTTATTTGGTCAATGTGCAATCTTATGACTGTCCGGAGGTAACCTACTTTGTTGTCCTCCTACTGTGATATATTACCTGTTTTATCGTGCCCTGCTTGTTTACTTGGTCAATGTGCAATCTTATGACTGTCTGGAGGCAACCTACTTTGTTGTCCTCCTACTGTGATATATTACCTGTCATAAATGTGCATTGCATACAAGGTTGTAACCTTTCCTGTCGGCATGGTAGCGATCACGCACACCGGGCGGCATCGGGCATGCCGGTGTTACCGTGACCACCATGGTCCCATTCCCTCTCTCGCTTGGGGGCTAGACTTCCTCGGAGAGTTGGGTCGTAGGCTTTCGGGGTACATCCGGAGTACACCCACTTGGCGTGTTTTGGGGAATGATTTGAAGTCGGCCGCAACTTCTGATTCTGAAACTGATCTGAGAGCAAAAGCTTACCGTATCCTTTTTTTTTAAGTGTATAAGTACTCCCGCTTGGTTCCTAGAGAATCTCGGGGAGGAAAAACCGGTATTCTTGTTCCGTACTTGTATTTCTGTACTTGTACTTGTATTTCTGTACTTGTATTTCTGTTGTATTCATGTTTGAGAAAGGGATTTTTATAAGTTTAACCGAAAAATGAGTTTCAAACTTATTTCTCGTTCCCCCTCGCTGAGTTCATAAGGAATCACCCTCTTTTATCATCTCAGGTGAAGAAGATCAAGAACAGGTACCCGAGGACGATGTGCCTAACGATGATTCCTTGGAGTGATTGCCTGTCTTGTGTGCTTTGCGTGATTTTGGCTATTTGTGAACTATGCTACTTGAAGACTATTTCTTTTATGTTGCTCGTTATTTATTGATGTAAATGACCCCGTTGTAATTTGGGTCTAATTCTGGGATTGTACTATCTATAACCGGACGAACTTTTATTTGGTTGTTTGCTTTCGTTTTCTTAATTAGTAGTTATCGTAGACAGTCAAACCACTAGATGAACAATCAACTAAGTTAATTCTATCTAATTTCACTTTGGTACTCATTTGCAAACTAAAGGATAATAGGTACTTGCATGGTAGGAAATTGACAAATAAACGGGACATAGTTATCATGTTAGGCTTATTAACCAAACGAGACTTTCAAGATAAACTCGTAGGCAAATCGGTTAGTGACAAATAGGAGTCCTTAATGGAATTGGATTAATGATTGGAATAATTGAGGCATTTAGAGAATTAGTCCAAACCAAAGAGCCTAATTACAGCCGTTATACTGTCGGTTTACTGAAAAATTTTGGAGTTTAGGCCAAACGTTAAGTGTTAAATCTTCATAAACAATTAAGTATGTGACAGGTCCTGAACGTTTAGGTCACACCCTAGTCTAACCTTATAGGCCAGGTTGGGGCGTGACAGTGGCTTGCTTGGTTTAGCTATGGTGTAAAGAAGAGAAGCTATGGAGGTAGAGAACTCAACCAAAACCAAAATGGAGAGAGAAAATGAGAGGGGAGAGAGAAAGATTGAGATGGAAATGAAGAAATGACAAGAATAAAACTCTTTTGCATTCATCCAAGCATTGGTCGGCCTTGGGTTTCCAAATCTGATTTTTTTGTGTCTTCAAGGTGGAATTTTGAAATGTTAGCATGGGCATAGGTGGTTTGTTCGAAAATGGTGAAGATTTGAGGAGGTTTTGGTCATTTTTTTATGCATTTGTGTCATAGTTTGTCTAAATGTGTCTAGGAATTAAATTATATTGAATAAGCATGCACAAATGCCACCTAGTGGTCGGCCAAACATGTAGAAAATTCTGAAATTTCATCTTGATTGAGCTTATTTTATTGCATGTGTTTGGAAGTGAAAAAGAAAAAGAATAAAAAATGAAGAATGTTTAGTGTTTGGTGCATTTTTTGTCTCCTAGTGAATTGAATTAGGATTATTATATTGTTAGTGGATTTTGTAGGATTGTTTAATAGTCTAGTACTTCGTGAAAGATGCTTTCTTGATTAGCGTGAAGGCACACTTTCCTAGGTCTAGGGCACGCACTACGAGGTAGACACGAACTACGAGGTAAGACACAAATGTCAAGACTAATGCACGTACTTCAAGACTAATGCACAGATTCCAATGCAAATGCACACAACCCTAGATAAGTGTACGTAAACCAATACAAGGCACGTAATTCAAGACACGACTCTTAAACCTAGGTTAAAGCACGCAGTTCACGGTTAATACACACGAAACGAAGAGACACACGCAAATCAAGGTCTCGCACGTAAATTAAGGTCATGGCATATTTATCTAGGTATCAAACGTATATCGAGAATTAGGGCACACAATTCTAGGTTAAGGCACGTATAACGAGGCATGCACGAAAACCAAGACAGGGCACGTAATCCATGGTCGGTCATACAGTTCTAGGTCTCAGGAACGCAAATCGAGGTAAGGCATGTTACTCGGGGTTGGGCCTCACATAACTCCTTAGGGATCAAAAGTTATGCGCACCGAAGCAAGGGAGACCTGGTTACAAACCCCACGCCCTCGGTTTATGGGCCCAGCCTCTACATGAAGTGAAGTTGTCTTGCCCATGGGGCCATGGGATTTGGTAAAAGAAATGTGGTGGAATAGCTTGTCGTCCTTTTCGCGGCTCACGACGTACGATCCGGGACGAAAAAATACTGCAAAAGAAGAAAAGTGTCACGAAACTGATGAAAACGTTCGATTTTGGGCTCTGAAAATAGGTACAGCTAAGCAGGCATGTTGCCCCCGTCATAGAGCTCTCAGAGAACTTTTCAACGGTATGCTGTGCGCCGCTTAACTCCTTACGGATCAAAAGTTATGCGCACCGAAGCAACGGAGACCTGGTTACAAACCCCACGCCCTCGGTTTATGGGCCCAGCCTCTACATGAAGTGAAGTTGTCTTGCCCATGGTGCCATGGGATTTGGTAATAGAAATGTGATGGATTAGGTTGTCATCCTTTTCGTGGCTCACGACGAACGATCCAGGATGAAGAAATAACGTAAAAGAAGAAAAGTGTCACGAAATTGATTAAAATGTTCAATTTTGGTCTCCAAAAACTGGCGCAGCCTAGTAGGCTTGCTGCCCGCATTGTAGATCTCTCGGATAGCTTTCCAACGGTATGCTGTGCGTCACGTAACTTCTTACGGATGAAAAGTTATGGGCACCAGAACGACGGAGACCTAGTCCTAAGCCCCACGCCACGGTTTGTGGGCCCAGCCTCTACGTGAAGTGAAGTTGTCTTGCCCAAGGTGCCATTGGATTCGGTAATAGAAATGTGATAGATTAGGTTGTTGTCCTTTTCGCGGCTCACGACGTACGATCCAGGATGAAAAAATAGCCTAAAAGAAGAAAAATGTCTCAAAACTGATGAAAATGATCAACTTTGGGCTTTGAAAATAGGCGCAGTCGAGCAACTTGCTTCCCCCGTCGTAAAGCTCTCGGAGAGCTTTCCAACGGTATGTTGTGCGCCGCGTAACTCCTTACGGATCAAAAGTTATGGGCACCGGAGCGACGGAGACCTGGTCACAAGCCCCTCACCCTCGGTTTGCGGGCCCAGCCTCTACATGAAGTGAAGTTGTCTTGCCCAATGTGTCGTAGGATTCGGTAATAGAAATCTGACAGATTACGTTGTCATCCTTTTCGCGACTGACGACATACGATCCGAGACGAAAAAACATCTTAAAAGAAGAAAAGTGTACTGAAACTGATGAAAATGTTCAATTTTGGGCTCCAAAAATAGGTGCAGTTGAGAAGGCTTGCTGCCCCCATCGTAGATCTCTCGGATAGCTTTCCAATGGTATGCTGTGCACCGCGTAACTCCTTACAGATCAAAAGTTATGGGCACCGGAGCGACAAAGACCAGGTTCCAAGCCCCACACCCTCGATTTTTGGGCCCAGCCTCAACGTGAAGTAAAGTTGTCTTGCCCAAGGTGCCGTGGAATTCGAAAATAGAAATGTGATGGATTAGCTTGTCATCCTTTTCGCAGTTCACGACGTACGGTCCGGGCAAGAAAAATAGCGCAAAATAAGAAAATTGTCCAGAAACTGATGAAAACTTTCAAATTTGGGCTCCGAAAATAGGCGCAGTCAAGCAAGTTTGCTGCCCCCGTCGTAGAGCTCTCGGTGAGCTTTCCAACGGTATGCTGTGCACCGCATAACTCCTTACGGATCAAAAGTTATGGCCACCGGAGCAACGGAGACCTGGTAACAAGCCCCTCGCCCTCGGTTTACGGGCCCAGCCTCTACATGAAGTGAAGTTGTCTTGACCAAGGTACCGTGGGATTCGGTAATAGAAATGTGATGGATTAGGTTGTCATCATTTTCGCGGCTCACGACGTACGATCTAGGACGAAAAAACAGCGTAAAAGAAGAAAAGTGTCACAAAACTGATAAAAATGTTCAATTTTGGGCTCCAAAAAAAGGCGCAGCCTAGCAGGCTTGTTGCCCTCATCGTAGATCTCTCGGATAGCTTTCCAATGGTATACTGTGCACTGCGTAACTCCTTACGGATCAAAAGTTATGGGCACCGTTGCGACGGAGACCTGGTCCCAAGCCCCACGCCCTCGGTTTGCAGGCCCAGCCTCTATGTGAAGTAACGTTATCATGCCCAAGGTGCCGTGGTATTCGGTAATAGAAATGTGATGGATTAGGTTGTCGTCCTTTTCGCGGCTCACGACGTACGATCCGGGATGAAAAAACAGCATAAAAGAAGAAAAGTGTCCCAAAACTGATGAAAACGTTTGATTTTGGGCTCCGAAAATAGGCACAGCCAAGCAAGCTTGCTGCCCCCATCGTAAAGCTCTCAGTGAGCTTTCCAACGGTATGTTGTGCGCTGCTTAACTCCTTACGGATCAAAAGTTATGGGCACCGAAGCGACGGAGACCAGGTCACAAGCCCCAAGCCCTCAGTTTGCGGGCCCAACCTCTACATGAAGTGAAGTTGTCTTGCCCAAGGTGCCGTTGGATTCGGTAGTAGAAATGTGATGGATTAGCTTGTCGTCCTTTTTGCGGCCACGACGTACAATCCGGGATGAAAAAATACCGCAAAAAAACAAAAGTGTCCCAAAACTAGTGAAAATGGTCAACTTTGGGCTTCGAAAATAGGAGTAGCTAAGCAAGCTTGTTGCCCCAGTCATAGAGCTCTCGAAAAAATTTTGCAACAGTATGCTGTGCGCCGCGTAACTCCTTGCGGATCAAAAGTTATGGGCACCAGAGCGACGAAGACCTTGTCACAAGCCCTACGCCCTCGGTTTGCGGGCCCAGCCTCTATATGAAGTGAAGTTGTCTTGCCCATGGTGCCGTGGGATTCGGTAATAGAAATGTGATGGATTAGGTTGT
Organism: Ehretia macrophylla; assembly: GCA_037974665.1. NCBI lineage: Eukaryota > Viridiplantae > Streptophyta > Magnoliopsida > Boraginales > Ehretiaceae > Ehretia > Ehretia macrophylla. The sequence goes on from CM075775.1 coordinate 38,710,485, forward strand.
CATCCTTTTCGCGGCTCACTACGTACGATCCGGGATGAAAAAACAACGTAAAAGAAGAAAAGTGTCCCGAAACTGATAAAAATGTTCAATTTTGGTATCCAAAAACAGGCGCAGCCTAGCAGGCTAGCTGTCCCCGTCGTAGATCTCTCTGATAGCTTTCCAACAGTATGTTGTGCGCTGCGTAACTCCTTACGAATCAAAAGTTATGGGCACCGGAGCGACGGAGACCTGGTCCTAAGCCCCACGCCACTGTTTGCGGGCCCAGCCTCTGTGTGAAGTGAAGTTGTCTTGCCTAAGGTGCCATGGGATTCTGTAACAAAAATGTGATGGATTAGGCTGTCGTCCTTTTTGCGGCTCACGACGTACGATTCGGGACCAAAAAATAGCTCAACAGAAGAAAAGTGTCCCGAAATTGATGAAAACATTCAACTTTGGGCTCCGAAAACAAAAGCAGGTGAGCAGGCTTGCTACCCCCGTTGTAGAGCTCTCGGTGAGCTTTCCAACGGTGTGCTGTGCGTAGCGTAACTCCTTACGGATCAAAAGTTATGGGCACCGGAGCGACGGAGACCTGGTCACATGCCCAACGCCCTCGGTTTGCGGTCACAACTTCTACATGAATTGAAGTTGGCTTGCCCAAGGTGCCGTGGGATTCGATAATAGAAATGTGATGGATTAGGTTGTTTTCTTTTTCACAGCTCACGACGTACAATCCGGGATGAAAAAACAATGTAAAAGTAGAAAAGTGTCCCGAAACAGCAGAAAATGTTCAATTTTGGGCTCCGAAAATAGGCGCAGCTTAGTAGGCTTGCTGCCTTCGTCGTAGATCTCTCGGATAGCTTTCCAACGGTATGCTGTGCGCCGCGTAACTCCTTACAGATCAAAAGTTATTGTCACCGGAGCAACGGAGACTTGGTCCTAAGCCTCACGCCCTCGGTTTGCGGGCCCAGCCTCTACGTGAAGTGAAGTTGTCTTCCCCAAGGTACCATAGGATTCAGTAATAGAAATGTGATGGATTAGGTTGTCGTACTTTTCGCGGCTCACGACGTACGATCCTGGACGAAAAAACAGCGTAAAAGAATAAAGGTGTCCCAAAACTGATGAAAACATTTGATTTTGGCTCCGAAAACATGCCCAGCCGAGTAGGCTTGCTACCCCCATCGTAGAGCTCTCCGAGTGCTTTCCAACGGTATGTTGTGTGCCTCTTAACTCCTTACGGATCAAAAGTTATGGGCACCAGAGCGACGGAGACCTGGTCACAAGCCCCACGCCCTCGGTTTATGGGCCCAACCTCTACGTGAAGTGAAGTTGTCTTGCCCAAGGTACCGTGGGATTCGGTAATAGAAATGGGATGGATTAGCTTGTCGTCCTTTTCGCGGCTCATGACGTACGATCTGGGACGAAAAAATAGCGCAACAGAAGAAAAGTGTCCCGGAACAAATGAAAACGTTCAACTTTGGGCTCCAAATGTCACGCCCCAACCCGGCCTATAAAAGTTAGATTAGGGTGTGATCTAACATTCAAGTCATATCACATACTTAACCATTTATGAAGGCTTAACACTTAACATTTTGGCCTAAACTTCACAAATTCTTCAGAAAACTGGCAGCATAACAGCTGTAATTGGGCTCCTTAGTTTGACCTAATTCTCTAAACGCCTCAAAATTTACAATCTCAAATTCATTTCCAACTAAGATTACTATTTATCATCAATTGAAACGCCTACTAATTATCTTGAAGTCTCGTTTGATTAATAACCTAGTATGATGCTATGTCTCGTTTGTTTGTTTGTCTTCGTTACAGAAGTACTTGTTGATCTTGGCTTAACAATGAATACCTGCTTAAGATTGGATAGGTTCATTTTACTTAGTCCTTACCTGATACCTCATAATCCTATGATAGATACTAGCCAATGACGATAGCAAAATGACCATAGTAGTGTCTATCTAGTTATTATCAGTACAAGCCAAAATTAGAGCTCAAATTACAACAGGGGTCTTTTACATTACAAACATCAAGCAACATGAAAAGAAATAGTCTTCAAGCAGCATAGTGTGCACAAATGGCCATAATCAAGCAAAGTACATAGGACAGGCAATCATTCAAAGGAATCATCGTTAGGCACGTCGTCCTCGGGTACCTGTTCTTGATCTTCTTCACCTGAGATGATAAAAGAGAGTGAGTCCTTATGAACTCAGCGAGGGGGAACGAGAAATAGGTTTTGAAACTCATTTTCCGGTTCAACTTATGAAAACCCTTTTTGCAAGCATGAATATATCACAAATAAGTACATAACAATAATATAAAAGTAAAGGACCACAATTACCCGTCTTTCCTCCCCGAGGTCCTCTAGGAACCAAGCGAGAGTACTTATACACATAGTGAAAAGGATACGGTGAGCCTTTGCTCTCAGTTTATTTCCAGTATCAATTGTTGCGGCCGACTTCAAATCATCCCTTTATCACGCCAAATGGGTGTACTCCGGATGTACCCCGAAATCCTACGACCCAACTCTCCGAGGAAGTCTAGCCCCCAAGCGAGAGAGGGAATTGGACAATGGTAGTCACGGTTGCACCGACAAGCCCGATGCCGCCCGGTGTGCGTGAACGCTACCACGCCAGAATGAAAGGTTGCAACCTTGTATGAAATGCACATTTATGACATGTAATATATCACATTAGGAGGACAACAAAGTAGGTTGCCTCCGAACAGTCATAAGATTGCACATTGACAAGTAAACAAGCGAGGCACGATATGACAGACAATTTCACTTATAAAGCACATGGAGTTATATGAATATTAAACGGGCAGCCATGTAACACATGTAAATCACGTCATATAACTCATTTCGAAGTTCATGTAATCAATTAATAAGATTATTCAACATGCAACGACATCTACTCAAGTCATATAACTCATTTTGAAGTTCACGTAATCAATTAATAAGATTATTCAACATGCAACGACATCTACGTGGGACCAGGTGCAAGAAAGGCCTACTTGTCAACATGTAATCATCGAAATCACATTTAGGGCTACAAGGGCAACTATGGGCAGCCTACTAATCATATAATTAAACACAATATCCATAGGGTCAACACTTAGCGAATTTACCAAGTCACTAGGGTTTCAATTCGTGCTTACCCGTGCGATTAAGCCCTAAATTGTCACGTAATTAAACTCAAGCCATGAATTGATTAATTAAAACACCCCCAAGCATTCAAAACAGTCCACACAATATCCAAATGCCACAATCCCAAGCATTTAATACAGCAAGAGAAGCTACAATAATGTTTCTAAGCATATCACTAAGTGAAACCCTCACTGCAATGGGCTGTTTCTCTCAATCGTTAAGACAAGAAAAAAATCTCCAATTCCAGTGAATAAGATGTCAAATTAAAGCTTAAGAAGTGAACTAAATTCAAAAACAAACCTCGCATCATTTGGAGTTCGGGTTCAATAGGTATAGCCAAAACAGTGGGACTGCACAAAACTGTCCAGATTTGCACACATTTCAATACTTGATGTTTTTGAGGTCCTTAGGGTCAGATTTAGCCTCAGTCCATTTCTGATAAAAATGTCCAGAATTGAACAATATAGTAGCAAACCAAATTTCATGCATTTTGGATGTCATTTACTAAGTCAAAACTGGTTCGTTCTACAAGGTCAGTGAATCTGCCAAAACCTGCTTCATTTTTTCAGACTTTCCAGATTTGGACACATTTTAATGATTTGCCATTTTGAGGACTTTAGAGTCAGAATTAGCTTTGGCCTATTTCTGCAAAAAAATGTTCAGAACTGGCAAAACTAGTTGCCTACCAGATTTTCACACATTTTCAACATCATTTGCCTAGCCAAAATCACCTCGCACCAACAAGACAGAAAGCTATCGCATGCACGATTTCATCTATCATCACATTCTAGCCGAAAATCTTGCCATGCATGGTTATAAAAGCTTATGAACACACATATATCTCAAGTATAGAAGTAAAGATAGACATTTAAGAGCATGCATGTGGTTTTTTGAAAGATTTTCAAGAAGTTTTAGCCCTCACATTAGCAAAACAACAAGAAGATGCACAAGACTCTTGGTGAAGCACAAAGTTGAACTTTTTCCTTGCTTAGCCGAGACACCACTCGATTTTTCTCAAATTTCCTAGCTTAGTAACCAAGTTCTTAGTAGGTGCATGTGGTTAGAACAAGAAGAAAAGAAATGGAAGCTAGCAAACTCACCTAAGCCGAAATGGAGACTCAAAGAGCTTGCATGTGAGTTTGTTGCAACCTAGCTTGCTTAGTCGAGCTCCCTAGCTTCTTGCTTGCCTTGATAAACCATGGAGTGATGAAGATAAGCTATGGAGTGTAGAAACTCAGCCAAAGCCAAGAGAGAGAAAGAATGGGAGGGAGAGAGAGAAATGTGAGGAAATGAGAAAAATGAAAGAAAAATAAAAGCTTTTGTTGGGCAAAGGAGCTTGTCGGCCTAGGGCATGTAAATATGTGATTTTGTGTCTTCAAGAAGCATCATTTGAATCACCTAGCATGGCAAGGGAATGGGTCGAGAATATGGGTGCATTGGGTAGGGTTTTGGATTATTTTTTTTTGCATTTGTGTCATAACTTGTCTAAGAATGTTTGAGGAATTAATTTTGAAATTGAAGTGCATGCACAAGGGTCCAAGTGGTCGGCCAAGGGTGTGCGCAAATCTGAATTTTTGTCATCTTTTGAGCATTATTTAATTTTATGTTTGGAAAGTGCAAAAGAATAAGGAATAAAGAATAAGGAATGTCTAGCTTTTTGTGAGATTTTGTCTTTTAGTGGGTTGAATTAGTAATTTAATATTAGTTAGTAGAATTTGTAGAATTAATTAATGATCTAGTGCTTCGTGTAAGATACTTTCTTGATTAGCGTGTGGGCACGCTTTTCTAGGTTTAGGGCACATACTACGAGACAAGACACGAACTACGAGATGAATGCACGTTTCCCAAGTAAATGCACACAACCCTAAATGAATGTACGTAATTCAATGCAAGGCACACAAAACAAAACACAATTCTTAAACCTAGGTCAAGGCACGTAAATCTAGGTTAGGGCACACGAAATAAGGTATCGCACGCAAATCGAGGTCGGGCCTCATACCAAAAATAAGCACAACTAAGCAGGCTTGCTGCCCTCGTCTTAGAGCTCTCGGAGAGCTTTCCAACGGTATGTTGTACGCCGCGTAACTCCTTACGGATTAAAAGTTATGGGCACCGGAGCGACGGAGACCTGGTCATAAGCCCCACGTTCTCGGTTTGCGGGCCCAACCTCTACATGAAGTGAAGTTGTCATGCCCAAGGTGACGTGGGATTCAGTAATAGAAATGTGATGGATTAGGTTGTCGTCATTTTTGCGGCTCACGACATACGATCCGAGACGAGAAAACAGCGCAAAAGAAGAAAAGTGTCAAGAAATTGAAGAAAACGTTCGATTTTGGGCTCCGAAAACAAGCATAGACAAGTAGGCTTACTGCCCCCATCGTAGAGCTCTCGGAGAGCTTTCCAACAGTATGCTGTGCGCCGCGTAAGTCCTTACGGATCAAAAGTTATGGACTCCGAAGCGACAGAGGCCTAGTCACAAGCCCCACTCCCTCGGTTTGCGGGCCCAACCTCTACATGAAGTGAAGTTGTCATGCCCAAGGTGCTGTGGGATTCGGTAATAGAAATGTGATGGATTAGGTTGTCGTACTTTTTGAGGCTCACGACGTACGATCCAGGATGAAAAAAACTGCGTAAATGTAGAATAGTGTACCGAAACTGATGAAAATGTTAAATTTTGGTCTCCGAAAACATGCACAACCGAGCAGGCTTGCTACCCCTGTCGTAGATCTCATGGATAGCTTTGAAACGGTATGATGTGCGCCGCGTAACTCCTTACGGATGAAAAGTTATGGGCACCAGAGCGACGGAGACCTGTGCACAAGCCCACGCCCTCGATTTGCAGTCAGAAACTCTACATGAAGTGAAGTTGTCTTGCCCGAGGTGCTGTGGAATTCAGTAATAGAAATGTGATGGATTAGGTTGTTGTCTTTTTCGCGGCTCATGACATACGATCCAGGACGAAAAAATAACCTAAAAGAAGAAAAGTATCTTGAAACTAATGAAAAGGTTCAATTTTGGGCTTCGAAAACAGGCGCAGCTTAGCAAACTTGCTGCCCCCATCGTAGATCTCTTGGATAGCTTTCCAACGGTATGCTGTGCGCCTCGTAACTCCTTATGGATCAAAAGTTGTGGGCACCGGAGCGACGGAGACCTGGTTCCAAGCCCCACGCCCTCGGTTTGCGAGCCTAGCCTCTACGTGAAGTGAAGTTGTCTTGCCCAGGGTGCCGTAGGATTAGGTAATAGAAATGTGATTGATTAGGTTGTCGTCCTTTTCGCGGCTCATGATGTACGATATGGGATGAAAAAACAGCGTAAAAGAAGAAAAATGTCCCAAAACTGATGAAAATGTATGATTTTGGGCTCCGAAAATAGGCGCAGCCAAGTAGGCTTGCTACCCCCATCGTAGAGCACTCAGAGAGCTTTACAACGGTATGTTGTGCGCAGCTTAACTCCTTACGAATCAAAAGTTATGCGCACCGAAGCGACGGAGACCTGGTCATAAGCCCCACGCCCTAGGTTTGCGGGCCAAGCCTCTACGTGAAGTGAAGTTTTTTTGCCCAAGGTGCCGTGGGATTCGGTAATAGAAATGTCATGGATTAGGTTGTCGTCCTTTTCGCGGCTCACGACGTACGATCCAGGACAAAAAAATAACGTAAAAGAAGAAAAGTGTCCCGAAACTGATAAAAATGTTCAATTTTGGTCTCTAAAAATAGGCGCAGCCTAGCAGGCTAGCTGCCCCCGTTGTAGATCTCTCGGATATCTTTCCAACGGTATGTTGTGCGCCGCGTAACTTCTTACGGATCAAAAGTTATGGGCACCGTAGCGATGGAGACCTAGTCCCTAGCCCCACGCCACGGTTTGCTGGCCCAGCGTCTACGTGAAGTGAAGTTGTCTTGCCCAAGGTACCATGTGATTCGGTAATAAAAATGTGATGGATTAGGCTGTCGTCCTTTTCGCAACTCACGACGTACGGTCCGGGAAAAACAAATATCACAAAAGAAGAAAAGTGTCCCGAAGCTGATTATAATGTGCAACTTTGGGCTCCAAAAATAGGCGCAACCGAGAATCTTGCTGCCCCTGTCGTAAAGCTCTCAGAAAGCTTTCCAACAATATGCTGTGCGCCGCGTAACTCCTTACGGATCAAAAGTTCTGGGCACCAGAGAGACGGAGGCCTAGTCACAAGCCCCTCGCCCTCGGTTTGCGGGCCCAGCCTCTACATGAAGTGAAGTTGTCTTGCCCAAGGTGTCGTAGGATTCGGTAATAAAAATCTGATGGATTAGGTTGTCATCCTTTTCGCGGCTAACTACGTACGATCTGGGATGAAAAAACATCTTAAAAGAAGAAAAGTGTCCCAAAACTGATGAAAATGTTCAATTTTGGGCTCCAAAAATAGGCGCAAACGAGTAGGCTTGCAGCCCCCATCGTAGATCTCTCGGACAGCTTTCCAACGGTATGCTATGCACCGCGTAACTCCTTATACATCAAAAGTTATGGGGACCGGAGCGACGGAGACTTGGTCCCAAGCCCCACGCCCACGGTTTGCGGGCCCAGCCTCTACGTGAAGTAAAGTTGTCTTGCCCAAGGTGTTGTGGGATTCGGTAATAGAAATGTGATGGATTAGCTTGTCGTGCTTTTCGTTTCCCTCGTCGTAGAGCTCTCGGAGAGCTTTCCAACGGTTTGTTGTGCGCCGCTTAACTCCTTACGAATCAAATTTTATGGGCACCAAAGCGACGGAACCCTGGTCACAAGCCCCATGCCCTCGGTTTGCTGGCACAGCCTCTACATGAAGTGAACTTGTCTTGCCCAAGATGCCGTGCGATTCGGTAATAGAAATGTGATGGATTAGCTTGTCGTTCTTTTCGCAGCTCACGACGAACGATCCGGGATGGAAAAAAAGTGCAAAAGAAGAAAAGTGTCCCGAAACATATGAAAACATTCAACTTTGGGCTTTGAAAATAGGCGTAGCCAAGCAAGCTTGCTGCCCCTGTCGTAGAGCTCTCAGAGAGCTTTCCAACTGTATGTTGTGCGCTGCGTAACTCCTTACGAATCAAAAGTTATAGGCACCGGAGCGACAAAGACCTGGTCACAAGCCCAACGCCCTCGGTTTGTGGGCCCAGCCTCTACATGAAGTAAAGTTGTCTAGCCCAAGGTACCATGGGATTCGGTAATAGAAATGTGATAGATTAGGTTGTCGTCCTTTTTGCGACTTACGACGTACAATCCGGGACGAAAAAATAGCGTAAAAGAAGAAAAGTGTCCTAAAACTGATGCAAATGTTCAATTTTGGACTCCGAAAACAGGCACAGCCTTGCAGGCTTGCTTCCTCCATCATAGATCTCTCGGATAGCTTTCCAACGGTATGCTGTGCGACGCGTAACTCCTTACGGATCAAAAGTTATGGGCACCGGAGCGACAAAGACTTGGTCCTAAGCCCCACGCCCACGGTTTGCGGGCCCAGTCTCTACGTGAAGTGAAGTTGTCTTACCCAAGGTACCGTGGGATTTGGTAATAGAAATGTGATGGATTAGGTTGTCGTCCTTTTCGCTGCTCACGACGTACGATCCGGGACGAACAAACAGTGCAAAAAAATAAAAGTGTCCCAAAACTGATGAAAATGTTCAACTTTGGTCTCTGAAAATAGGCGCAGTCGAGCAGGGTTGCTACCCCCGTCGTAGAGCTCTCAGAGAGCTTTCCAACGGTATGGTGTGCGTCGCGTAACTCCTTACGGATCAATAGTTATAGGCACCGGAGCGACGAAGACCCAGTCACAAGCCCCTCGCCTTCGGTTTGCGGGCCCAGACTCTACATGAAGTGAAGTTGTCTTGCCCAAGGTGACATGGGATTCAATAACAGAAATCTGATCAATTAGGTTGTCGTCCTTTTTGCAGCTCACGACGTATGATCCGGGACGAAAAAACAGCATAAAAGACGAAAAGTATCCTAAAACTGATGAAAATGTTCAATTTTGGGCTACGAAAATAGGTGCAGCCGAGTATACTTGCTGCCCCCGTCGTAGATCTCTCGGATAGCTTTCCAACGGTATGCGGTACGCCGCGTAACTCTTTACGGATCAAAAGTTATGGGCACCGGAGTGATGGAGACCTAGTCCCAAGCCCCACGCCCACGGTTTGCTAGCCATCCTCTACGTGAAGTAAAGTTGTGTTGCCCACGATGTTGTGGGATTCGGTAATAAAAATGTGATAGATTAGCTTGTCGTCCTTTTTGCGGCTCACGACGTACGGTTCGAGACAGAAAAATAGCGCAAAAGAAGAAAAGTGTTCCAAAACTGATGAAAACGTTCAACTTTGGGCTTTGAAAATAGGCGCAGTTGGTCAAACTTGCTACCCCCGCCGTAGAGCTCTCGGAGAGCTTTTCAATGGTATGTTGTGCGCCGCTTAACTCCTTACGGATCAAAAGTTATGGGCACCGAAACAACGGAGACCTGGTCAGAAGCTCCACGCCCTTGGTTTGCAGGCCCAGCCGCTACGTGAAGTGAAGTTGTCTTGCCCAAGGTACAGTGGGATTCGATAATAGAAATGTGATGGATTAGGTTGTTGTCCTTTTCACGGCTCACGACGTACGATCCGGGACGGAAAAACAGCGCAAAAGAAGAAAAGTGTCACGAAACTAATGAAAACGTTCAACTTTAGGCTCCGAAAATAGGCGCATCAAAGCAGGCTTGCTGCCCTCATCGTAGAGCTCTCGGAGAGCTTTCCAACAGTATGCTGTGTGCCACGTAACTCCTTATGGATTAAAAGTTATAGGCACCGGAGTGACGGAGACTTGGTCACAAGCCCACGCCCTCGGTTTGCGAGCCCAGCCTCAACATGAAGTAAAGTTGTCTTGCCCAAGATGCTGTGGGATTAGGTAATAAAAATATGATGGATTAGGTTGTCGTCTTTTTCGGGGCTCACGACGTACGGTCCGGGACGGAAAAACATCGTATAAGAAGAAAAGTTTCACGAAACTCACGAAAATGTTCAATTTTGGTCTCTGAAAATAGGCGCAGCCAAGCAGGCTTGCTGCCCCCGTCGTAGAACTCTCGGATAGCTTTCCAACGGTATGGTGTGCGCCGGGTAACTCCTTGCGGATGAAAAGTTATGGGTACCAAAGCAACGGAGACTTGGTCCCAAGCCCCACGCCCACGGTTTGTGGGCCCAGCCTCTACGTGAAGTGATGTTGTCTTGCCGAAGGTGCCGTGGGATTCGGTAATAGAAATGTGATGAATTAGGCTGTTGTCCTTTACACGGCTGACGAAATACGATCCGGGATGAAAAAACAGCGCAAAAGAAGAAAACTGTCCCGAAACTGATGAAAACATTCGACTTTGGGCTCCGAAAATAGGCACAGCCGAGCAGGCTTGCTGCCCCCGTCGTAGAGCTCTCGGAGAGCCTTTTAACGGTATGTTGTGCATCGCATAACTCCTTACGGATCAAAAGTTATGGGCGCCGGAGCGACGGAGACCTGGTCACAAGCCCCACGCCCTCGGTTTGTGGTCACAGCCTCTACATGAAGTGAAGTTGTCTTGCCGAAGGTGCCATGGGATTCGGTAATAGAAATGTGAAGGATTAGGTTATTGTCTTTTTCGCGGCACACGACGTACGATCCGGGACGAAAAAATAGTCTAAAAGAAGAAAAGTTTCCCAAAACTGATAAAAATATTCAATTACTGCCCCCGTTGTAGAGCTCTCGGAGAGCTTTCAACGGTATGTTGCGTGCCGCGTAACACCTTATGGATCAAAAGTTATGGCCACCGGAGCGACGAAGACCTAGTCACAAGCCCCACGTCCTCGGTTTACGGGCCCAGGCTCTACATGAAGTGAAGTTGTCTTGCCCAATGTACCGTGGAATTTGGTAATAGAAATGTGATAGATTAGGTTGTCGTCCTTTTCACGGCTCACGACGTATGTTCCAGGACGAAAAAATATCGTAAAAGAAGAAAAGTGTCCCAAAACTGATGAAAATGTTCAATTTTGGTCTCCGAAAACAGGCGCAGCCTAACATGCTTGCTGCCCCCGTCGTAGAACTCTTGGATAGCTTTCCAACTGTATGGTGTGCGCTGCGTAACTCCTTACGGATCAAAAGTTATGGGCACCGGAGCGACGGAGACAAGGTCCCAAGCCCCACGACCACGGTTTGCGGGCCTAGCCTCTACGTGAAGTGAACTTGTCCTGCCCAAAGTGCCATGGGATTCGGTAATAGAAATGTGATGGATTAGGTTGTCGTCCTTTTCGCGGCACATGACGTACGATCCGGGACAAAAAATAGCGCAAAAGAAGAAAAGTGTCCTGAAACTGATGGAAACGTTCAACTTTGGGCTCTGAAAACAGGCGCAGCCGAGCAGGCTTGCTGACCCCGTCGTAGAGCTCTCAGAGTGCTTTCCAACGGTATGCTATGCGTCTTGTAACTTCTTACGGATCAAAAGTTATGGGCACCGGAGTGACGGAGACCGGGTCACAAGCCCCACGCCATCGGTTTGTGGTCACAGCCTCTACATGAAGTGAAGTTGTCTTGTCTAAGGTACCATGGGATTCGGTAATAGAAATGTGATGGATTAGGTTGTTATCTTTTTCGCGGCTCACGACGTACGATCTGGGACGAAAAAACAGCGTTAAAGAAGAAAAGTGTCCCGAAACTTATGAAAATGTCCAATTTTGGGCTCCGAAAATTGGCGCAGTTGAGTAGGCTTGTTGCTCTTGTCGTAGATCTCTCAGATAGCTTTCCAACGGTATGCTGTGCGCTGCTTAACTCCATACGGATCAAAAGTTATGGGCACGGGAGCGACGAAGACCTGGTCACAAGCCCTATGCTCTCGGTTTGCGGGCCCAGCCTCTACGTGAAGTGAAGTTGTCTTGCCTAAGGTGCCGTGGGATTCGGTAATAGAAATGTGATGGATTAGCTTGTCTTCCTTTTCGCTACTCACGATATACGATCATGGACGGAAAAACAGCGCAAAAGAAGAAAAGTATCCACAAACTGATGAAAATGTTCAACTTTGGGTTCCGAAAACAGGCGCAACCGAGCAGGCTTGCTGCCCCCGTCTTAGAGCTCTCGGAGACCTTTCCAACGGTATACTGTGCGCCGCGTAACTCCTTACGGATTAAAAGTTATGGGCACCGGAGCGACGGAGACCTGTTCACAAGCCCTACTTTCTCAGTTTGCGGGCCCAGCCTCTACATGAAGTGAAGTTGTCATGCCAAAGGTACCGTGGGATTCGGTAATAGAAATGTGATGGATTAGGTTGTCGTTCTTTTCGCGGCTCACGACGTACGATCCAGGATGAAAAAAGAGCGTGAATGAAGAAAAGTATCGGAAAACTGATAAAAATGTTCAATTTTTGTCTCCGAAAATAGGCGCAGCTGAGCAGGCTTGCTGACCCCGTTGTAGAGCTCTCGGAGAACTTTTCAATGGTATGCTGTGCGCCGCGTAACTCCTTATAGATCAAAAGTTATGGGCACGAGAGCGACGGAGACCTGGTCAAAAGCCCCACACCCTCGGTTTACGGGCCCAACCTCTACATGAAGTGAAGTTGTCATGCCCAAGGTGCCATGGGATTCGGTAATAGAAATGTGATGGATTAGGTTGTCGTCCTTTTCGCGGCTCACGACGTACGATCCGATACGAAAAAATAGCGTAAATGAAGAAAAGTGTCCCAAAATTGATGAAAATGTTAAATTTTGGTCTCTGGAAAAGGCGCAGCTGAGCAGGCTTGTTACCCCCGTCTTAGAGCTCTCGGAGACCTTTCCAACGGTATGCTGTGGGCTGCGTAACTCCTTACAGATTAAATGTTATGGGCACCGGAGCGACGGAGACTTGTTCACAAGCCCCACGCCCTCAGTTTGCGGGCCCAGCCGCTATATGAAGTGAAGTTGTCATGCCCAAGGTACCGTGGGATTTGGTAATAGAAATGTGATGGATTAGGTTGTCGTCCTTTTTGCGGCTCACGACGTACGATTCGGGACCAAAAAAGCGCATGAATGAAGAAAAGTGTCGCGAAACTGATGAAAACGTTCAATTTTGTTCACCGAAAATAGGCGCAGCCGAGCAGGCTTACTGCCCACGTCGTAGAGCTCTCGGAGAGCTTTCTAACAGTATGTTGTGCGCCGCGTAACTCCTTACAGATCAAAAGTTATGGGCACAAGAGCGACGGAGACCTGGTCAAAAGCCCCACACCCTCGGTTTACGGGCCCAACCTCTACATGAAGTGAAGTTGTCATGCGCAAGGTGCTGTGGGATTCGATAATAGAAATGTGATGGATTAGGTTGTCATCCTTTTCACGGCTCACGACGTACGATCCGATACGAAAAAATAGCGTAAATGAAGAAAAGTGTCCCGAAACTATAGAAAATGTTAAATTTTGGTCTCCGAAAAAAGGCACAGTTGAGTAGACTTGCTGCCCCCATCTTAGACCTCTCGGATAGCTTCCAACGGTATGTTTTGCGCCACGTAACTCCTTACGGATGAAAAGTTATGGGCACCGGAGCGAGGAAGACCTGGTCTCAAGCCCTACGCCCACGGTTTGCTGGCCCAGCCTCTACGTGAAGTGAGGTTGTCTTACCCAAGGTACCGTGGGATTCGGTAATAGAAATGTGGTAGATTAGGTTGCCGTCCTTTTTGCGGCTCACGAAATATGATCCAGGATGAAAAAACAGCGCAAAAGAAGAAATGTATCCCATAACTGATGAAAACATTCAACTTTGGTCTCCGAAAATAGGCACAACTGAGCAGGGTAGCTCCCCCCGTCGTAGAGCTCTCGGAGAGCTTTCCAACGGTATGCTGTGCGCCGCGTAATTCCTTACGGATCAAAAGTTATGGGCACCGGAGCGACAGAGACCTGGCCACAAGCCCCACGCCCTCGGTTTGCGGTCTTAGCCTCTACGTGAAGTGAAGTTGTCTTGCCCAAGGTACCGTGGGATTGAGTAATTGAAATGTCATGGATTAGGTTCTCGTCCTTTTCACGGCTCACGACATACGATCCGGGACGAAAAAATCACGTAAAAGATGAAAAGTGTCCCAAAAATGATAAAAATGTTCAATTTTGGGCTCTGAAAATAGGCGCAGCCCATCAGGCTTGCTTCCCCAGTCGTAGATCTCTCGGATAGCTTTCCAACAGTATGCTGTGCACCGCGTAACTCCTTACAGATCAAAGGTTATGGGTACCGGAGCGACGGAGACATGGTCCCAAGCCCCACATCCTCGGTTTGCGGGCCCAGCCTCTACGTGAAGTGAAGTTATCTTGCCCAAGGTTCCATGGAATTCGGTAATAGAAATGTGATGGATTAGCTTTTCGTCCTTTTCACATCTCACGACGTACGATCCGGGTTGGAAAAACAGCGTAAAAGAAGAAAAGTGTCCCGAAACTTATGAAAACGTTCAACTTTGGGCTCTGAAAACAGGCATACCCGAGCAGGCTTGCTGTCCCGGTCGTAGAGCTCTCACAGAGCTTTCCAACGGTATGTCGTACGCTGAGTGACTTCTTACTGATCAAAAGTTATGGGCACCGAAGTGATGGAGACCTGGTCCCAAGCCCCACGCCCTCGGTTTGCGCGCCCAGCCTCTACATGAAGTGAAGTTGTCTTGCTAAAGGTTCCATGGGATTCGGTAATAGAAATGTGATGGATTAGCTTGTTGTCATTTTCGTGGCTCACGACGTACGATCCGGGTTGGAAAAATAGTGCAAAAGAAGAAAAGTGTCCCGAAACTGATGAAAACCTTCAACTTTGGGCTCTGAAAACAGGCCAGCCGAGCAGGCTTGCTAACCCGGTCGTAGAGCTCTAGGAAAGCTTTCGAACGGTATGCTGTGCGCTGTGTGACTCCTTACTGATCAAAAGTTATAGGCACCGGAGTAACGGAGACCTGGTCATAAGCCCCACGCCCTCGGCTTGCGGGCCCAGCCTCTACATGAAGGGAAGTTGTCTTGCTAAAGGTTCCATGGGATTCGGTAATAGAAATGTGATGTATTAGGTTGTCGTCCTTTTCGAGTTGCACGACATACGATCCGGGACGGAAAAATAGTGCAAAAGAAGAAAAGTGTCACAAAACTAATGAAAATGTTCAACTTTGGGCTCCGAAAATAGGCACAGATGAGCAGGCTTGCTGACCCTGTCGTAGAGCTATCGGAGATCTTTCCAACGGTATACTTTGCGCTGCATAACTCCTTACGGATCAAAAGTTATGGGCACCGGAGGGACGGAGACATGGTCCCAAGCCCCACGTCTTCGGTTTGCGAGACCAGCCTCTACGTGAAGTGAAGTTGTCTTGCCCAAGGTGTCATGGGATTCGGTAATCGAATTGTGATGGATTAGGTTGTCATCCTTTTCGCGGCTCACGACGTACAATTTGGGATGAAAAAATAGTGTAAAAGAAGAAAAGTGTCCCAAAATTGACGAAACATTTGATTTTGGGCTCCGAAAATAGGCGCAGCTGAGCGGGCTTGTTGCCCCTGTCGTAGAGCTCTCGGACAGCTTTTCAACGGCATACTGTGCGCTGCATAACTCCTTATAGATCAAAAGTTATGGGCACCGGAACAACGGAGACCTGGTCATAAACCCCACGCCATCGATTTTCGGGCCCAGCCTCTACGTGAAGTGAAGTTGCCTTGCCCAAGGTGCCATGGGATTCGGTAATAGAAATGTGATGGATTAGGTTGTCGTCCTTTTTGCGGCTTACGACATACGATCCTGGACGGAAAAAAATCGCAAAAGAAGAAAACTGTCCCAAAACTAATGAAAACGTTCAATTTTGGGTTCCAAAAACGGGCCCAATTGAGCAGGCCCGCTGCCTCTTTCGTAGAGCTCTCGGAGACCTTTCCAACCGTATGCTGTGCGCCGCGTAACTCTTTACGGATCAAAAGTTATGGGCATCGGAGCAACAGAGACCTAGTCCTATGCCCCACGCCCTCAATTTGCGGGCCCAACCTCTACGTGAAGTGAAGTTGTCTTGCCTAAGGTGTCGTGGGATTCGGTAATAGAAATGTGATGGATTAGGTTGTCATCCTTTTCGCGGCTCACGACTTATGATCCGGGACAAAAAAATAGCATAAAAGAAGAAAAGTGTACCAAAACTAATGAAAACGATCAATTCTATTCTCTGAAAATAAGACCAGCCGAGCAGGCATGTTGCCCCCGTCGTAGAGCTCTTATAGAGCTTTCCAACGGTAAGCTGTACGCCGTATAACTCTTTGCAGATCAAAAGTTATGGGCACCTGAGCGACGGAGACGTGGTCACAAGCCCCACTCCCTTGGTTTGCGGGCCCAACCTCTACGTGAAGCAAAGTATTTTTGCCTAAAGTGCCGTGGGATCCCTATCCGATACAATACTCACAGGCATCCCGTGCAATCTTACAATCTCCGCCACATACATATCTCCCAATTTCTCAGGACTATCCTCCTTGTTCATCGGTAAGAAGTGCGCTAACTTAGTCAATCTATCCACTATGACCCAAATGGCGTCAAGACCCTTTTGTGACCTGGGCAGGTCCATAACAAAGTCCATAGTTATATGTTCCCATTTCTATTGAGGAATCTCCAACGGCTGTAGTAAACTTGCTGGTCGTTAATGTTCCGCTTTGACACTCTGGCAAGTCAAACACCGTGCCACAAACTCCGCAATCTCTCTTTTCATGTTATTCCACCAATAATGTTGCTTCAAATCCTGGTACATCTTTGTTCTGCCGGGGTGAATAGTATATCTTGAATTATGGGCTTTTCCAAGAATCTTCTATTTCAGCTCTGGCTCATTAGGAACACAAATCCGATTCCTAAACCTTCAAATACCATCATCATGAAACTTATAATATGTGTTGCTTTCTTTAATCTTCTAAAACCATTGGTCCTTCTGTTGAGCCTCTCATAATTCAGACAACAAGGTCGATTGAACTTGTGTAGTGGCAAAAAGTAACTATTTCCGAGTCAATTGTGGTTTCCACAAAAATGCTTCCTCCAACAATTCCTACACCTTGACTTCCAGTTTTGCCATGCTAGCTTTCCTACTTAAGGTATCTGCAACTACATTTGCTTTACCGGGCACATAATTGATTGTGCAGTTATAATAATCCAAAAGCTCCATCCACCACCTTTGCCTCATATTCAACTCTTTTTGTGAGAACAAGTATTTCAAGCTCTTGTGATCAGTAAACACCTCGAACTTGTTACCCCATAGATAGTGCCTCTATTTCTTGAGTGCAAACACGATAGCCACTAACTCCAAATCATGCGTCGGGTAGTTCAATTCATACGGCTTCGGTTTTCTAGAAGCATACACAATTACTCCACCATTTTGCATTAGCACACAACCCAATCCTTCTTTCGAAGCATCGCTATAGATTACAAAACCTTGACTCCTTTCAGGCAATGCAAGAACAGGTGCGGTAGGGAATCTTTTCTTCAATTCTTGGAAGCTGCTCTCACACTTATCATCCCACACGAACTTTGTTTTCTTTTGAGTGAGCTTTGTAAGTGGTCTTGCGATCTTTGAGAAATCCTTCAAGGACCTCCGATAATAGCCGGCTAGACCACAAAAACTCCGAACCTTCGTAACCTCCTCTGGCTTCTTCCAAGACATCAACGCTTCTATCTTTGCTGGATCCACTGCTATTCCTTCTTGGGATATGATATGCCCCAAAAATGCACTCTGCTGCAACCAAAACTCGCACTTGCTAAACTTTGCATACAATTGATGCTCTCGAAGTTTCGAATTTCGAGTATACCAAAATATCATCAATGAAGATCACCACAAATTGGTCCAAGTAGGGTTGAAACACCCTGTGCATCAAGTCCATAAAGGCTGTAGGGGCATTAGTTAGTCCAAATGGCATCACCACATATTCATAATGCCCATATCTTGTCCTGAAAGCCATTTTAGGCACATCCTCCTTTTTGATCTGCAACTGATAGTACCATTGCCTCAAGTCGAGTTTCGAATACACTTTAGCTCCTTGAAGTTGATCAAACAACTCGTCGATCAGTGGAAGTGGGTATCTAGTCTTGACAGTCACTTGGTTTAATCCTTGGTAATCGATGCATAGCCTCAGCCTTCCGTCTTTCTTCTTTACAAATAGGACTGGTGCACCCCACGAAGAAGCACTTGGTTCACCACACCCCTTCTTCAACAATCCTTGCAATTGGTCCTTCAATTCTTGTAGCTCGCTGCCATACGATAAGGGGCTTTAGATATCGGCTGGGTGCCAGGCAGTAACTCTATAATGAACTCGATCTCTCGATTTGGGGGTAAACCGGGCAATTCTTCTGGAAATACATCCGCATAGTCTTTGATCAATGGCATCTCCTCCAACTTAGCTTTGTCCGACGGCTTGTTGATGAGATAAGCTAAGTATCCACTACACCCTTTTCTCAAGGACTTCACTACTTTCGTAGATGAAATGATGGAACTCCTGGTGAAATCTCTTCGATCCATGACTTCCAATATTGGTTGACTAGGTACCTGGAATATTACAATCTTCGTTCGGCAATCTAGTTGGACATGATGCTTTGTGAACCAGTCCATCCCTAAAATGACTTCATAGTCTCGAAAAGGTAATACGATAAGATTGGCTGAGAATTCCCTATCTTTAATTTGGATTTTACATGCTTTACAAGCTGAGCTAGTAACAAGTTTAGAACCTAGCGGAGTACCAACTTCTACTTCGTAAGGCAAACATACAACTCGTAGTTTCACACGTTTCACACATAAGGGAGTAATAAATGAATGAGTAGCACCTGGATCAATTAGTACCCTAATAGGTTGATTCAGTATGAAGAACCTTCAACAACGGTGGTCTCCTCCGGAAGCTCCTCGCACTCAATAGCATAAGCTCGAGCCTGAACTCTAGGAACTAGAGTCTTGTCTCTACCAGCTGGTTTAACCTAATTTTGTCCTGTTTGCCATTTAGGGCAATCCTTGATCTGATGTTGATCACTGCCACACTGCACACATCGTCCCGACTTCTTCCAGCACTGGCCTCGGTATGCCCCTTCTTGTCACAGTAAGAACAGTTGACAGACTGAGTAGTAGGTGAACTACCTGTGGACCCGCGGGTGGAAGAGGTAGATGGCTCTTTAGTCTAGTCGGGCCATGGTTATTCACTGGTTTGTTCTGGCTCTGGCCTTGACTACGACTCTGGCTCTGGAATTTCCTCTGTTGACCTGAAGGCTAGTATGGTTACATGTTCGGCTGACTCGAACCGGCTCTATCAAGTTTTCTCTTCTCAACTCGGGAAGCAGCAGCAAAGAGGGAAGAATAGGTATCGAAGTCATGCGAAGCCAACTGGTCCTAAATCTCTGGCCTCAATCTAGTCATAAATTTCCACATCTTCGCCTCCGGAGTACTGACCATGTATTGAGCATAGCGGGACAGTCGGTCAAAACGAGCCTCGTACTGGGCCACCGTCATGTTACCCTGGTTCAAGTGCATGAATTCCTCAATCCGCCTCTGCCTGGAAACTGCAGGTACATATTTCTCCTTGAAGGCCTTAACGAAATTACCCCACAAGCGAGGGGTATGATCAGTTTCCCACAGTGCCTCCACAGTGTGCCACCAATGCTCAGCATCCCCGTGCAATAGAAACACAGCAAACTCCACCTTTTCTTCATCAGTATAATCAAGTGGCCTGAAAATCCTCTCGATCTCAGACAGCCAAGCCTCTGCTTTCTCATCATCAGCTTCCCCGTGGAATTTGGACGGGCAAAAGTCAAGGAACTCCCTCATTCTGCTATGTCTCCCATGGTTACCATCATTCCTGTTGTTGTTGTTGTTGTTGGCTTCACGTGCATCTTGACGCTCCATCACTCGTGATACGCGATCCATGGCATTCGCCATCATGTTAAACATAGCTATACCGGGATTAGTTTGATAGGTATCTCCGGTCTCTTGGGGTTCACCGCTCCTATTAGTAGTGCGGGTACTAGGGCCAGCCATCTATAGGCACAGATTACGATGCACAATTTATTAAAATACGACAAACAAGAATTTAATGCATAAGATATGCAACATAATATAGATATACAATTCTAGAAACAATTAAGGCATATTAATCACTTAAGCACATAGAACATAGAAGGCACAATTAACATTATCACACAATAACATATAGACAAGTCATCCTAATTATCTTAGGGCTCTACCCATGGTTTGAGAGTTAAACCCGGCTTAAGCAATCTAAGCCCTGATACCTTTTCTTTCTATATAAGGTGTCACGTCCCAACCCGGCCTATAAAGGTTAGACTAGGGTGTGATCTAAACATTCAAGTCATGTCTCGTACTTAGTTGTTCATGAAAGTTTAACGCTTAACGTTTAGCCTAGACTCTACAATTTTTTTGGAAAACTGGCAGCATAACAGTTGTAATTGGGCTCTTTAGTTTGACCTAGTTCTCTAAACGCCTCAAATTTCATTTCCAACTAAGATTACTATTTACCATCAATTGAGACGCCTACTAGTTATCTCGATGTCTTGTTTGATTAATAACCTAGCATGATACTATGTCTCATTTTTTTGTTAATCCTCGTTACAAAAGTGCATGTTAATCTTAGCTCAACAATGGGTATCTGCTTAAGATTGGATAGGTTTATTTTACTTAGTCCTTACCTGATACTTCATAATCCTATGATAGATACTAATCAGTAACGATAGCAAAACGACCATAGTAGTGTTTGTCTAGTTATTATCAGTACAAACCAAAATTAGACCCCAAATTACAACGGGGGTCTTTTACATTACATCAACAAGCAACATAAAAGAAATAGTCTTCAAACAACATATTGTTCACAAAATAGTCATAGTCACGTAAGGCACGCAGGGCAAGCATTCATTCCAAGGAGTCATCGTTAGGCACGCCGTCCTCGGGTACCTGTTCTTGGTCTTCTTCACCTGAGATGATAAAAGAGGGTAAGTCCTTATGAACTCAGCGAGGGGGAACGAGAAATAGGTTTTGAAACTCATTTTCCGGTTCAACTTATGAAAACCCTTTTTGCAAGCATGAATATATCACAAGTAAGTACATAACATGATATAAAAGTAAAGGAACACAATTACCCATCTTTCCTCCCCGAGGTCCTCTAGGAACCAAGCGAGAGTACTTATACACATAGTGAAAAGGATACGGTAAGCTTTTGCTCTCAGTTCATGTCAGTATCAGTTGTTGCGGCCGACTTCAAATCATCCCCTTATCACGCCAAATGGGTGTACTCCGGATGTACCCCGAAATCCTACGACCCAACTCTCCGAGGAAGTCTAGCCCTCAAGCGAGAGAGGGAATTGGACAATGGTAGTCACAGTTGCACCGGCAAGCCCGATGCCGCCCGGTGTGCGTGAACGCTACCACGCCAGAATGAAAGGTTGCAACCTTGTATGCAATGCACATTTATGACATGTAATATATCACATTAGGAGGACAACAAAGTAGGTTGCCTCCGAGCAGTCATAAGATTGCACATTGGCAAGTAGACAAGCGAGGCACGATATGACAGTCAATTTCACTTTAAAGCACATGGAGTTATATGAATATTAAATGGGCAGCCATGTAACACATGTAAATCAAGTCATATAACTCATTTCAAAGTTCACGTAATCAAATAATAAGATTATTCAACATGCAACGACATCTACGTGGGATCGGGTGCAAGAAAGGCCTACTTGTCAACATGTAATCATCAAGATCACATTTAGGGCTACGTGCAGCCTACTAAACATGTAATTAAACACAATATTCATAGGATAAACACTTCGTGAATTTACCTAGTCACTAGGGTTTCAATTCGTGCTTACCCGTGCGATTAAGCCCCAAGTCATCTCAAAATCAAACTCAAGCCACACGCTGATTAGTTCATACACCCTCAAGTATTCAAAACAGTCCACACAAAATCTCAATGCCACAATACCAAGCATTTAATACAACAAGAGAAGCTACAATAATTTTTCTAAGCATATCACTAAGTGAAACCCTCACTGCAATAGACTATTTTCTCACAATCATTAAGACAAGAAAACAATCTCCAATTCCAGTGAATAAGATGTAAAATTAAAGCTTAGTAAGTGAACTAAATTGAGAAAAAAACCTTGCATCATTTGGAGTTCGGGTTCAATAGTTATAGACAAAACAGTGAGACTGCACAAAACTGTCCAGATTTGCACACATTTCAATACTTGTCGTTTTTGATTTCCTTAGGTTCAGATTTAGCCTTAGTCCATTTCTGACAAAAATCTCCAGAACTGAAAAATCTAGCAGCACACCAAATCTCATGAATTTTGGATGTCATTTACTAAGTCAAAACTGGTTCATTCTAAAACGTTAGTGAATCTGCCAAAACCTACTTCATTTTTCCAGACTTTCCAAATTTGGACACATTTTAATACATTGCCATTTTGAGGACCTTAGAGTCAAAATTAGCTTTGGCCTATTTCTGTGAAAAATGTTCTGAACTGGAAAAAATAGTTACCTACCAATTTTCAAGCATTTTCAACATCATTTACCTAGCCAAAATCACATCGCACCAACATGGTAGAAAACTGTCCCATACACAATTTCATCCAACATCACATTTTAGCCAAATATCTTGCCATGCATGTTTATAAAAGCTCATGAACACACATATATCTCAAGTACAGAAGTAAATATAGACATTTAAGGGCATGTATGTGGGTTTTTGAAAGATTTTCAAGAAGTTTTAGCCCTCACCTTAGCAAAACAACAAGGAGATGCACAAGACTCTTGGGGGAGCACAGAGTTGACCGTTTTCCTTGCTTAGCCGAGACACCACTCGATTTTTCTCAAATTTCCTAGCTTAGTGAGCAAGTTCTTAGTAGGTGCATATGGTTAGGACAAGAAGAAAAGAAATGGAAGCTAGCAAACTCACCTAAGCCAAAATGGAGATTCAAAGAGCTTGCATGTGTGTTTCTTGCAACCTAGCTTGCTTAGTTGAGCTCCTTAGCTTCTTGCATGCCTTGATGAACCATGGAGTGATGAAGATAAGCTATGGAGTGTAGAAACTCAGCCAAGGCTGAGAGAGAGAGAATGATGAGAGGGAGAGAGAAGAATGAGAGGAAATGAGAGAAATGAAAGAAAAATAAAAGCTTTTGCAAGGTTTGAAGCATGTGTCGGCCTTGAGCTTTGCAATTTCAGATTTTTGTGTCTTCAAGGAGTATAATTTGAAGTGTTTAGCATGGGCAAGGAGCTTATGTCGAGATTGGTGGAGCTTGGTAGAGTTTTTGAGCGATTTTTTTATTGCTTTGTTTCATTAGTTGTCATAGAATTGTCTAGGTTCAATTTGAATTATGCAAAGCAAGCACAAAGCACACAAGGTGGTCGGCCAAGGCATGAAAAATGCTGAATATTTGTCATCTTTTGAGCATTATTTAATTGTGTGTTTGGAAAGTACAAAAGAATAAGGAATAAAGAATTAGAATGTCTAGCTTTTGGTGCAATTTCGTCTTTTAGTGGGTTGAATTAGTAATTTAATATTAGTTAGTGGGATTTGTAGGATTAATTAATGACCCAGTGCTTCGTGTAAGATTCTTTCTCGATTAGCGTGAGGGCACGTTCTCCTAGGTCTAGGGCACGCATTACGAGGTAGGACATGAACTACGAGACGAATGCACGTTTCCTAAGTAAACGCACGTAACTCTAAATGAATGCACGTAATTCAATGCAAGGCACACAAAATGAAACACAATTCTTAAACCTAGGTCAAGGTACGTAAATCTAGGTTAGGGCACACGAAATCGAGGTCGGGCCTCACAGATTAGGTTCTCGTCCTTTTCGTGGCTCACGACGTACGATCCGGGATAAAAAAAAATAGCGCAAAAGAAGAAAAGTATCCTGAAACTGATGAGAACGTTCGATTTTGGCCTCCAAAAATTGGGGCAGAGAGCTTTCCAACGGTATGTTGTGCGCCGCGTAACTCCTTACGGATCAAAAGTTATGGGCACCGGAGCGACAGAGACCTGGTCCCAAGCCCCACGCCCTCGATTTGCGGGCCCAGCCTCTACGTGAAGTGAAGTTGTCTTGCCCAAGGTGCCATGGGATTTGGTAATAGAAATGTGATAGATTAGCTTGTCATCCTTTTCGTTGCTCACAACGTACGATCCTTGACTGAAAAACAACGCCAAAGAAGAAAAGCATCCCTAAACTAATGAAAATGTTCAACTTTGGGCTCCAAAAATAGGCGCAGCCGAGCAGGCTTACTGCCCACGTCGTAGAGCTCTCGGAGAGCTTTCTAACAGTATGTTGTGCGCCGCGTAACTCCTTACAGATCAAAAGTTATGGGCACAAGAGCGACGGAGACCTGGTCAAAAGCCCCACACCCTCGGTTTACGGGCCCAACCTCTACATGAAGTGAAGTTGTCATGCGCAAGGTGCTGTGGGATTCGGTAATAGAAATGTGATGGATTAGGTTGTCGTCCTTTTCGCGGCTCACGACGTACGATCCAGGACAAAAACATAGAGTAAATAAAGAAAAGTGTCCCGAAACTGATGAAAATGTTAAATTTTGGCCTCCAAAAACAGGCGCAGCCGAGCAGGCTTGCTGCCCCTGTTGTAGACCTCTCAGATAGCTTTCCAACGGTATGTTTTACATCACGTAACTCCTTACGGATCAAAAGTTATGGGCACCGGAGCGACGGAGACCTGGTCCCAAGCCCTACGCCCACAGTTTGCTGGCCTAGCCTCTACGTGAAGTGAAGTTGTCTTGCCTAAGGTACCATGGGATTCAGTAATAGAAATGTGATGGATTAGGTTGTCGTCCTTTTTGCGGCTCACGACATACGTTCCGGGATGAAAAAATAGCGCAAAAGAAGAAAAGTGTCCCGTAACTGATGAAAACATTCAACTTTGGGCTCTGAAAATAGGCGCAGCTGAGCAAGGTTACTCCTCTCGTCGTAGAGCTCTAGGAGAGCTTTCCAACGGTATGCTGTGCGCCGCGTAACTCGTTAAGGATCAAAAGTTATGGGCAACGGAGCGACGGAGACCTGGTCACAAGCCCCACGCCCTCGATTTGTGGTCACAGCCTCTACAAGAAGTGAAGTTGTCATGCCCAAGGTACCGTGGGATTCGGTAATAGAAATGTGATGGATTAGGTTGTCGTCCTTTTCGCGGCTCACGACGTACGATCCATGATGAAAAAATAGCGCAAAACAAGAAAAGTGTCCCAAAACTGATGAAAATGTTCACTTTTAGCCTCCGAAAATAGGCACAGCCGAGCAGGCTTGCTGTCCCTGTCGTAGAGCTCTCGGACAGCTTTCAAACAGTATGCTGTGCGCCGCGTAACTCCTTACAAATCAAAAGTTATGGGCACCAGAGTGACGGAGACCTGATCAAAAGCCCCACACCCTCGATTTGTGGGCCCAACCTCTACATGAAGTGAAGTTATCATTCCCAAGGTGCCGTGGAATTTGGTAATAGAAATGTGATGGATTAGGTTGTCGTCCTTTTCGCGGCTCACGATGTACGATCCGGGACAAAAAAAAACAGCGTAAATGAGGAAAAGTATCCTGAAACTGATGAAAATGTTAAATTTTGGTCTCCGAAAACAGGCGCAACCTAGCTGGCTTGCTGCCCCCATCGTAGACCTCTCGGATAGCTTTAAAACGGTATGTTTTGCGCCGCGTAACTCCTTACAGATCAAAAGTTATGGGCCCCGGAGCGACAAAGACCTGGTCCCAAGCTCCATGCCCATGGTTTGCTGGCCTAGCCTCTACTTGAAGTGAAGTAGTCTTGCCCAAGGTACCATGTGATTCGGTAATAGAAATGTGATGGATTAGGTTGTCGTCCTTTTTGCGGCTCACGACATACGATCTGGGTCAGAAAAATAGCGCAAAAGAAGAAAAGTATCACGTAAATGATGAAAATGTTCAACTTTGGGCTTCGAAAATAGCCGCAGCTGAGCTGGGTTGCTCCTCCCATCGTAGAGCTCTCGGAGAGCTTTCCAACATTATGTTGTGCGCCGCATAACTCCTTACAGATCAAAAGTTATGGGCACCGGAGCGACGGAGACGTGGTCACAAGCCCCACGCCCTCAGTTTGTAGGCCCAGTCTCTACATGAAGTGAAGTTGTCTTGCCCAAGATGTCGTGGGATTCGGTAATAGAAATGTGATGGATTAAGTTGTCGTCCTTTTCGCTGCTGACGACGTACGTTTCGGGATGAAAAAATAGCGTAAAAGAAGAAAATTATCCCAAAACTGATGAAAATGTTCAATTTTGGGCTCCGAAAAGAGACGCAGCCGAGCAGGCTTGTTGCCCCCGTTGTAGATCTCTCGGATAGCTTTCCAACGGTATGTTGAGCCCCGCGTAACTCCCTACGGATAAAAAGTTATGGGCATCGGAGCGATGGAGACATGGTCCCAAGCCCCACGCCCTCGGTTTGCGGGCCCAACCTCTACATGAAGCGAAGTTGTCTTGCCCAAAGTACCATGGGATTCGGTGATAGAAATGTGATGAATTAGGGTGTCGTCCTTTTCGTGGCTCACGACGTACGATTCGGGACAGAAAAATAGTGCAAAGGAATAAAAGTGTCCCAAAACTGATGAAAATGTTCAATTTTGGGCACTGAAAACAGGCGTAGCCGAGCCGGATTGCTGCCTTGTCTTAGAGCTCTCTGATAGCTTTCCAACGGTATGCTATGCACCGCGTAACTCCTTATTGATCAAAAGTTATGGGCACCGGAGCGACGGAGACCTAGTCCCCAGCCCCACGCCCTCGGTTTGCGGTCCCTGCCTCTACGTGAGGCGAAGTTGTCTTGCCCAAGGTGCCGTGGGATTCGGTAATAGAAATGTGATGGATTAGGTTACCGTCCTTTTCGCGGCTCACGACATACGATCCGGGACGAAAAATAGCGCAAAAGAAAAAAGTGTCGTGAAAATGATGAAAACGTTCAACTTTGGTCTCGGAAAATATGAACAGCTGAGTAGGCTTGCTGACCCCGTCGTAGAGCTCTCGGAGAGCTTTCCAACGGTATGCTTTGTGCATCATAACTCCTTACGGATCAAAAGTTATATGCACTAGAGCGACGGAGATATGGTCCCAAGCCCTATGTCCTCGGTTTACGAGCCCAGCCTCTACGTGAAGTGAAGTTGTCTTGCCCAAAGTGTCGTGGGATTCGGTAATCGAATTCTGATGGATTAGGTTGTCATCCTTTTCGCTGCTCACGACGTACAATCCGGGATGAAAAAACAGTGTAAAACAAGAAAAGTGTCCCAAAATTGATGAAACGTTTGATTTTGGGCTCCAAAAATAGCCGCAGCCGAGTAGGCTTCTTACCCCCATCGTAGAGCTCTCAAAGAGCTTTTCAACAGTAAGTTGTGCGCCGTATAACTTCTTACGGATCAAAAGTTATGGGCACCGGAACGACGGAGACCTGGTCACAAGCCCCACGCCCTCAATTTTTGGGCCCAGCCTCTACGTGAAGTGAAGTTGCCTTGCCCAAGGTGCCATGGGATTCGGCAATAGAAATATGATGGGTTAGGTTATCGTCCTTTTCACGAATCACGACGTTCGATCCGGGACAGAAAAAGAGCGTAAAGGAATAAAAGTGTCCCAAAACTGATGAAAACGTTCAATTTTGGGATCCAAAAATACGTGCAATCGAGCACCCTCACTGCCTCTATCGTAGAGCTCTCGAAGAGCTTTCCAACCGTATGTTGTGCGACGCGTAACTCCTTACGGATAAAAAGTTACGAGCATCGGAGCGACGGAGACTTGGTCCCAAGCCCCACGCCCTCGATTTGCGGGACCAGCCTCTACGTTAAGTGAAGTTGTCTTGCCAAAGGTTCCGAGGGATTCGGTAATAGAAATGTGATGGATTAGGTTGTTGTCCTTTTCGCGGCTCACGACTTACAATCCGGGACAAAAAAATACCATAAAAGAAGAAAAGTGTCCCGAAACTAATGAAAATGATCGATTTTGTTCTCTGAAAATAAGCGCAGCCAAGCAGGCATGCTGCCCCCGTCGTAGAGCTCTCAGAAACCTTTCCAACGGTATGCTGTGCGCCACATAACGCCTTGCGGATCAAAAGTTATGGGCACCGGAGCGACGGAGACGTGGTCACAAGCCACACTCCCTCGGTTTGCGGGCCCAACCTCTACGTGAAGCAAAGTATTCTTGTCAAAAGTGTCGTGGGATTCGGTAATAGAAATGTGATGGATTAGGTTGTCGTCCTTTTCGGGGATCACGATGTTCGATCCGGGACAGAAAAATAGCGCAAAAGAAGAAAAGTATGCCGAAACTGATGAAAACATTGAATTTTGGAATTCAAAAGCAGGCGCAGCTTAGCAAGCTTGCTGCCCCCGTCGTAGAGCTCTCGAAGATCTTTCCAACAGTATGCTGTATGTCGCGTAACTCCATACGGATGAAAAGTTATGGGCTCCGAAACGACGGAGACTTGTCCCAAGCCCCACGCCCTCGATTTGCGGGCCTAGTCTCTACGTGAAGTGAAGTTGTCTTGCACAAGGTGCCATGTGATTCAGTAATAAAAAATAACACAAAAAAAGAAAAGTATCCCGAAACTGATGAAAATGTTCAATTTTGGTCCCCAGAAATAGAGGCAGCCGAGCAGGATTGTTGCCCCCATCGTAGAGCTCTTAGAGAGATTTCCAACGGTATGCGGTACGCCGCGTAACTTCATACAGATCAAAAGTTATGGGCACCGGAGCGACGAAGATGTGGTTACAAGCCCCACGCCTTTGGTTTGCGGGCCCAACCTCTACGTGAAGTAAAGTTGTCTTGCCCAAAGTGCTGTGGGATTTGGTAATAGAAAGGTGATTGATTAGCTTGACGTCCTTTTCGCGGCTCACGATGTACAATCCGGTATGAAAAAACAGTGTAAAAGAAGAAAAGTGGCCCAAAACTGAAGAAAATGTTCTATTTTGGACTCTGAAAATAGGCGCAGCCGAGCAGGCTTGCTGCCCCGGTCGTAGAGCTCTCGGAGAGCTTTCCAACGGTATGTTGTGCGCAGCATAACTCCTTACGTATCAAAAGTTAATGGCACTAGAAAGACGGAGACCTGGTCACAAGCCCCACGCCCTCGGTTTTTGGGCCCAGCCTCTACGTGACGTGAAGTTGCCTTGCCCAAGGTACCATGGGATTCGGTAATAGAAATGTGATGGATTAGGATGTCGTCCATTTTGCGGCTCACGACGTACGATCCGAGATGGAAAAACCGCATAAAAGAAGAAAAGTGTCCCAAAACTGATGAAAACGTTCGATTTTGGGCTCCAAAAATAGGTGCAGTCAAGCAGGCTAGCTATCCCTATCGTAGAACTCTCGGAGAGCTTTCCAACCATATGCTGTACGCCGCGTAACCCCTTACGGATCAAAAGTTATGTGCACCGGAGCGATAGAGACCTAGTCCCAAGCCCTATGCCCTCGGTTTGCGGGACCAGCCTCTATGTTAAGTGAAGTTGTCTTGCCAAAGGTTCCGTAGGATTCGGTAATAGAAATGTGATGGATTAGCTTGTCATCATTTTCACTGCTCACGACGTACGATCCGCGAAGGAAAAATAGCGCAAAAGAAGAAAAGTGTCCCAAAACTGATGAAAATGTTTGATTTTGGGCTCCGAAAATAGGCGCAGCTGAGCAGGCTTGATGTCCCCGTCGTAGACCTGTCGGAGACCTTTCCAACGGTATGTTGTGCGCCGCATAACCCCTTCCAGATCAAAAGTTATGGGCACCAGAGCGACGGAGACCTGGTCAAAAGCCCTACACCCTCAGTTTGTGGGTCCAACCTCTACATGAAGTGAAGTTGTCATGGCCAAGGTGCCATGGGATTCGATAATAGAAATGTGATGATTAGGTCGTCGTCCTTTTCGCGGCTCACGACGTACGATCCGGAATTAAAAAACAGAGTAAATGAAGAAAAGTGTCCCGAAACTGATGAAAATGTTAAATTTTGGTCTCTGAAAATAGGCGTAGCCGAGCAGGCTTGATGCCCCCGTCGTAGATCTCTCGGATAGCTTTCCAACGGTATGCGGTACGCCGCGTAACTCTTTACGGATCAAAAGTTATGGGCACCGGAGTGATGGAGACCTAGTCCCAAGCCCCACGCCCACGGTTTGCTAGCCATCCTCTACGTGAAGTAAAGTTGTCTTGCCCAAGGTATCATGGGATTCGGTAATAGAAATATGATGGATTAGGTTGTCGCCCTTTTTGCGGTTCACGACATACGATCCGGGATGAAAAAATAGCACAAAAGAGGAAAAGTGTCCCATAACTGATGAAAACGTTCAACTTTGGGCTCCGAAAATAGG
This sequence comes from Ehretia macrophylla, assembly GCA_037974665.1. Lineage (NCBI taxonomy): Eukaryota > Viridiplantae > Streptophyta > Magnoliopsida > Boraginales > Ehretiaceae > Ehretia > Ehretia macrophylla. The sequence goes on from CM075775.1 coordinate 38,740,847, forward strand.
CACAGCTGAGCAAGGTTTTTCCCCCGTCGTAGAGCTCTTGGAGAGCTTTCCAACGGTATGCTGTCCGCCGCGTAACTCCTTACGGATCAAAAGTTATGGGCCTTGGAGCGATGGAGACCTGGTCACAAGCCCCACGCCCTCGGTTTGCTGTCACAACCTCTACAAGAAGTGAAGTTGTCATGCCCAAGGTACCGTGGGATTCCGTAATAGAAATGTGATGGATTAGGTTGTCGTCCTTTTCGCGGCTCACGACGTACGATCCGAGACAAAAAAATAGCGTAAATTGGGAAAAGTATCCTGAAACTGATGAAAATGTTAAATTTTGGTCTCTGGAAATAGGCGCAGCAGAGCAGGCTTGCTGCCCCCGTCGTAGACCTCTCGGATAGCATTAAAACGGTATGTTTTGCACCGTGTAACTCATTACGGATCAAAAATTATGGGTACCGGAGCGACGGAGACCTGGTCCCAAGGCCCACGCCCACGGTTTGCTCGCCCAGCCTCTACGTGAAGTGAAGTTGTCTTGCCCAAGGTACAGTTGGATTCGGTAATAGAATTGTCATGGATTAGGCTGTCCTTCTTTTTGCAGCTCACGACATACGATCCAGGATGAAAAAATAACGCAAAAGAAGAAGTGTCACGTAACTGATGAAAACATTCAACTTTGGGCTCTGAAAACAGGTGTAGCTAAGCTAAGTTGCTCCCCCCGTCGTAGAGCTCTCGGAAAGCTTTCCAATAGTATGCTATGCGTCGCGTAACTCCTTACGGATCAAAAGTTATGGGCATCGGAGCGACGGGGACTTGGTAACAAGCCCTACGTCACGGATTCAGTAATAGAAATATGATGGATTAAGTTGTCGTCCTTTTTACGGCTCACGACGTACGATTCGGGACAAAAAAATAGCATAAATGAGGAAAAGTATCCTGAAACTGATGAAAACGTTTGATTTTGTGCTCCGAAAATAGGCGCAGTCGAGCAGGCTTGCTACCCCCATCGTAGAGCTCTTGGAGAGCTTTCCAACGGTATGTTGTGCGCCGCGTAACTCCTTACGGATCAAAAGTTATGGTCACCGAATCAACGGAGACCTAGTCCCAAGCCCCCACGCCCTCGGTTTACGGGCCCAGCCTCTAAGTGAAGCGAAGTTGTCTTGCCTATGGTACCATGGGATTCGGTAATAGAAATGTGATGGATTAGGCTGTCGTCCTTTTTGTGGCTCACGACATACGATCTAGGATGAAAAAATAGCGCAAAAGAAGAAAAGTGTCCCGAAATTGATGAAAACATTCGATTTTGAGCTCCGAAAATAGGTGTAGCCAAGCATCTTGTTGCCCCCATCGTAGAGCTCTCGGAGAGCTTTCCAACGGTATGTTGTGCGCCGCGTAACTCCTTACGGATCAAAAGTTATGGGCACCAGAGCGACAGAGACCTGGTCACAAGTCCCACGCCCTCGGTTTGCAGTCACAGCCTCTACATGAAGTGAAGTTATCTTGCCCAAGGTGCCATGGGATTTGGTAATAGAAATGTGATGGATTAGGTTGTTGTCCTTTTTGCGACTCACGACGTACGATCCGGGATGAAAAAATAGTGTGAAAGTAGAAAAGTGTCTCGAAACTGATAAAAATGTTCAATTTTGGGCTCCAAAAACAAGCGCAGCCAATCAGGCTTGCCGCCCCCGTCGAAGATCTCTCGGATAGCTTTCCAACGGTATGTTGTGCTCCAAGTAACTCCTTACGGATCAAAAGCTATGGACACCGGAGCGACGGAGACCTGGTCCTACGGCACACACCATCGGTTTGCGGGCCCAGCCTTTACGTGAAGTTAAGTTGTCTTTCCCAAGGTACCGTGGAATTCAGTAATAGAAATGTGATGGATTTGGTTGTCGTCCTTTTCGTGGCTCACGACTTACGATCCGGGACGAAAAAATAGCGCAAAAGAAGAAAAGTATCCCGAAACTAATGAAAACGTTTGATTTTGGGCTTCGAAACCAAGCGCAGCCTAGCAGGTTTGCTGCCTTCCTCGTAGAGCTCTCAGAGAGCTTTCCAACGGTATGTTGTGTACCGCGTAACTCCATACTGATCAAAACTTATGGGCACCGAAGCGACGGAGGCCTTGTTCGAAGCCCCACACCCCCGGTTTGTGGGCCCAGCCTCTACGTGAAGTGAAGTTGTCTTGCCTAAGGTGTCGTGGGATTCGGTAATAGAAAACTGATGGATTAGGTTGTCGTGCTTTTCGCGATTCACGACATACGATCTGGGACGGAAAAACAGCGCAAAAGAATAAAAGCGTCACGAAACTAATGAAAACATTCAACTTTGGGCTTCAAAAATAGGAACAGCTAAGTAGGCTAGCTGACCCCGTCGTAGAGCTCTCGGAGAGCTTTCCAACGGTATGCTTTGCGCAGCATAACTCCTTACGGATCAAAAGTTATGGGCACTAGAGCGACAAAGACATGGTCCCAAGCCCCACGTCGTCGGTTTACGAGCCCAGCCTCTACGTGAAGTGAAGTTTTCTTGCCCAAGGTGTCATGGGATTCGGTAATTGAATTCTGATGGATTAGGTTGTCGTCCTTTTCGCTGCTCATGACGTATAATTTGGGATGAAAAAACAGTGTAAAAGAAGAAAAGTGTCCCAAAATTGATGAAATGTTTGATTTTGGGCCCTAAAAATAGGCGCAGCCGAGCAGGCTTGTTGCCCACGTCGTAGAGCTCTATGAGAGATTTTCAACATATGTTGTGTGCCGCGTAACTCCTTACGGATCAAAAGTTATGGGCATCGGAGCGACGGAGACCTGGTCACAAGCCCTACATCCTCGGTTTACGGGCCCAACCTCTACTGAAGCGAAGTTGTCTTGCCCAAGGTACTATGGGATTCGGCAATAGAAATATGATAGATTAGGTTATCGTCCTTTTCGCGACTCACGACGTTCGATCCGGGATGGAAACAAAGCGTAAAAGAAGAAAAGTGTCTCGAAACTAATGAAAACGTTCAATTTTGGGATCCAAAAATAGGTCCAGTTGAGCAAGGTCGCTGCCCCTGTCGTAGAGCTCTCAGAGAGCTTTCCAACTGTATGTTGTGCACTGCGTAACTCCTTACGGATCAAAAGTTACGGGCACCGGAGCGACAGAGACCTGGTCCCAAGCCCCACGCCCTCGGTTTGCGGGACCAGCCTCTACGTTAAGTGAAGTTGTCTTGCCAAAGGTTCCGTGGGATTCGGTAATAGAAATATGATGGATTAGGTTGTCGTCCTTTTCGCGGCTCATGACTTACGATCCGGGACAAAAAAATAGGATAAAAGAAGAAAAGTGTCCCGAAACTAATGAAAACGATCGATTTTGTTCTCTGAAAATAAGCGCAGCTGAGCAGGCATGCTGCCTCCGTCGTTGAGCTCTCAGAGAGCTTTCCAACGGTATGCTGTGTGCCGCATAACTCCTTGCAGATCAAAAGTTATGGGTACCGGAGCGACGGAGACGTGGTCACACGCCCCACTCTCTCGGTTTGCGGGCCCAACCTCTACGTGAAGCAAAGTATTCTTGCCAAAAGTGCCATGGGATTCGGTAATAGAAATGTGATGGATTAGGTTGTCGTCCTTTTCAAGGATCACGACGTTCGATCCAGGACGGAAAAACAGCGCAAAAGAAGAAAAGTATCCCGAAACTGATGAAAATGTTGAATTTTGGAATTCGAAAGCGCGCAGCTTAGCAAGCTTGCTGCCCCCGTCGTAGAGCTCTAGGAGATCTTTCCAACGGTATGCTGTGCGTCGCGTAACTCCATACAAATCAAAAGTTATGGGCTCCGAAACGACGAAGACTTGTCCCAAGCCTCACGCCCTCGGTTTGCGGGCCTAGCCTCTACGTGAAGTGAAGTTGTCTTGCACAAGGTGCCATGTGATTCAGTAATAGAAATGTCATGGATTAGGTTCTCGTCCTTTTCGCGACTCATGACATACGATCCGGGACAAAAAAACAACGCAAAAAAAGAAAAGTGTCCTGAAACTGATAAAAACGTTTGATTTTGGGCTCCAAAAACTAGGGCAGCCTAACAGGTTTGCTGCCCCTGTCGTAGAGCTCTCAGTGAGCTTTCCAACGGTATGCTGTGCGTCGCGTAACTCCTTACGAATCAAAAGTTATGGGCACCAGAGCGACGGATACCTGGTCACAAGGCCCACGCCATCGGTTTGCGGGCCCAGCCTCTACATGAATTGAGGTTGTCTTGCCCAAGGTGGCGGGGGATTCGGGAATAGAAATGTGATTGATTAGCTTGTCGTCCTTTTCATGGCTCACGACGTATGATTCGGGACGAAAAAATAGCTTAAAAGAGGAAAAGTGTCCAAAAACTGATTAAAACGTTCAATTTTGGACTCCAAAAATAGACATAGTCGAGGAACCTTGTTGCCCCCGTCGTAGAGCTCCCGAAGAGCTTTCCAACGGTATGCTGTGCGCCGCGGAACTTCTTTCGGGTCAAAAGTTATGGGCACCGGGGGGACGGAGACCTGGTCAAAAGCCCCATGCCCCGGTTTGCTGGCCCAACCTCTACGTGAAGTGAAGTTGTCTTGCCCAAGGTGCCATGGGATTCAGTAATAGAAATGTGAAGGATTAGGTTGTCATCCTTTTTGCGGCTCACGACGTATGATCCGGGATAAAAAATCTAGCAAAAGAAGAAAAGTGTCTCGATACTAATGAAAATGTTCAATTTTGAGCTCCGAAAATAGGCGCAACCAAGCAAGATTTCTGCCCCTGTCGTAGAGCTCCCAGAAAGCTTTCCAACGGTATGTTGTGCGCCACGTAACTCCTTACGGATCAAAAGTTATGGGCACCAGAGCGACAGAGACGTGGTCACAAGCCTCACTCCCTCGGTTTGCGGGCACAGCCTCTTCGTGAAGCAAAGTATTTTTGCCTTAGGTGCCGTGGGATTTGGTAATAGAAATGTGATGGATTAGGTTGTCGTCCTTTTCTAGGCTCACGACGTACGATCCGGGAAGAAAAAACAGCGCAAAAGAAGAAAAGTGTCCCAAAACTGATGAAAACGTTCGATTTTGGACTCTAAAAATTGGGATAGCCGAGCATATTTGCTACCCTAGTCATAGAGCTCTCAGAGAGCTTTCCAACGTTATGATGTGCGTCGCGTAACTCCTTACGGATCCAACGTTATGTGCACCAGAGAGACAGAGACTTGGTCCCAAGCCCCACGCCATCGGTTTGCCGGCCCAGCCTCTACGTGAAGTGAAGTTGTCTTGCCTAAGGTGCCATAGGATTCGGTAATAGAAATGTGATGGATTAGCTTGTCGTCCTTTTCGCGGCTCACGACATACGATTCGGGATAGAGAAACAACACAAAAGAAGAAAAACATGCTGAAACTGATGAAAACGTTCAACTTTGGGTGTTGAAAATAGGCGCAATTGAGTAGGCTTGCTGCGTTGGTCGTAGAGCTCTTGGAGAGCTTTTCAATGGTATGCTGTGAGCCACGTAACTCCTTACCGATCAAAAGTTGTGGGCACCGAAGCGACGGAGACCTGGTCACAAGCCCCACTCCCTCAGTTTGCGGGCCCAACCTCTACGTGAAGCAAAGTATTATTGCCTAAGGTGCCATGGGATTCGGTAATAGAAATGTGATGCATTAGGTTGTCATCCTTTTCACGGATCACGACGTACGATCCGGGATGAAAAAACAGCGCAAAAGAAGAAAAGTATCCCGAAACTGATGACAACGTTCAATTTTGGGATTCAATAATAGGCGTAGCTTAGCAGGCTTCTTGCTCCATTCGTAGAACTCTCAGAGATCTTTTCAACGGTATGCTGTGCACCGCGTAACTCCTTATGGATCAAAAGTTATAGGCACTAGAGCGACGGAGACCTGTCCCAAGCCTCATGCCCTCGGTTTGCGGGCCTAGCTTCTACGTGAAGTGAAATTGTCTTGCCCAAGGTGCCATGGGATTCAATAATAGAAATGTCATGGATTAGGTTCTCGTCCTTTTTGCTGCTTACGACGTACGATCCGCGATAAAAAAATAGCGTAAAAGAAGAAATGTGTCCCAAAACTGATGAAAACATTCAATTTTGGGCTCCAAAAATTAGGGCAGTCTAGCAGGTTTGCTGCCCCTATCGTAGAGCTCTCAGAGAGCTTTCCAAAGGTATGTTGTGCGTCATGTAACTCCTTACGGATAAAAAATTATGGGCACCGGAGCGACGGAGACGTGGTCACAAGCCCTATGCCTTCGGTTTGCGGGCCCAGCCTCTACGTGAAGCAAAGTTGTCCTGCCCAAGGTGCCGTGGGATTCGGTAATAGAAATGTCATTGATTAGCTTGTCGTCCTTTTCACGGCTCACGACGTACGATTCGAGACAAAAAAATAGCTTAAAAGAAGAAAAGTGTCTAGAAACTGATTAAAACGTTCAATTTTGGACTCCAAAAATAGATGCAGCCGAAGAGCCTTGCTGCCCCCGTCGTAGAGCTCTCAGATAGCTTTCCAACGGTATGCTGTGCGCCGCGTAACTCTTACGGATCAAAAGTTATAGGCACCAGAGCGATGGAGACCTGGTCACAAGCCCCACGCCCTCGATTTGCAGGCCCAACCTCTACTTGAAGTGAAGTTGTCTTGCCTAAGGTGCCATGGGATTCGGTAACAAAAATGTGATGGATTAGGTTATCGTCCTTTTCGCGGCTCACGACATACGATCCGGGATTAAACAACGGCGCAAAAGAAGAAAAGTGTCCCAAAACTAATGAAAATGTTCAATTTTGAGCTCTGAAAATAGGCGCAGCCTAGCAGGCTTTCTGCCCTTGTCGTAGAGCTCTCAGAGAGCTTTCCAACGGTATGCTATGCGCCGCGTAACTCCTTATAGATCAAAAGTTATGGGCACTAGAGCAACAGAGACGTGGTTACAAGCCCTACTCCCTCGGTTTGCGGGCCGAACCTCTACGTGAAGCAAAGTATTCTTGCCCAAGGTGCCATGGGATTTGGGAATAGAAATGTGATGGATTAGGTTGTCGTCCTTTTCGCGGCTCACGACGTACTATCCGGGAAGCAAAAATAGCACAAAAGAAGAAAATTGTCCTGAAACTGATGAAAACGTTTGATTTTGGACTCTGAAAACTGGGGCAGCCGAGCATATTTGCTACTCCCGTCATAGAGCTCTCAGAGAGCTTTCCAACGTTATGCTGTGCGTCGCGTAACTACTTACGGATCCAAGTTATGGGCACCGGAGCAACAAAGACGTGGTCACAAACCCCACGCCATCGGTTTGCTGGACCAGCCTCTACGTGAAGCAAAGTTGTCTTGCCCAAGGTACCGTGGGATTCGGTAATAGAAATGTGATGGATTAGCTTGTCGTCCTTTTCGCGGCTCACAACATACGATCCAGGATAGAAAAACCGTGCAAATGAAGAAAAATGTGCCGAAACTGATGAAAATGTTCAACTTTGGGCATTGAAAATAGGCACAGCTGAACAGGCTTGCTGGCCCGGTCGTAGAACTCTCGCAGAGCTTTCCAACGATATGCTGTGCGCCACGTAACTCCTTATGGATCAAAAGTTATGGGCACCATAGCGACGGAGACTTGGACATAAGCCCCACTCCCTCGGTTTGCGGGCCCAACCTCTACGTGAAGCAAAGTATTCTTGCCTAAGGTGCCATGGGATTCGGTAATAGAAATGTGATGGATTAGGTTGTCGTTCTTTTCACGGATCATGACGTACGATCCGGGATAAAAAAAAAAAAGCGCAAAAGAAGAAAAGTGTCCCGAAATTGATGAAAACATTCAATTTTGGGATTTCAAAAATAGGCGCAGCTTAGCAAGCTTGCTGCCCCCTTCGTAGAACTCTTGGAGATCTTTCCAACGGTATGCTGTGCACCACGTAACTCCTTACGGATCAAAAGTTATAGGCATCGGAGCGACGGAGACCTGTCTCAAGCCCCATGCCCTCAGTTTGCGGGCCTAGCCTCTACTTGAAGTGAAATTGTCTTGCCCAAGGTGCCATGGGATTAAGTAATAGAAATGTCATGGATTAGGTTCTCGTCCTTTTCGCGGCTCACGACGTACGATCTGCTACAAAAAAACAGCACAAAAGAAGAAAAGTATCCCAATACTGATAAAAACGTTCGATTTTGGTTTCTAAAAACAGGGGCAGCCGAGCAGGATTGTTACCCTCGTCGTAGAACTCTCGGAGAGTTTTCCAATGGTTTGCTGTGAGCCGAGTAACTCGTTACGGATCAAAAGTTATGGGCACCGGAGCAACAGAGACGTGGTCACAAGCCCTACGCCGTCGGTTTGCGGGCCCAGCCTCTACGTGAAGCAAAGTTGTCTTGCCCAAGGTGCCGTGGGATTCGATAATAGAAATGTGATTGATTAGCTTGTCATCCTTTTCACGGCTCAGGACGTACGATCCGGGATGAAAAAATAGCGTAAAAGAAGAAAAGTGTCCCAAAATTGATGAAACATTTGATTTTGGGCTTCGAAAATAGGCGCAGCCGAGCAGGCTTATTTCCCCCGTCCTAGAGCTCTCGGAGAGCTTTTCAACGGCATGTTGTGCGCCGCGTACCTCCTTACAGATCAAAAGTTATAGGCACCGGAACAACGGTGACCTAGTCACAAGCCCCACGCCGTCGGCTTTCAGGCCCAGCCTCTACGTGAAGTGAAGTTGTCTTGCCCAAGGTGCCATGGGATTCGATAATATAAATATGATGGATTAGGTTATCGTCCTTTTCGCGGCTCATGACGTTCGATCCAGGATAGAAAAAAAATCGTAAAAGGAGAAAAGTGTCTCAAAACTAATTAAAACGTTCAATTTTGGGATCCAAAAATAGGTGCAGTCGAGCAGGCTCGCTGCCCCTGTCGTGGAGCTCTCGGAGAGCTTTCAAACCGTATGTTGTGCGCTGCGTAACTCCTTACGGATCAAAAGTTATAGGTACTGGAGCGACAGAGACCTGATCCCAAGCCCCACACCATCGGTTTGCGGGACCAGCCTCTAAGTTAAGTGAAGTTGTCTTGCTATAGGTTATGTGGGATTCGGTAATAGAAATGTGATGGATTAGGTTGTCGTCCTTTTCACGGCTCACGACTTACGATTCGTGATAAAAAAAAATAGCATAAAAGAAGAAAAGTGTCTCGAAACTAATAAAAACGATCGATTTTGTTCCTTGAAAATAAGCACAGCCGAGTAGGCATATTGCGCCGATCTTAGAGCTACCAAAGAGCTTTCCAACGGTATGCTGTCCGCCGTATAACTCCTTGCGGATCAAAAGTTATGGGCACCGGAGTGACAGAGACGTGGTCACAAGCCCCACTCTCTCGGTTTGCAAGCCCAACCTCTACGTGAAGCAAAGTATTCTTGCCTCAAGTGCCGTGGGATTCGGTAATAGAAATGTGATGGATTAGGTTATCGTCCTTTTCGCGGATCACGACGTACGATTCGGGACGGAAAAACAGCTCAAAAGAAGAAAAGTGTCACGAAACTGATGAAAACGTTCAATTTTGGGGGCGCAACTTAGCAGGCTTGCTGCCCCCGTCGTAGAGCTCTCGGAGATCTTTCCAACGCTATGTTGTGCACCGTGTAACTCCTTACGGATCAAAAGTTATGGGCACCGGAGCGACGAAGGCCTGTCCCAAGCCCCACGCCCTCAGTTTGCGGGCCTATCCTCTACGTGAGGTGAAGTTGTCTTGCCCAAGGTGCCACGGGATTCAATAATAGAAATGTCATGGATTAGGTTCTCGTCCTTTTCGCGGCTAACGACGTACGATCCAGGAGAAAAACAGCGCAAAAGAAGAAAAGTGGCCCGAAACTAATGATCAGGGAGAGACGTGGTCACAAGCCCTATGCCTTTGGTTTGCGGGCCCAGCCTCTACGTGAAGCAAAGTTGTCCTACCCAAGGTGCCGTGGGATTCGGTAATAGAAATGTGATTGATTAGCTTGTCGTCTTTTTCACGGCTCATGACGTACGATTCGGGACGAAAAAACAGCGTAAAAGAAGAAAAGTGTCCTGAAACTGATTAAAACATTCAATTTTGGGCTCTGAAAATAGATGGAGCTGAGGAGGCTTGCTGCCTCCGTCGTAGAGCACTCGGAGAGTTTTCCAACGGTATGCTGTGCGCTGCGTAACTCCTTACGGGTCAAAAGTTATGGGCACCGGAGCGATGGAGACATGGTCACAAGCCCCACGCCCTAGGTTTGCAGGCCCAACCTCTACATGAAGTGAAGTTGTCTTGCCCAAGGTGCCATGGGATTCAATTATAGAAATGTGATGGATTAGGTTGTCGTCCTTTTTGAGGCTCACGACATACGATCCGCGATTAAAAAACAAAGCAAAAGAAGAAAAGTGTCCCAATACTAATGAAAACGTTCGATTTTAAGCTCCGAAAATAGGCGCAGCCGAGCAGGCTTTTTGCCCCCATCGTAGAGCACTCAGAGAGCTTTCGAACGGTATGTTGTGCGCTGCGTAACTCCTTACGGATGAACACGATATCAATAGGATCAACACTTAGCGAGTTTTCCTAGTCATTAGGGTTTCAATTCATGCTCACCCGTGCGATTAAGCCCCAAGTTGTCACGTAATTAAACTCAAGCCATGCATCGATTAATTAAAACACCCTCAAGCATTCAAAATAGTCCACACAACATCCAAGTGCCACAATCCCAAACATTTAATACAACAAGAGAAGTTACAATAAGTTTCAAAGCATATCACTAGATGAAAACCTCACTGCAATGGTCTGTTTTCTCACAATCATTGAGACAAGCAAACAATCTCCAATTCTAGTGAACAAAATGTACAATTAAATATTAAGGAGTGAACTAAATCCAGAAACAAACCTCGCATCATTTGGAGTTCAGATTCAAGAGTTATAGCCAAAACCGTGAGACTATGCAAAACTGTCCAGATTTGTACACATTTCAATACTTGTCGTTTTGTGGATCTTAGGGTCAGATTTAGCCATAGTCTATTTCTGAGAAAAATGTCCAGAACTGACAAATCTAGCAGAATACCAAATTTCATGCATTTTAGACAACATTTACTAAGTCACAACGGGTTCGTTCTACAAGGACAGTGAATCTGCCAAAACCTGCTTCATTTTCCCAGATTTTCAAGATTTGGACACCTTTCGATGTTTTGCCATTTTGGAGACCTTAGAGTCAAAATTGGCTTTGGCCTATTACTGCAAAAAGTTCTCAGAACTGGCAAAACTAGTCACCTACCAGTTTTCACGCATTTTTAGCATCATTTACCTGGTCAAAATTCACTTCGCTCCAACAAGTCAGAAGACTGTCCATTTACGCGATTTCACCTATCTTCACATTCTAGCCAAATATCTTGCCATGCATGTTTACAAAAGCTCATGTACACACATATATCACAAGTACAGAGGTAAAAATAGACATTTAATGGCATGCATGTGGTTTTTGAATGCTTTTCAAGAGAGTTTTAGCCCTCACCTTAGCAAGACAACAATGAAGATGCACAAAACTCTTGATGATGCACAAGGACGTCCTTTTTCCTTGCTTAGCCGAGAGACAACTTGAGATTCTCTAATTCCTAGCTTAGTAACCATGTTCTTAGTATGTGCAAGTGGCTAGAACAAAAACAAAATGAAATAGGAGCTATCAAACATACCTAAGGGCCGAATGAGATTGCATGCATGTTTCTTTGCTTCTAGCTTGCTTGGTCGAGTTCCTTAGTAGCTTGAGTGTCTTGATGAACCTTAGGATGATGAACTTAAGCTATGGAGAGTATAATTGCAGCCAAGGCCAAGAGAGAGAGAAGAAATGAGAGAGTGAATAAGAGAAAGAGAGAAAAAATGAAAGAAAATGAAAAGCTTGAAGAGTTTGATGCATGTGTCGGCTATGGGCTTGCAAATTTCAGAATTTGTGTCTTCAAGAGGATAATTTGAATCACCCTAGCATGGGCAATTGAGTGTGTCGAGATTTTGGTGCATTGGGTAGGGTTTTTGAGTCATTTTTTTTTATGCTTTGTGTCATGAGCTTGTCATAGAATGTCTAGATATAAATTTTGAAATTGCAAAGCATTGTCAAATGCAAGAAGTGGTCGGCCAAGGCTTGCAAAATTCTGAATTTTGTTGTCTTGTTTGAGCATTATTTAATTGTATGCTTCGAATATGCAAAAGAATAAAGAATAAAGAATAAGAATGTCTAGCTTTTTGTGAGATTTTGTCTTCTAGTGAGTTGAATTAGCATTTTAATATTAGTTAGTGGAGTTTGTAGGATTAATTAATGATCTAGTGCTTCGTGTAAGATGCTTTCTTGATTAGCATGCGGCACGCTTTCCTAGGTTTAGGGTACGCACTACGAGGTAAGGCTCAAACTACGAGACAAATGCACGTTTCCCAAGTAATTGCACGTAACCCTAAATTAATGCACGTAATTCAATGCAAGGCACACAGAACGAAACATGACTCTTAAACCTAGGTCAAGGCACGCAAATCTAGGTTAGAGCACACGAAACGAGGTATCGCACGCAAATCGAGGTCGTGCCTCACATCCTCCCCTCCTTAAAAGAATTTCATCCCGAAATTCGTTATTACCTTTGAAATAAAGCTGGATACTGTTGTTCCATCTGGTCTCGCCTTTCCCACGTTGCTTCTTCAACCCCATGATGATCCCACAACACTTTCACCATCGGTATAGATTTGCTGCGCAACTCCCAATCTTGCTGGTCTAGTATCCGAATGGGCTTCTCTTCATAAGACAAGTTCTCCCGAAGCTGTAACGGCTCTGGCTCCAAGATATGTGATGGATCAGGGTGACACTTCCGTAGCATTGAAACATGAAAGACGTCGTGAATATTGGAGAGGTTTTAGGGTAGTTCCAGGCGATACGCCAATTTGCCGACCTTCTCAATTATCCCAAATGGTCCTACAAACCTCGGGCTTAACTTTCCACCCTTGCCGTGTTTAATCAGTCCCCTCCAAGGTGATATCTTCAAGAACTCCTTGTCGCCGACCTCAAACTCTAGACTCCGTCTCCGTCGGTCTGCATAACTTTTCTACCTGCTTTGGGTGGTAAGCATCCGTTTCCGGATGAGGTGGACATTATCAACAGTCTTCATAAGTTCTGGTAGTAGGGTCGGGTCAAAAGTCTTTGTCTCACCTACTTCATCCTAGTGAATTGGGGATTGACACTTACGTCTATACAATGCCTCAAATGGGGCCATCCCGATAGTGGCCTGAAAATCTTCTCGATCTCGAACAACCAAGCCTCGGCTTTCTCATCATCAGCTTCCCCGTGGAATTTGGACGGGCGAAAGTCAAGGAACTCCCGCATTCTGCTATTTCTCCCATGGTTACCATCATTCCTGTTGTTGTTGTTTGCTTCACGTGCATCTTGACGTTCCATCACTCACGACACGCGATCCATGGCATTCGCCCATCATGTTAAACATAGCCATGCTAGGATTAGTTTGATAAGCATCTCCGGTCTCTTGGGGCTCACCGCTCCTATTAGTAATGCGGGTACTAGGGCCAGCCATCTATAGGCACAGATTACGATGCACAATTTATTGGAATACGACAAACAAGAATTTAATGCATAAGATATGCAACATATAATTTCATATAGATGCACAATTTCTAGAAACAGTTAAGACATGTTAATCACATAAGCACTTAGAAACAGAGAAGGCACAATTGATATTGTCACACAATAATACACATAAACAAGTCATCCCGATAATCTTAGGGCTTCTACCCATGGTCCGAGAGTTCAACCCAGCTTAAGCAATCTAAGCTCTGATACTATTTAGATAAGGTGTCACGCCCTAACCCGACCTATAGAGGTTAGACTAAGGAGTGATATAAACATTCAAGTCATGTCACGTACTTAATCGTTCAAGAAGGTTTAACACTTAACGTCTAGCTTAAATTCCACAAATTCTCCAGAAAACCGGTAGCATAACGGCAGTAATTGGGCTCTTTAGTTTGACCTAATTCTCTAAACGCCTCGAAACTTTCAATTTCAAATTCGTTTCCAACTAATATTACTATTTATCACCAATCGGGGTACCTACTAGTTATCTCGAAGTCTCGTTTGATTAACAACCTAGCATGATAACTCTGTCTCGTTTGTTTGTCAATCCTTGTTACAAAAGTACCTGTTGATCTTAGTTTACCAATGAGTACCTGCTTAAGATTGGATAGATTCATTTTACTTAATCCTTTACCTGATACTTCATAAGCCTATGATAGATACTAACCAGTAGCGATAGTAAAAATGACCATAAGAGTGTCTATCTAGTTATGATTAGTACAACCCAAAATTAGACCCCAAATTACAACATGGGTCATTTACAATGCAACAACAAGCAACATAAGAAATAGTCTTCAAGCAACAAATTGTTCACAAGATGGCCATAGTCAAGTAAGGCACGTAGGTCAATCAATCATTCCAATGAGTCATCAATAGGCACGTTGTCCTCGGGTACCTGTTCCTGGTCTTCTTCACCTGAGATGATAAAAGACGGTGAGTTCTTATGAACTCAGCGAGGGGGAACGAGAAATAAGTTTTGAAACTCTTTTTCTGGTCCAACTTATGAAAACTCTTTTTGCAAGTATGACATATATCACAAGTAAGTACATAATGTAATATAAGAGTAAAAGAACACAATTACCCGTCTTTCCTTCCCGAGGTCCTCTAGGAACCAAGCGAGAGTACTTATACACATAATGAAAAGGATACAGAGCTTTTGCTCTCAATTTACTTCCAGTATCAATTGTTGCGGCCGACTTCAAATCTTCCACTTATCACGCCAAATGGGTGTACTCCGGATGTACCCCGAAATCCTATGACCCAACTCTCCGAGGAAGTCTAGCCCCCAAGCGAGAGAGAGAATTGGACAATGGTAGTCACGGTTGCACCAGCAAGCCCGATGCCGCCCGGTGTGCGTGAAACGCTACCATGCCAGAATGAAAGGTTGCAACATTGTATGCAATACACATTTATGACATTTAATATATCACATTAGGAGGACAACAAAATAGGTTGCCTCCGAGCAGTCATAAGATTGCACATTGACAAGTGAACACGCGAGGCACGATATGACAGGTAATTTCACTCGTAAAGCACATGGAGTTATATGAATATTAAAAGGGCAGCCATGTAACGCATGTAAATCAAGTCATATAACTCATTTCGAAGTTCACGTAATCAAATAATAAGGTCATACAACATGCAACGACGTTTACGTGGGACCGGGTGCAAGAAAGGTCTACTTGTCAATATGTAATCATCGGAATCACATTTAGGGCTATAAGGGCAACTACGGGCAGCCTACTAATCACATAATTAAACACGATATCCATAGGATCAACACTTAGCGAGTTTTCCTAGTCATTAGGGTTTCAATTCATGCTCACCCGTGCGATTAAGCCCCAAGTTGTCACGTAATTAAACTCAAGCCATGCATCGATTAATTAAAACACCCTCAAGCATTCAAAACAGTCCACACAACATCCAAGTGCCACAATCCCAAGCATTTAATACAACAAGAGAAGTTACAATAATTTTCAAAGCATATCACTAGATGAAAACCTCACTGCAATGGTCTGTATTCACACAATCATTGAGACAAGCAAACAATCTCCAATTCCAGTGAACAAAATGTCAAATTAAAGCTTAAGGAGTGAACTAAATCCAGAAATAAACCTCACATCATTTGGTGTTCAGATTCAAGAGTTATAACCAAAACCGTGAGAGTACGCAAAACTGTCCCGATTTGTACACATTTCAATACTTATCGTTTTTGAGGACCTTAGGGTGAGATTTAGCCTTAGTCTATTTCTGACAAAAATGTCCAGAACTGATAAATCTAGCAGAATAGCAAATTTAATACATTTTGGACATTATTTACTAAGTAAAAACCGGTTCGTTCTAAAAGAACAGTGAATCTGCCAAAACCTGCTTCATTTTCCAAGATTTTCCAGATTTGGACACCTTTTGATGTTTTTCCATTTTGGAGACATTAGTGTCAAAATTGGCTTTTTCCTATTTCTGCGAAAAATTCTCAGAACTGGAAAAACTAGTCACCTACCAATTTTCACGCATTTTCAACATCATTTACCTGGTCAAAATCACTTCGATCCAACAAGTCAGAAGACTGTCCATTTTTGCGATTTCACCTATCTTCACATTCTAGCCAAATATCTTGCCATGCATGTTTACAAAAGCTCATGTACACACATATATCACAAGTACAGAGGTAAAAATAAACATTTAAAGGCATGCATGTGGTTTTTGAAAGCTTTTCAAGAGAGTTTTAGCCCTCACCTTAGCAAGACAACAATGAAGATGCACAAAACTCTTGATGATGCACAAGGTCAACCTTTTTCCTTGCTTAGCCGAGATCCAACTTAGTAACCATGTTCTTAGTATGTGCAAGTGGCTAGAACAAAAAGAAAATGAAATAGGAGCTATCAAACATACCTAAGGGCCGAATAAGCTTGCATGCATGTTTCTTTGCTTCTAGCTTGCTTGGTCGAGTTCCTTAGTAGCTTGAGTTTCTTGATAAACCTTAGGATGATGAACTTAAGCTATGGAGTGTATAATTGCAGCCAAGTCCGAGAGAGAGAGAAAAAATGAGAGAGTGAATGAGAGAAAGAGAGAAAGAATGAAAGAAAATGAAAAGCTTGAAGAGATTGATGCATGTGTCGGATATGGGCTTGCAGATTTCAGAATGTGTGTCTTTAAGAGCATAATTTGGATCACCCTAGCATGGGCAATTGAGTGTGTCGAGATTTTGGTGCATTGGGTAGGGTTTTTGAGTCATTCTTTTATGCTTTGTGTCATGAGCTTGTCATAGAATGTCTAGGTATAAATTTTGAAATTGCAAAGCATTGTCAAATGCAAGAAGTGGTCGGCCAAAGCTTGCAAAATTCTGAATTTTTTTGTCTTGTTTGAGCATTATTTAATTGTACGCTTGGAATATGCAAAAGAATAAAGAATAAAGAATAAGAATATCTAGCTTTTTGTGAGATTTTGTTTTCTAGTGGGTTGAATTAGCATTTTAATATTGGTTAGTGGAGTTTGTAGGATTAATTAATGATCTAGTGCTTCGTGTAAGATGCTTTCTTGATTAGCGTGCGGGCACGCTTTTCTAGGTTTAGGGCACGCACTACGAGATAAGACTCGAACTACGAGATGAATGCACATTTTTCAAGCAAATGCATGCAACCCTAAATGAATGTACGTAATTCAATGCAAGGCACACAAAACGAAACACGACTCTTAAACCTAGGTCAAGGCACGCAAATCTAGGTTAGGGCACACAAAATGAGGTATCGCACGCAAATCGAGGGCGAGCCTCACATCCTCCCCTCCCTAAAAGAATTTCGGCCCGAAATTTGTTATTACCTTTGAAATAAAGCTGGATACTGTTATTCCATCTAGTCTCGCCTTTCCCACGTTACTTCTTCAACCCCATGATGATCCCACAACACTTTCACCATCGGTATAGATTTGTTGTGCAATTCCCGATCTTGCTGGTCTAGGATTCGAATGGGCTACTTTTCATAAGACAAGTTCTCCCGAAGCTGCAACGGCTCTGGCTCCAAGATATGCGATGGATCAGGGTGATACTTCCATAGCATTGAAACATGAAAGACGTCATGAATATTAGAGAGGTTTTGGGGTAGTTCCAAGCGATACGCCAATTTGCCAACCTTCTCAACTATCTCAAATGGTCCTACAAACCTCGGGCTTTACTTTCTACCCTTTCCGTGTTTAATAAGTCCCCTCCAAGGTGATATCTTCAAGAACACGTTGTCGCCGACCTCAAACTCTAGACTCCGTCTCCGTCAGTCTGCGTAACTTTTCTGCCTACTTTGGGCGGTAAGCATCCGTTTTTGGATGAGGTGGACATTATCAACAGTCTTTATAAGTTCGGGGAGTGGGGTCGGGTCAAAAGTGGGCGTCTCACCTACTTCATCCTAGTAAATTGGGGATCGACACTTACGTTCATACAATGCTTCAAATGGGGCCATCTTGTTAGTGGCTTGAAAATCCTCTCGATCTCAAACAGCCAAGGCTCTGCCTTTTCATCATCAGCTTCCCCGTGGAATTTGGACGGGCGAAAGTCAAGGAACTCCCGCATTCTGCTATTTTTCCCATGGTTACTATCATTCCTGTTATTGTTGTTGTTTGCTTCACGTGCATCTTGACGTTCCATCACTCGCGACACGCGATCCATAGCATTCGCCATCATGTTAAACATAGCCATGCCGGGATTAGTTTGATAAGCATCTCCGATCTCTTGGGGCTCACCGCTCCTATTAGTATTGTGGGTACTAGGGCCAGCCATCTATAGGCACAGATTACGATGCACAATTTATTGGAATACGACAACCAAGAATTTAATGCATAAGATATGCAACATATAATTTTATATAGATACACAATTTCTAGAAACAGTTAAGACATGTTAATCACATAAGCACATAGAAACAGAGAAGGCATAATTGATATTGTCACACAATAACACATATAAACAAGTCATCTCAATTACCTTAGGGCTTCTACCCATGGTCCGAGAGTTAAACCCGGCTTAAGCAATCTAAGCTCTGATACCATTTCTCTAAGGTGTCACGTCCCAACCCGACCTATAGAGGTTAGACTAGGGAGTGATCTAAACATTCAAGTCATTTCACGTACTTACTCGTTGAAGAAAGTTTAACACTTCACGTCTAGCCTAAATTCCACAAATTCTCTGGAAAACCGGCAGCAAAACGACAGTAATTGGGCTCTTTAGTTTGACCTAATTCTCTAAACGCCTCGAAAATTTCAATCTCAAATTCGTTTCCCACTAAGATTACTATTTATCACCAATCGGGGTGCCTACTAGTTATCTCGAAGTCTCGTTTGATTAATAACCGAGCATGATAACTATGTCTCGTTTGTTTGTCAATCCTTGTTACAAAAGTACCTGTTGATCTTAGTTTACCAATGAGTACCTGCTTAAGATTGGATGGATTCATTTTACTTAATCCTTTACTTGGTACTTCATAAGCCTGTGATAGATACTAACCAGTAGCGATAGCAAAAACGACCGTAAGAGTTTCTAACTAGTTATGATCAGTACAAGCGAAAATTAGACCCCAAATTACAACGGGGGTCATTTACAATACAACAACAAGCAACATAAGAAATAGTCTTTAAGCAACATATCATTCACAAAATAGTCATAGTCAAGTAAGGCACGTAGGGCAAGCAATCATTCCAAGGAGTCACCAATAGGCACGTTGTCCTCGGGTACCTGTTCATAGTCTTCTTCACCTGAGATGATAAAAGAGGGTGAGTCCTTATGAACTCAGCGAGGGGGAACGAGAAATACGTTTTGAAACTCCTTCTCCGGTTCAACTTTTGAAAACTCTTCTTGCAGGCATGACATATATCACAAGTAAGTACATAATGTAATGTAAAAGTAAAAGAACACAATTACCCGTCTTTCTTCCCCGAGGTCCTCTAGAAACCAAGCGAGAGTATTTATACACATAGTGAAAAGGATACAGTGAGCTTTTGCTTTCAGTTTACTTCCAGTATCAGTTGTCGTGACCGACTTCAAATCATCCACTTATCACGCCAAATGGGTGTACTCCGGATGTACCCCAAAATCCTACGACCCAACTCTCCGAGGAAGTCTAGCCCCCAAGCGAGAGAGGGAATTGGATAATGGTAGTCACGGTTGCACCCGCCCAGTGTGCGTGAAATGCTACCACGCCAGAATGAAAGGTTGCAACCTTGTATGCAATGCACATTTATGACATTTAATATATCACATTAGGAGGACAACAAAGTAGGTTGCCTCCGACAAGTCATAAGATTGCACATTGACAAGAAAACACGCGAGACGCAATATGACATGTAATTTCACTCGTAAAGCACATGGAGTTATATGAATATTAAACGGGCAGCCATGTAACGCATGTAAATTAAGTCATATAACTCATTTCGAAGTTCACGTAATCAAATAATAAGGTCATACAACATGCAACGACGTTTACGTGGGACCGGGTGCAAGAAAGGTCTACTTGTCAACATGTAATCATCGGAATCACATTTAGGGTTATAAGGGCAACTATGGGCAGCCTACTAATCACATAATTAAACACGATATCCATAGGATCAACACTTAGCGAGTTTTCCTAGTCACTAGGGTTTCAATTCATGCTTACCCGTGTGATTAAGCCTCAAGTTGTCACATAATTAAACTCAAGCCATGAATCGATTAATTAAAACACCCTCAAGCATTCAAAATAGTCCACACAACATCCAAGTGCCACAATCCCAAGCATTTAATACAACAAGAGAAGTTACAATAATTTTCAAAGCATATCTCTAGATGAAAACCTCACTACAATGGTCTGTTTTCTCACAATCATTGAGACAAGCAAAAAATCTCCAATTTCAGTGAACAAATTGTCAAATTAAATCTTAAGGAGTGAACTAAATACAGAAACAAACCTTGCATCATTTGGAGTTCAGATTCAAGAGTTATAGCCAAAACCGTGAGACTACGCAAAACTGTCCAGATTTGTACACATTTCAATACTTGTCGGTTTTGAGGACCTTAGGGTCAGATTTAGCCTTAGTCTATTTCTGACAAAAATGTCCAGAACTGAAAAATATAGTAGTATACCTAATTTTATGAATTTTGGACATCATTTACTAAGTAAAAACTGGTTCGGTCTACAAGGACAGTGAATCTGCCAAAACCTGCGTCATTTTTCCAGATTTTCTAGATTTGGACACCTTTCAATGTTTTGCCATTTTGGAGACCTTAGAGTCAAAATTGGCTTTGGTCTATTTCTACAAAAATGCTCAGAACTGAAAAAAATAGTCCCCTACTAATTTTCATGCATTTTCAATATCATTTACCTGGTAAAAATCACTTCGCTCCAATAAGTCAAAAGACTGTCCATTTATGCGATTTCTCCTATCTTCACATTCTAGCCAAATATCTTGCCATGCATGTTTACAAAAGCTCATGTACACACATATATCACAAGTACAGAGGTAAAAATAGACATTTAAAGGCATGCATATGTTTTTGAAAGCTTTTCAAGAGAGGTTTAGCCCTCACCTTAGCAAGACAACAATGAAGATGCACAAAACTCTTGATGATGGACAAGGTCGTCCTTTTTTCCTTGCTTAGCCGAGAAACAACTTGAGATTCTCTAATTCCTAGCTTAGTAACCACTTTCTTAGTATGTGCAAGTGGCTAGAACAAAAAGAAAATGAAATCGGAGCTATCAAACATGTGAGGCCCGACCTCGATTTGCGTGCGATACCTCGTTTCGTCTACCTTGACCTAGATTTGCGTGCTTTGACCTAGGTTTAAGAGTTGTGTTTTGTTTTGTGTGCCTTGCATTGAATTACGTGCATACATTTAGGGTTGCATGCATTTACTTTGGAAACGTGCATTCGTCTCGTAGTTCGTGCCTTACCTCGTAGTGCGTGCCCTAGACCTAGGAAGGCGTACCCTCACGCTAATCAAGAAAGCATCTTACATGAAACACTAGATCATTAATTAATCCTACAAACTCCACTAACTAATATTAAATTGCTAATTCAACCCACTAGAAGAGAAAATCTCACAAAAAGCTAGACATTCGATATTCCTTATGCTTTTGCAGTTCCCAAACACACAAATAAATAATGGTCAAAAGATGACAAAAATTTAGATTTATGCACAAGACCACTATGGCATATTAAACAAGCATTTCAATTTCAAAATTTATTCCCAAACATTCTATGACATATTATGACACAAAGCAATAAAAAAATTGGCTCAAAACTCTACCCAAAGCTCCAAATCTCGACACACACTCCATGCCCATGCTAGGTGATTCAAAATTATGCTTCTTGAAGACACAAATCTGAAATTTACAAGGCCCTAGGCCGACACAACATCACATTCTTCAAGCTTTCATTTTTCTTTCATTCTTTTTCTCTTTCTCTCATTTCTTCTCTCACTCTCTCATTTCTCCTCTCTCTCTCTCGGCCTTGGCTGAAATTCTTCTCTCCATAGCTTAAGTTCATCACTCAATGGTTCATCAAGACATGCAAGAAGCTAGGAGCTCGACCAAGCAAAGCTAGGAGCAAAGAAACTCACATGCAAGCTCATAGCACTTTCATTTCGGCTTAGGTGAGTTTGTTAGCTTCCATTTCATTTTCTTCTTGTTCTAACCACATGCACCTACTAAGAACTTGGTTACTAAGCTAGGAAATTAGAGAAAATCAAGTGGTCTCTCGGCTAAGCAAGGAAAAGAGTCAATCTTGTGCATCCTCAAGAGTTTGTGCATCTTCTTTGTTGTCTTGCTAAGGTGAGGGCTAAAACTTCTTGAAAAGCTTTTGAAAACCACATACATGCCTTTGAATGTCTATTTTTACCTCTGTACTTGTGATATATGTGTGTTCATGAGCTTTTATAAACATGCATGGCAAGATATTTGGCTAGAATGTGATGATAGTTGAAATCGCGTATGGGACAGCCTTCTGCCTTGTTGGTGCGGGGTGATTTTGACCAGGTAAATGAGGTTGAAAATGCGTGAAAATTGGTACGTGATTATTTTTTCCAGTTTTGAGCATTTTTCGCAGAAATAGGCCAAAGTTAATTTTGACTCTAAGGTCCTATAAATGGCAAAATATCAAAATATGTCCAAATCTGGAAAATCTGAGAAAATGAAGCAGGTTTTGGAAGATTCACTATTCTTGTAGAACGAACTAGTTTTGACTTAGTAAATGATATCCAAAATGCATGAAATTTGGTGTACTACTAGATTTTTCGGTTCTGGACATTTTTGTCAGAAATGGACTAAGGCTAAATCTGACCCTAAGGCCCTAAAAAATGACAAGTATTGAAATGTGTGCAAACCTAGACAGTTTTGCGTAGTCTCACTGTTTTGGCTATAACTCTTGAACCCGAACTCCAAATGATGCGAGGTTTGTTTCTGGATTTAGTTCAGTCCTTACGCTTTAATTTGAAATTTTGTTTACTGGAATTGGAGTTTGTTTGCTTGTCTTAATGATTGTGAGAAAATAGCCCATTGTAGTGAGGGTTTCACCTAGTGATATGCTTAGAAAAATTGTTATTGCTTCTCTTGTTGTATTAAATGCTTGGGATCGTGGCATTTGGATGTTGTGTGGTCTATTTTGAATACTTGAGGGTGTTTGAATTAAACAATGCATGGCTTGAGTTAAATTCCGAGATGACTTGGGGCTTAATCGCACGGGTAAGCACGAATTAAAACCCTAGTGACTAGGTAAACTCACTAAGTGTTGATCCTATGGATATCGTGTTTAATTATATGATTAGTAGGCTACCCGTAGTTTCCCTTGTAGCCCTAATGTGATTTCGATGATTACATGTTGACAACGTGCCTAATGATGATTCCTTTGAATGATTGCTTGCCCTACGTGCCTTGCTTGACTATGGCCATTTTGTGAACGATATGTTGCTTGAAGACTGTTTCATTTCTTATGATGCTTGCTATTGTATTGTAAATGACCCCCGTTGTAATTTGGGGTCTAATTTTGGCTTGTACTGATCGTAACTAGATAGACACTACTATGGTCGTTTTGCTATCGCTATTTGGCTAGTATCTATCACAGGATTATGACGTATCAGGTAAGGATTAAGTAAAATAAATCTATCCAATCTTAAGCAGGTACTCATTATTAAGCTAAGATCAACAGGTACTTTTGTAACAAAGATTAACAAACAAGCGAGACATAGTATCATACTAGGTTATTAATTAAACGAGACTTCGAGATAACTAGTAGGCATTTCGATTGGTGATAAATAATAAACTTAGTTAGAAATGAAATTGAGATTGGAAATTCTAAGGCGTTTAGAGAACTAGGTCAAACTAAAGAGCCTAATTACAGTCGTTATGCTGCCGGTTTTCTGGAGAATTTGTGAAGTTTAGGCTAAAACGTTAAGCGTTAAACTTTCATGAATGATTAAGAACGTGATATGACTTGAATGTTTAGATCACATCCTAGTCTAACCTTTATAGGTCGGGTTGGGGCGTGACACCTAAGGGCCGAATGAGCTTGCATGCATGTTTCTTTGCTTCTGGCTTGCTTGGTCTAGTTCCTTAGTAGCTTGAGTGTCTTGATGAACCTTAGGATGATGAACTTAAGCTATGGAGAGTATAATTGAAGCCAAGGCCAAGAGAGAGAGAAGAAATGAGAGAGTGAATGAGAGAAAGAGAGAAAGAATGAAAGAAAATGAAAAGCTTGAAGAGTTTGATGCATGTGTCGGCTATCGGCTTGCAAATTTCAGAATTTGTGTCTTCAAGAGCATAATTTGAATCACCCTAGCATGGGCAATTGAGTGTGTCGAGATTTTGGTGCATTGGGTAGGGTTTTGGAGTCATTTTTTTATGCTTTGTGTCATGAGCTTGTCATAGAATGTCTAGGTATAAATTTTGAAATTGCAAAGCATTGTCAAATACAAGAAGTGGTCTGCCAAGGCTTGCAAAATTATGAATTTTTTTTTCTTGTTTGAGCATTATTTAATTGTATGCTTGGAATATGCAAAAGAATAAAGAATAAAGAATAAGAATGTCTAGCTTTTTGTGAGATTTCGTCTTCTAGTGAGTTGACTTAGCATTTTAATATTAGTTAGTGAAGTTTGTAGGATTAATTAATGATCTAGTGCTTCGTGTAAGTTGCTTTCTTGATTAGCGTGCGGGCACGCTTTCCTAGGTCTAGGGCACGTACTTCGAGGTAAGACTCGAACTACGAGACGAATGCACATTTTCCAAATAAATGCACGCAACCCTAAATGAATGCACGTAATTCAATGCAAGGCACACAGAATGAAACACAACTCTTAAACCTAAGTCAAGGCACGCAAATCTAGGTTAGGACACATGAAACGAGGTATCGCACGCAAATCGAAGTCGGGCCTCACACAACCTCAACGTGAGGCTAAGTTGTCTTGCCCAAGGTGCCGTGGGATTCTGTAATAGAAATGTGATGGATTAGGTTGTCGTCTTTTTCGCGGCTCACGATGCACGATCTTGGATAGAAAAATAGAGCAAAAGAAGAAAAGTGTCTCAAAACTAATAAAAACATTCAATTTTTGGCTCTGAAAATAGGCACAACCGAGTTGGCTGCCCCCTCGTAGAGCTCTCAGAGAGCTTTCCAACGATATGCTGTGCGCCGCGTAACTCCTTATAGATCAAAAGTTATGGGCACTAGAGCAACAGAGACGTGGTTACAAGCCCTACTCCCTCGGTTTGCGGGCCGAACCTCTACGTGAAGCAAAGTATTCTTGCCCAAGGTGCCATGGGATTTGGGAATAGAAATGTGATGGATTAGGTTGTCGTCCTTTTCGCGGCTCACGACGTACTATCCGGGACGAAAAAATAGCGCAAAAGAAGAAAAGTGTCACAAAACTGATGAAAACGTTCGATTTTGGGCTCCGAAAACAGGCGCAGCCAAGCAGTCTTGCTGCCCCCATCGTAGAGCTCTCAGAGAGCTTTCCTAATATATGTTGTGCATCACGTAACTCTTTACGGATTAAAAGTTATGGGCACCGGAGCGACGGAGACCTAGTCACAAGCCCAACGCCCTCGGTTTGCGGGCCCAACCTCTACGTAAAGCGAAGTTGTCTTGCCCAAGGTGCCATGGGATTTGGTTACAAAAATGTGATGGATTAGCTTGTCGTCCTTTTCGCGGCTCACGACATAAGATCCGGGACTGAAAAACAGCGCAAAAGAAGAAAAGTATCTCAAAACTGATGAAAATGTTCAACCTTGGGCTCTGAAAATAGATGCAGCCAAGCAGGCTTGCTGCCCCAGTCGTAGAGCTCTCGGAGAGCTTTCTAACGGTATGTTGTGCGCCGCGTAACTCCTTACGGATCGAAAGTTATGGGTACCGGAGCGACGGAGACCTGGTCACAAGTCCACGCCCTCGGTTTTCGGGCCCAACCTTTACATGAAGGGAAGTTGTCTTGCCCAAGGTGCCGTGGGATTCGGTAACAGAAATGTGATAGATTAGGTTGTCGTCCTTTTCGCGGTTCACGAGGTACGATCCGGGACGGAAAAACAGTGCAAAAGAAGAAAAGTGTCACAAAACTAATGAAAACGTTCAACTTTGAGCTCCGAAAATAGGCGCAGCTGAGCAGGCTTGTTGACCCCGTCGTAGAGCTCTTGGAGAGCTTTCCAACGGTATACTTTACGCCGCATAACGCCTTACGGATCAAAAGTTATGGGCACCAGAGCGACGGAGACTTGGTCCCAAGCCCCACGTCCTTGGTTTGCGAGACCAGCCTCTACGTGAAGTGAAGTTGTCTTGCCCAAGGTGCCGTGGGATTCGGTAATCTTAATGTAATGGATTAGGTTGTCGCCCTTTTCGCGGCTCAGGACATACAATACGGGATGAAAAAACAATGTAAAAGAAGAAAAGTGTCCCAAATTGATGAAACGTTTGATTTTGGGCTCTGAAAATAGGCGCAGCCGAGTAAGCTTACTTCCCCCGTCGTAGAGGTCTTGGAAAGCTTTCCAACGGTATGATGTGCACCGTGTAACTCCTTATGGATCAAATGTTTTGAGCACTGGTGCGACAGAGACTTGGTCACAAGCGCCACGCCCTCGGTTTGCTAGCCCAGCCTCTACGTGAAGAGAAGTTGTGTTGCCCAAGGTACCGTGGGATTCGGTAATAGAAATTTGATGGATTAGGTTGTCGTCCTTTTTGGGGCTCACGACGTACGATCTAGGACAGAAAAAATAGCACAAAAGATGAAAAGTGTCCTGAAACTAATGAATACGTTCAATTTTGGTCTCCAACAATTGGCGCAGCTGAGCAAGCATGTTGCCCCCGTCATAGAGCTCTTGGAGAGCTTTCCAACGGTATGCTGTGTGCCACGTAACTCCTTACGGATCAAAAGTTATGGGCTCCGTAGCGACGGAGAAGTGGTCATAAGCCCCACTCCCTCGATTTGCGGGCCCAACCTCTACGTGAAGCAAAGTATTCTTGCCAAAGGTGACATGGGATTCGGTAATAGAAATGTAATGGATTATGTTGTCGTCCTTTTCGCGGATCACGACGTACGATTCGGGATGGAAAAACAGCGCAAAAGAAGAAAAATATCCCGAAAATGATGAAAACGTTTAATTTTGGGATTCGAAAACAGGAGCAGCTTAGCAGGCTTGCTCCCATCGTCGTAGAGCTCTCGGAGACCTTTCCAACGGTATGCTGTGCGCCGCGTAATTCCTTACGGATCAAAAGTTATGGGCACCGGAGCGACAGAGACCTGGCCACAAGCCCCACGCCCTCGGTTTGCGGTCTTAGCCTCTACGTGAAGTGAAGTTGTCTTGCCCAAGGTACCGTGGGATTGAGTAATTGAAATGTCATGGATTAGGTTCTCGTCCTTTTCACGGCTCACGACATACGATCCGGGACGAAAAAATAGCACAAAGGAAGAAAAGTATCCTTTTACTGATGAAAACGTTCAATTCTGTGCTCCAAAAACTGGGGCAGCTGAGCAGGTTTGCTGGCCCGTCGTAGAGCTCTCAGAGTGCTTTCCAACAGTATGCTGTGCGCCGCGTAACTCCTTACGGATCAAAAGTTATGGGCACTGGAGCGACGGAGACCTGGTCCCAAGCCCCACGCCCTCAGTTTGCAGGCCCAGCCTCCACGTGAAGTGAAGTTGTCTTGCCCAAGGTGCCTGGTATTTGGTAATAGAAATGTGATGGATTAGGTTGTCGTCCTTTTCGTGGTTCACGACGTGCGATCCGGGACGAAAAAATAGTGCAAATGAAGAAAAGTGTCCCAAAACTGATGAAAACATTTGATTTTGGGCTCTAAAACTAGGGCAGCCGAGTAGGTTTGCTGTCCCCGTCATAGAGCTCTCAGAGAGCTTTCCAACGGTATTCTGTGCACTGCGTAACTCCTTACGGATCAAAAGTTACGAGCACCGGAGCGATAGAGACGTGGTCACAAGCCCCACGCCCTCGGTTTGCGGGCCCAGCCTCTATGTGAAGCAAAGTTGTCTTGCCCAAGGTGCCGTGGAATTCAGTTATAGAAATGTGACGGATTAGCTTGTCGTCCTTTTCACGGCTCACGACGTATAATCCGTGATGAAAAAACAGCATAAAAGAAAAAAAGTGTCCCTAAACTGATTAAAACGTTCAATTTTGGTCTCTAAAAATAGACGTAGCTGAGCAGACTTGCTACGCCCATCGTAGAGCTCTCGGAGATCTTTCCAACGGTATGATATGCGCCGCGTAACTCTTTACGGATCAAAAGTTATGGCCACCGGAGCGACGGAGACCTGGTCACAAGCCCCACGCCTGCGGTTTGCGGGCCTATCTTCTACGTGAAGCAAAGCATTCTTGCCCAAGGTGCCAAGGGATTCGGTAATAGAAATGTGATGGATTAGGTTGTGTTCCTTTTCGCGGATCATGACGTACGATCCGGGACCCAAAAACAGCGCAAAAGAAGAAAAGTGTCCCGAAACTGATAAAAATGTTCAATTTTGGGATCCAAAAAAGGCACAGCTGAGCAAGCTTGCTGCCCCCGTCATAGAGCTCTCAAAGATCTTTCCAACGGTATGCTGTGCACCGCGTAACTCCTTACGGATCAAAAGTTATAGCCACCAGAGCGACGGAGACCTAGTCACAAGCCCCACGTCCTCGGTTTGCGGGCCCAACCTCTACGTGAAGTGAAGTTGTCTTGCCCAAGGTTCTGTGGGATTCGGTAATAGAAATGCGATAGATTAGTTTGTTGTCCTTTTCACGGCTCACGACGTACGATCCCAGACGAAAAAATAGCGCAAAAAAGGAAAAGTGTCCTGAAACTAATGAAAACGTTCAATTTTGGGATCCAAAAATAGGACCAGCTTTGCAGGCTTGCTGCACTCATCGTAGAGCTCCCGAAGAGCTTTCCAACGGTATGCTGTGTGCCGCGTAACTCCTTACGGATCAAAAGTTATGGGCACTGGAGCGACAGAGCCCTGGTCACAAGCCCCACGCCCTCGGTTTGCAGGCCCAACCTCTACATGAAGTGAAGTTGTGTTGCCCAAGGTGTCGTGGGATTCGGTAATAGAAATGTGATGGATGTCGTCCTTTTCGCGACTCACGACGTACGATCCGGGACAAAAAAATGGCACAAAGGAAGAAAAGTATCCCAAAACTGATGAAAATGTTCGATTTTGGGCTCCGAAATCAGGTGCAACCGACCAATCTTGCTGCCTTCGTCGTAGAGCTCTCGGAGAGTTTTCCAACAGAATGCTATGCGCCGTGTAACTCCTTACGGATCAAAAGTTGTGGGCACCGGAGCGACGGGGACCTGGTCCCAAGCCCCACGCCCTTGGTTTACGGGCCCAGCCTCTACATGAAGTGAAGCTGTCTTGACCAAGGTGCCTTGGGATTCGGTAAAAGAAATGTGATGGACTAGGTTATCGTCCTTTTTGCGGCTCATGATGTACGATCCGGGACGAAAATAATAGCATAAAAGAAGAAAAGTGTCCCAAAACTGATGAAAATGTTCAATTTTGGGCTCTGAAAATAGGTGCAGCCAAGCAGGCTAGCTACCCCCGTCGTAGATTTCTCGGATAGCTTTCCAACGGTATGCTGTGTGTCGTGTAACTCCTTACGGATCAAAAGTTATGGGCACCGTAGCGACGAAGACCTGGTCCCAAGCCCCATGCCCTCGGTTTGCGGGCCCAGCCTCTACGTGAAGCAATGTTGTCTTGCCCATGGTGCCATGAGATTCGGTAATAGAAATGTGATTGATTAGCTTGTCGTCCTTTTCATGGCTCACGACGTACGATCCGGGACGAAAAAATAGCGTAAAAGAAGAAAAGTCTCCCAAAACTGATTAAAGCGATAAATTTTGGGCTCCGACAATAGACGCAGCCGAGGAGGCTTGCTGCCCCCGTCGTATAGCTCTCAGAGAGCTTTCCAACGGTTTGTTCTACGCCGCGTAACTCCTTACCGGTCAAAAGTTATGGGTACCAAAGCGGCTGAGACCTGGTCACAAGCCCCACGCCCTTGGTTTGCAGGCCCAACATCTACATGAAGTGAGGTTGTCTTGCCCAAGGTGCCGTGGGATTCGATAATAGAAATGTGAAGGATTAGGTTGTCGTCCTTTTCGCGGATCACGACGTACGATCCGGGATGAAAAAACAGAGTAAAAGAAGAAAAGTGTCCCGAAACTAATGAAACCGTCCGATTTTGAGGTTTCAAAATAGGCGCAGACTAGCAGGCTTTTTGCCTTGATCGTAGAGCTCTCAGAGAGCTTTCCAACGGTATACTGTGCGCCGCGTAGCTCCTTACGGATCAAAAGTTATAGGCACCGGAGCGACGGAGACGTGGCCACAAGCCCCACTTCCTCGGTTTGCGGGCCCAACCTCTATGTGAAGCAAAGTATTCTTGCCCATGGTGCCATGGGATTCGGTAATAGAAATGTGATGGATTAGGTTGTCGTCCTTTTCGCTGCTCACGGCGTACAATTCGGGACGAAAAAATAGCGCAAAAGAAGAAAAGTGTCCCGAAACTGATAAAAACATTCGATTTCGGGCTCCGAAAATTAGGGCAGCAGAGCAAATTTGCTGCCCCCGGCGTAGAGCTCTCAGAGAGCTTTCCAATGGTATGATGTGCGCCGCGTAACTCCTTACGGATCAAAAGTTACGAGCACTGGAGCGATAGAGACGTGGTCACAAAACGCATGCCCTCAGTATGCGGGCCCAGCCTCTACGTGAAGCAAAGTTGTCTTGCCCAAGGTGCCATGGGATTCGGTAATAGAAATGTGATGGATTAGCTTGTCGTCCTTTTCACGGCTCAGGACGTACGATCCAAGACGAAAAAACGGCGTAAAAGAAGAAAAGTATCCCAAAACTGATTAAAACGTTCAATTTTGGGCTCCGAAAATAGACGCAGCCGAGCAGACTTGCTACCCCCGTTGTAGAACTCTCGGAGAGCTTTCCAACGGTATGCTGTGCGCCGCGTAACTCCTTACGGATCAAAAGTTATGGCCACCGGAGCGTCGGAGACCTGGTCACAAGCCCCACGCCCGCGGTTTGCGGGCCCAGCCTCTACGTGAAGCAAAACATTCTTGTCCAAGGTACCAAGGGATTCGGTAATAGAAATGTGATGGATTAGGTTGTGTTCCTTTTCGTTGATCACGACGTACGATCCAGGATGGAAAAACTGCGCAAAAGAATAAAAGTGTCCAAAAATTGATGAAAACGTTCAATTTTGGGATCCGAAAACAGGCACAGCTGAGCAAGCTTGTTGCCCCCGTCATAGAGCTCTCAGATATCTTTCCAACGGTATGTTGTGCGCCACGTAACTCCTTACGGATCAAAAGTTATAGCCACCAGAGCGACGGAGACCTAGTCACAAGCCCCACGCCCTCGGTTTGCGGACCCAACCTCTACGTGAAGTGAAGTTGTCTTGCCCAAGGTGCCGTGGGATTTGGTAATAGAAATGCGATGGATTAGTTTGTCGTCCTTTTCGCGGCTCACGACGTACGATCCTGGACGAAAAAATAGCACAAAAAAAGAAAAGTGTCCCGAAATGGATGAAAATGTTCAATTTTGGGATTCGAAAATAGGAGCAGCTATGAGGCCCGACCTCGATTTGCGTGCCTTGACCTAGGTTTAAGAATTGTGTTTCGTTTTGTGTGCCTTGCATCGAATTACGTGCATACATTTAGGGTTGCGTGCATTTATTTGGAAAACGTGCATTCGTCTCGTAGTTCGTGTCCTACCTCGTAGTGTGTGCCCTAAACCTAGGAAAGCATGCCCTCACGCTAATCAAGAAAGCATCTTACACGAAGCACTAGGTTATTAATTAATCCTACAAATTCCACTAACTAATATTAAATTGCTAATTCAACCCACTAGAAGACAATCTCACAAAAAGCTAGACATTCTTTATTCTTTATTCTTTATTCTTTATTCTTTGCATATCCCAAACACACAATTAATTATTGCTCAACCAAGACAAAAATTCAGATTTTATCACACCCTTGGCCGACCATTAGGAGCTTTGTGCATGCAATCGAATTTCAAAATTTATTCCCCAAACATTCTATGACAATTCTGTGACACAAAGTAATAAAAAATTAGCTCAAAACCCTCCTCAAAGCTCCAAATCTTGACACAAGCTCCTTGCCCATGCTAGGTGATTCAAATTATGCTTCTTGAAGACACAAAATCTGAATTTGCAAGGCCCTAGGCCGACATATGCATCAATCTCTTCAAGGCTTTTCATTTTTCTTTCATTCTTCTTTCTTTCTCTCATTTCTTCTCTCTCCCTCTCATTCTTCTCTCTCTCTCTCTCAGCCTTGGCTAAGTTTCTACACTCCATAGATTAACTTCATCAATCAATGGTTCATCAAGACATGCAAGAAGCCTAGGATCTCGACCAAGCAAAACTAGGAGCAAAGAAGCACACATGCAAGCCTTTAGCACATCGATTTCGGTTTAGGTGAGTTTGTTAGCTTCCATTTCTTTTCTTCGTGTTCTAACCACGTGCACCTACTAAGAACTTGGTTACTAAGCTAGGAAATTAGAGAAATCCGAAGTTGTCTCTCAGCTAAGCAAGGAAAAAGATCAACTTTGTGCTTCACCAAGAGTTTGAGCATCTTCTTTGTTGTCTTGCTAAGGTGAGGGCTAAAACTTCTTAAAAATATTTCAAAAACCACATGCATGCCCTTAAATGTCTATCTTTACTTCTGTACTTGTGATATATGTGTGTTCATGAGCTTTTTTAAACATGCATGGCAAGATATTTGGCTAGAATGTGATGATAGATGAAATCAGGTATGTGATAGCCTTCTGCCTTGTTGGTGCGAGGTGATTTTTTCCACGTAAATGAGGTTGAAAATGCATGAAAATTGGTAGGTAACTAGTTTTATCCGTTATGAGAATTTTTCGCAGAAATAGGCCAAAGCGAATTTTGACTCTAAGATCCTCAAAATGGCAAATTATCAAAATGTGTCCAAATCTGGAAAGTCTGGAAAAATGAAGCAGGTTTTGGCAGATTCACTGACCTTGTAGAACGAACTAGTTTTGACTTAGTAAATGATATTAAACATGCATGAAATTTGGTGTGCTGCTATATTTTTCAGTTCTGGATATTTTTGTCAGAAATGGTCTAAGGCTAAATCTGACCTTAAGGCCCTAAAAAACGACAAGTATTGAAATATGTGCAAATCTGGACAGTTTTGTGTAGTCTCACTGTTTTGGCTATAACACTTGAACCCGAACTCCAAATGATGCGAGGTTTGTTTTTGAATTTAGTTCACTCCTTAAGGTTTAATTTGACATCTTGTTTACTGGAATTGGAGATTTTTTGCTTGTCTTAATGATTGTGAGAACACAGTCCATTGCAGTGAGGGTTTAACCTATTGATATGCTTAGAAAAATTAATGTAGCTTCCCTTGTTGTATTAAATGCTTGGGATTGTGGCATTTGGATGTTGGGTGGACTGTTTTTATTGCTTGAGGGTGTTTAATTTAATCAATACATGGCTTGAGCTTAATTACGAGATGACTTGGGGCTTAATCGCATGGGTGAGCACGAAATGAAACCCTAATGACTAGGTAAACTCACTAAGTGTTGATCTTATGGATATCGTGTTTGATTATGTAGTTAGTAGGCTGCCCGTAGTTGCCCTCATAGCCCTAAATATGAATATGATGATTACATGTTGACAAGTAAGCCTTTCTTGCACCCGGTCCCACGTAGATGTTGTTGCATGTTGAATAATCTTATTATTTGATCACGTGAACTTTGAAATAAGTTATATGACTTGGTTTACATGCGTTACATGGCTGCCCGTTTAATATTCATATAACTCTATGTGCTTTTCAAGTGAAATTGCCTGTCATATCGTGTCTCGCTTGTTTACTTGTCAATGTGCAATCTTATGACTGCTCGGAGGCAACCTACTTTGTTGTCCTCGTAATGTGATATATTACATGTCATAAATGTGCATTGCATACAAGGTTGCAACCTTTCATTCTGGCGTGGTAGCGTTCACACAAGGTTGCAACCTTTCATTCTGGCGTGGTAGCGTTCACGCACACCGGGCGGCATCGGGCTTGCCGGTGCAACCGTGACTACCATTGTCCAATTTTCTCTCTCGCTTAGGGGCTAGACTTCCTAGGAGAGTTGGGTCGTAAGAATTCGGGGTACATCCGAAGTACAACCATTTGGCGTGATAAGGGGATGATTTGAAGCCGGCCGCAACAACTGATACTGGAACTGAACTGAGAGCAAAAGCTCATCGTATCCTTTTCACTATGTGTATAAGTACCCTCGCTTGGTTCCTAGAGGACCTCGGGGAGGAAAGACGGGTAATTGTGTGCCTTTACTTTGACATTACGTTATGTACTTACTTGTGATATATTCATGCTTGCAAAAAGGATTTTTCATAAGTTGAACCGAAAAATGAGTTTCAAAACTTATTTCTCGTTCCCCCTCGCTGAGTTCATAAGGACTCACCCTCTTTTATCATCTTAGGTGAAGAAGACCAGGAACAGGTGTGATAACCCGAACCCGGCATGCATTTAATGGCATTTAATTAAGTGATATGTTAAATGTTAGCATTGAATTTGTGTTTATTTTTAGTTAAACATTTCTTTGTAGCTTTATTTTCATATTTCTTTTAGTAGTAGTTAAATAATACTTGAGTTAATTATTTTAACGGAATATCAACTACTTTCCATATTCATGTTAATCGGCTTTATTTTTATTGCACCTTAATGCTCGATTTTCAATTAAATGAAAAGTAGCTCCGAGCCGGAGTAAATTTTGAACTATGTTACTTTTCAAAATTTATATTTTCTTAAATTCTTTGAGATTTAATTGTTATTCTTTTATTGTCGCAAAGTGCATAGCATATCGAGAGCGATAGTTAGAAAATGATTTCTAGTCCTCAGCAAATAGTGAAAACTAGTATTTAGTGTTTTAATTTTAGTATTTTAGTTGTTGTTGATTAGATTTAAAATAGTGCTAGTTGTTTAAGCTTTAAAATGCCTAAAATAAGCCTAATTGACCAACTTAAGCAACCTTTGACCAAGTCTTGACTTGTTGACTAGTTAGCATCTTTTATAAGCTTAAAATAACAAGGAAAATAAAGAAAAAAAAGCTGGAAAACAGAATGCATAGGGCCGAAAATATGCATGGAAGAAAAAAAAAAACCTTTCAACTTCAAACTTCAATTTCTTTGCTGGAGCTTGTGCGGGGTGGTTTCCGAGGCTTCCATCGTGGTTTTCCTAGCGTCTAAGGTGAGGGTTTCATGTTTATTTGCGCATTTGAATATTTTATGTATTAACTTTAATTTTTGGGTTTTATCCGTAGAATGTTATTTTGATCATTTTGAGGCTTAAAGAATGTTCCCTAGCAATTGTAGAACATGTATTTATAGCTTTTTAACATTTTCTGCGGTTGAATATTGAAATTGAAATATAAATTGTTAATTGAATAGTAAATTGTGAATAGTAAACCCCTGTTTCGATGAAGTTGCACGTTTGTATTGTATCTAGTTAATGTAGCTTAACTTCAATGCACGTTTGTATTGTCCAAAAGAAAGAGTTAGAAAGGTATGATAATCTAACTTATGCAATAGGTTGGTATAGTTAATTGCTAAGCATGAATGTATATTTGCTTGTGATTGCTTGTTGTGAACCAAGGCTCGGATGGCCTTGAGGTGGTTGAATGTTTGGACATGGTATTGGTCCACTTATATGCTATTTTAGGTTTTACATTTTGCCTAGAAACAGGGGAGACTCCGTCCGTCTTTCCCTAAAATTTTGCCCGGGTTTGGATTTGGGTTGTGATTAGATTGATTGATAGAACTCCCGGTCTCGAGAGGGATTGGGGAGTCACAGGTGGTATCAGAGCTTGTTTAGCTTATAAGCCGGGACAGGGTCCTCGGTCTGGTGGGTAGTGGTCCTTGAATGTGTGCTTGTTAAGTGTGTCTTGAAAGTGTATGCTTGTATGTGAGATTATGTGTCTTGACTTGAATGTGTGCTCCGATGTGATATAGTGATGTGTTATGTGTTAATTGTGTGCTAAGTGAAGTGAAGTGTCTAGTTGTGCATTGAATTGACCTAATGAATTGGCATCGTGAATTGAATTGACCTTGTGAATTGTTTTTTGCTTGAAGTATTGCTTGTAATGTGTGTATTAGAATGTCTTGAATTGGTTATGCCGTGATTTGAATTGATTATGTTGTGCTTGACTTGATTGTTGTGCTTGAGTGACTTTGTTGAATAAACTCTTTTGTAAACTTGCTTGCATAATAGTATAAGGCATGTGTATAAATGTGATATCCTAGCATTCATACATGTTTCGTGGAAATGGTAAGTAAGTCCTCTTTCTCCCCTAAAGAAGTGGTTCACAGCTGGCCTTCCAAGGTGTATGGATTGGCAGGAAATGAATGGCATTTAATTAGACTTTATTTGGGAGTTGGTGTTTGCTTTTGGAGCTCGGTTATTGGCGAATCTCTAAGGTTCTCCTCTGTGATTAACAGTTGTGAAGAGTAGCTTCCTTTTGGGGTTTTATTTGATTATTCTTTGGAGCATTCTTGGTTTCTTATTGGGTATTCTTTGGAACTTCTATTGGCACTTCTTGGTGGACTTGGTTATTGGGATTTCAATTGGATTTACTGCACAGTATTATCTATGGTATATGTGTCTCAGTCTTTATTGGTGTGATACTGGCATCCCTGATTGGAAATTCTTCAGTGGCATTTTATAAAATTCTTAGTGGGCATTCTACTAGTATCTTTCCTTGATGACACTTATTGGAAGTCTTACACTTGGAATCTTGTTCAGACTTATTATCTCATGTAGCTTTTGGTAAGCTGTGGAATACCTTGGGCTTTCTTGGTGGTAAATTATATAAAGTCCTCACTTGGCAAAAGTGAAGAGGCCTCAGAGTTTGGTTTTGTACATTGTGCACCAGCTCAGTATTTTCCTTAGGTTTTCGTCTATCTGGGAAACTATATTTTTTATTCAACTTGATTGTCTTATTGGACACATTATATTTTCTCTGCTATTCCCTTTGACATTCTTCTCAGCATTTGATAGCAATACTCAAGATTTAATTGGTTGTCCTATGGGGTTATTATTTGGAAGGCTTCTTTGGAACTTTTGAAGTATATTTGATTGGGTTCTTAGTATTTTCTTCAGCACTCTTAACAGGGAAT
This sequence comes from Ehretia macrophylla, assembly GCA_037974665.1. Lineage (NCBI taxonomy): Eukaryota > Viridiplantae > Streptophyta > Magnoliopsida > Boraginales > Ehretiaceae > Ehretia > Ehretia macrophylla. The sequence goes on from CM075775.1 coordinate 38,778,017, forward strand.
TCTTCTATGAAATTCATGACCAGTGGGGTACTTCTTTGGACCTTTGGATGGAACCTTTGTTTGAGCCTTTATTTGGCTTCTTGCTTGGGAATTCTCGGGCAGTAATAGTTGAACTTCTACTAGAGATTCGTGTATGAGATATTCATTCGGTATTCTTCTTATCAATAATATGTGATGTGATTTTATCTACAGTATCTTTGCTTTAGTCTTTATTGGTATTATCTCGACGCTTTTGGTTGGAATTTTATTCTTCTTCGGTATTCGTGTCAACGGGATTTTGTGCGGTATCTACATTTGAGCCTTTATTCGGCATTACTACTTGGAATTTCTTCTTAAACTTCCCTATTGGTTATCTTGATTAATATACTTGCTCAGTAGCTGATGAAGATTAGTCAGAGTTGGATTTCAGTGGATGCAGAGTTCTATTGGAAGAAGAATTGCGAGGACGCAATTGTTTTAAGGGGGGAAAGATGTGATAACCCGAACCCGGCATGCATTTAATGGCATTTAATTGCATTTAATTAAGTGATATCTTAAATGTTAGCATTGAATTTGTGTTTATTTATAGTTAAACATTTCTTTGTAGCTTTATTTTCATATTTCTTTTAGTAGTAATTAAATAATACTTGAGTTAATTATTTTAACAGAATATCAACTACTTTCCATATTCATGTTAATCGGCTTTATTTTTCTTGCACCTTAATGCTCGATTTTCAATTAAATGAAAAGTAGCTCTGAGCCGGAGTAAATTTTGAACTATGTTACTTTTTAAAATTTATATTTTCTTAAATTCTTTGAGATTTAATTGTTATTCTTTTATTGTCGCAAAGTGCATAGCATATCGAGAGCGATAGTTAGAAAATGATTTCTAGTCCTCAGCAAATAGTGAAAACTAGTATTTAGTGTTTTAATTTTAGTATTTTAGTTGTTGTTGATTAGATTTAAAATAGTGCTAGTTGTTTAAGCTTTAAAATGCCTAAAATAAGCCTAATTGACCAACTTAAGATTTAAAAGAGTGCTAGTTGTTTAAGATTTAAAATAGTGCTAGTTAAAGGCTCGGATGGCCTTGAGGTGGTTGAATGTTTGGACATGGTATTGGTCCACTTATATGCTATTTCAGGTTTTACATTTTGCCTAGAAACAGGGGAGACTCCGTCCGTCTTTCCCTAAAATTTTGCCCGGGTTTGGATTTGGGTTGTGATTAGATTGATTGATAGAACTCCCGGTCTCGAGAGGGATTGGGGAGTCACAACAGGTACCCGAAGACGATGTGCCTAATGATGATTCCTTGGAATGATTGCTTGCCCTACGTGCCTTGCTTGACTATGGCCATTTTGTGAACAATATGTTGCTTGAAGACTATTTCATTTCTTATGATGTTTGTTGTTGTAATGTAAAAGACCCTCGTTGTAATTTGGGGTCTAATTTTGGCTTGTACTGATAATAACTAGATAGACACTACTATGGTCGTTTTTTGCTATCGTTATTGGCTAGTATCTATCATAGGATTATGAAGTATAAGGTAAGGACTAAGTAAAATGAACCTATCGAATCTTAAGCAGGTACTCATTGTTAAGCTAAGATCAACATGTACTTTTGTAACGAGGACTAACAAACAAACGAGACATAGTATCATGCTAGGTTATTAATCAAACGAGACTTCGAGATAACTAGTAAGCGTTTCAATTGATGGTAAATAGTAATCTTAGTTAGAAATGAAATTGAGATTGAAAATTTTGAGGCGTTTAGAGAATTAGGTCAAACTAAAGAGCCCAATTAAAGCCGTTATTGTAACACCCGGATCCCTCTCGAGACCGAGAGTTCTATCAATCAATCTAATCACAACCCAATTCCAAACCCGGGCAAAATTTAGTGAAAACGGACGGAGTCTCCCCTGTTTCTAGGCAAAAAGCAAACCTACGACAGCATATAAATGGACCAATACCATGTCCAAACATTCAACCACCTCAAGGCCATCCGAGCCTTGTTCTCAACAACAACCACAAGCAAATATACATACATTTTCAAGTACTAGACTATTCTAACTCTTCCTTTAACCATACAAACATGCTTAGTAATTAAACTACACCAACCTATTGCATAAGTTAGACTATCATATCTTTCTATCTTTTTCCTTTGTCATTACAAACATACATTGAAATTAAGCTACATTAACTAAATACATAATCTAACTTATCAAACCACCTCCACAATCTAATGAAACTTAAATTACATCCCTTTTGACATTAAATACATATAATACATAAAAGCATACATCATTACAACTTTGACAACTCAAGTCACATAGGCACGCAAGACAACTCTTCAAGCACGGACTTTCACGAAATCACGAACTTTCCAGCTAACATGGCATTTCCTGAAATGTGGTGGTGAGGAGTGAGTATACACAACACGTATACTCAGTGAGGGCGAGACAGATATCGAGTTGGAGAGAAAGAAGTTCGTGCAATGCAAATAGGCAGTTAATCAATACAATCAATAAAAAGGTATTCAATATAAACAACAAAACAATAAACCGTTTAGGAAAGCATTAACACAACCAATCAAAGCTATACCACACTTTCAAGGCTATGGTTCACTTGAGCGAGTAATGTACCGATCACGATTCCGATGACTTTAACGATGACGCGCCGGCCCAAACCACCTTATAACACCAGTTTGGAATACCCCGGAAGTATCCATCAATCTACGACCCAAATCTCCCTGGGAGGTAACCCAAGCGAGAAGAGGGAATAGCAACGGAGCTAGAGCAACCAACATTGGCAACCCGAGGCAACCCAGAGAGGCCTATCACTCACGCACGGGACACTATGCAATGCAAGACTTGATACAAGGCGATAAACGAGCGATATCAAGCAATCTCAACAATTGATAAACATTTCAATCAATAATCAACTCTAACAAGCGTAATAAGCATTAAAAAAAACATTTGCAATCAAACAAGTAACAAGAACAACACCAACTAACATTATCAAGCAATAACAAGTATTCTATAGGCATTATAAGCATTCTATAGGCAACATAAGCATTCTATAAGCAATATAAGCTTTCTATAATCAATATAATCATTCTATAAGTAATATAAGCATTCTATAATCAATATTCTATGAAAACACACAAAATCACAAAAATGACCCCAACTTCAAAACACTACTACTTCCAAACGAGGCACGAGTTTTGGAAACCGACTTCACCAATCCACCTAGGTCACCATAAGGCACGTCTAAAGACCCCGAAACCCTACTTAACCCTAGAATTCACGCAAAGCCCCGATTTCCCCCTTTTGCTTGTTTGAACTACCGTTACCCTAACCAAACACCCAACCAACGCCATAATCACACCAAAAGTACTTCCATGGCATACTACGACAATGTCTTCACGCAAAACGAGAAAATACCAAACTCGACCGGAACAACCCCAACATAAACCTTGACATTTTCTCCGTTTTTCCATTACACAAAAAAAATAAACCACGCATTTTAGCATTTAAGCATATCTAGCACCTTTCTGCATCAATAGAACGCAACTCGAAGCAAAATTTCGAATGGGGGTTTACTATTCACGTTTTTCACTATTCAATCAACATTTGAAATACAATAATCAATTTTAACCGCAGAAATTGCTAAAAACTTACAAAAGTAAGGTCTACTAAGATCATAGAACATATTTCAAGCAACAAAACGAATTAAACAACATTCTATATGCAATTTCTAAAAATTAAAGTCTTGACATCATATTTCCTAATGCACAAATAACGATGCATCCCTCACCTTAGCTGCTAATAGACGCTAGGAAAACAACATTAGAAGCCTCGGAAACGATACCGTGCAAGCCCTCGCAAAGATTTGAAGATTTGAAGATTTGAAGTTGAAAATTCTTTTTTTTTTCTTTTCTCCTTGAACTCTTGGTTTTCTCTCTTTATTTTTCAGCTTTTCGTTTGTTTTTCTATGCTATTTTATGCTTATAAAAGATGACAACAATAGTCAATGGTCAAGGCTTCGGTCAACCCGCTAAACCAAAACAGTTATGCACGACCTTACGAAAATGGCCATAACTTCTTCTAGAAAACTCCAATTCACGAACGGTTTGAAGCCTCAGAAACTAGACTCATAGAGCTTTCCAACCATATATAATTTGCTACCTAACTCTTCCCCAATTGGTTCAGATTTAATTCCAAAGTTGACCCAAAATTTGACTAACTTAACATTGCAGTTTTTTATTTCTAATCCCAAGTTTGCCCTTTATTAAACATTTCAAAAATTCCCACCTTGTCCTAGTTGGTCAATGTAGATGAAAAGTTAGCTAGTTTGGTCAAAGAAGGTGAAAGGTCAATAAAATGCAATTTAAATGAACTTTAAATGCTATTGGGTACATGCCAGGTTCGGGGTATCACATCCTTCCCCCCTTAAAACAATTGCGTCCTCGCAATTCTTCTTCCAATAGAATCCTGCATCATCTGAAATCCAACTCTGACCACTCTTCATTGGTTGCTAAACAAGACACTGATTAAGAATGCTCGAAGAATACCTTACTAAGAAATCCCCAATAGTACTGACTGAAAATTCCAAAACAATAAGGTCAAATAAAGGCTTAATTGAAAATATCATCTTGAAATCCAAATAAGAATTCCGCTGGTCAAGAATATTATAAAAGAATTCCCCGCTAAGAGTGCCGAGAAGATGCCAATAAAGACTAAAACAAAGATACTGTAGATACTACCAATTCCACATATTATTAATAAGAAGAATACCAAAGGAATATTCTATATACGAATCCTCTATAAAAGTCCAACATGTATCAAATAAGGAAGTCAAAGGATGGCCAAAGTAGATGCAGCACATATAAGACCAAGCTCCAAGACCTCATCGCCATTTGCCGAGTGCAAACTTTATACAACTTACTACCAAGGAAGCCTAAAGTATTCCACAGCATACCGTAAGCAATATAAGATAATAATTCTAAACAAGATTCCAAGTGTAAGACTTCCAATTGTGCCAACAAGGAAAACACCAGTAGAATGCCCACTAAGAATTCCAAAGAATATCGTAAGTAGTGCTATACAATAAGTCCGATAGGAATTCCAATTACCAAACCAACTGAGGAATGCCAAGAAAAGTACCCGAACAATGCTCCGGTAAGAATGTAGCCAAGTTTACCCAATAAGTAAATGCTAAATAAATGGCCACTAAGGATCCATAGATAATACCATACAGTAAGTCCGATTGAGATTCCAATAACCAAGTCCACCGAGAAATGCCAACAAAAGTCTCCAAAGAACACCCGTTAAGAAAACCAAAGAATGTTCCAGAGAACAACCAAGTAGATCCCCAAATAAAATCTTACTAGACATGAATGCCATAATAGAATTCCAACTAAAAGTACCAAGAACATACCAATAAACAATCTGAGGCAGAGTCTAAACAAGAATCCCAAGTACTGCTCAGGAAGATTCCAGACAAGAAATCCAATCAATCATATTACAGAGGTTTCAAAGAAGTCTTTCAAAATATATAGCTCAAGAAGCATCAGAGGGAATGTCGTGCAGGTGCATCATATACTATTGAAGAATTCCAATCACGATTGTCGATAAAATATCAAGAAAGACTTGAGCAAAGATATTGTAGACAATATTATGTAGCAAGTCCGATAAAAATTCCGATTGCCAAATCCACTGAGAGATGTCCACAAGGAATACCAAAGTAATACGCCTCACACAAACTGATCATTGTAAGCAGACTCAAATCAAAGTTCCCCATAAGAATGCAGAAAAAAACACCAATGACTGATTAAAATCCCAACCAAGTCTCCCACGAAATGCCAATATAAAAATACCCGATGAATGCCCAATCAAGAAGACATTAAGAAAACACTCCAAAGAATAATCATGTAGAACTCCAAAGGAAGTCATTTACACAAAGCATAGAAGATAACCTTCAAGGAATCCCAATAAACAAACTCCAGCTATAAATGTCAACTCCCAAATAAAGGCCTAGTTAAGCACTGCTCGTTTCCGTCAATCCAAATAACTTGGGGTTTGCTACTAACCACTTCTCTTCAGGGGAGGAAGAAGTCTTTCTTACCATTTCCACGGGACATGTATGAATGCCAATATATCACATTTATACACATGCCTTAAACTACTATGCAAGCAAGTTTATAAAAGAGTTTATAACAGTTTAATCATCAAAGTCATTCAATCAAAATCAAGTCAAGCACAACATAATCAATTCAAATCACGGCACAACCAATTCAAGACATCTCAATTCACATATTACAAACAATACTTCAAGCAAATAACAATTCACGAGGTCGATTCGATTCACAATGCCAATTCAATAGGTCAATTCAATGCACAACTAGACAATTCACTTCACTTAGCATACAATTAACACATAACACATAACTATATCACATAGGTGCATACATTCAAGTCAAGACACACAATCTCACATACAAGCATACACTTTCAAGACATACTTAACAAGCACACATTCAAGGATCACTACCCACCAGACCGAGGACCCTGTCCCGGCTTATGAGCTAAACAAGCTCTGATACCACCTGTAACACCCCGATCCCTCTCGAGACCGGAACTTCTATCAATCAATCTAATCACAACCCAATTCCAAACCCGGGCAAAATTTAGGGAAAACAGACGGAGTCTCCCCTGTTTCTAGGCAAAAAGCAAACCTGCGACAGCATATAAATGGACCAATACCATGTCCAAACATTCAACCACCTCAAGGCCATCCGAGCCTTATTCTCAACAAGAAACCACAAGCAAATATACATACATTTTCAACTACTAGACTATTCTAACTCTTCCTTTAACCATACAAACATGCTTAGTAATTAAACTACACCACCCTATTGCATAAGTTAGACTATCATATCTTTCTATCTTTTTCCTTTGTCATTACAAACATACATTGAAATTAAGTTACATTAACTAAATACATAATCTAACTTATCAAACCACCTCCACAATCTAATGAAACTTAAATTACATCCCTTTTGACATTAAATACATATAATACATAAAAGCATACATCATTACAACTTTGACAACTCAAGTCACATAGGCACGCAAGACAACTCTTCAAGCACGGACTTTCACGAAATCACGAACTTTCCAACTAACATGGCATTTCCTGAAATATGGTGGTGAGGAGTGAGTATACACAACACGTATACTCAGTGAGGGCAAGACAGAAATCGAGTTGGAGAGAAAGAAGTTCGTGCAATGCAAATAGGCAGTTAATCAATACAATTAATAAAAAGTTATTCAATATAAACAACAAAACAATAAACCGTTTAGGAAAGCATCAACACAACCAATCAAAGCTATACCACACTTTGAAGGCTATGGTTCACTTGAGCGAGTAATGTACCGATCACGATTCCGATGACTTTAACGATGACGCGCCGGCCCAAACCACCTTATAACACCACTTTGGAATACCCCGGAAGTATCCATCAATCTACAACCCAAATCTCCCTGGGAGGCAACCCAAGCGAGAAGAAGGAATAGCAACAGAGCTAGAGCAACCAACACTGGCAACCCGAGACTACCCAGAGAGGCCCATCACTCACGCACAGGACACTATGCAATGCAAGACTCGATACAAGGTTATAAACGAGCGATATCAAGCAATCTCAACAATTGATAAACATTTCAATCAATAATCAACTCTAACAAGCGTAATAAGCATTAAAAAAAACATTTGCAATCAAACAAGTAACAAGAACAACACCAACTAACATTATCAAGCAATAACAAGTATTCTATAGGCATCATAAGCATTCTATAGGCAACATAAGCATTCTATAAGCAATATAGGCATTCTATAATCAATATAATCATTCTATAAGCAATATAAGCATTCTATAATCAATATTCTATGAAAACACACAAAATCACAAAAATGACCCCAACTTCAAAACACTACTACTTTCAAACGAGCCACGAGCTTTGGAAACCGACTTCACCAATCCTCCTAGGTCACTATAAGGCACGTCTAAAGACCCCGAAACCCTACTTAACCCTAGAATTCACGCAAAGCCCCGATTTCCCCCTTTGCTCGTTTGAACTACAGCTACCTCAACCGATCACCCAACCAATGTCATAACTGCACCAAAAGTGCTTCCATGGCATACTACGACAATGCCTTCACGCAAAACGAGGAAATACCAAACTTGACCGGAACAACCCCAACATAAACCTTGACATTTTTCCCCGTTTTTCCATTACACAAACAAAATAAACCACGCATTTTAGCATTTAAGCATATCTTGCACCTTTCTGCATCAATAGAACACAACTCGGAGCAAAATTTCAAACGGGGATTTACTATTCACGTTTTTCACTATTCAATCAACATTTGAAATACAATAATCAATTTTAACCACAGAAATTGCTAAAAACTTACAAAAGCAAGGTCTACTAACATCATAGAATATATTTCAAGCAACAAAACGAATTAAACAACATTCTATACGCAATTTCTAAAAATTAAAGTCTTGACATCATATTTTCTAATGCGCAAGTAACGGTGCATCCCTCACCTTACCTGCTAATAGACGCTAGGAAAACAACATTACAAGCCTCGGAAACGATACCGTGCAAGCCCTCGCAAAGATTTGAAGATTTGAAGATTTGAAGTTGAAAATTCTTTTTTTTTCTTTTCTCCTTGAACTCTTGGTTTTCTCTCTTTATTTTTCAGCTTTTCGTTTGTTTTTATGCTATTAAAAGATGACAACAATAGTCAATGGTCAAGGCTTCGGTCAACCCACTAAACCAAAACAGTTATGCGCGGCCTTACGAAAACGGCCATAACTTCTTCTAGAAAACTCCAATTCATGAACGGTTTGAAGCCTCAGAAACTAGACTCATAGATATTTCCAACCATATATAATTTGCTACCTAACTCTTCCCCAATTGGTTCAGACTTAATTCCAAAGTTGACCCAAAATTTGACTAACTTAACATTGCATTTTTTTTAATTTCTAATCCCAAGTTTGCCCTTTATTAAACATTTCAAAAATTCCCACCTTGTCCTAGTTGGTCAATGTAGATGAAAAGTCAACTAGTTTGATCAAAGAAGGTGAAAGGTCAATAATATGCAATTTAAATAAACTTTAAATGCTATTAGGTATATGTCAGGTTCGGGGTATCACAGTTATGCTGCTGGTTTTCCGGAAAATTGTAGAGTTTAGGCTACAACGTTAAGTGCTAAAACGATTAAGTATGTGATATGACTTGAATATTTAGATCACACCCTAGTCTAACCTTTACAGGCTGGGTTGGGGCGTGACACCTTATAGAAAGAATGTTATCAGAGCTTAGATTGCTTAAGCCAGGTTTAACTCTCAGACCATGGTAGAGCCCTAAGGTAATTAGGATGACTTGTTATTGTGTGATAATTAGGAGCACTAAGCTAGGAAATTAGAGAAATCCCAAGTTGTCTCTCGACTAAGCAAGGAAGAAGATCAACTTTGTGCTTCACCAAGACTCTTGTGCATCTTCTTGTTGTCTTGCTAAGGTGAAGGCTAAAACTTCTTTAAAATCTTTCAAAAACCACATGCATGCCCTTAAATTTCTATCTTTACTTCTGTACTTGTGATATATGCGTGTTCATGAGCTTTTGTAAACATGCATGGCAAGATTTTTTGCTAGAATGTGATGATAGATGAAATCGGGTATGTGACAGCCTTCTGCCTTGTTGGTGCGAGGTAATTTTGACCTGGTAAATGAGGTTACAAATGCGTGAGAATTGGTAGATGACTAGTTTTTCCAGTTCTGAGAATGTTTCATAGAAATAGGAAAAAGCTAATTTCGACTCTAAGGTCCTCAAAATGACAAATTATCAAAACGTGTCCAAATCTGGAAAATCTGGGAAAATGAAGCAGGTTTTGGCAGATTCACTGTTCTTGTAGAACGAACCAATTTTGACTTAGTATGTGATATTAAAAATGCATATAATTTGGAGTGTTGCTAGAATTTTCAGTTCTAGATATTTTTGTCAGAAATGGTCTAAGGCTAAATCTGACCCTAAGGCCCTAAATATGACAAGTATTGAAATGTGTGCAAATCTGGACAGTTTTGTGTAGTCTCACTGTTTTGGCTATAACTCTTGAACCTGAACTCTAAATGATGCGAGGTTTGTTTTTGAATTTAGTTCACTCCTTAAGCTTTAATTTGACATCTTTTTCACAGGAATTGGAGATTGTTTGCTTGTCTTAATGATCGTGAGAAAACAGTCCATTGCAGTGAGGGTTTCACCTATTGATATGCTTAGAAAAATTAATGTAGCTTCCCTTGTTGTATTAAATGCTTGGGATTGTGGCATTTGGATGTTGGGTGGATTGTTTTGATTGCTTGAGTGTGTTTAATTTAATCAATACATGGCTTGAGCTTAATTACGAGATGACTTGGGGCTTAATCGCACGGGTGAGCACGAAATGAAACCCTAATGACTAGGTAAACTCACTAAGTGTTGATCTTATGGATATCGTGTTTGATTATGTAATTAGTAGGCTGCCCGTAGTTTCCCTCATAGTCCTAAATATGAATCTGATGATTACATGTTGAATAGTAGGCTTTTCTTGTACCCGGTCCTACGTAGATGTTGTTGCATGTTGAATAATCTTATTATTTGATTACATGAACTTTGAAATGAGTTATATGACTTGGTTTACATGCGTTACATGGCTGCCCATTTAATATTCATATAACTCCATGTGCTTTTCAAGTGAAATTGCATGTCATATCGTGTCTCGCTTGTTTACTTGTCAATGTGCAATCTTATGGCTGCTCGGAGGCAACCTACTTTGTTGTCCTCGTAATCTGATATATTACATGTCATAAATGTGCATTGCATACAAGGTTGCAACCTTTCATTCTGGCGTGGTAGCGTTCACGCACACCGGGCGGCATCGGGCTTGCCGGTGCAGCCGTGACTACCATTGTCCAATTTCCTCTCTCACTTGGGGGCTAGACTTCCTTGGAGAGTTGGGTCGTAGGAATTCGGGGTACATCCGGAGTACACCCATTTGGCGTGATAAGGGGATGATTTGAAGCCGGCCACAACAATTGATACTGGAACTGAACTGAAAGCAAAAGCTCACCGTATCTTTTTCACTATGTGTATAAGTACTCTCGCTTGGTTCCTAGAGGACCTCGGGGAGGAAAGACAGATAATTGTGTTCCTTTACTCTTACATTACGTTATGTACTTACTTGTGATATATTCATGCTTGCAAAAAGGATTTTTCATAAGTTGAACCGAAAAATGAGTTTCAAAACTTATTTCTCGTTCACCCTCGCTGAGTTCATAAGGACTCACCCTCTTTTATCATCTTAGGTGAAGAAGACCAGGAACAGGTACCCGAGGACGATGTGCCTAATGATGATTCCTTGGAATGATTGCTTGCCCTACGTGCCTTGCTTGACTATGGCCATTTTGTGAACAATATGTTGCTTGAAAACTATTTCATTTCTTATGATGCTTGTTGTTGTAATGTAAAAGACCCCCGTTGTAATTTGGAGTCTAATTTTGGCTTGTACTGATAATAACTAGATAGACACTACTATGGTCATTTTTTCTATCGTTATTGGCTAGTATCTATCATAGGATTATGAAGTATCAGGTAAGGACTAAGTAAAACGAACCTATCGAATCTTAAGCAGGTACTCATTGTTAAGCTAAGATCAACATGTACTTTTGTAACGAGGACTAACAAACAAACGAGACATAGTATCATGCTAGGTTATTAATCAAACGAGACTCCGAGATAACTAGTAAGCGTTTCAATTGATGGTAAATAGTAATCTTAGTTGGAAATGAAATTGAGATTGGAAATTTTGAGGCGTTTAGAAAATTAGGTCAAACTAAAGAGCCCAATTACAGCCGTTATACTGCCTTTTTTTTCAGAAAATTGTGGAGTTTAGGCTAAAACGTTAAGTGCTAAAACGATTAAGTGCGATATATGACTTGAATGTTTAGATCACACCCTAGTCTAACCTTTATAGGCCGGGTTGGGGCGTGACAGCAGCTATGCAGGCTTGCTGCGCTCGTCGTAGAGATCTCAGAGAGCTTCCCAACGGTATGCAGTGCGCCGCGTAACTCCTTATGGATCAAACGTTATGGGCACTGGAGCGACGGAGACCTGGTCACAAGCCCTACGCCCTCGGTTTGCAGGTCTAACCTCTACGTGAAGTGAAGTTGTATTGCCCAAGGTGCCATGGGATTCGTTATAGAAATGTGATGGATTAGGTTGTCGTCCTTTTCGCGACTCACGACGTACGATCCGGGACGAAAATACGGCACAAAATAAGAAAAGTATCCTAAAACTGATGAAAATGTTCGATTTTGGGCTCTAAAATTGGGCGCAGCCAAGCAATCTTGCTGCTTTCGTCGTAGAGCTCTCAGAGAGCTTTCCAACGGAATGCTGTGTGTCGCGTAACTCCTTACGGATCAAAAGTTATGGGCATCGGAGTGACGGAGACCTGGTCCCAAGCCCCATGCCCTCGGTTTGCGGGCTCAGCTTCTACATGAAGTGAAGTTGTGTTGCCCAAGGTGTCATGGGATTCAGTAATAGAAATGTGATGGATTAGGTTATTGTCCTTTTCGCGCTCACGATGTCTGATTCAGAATGGAAAAACAGCGCAAAAGAAGAAAAGTATCCCAAAACTAATGAAAAAGTTCAATTTTGGGCTACAAAAATAGGCGCGGTTGAGCAGGCTTCCTTCCTCTGCCATAGAGCTCTCGGAGAGATTTCCAACGGTATGCTATGCGCCGCGTAACTCCTTACGGATCAAAAGTTATGGGCACCGGAGCAACGGAGACTTGGTTACAAGCCCTACGGCCTCGGTTTACGGGCCCAGCCTCTACGTAAAGTGAAGTTGTCTTGCCCAAGCTGCCATGGGATTGGTTAATAGAAATGTGATGGATTAGCTTGTCGTCCTTTTCGCGGCTCACGACGTAAGATCCGAGAGGGAAAAAACATTGCAAAACAAGAAAAGTATCCCAAAACTAATAAAAACATTGAACTTTGGGCTCCAAAAATAGGCACAGTTGAGCAGGCTTGCTGCCCCAGTCGTAGAGCTCTCGGAGAGTTGTCCAACGGTATGCTGTGCGCCGCATAACTCCTTACGGATCAAAAGTTATGGGCACCAGAGCGACGGAGACCTAGTCAAAAGCCTTACGCCCTTGGTATGCGGGCCCAGCCTCTACATGAAGTGAAGTTGTCTTGCCCAAGGTGCCTTGGGATTCGGTAATAGAAATGTGATGGATTAGGTTGTCGTCCTTTTCGCGGCTCACGACGTACGATCCGGGTCGAAAATATAGCGTAAAAGAAGAAAAGTGTCCCAAAACTAATGAAAATGTTCAATTTTAGGCTTTGAAAACAGGCGCAGCCAAGCAGACTTGCTGCCCTCGTCGTAGATTTCACGAATAGCTTTCCAACGATATGTTGTGCGCCGTGTAACTCCTTATGGATCAAAAGTTATGGGCACCGAAGCGACGGAGACCTAGTCCCAAGGCCTACGCCCTCAGTTTGCGGGCCCTGCCTCTACGTAAAGTGAAGTTGTGTTGCCCAAGGTGCCATGGGATTCAGTAATAGAAATGTGATGGATTAGGTTGTCGACCTTTTCGCAGATCACGATGTATGATCCTGGACGGAAAAACATCGCAAAATAAGAAAAATGTCCCAAAACTAATGAAAACGTTCAATTTTGGGATTTGAAAATAGGAGCAGCAAAGCTGGCTTGCTGCCCCGTCATAGAGCTCTTGGAGAGCTTTCCAACGCTATGTTGTATGCAGCGTAACTCCTTACGGATAAAAAGTTATGGGCACCGGAGCGAGACATGGTCCCAAGCCCCACGCCCTCGGTTTGCGGGCCAAGCCTCTACGTGAAGCAAAGTTGTCTTGCTCAAGGTGCCGTGCGATTCGGTAATAGAAATGTGATGGATTTGCTTGTCGTCCTTTTCGCATCTCACGACGTGCGATCCGGGATGAAAAAATAGCATAAAAGAAGAAAAGTGTTCCAAAACTGACGAAAATGTTCAATTTTGGGCTCCGAAAACAGACGCAGCTAAGCAAGATTGCTATCGCCGACGTAGAGCTCTCGGATAGCTTTCCAAAGGTATGTTGTGCACCGCGTAACTCCTTTTGGATCAAAAGTTATGGGCTCCGGAGTGACGGAGACCTGGTCACAAACCCCACGCCCTTAGTTTGCGGGCCTAGCCTCTACATAAAGTGAAGTTGTCTTGCCCAAGGTGCCATGTGATTCGGTAATAGAAATGTGATGGATTACGTTGTTGTCCTTTTAGTGGCTCACGACGTTCGATCCTGGATAAAAAAATAGCGCAAAAGAAGAAAAGTGTACTGAAACTGAATAAAATGTTCAATTTTGGGCTCCAAAAACTGGCGTAGCCTAGCAAGTTCGCAACCCCCTTCGTAGAGCTCTCAGAGAGCTTTCCAACGGTATGCTGTGCGCCGCGTAACTCCTTACGGATCAAAAGTTATGGGTACCGGAGCGACGGAGACGTGGTGACAAGCCCCACGCCCTCAGTTTGCGGGCCCAGCCTTTACGTGAAGCAAAGTTGTCTTGCCCAAGGTGCCGTGGGATTTGGTAATAGAAATGTGATGGATTAGCGTGTCGTCCTTTTCGCGGCTCACGACATACGATCCGGGACGAAAAAAAAGCGTAAAAGAAGAAAAGTTTCCTAAAATAGATGAAAACGTTCAATTTTGGGCTCCGAAAATAGACGCAGCCGAGCATGCTTGCTGCCCCCGTCGTAGAACTCTCGGAGAGCTTTCAAACGATATGTTGTGTGCCGTATAACCCTTTACGGATCAAAAGTTACGGGCACCGGAGCGACGGAGCTGTGGTCACAAGCCCCACGCCCTCAGTTTGCGGCCCCAGCATCTTCGTGAAGCAAAATTGTCTTGCCCAAGGTGCCGTGGGATTCGGTAATAGAAATGTGATGGATTAGCTTGTCGTCTTTTTCGTGGCTCACGACGTACGATCTGGGACGAAAAAAGCGTAAAAGAAGAAAAGTTTCCCGAAACAGATGAAAACATTCAATTTTTAGCTCCAAAAATATATGCAGCCTAGCAAGCTTGCTGCCCCCGTCGTAGAACTCTTGGAGAGTTTTCAAACGGTATACTGTGCACCACATAACCCCTTACAGTTAAAAAGTTTTGGTCACTGGAGCGACGGAGTCGTGGTCACAAGCCCCACGCCCTATGTTTGCGGTCCCAGCATCTACGTGAAGTGAAGTTGTCTTGCCCTAGGTGTCGTGGGATTTGGTAATAGAAATGTGATGCATTAGGTTGTCGTCCTTTTCGCGGCTCACGATGTACGATCCAGGACGAAATAACAGAGCAGAAGAAGAAAGGTATCCCGAAACTGATGAAAATGTTTGATTTTCTTCTCCGAAAATAGGCGCAACTGAGCAGGCTTGCTACCCCCGTTGTAAAGCTCTCAAAGAGCTTTCCAACGGTATGCTGTACACCGCGTAACTCCTTACGGATCAAAAGTTATGGGCACCGTAGCAACGGAGACGTGGTCACAAGCCCCACTCCCTCGGTTTGCAGGCCCAGCCTCTACGTGAAGCAAAGTTGTCTTGCACAAGGTGCCATGGGATTCGGTAATAAAAATGTGATGGTTTGGGTTGTCGTCCTTTTCGCGGCTCACGACGTACGATCAGGGACGAAAAAATAGCGCAAAACAAGAAAAGTGTCCCGAAACTGATGAAAACGTTTGATTTTGGGCTCTGTAAACGGGCGCAGCCAAGTAGGGTTGTTGCCCCTATTGTAGAGCTCTCAGAGAGCTTTCAAATGGTATGTTGTGCACCACGTTACCCCTTACGGATCAAAAGTTATGGACATTGGAGCGACGGAGACGTGGTCACAAGCCCCACGCCCTCGGTTTTTGGGCTCAGTCTCTACATGAAGTGAAGTTGTCTTGCCCAAGGTGCCGTGGGATTTGATAATAGAAATGTGATGGATTAGGTTGTCATCGTTTTCGTGGCTCATGACGTACGATCCGGGATGAAAAAAATAGCGTAAAAGAAGAAAAGTGTCCCGAAAATGATGAAAATGTTCAATTTTGGGCTCTAAAATTAGGCGTCGCAGGGCACGCATGCTGCCCCCGTCGTAGAGCTCTTGGAGAGGTTTCCAACGGTATGTTGTGCACCGCGTAACCCCTTACGGATCAAAAGTTAAGGGCACCGGAGCGACGGAGACCTGGTCTAAGCCCTACGCCCTTGGTTTGCGGGCCCAGCCTCTACGTGAAGTGAAGTTGTCTTAAACAAGTTGCTGTGGGATTCGGTAATAGAAATGTGATGGATTATCTTATCATCCTTTTCGCTGCTCACGACGTACGTTTCGGGACAGAAAAATAGCGTAAAAGAAGAAAAGTGTCCCG
The DNA here is from genome assembly GCA_037974665.1 of Ehretia macrophylla. Classification (NCBI taxonomy): domain Eukaryota; kingdom Viridiplantae; phylum Streptophyta; class Magnoliopsida; order Boraginales; family Ehretiaceae; genus Ehretia; species Ehretia macrophylla. Next base: position 38,794,471 of record CM075775.1, read on the forward strand.
AAAATGATGAAAATGTTCAATTTTGGGCTCCGAAAATTGGAGTAGCCGAGCAGGCTTGCTGCCCTCGTTATAGAGCTCTCGGAGAGCTTTCCATCGGTATGTTGTGCGCCGCGTAACTCCTTACAGATCAAAAGTTATGGGCATCGGAGAAACAAAGATCAGTTCCCAAGCCCCACGCCCTCGGTTTGCAGGCCCAGCCTCTACGTGAAGTGAAGTTGTTTTGCCCAGGGTACAGTGGGATTCGGTAATAGAAATGTGATGGATTAGCTTGTCGTCCTTTGCTCGGCTCACGACGTACAATCCGGGATGGAAAAATAACGCAAAGGAAGAAAAATATCCCGAAACTAATGCAAACGTTCAACTTTGTGCTCCGAAAATAGGCGCAGTCGAGCAGGCTTGATGCCCCCATTGTAGAGCTCTCGGAGAGCTTTCCAACGGTATACTGTACGCCGCGTAACGCTTTACGGATCAAAATTTACGGGCACTGGAGCAACAGAGACTTGGTCACAAGCCCCACGCCCTCGGTTTGTAGGCCCAACCTCTACATGAAGTGAAGTTGTGTTGCCCAAAGTGCTATGGGATTCGGTAATTGAAATATGATGGATTAGGTTGTCGTCCTTTTCACGGCTCACGACGTACGATCCGGGACGAGAAAACAACGCATAAGAAGAAAAGTGACCTGAAACTGAATAGAATGTTCAATTTTGGGCTCTGAAAACTAGCGTAGCCAAGCAAGCTTGTTGCACCAGTCGTAGAGCTCTCAGAGAGCTTTCCAACGGTATGCTATACGTCGCGTAACTCCTTACGGATCAAAAGTTATGGGCACCAGAGCAACAGAGACCAGGTCTCAAGCCCCACGCCCTCGGTTTACGGGCCCAGCCTCTACGTGAAGTGAAGTTGCCTTGCCCAAGATGCTGTGGGATTCGGTAATAGAAATGTAATGGATTAGCTTGTCGTCATTTGCTCGGCTCACGACGCACGATCCGGGACAGAAAAACAGCGCAAAAGAAGAAAAGTGTACCGAAGCTGATGAAAATATTCAACTTTGGGCTCCGAAAATAGGCGCAGCTAAGCAAGCTTGATGCCCTTGTCATAGAGCTCTCGGAGAGCTTTCCAACGGTATGCTGTGCGCCGCGTAACGCCTTACGGATCAAAAGTTACAAGCACTGGAGCGATAGAGACCTGGTCACAAGCGCCACGCCCTCGGTTTGTGGGCCCAACCTCTACATGAAGTGAAATTGTGTTGCCTAAGGTGCAGTGGGATTTGGTAAATGAAATGTGATGGATTAGGTTGTCATCCTTTTCGCGGCTCACGACGTACGACCCGGGACAAGAAAACAGCGCAAAAGAAGAAAAGTGTCCCAAAACTGAAGAAAACTTTCGATTTTGGGCTCTGAAAACTGGTGCTGCCAAGCAAGCTTGCTGCCCCTGTCGTAGAGCTCTCCGAGAGCTTTCCAATGGTATGATGTACGCCGCGTAACTCCTTACGGATCAAAAGTTATGGGACCGGAGCAACATAGACCGGGTCCAAGCCCCACGCCCTCGGTTTGCGGGCCCAGCCTCTACGTGAAGTGAAGTTGCCTTTCCCAAGGTGATGTGGGATTCAGTAATAGAAATGTGATGGATTAGCTTGTCGTCCTTTGCTGGGCTCACGACGAACGATTCGGGACAGAAAAATAGCGCAAAAGAAGAAAAGTGTCCCGAAACTGATGAAAATGTTCAACTTTTGGCTCCGAAAATAGGCGCAACTGAGCAAGCTTGCTGCCCCCGTCGTAGAGCTCTCGAAGGGCTTTCCAACGGTATGCTGTGCGTCTTGTAACGCCTTATGGAACAAAATTTATGGGCACTGGAGCGACAGAGACTTGGTCAAAAGTCCCACGCCCTCGGTTTGCGGGCCCCACTTCTACATGAAGTGAACTTGTCTTTCCCAATGTGCTGTGGGATTCGGTAATAAAAATATGATAGATTAGGCTGTCATCCTTTTTGCGGCTCACGATGTACGATCTGGGATGAAAAAATAGCTCAAAAGAAGAAAAGTCCCCCGAAATTGATGAAAATGTTCAATTTTGGGCTCCAAAAATAGGCGCAACAGAGCAGGCTTGTTGTCCTCATCGTAGAGCTCTCAGAGAGCTTTCCAACGGTATGCTGTGCGCCGCGTAACTCCTTACGGATCAAAAGTTATGGGCACCAGAGCGACGGAGACCTAGTCACAAGCCACACGCCCTCGGTTTGTTGGCCCAACCTCTACCTGAAGCAAAGTTGTCTTGCCCAAGGTGCCATGGTTTTCGGTAATAGAAATGTGATGGATTAGCTTGTCGTCCTTTTCGTGGCTCACGACATATGATCTGGGACCAAAAAAAAGCGTAATAGAAGAAAAGTTTCTCAAAATAGATGAAAACGTTCAATTTTGGGCTCCAAAAATAGACGCAGCCGAGCAGGGTTGATGCCATTGTCATAGAACTCTATGAGAGCTTTCCAACGGTATGATGTGCGCCGCGTAACGCCTTACGGATCAAAAGTTATGGGCAACGGAGCGACGGAGACCTGGTCAAAAGGCCCACGCCTTCGGTTTGCATGCCCAACCTCTACATGAAGTGAAGTTGTATTGCCCAAGGTGTTGTGAGATTCGATAATAGAATTGTGATGGATTAGGCTGTCATCCTTTCCACGGCTAACGACGTACGATCCGGGACGAAAAAATAGCGCAAAAGAAGAAAAGTGTCCAAAAACTTGTGAAAACGTTCGATTTTGGGATCCAAAAATAGGCGCAACAAAGCAAGCTTGCTGCCCTCATTATAGAGCTCTCGGAGAGCTTTCCAACGGTATGCTGTGCACTGCGTAACTCCTTACGGATCAAAAGTTATGGGCACCAGAGCGACAGAGATCTAGTCATAAGCCCTACTCCCTCGGTTTGCTGGCCCAACCTCTACGTGAAGCAAAGTTGTCTTGCCCTAGGAGCCATAGGATTTAGTAATAGAAATGTGCTGGATTAGGTTGTCGTCCTTTTTGCGTCTCATGACGTACGATTCGGGATGAAAAAATAGCGCAAAAGTAGAAAAGTGTCCCGAAAATGATGAAAACGTTTGATTTTGGGCTATAAAAACAGGCGCAGCCTAGTAGGCTTAATGCCTTTGTCATAGAGCTCTCGGAGACCTTTTAAACGGTATGTTGTGCGCTGCGTAACCCCTTACGGATCAAAAGTTATGGGCACCAGAGTGATGGAGATGTGGTCACAAACCCCACGCCCTCAGTTTGCGGGCCCAGCCTCTACATGAAGTGAAGTTGTCTTTCTTTTCGCGGCTCACGACGAACGATCCGGGATTAAAAAATAGCGCAAAAGAAGAAAAGTGTCACGAAACTGATGAAAATGTTCGATTTTGGGTTCCGAAAATAGGCGCAACAATGCAGGCTTGTTGCCCCCATCGTAGAGCTCTCGGAGAGCTTTCCAACGGTATGCTGTGCACCGCGTAACTCTTTACAGATCAAAAGTTATGGGCACCGGAGCGACGGAGACCTGGTCCCAAGCCCCATGCCCTCGGTTTACAGGCCCAGCCTCTACGTGAAGTGAAGTTGTCTTGCCCAAGGTGCCATGGTATTCGGTAATAGCAATGTGATGGATTATCTTGTCGTCCTTTTCGCGGCTCACGACGTACGATCCGAGACAAAAAAACAGCGTAGAAGAAGCAAAGTGTCCCAAAACTGATGAAAACGTTCAAATTTGGGCTCCAAAAAAGGTGCAACTAAGCAGGCTTGCTACCCTCGTTGCAGAGCTCTCACAAATCTTTCCAACGATATGTTGTACGTCGCGTAACTCCTTACGGATCAAAAGTTACGGGCACCGGAGCGACAGATACCTAGTCACAAGCCCACGCCCTGGGTTTGCGGGCCCAGCCTATATGTGAAGTGAAGTTGTCTTGCCCAAGGTGCTGTGGGATTCGGTAATAGAAATGTGATGGATTAGATTATCGTCCTTTTTGCGGCTCATGACCTACGATCTGGGACGAAAAAACAGCGCAAAAGAAAAAAAGTATCCCAAAACTAAAGAAAACATTTGATTTTGTTCTTTAAAATAGGGACAGCCGAGCAGGCTTGCTACCCACGTCGTAGAGCTCTCAGAGAGCTTTCCAACGGTATGTTGTGCGCCGCGTAACTCTTTACGGATCAAAAGTTATGGGCACCGGAGCGACAGAGACCTGGTCCCAAGCCCCATGCCCTCGGTTTACAGGCCCAGCCTCTACGTGAAGTGAAGTTGTCTTGCCCAAGGTGCCATGGTATTCGGTAATAGCAATGTGATGGATTATCTTGTCGTCCTTTTCGCGGCTCCCGACGGACGATCCGAGACAAAAAAACAGCGTAGAAGAAGCAAAGTGTCCCAAAACTGATGAAAACGTTCAAATTTGGGCTCCAAAAAAGGTGCAACTAAGCAGGCTTGCTACCCTCGTTGCAGAGCTCTCACAAATCTTTCCAACGATATGTTGTACGTCGCGTAACTCCTTACGGATCAAAAGTTATGGGCACCGGAGCAACGGAGACCAAGTCACAAGCCCCACACCCTCGGTTTGCGGGCCCAGCCTCTATGTGAAGTGAAGTTTTCTTGCCCAAGGTGCCGTGGGATTCGGTAATAGAAATGTGACGGATTATGTTATCGTCCTTTTCCCGGCTCACTACCTACGATCTGGGACGAAAAAACAGCGCCAAAGAAGAAAAGTGTTCCGAAACTAAAGAAAACATTTGATTTTGTTCTTTAAAATAGGGACAGCCGAGCAGGCTTGCAGCCCACGTCGTAGAGCTCTCAGAGAGCTTTCCAACGGTATTCTGTACGCCGCGTAACTCCTTACCGATCAAAAGTTATGGGCACCGGAGCGACAGAGACCTGGTCTCAAGCCCACCTCCCTCAATTTGCGGGACCACCCTCTACAAGAAGTGAAGTTGTGTTGCCCAAGGTGTCGTGGGATTCGGTAATTGAAATGTGATGGATTAGGTTGTCGTCTTATTCGCGGCTCACGACATATGATGTGGGACGAGAAAACAGCGCAAAAGAAGAAAGGTGCCCGAAAACTGAAGAAAACGTTCGATTTTGGTCTCCGAAAATAAACGCAGCCAGGTAGGCTTGCTGCCCCTGTCATAGAGCTCTCAGAAAAGTTTCTAACGGTATGTTGTACGCCGCGTAACTCCATACGGATCAAAAGTTATGGACACCAGAGCGACGGAGACCTAGTCACAAGCCACACGCCCTCGGTTTGCTTGCCCAACCTCTACGTGAAGCAAAGTTGTCTTGCCCAAGGTGCCGTGGGATTCAGTAATAGAAATGTGATGGATTAGCTTGTCGTCCTTTTCGCGGCTCAAGCAGGTTTCCTATCCCCGTCGTAGTACTCTCGGAGAGCTTTCCAACGGTATGCTGTGCGCCCCATAACGCCTTACAGATCAAAATTTATGGGCACAGGAGCGACAGAGACCTAGTCACTAGACCCACGCCCTCAGTTTGCGGGCCCAACCTCTACATGAAGTGAAGTTGTCTTGCCCAAGGTGCCGTGGAAATCGGTAATAGAAATGTGATGGATTAGGTTATTGTCCTTTTTGCGACTCACGACGTACGATCCGGGATGAAAAAATAGCGCAAAAGAAATTTTTTTTCCTAAAACTGATGAAAACATTCGATTTTGGGCTCCGAAATCAAGCACAGCTGAGCAGGCTTATTGCCCCCGTCGTAGAGCTCTCAAAGAGCTTTCCAACGGTATGTTGTGCGCCGCGTAACTCCTTACGGATCAAAAGTTATGGGCACCGGAGCGACAAAGACGTGGTCACAAGCCCCACGCCCTCGGTTTGCGGGCCAAGCCTCTACGTGAAGCAAAGTTGTCTTGCTCAAGGTGCCGTGCGATTCGGTAATAGAAATGTGATGGATTTGCTTGTCGTCCTTTTCGCATCTCACGACGTGCGATCCGGGATGAAAAAATAGCATAAAAGAAGAAAAGTGTTCCAAAACTGACGAAAATGTTCAATTTTGGGCTCCGAAAACAGACGTATTTGAGCAACCTTGCTATCGCCGACGTAGAGCTCTCGGATAGCTTTCCAAAGGTATGTTGTGCACCGCGTAACTCCTTTTGGATCAAAAGTTATGGGCTCCGGAGTGACGGAGACCTGGTCACAAACCCCACGCCCTTAGTTTGCGGGCCTAGCCTCTACATAAAGTGAAGTTGTCTTGCCCAAGGTGCCATGTGATTCGGTAATAGAAATGTGATGGATTACGTTGTTGTCCTTTTAGTGGCTCACGACGTTCGATCCTGGATAAAAAAATAGCGCAAAAGAAGAAAAGTGTACTGAAACTGAATAAAATGTTCAATTTTGGGCTCCAAAAACTGGCGTAGCCTAGCAAGTTCGCAACCCCCTTCGTAGAGCTCTCAGAGAGCTTTCCAACGGTATGCTGTGCGCCGCGTAACTCCTTACGGATCAAAAGTTATGGGTACCGGAGCGACGGAGACGTGGTGACAAGCCCCACGCCCTCAGTTTGCGGGCCCAGCCTTTACGTGAAGCAAAGTTGTCTTGCCCAAGGTGCCGTGGGATTTGGTAATAGAAATGTGATGGATTAGCGTGTCGTCCTTTTCGCGGCTCACGACATACGATCCGGGACGAAAAAAAAGCGTAAAAGAAGAAAAGTTTCCTAAAATAGATGAAAACGTTCAATTTTGGGCTCCGAAAATAGACGCAGCCGAGCATGCTTGCTGCCCCCGTCGTAGAACTCTCGGAGAGCTTTCAAACGATATGTTGTGTGCCGTATAACCCTTTACGGATCAAAAGTTACGGGCACCGGAGCGACGGAGCTGTGGTCACAAGCCCTACGCCCTCGGTTTGCAGGCCTAGCCTCTACATGAAGTGAAGTTGTCTTGCCCAAGGTACCGTGGCATTTGGTAATAGAAATGTGATGGATTAGGTTATCATCGTTTTCGCGTTTCACGACGTACGATCCGGGACAAAAAAATAGCGCAAAAGAAGAAAAGTGTCCCGAAACTGATGAAAACGTTCGATTTTGGGCTCCAAAAACTGGCACAGCTGAGCAAGTTCACTGCCCCCTTCGTAAAGCTCTCAGAGAGCTTTCCAACAGTATGCTGTACGCTGCATAACTCCTTACGGATCAAAAGTTATGGGCCCAGAGCGACGGAGACATGGTCACAAGACCCACGCCCTCAGTTTGCGGGCCCAGCATCTTCGTGAACCAAAATTGTCTTGCCCAAGGTGCCGTGGGATTCGGTAATAGAAATGTGATGGATTAGCTTGTCGTCTTTTTCATGGCTCACGACATACGATCCGGGATGAAAAAAAGCGTAAAAGAAGAAAAGTTTCCCAAAACAGATGAAAACGTTCAATTTTCAGCTCCGAAAATAGATGCAACCTAGCAGGCTTGCTGCCCCCGTCGTAGAACTCTCGGAGAGCTTTCAAACGGTATACTGTGTACTACGTAACCCCTTACAGATCAAAAGTTTTGGGCATTGGAGCAACGAAGTCGTGGTCACAAGCCCCACGCGCTCGGTTTGCGGGCCAAGCCTCTACATGAAGTGAAGTTGTCTTGCCCAAGGTGTCGTGGGATTCGGTAATAGAAATGTGATGGATTAGGTTGTCGTCCTTTTCGCAGCTCACGACGTACGATCCGGGATGAAAAAATAGAGCAGAAGATGAAAAGTGTCCCGAAACTGATGTAAATGTTTGATTTTGTGCTCCGAAAATAGGCGCAACTAAGCAGGCTTGCTACCCCCGTTGTAAAGCTCTCAAAGAGCTTTCCAACGGTATGCTGTGCGCCGCGTAACTCCTTACGGATCAAAAGTTATGGGCACCGTAGCAACGGAGACGTGGTCACAAGCCCCACTCCCTCGGTTTGCAGGCCCAGCCTCTACGTGAAGCAAAGTTGTCTTGCACAAGGTGCCATGGGATTCGGTAATAAAAATGTGATGGTTTGGGTTGTCGTCCTTTTCGCGGCTCACGACGTACGATCAGGGACGAAAAAATAGCGCAAAACAAGAAAAGTGTCCCGAAACTGATGAAAACGTTTGATTTTGGGCTCTGTAAACGGGCGCAGCCAAGTAGGGTTGTTGCCCCTATTGTAGAGCTCTCAGAGAGCTTTCAAATGGTATGTTGTGCACCACGTTACCCCTTACGGATCAAAAGTTATGGACATTGGAGCGACGGAGACGTGGTCACAAGCCCCACGCCCTCGGTTTTTGGGCTCAGTCTCTACATGAAGTGAAGTTGTCTTGCCCAAGGTGCCGTGGGATTTGATAATAGAAATGTGATGGATTAGGTTGTCATCGTTTTCGTGGCTCATGACGTACGATCCGGGATGAAAAAAATAGCGTAAAAGAAGAAAAGTGCCCCGAAAATGATGAAAATGTTCAATTTTGGGCTCTAAAATTAGGCGCCGCAGGGCACACATGCTGCCCCCGTCGTAGAGCTCTTGGAGAGGTTTCCAACGGTATATTGTGCACCGCGTAACCCCTTACGGATCAAAAGTTAAGGGCACCGGAGCGACGGAGACCTGGTCTAAGCCCTACGCCCTTGGTTTGCGGGCCCAGCCTCTACGTGAAGTGAAGTTGTCTTAAACAAGGTGCTGTGGGATTCGGTAATAGAAATGTGATGGATTATCTTATCATCCTTTTCGCTGCTCACGACGTACGTTCTGGGACAGAAAAACTGAGCAAAAGAAGAAAAGTGTCCCGAAAATGATGAAAATGTTCAATTTTGGGCTCCGAAAATTGGAGTAGCCGAGCAGGCTTGCTGCCCTCGTTATAGAGCTCTCGGAGAGCTTTCCATCGGTATGTTGTGCGCCGCGTAACTCCTTACAGATCAAAAGTTATGGGCATCGGAGAAACAAAGATCAGTTCCCAAGCCCCACGCCCTCGGTTTGCAGGCCCAGCCTCTACGTGAAGTGAAGTTGTTTTGCCCAGGGTACAGTGGGATTCGGTAATAGAAATGTGATGGATTAGCTTGTCGTCCTTTGCTCGGCTCACGACGTACGATCTGGGATGGAAAAATAACGTAGAGGAAGAAAAATATCCCAAAACTAATGCAAACGTTCAAATTTTTGCTCTGAAAATAGGTGCAGTCGAGCAGGCTTGATGCCCCCATTGTAGAGCTCTCGGAGAGCTTTCCAACGGTATACTGTACGCCGCGTAACGCTTTACGGATCAAAATTTACGGGCACTGGAGCAACAGAGACTTGGTCACAAGCCCCACGCCCTCGGTTTGTAGGCCCAACCTCTACATGAAGTGAAGTTGTGTTGCCCAAAGTGCTATGGGATTCGGTAATTGAAATATGATGGATTAGGTTGTCGTCCTTTTCACGGCTCACGACGTACGATCCGGGACGAGAAAACAACGCATAAGAAGAAAAGTGACCTGAAACTGAATAGAATGTTCAATTTTGGGCTCTGAAAACTAGCGTAGCCAAGCAAGCTTGTTGCACCAGTCGTAGAGCTCTCAGAGAGCTTTCCAACGGTATGCTATACGTCGCGTAACTCCTTACGGATCAAAAGTTATGGGCACCAGAGCAACAGAGACCAGGTCTCAAGCCCCACGCCCTCGGTTTACGGGCCCAGCCTCTACGTGAAGTGAAGTTGCCTTGCCCAAGATGCTGTGGGATTCGGTAATAGAAATGTAATGGATTAGCTTGTCGTCATTTGCTCGGCTCACGACGCACGATCCGGGACAGAAAAACAGCGCAAAAGAAGAAAAGTGTACCGAAGCTGATGAAAATATTCAACTTTGGGCTCCGAAAATAGGCGCAGCTAAGCAAGCTTGATGCCCTTGTCATAGAGCTCTTGGAGAGCTTTCCAACGGTATGCTGTGCGCCACGTAACGCCTTACTGATCAAAAGTTATGGACACTGGAGCGATGGAGACCTGGTCCCAAGCCCCACGCCCTCGGTTTGTGGGCCCAACCTCTACATGAAGTGAACTTGTCATGACCAAGGTGTTGTGGGATTCGGTAATAGAAATGTGATTGATTAGATTGTAGTCCTTTTCGCGGCTCACGACGTACGACCCGGGACAAGAAAACAGCGCAAAAGAAGAAAAGTGTCCCAAAACTGAAGAAAACTTTCGATTTTGTGCTCTGAAAACTGGTGCTGCCAAGCAAGCTTGCTGCCCCTGTCGTAGAGCTCTCCGAGAGCTTTCCAATGGTATGCTGTACGCCGTGTAACTCCTTACGGATCAAAAGTTATGGGCACTTGAGCAACAGAGACTAGGTCCAAACCCCACGCCCTCGGTTTGCGGGCCCAGCCTCTACGTGAAGTGAAGTTGCCTTTCCCAAGGTGATGTGGGATTCAGTAATAGAAATGTGATGGATTAGCTTGTCGTCCTTTGCTGGGCTCACGACGAACGATTCGGGACAGAAAAATAGCGCAAAAGAAGAAAAGTGTCCCGAAACTGATGAAAATGTTCAACTTTTGGCTCCGAAAATAGGCGCAACTGAGCAAGCTTGCTGCCCCCGTCGTAGAGCTCTCGAAGGGCTTTCCAACGGTATGCTGTGCGTCTTGTAACGCCTTATGGAACAAAATTTATGGGCACTGGAGCGACAGAGACTTGGTCAAAAGTCCCACGCCCTCGGTTTGCGGGCCCCACTTCTACATGAAGTGAACTTGTCTTGCCCAAGGTGTCGTGGGATTCAATAATAGAAATGTGATGGATTAGGTTGTCATCCTTTTTGCGGCTCACGATGTACGATCCAGGACGAAAAAATAGAGCAAAAGAAGAAAAATGTCCCGAAATTGATGAAAATGTTCAATTTTGGGCTCTAAAAATAGGCGCAACAGAGCAGGCTTGTTGTCCTCATCGTAGAGCTCTCAGAGAGCTTTCCAACGGTATGCTGTGCGCCGCGTAACTCCTTACGGATCAAAAGTTATGGGCACCAGAGCGACGGAGACCTAGTCACAAGCCACACGCCCTCGGTTTGTTGGCCCAACCTCTACCTGAAGCAAAGTTGTCTTGCCCAAGGTGCCATGGTTTTCGGTAATAGAAATGTGATGGATTAGCTTGTCGTCCTTTTCGTGGCTCACGACATATGATCTGGGACCAAAAAAAAGCGTAATAGAAGAAAAGTTTCTCAAAATAGATGAAAACGTTCAATTTTGGGCTCCAAAAATAGACGCAGCCGAGCAGGGTTGATGCCATTGTCATAGAACTCTATGAGAGCTTTCCAACGGTATGATGTGCGCCGCGTAACGCCTTACGGATCAAAAGTTATGGGCAACGGAGCGACGGAGACCTGGTCAAAAAGCCCACGCCCTCGGTTTGCAGGCCCAACCTCTAAATGAAGTGAAATTGTCCTGCCCAAGGTGCTGTGGGATTCGGTAATAGAAATGTGATGGATTAGGCTGTCGTCCTTTTCACGGCTCACGACGTACGATCCGGGACGAAAAAATAGCGCAAAAGAAGAAAAGTGTCCAAAAACTTGTGAAAACGTTCGATTTTGGGATCCAAAAATAGGCGCAACAAAGCAAGCTTGCTGCCCTCATTATAGAGCTCTCGGAGAGCTTTCCAACGGTATGCTGTGCACTGCGTAACTCCTTACGGATCAAAAGTTATGGGCACCAGAGCGACAGAGATCTAGTCATAAGCCCTACTCCCTCGGTTTGCTGGCCCAACCTCTACGTGAAGCAAAGTTGTCTTGCCCTAGGAGCCATAGGATTTAGTAATAGAAATGTGCTGGATTAGGTTGTCGTCCTTTTTGCGTCTCATGACGTACGATTCGGGATGAAAAAATAGCGCAAAAGTAGAAAAGTGTCCCGAAAATGATGAAAACGTTCGATTTTGGGCTACAAAAACAGGCGCAGCCTAGTAGGCTTAATGCCTTTGTCATAGAGCTCTCGGAGACCTTTTAAACGGTATGTTGTGCGCTGCGTAACCCCTTACGGATCAAAAGTTATGGGCACCAGAGTGATGGAGATGTGGTCACAAACCCCACGCCCTCAGTTTGCGGGCCCAGCCTCTACATGAAGTGAAGTTGTCTTTCCCAAGGTGCCGTGGGATTCGGTAATAAAAATGTGACGGATTAGGTTGTCTTTCTTTTCGCAGCTCACGACGAACGATCCGGGATTAAAAAATAGCGCAAAAGAAGAAAAGTGTCACGAAACTGATGAAAATGTTCGATTTTGGGTTCCGAAAATAGGCGCAACAATGCAGGCTTGTTGCCCCCATCGTAGAGCTCTCGGAGAGCTTTCCAACGGTATGCTGTGCACCGCGTAACTCTTTACAGATCAAAAGTTATGGGCACCGGAGCGACGGAGACCTGGTCCCAAGCCCCATGCCCTCGGTTTACAGGCCCAGCCTCTACGTGAAGTGAAGTTGTCTTGCCCAAGGTGCCATGGTATTCGGTAATAGCAATGTGATGGATTATCTTGTCGTCCTTTTCGCGGCTCACGACGTACGATCCGAGACAAAAAAACAGCGTAGAAGAAGCAAAGTGTCCCAAAACTGATGAAAACGTTCAAATTTGGGCTCCAAAAAAGGTGCAACTAAGCAGGCTTGCTACCCTCGTTGCAGAGCTCTCACAAATCTTTCCAACGATATGTTGTACGTCGCGTAACTCCTTACGGATCAAAAGTTATGGGCACCGGAGCAACGGAGACCAAGTCACAAGCCCCACACCCTCGGTTTGCGGGCCCAGCCTCTATGTGAAGTGAAGTTTTCTTGCCCAAGGTGCCGTGGGATTCGGTAATAGAAATGTGACGGATTATGTTATCGTCCTTTTCCCGGCTCACTACCTACGATCTGGGACGAAAAAACAGCGCCAAAGAAGAAAAGTGTTCCGAAACTAAAGAAAACATTTGATTTTGTTCTTTAAAATAGGGACAGCCGAGCAGGCTTGCAGCCCACGTCGTAGAGCTCTCAGAGAGCTTTCCAACGGTATTCTGTACGCCGCGTAACTCCTTACCGATCAAAAGTTATGGGCACCGGAGCGACAGAGACCTGGTCTCAAGCCCAACTCCCTCAATTTGCGGGCCCAGCCTCTACAAGAAGTGAAGTTGTGTTGCCCAAGGTGTCGTGGGATTCGGTAATTGAAATGTGATGGATTAGGTTGTCGTCTTATTCGCGGCTCACGACATATGATGTGGGATGAGAAAACAGCGCAAAAGAAGAAAAGTGTCCCGAAACTGAAGAAAACATTCGATTTTGCTCTCCGAAAATAGCCGCAGCCAGGTAGGCTTGCTGCCCCTGTCATAGAGCTCTCAGAAAACTTTCTAACGGTATGTTGTACGCCGCGTAACTCCATACGGATCAAAAGTTATGGACACCAGAGCGACGGAGACCTAGTCACAAGCCACACGCCCTCGGTTTGCTTGCCCAACCTCTACGTGAAGCAAAGTTGTCTTGCCCAAGGTGCCGTGGGATTCAGTAATAGAAATGTGATGGATTAGCTTGTCGTCCTTTTCGCGGCTCAAGCAGGTTTCCTATCCCCGTCGTAGTACTCTCGGAGAGCTTTCCAACGGTATGCTGTGCGCCCCATAACGCCTTACAGATCAAAATTTATGGGCACAGGAGCGACAGAGACCTAGTCACTAGACCCACGCCCTCAGTTTGCGGGCCCAACCTCTACATGAAGTGAAGTTGTCTTGCCCAAGGTGCCGTGGAAATCGGTAATAGAAATGTGATGGATTAGGTTATTGTCCTTTTTGCGACTCACGACGTACGATCCGGGATGAAAAAATAGCGCAAAAGAAATTTTTTTTCCTAAAACTGATGAAAACATTCGATTTTGGGCTCCGAAATCAAGCACAGCTGAGCAGGCTTATTGCCCCCGTCGTAGAGCTCTCAGAGAGCTTTCCAATGGTATGCTGTGCGCCGCGTAACTCCTTACGAATCAAAAGTTTTGGGCATCAGAGCGACGGAGACCTGGTCACAAGCCCCACGCTCTCGGTTTGCAGGCCCAACCTCTACATGAAGTGAAGTTGTCTTGCTCAAGGTGCCGTGGGATTCGGTAATAGAAATGTGATGGATTAGGTTATCGTCCTTTTCGCGGCTCACGACGTACCATCTGGGATGAAAAAATAGCGCAAAAGAAGAAAAGTGTCCCAAAACTGATGAAAACGTTCAATTTTGGGCTCCAAAAATAGGTACAGCCGAACAGGCTTGCTGCCCCTATCGTAGAGCTCTCAAAGAGCTTTCCAACGGTGTGCTGTACACCACGTAACTCCTTACGGATCAAAAGTTATAGGCACCGGAGTGATGGAGACCTGGTCACAAGCCCCACACCCTCAGTTTGCTGGCCCAGCCTCTACGAGAAGTAAAGTTTTCTTGCCCAAGGTGCCATAGGATTCGGTAATAGAAATGTGATGGATTAGCTTGTCGTTCTTTTCGCTGCTTACGACGTACGGTCCGGGACGGAAAAATAGCGCAAAAGAAGAAAAGTGTCCCGAAACTGATGAAAACGTTCAACTTTGGGCTACGAAAACTTGCGCAGCCGAGCAGGCTTGCTGTCCCCATCGTATAGCTCTCGGAGAGCTTTTCAACGGTATGTGGTGTGCCGCGTAACGCCTTACGGAACAAAAGTTATGGGCACCGAAGCGACAGAGACCTGGTCATAAGCCCCACACCTTCGGTCTGCGGGCCCAGCCTCTACATGAAGTGAAGTTGTCTTGCCCAAGGTGCCGTGGGATTTGGTAATAGAAATGTGATCGATTAGGTTGTCGTCCTTTTCGCGGCTCACGACGTACAATCCGGGATGAAAAAATAGCGCAAAAGAAGAGAAGTATCCCGAAACTAATGAAAATGTTCGATTTTGGGATTCGAAAATAGACGCAGACAAGCAGGCTTGTTACCCCCGTCGTAGAGCTCTCGGAGAGCTTTCCAACGGTATGTTGTCCGCTGCGTAACGCCTTATGGATCAAAAGTTATGGGCACCAGAGCGACGGAGACCTGGTCACAAGCCTCACGCCCTCGGTTTGTAGGCCCAACCTCTACGTGAAGTGAAGTTGTGTTGCCCAAGGTGCCGTGGGATTCGGTAATAAAAATGTGATGGATTAGGT
This sequence comes from Ehretia macrophylla, assembly GCA_037974665.1. Taxonomy (NCBI): domain Eukaryota; kingdom Viridiplantae; phylum Streptophyta; class Magnoliopsida; order Boraginales; family Ehretiaceae; genus Ehretia; species Ehretia macrophylla. Next base: position 38,809,481 of record CM075775.1, read on the forward strand.
TGTCGTCCTTTTCGCAGTTGACGAAGTACAATCCGGGACGAAAAAGCAGTGCAAAAAAAGAAAAGTGTCCCAAAACTTATGAAAATGTTCGATTTTGTGATCCGAAAACAGGCGTAGCCGAGTAGGGCCTTTGCCCATGTCGTAGAGCTCTCAGAGAGCTTTGCAACGGTATGCTGTGCACCGCGTAACTTCTTACTGATCAAAAGTTATGGGCACCGGAGCGACGGAGACCGGGTCCTAAGCCCCACGCCCTCGGTTTGCAGGCCCAGCCTCTAAGTGAAGTGAAGTTGTCTTGCCGCAGGTACCATGGGATTCGGTAATAGAAATGTGATGGATTAGGTTGTTGTCCTTTTCGCGGCTCACGACGTACGATCCGGGATAAAAAAAACAGCGCAAAAGAAGAAAAATATCTCAAAATTGATGAAAACGTTCGAATTTGGGATCCAAAAATAGGTGCAGCCAAGCAGGATTACTGCCCCAATTGTAGAGCTCTCGGAGACCTTTCCAACGGTATGTTGTGCGCCGCGTAACTCTTTACGGATCAAAAGTTATGGGCACCGGAGCGACGGAAACCTGGTCCTAAGCCCCACTCCCTCGGTTTGCAAGCCCAGCCTCTAAGTGAAGTGAAGTTGTCTTGCCCAAGGTACCGTGGGATTCGGTAATAGAAATGTGATGGATTAGGTAATCGTCTTTTTCACGGCTCACGACGTACGATCCGGGACGAAACAACAGCGCTAAAGAAGAAAAGTGTCCCGAAACGGATGAAAACATTCGATTTTGGGCTCAGAAAACAATCGTATCAGGGCAGGCTTCCAACCTCGTTGTAGAGCTCTCTGAGAGCTTTCCAATGGTATGCTGTGCGCCACGTAACTTGTCACGCCCCAACCTGACCTATAAAGGTTAGACTAGGGTGTGATATAAACATTCAAGTCATATCTCGTACTTAATCGTTCATGAAAGTTTAACACTTAACGTTTTAGCCTAAACTCCACAATTTTTCTGAAAAACCGGCAACATAACGGTTGTAATTGGGCTCTTTAGTTTGAACTAATTCTCTAAACGCCTCAAAATTTCTAATCTCAATTTCATTTCCAACTAAGATTACTATCTACCATCAATTGAAACGCCTACTAGTTATCTCGAAGTCTCGTTTGATTAATAACCTAGCATGATACTATGTCTCGTTTGTTTGTTAATCCTCGTTACAAAGTACCTATTGATCTTGGCTTAACAATGAGTACCTGCTTAAGATTGGATATGTTCATTTTACTTAATCCTTACCTGATACTTCATAATCCTATGATAGGTACTAGCTAATAACGATAGCAAAATGACCATAGTAGTGTCTATCTAGTTATGATCAGTACAAGACAAAATTAGGCACTAAATTACAACGGGAGTCATTTACAATACAATAACAAGCATCATAAGAAATGAAATAGTCTTCAAGCAACATATTGTTCACAAAATGGCCATAGTCAAGCAAGGCACGTAGGGCAAGCAATCATTCCAAGGAATTATCATTAGGCACGTTGTCCTCGGGTACCTGTTCCTGGTCTTCTTCACCTGAGATGATAAAAGAGGGTGAGTCCTTATGAACTCAGCGAGGGGGAGCGAGAAATAAGTTTTGATACTCATTTTCCGGTTCAACTTATGAAAAATTCTTTTTGTAAGCATGAATATATCACAAGTAAGTACATAACGTAATGTAAAAGTAAAAGAACACAATTACCCGTCTTTCCTCCCCGAGGTCCTCTAGGGACCGAGCGAGAGTACTTATACATATAGTGAAAAGGATACAGTGAGCTTTTGCTCTCAGTTCATGTCCAGTATCAGTTGTTGCGGCCGACTTCAAATCATCCCCTTATCACGCCAAATGGATGTACTCCGGTTGTACCCCGAAATCCTACGACCCAACTCTCTGAGGGAGTCTAGCCCCCAAGCGAGAGAGGGAATTGGACAATGGTAGTCACGGTTGCACCGGCAAGCCCGATGCCACCCGGTGTGCGTGAATGCTACCACGCCAGAATGAAAGGTTGCAACCTTGTATGCAATGCACATTTATGAAATTTAATATATCACATTAGGAGGACAACAAAGTAGGTCGCCTCCGAGCAGTCATAAGATTGCACATTGACAAGTAAACAAGCGAGTCACGATATGACAGGTAATTTCACTTGAAAGGCACATAGAGTTATATGAATATTAAATGGGCAGCCATGTAACGCATGTAAATCAAGTCATATAACTCATTTCGAAGTTCACGTAATCAATTAATAAGATTATTCAACATGCAACGACATTTATGTGGGACCGGGTGCAGGAAAAGCCTATCTGTCAACATGTAATCATCGGAATCATATTTAGGGCTATAAGGGCAACTACGGGCAGCCTACTAATTACATAATTAAACACGATATTCATAGGATCAACCCTTAGCGAGTTTACCTAATCATTAGGGTTTCAATTCATGCTCACCCGTACGATTAAGCCCTAAGTTGTCACGTAATTAAACTCAAGCCATGCATTGATTAATTCAAACACCCTCAAGCATTCAAAACAGTCCACACAGCATCCCAATGCCACAATCCCAAGCATTTAATACAACAAGAGAAGCTACAATAATTTTTCTAAGCATATCAATAGGCGAAACCCTCACTACAATGGACTGTTTATTCACAATATTTGAGTCAAGCAAACAAACTCCTATTCTAGTGAACAAAATTTCAAACTAAAGCTCAAGGAGTGAACTAAATTCAGAAACAAACCTCGCATCATTTGGAGTTCGGGTTCAAGAGTTATAGCCAAAACCGTGAGACTACGCAAAACTGTCCAGATTTGCAAACATTTCAATACTTGTCGTTTTTTAGGGCCTTAGGGTCAGATTTGGCCTTAGTCCATTTCTGACAAAAATGTCCAGAACTGAAAAATATAGCAGTGAACCAATTTTCATGCATTTTGGATGTCAATTACTAAGTAAAAAATGGTTCATTCTACAAGGTCAGTGAATCTGCCAAAACCTGCTTCATTTTTCCAGACTTTCCAGATTTGGACACATTTTTATATTTTGCCATTTTTCGGATCTTAGAGTCGAAATTAGCTTTGGCCTATTTCTATAAAAAATTCTCAGAACTGGAAACACTAGTTCCCTACCAATTTTCATGCATTTTCAACCTCATTTACCTGGTAAAACTCATCTCGTACCAACAAGGCAGAAGGCTGTCACATACCCGATTTCATCTATCATCACATTCTAGCCAAATAACTTGTCATGCATGTTTACAAAAGCTCATGAACACACATATATCACAAGTAAAGAAGGAAAGATAGACATTTAAGGGCATGCATGTGGTTTTTGAAAGATTTTCAAGAAGTTTTAGCCCTCACCTTAGCAAGACAACAAAGAAGATGCACAAACTCTTGGTGAAGCACAAAGTTGATCTTTTTCCTTGCTTAGCCGAGAGACAACTTGGGATTTCTCTAATTTCCTAGCTAAGTTACCATGTTCTTAGTAGGTGCATGTGGTTAGAACAAGAAGAAAATGAAATGGAAGCTAACAACTCACCTAAGCCGAAATGAAGGTTCAAAGAGCTTGCATGTGCGTCTTTTGCACTCTAGCTTTGCTTGGTCGAGTTCCTTGGTAGCTTGGAAGTCTTGAAGAGCCTTAGGATGAAGAACTTAGCTATGGAGAGTATATTTTCAGCTAGGGCCGAGAGAGAGAGAAGAATGAGAGAAGAATGAGAGGAAATGAGAGAAAATGAAAGAAAATGAAAGCTTGATGGGCATTGATGCTTGTGTCGGCCTTGAGCATGTAAATTTCAGATTTTTGTGTCTTCAAGAAGCATTTTGAATTGTCTAGTATGGGCATGGAGTTTGTGTCGAGATGGTGGAGCTTTGGGGAGCGTTTTTGAGCCATTTTTTATTGCTTTGTTTCATTAGTTGTCATAGAATGTTTAGGTACAAATTTTGAAATTTAATTGCATGCACAAAAGCTCCTAGTGGTCGGCTAAGGATGTGTTCAAATCTGAATTTTTTGTCTTGTTTGAGCATTATTTAATTGAGTGCTTGGAATATGCAAAAGAATAAAGAATAAAGAATAAGAATGTCTAGCTTTTGGTGCAATTTCGTCTTCTAGTGCATTGACTTAGCATTTTAATATTAGTTAGTGGAGTTTGTAGGATTAATTGATGATCTAGTGCTTCGTGTAAGATGCTTTCTTGATTAGCGTGAGGGCACACTTTCCTAGGTTTAGGGCACGCACTACGAGGTAGGGCACGAACTACGAGACGAATGCACGTTTTCCAAGTAAATGCACGCAACCCTAAATGAATGCACGTAATTCAATGCAAGGCACACAAAACGAAACACGACTCTTAAACCTAGGTCAAGGCATGCAAATCTAGGTTAGGGCACACGAAATGAGGTATCGCACGTAAATCGAGGTCGGGCCTCACATCCTCCCCTCCTTAAAAGAATTTCATCCCGAAATTCAATATTACCTTTGAAATAATGCTGGATACTGTTGCTCCATCTGGTCTCGCCTTTCCCACGTTGCTTCTTCAACTCCATGATGATCCCACAACACTTTCACCATCGGTATAGATTTGCTGCGCAACTCTCGATCTTGTTGGTCTAGGATCCGAATGGGCTTCTCCTCATAAGACAAGTTCTCCCGAAGCTGCAACGGCTCTGGCTCCATGATATGCGATGGATCAGGGTGATATTTTCGCAGCATCGAAACATGAAAGACGTCGTGAATATTGGAGAGGTTTTGGGGTAGCTCTAGGCAATACACCAATTTGCCAACTTTCTCAATTATCTCAAAGGGTCCCACAAACTTCGGGCTCAACTTTCCACCCTTGCCGCGTTTAATCAGTCCCCTCCGGGGTGATATCTTCAAGAACACCTTGTCGCCGACCTCAAACTCTAGGCTTCGTCTCCGTTGGTCTGCATAACTTTTCTGCCTGCTCTGGGCGGTAAGCATCCATTTCCGGATGAGGTGGATATTATCAACAGTCTTCATAAGTTCAGGTAGAAGGGTCGGGTCAAAAGTCTTCATCTCACCTACTTCATCCCAGTAAATTGGGGATCGACACTTATGTCCATACAATGCCTCAAATGGGGCCATCCCGATAGTGGCCTGATAACTATTATTATAAGCGAACTCCGCTAGAGACAGGTATTTCTCCCAACCTTTCCCGAAGTCTAAAACACACGCCCTCAGCATATCCTCCAGAATCTGAATAGTTCTCTCAGATTGTGCATCAGTCTGAGGGTGATAAGCCGTGCTGAAACTCAACTTCGTTCCCAAAGCTTCTTGCAATCTCTTCCAAAATCGGGAAGTAAAACGTGGATCCCTATCCAATACAATACTCACAAGCATCCCATGTAATCTTATAATCTCCGCCACATACATATCTCCCAATTTCTCAGGGCTATCCTCCTTGTTCATCGGTAAGAAATGCGCTGACTTAGTCAATCTATCCACTATGACCCAAATGGCGTCATGACCCTTTTGTGACCTGGGCAGGTCCATGACAAAGTCCATTGTTATATGTTCCCATTTCCATTGAGGAATTTCTAACGGCTGAAGCACACCTGCTGGTCGTTGATGTTCTGCTTTGACTCTCTGGCAAGTCAAACACCGTGCCACAAACTCCGCAATCTCTCTCTTCATGTTATTCCACCAATAGTGTTGCTTTCTTTAATCTTCTGAAACTGTTGGTCCTTCCATTGAGCCTCTCGTAATTCAGACAACAAGGTCGATTGAACTTGTGTAGTGGCAAAAAGTAACCCTTTTTGAGTCAATTGTGGTTTCCACAAAAATGCTTCCTCGAACAACTCTTGCACATTAACTTCCAGTTTTGCCATGCTTGCTTTCCGACTTAAGGCATCTGCAACTATATTTGCTTTACCGGGCACATAATTGATTGTGCAGTTATAATCATCCAAAAGCTCCATCCACCGTCTTTGCCTCATGTTCAACTCTTTTTGTGAGAACAAGTATTTCAAGCTCTTGTGATCAGTAAACACCTCGAACTTGTTACCCTACAGATAATGCCTCCATTTCTTGAGTGCAAACACGATAGCCGCTAACTCCAAATCATGCGTCGGGTAATTCAATTCATACGGCTTCAGTTTCCTAGAAGCATACGCAATCACTCTACCATTTTGCATCAATATACAACCCAGTCCTTCCTTCGAAGCATTGCTATAGATTACAAAACCTTGACTTCCTTCAGGCAATGCTAGAACAGGTGCGGTAATCAATCTTTTCTTCAATTCTTGGAAGCTGTTCTCGCACTTGTCATCCCACACGAACTTTGTTTTCTTTTGAGTGAGCTTTGTGAGCGGTCCTGCAATCTTTGAGAAATCCTTCACGAACCTCCGATAATAGCCGGCTAGACCAAGAAAACTCCGAACTTCCGTAACATTTTCTGGCTTCTTCCAAGACATCACCACTTCTATCTTCGCTGGATCCACTGCTATTCCCTCTTGGGATATGATGTGCCCCAAAAATGCAATTTGCTGCAACCAAAACTCGCACTTGCTAAACTTTGCATACAATTGATGCTCTCGATGTTTCTGCAGTACCAACCGCAGATGTTGTTCAAGCTCAGCCTCGGATTTCGAGTATACCAAAATATCATCAATAAAGATCACCACAAATTGGTCCAAGTAGGGTTGAAACACCCTGTGCATCAAGTCCATAAAAGCTGCAGGGGCATTAGTTAGTGCAAATGGCATCACTACATATTCATAATGGCCATATCTCGTCCTAAAAGTCGTTTTAGGCACATCATCCTTTTTGATCCACAACTGATAGTACCCTTGCCTCAAGTTGAGTTTTGAATACACTTTGCTCCTTGAAGTTGATCAAACAACTCGTCGATTAGTGGAAATGGGTATTTATTCTTGACGGTCACTTGGTTCAATCCTTGGTAATCGATGCATAACCTTAACATTCTGTCTTTCTTCTTTACAAATAGGACTGGTGCACCCCACGGAGAAGAACTTGGTTGAACAAACCCCCTCTTCAACAATCCTTGCAATTGGTCCTTCAATTCTTGTAGCTCGGTTGGTGCCATACGATAGGGAGCTTTAGATATCGGCTGGGTGCCAGGTAGTAATTCTATAATGAACTCGATCTCCCGATTCAGGGGTAAACCGGGTAATTCTTCTCGCTATTGACTAGTATCTATCATAGGATTATGAAGTATCAGGTAAGGACTAAGTAAAATGAATGTATCCAATCTTAAGTAGGTACTCATTGTTAAGCTAAGATCAACAGGTACTTTTGTAACAAGGATTAACAAACAAACGAGACATAGTATCATGCTATGTTGTCAATCAAACGAGACTTCGAGATAACTAGTAGGCGTTTCGATTGGTGAGAAATAGTAATCTTAGCTAGAAATGAAATTGAGATTGGAAATTTTGAGGCCTTTAGAAAACTAGGTCAGACTAAAGAGCCCAATTACAGCCGTTATGCTGCTGGTTTTTTGGAGAATTTGTGGAGTTTAGGTTAAACGTTAAGTGCTAAACCTTCTTGAACGATTAAGTACGTGAAAGGACTTGAAAGTTTAGATCACTCCCTAGTCTAACCTCTATAGGTCTGTCACGCCCCAACCCGGCCTATAAAGGTTAGACTAGGGTGTGATCTAACGTTCAAGTCATATCACATACTTAACCATTTTTGAAGATTTAACACTTAACGTTTTGGCCTAAAGTCCAAAATTTTCTGGAAAACCGGTAGTATAACAGTTGTAATTGGGCTCTTTGGTTTGACCTAATTATCTAAATGCCTCAAATTTACCATCTCAATTTCATTTCCAACTAGGATTACTATTTACCATCAATTGAAATGCCTACTGGTTATCTCGATGTCTCGTTTGATTAGTAACCTAGCATGATACTATGTCTCGTTTGTTCGTTTATCCTCGTTACAAAAGTACCTATTGATCCTAGCTTAATAACGTGTACCTACTTAAGATTTGGTTGGTTCATTTTACTTAGCCTTTACCTAATACTTCATACTCCTATTATAGATACTAGCAGTAATAATAGCAAAACGATCATAGTAGTGTCTAGTGTTTGTCTAGTTAATATCAATACAAACCAAAACTAGACCCCAAATTACAACGGGGGTCTTTTACATTACACATCAAGCAACATAAAAAGAAATAGTCTTCAAGTAGCATAGTTCACAAATAGCCATAATCACGCAAGGCACATAGGACAAGCAATCACTCCAAGGAATTATCATTAGGCACATCGTCCTCAGGTACCTGTTCTTGATCTTCTTCACCTTAGATGATTAAAGAGAGTGAGTCCTTATGAACTCAGTGAGGGGGAACGAGAAATAGGTTTTAAAACTCATTTTTCGGTTCAACTTATGAAAATCCTTTTGCAAGCATGAATATAACGCAATTAAGTACATAACAATAATACAAAGTAAGGAACACAATTACCAGTCTTTCCTCCTCGAGGTTCTCTAGGAACCAAGCGAGAGTACTTATACATATAGAAAAAGGATACGGTGAGCTTTTGCTCTCAGTTGTTGCGGCCGACTTCAAATCATCCCCTTAACACGCCAAGTGGGTGTACTCCGGATGTACCCCAAAATCCTACGACCCAAATCTCCAAGGAAGTCAAGACCCCAAGCGAGAGAGGGAATAGGACCATGGTAGTCACGGTTGCACCGGCAAGCCCGATGCCGCCCGGTGTGCGTGAACGTTACCATGCCAGAATGAAAGGTTGCAACCTTGTATGCAATGCACATTTATGACATTTAATATATTACATTAGGAGGACAACAAAGTAGGTTGCATCCGGACAGTCATAAGATTGCACATTGACAAGTAAACAAGCGAGGCACGAATAGACAAGAAATTTCACTTGAAAAGCATATGGAGTTATATGAACATTAAACGGGCAGCCATGTAACGCACGTAATTCAAGTCATATAACTCATTTCAATGTCCATGTAATCAAATAATAAGGTTATTCAACATGCAACAATAATCTACATGGTTCGGATGCAAGAAAGGCCTATTTGTCAGCATGCAACGAATCAAAATCACATTTAGGGCTATAAGGGCAACTACGGGCAGCCTACTAAGCATATAATTACACTCAATATTCAAAGGATCAATACTTAGCAAGTTTACCTAGTCACTAGGGTTTCCATTTCGTGCTTACCCGTGCGATTAAACCTCAAGTCAACTCAAAATCAATCTCAAGCCATACATCAATTAATTCAAACATCCCCAAGTATTCAAAACAGTCCACACAACATCCCAATGCCACAATCTCAAGCATTTAATTCAACAAGAGAAGTTACAACAATTTTACCAAGCACATAACTAAGTGAAATCCTCACTGCAATAGGCTGTATTCTCACAATCGTTAAGACAATAAAAAAATATCCAATACCAGTGAATAAGATGTAAAATTAAAGCTTAAGAAATGAACTAAAATCAGAAACAAACCTTGCATCATTTGGAGTTCGAGATCAATAGCTATGGCCAAAACAGTGGGATTGCACAAAACTGTCCAGATTTGCACACATTTCGATAATTGTCATTTTTGAGGTCTTTAGGATCAGATTTGGCCTTAGTCCATTTCTGACAAAAATGTCCAGAACTGAAAAATCTAGCAGTAAACCATATTTCACACATTTTGGACATCATTTACTAAGTCAAAATTTGTTCGTTCCACAAGGTCAGTGCATCCACCAAAACCTGCTTCATTTTTCCAGACTTCCAGATTTGGACACATTTTAATGATTTGGCATTTTTAGGACCTTAGAGTCAAAATTAGCTTTGGCCTATTTCTATGAAAAATGTTCAAAACTGATAAAAATAGTCACCTACCAATTTTCATGCATTTTCAATATAATTTGCCTAGCTAAACTCACCTCGCAACAAGAAGTCAGAGAGCTGTCAACAAACCCTATTTCATGTATCATCATCTTCAAGCCAAAATCTTGCCATGCATGGTTGTAAAAGCTTATGAACACACAAATAACTCAAGTAAAGAAGCAAAGACATACATTTAAGAGCATGCATGTGGATTTTTGAAGGATTTTCAAAAGGTTTTAGCCCTCACCTTGACAAATCAACAAGAAGATGCACAAAACTTGATGAAGCACAATTTTCTTCTTCTTCCTTGCTTAGCCAAGACACCACCCGATTTCTCTCTATTTTTCCTAGCTTAGTGGCCAAGTTCTTAGTACATGCATGTGGTTAGAACAATAAGAAAAGAAATGGAACCTAGTAAACTCACCAAGGCCGAAAATGGTGACTCAAAAAGCTTGCTTGTGTGATTCTTGCATCCTAACTAGCGTGATCGAGTTTCTTGTTTGTGGCTTGTCTAGATTAACTATGGTATGATGAAGATGAGCTATGAAGGTAAGAAACTCAGCCAAGGCGGAGGGAGAGAGAGAAGAATGAGAGGGAGAGAGAGAAATGTGAGAGGAAGATGAGAGAAATGAAAAAAAAACAAAAGCCTTGCATTTGATGAAGCATGTTCGGCCTTGGGCAGCAAAATTTCAGATTTATGTCTTCAAGATGCTTGAATTTTGAAGTGTTTAGCATGGGCAAGGGAGCAATGTCGAGAATGGTAGAGTTTTGAGGAGATTTTGAGCAATTTTTTATGCATTTGTGTCATAGAATGTCATAAAATGTTTGGGAATAAGATTTGAATTATGCAAAGCAAGCACAAAGCCCTTGTAGTGGTCGGCCAAGGCAATAAAAAGTCTGATCTTTTGTCATCTTATGTGCATTATTTAATTGTGTGTTGAAAGTGCAAAAAGAATAAGGATAAAGAATAAGGAATGTCTAGCTTTTTGTGAGATTTTGTCTTCTAGTGGGTTGAATTAGTAATTTAATAATAGTTAGTGGATTTTGTAGGATTAATTAATGACCTAATGCTTCGTGCAAGATGCTTTCTTGATTAGCGTGAGGGCACACTTTCCTAGGTCTAGGGCACATACTATGAGGTAGGACACGAACTACGAGATGAATGCACGTTTTTCTAATAAATGCACGCAATCCTAAATGAATGCACGTAATTTAATGCATGGCACACAAAATGAACACAATTCTTAAACCTAGGTCAAGGCACACAAATCTAGATTAGGGCACACAAAACGAGGTATTGTACGCAAATCGAGGTCGGGCCTCACAAGGTCCGGTTCGGGCGTGACAAAGGTAACGTGGGATTCAGGAATAGAAATGTGATGGATTAGGTTCTCGTCCTTTTCGCTGCTCACGACGTACGATTCGGAACGAAAAAACAGCGCAAAAGAAGAAAAATGTCCCGAAACTGATGAAAACATTCGATTTTGGGAATTGAAAACAGGCACAGCCTAGCAGGCTTGCTGCCCTAGTCGTAGAGCTCTCAGAGAGATTTACAACGGTATGTTGTGCACCGCGTAACTCCTTACGGATGAAAAGTTATGGGCAACGGAGCGACGGAGACCTGGTCACAAGCCCCACGCCCTCAGTTTACAGGCCCAACCTCTACATGAAGTGAAGTTGTCTTGCCCAAGGTGCCATGGGATTTGGTAATAGAAATGTGATGGATTAGGTTATCATCTTTTTCGTAGCTCACGACGTACGATCCGAGATGAAAAAATAGCGCAAAAGAAGAAAAGTGTCTCGAAACTGATGAAAATGTCCAATTTTGGGCTCCAAAAATAGGCGTAGCCGAGCAGGCTTCCTGCCCTATCGTAGAGCTCTCAGAGAGCTTTCCAACGGTATGTTGTACGCCGCGTAACTCCTTACGGATCAAAAGTAATGGGCATCGAAGCGACAGAGACCTGGTTACAAGCCCCATACCCTCGGTTTGCGAGCGCATCTTCTATGAGAGGTGAAGTTGTCTTGTCCAAGGTGCTATGGGATTCGGCAATAGAAATGTGATGGATTAGCTTGTCGTCCTTTTCCCTGCTCACGATGTACAATCCGGGACGGAAAAACAGCGTAAAAGAAGAAAAGTGTCCTACAACTGATGGAAACGTTCAACTTTGGGCTCTGAAAATAGTTACAGTCGAGTAAGCTTGCTGCCCCTGTCATATAGCTCTCAGAGAGCTTTCCAACGGTATGCTGTGCGCCACGTAACACCTTATGGATCAAAAGTTATGGGTACCGGAGCGACAGAGACATGGTCACAAGACCTACGCCCTCGGTTTGCGGGCCCAGCCTCTACTTGAAGTGAAGTTGTCTTGCCCAATGTGCCGTGGGATTTGGTAATAGAAAAGAGATGGATTAGCTTGTCGTCCTTTTTGCGACTCACGACGTACGATCCGGGACGAAAAAATAGCGTAAAAGAAGAAAAGTGTCCCGAAACTTATGAAAACATTCGATTTTGAGATCCAAAAATAGGTGCCGCCATGCAGGCTTGCTGCCCTGTCGTAGAGCTCTCGGAGAGCTGTCCAACGGTATGATGTGCGCCGCGTAACTCCTTACGGATCAAAAGTTATGGGCACCAGAGCAATGGAGACCTGGTCACAAGCCCCACGCCCTCGGTTTGTGGTCCCAACCTCTACGTGAAGTGAAGTTGTCTTGCCCAAGGTGCTATAGGATTCGGTAATAGAAATGTGATGGATTAAGTTATCGTCCTTTTCGCGGCTCACGAAGTGCGATCCGAGATGAAAAAATAGCGCAAAAGAAGAAAAGTGTCCCAAAACTAACGAAAAGGTTCGATTTTGGGCTCCAAAAACAGGCGCAGTCAAGCAACCTTGTTGCCCCCATCGTAGATCTCTCAGAGAGCTTTCCAATGGTATGCTGTACGCGGCGTAACTCCTTACAGATCAAAAGTTATGGGCACCGGAGCAACGGAGACCTGGTCCTAGGCCCCACGTCCTCGATTTGCGGGCCCAGCCTCTACGTGAAGTGAAGTTGTCTTGCCCAAGGTGCCGTGGGATTCAGTAATAGAAATGTGATGGATTAGCTTGTCGTCCTATACGCAACTCACGACGTATGATCCGGGATAAAAAATAGCACAAAAGAAGAAAAGTGTCTCAAAACTGATGAAAACGTTCAACTTTGGGCTCCAAAAACAGGTGCAGCCGAGCAAGCTTGCGGCCCCTATCGTATAGCTCTTGGAGAGATTTCCAATGGTATGCTGTGCGTCGCGTGACGCCTTACATATCAAAAGTTATGGGCACCGCAGCGATAGAGACCTGGTCACAAGCCTCACTCCCTCGGTTTACGGGCCCAACCTCTACATGAAGTGAAGTTGTCTTGCCCAAGGTGCCATGTGATTCAGTAATAGGAATGTGATGGATTAGGTTATCGTCTTTTTTGCAGCTAACGACGTACGATCCGGGAAGAAAAAACAGCGCAAAAGAAGAAAAGTGTCCTGAAACTGATGAAAATGTTCAATTTTGGGCTCCAAAAACATGCGCAGCCAAGCAGACTTGTAGCCCTATCGTAGAGCTCTTATAGTGCTTTCCAACAGTATGCTGTACAACACGTAACTCCTTACAGATCAAAAGTTATGGGCATCGGAGCGACGGATACCTGGTCACAACCCCTACACCCTCGGTTTACGGGCACAGCCTCTACGAGAGGTGAAGTTGTCTTGTCCATGGTACCGTGGGATTCGGTAATAGAAATGTGATGGATTAGCTTGTCGTCCTTTTCGCTGCTCACGACGTACAATCTGGGACGAAAAACCAGCGCAAAAGAAGAAAAGTATCCCGAAACAAATGAAAACGTTCAACTTTGGGCTCCAAAAATAGGCGCAGCCAAGTAGGCTTGCTGCTCCCGTCGTATTGCTCTCGGAGAGCTTTCCAACGGAATGCTATGCGCCGCGTAACGCCTTTCAGATCAAAAGTTATGGGCACCAAAGCAACAGAGACCTGGTCACAAGCCCCATGCCCTAGGTTTGCGGGCCCAGCCTCTACATGAAGTGAGGTTGTCTTGCCAAGGTGCCGTGGGATTTGGTAATAGAGTTGTGATGGATTAGGTTGTCGTCCTTTTCGCGGCTTACGACGTACTATCTTGGATGTCAAAATAGCGTAAAAGAAGAAAAGTATCCCAAAACTGATGAAAACATTCGATTTTGACATCCTAAAATAGGCGCAGCCAAGCAGGATTGTTGCCCCTGTCGTAGAGCTCTCAGAGAACTTTCCAACAGAATGCTGTACACCGCGTAACTCCTTACGGATCAAAAGTTATGGGCACCAGAGCGACGGACACCTGGTCACAAGCCCCACGCCCTCGGTTTGTGGGCCTAACCTCTACGTGAAGTGAAGTTGTCTTGCCCAAGGTGCTGTGAGATTCGGTAATAGAAATGTGATGGATTAGGTTGTTGTCCTTTTCGCGGCTCACAACGTGCGATTCGGGATGAAAAAATAGTGCAAAAGAAGAAAAGTGTCCCAAAACTCATGAAAACGTTCGATTTTGTGCTCCAAAAACAGGAATAGTTGAGCAGGCTTGCTGCCCCTATCGTAGAGCTCTCCGAGAGCTTTCCAATGGTATGCTGTACGTCGCGTAACTCCTTACAGATCAAAAGTTATGGGCACCGGAGCGACAGAGACTTGGTCACAAGCCCCACGCCCTCGGTTTGCGGGCCCAACCTCTACATAGAGTGAAGTTGTGTTGCCCAAGGTGCCGTGGGATTCGATAATTGAAATGTGATGGATTATGTTATCGTTTTTTTCGCGGCTCATGACGTATGATCCTGGACGAGAAAACAGCACAAAAGAAGAAATGTATCCCAAAACTCAAGAAAAGATTCGATTTTGATCTCCGAAAACAGGCACAGCCAAGCAGGCTTGCTGTCCTCGTCGTAGAGCTCTCATAGAGCTTTCCATCGGTATGTTGTACGGTGCGTAACTCCTTACAGATCAAAAGTTATGGGCACCGGAGCAATGGAGACCTGGTCCCAAGTCCTACGCCCTCGGTTTGTGGGTCCAGCTTCTACGTGAAGTGAAGTTGTCTTGCCCAATATGCCATGGGATTCAGTAATAGAAATGTGATGTATTAGCCTGTCGTCCTTTGAGCGGCTCATGACGTATGATTCGGAACGAAAAAACAGCGTAAAAGAAAAAAAGTGTCTCGAAACTGATGAAAATGTTCAACTTTGGGCCCGAAAAGAAGCGCAACCGAGCAGGCTTGCTGCCCCCGTCGTAAAGCTCTCGGAGAGCTTTCCAACGGTATGATGTGCGCCGCGTAACGCCTTACGAATCAAAAGTTATGGGCAACGGAGGGACAAAGACTTGGTCACAAGCCCCACGCCCTCGGTTTGCGGGCCAAACCTCTACATAAAGTGAAGTTGTCTTGCCCAAGGTACCGTAGGATTCGGTAATAGAAATGTGAAGGATTAGGTTGTCGTCCTTTTCGCTGCTCATGACTTACGATCCAGGATGAAAAAGCAGCGCAAAAGAAGAAAAGTGTCCCGAAACTGATGAAAATATTCAATTTTGGGCTCCGAAAATAGGTGCAGCCGAGCAAGTTTGCTGCCCACGTCATAGATCTCTCAGAGAGCTTTCCAACGGTATGCTGTCTGCTGCGTAACTCCTTACGGATCAAAAGTTATGGGCATCGGAGCGACGGAGACCTGGTCACAAGCCCCACGCCCTCGGTTTGCAGGCCCATCCTCTACATGAAGTGAAGTTGTCTTCCTCAAGGTGCCATGGGATTCGGTAATAGAAATTTGATGGATTAGGTTATCGTCCTTTTCGCGGCTCACGACAAACGATCCGAGATGAAAAAATAGCACAAAAGAAGAAAAGTGTCCCGAAACTAAAGAAACGTTCAATTTTGGGCTCCGAAAATAGGCGCAGCAAATCATGCTTGCTGCCCCCGTCGTAGAGCTCTCAGAGAGCTTTCCAACGGTATGCTGTACGCTACGTAACTTCTTACGGATCAAAAGTTATGGGCACAGGAGCAACGGAGACCTGGTCCCAAGCCCCACGCCCTCGGTTTGTGGGCCCAGCCTCTACGTGAAGTGAAGTTGTCTTGCCCAAGGTGCCGTGGGATTTGGTAATAGAAATGTAATGGATTAGGCTATCGTCTTTTTCACGGCTCACGAAGTACGATCCGGGATGAAAAAATAGCTCAAAAGAAGAAAAGTATCCCGAAACTGATGAAAACGTTTGATTTTGGGCTCAAAAAATAGGTGCAGCCGAGCAGGCTTGCTACTCTATTGTAGGGCTCTCATAGAGATTTCCAACGGTATGCTGTACGCCGCGTAACTCCTTACGGATCAAAAGTTATGGGCATCGGAGAGACAGAGCCCTGGTCACAAGCCCCACACTCTCGGTTTGCGGGCCCAGCCTCTGCGAGAGGTAAAGTTGTCTTGCCCAAGGTGCCATGGGATTCGGTAATAGAAATGTAATAGATTAGATTGTCGTCCTCTTCACTGCTCAAGACGTATAATCCGGGATGAAAAAACAGCGCAAAACAAGAAAATTGTACCGAAACTGATGAAAACGTTCAACTTTTTGCTCTGAAAACAGGCGCAGCCGAGCAGGCTTGCTATCCACGTCGTATAGCTCTCGGAGAGCTTTCCAACGGTATGCTATGCGCCACGTAACTCCTTACGGACCAAAAGTTATGGGCATCGGAACGACGGAGACCTGGTCACAAGCCCCACGCCCTCGGATTGTGGGCCCAGCCTCTACATGAAGGGAAGTTGTCTTGCCCAAGGTGTTGTGAGATTTCGTTGTCATCCATTTCGCGGCTCACGACGTACGATCCGGGATGAAAAAACATCGCAAAAGAAGAAAAGTATCCCGAAACTATTGAAAACGTATGATTTTGGGCTCCAAAAATAGGTGCAGCCGAGCAATCTTTCTTCCTACGTCGTATAGCTCTCGGAGAGCTTTCCAACGGTATGCTATGCGCCACGTAACTCCTTACGGACCAAAAGTTATGGGCATCGGAACGACGGAGACCTGGTCACAAGCCCCACGCCCTCTGTTTGCAGGCCCAATCTCTACATGAAGTGAAGTTGTCTTCCCAAGGTGCCATGGGATTCGGTAATAGAAATGTGATGGATTAGATTGTCATCCTTTTCGCTACTCACGACGTACAATCCGGGACGAAAAAACAGCGCAAAAGAAGAAAAATGTACCGAAACTGATGAAAATGTTCGATTTTGGGCTCCAAAAATAGGCGCGGCTGAGCAGGCTTGTTGCCCCTATTGTAGAGCTCTTAGAGAGATTTCCAACGGTATGATGTACGCCGCGTAACTCCTTACGGATCAAAAGTTATGGGCACCGGAGGGATAGAGACCTAGTCACAAGCCCCACGCCCTCGGTTTACGGGTCCAACCTCTACATGAAGTGAAGTTGTCTTGCCCAAGGTGCCGTGGGATTCGGTAATAGAAATGTGATAGATTAGGTTGTCGCCCTTTTCGCGGCTCACGACGTACGATCCGGGACGAAAAAATAGCGCAAAAGAATAAAAGTATCCCGAAAGGGTTAAAAATGTTCAATTTTGGGGTCTGAAAATAGGCGCAGCCGAGCAGGCTTGCTGCCCACATCGTAGAGCTCTTAGAGAGCTTTTCAACGGTATGATGTGCGCCGCGTAACGTCTTACAGATCAAAAGTTATGGGCATCGGAGCGACAGAGACCTGGTCACAAGCCCCACGTCCTCGGTTTGCAGGCCTAACGTCTACATGAAGTGAAGTTGTCCTGCTCAAGGTGCCATGGGATTCGGTAATAGAAATGTGATGGATTAGGTTATCATCCTTTTCGCGGCTCACGACATACGATCTGGGATGAAAAAACAGCGCAAAAGTAAAAAAGTGTCCCGAAACTAAAGAAAACATTCGATTTTGTTCTCAGAAAATAGGCACAGCAAAGCATGCTTGCTGCCCCTGTCGTAGAGCTCTTAGAGAGCTTTCCAACGGTATGCTGTACGCTGCGTAACTCCTTACGGATCAAAAGTTATGGGCACCAGAGCAACGGAGACCTGGTCCCAAGCCCCAAGCCCTCGGTTTGCGGGCCCAGCCTCTATGTGAAGTGAAGTTGTCTTGCCCAAGGTGCCATGGGATTCGGTAATGGAAATGTGATGGATTAGCTTGTCGTCCTTTGCGCGGCTCACGACGTACGATCCGGGACAGAAAAACAGCGCAAAAGAAGAAAAGTGTCCTGAAATTGATGAAAACATTCAATTTTGGGCTCCAAAAATAGGCACAGCCGAGCAGGCTTGCTGCCCCATCGTAGAGCTCTCAAAGATCTTTCCAACGGTATGTTGTGCGCCGTGTAACTCCTTACGGATGAAAAGTTATGGGCATCGGAGCGACGAAAACCTGGTCACAAGCCCCACGCCCTCGGTTTGCAGGCCCAACCTCTACATGAAGTTAAGTTGTCTTCCAAAGGTGCCATGGGATTCGATAATAGAAATGTGATGGATTAGGCTAGCTTCTTTTTCGCGGCTCACGACGTACGATCCGGGATGAAAAAATAGCACAAACGAAGAAAAGTGTCCCGAAACTCATGAAAACGTTTGATTTTTGGCACCAAAAATAGGCGCAGCTGAGCAGGCTTGCCACCCTATTGTAGGGCTCTCAGAGAGCTTTCCAACGGTATGCTGTACGCCGTGTAACTCCTTACGGATCAAAAGTTATAGGCATCGGAGAGACGGAGCCCTGGTCACAAGCCCCATACCCTCGGTTTGCTGGCCCAGCCTCTATGAGAAGTGAAGTTGTCTTGCCCAAGGTGCCATGGGATTCGGTAATAGAAATGTGATGGATTAGATTGTCGTCCTTTTCGCTGCTCACGACGTACAATCCGGGATAAAAAAACAGCGTAAAAGAGAAAAAGTGTACCGAAATTGATGAAAATGTTCAAATTTGGGCTCCGAAAACAGGCGCAGTCGAGTATGCTTGTTGCCCTCATCGTATAGCTCTCGGAGAGCTTTCCAACAGTATGCTGTGCACCGCGTAATGCCTTGCGGATCAAAATGTATAGGCACTGGAGCAACTGAGACCAAGTCACAAGCCCGATACCCTCGGATTGCGGGCCCAGCCTCTACATAAAGTGAAGTTGTCTTGCCCAAGGTGCCATCGGATTTGGTAATAGAAATGTGTTGGATTAGGTTGTCGTCCATTTCGCGGCTCACAACGTACGATCTAGGATGAAAAAACAACGTAAAAGAAGAAAAGTGTCCTGAAATTGATGAAAACATTCGATTTTGGCATCCGAAAATAGGCACAGCCAAGCAAGCTTGCTACCGCCGTCGGAGAGCTCTCAGAGAGCTTTCCAACGGTATGTTGTGCGTCGCGTAACTCCTTAAGGATCAAAAGTTATAGGCACCAGAGCGACGGAGACCAGGTCACAAGCACCACGTCCTTGGTTTGTGGGCCTAACCTCTACGTGAAGTGAAGTTGTCTTGCCCAAGCTGTCATGGAATTTGGTAATAGAAATGTGATGTATTAGGTTGTCGTCCTTTTCGCAGCTCAAGACGTGCGATCCAGGACGAAAAAACAGCGCAAAAGAAGAAAAGTATCCTGAAATAGATGAAAACATTCAATTTTTGGCACCAAAAATAGGTGCAGCTCAGCAGGCTTGCTGTCCCTATCGTAGAGCTCTCAGAGAGCTTTCCAATGGTATGCTGTATGCCGCGTAACTCTTTACGGATCAAAAGTTATGGGAACCGGAGCGACAGAGACCTGGTCACAAGCCCCACGCCCTCGGTTTGCGGGCCCAGCCTCTACATGAAGTGAAGTTGTGTTGCCCAAGGTGTTGTGGGACTCGGTAACTGTAATGTGATGGATTAGGTTGTCGTCCTTTGCGCGGCTCACGACATACGATACGGGACGAAAAAATAGCGTAAAAGAAGAAAAGTATCCTAAAACTGATGAAAATGTTCAACTTTGGATCCGAAAACAAGCGGAGCCGAGTAGGATTGCTGCCCCCATCGTAGAGCTCTCAGAGAGCTTTCCAACGGTATGCTGTGCGCTGCGAAACGCCTTAAGAATCAAAAGTTATGGGCACCGGAGGGACAGAGACCTGGTCACAAGCCCCACGCCCTCGGTTTACGGGTCTAACCTCTACATGAAGTAAAGTTGTCTTGCCCAAGGTGCCGTGGGATTCGGTAATGGAAATGTGATGGATTAGATTGTCGTCATTTTCGCGGCTCACGACGTACATTCCGGGACGAAAAAATAGTGCAAAAGAAGAAAAATATCCCAAAACTATTGAAAATGCTCGATCTTGGGCTCCGAAAATAAGCTCAGCCGAGTAGGCTTCCTGCCCACGTCATAGAGCTCTCAGAGAGTTTTCCAACGGTATGCTGTGCGCCGCGTAACTCCTTACGGATCAAAAGTTATGAGTATCGGAGCGACGAACACCTGGTCACAAGCCCTACGTCCTCGATTTGCAAGCCCAACCTCTACATGAAGTGAAGTTGTCCTGCTCAAGGTGCCGTGGGATTCAGTAATAGAAATGTGATAGATTAGATATCGTCATTTTCGCGGCTCACGACATACAATCCGGGATGACAAAATAACGCAAAAGTAGAAAAGTGTCCCGAAACTGAAGAAAACGTTCGATTTTGGGCTCCAAAAATAGGTGCAGCAAGCGTTGCTTGCTGCTCCCCTCGTAAAGCTCTCAGAGAGCTTTCCAACGGTATGTTGTACGCTGTGTAACTCTTTACGGATCAAAAGTTATGGGCACCGGAGCAATGGAGACCTGGTCCCAAGCCCCATGCCCTCGGTTTGTGGGCCCAGCCTCTACGTGAAGTGAAGTTGTCTTGGCCAAGGTGCCATGGGATTCGGTAATCGAAATGTGATGGATTAGCTTGTCGTCCTTTGCGCGGCTCATGACGTACTATCCGGGACCAAACAACAGCGCAAAAGAAGAAAAATATCCCGAAATTGATAAAAACATTCAATTTTGGGCTCCAAAAATAGGCACAGCCGAGCAGGATTGCTGCCCCCATCGTAGAACTCTCAAATAGCTTTCCAACGGTATGTTGTGCGCTGCGTAACTCCTCACGAATGAAAAGTTATGGGCATCGGAGCAACGGAGACCTGGACATAAGCCCCACGCCCTCGGATTGCAGGCCCAACCTCTACATGAAGTGAAGTTGTCTTCCCAAGGTGCCATGGGATTCGGTAATAGAAATGTGATGGATTAGGCTATCGTCTTTTTTGCAGCTCAAGACGTACGATCCGGGATGTAAAAACAGCGCAAAAGAAGAAAAGTGTCCTGAAACTCATGAAAACGTTCAATTTTTGGCACCAAAAATAGGCGCAGCCGAGTAGGCTTGCTACCTTATCGTAGGGCTCTCAGAGAGCTTTCCAACAGTATGCTGTACACTGCGTAACTCTTTACTGATCAAAAGTTATGGGCTTCGGAAAGACGGAGCCCTAGTCACAAGCCCCACACCCTCGGTTTTCGGGCCCAGCCTCTACGAGAAGTGAAGTTTTCTAGCCCAAGGTGCTGTGGGATTCGGTAATAGAAATTTGATGGATTAGCTTGTCGTCCTTTTCGTAGATCATGACGTACAATCAGCGACGAAAAAATAGCGCAAGAGAATAAAAGTGTCCTGAAACTGATGAAAACATTCAACTTTGGGCTCCGAAAATAGGCACAGCCAAGCAGGCTTGCTGCCCCTGTCGTATGGCTCTCGGAGAGCTTTCCAACGATATGCTGTGCACCGCGTAATGCCATACGGATCAAAATGTATAGGCACTGGAGCAACTGAGACCAAGTCACAAGCCCGATACCCTCGGATTGCGGGCCCAGCCTCTACATAAAGTGAAGTTGTCTTGCCCAAGGTGCCGTTGGATTCAGTAATAGAAATGTGATGGGTTAAGTTGTCGTCCTTTTCACGACTCACGACTTACGATCCAGGACGAAAAAACAACTGAAAAGAAGAAAAGAGGCCCGAAATTGATGAAAACATTCAATTTTGGCATCCGAAAATAGGCACAGCCAAGCAAGCTTGCTACCGCCGTCGGAGAGCTCTCAGAGAGCTTTCCAACGGTATGCTGTGCGTCACGTAACTTCTTACGGATCAAAAGCTATGGGCAATGGAGTGACGGAGACTAGGTCACAAGCCCCACGCCATCGGTTTGCGAGCCCAGTCTCTACGTGAAGTGAAGTTGTCTTGCCCAAGTTGTCGTGGGATTCAGTAATAGAAATGTGATGGATTAGATTGTTGTCCTTTTCGCGGCTCACGACGTACAATCCGGGACGAAAAAATAGCGCAAATCATAAAAAGTGTACCGAAACTGATGAAAACATTCGATTTTTGGCTCCAAAAATAGGCACAGCCGAGCAGGCTTGCTGCCCCTATCGTATAGCTCTCAGAGAGCTCTCCAACGGTATGCTGTCCGCCGTGTAACGCCTTACGGATCAAAAGTTATGGGCACCGGAGTAATAGAGACCTGGTCATAAGCCCCACGCCTTGGTTTGCGGGCCCAACCTCTTCATGAAGTGAAGTTGACTTGCCCAAGGTGCCCTAGAATTCGGTAATAGAAATGTGATGGATTAGGTTCTCGTCCTTTTCACAGCTCACGATATACCATTCGGGAGGAAAAAATAGCGCAAAAGAAGAAAAGTATCCCGAAACTGATGAAAACGTTCGATTTTGGGCTCCAAAAATAGGCGCAGCAGAGCAGGCTTAATGCCTTAGTGTAGAGCTCTCAGATAGCTTTCCAACGGTATGCTGTGCGCCGCGTAACTCTTACGGATCAAAAGTTATAGGCACCAGAGCGATGGAGACCTGGTCACAAGCCCCACGCCCTCGATTTGCAGGCCCAACCTCTACTTGAAGTGAAGTTGTCTTGCCCAAGGGGCAGTGGGATTCAGTAATAGAAATGTGATGGATTAGGTTGTCGTCCTTTTTGCATCTCACGACGTACGATTCGGGAAAAAAAAATAGTGCAAAAAAAGAAAAGCGTCTCGAAACTATTGAAAAAGTTCAATTTTGGGCTCCGAAAATAGGCTCAGCCGAGCAGGCTTACTGCCCACGTCATAGAGCTCTCAGAGAGCTTTCTAACGGTATGCTGTGCGGCGCGTAACTCTTTACGGATCAAAAGTTATCGGCACCGGAGCGACGGATACCTGGTCACAAGCCCCATGCCCTCGGTTTGCAGGCCTAACGTCTACATGAAGTGAAGTTGTCCTGCTCAAGGTGCCATGGGATTCGGTAATAGAAATGTGATGGATTAGGTTATCATCCTTTTCGCGGCTCACGACATACGATCTGGGATGAAAAAACAGCGCAAAAGTAGAAAAGTGTCCCGAAACTGAAGAAAACGTTCGATTTTGGGCTCCAAAAATAGGTGCAGCAAGCGTTGCTTGCTGCTCCCCTCGTAAAGCTCTCAGAGAGCTTTCCAACGGTATGTTGTACGCTGTGTAACTCTTTACGGATCAAAAGTTATGGGCACCGGAGCAATGGAGACCTGGTCCCAAGCCCCATGCCCTCGGTTTGTGGGCCCAGCCTCTACGTGAAGTGAAGTTGTCTTGGCCAAGGTGCCATGGGATTCGGTAATCGAAATGTGATGGATTAGCTTGTCGTCCTTTGCGCGGCTCACGACGTACGATCCGGGATGGAAAAACAGCGCAAAAGAAGAAAAATATCCCGAAATTGATGAAAACATTCAATTTTGGGCTCCAAAAATAGGCACAGCCGAGCAGGCTTGCTGCCCCATCGTAGAGCTCTCAAAGATCTTTCCAACGGTATGTTGTGCGCCGTGTAACTCCTTACGGATGAAAAGTTATGGGCATCGGAGCGACGAAAACCTGGTCACAAGCCCCACGCCCTCGGTTTGCAGGCCCAACCTCTACATGAAGTTAAGTTGTCTTCCAAAGGTGCCATGGGATTCGATAATAGAAATGTGATGGATTAGGCTAGCTTCTTTTTCGCGGCTCACGACGTACGATCCGGGATGTAAAAACAGCGCAAAAGAAGAAAAGTGTCCTGAAACTCATGAAAACGTTCAATTTTTGGCACCAAAAATAGGCGCAGCCGAGTAGGCTTGCTACCTTATCGTAGGGCTCTCAGAGAGCTTTCCAACAGTATGCTGTACACTGCGTAACTCTTTACTGATCAAAAGTTATGGGCTTCGGAAAGACGGAGCCCTAGTCACAAGCCCCACACCCTCGGTTTGCGGGCCTAGCCTCTATGAGAAGTGAAGTTGTCTTGCCCAAGGTGCCGTGGGATTCGGTAATAGAAATGTGATGGCTTAGCTTGTCGTCCTTTTCACGGCTCATGATGTACGATCCGGGACGAAAAAATAGCACAAAAGAAGAAAAGTGTCTCGAAACTGATGAAAACGTTCAGCTTTGGGCTCCGAAAATAGGCACAGCCGAGCAAGCTTACTGCCCCCGTCATAGGACTCTCGGAAAGTTTCCAATTGTATGCTGTGTGCCGCATAACTCCTTATGGATCAAAAGTTATGAGCACTGGAGCGACAGATATCTGGTCACAAGCCTCACGCCCTCGGATTGCGGGCCCAGCCTCTGCGTGAAATAAAGTTGTCTTGCCCAAGGTATCGTGGGATTTAGTAATAGAAATGTGATGGATTAGGTTGTCATCATTTTCGCGGCTCACGACGTACGATCCAGGACGAAAAAACAACGTAAAAGAAGAAAAGTATCCCGAAATAGATGAAAATATTTGATTTTGGGTTCCAAAAATAGGCACAGCTGAGCAGGCTTGCTGCCCATATCGTAGAGCTCTCGTAGAGCTTTTCAACGGTATGCTGTGCGCCGCGTAATGCCTTACGGATCAAAAGTTATGGGCACCGGAGCGACAGAGACTTGGTCACAAGCCCCACGCCCTCAGTTTGCGGGCCCAGCCTCTACATGAAGTGAGTGAAGTTGTCTTGCCCAAGGTGCCGTGGGATTTGGTAATAGAAATGTGATGGATTAGGTTGTCGTCCTTTTCGCGGCTCACAATGTACGATCCGTGATGAAAAAATAGCGCAAAAGAAGAGAAGTATCCCAAAACTAATGAAAATGTTCGATTTTGGGATCCGAAAATAGGCGTAGACAAGCAGGCTTGTTGCCCCCGTCGTAGAGCTCTCGGTGAGCTTTCCAACGGTATGCTGTGCGCCGCGTAACGCCTTACGAATCAAAAGTTATGGGCACCAGAGCGACGGAGACCTGGTCACAAGCCTCACGCCCTCGGTTTGTAGGCCCAACCTTTACGTGAAGTGAAGTTATGTTGCCCAAGGTGCCGTGGGATTCGATAATAGAAATGTGATGGATTAGGTTGTCGTCCTTTTCGCGCCTGACGAAGTACGATCCGGGATGAAAAAACAGCGCAAAAAAATAAAAGTGTCCCAAAACTTATGAAAATGTTCTATTTTGTGATCCGAAAATAGGCATAGACGAGTAGGGTCTTTGCCCATGTCGTAGAACTCTCGGAGAGCTTTCCAACGGTATGCTGTGCACCGCGTAACTCCTTACGGATCAAAAGTTATGGGCACCGGAGCGACGGAGACCTCGTCCCAAGCCCCACGCCCTCGGTTTGTAGGCCCAGCCTCTAAGTGAAGTGAAGTTGTCTTGCCCAAGGTACTGTGGGATTCGGTAATAGAAATGTGATGGATTAGGTTGTCGTCCTTTTCGCGGCTCACGACGTGCGATTCGAGACAAAAAATCAGCGCAAAAGAAGAAAAATATCTCAAAACTGATGAAAACGTTCGAATTTGGGATCCAAAAACAGGTGCAGCCAAGCTGGATTACTGCCCCAGTCGTAGAGCTCTTGGAGACCTTTCCAACGGTATGTTGTGTGCCGCGTAACTCCTTACGGATCAAAAGTTATTGGCACGGGAGCGGCGGATACCTGGTCCTAAGCCCCACGCCCTCAGTTTGCAGGCCCAGCCTCTAAGTGAAGTGAAGTTGTCTTGCCCAAGGTACCGTGGGATTCCGTAATAGAAATGTGATGGATTAGGTTATCGTCTTTTTCACGGCTCACGACGTACGATCCGGGACGAAACAACAGCGCTAAAGAAGAAAAGTGTCCCGAAACAGATGAAAACGTTCGATTTTGGGCTTAGAAAAAAGTCGCATCCGGGCAAGCTTCCAACCTCGTCGTAGAGCTCTCTGAGAGGTTTCCAATGGTATGCTGTGCGCCGCACAACTTGTCACGCCCCAACCTGGCCTATAAAGGTTAGACTAGGGTATGATCTAAACATTCAAGTCATATCTCGTACTTAATCGTTCATGAAAGTTTAATACTTAACGTTTTAGCCTAAACTCCACAATTTTTTCAGAAAACTGGCAGCATAACGGCTGTAATTGGGCTCTTTAGTTTGACCTAATTCTCTAAATGCCTCAAAATTTCCAATCTCAATTTCATTCCAACTAAGATTACTATCTACCATCAATTGAAACGCCTACTAGTTATCTCGAAGTCTCGTTTGATTAATAACCTAGCATGATACTATGTCTCGTTTGTTTGTTAATCCTCGTTACAAAGTACCTATTGATCTTAGCTTAACAATGAGTACCTGCTTAAGATTGGATAGGTTCATTTTACTTAATCCTTACCTGATACTTCATAATCCTATGATAGGTACTAGCCAATAACGATAGCAAAACGACCATAGTAGTGTCTATCTAGTTATGATCAGTACAAGCCAAAATTAGACCCCAAATTACAACGGGGGTCATTTACAATACAATAACAAGCATCATAAGAAATGAAATAGTCTTCAAGCAACATATTATTCACAAAATGGCCATAGTCAAGCAAGGCACGTAGTGCAAGCAATCATTCCAAGGAATCATCATTAGGCACGTTGTCCTTGGGTACCTGTTCCTGGTCTTCTTCACCTGAGATGATAAAAGAGGGTGAGTCCTTATGAACTCAGCGAGGGGGAACGAGAAATAAGTTTTGAAACTCATTTTCCAGTTCAACTTATGAAAAATCCTTTTTGTAAGCATGAATATATCACAAGTAAGTACATAACGTAATGTAAAAGTAAAAGAACACAATTACCCGTCTTTCTTCCCCGAGGTCCTCCAGGGACCGAGCGAGAGTACTTATACACATAGTGAAAAGGATAAGGTGAGCTTTCGCTCTCAGTTCATGTCCAGTATCAGTTGTTGCAGCCGACTTCAAATCATCCCCTTATCACGCCAAATGGATGTACTCCGGTTGTACCCCGAAATCCTATGACCCAACTCTCTGAGGGAGTCTAGCCCCCAAGCGAGAGAGGGAATTGGACAATGGTAGTCACGGTTGCACCGGCAAGCCCGATGCCACCCGGTGTGCGTGAACACTACCACGCTAGAATGAAAGGTTGCAACCTTGTATGCAATGCATATTTATGACATTTAATATATCACATTAGGAGGACAACAAAGTAGGTCGCCTCCGAGCAGTTATAAGATTGCACATTGACAAGTAAACAAGCGAGGCACGATATGACATGTAATTTCACTTGAAAGGCACATGGAATTATATGAATATTAAACAGGCAGCCATGTAACGCATGTAAATCAAGTCATATAACTCATTTCGAAGTTCACGTAATCAATTAATAAGACTATTCAACATGCAACAACATTTATGTGGGACCGGGTGCAAGAAAGGCCTGCCTGTCAACATGTAATCATCGGAATCATATTTAGGGCTATAAGGGCAACTACGGGCAGCCTACTAATTACATAATTAAACACGATATTCATAGGATTAACCCTTAGCGAGTTTACCTAGTCATTAGGGTTTCAATTCATGCTCACCCGTACGATTAAGCCCTAAGTTGTCACGTAATTAAACTCAAGCCATGCATTGATTAATTCAAACACCCTCAAGCATTCAAAACAGTCCACACAACATCCCAATGCCACAATCCCAAGCATTTAATACAACAAGAGAAGTTACAATAATTTTTCTAAGCATATCAATAGGCGAAACCCTCACTACAATGGACTGTTTATTCACAATATTTGAGTCAAGCAAACAAACTCCTATTCCAGTGAACAAAATTTCAAACTAAAGCTTAAGGAGTGAACTAAATTCAGAAACAAACCTCGCATCATTTGGAGTTCGGGTTCAAGAGTTATAGCCAAAACCATGAGACTACGCAAAACTGTCCAGATTTACACACATTTCAATACTTGTCGTGTTTGAGGGCCTTAGGGTCAGATTTGGCCTTAGTCCATTTCTGAAAAAAATGTCCAGAACTGAAAAATATAGCAGTACACCAATTTTCATGCATTTTGGATGTCAATTACTAAGTAAAAAATGGTTCATTCTACAAGGTCAGTGAATCTGCCAAAACCTGCTTCATTTTTCCAGACTTTCCAGATTTGGACACATTTTTATATTTTGCCATTTTTCGGACCTTAGAGTCAAAATTAGCTTTGGCCTATTTCTATGAAAAATTCTCCGAACTGGCAAAAATAGTCCCCTACCAATTTTCACGCATTTTCAACCTCATTTACCTGGTAAAACTCACCTCGCACCAACAAGGCAGAAGGCTGTCACATACCCGATTTCATCTATTATCACATTCTAGCCAAATATCTTGCCATGCATGTTTACAAAAGCTCATGAACACACATATATCACAAGTACAGAAGCAAAGATATACATTTAAGGGCATGCATGTGGTTTTTGAAAGATTTTCAAGAAGTTTTAGCCCTCACCTTAGCAAGACAACAAAGAAGATGCACAAACTCTTGGTGAAGCACAAAGTTGATCTTTTTCCTTGCTTAGCCGAGAGACAACTTGGGATTTCTCTAATTTCCTAGCTAAGTTACCATGTTCTTAGTAGGTGCATGTGGTTGGAACAAGAAGAAAACGAAATGGAAGCTAACAACTCACCTAAGCCAAAATGAAGGTTCAAATAGCTTGCATGTGCGTCTTTTGCACTCTAGCTTTGCTTGGTCGAGTTCCTTGGTAGCTTGGTAGTCTTGAAGAGCCTTAGGATGAAGAACTTAGCTATGGAGAGTATATTTTCAGCTAGGGCCGAGAGAGAGAGAAGAATGAGAGGAAATGAGAGAAAATGAAAGAAAATGAAAGCTTGATGGGCATTGATGCTTGTGTCGGCCTTGAGCATGTAAATTTCAGATTTTTGTGTCTTCAAGAAGCATTTGGAATTTTCTAGTATGGGCATGGAGCTTGTGTCGAGATGGTGGAGCTTTGGGGAGGGTTTTTGAGCCATTTTTTATTGCTTTGTGTCATTAGTTGTCATAGAATGTTTAGGTACAAATTTTGAAATTGAATTGCAGGCACAAAAGCTCCTAGTGGTTGGCCAATGATGTGTTCAAATCTGATTTTTTTGTCTTGTTTGAGCATTATTTAATTGAGTGCTTGGAATATGCAAAAGAATAAAGAATAAAGAATAAGAATGTCTAGCTTTTGGTGCAATTTCGTCTTCTAGTGCATTGACTTAGCATTTTAATATTAGTTAGTGGAGTTTGTAGGATTAATTAATGATCTAGTGGTTCGTGTAAGATGCTTTCTTGATTACCGTGAGGGCACGCTTTCCTAGGTTTAGGGCACGCACTACGAGGTAGGGCACGAATTACGAGACGAATACACATTTTCCAAATAAATGCACGTAACCCTAAATGAATGCACGTAATTTAATGCAAGGCACACAAAACGAAACACGATTCTTAAACCTAGGTCAAGGCACGCAAATCTAGGTTAGGACACACGAAGCGAGGTATCGCACGTAAATCGAGGTCGGGCCTCACATCCTCCCCTCCTTAAAAGAATGTCGTCCCGAAATTCAATATTACCTTTGAAATAATGCTGGATACTGTTGCTCCATCTGATCTCACCTTTCCCACGTTGCTTCTTCAACTCCATGATGATCCCACAGCACTTTCACCATCGGTATAAATTTGCTGCGCAACTCCCGATCTTTCTGGTCTAGGATCCGAATGGGCTTCTCCTCATAAGACAAGTTCTCTTGAAGCTACAACGGCTCTGGCTCCAAGATATGCGATGGATCAGGATGATATTTCCGTAGCATTGAAACATGAAAGACGTCGTGAATATTGGAGAGGTTTTGGGGTAGCTCCAGGCGATACGCCAATTTGCCAACTTTCTCCATTATCTCAAAGGGTCCCACGAACCTCGGGCTCAACTTTTCACCCTTGCCGTGTTTAATCAGTCCCCTCTGGGGTGATATCTTCAAGAACACCTTGTTGCCGACCTCAAACTCTAGGCTTCATTTCCGTCGGCCTGCATAACTTTTCTGCCTGCTCTGGGCGGTAAGCATCTGTTTTCGGATGAGGTGGATATTATCAATAGTCTTCATAAGTTCAGGTAGAAGGGTCGGGTCAAAAGTCTTTGTCTCACCTACTTCATCCCAGTAAATTGGGGATCGACACTTACGTCCATACAATGCCTCAAATGGGGCCATCCCGATAGTGGCCTGATAACTATTATTATAAGCGAACTCCGCTAGAGACAGGTATTTCTCCCAACCTTTCCCGAAGTCTAAAACACACGCCCTCAGCATATCCTCCAGAATCTGAATAGTTCTCTCAGATTGTGCATCAGTCTGAGGGTGATAAGCCGTGCTGAAACTCAACTTCGTTCCCAAAGCTTCTTGCAATCTCTTCCAAAATCGGGAAGTAAAACGAGGATCCCTATCCAATACAATACTCACAGGCATCCTGTGTAATCTTACAATCTCCGCCACATACATATCTCCCAATTTCTCATGGCTATCCTCCTTGTTCATCGGTAAGAAATGCGCTGACTTAGTCAATCTATCCACTATGACCCAAATGGCGTCATGACCCTTTTGTGACCTGGGCAGGTCCATGACAAAGTCCATTGTTATATGTTCCCATTTCCATTGAGGAATTTCTAACGGCTGAAGCACACCTGCTGGTCGTTGATGTTCTGCTTTGACTCTCTGGCAAGTCAAACACCGTGCCACAAACTCCGCAATCTCTCTCTTCATGTTATTCCACCAATAGTGTTGCTTTCTTTAATCTTCTGAAACTGTTGGTCCTTCCATTGAGCCTCTCGTAATTCAGACAACAAGGTCGATTGAACTTGTGTAGTGGCAAAAAGTAACCCTTTTTGAGTCAATTGTGGTTTCCACAAAAATGCTTCCTCCAACAACTCCTGCACATTAACTTCCAGTTTTTCCATGCTTGCTTTCCGACTTAAGGCATCTGCAACTACATTTGCTTTACCGGGCACATAATTGATTGTGCAGTTATAATCATCCAAAAGCTCCATCCACCGTCTTTGCCTCATGTTCAACTCTTTTTGTGAGAACAAGTATTTCAAGCTCTTGTGATCAGTAAACACCTCGAACTTGTTACCACACAGATAATGCCTCCATTTCTTGAGTGCAAACATGATAGCCGCTAACTCCAAATCATGCATCGGGTAATTCAATTCATACGGCTTCAGTTTCCTAGAAGCATACGCAATCACTCTACCATTTTGCATCAATACACAACCCAGTCCTTCCTTCGAAGCATTGCTATAGATTAAAAAACCTTGACTTCCTTCAGGCAATACAAGAACAGGTGCGGTAGTTAATCTTTTCTTCAATTCTTGGAAGCTGTTCTCGCACTTGTCATCCCACACGAACTTTGTTTTCTTTTGAGTGAGCTTTGTGAGCGGTCCTGTAATCTTTGAGAAATCCTTCACGAACCTCCGATAATAGTCGGCTAGACCAAGAAAACTCCGAACTTCCGTAACATTTTCCGGCTTCTTCCAAGACATCACTGCTTCTATCTTCGCTGGATCCACTGCTATTCCCTCTTGGGATATGATGTGCCCCAAAAATGCAATTTGCTGCAACCAAAACTCGCACTTGCTAAACTTTGTATACAATTGATGCTCTCGAAGTTTCTGTAGTACCAACCGCAGATGTTGTTCATGCTCAGCCTCGGATTTCGAGTATACCAAAATATCATCAATAAAGATCACCACAAATTGGTCCAAGTAGGGTTGAAACACCCTGTGCATCAAGTCCATAAAAGCTACAGGGGCATTAGTTAGTCCAAATGGCATCATTACATATTCATAATGGCCATATCTCGTCCTAAAAGCCGTTTTAGGCACATCATCCTTTTTTATCCGCAACTGATAGTACCCTTGCCTCAAGTCGAGTTTCGAATACACTTTGGCTCCTTGAAGTTGATCAAACAACTCGTCGATCAGTGGAAATGGGCATTTATTCTTGACGGTCACTTGGTTCAATCCTCGGTAATCGATATATAGCCTTAACGTTCCGTCTTTCTTCTTTACAAATAGGACTGGTGCACCCCACGGAGAAGAACTTGGTTGAACAAACCCTCTCTTCAACAATCCTTGCAATTGGTCCTTCAATTCTTGTAGCTCGGTTGGTGCCATACGATAGGGAGCTTTAGATATCGGCTGGGTGCCAGGCAGTAATTCTATAATGAACTCGATCTCCCGATTCGGGGGTAAACCGGGTAATTCTTCTCGCTATTGACTAGTATCTATCATAGGATTATGAAGTATCAGGTAAGGATTAAGTAAAATGAATGTATCCAATCTTAAGCAAGTACTCATTGTTAAGCTAAGATCAACAGGTACTTTTGTAACAAGGATTAACAAACAAATGAGACATAGTATCATGCTAGGTGGTCAATTAAACGAGACTTCGAGATAACTAGTAGGCGTTTCGATTAGTGATAAATAGTAATCTTAGCTAGAAATGAAATTGAGATTAGAAATTTTGGGCCTTTAGAAAACTAGGTCAAACTAAAGAGCCCAATTACAGCCGTTATGCTGTCGGTTTTTTAGAGAATTTGTGGAGTTTAGGTTAAACGTTAAGTGTTAAACCTTCTTGAATGATTAAGTACGTGAAAGGACTTGAAAGTTTAGATCACTCCTTAGTCTAACCTCTATAGGTCTGTCACGTCCCAACCCAGCCTATAAAGGTTAGACTAGGGTGTGATCTAACGTTCAAGTCATATCACATACTTAACCGTTTATGAAGATTTAACACTTAACGTTTTGGCCTAAACTCTAAAATTTTCCGAAAAACCGGCAGCATAACGACTGTAATTGGGTTCTTTGGTTTGACCTAATTCTCTAAATGCCTCAAATTTACCATCTCAATTTCATTTCCAACTAGGATTACTATTTACCATCAATTGAAATGCCTACTGGTTATCTCGATGTCTCGTTTGATTAATAACCTAGCATGATACAATGTCTCGTTCGTTTGTTAATCCTCGTTACAAAAGTACCTGTTGATCTTAGCTTAATAACGTGTACCTGCTTAAGATTTGGTTGGTTCATTTTACTTAGCACTTACCTAATACTTCATAATCCTATTATAGGTACTAGCAATAATAATAGCAAAACGATCATAGTAGTATCTAGTGTCTGTCTAGTTAATATCAGTACAAACCAAAATTAGACCCCAAATTATAACGGGGGTCTTTTACATTACACATCAAGCAACATAAAAGAAATAGTCTTCAAGTAGCATAGTTCACAAATAGCCATAATCACGCAAGGCACATAGGACAGGCAATCACTCCAAGGAATCATCGTTAGGCACATCGTCCTCAGGTACTTGTTCTTGATCTTCTTCACCTGAGATGATAAAAGAGAGTGAGTCCTTATGAACTCAGTGAGGGGGAACGAGAAATAGGTTTTGAAACTCATTTTCCAGTTCAACTTATGAAAATCCTTTTGCAAGCATGAATATAACGCAATTAAGTACATAACAATAATACAAAGTAAAGGAACACAATTACCAGTCTTTCCTCCCCGAGGTTCTCTAGGACCCAAGTGAGAGTACTTATACATATAGAAAAAGGATACGGTGAGCTTTTGCTCTCAGTGGTTGCGGCCGACTTCAAATCATCCCCTTAACATGCCAAGTAGGTGTACTCCGGATGTACCCCGAAATCCTACGACCCAACTCTCCAAGGAAGTCTAGCCTCCAAGCGAGAGAGGGAATGAGACCATGGTAGTCACGGTTGCATCGGCAAGCCCGATGCTGCCCAGTGTGCATGAACGCTACCATGCCAGAATGAAAGGTTGCAACCTTATATGCAATGCACATTTATGACATTTAATATATCACATTAGGAGGACAACAAAGTAGGTTGCCTCTGGACAGTCATAAGATTGCACATTGACAAGTAAACAAGCGAGGCACGAATAGACAAGAAATTTCACTTGAAAAGCATATGGAGTTATATGCACATTAAACGGGCAGCCGTGTAACGCACGTAATTCAAGTCATATAACTCATTTCAATGTCCACGTAATCAAATAATAAGGTTATTCAACATACAACAATAATCTACGTGGTTCGAATGCAAGAAATGCCTATTTGTCAGCATGTTACGAATCAAAATCACATTTAGGGCTATAAGGGCAACTACGGGCAGCCTACTAAGCATATAATTACACTCAATATTCAAAGGATCAACACTTAGCAAGTTTACCTAGTCACTAGGGTTTCCATTTCGTGCTTACCCGTGCGATTAAACCTCAAGTCAACTCAAAATCAATCTCAAGCCATACATCAATTAATTCAAACATCCCCAAGTATTCAAAACAGTCCACACAACATCCCAATGCCACAATCTCAAGCATTTAATTCAACAAGAGAAGTTACAACAATTTTACCAAGCACATAACTAAGTGAAATCCTCACTGCAATAGGCTGTATTCTCACAATCGTTAAGACAATAAAAAAATATCCAATACCAGTGAATAAGATGTAAAATTAAAGCTTAAGAAATGAACTAAAATCATAAACAAACCTTGCATCATTTGGAGTTCGAGATCAATAGCTACGGCCAAAACAGTGGGATTGCACAAAACTGTCCAGATTTGCACACATTTCGATAATTGTCATTTTTGAGTTCCTTAGGGTCAGATTTAGCCTTAGTCCATTTCTGACAAAAAATGTCCAGAACTGAAAAATATAGCAGCACACCAAATTTCATGTATTTTGGACATCATTTACTAAGTCAAATCTGGTTCGTTCCACAAGGTCAGTGCATCCGCCAAAACCTGCTTCATTTTTCCAGACTTCCAGATTTGGACACATTTTAATGATTTGGAATTTTTAGGACTTTAGATTCAAAATTAGCTTTGGCCTATTTCCATGAAAAATGTTCAAAACTGACAAAAATAGTCACCTACCAATTTTCATGCATTTTCAACATAATTTGCCTAGCCGAACTCAACTCGCAACAACAAGTCAGAGAGCTGTCAACAAACCCTATTTCATGTAACATCATCTTCAAGCCAAAATCTTGCCATGCATGGTTGTAAAAGCTTATGAACACACAAATAACTCAAGTACAGAAGCAAAGACATACATTTAAGAGCATGCATGTGGATTTTTGAAGGATTTTCAAAAGGTTTTAGCCCTCACCTTGGCAAATCAACAAGAAGATGCACAAAACTTGATGAAGCACAATTTTCTTCTTCTTCCTTGCTTAGCCAAGACACCACCCGATTTCTCTCTATTTTTCCTAGCTTAGTGGCCAAGTTCTTAGTACATGCATGTGGTTAGAACAATAAGAAAAGAAATGGAACCTAGTAAACTCACCAAGGCCGAAAATGGTGACTCAAAAAGCTTGCATGTGTGATTCTTGCATCCTAATTAGCTTGATCGAGTTTCTTGCTTGTGGCTTGTCTTGATTAACTATGGTATGATGAAGATGAGCTATGAAGGTAAGAAACTCAGCCAAGGCCGAGGGAGAGAGAGAAGAATGAGAGGGAGAGAGAGAAATGTGAGAGGAAGATGAGAGAAATGAAAAAAAAACAAAAGCCTTGCATTTGATGAAGCATGTTCGGCCTTGGGCAGCAAAATTTCAGATTTATGTCTTCAAGATGCTTGAATTTTGAAGTGTTTAGGATGGGCAAGGGAGCAATGTCGAGAATGGTAGAATTTTGAGGAGATTTTGAGCAATTTTTTATGCATTTGTGTCATAGAATGTCATAAAATGTTTGAGAATAAGATTTGAATTATGCAAAGCAAGCACAAAGCCCTTGTAGTGGTCGGCCAAGGCAATAAAAAATATGATCTTTTGTCATCTTATGTGCATTATTTAATTGTGTTGAAAGTGCAAAAAGAATAAGGAATAAAGAATAATGAATGGCTAGCTTTTTGTGAGATTTTGTCTTCTAGTGGGTTGAATTAGTAATTTAATAATAGTTAGTGGATTTTGTAGGATTAATTAATGACCTAGTGCTTTGTGCAAGATGCTTTCCTGATTAGCGTGAGGGCACGCTTTCCTAGGTCTAGGGCACGTACTACGAGGTAGGACACGAATTACGAGACGAATGCACATTTTTCTTGTAAATGCACGCAATCCAAAATGAATGCACGTAATTCAATGCATGACACACAAAATGAACACAATTCATAAACCTAGGTCAAGGCACGCAAATCTAGATTAGGGCATACGAAACGAGGTATCGTACGCAAATCGAGATCGGACCTCACAAGGTCGGGTTAGGGCGTGACAAAGGTAACGTGGGATTCGGGAATAGAAAGGTGATGGATTTGGTTCTCGTCCTTTTCGCTGCTCACGATGTACGATCCGGGACGAAAAAACAGCGTAAAAGAAGAAAAATGTCCCGAAACTGATGAAAACATTCGATTTTGGGAATTGAAAACAGGCACAGCCGAGCAGGCTTGCTGCCCCCGTCGTAAAGCTCTCAGAGAGATTTACAACGGTATGTTGTGCCCCGCGTAACTTCTTACGGATGAAAAGTTATGGGTATCGGAGCGACGGAGACCTGGTCACAAGCCCCACGCCCTCAGTTTACAGGCCCAACCTCTACATGAAGTGAAGTTGTCTTGCCCAAGGTGCCATGGGATTTGGTAATAGAAATGTGATGGAATAGGTTATCATCTTTTTCGCAGCTCACGACATACGATCCAGGATGAAAAAATAGCGCAAAAGAAGAAAAGTGTCCCGAAACTGATGAAAATGTTCAATTTTGGGCTCCAAAAATAAGCGCAGCTGAGCAGGCTTCCTGCCCTATCGTAGAGATCTCAGAGAGC
This sequence comes from Ehretia macrophylla, assembly GCA_037974665.1. NCBI lineage: Eukaryota > Viridiplantae > Streptophyta > Magnoliopsida > Boraginales > Ehretiaceae > Ehretia > Ehretia macrophylla. The sequence continues at coordinate 38,846,412 of CM075775.1, forward strand.
TTTCCGACGGTATGCTGTACGCCACGTAACTCCTTACAGATCAAAAGTTATGGGCATCGGAGCGACAGAGACTTGGTCACAAGCCCCATACCCTCGATTTGCGGGCGCAGCCTCTACGAGAGGTGAAGTTGTCTTGACCAAGGTGCCGTGGGATTCGGTAATAGAAACATGATGGATTAGCTTGTCATCCTTTTCGCTGCTCACGATGTACAATCCGGGACGAAAAAACAGCGCAAAAGAAGAAAGTGTCCCGAAACTGATGAAAACGTTCAACTTTGGGCTTTGAAAATAGTTACAGCTGAGTAAGCTTGCTGCCCCTATCATATAGCTCTCAGAGAGCTTTCCAACGGTATGCTGTGCGCCGCGTAACACCTTGCGGATCAAAAGTTATGGGTACCGAAGCGACAGAGACATGGTCACAAGACCCACGCCCTTGGTTTGCGGGCCCAGCCTCTACTTGAAGTGAAGTTGTCTTGCACAATGTACCGTGGGATTTGGTAATAGAAAAGAGATGGATCAGCTTGTCGTCCTTTTCGCGACTCACGACGTACGATCCGGGACGAAAAAATAGCGTAAAAGAAGAAAAGTGTCCCGAAATTGATGAAAACATTCGATTTTGTGATCCAAAAATAGGCGCAGCCATGCAGGCTTGCTGCCCTGTCATAGAGCTCTCGGAGAGCTTTCCAACGGTATGTTGTGCGCCATGTAACTCCTTACGGAATAAAAGCTATGGGCACCAGAGCAATGGAGACCTGGTCACAAGCCCCACGCCCTCGGTTTGTGGTCCCAACCTCTACGTGAAGTGAAGTTGTCTTGCCCAAGGTACCGTGGGATTCGGTAATAGAAATGTGATGCTCTCGGAGAGTTTTTCAACGGTATGCTGTGCGTCGTGTAACTCCTTACGGATCTAAAGTTATGGGCATCGGAGTAATGAAAATATGTTCCCAAGCCCCACGCCCTCGGTTTGCAGGCCCAGCCTCTACATTTATCTAAGTTGTCTTGCCCAAGGTACCGTGGGATTGGGTAATAGAAATGTGATGGATTAGGTTGTCGTCCTTTTCGCAGCTCACGACGTACGATCCGGGATGAAAATACTGAGCAAAGAAAGAAAAGTTTCCCGAAATTGACGAAAACGTTTGATTTTGGGCTCCGAAAATAGGTTCAGCCGAGCAAGCTTGATGCCCTCGTCTTAGAGCTCTCGGAGAGCTTTCCAACGGTATGCTGTGCGAAGTGTAACTCCTTACGAATCAAAAGTTTTGGGCACCGGAATGTCGGAGACCTGGACCAAGCCCCACGCCCTATGTTTACAGGCCCAGCCTCTACGTGAAGTGAAGTTGTCTTGCCCAAGGTACAGTGGGATTCGGTAATTGAAATGTGATGATTTAGGATGTTGTCTTTTTTGCAGCTCACGACGTACGATCCAGGAATAAAAAATTGCGCAAAGGAAGAAAAGTGTCCTGAAACTAATGAAAACGTTCGATTTTGGGCTCCGAAAATAGGTGCAGGCAAGCAGGCTTGCTGCCGCCATCGTAAAGCTCTCTGAAAGCTTTCCAATGGTACGCTATGTGCCGCGTAACTCCTTACGGTTCAAAATTTTGGGGCACCGGAGTGACGGATACCTGGTCACAAGCCCCACGTCCTCGATTTGCGGTCCCATCGTCTACGTGAATTGAAGTTGTCTTGCCCATGGTGCTGTTTGATTCGATAATAGAAATGTGATGGATTAGGTTATCGTGCTTTTCGCGGATCACAACCTACGATCCGGGATGGAAAAACATTGCAAAAGAAGAAAAATATCCCAAAACTGACAAAAACGTTTCATTTTGGGCTCTGAAAATAGGTGCAGCCGAGTAGGCTTGCTACCCCCGTCGTAGAGCTCTCGGAGAGCTTTCTAACTGTATGTTGTGTGCCGCATAAATTTTTACGAATCAAAAGTTATGGGCGCCGGAGTGACGGATACCTGGTCACAAGCCCTACGCCCTCGGTTTGTAAGTTATCGTCCTTTTCGCGGCTCACGAAGTGCGATATGGGATTAAAAAACAGCGCAAAAGAAGAAAAGTATCTCGAAACTAATGAAAAGGTTCAATTTTGGGCTCCGAAAATAGGCACAGTCAAGCAACCTTGCTGCCCCCGTTGTAGATCTCTCAAAGAGCTTTCCAATGGTATGCTGTACGCAGCGTAACTCCTTACGGATCAAAAGTTTTGGGCACCGGAGCAACGGAGACCTGGTCCCAGGCCCCACGTCCTCGGTTTGCGGGCCCAACCTCTACATGAAGTGAAGTTGTCTTGCCCAAGGTGCCGTGGGATTCAGTAATAGAAATGTGATGGATAAGCTTGTCGTCCTTTGCACGGCTCACGACGTACGATCCAGGACAAAAAAACAACACAAAAGAAGAAAAGTGTCTCGAAACTGATGAAAACATTCAACTTTGGGCTCCAAAAACAGGTGCAGCCAAGTAAGCTTGCGGCCCCTATCGTATAGCTCTTGGAGAGCTTTCCAATGGTATGTTGTGCGCCGCGTGACACCTTACATATCAAAAGTTATGGGCACCGCTGCGACAGAGACCTGGTCACAAGCCCCACTCCCTCGGTTTACGGGCCCAACCTTTACATGAAGTGAAGTTGTCTTGCCCAAGGTGCCGTGGGATTCAGTAATAGGAATGTGATGGATTAGGTTATCGTCTTTTTCGCGGCTAACGACGTACGATCCGGGAAGAAAAAATAGCGCAAAAGAAGAAAAGTGTCCCGAAACTGATGAAAATGTTCGATTTTGGGCTCCAAAAACATGCGCAGCCAAGCAGACTTGCAGCCCTATCTTAGAGCTCTTATAGTGAAGTTGTCTTGCCCAAGGTGCCATTGATTTGGTAATAGAAATGTGATGGATTAGGTTATCGTCCTTTCCGCGGCTCACGACGTACGATCCGGGATGAAAAAATAATGCAAAAGAAGAAAAGTATTCCGAAACTGATGAAAACGTTCGATTTTGGGCTCCAAAAACAGGCGCAGCCGAGTAGGCTTGCTACCCCAATCGTAGATCTCTCATATAGCTTTCCAACGATATTCTGTACACCGAGTAACTGTGTACGGATCAAAAGTTATGGGCACCAGAGCAACGGAGACCTGGTCCCAAGCCCCACGTCCACGGTTTGTGGGCCTAGCCTCTACGTGATGTGAAGTTGTCTTGCCCAAGGTGCCGTGGGATTCGGTAATAGAAATGTGATGGATTAGCTTGTCATGCTTTGCACGGCACACGACATACGATTCGAGACTGAAAAACAGCACAAAAGTATAAAAATGTCCCAAAACTAATAAAAACGTTCAACTTTGGGCTCTGAAAATAGGCGCAGCTGAGTAGGCTTGCTGCCCACAGCGTAGAGTTCTCAGAGAGCTTTCTAACGGTATGCTGTGCGCCGCGTAACGCCATACGAATCAAAAGTTATGGGCACCGGAGCGATAGAGACCTGGTCACAAGTCCTACGCCATCGGTTTGCGGGCCCAACTTCTACATGAAGTGAAGTTGACTTGCCCAAGGTGCCGTGGAATTCGGTAATAGAAATGTGATGGATTAGAGTGTCGTCCTTTTCATGGCTCACGACGTACGATCCGAGACGAAAAAATAGTGCAAAAGAAGAAAAGTATCTCGAAACTGATAAAAATATTAGATTTTGTGCTCCGAAAATAGGCATAGCCGTGCAGGCTTGTTGCCCTAGCGTAGAGCTCTCAGAGAGCTTTCCAACGGTATGCTGTGCGCCGCGTAACTCCTTACGGATCAAAAGTTATGGGCATCGGAGCGACGGAGACCTGGTCACAAGCCCCACGCCCTTGGTTTACAGGCCCAACCTCTACATCAAGTGAAGTTGTCTTGCCCAAGGTGCCATTGATTCGGTAATAGAAATGTGATAGATTAGGTTATCGTCCTTTTCGCGGCTCATGACATACAATCTGGTATGAACAAATAATGCAAAAGAAGAAAAGTGTCCCGAAACTGATGAAATGTTTGATTTTGGGCTCCAAAAACAGGTGCAGCTGAGTAGGCTTGCTGCCCCAACTGTAGATCTCTCAGAGAGCTTCCCAATGATATTCTATACGCCGAGTAACTCTGTACGGATCAAAAATTATGGACACCGGAGTGACAGAGACTTGGTCACAAGTCCCACGCCCCCGGTTTGCTGGCCCAGCCTCTACATGAAGTGAAGTTGTGTTAACCAAGGTGTCGTGGGATTCGGTAATTAAAATGTGATGGATTAGGTTGTCGTCCTTTTCGTGGCTCAAGACGTACGATTTGGGACTAGAAAATAGCGCAAAGGAAGAAAAGTGTCCCGAAACTGAAGAAAATGTTGGATTTTGGGCTCCAAAAATAGGCGCAGAAGAGCAGGGTAGCTGGCCCCATCGTAGAGCTCTCAGAGAGCTTTGCAATGGTATGATGTACGCTGTATAACTCCTTACAGATTAAAAGTTACGGGCACCGGAGCAACGAAGACCTGGTCCAAAGCCCCACGCCTTCGGTTCGCGAGCCCAGCCTCTATGTGAAGTGAAATTGTCTTGCCCAAGGTGCCGTGGGATTCGGTAATAAAAATGTAATGGATTAGCTTGTCGTCCTTTCCGCGACTCACGACGTATGATCTAGGACGAGAAAACAGTTCAAAAGAAGAAAAGTGTCCCGAAACAGATGAAAATGTTCAACTTTAAGCTCCGAAAATAGGCGCAGCTGAGTAGGCTTGCTACCCCCGTCGTAGAGCTCTCGGAGAGCTTTCCAATGGTATGCTGTGCGCCGCGTAACGCCTTACGGATCAAAAGTTATGGGCATCGGAGCGACAGAGACCTGGTCACAAGCCCCACGCCCTCGGTTTGCAGGCCCAACCTCTACATGAAGTGAAGTTGTCTTGCCCAAGGTCCCATAGGATTTGGTAAAAGAAATGTCATGGATTAGGTTCTCGTCCTTTTCGCGGCTCACGACGTACAATCCGGGACGAAAAAACAGAGCAAGAGAATAAAAGTGTCCCGAAATTGATGAAAACGTTCGATTTTGGGATTTGAAAACTGGCCCAACCGAGCAGGCTTGCTGCCCTGTCATAGAGCTCTCAGAGGGCTATCCAACGGTATGCTGTGCGCCGCGTAACTCCTTACGGATGAAAAGTTATGGGCATCGGAGCGACGGAGACCTGGTTACAAGCCCCACGCCCTCGGCTTTTAGGCCCAACCTCTACATGAAGTGAAGTTGTCTTGCCCAAGGTGCCGTGGGATTCGGTAATAGAAATGTGATGGATTAGGTTGTCATCCATTTCGTGGCTCACGACGTACGATCCGGGATGAAAAAATGGCGTAAAAGAAGAAAAGTGCCCCGAAATTGATGAAAATGTAAAATTTTGGGCTCCAAAAATAGGAGCAGCCCAGCAAGCTTGCTGTCCTGTCGTAGAGCTCTCGGAGAGCTTTCCAACGATATGATGTGTATCACGTAACTCCTTACGGATCAAAAGTTATAGGCACTAGAGTGACGGAGACCTGGTCATAAACCCCACGCCCTCGGTTAGTAGGCCCAACCTCTACGTGAAGTGAAGGTGTTTTGCCCAAGCTGTCGTGGGATTCGGTAATAGAAATGTGATGGATTAGGTTGTCGCCCTTTTCACGGCTCACGACGTGCGATCCGGGAGGAAAAAACGGCACAAAAAAGAAAAGTGTCCCGAAACTGATGAAAACATTCGATTTTGGGATCCAAAAACAAGCGCAGCTGAGCAGGCTTGCTGCCCCTATCGTAGAGCTCTCAGAGAGCTTTCCAACGGTATGCTGTGTGCCGCATAACGCCTTACGGATCAAAAGTTATGGGCACCGGAGCGACCGAGACCTGCTCAAAAGCCCCACGCCCTAGGTTTGCGGGCCCAGCCTCTACATGAAGTGAAGTTGTCTTGCCCAAGGTGCCATGGAATTTGGTAATAGAAATGTGATGGATTAGGTTGTCGTCCTTTTCGCGGCTCACGACGTACTATTTAGGACGAAAAAACAACTTAAAAGAAGAAAAATGTGTCGAAACTGATAAAAACATTCAATTTTGGCATTCGAAAATAGGCACAGCCAAGCAGGCTTGCTGCCCACGTCGTAGAGCTCTCGGAAAGCTTTCCAACGGTATGCTGTGCACCACGTAATTCCTTACGGATCAAAAGTTATGGGCAACAGAGCGACGTAGACCTGGTCACAAGCCCTACACCCTCGGTTTGTAGGCCCAACCTCTACGTGAAGTGAAGTTTTCTTGCCCAAGGTGCCATGGGATTCGGTAATAGAAATGTGATAGATTAGGTTGTCGTCCTTCTCGCAGCACACGACGTGCCATCCGGGACGAAAAAACAGCGTAAAAGAAGAAAAGTGTCCCGAAATTGTTGAAAACGTTCAATTTTGGGCTACAAAAACAGGCACAGCCAAGCAGCCTTGCTGCCCCCGTCATAGAGGTCTCAAAGAGCTTTCCAACGATTTGCTTTGCGCCCCGTAACTCCTTACGGATCAAAAGTTATGGGCACCGGAGCGACAAATACTTTGTCATAAGGCCCACACCCTCGGTTCACGGGGCCAGCCTCTACATGAAGTGAAGTTGTGTTGCCCAAGGTGCCGTGGGATTCGGTAATTGAAATGTGATGGATTAGGTTGTCATCCTTTTCGCGGCTCACGACGTATGATCCGGGACGAGAAAACATTGCAAAAGAAGAAAAATGTCTCAAAACTCAAGAAAACGTTCGATTTTGGGCTACAAAAATAGGCGCAGCCAAGCAGGCTTGCTGCCTCCATCGTAGAAATCTCAAAGAGCTTTCCAACGGTATGTTATACGCCGCGTAACTCCTTACGGATCAAAAGTTATGGGCACCAAAGCGACAGAGACCTGGTCACAAGCCCCGCACCCTCAGTTTGCTAGCCCAACCTCTATATGAAGTGAAGTTGACTTTCCCAAGGTGCCGTGGAATTCGGTAATAGAAATGTGATGGATTAGGTTGTCGTCCTTTTCGTGGCTCACGACGTACGATCCGGGATGAAGAAACAGCGCAAAAGAAGAAAAGTGTCCCAAAACTGATGAAAATGTTCAATTTTGGGTTCCCAAAATAGGCACAGCCGAGCAGGCTTGCTGCCCTATTGTAGAGCTCTCAGAGAGCTTTCCAACGGTATGTTGTGCACCGCGTAACTCCTTACTGATCAAAAGTTATGGGCATCGGAGCGACGGAGACCTGGTCAAAAGCCCCACGCCCTCGGTTTGCAGGCCCATCCTCTACATGAAGTGAAGTTGTCTTGCCCAATGTGTCGTGGGATTCGGTAAAATAATTGTGATGGATTAGGTTGTCGTCCTTTTTGCGGTACACAAAGTACGATCCGGGACGAAAAAATAGCGCAAAAGAAGAAAAGTGGTTCGAAACTGATGAAAACGTTCGATTTTGGGTGCCAAAAATAGAAGCAGCCAAGCAGGATTGCTGCCCTATCGTAGAGCTCCCTGAGAGCTTTCCAATGGTATGCTGTAGGCCGCGTAACTCCTTACGGATCAAAAGTTATGGGCATCAGAAGGAAGGAGACCTGGTCACAAGCCCTACACCCTCGGTTTGCGAGCCCAACCTCTACTAGAAGTGAACTTGTCTTGCCCAAGGTGCCATGGGATTCGGTAATAGAAAATGTGAAGGATTAGCTTGTTATCCTTTTCGCTGCTCACGACGTACAATCCGAGATGGAAAAACAGCACAAAAGAAGAAAAATGTCCTAAAACTGATGAAAAAGTTCAACTTTGGACTCCAAAAATAGGCGCAGCCGAGCAAGCTTGTTGTCCCCGTCGTATAGCTCTCGGAGAGCTTTCCAACGGTATGCTGTGGGCCGCGTAACGCCTTATGGATCAAAAGTTATGGGCACCGGAGCGATAGAGACCTGGTCACAATCCCGACGTCCTCGGTTTGTGAGCCCGACCTCTACATGAAGTGAAGTTGTCTTGCCCAAGGTGCTGTAGGATTTGGTAATAGAAATGTGATGGATTAGCTTGTCATCCTTTTCATGGCTCACGACGTACGATCCAGGATTAAAAAAAAATGTAAAAGAAGAAAAATGTCTCAAAATGGATGAAAACAATAAATTTTTGCATCTAAAAATACGCGCAGCCAAGTAGGCTTGCTTCCACCTACGTAGAGCTCTCAAAGAGCTTTCCAACGGTATGCTGTGCGGCGTGTAACTCCTTACGGATCAAAAGTTATGGGCACCAGAGCAACGGAGACCTGGTCACAAGCCCCACGCCCTCGGTTTGTGGGCCCAACCTCTACGTGAAGTGAAATTGTCTTGCCCAAGGTGTCATGGGATTCGGTAATAAAAATGTGATGGATTAGGTTGTCGTGTTTTTCGCGGCTCCCCACGTGCGATCCGGAACGAAAAAACAGCGCAAAAGAAGAAAAGTCTCCCGAAACTAATGAAAATGTTCGATTTTGGGCTCCAAAAATAGTCGCAGCTGAGCAGGCTTGCTGCCATATCGTAGAGCTCTCAATGAGCCTTCCAACGATATGTTGTACGCCGCGTAACTCCTTACGAATCAAAAGTTATTGGCACCGGAGCGACAGAGACTTGGTCACAAGACCCACGCCCTCGGTTTGCGGGCCCAACCTCTACATGAAGTGAAGTTGTGTTGTCCGAGGTGCCATGGAATTCGGTAATAGAAATGTGATGGATTAGGTTGTCGTCCTTTTCACAGCTCACGATGTACGATCCGGGATGAAAAAATAGGCAAAAGAAGAAAAGTGTCTCGAAACTGATGAAAACGTTCGATTTTGGGATCCGAAAACAAGGGCAGTCGAGCAGGCTTGCTGCCCTCGTCGTAGAGCTCCGAGAGAGATTTCTAACGGTATGCTGTGCGCCGCGTAACTCCTTACGGATCAAAAGTTATGGGCATCGGAACGACGGAGACCTGGTCAAAAGCCCTACGCCCTCGGTTTGCAGGCCCAACCTCTACATGAAGTGAAGTTGTCTTGCCCAAGGTGCCATGGGATTCGGTAAAAGAATTGGGATGGATTAGGTTGTCATCTTTTTTGCGGCTCACGAAGCACGATCCGGGACGAAAAAATAGCGCAAAAGAAGAAAAGTGTCCCGAAACTGATGAAAACGTTTGATTTTGGGTGCCAAAAATAAGCGCAGACAAGCAGGCTTACTACCCTATCGTAGAGCTCTTAAAGAGCTTTCCAACAGTATGCTGTACGCCACGTAACTCCTTACGGATCAAAAGTTATGGGCATCGGAGGGACAGAGACCTGGTCACAAGCCCCACACCCTCGGTTTGCGGGCCCAGCCTCTACAAGAAGTGAAGTTGTCTTGCCCAAGGTGCCATGGAATCGGTAATATAAATGTGATGGATTAGCTTGTCGTCCTTTTCGCTGCTCACGACGTACAATCCGGGATGAAAAAATAGTGCAAAAGAGGAAAAGTGTCCCGAAACTGATGGAAACGTTCAACTCTGGACTCCAAAAACAGGCGCAGCCGAGCAAGCATGTTGTCCCCGTCGGATAGCTCTCAGAAAGCTTTTCAACGGTATGTTGTGCGCCGCGTAACGCCTTACGGATCAAAAGTTATGGGCATCGGAGCGACAGAGACCTAGTCACAAGCCCGATGTCCTCGGTTTGTGGGCCCATCCTCTACATGAAGTGAAGTTGTCTTGCCCAAGGTGCTGTGGGATTTGGTAATGGAAATGTGATGGATTAGCTTGTCGTCCTTTTCGTGGCTCACGACGTACGATTCGGGATAAAAAAAATAACATAAAAGAAGAAAAGTATACCGAAATTGATGAAAATATTCGATTTTTGCATCCAAAAATAGGCGCAGCCAAGTAGGCTTGCTGCCCCCTTCGTAGAGCTCTCAAAGAGCTTTCTAACAATATGTTGTGCGCCGCGTAACTCCTTACGGATGAAAAGTTATGGGCATCGAAGCGATGGAGACCTGGTCACAAGCCGCACGCCCTCGTATTGCAGGCCCAACCTCTACACGAAGTGAAGTTGTCTTGCCCAAGGTGTCGTGGGATTTGGTAATAGAAATGTGATAGATTAGGTTATCGTCTTTTTCGCAGCTCACGACGTGTGATCCGGGGCAAAAATACAGTGAAAAATAAGAAAAGTTTCCCGAAACTGATGAAAACATTTGATTTTGGGCTCCAAAAACAGGCGCAGCCGAGCATGCTTTATGCCCCTATCATAGAGGTCTCAAAGGGCTTTCCAACGGTATGTTGTACGTCGCGTAACTCCTTATGGATCAAAAGTTATGGGCACTGGAGCGACAAAGACTTGGTCAAAAGCCCTACGCCCTCGGTTTGCGGGCCCAGCCTCTACATGAAGTGAAGTTGTATTGCCCAAGGTGCCGTGGGATTCGATAATTGAAATGTGATTGATTAGGTTATCGTCCCTTTCGCAGCTCAAGACGTACGATCCGGCACGAGAAAATAGTGCAAAAGAAGAAATGTGTCTCGAAACTCAAGAAAACGTTCGATTTTGGGCTCCGAAAATAGGCGCAGCCAAGCAGGCTTGCTGCCCAGTCGTAGAGATCTCAGAGAGCTTTCCAACGGTATATTGTACGCCGCGTAACTCCTTACGGATCAATAGTTATGGGCACTGGAGCAACGGAGACTTGGACCCAAGCCCCACGACCTCGGTTTGCTGGCCCAGCCTCTACGTGAAGTGAAGTTGTCTTGCCCAAGGTGTCGTGGGATTTGGTAATAGAAATGTGATGGATTAGATTGTCATTTTTTGCGCGGCTCACGACGTACGATCCGGGACGGAAAAACAGCGCAAAAGAAGAAAAGTGTCCCGAAATTGATGAAAATGTTCAACTTTGGGCTCTGAAAATAGGCGCAGCCAAGCAGGCTAGCTGCCCCCATCGTAGAGCTCTCAGAGAGCTTTCCAACGGTATGTTGTGCGCCCCGTAACGCCTTATGGATCAAAAGTTATGGGCACCGGAGCGACAGAGACCTGGTCACAAGCCCCACACCCTCGGTTTGCGGGCCCAACCTCTACATGAAGTGAAGTTGACTTGCCCAAGGTGCTGTGGAATTCGGTAATAGAAATGTGATAGATTAGGTTGTCGTCCTTTTTGCGGCTCACGATGTACGATCCGGGTTGAAAAAACAGTGCAAAAGAAGAAAGGTGTTCCGAAACTGATGAAAATATTCAATTTTTGTCTCCCAAAACAGGCGCAGCCAAGCAGGCTTGCTGCCCTATCGTAGAGCTCTCAGAGGGCTTTCCAACGGTATACTGTGTGCCGCGTAACGCCTTATGGGTCAAAAGTTATGGGCACTGGAGCGACAGAGACCTGGTCACAAGCCCCACGCCTTCGGTTTGCGGCCCAACCTCTACATGAAGTGAAGTTGACTTGCCTAAGATGCTGTGGAATTCGGTAATAGAAATGTGATGGATTAAGTTGTCGTCCTTTTCGCGGCTCACGTCGTACGATCCGGGATGACAAAACAGCGCAAAAGAAGAAAAGTGTCCTGAAACTGATGAAAATGTTCAATTTTGGGCTCCCAAAACAGGCGCAGCCGAGCAAGCTTGCTGCCCTATCGTAAGCTTTCAGAGAGCTTTCCAACGGTATGCTGTGCGCCGCGTAACGCCTTACAGATCAAAAGTTATGGGCACCGGAGCAACGGAGACCTAGTCCCAAGCCCCACGCCCTCGGTTTGCGGGCCCAGCCTTTACGTGAAATGAAGTTGTCTTGCCCAAGGTGCCGTGGGATTTGGTAATAAAAATGTGATGGATTAGCTTGTCATCCTTTGCGCAGCTCACGATGTACGATCCGGGACGGAAAAACAGTGCAAAAGAAGAAAAGTTTCTCGAAACTGATGAAAATGTTCAACTTTGGGCTCCGAAAATAGGCGCAGCTGTGCAGGCTTGCTGCCCCCGTTGTAGAGCTCTCGAAGAGCTTTCCAACGATATACTGTGCGTCGCGTAACTCCTTACGGATCAAAAGTTATGGGTACCGGATGTCACGCCCCAACCCGACCTATAGAGGTTAGACTAGGGTGTGATCTAAACATTCAAGTCATTTCACGTACTTAATTGTTCATGAAAGTTTAACACTTAACGTTTAGCATAAATTTCTGTTCTGGACATTTTTGTCAGAAATAGACTAAAGCTAAATTTGACCCTAAGACCCTAAAAAATGGCAAGTATTGAAATATGTACGAATCTGGACAGTTTTGCATAGTCTCATGGTTTTAGCTATAACTCTTGAATCCGAACTCCAAATGATGCGAGGTTTGTTTCTGGATTTAGTTCACTTAATAAGATTTAATTTGAAATTTTGTTCACTAGAATTTGAGATTTTTTTCTTGTCTAAATGATTGTGGGAAAACAGACCATTGCAGTGAAGTATTTATTTAGTGATATACTTTGAAAAAATATTGTAACTTCTTTTGTGATATTGAATGCTTGGGATTGTGGCACTTGGATGTTATGTGGACTGTTTTGGATGATTGAAGATGTTTTAATTAATCGATGCATGGCTTGGGTTAGTTACGTGACAACTTGTGGCTAAAATCGCACATGTAAGCATGAATTGAAACCCTATTGAATACGAAAACTCGCTAAGTGTTGATCCTATGGTTATAGTGTCCAATTGTGTGATTAGTGGACTGCCTAAGAAATGTTAAGTATGCTTGAAATGTGATTCCTGATGATTACATGTTGATAAGTAGACCTTTCTTGCACCCGGTCCCACGTAAACGTCGTTGCATGCTTGTATAAACTTATTATCTAATTATGTGAACTCTGAAATGAGTTATATGACTTGATTTACATGTGTTACTGCTGCACGTTTAATATTCATATAACTCCATGTGCTTTACAAGTAAAATTACATGTCAAAGCATGCCTCGTGTGTTTACTTGTCAATGTGCGATCTTATGACTGCTCGGAAGAAACCTACTTTGTTGTCCTCCTAATGTGATATATTAAATGTTATAAATGTGCATTGCATACAAGGTTGCAACCTTTCATTCTGGCATGGTAGCATTCATGCACACCGGGTGGCATCAGGCTTGCCGGTGCAACCGTGACTACCATGGTCCAATTCCCTCTCTCGCTTGGGGGCTAGACTTCCTCGGAGAGTTTGGTCGTAGGATTTCGGGGTACATCCGGAGTACACCCATTTGGCGTGATAAGTGGATGATTTGAAGTCAGCCGCAACAACTGATATTGGAAATGAATTGAGAGCAAAAGCTCACCGTATCATTTTCACTATGTGTATAAGTACTCTCGCTTGGTTCCTAGAGGACCTCGGGGAGGAAAGATGGGTAATTGTGTTCTTTTACTTTTATATTACATTATGAACTTACTTGTGTTATATGTCATGCTTTCAAAAAGGGTTTTTCATAAGTTGAACTGGAAAAAGAGTTTCAAAACGTATTTCTCGTTCCCCCTCGCTGAGTTCATAAGGACTCACCCTCTTTTATCATCACAGGTGAAGAAGATCAGGAACAGGTACCCGAGGATAACATGCCTATTGATGACTCCTTGGAGTGATTGCCTGCCCTACGTGCCTTACTTGACTGTGGCCATTTTGTGAACGATATGTTTGTTTTGAAGATTATCTCTTATGTTGTTTGTCGTTGTTATCTTAAAAGACCCCCGTTGAAATTTGGGGTCTAATTTTGATTTGTACTGATTATAACTAGACAGACACCCTATTTGATCGTTTGCTACTTTGATTAGTAACTATTACAGGCTTATGAAGTATTAGGCAAAGGGCTAAGTAAAATGAATCTATCCAATCTTAAGCAGGTACTCATTTGTAAGCTCAGACCAACAGGTACTTGTATAACATAAATTGACACATAAACGAGACATAGTTGCCATGCTAGGTGTTAATCAAACGAGACTTGAGATAAATAGTGGACATATCAATTGGTGATAAATAGTAATCTTAGTTGGAATCGAATTTGAGTTTGAAAGTTTTAAGGCGTTTAAAAAATTAGGTCAAACTAAAGAGCCAATTACATCCGTTATGCTACCAATTTTCTCAAGAATTTTTGGAGTTCTAGTCTAACGGATAAGCTTGATCTTCGTTAATTAGTTATAGTAAAAAAAATGTGAATGTTTAGATCACACCCTAGTCTAACCTCTATAGGTCTGGTTGGGGGTGTGACACCCAACGTGCCATGGGATTCGATAATAGAAATGAGATAGATTAGGTTATCGTCTTTTTCGCAGCTCACGACGTACGATCTGGGATGAAAAAACAACACAAAAGAAGAAAATTATACCGAAACTGATGAAAACATTCGATTTTGGGCACCAAAAATAGGCGCAGCAGAGCAGGCTTGCTGCCCTATAGTAGGGCTCTCAGAGAGCTTTCCAACGGTATGTTGTACGCCACGTAACTCCTTACGGATCAAAAGTTATGGGCACCAGAGCGACAGAGACCTGGTCACAAGCCCCACGCCCTCGGTTTGCTGGCCCAACCTCTACATAAAGTGAAGTTGTGTTTCCTAAGGTGCCGTGGTATTCGGTAATTGAAATGTGATGGATTAGGTTGTCATCCTTTTCGCGGCTCACGACGTACGAAACGAGACGAGAAAACAGCGCAAATAAAGAAAAGTGTCTCGAAATTGAAGAAAACATTCAATTTTATGCTCCGAAAATAGGCGCAACCTAGAAGGCTTGCTGCCCCCGATGTAGAGCTCTTAGTGAGCTTTCCAACGGTATGTTGTACGCCGCGTAACTCCTTACGGATCAAAAGTTATGGGCACCGGAGCAACGGAGAACTGGTTACAAGCCCCACGCCCTCAGTTTGCGGGCCCAGCCTCTACGTGAAGTGAAGTTTTCTTGCCCAAGGTACTGTGGGATTCGGTAATAGAAATGTGATGAATTAGCTTGTCGTCCTTTGCGCGGCTCACGACGTACGATCCGGGACGAAAAAATAGAGCAAAAGAAGAAAAGTGTCCCAAAACTGATGAAAACGTTCAATTTTGGGCATCGAAAATAGGCACAGCTAAGCAGGCTTGCCGCCCCCATCGTAGAGCTCTCAAAGTGCTTTCCAACTATATGTTGTGCGCCACGTAACGCCTTACGGATCAAAAGTTATGGGCACCGGAGCGACAGAGACCTAGTCACAAGCCCAACGCCCTCGGTTTATGGGCCCAACCTCTGCATGAAGTGAAGTTATCTTGCCCAAGGTGCTGTGGGATTCGGTAATAGAAATGTGATGGATTAGGTTGACGTCCTTTTCGTGGCCCACGACGTACGATCCGGGACAAAAAAATAGTGCAAATGAAGAAAAGTGTCCCAAAACTGATGAAAATGTTCAATTTTGGGCTCTAAAAACAGGCGCAGCTAAGCAGTGTTGCTACCCCTATCATAGATCTCTCAGAGAGCTTTCCAATGGTATGTTGTGCGCCACGTAACTCCTTACGGATCATAATTTATGGACATTGGAGCGACGGAGACCTGGTCACAAGCTCCACGCCCTCGGTTTGTAGGCCCAACCTCTACATGAAGTGAAGTTGTCTTGCCCAAGGTGCCATGGGATTCGGTAATAGAAATGTGATGGATTAGGTTGACGTCCTTTTCGTGGCTCACAACGTACGATCCGAGAAGAAAAAACAGTGCAAAAGAAGAAAAGTGTCCCAAAACTGATGAAAACGTTCGATTTTGGGCTCTGAAAACAGGCGCAACCGAGCAAGGTTGCTGCCCCTATCGTAGAGCTCTCAGAGAGCTTTCCAACGGTATGCTGTATACCACGTAACTTCTTACAGATCAAAAGTTATGGGCATCGGAGCGACGGAGACCTGGTCACATGCCCCACGCCCTCGGTTTGCAGGCCTAACCTCTACATGCAGTGAAGTTGTCTTGCCCAAGGTATGTGGAATTCAGTAATAGAAATGTGATGGATTAGGTTATCGTCCTTTTTGCGGCTCACGACGTACGATCCGGGATGAAAAAACAGCACAAAAGAAGAAAAGTGTCCCGAAACTGATGAAAACATTCGATTTTGGGCTCCAAAAATAGACATAGTTGAGCAGGCTTGCTGCACCTATCGTAGAGCTCTTAGATAGCTTTCCAACGATATGCTGTACGCCACGTAACTCTTTACGGATCAAAAGTTATGGGCAACGGAGCGAGAGAGACCTGGTCACAAGCCCCACGCCCTCGGTTTGCAGGCCCAGCCTCTACATGAAATGAAGTTGTGTTGCCCAAGGTGTTGTGGGATTCAGTAAATGAAATGTGATGGATTAGGTTGTCGTCCTTTTCGCGGCTCACGACATACGATCTTGGACGAGAAAATAGCGCAAAAGAAGAAAATTGTCCCGAAACTAAAGAAAACGTTCAATTTTGGGCTCTGAAAATAGGCGCAACCAAGCAACCTTGTTGTCCCCGTCATCGAGCTCTCAAATAGCTTTCCAACTGTATGCTGTACGCCGTGTAACTGCTTACGGATCAAAAGTTATGGGTACCGGAGCAACGGAGACCTGGTCTTAAGCCCAACACCCTCGGTTTGCGGGCCCAGCCTCTACGTGAAGTGAAGTTGTCTTACCCAATGTGCTATGGGATTAGGTAATAGAAATATGATGGATTAGCTTGTCGTCCTTTGCGCGGCTCACGACGTACGATCCGGGATGAAAAAACTGCGCAGAAAAAAGAAAAGTGTCCCGAAATAGATGAAAACGTTCTACTTTGGGCTCTGAAAATAGGCGCAGTTGAGCAGGCTTGTTGCCGTCGTGGTAGAGCTCTCGGAGAGCTTTCCAACGGTGCTATGCACCGCGTAACTCCTTACGAATCAAAAGTTATGGGCACTGGAGCGACGGTGACCTGGTTACAAGCCCCACGCCCTCGGTTTGCAGGCCCAGCCTCTACATGAAATGAAGTTGTGTTGCCCAAGGTGTTGTGGGATTCAGTAAATGAAATGTGATGGATTAGGTTGTCGTCCTTTTCGCGGCTCACGACATACGATCTTGGACGAGAAAATAGCGCAAAAGAAGAAAATTGTCCCGAAACTAAAGAAAACGTTCAATTTTGGGCTCTGAAAATAGGCGCAACCAAGCAACCTTGTTGTCCCCGTCATCGAGCTCTCAAATAGCTTTCCAACTGTATGCTGTACGCCGTGTAACTGCTTACGGATCAAAAGTTATGGGTACCGGAGCAACGGAGACCTGGTCTTAAGCCCAACACCCTCGGTTTGCGGGCCCAGCCTCTACGTGAAGTGAAGTTGTCTTACCCAATGTGCTATGGGATTAGGTAATAGAAATATGATGGATTAGCTTGTCGTCCTTTGCGCGGCTCACGACGTACGATCCGGGATGAAAAAACTGCGCAGAAAAAAGAAAAGTGTCCCGAAATAGATGAAAACGTTCTACTTTGGGCTCTGAAAATAGGCGCAGTTGAGCAGACTTGTTGCCGTCGTGGTAGAGCTCTCGGAGAGCTTTCCAACGGTATGCTATGCACTGCGTAAAGCCTTACGGATCAAAAGTTATGGGCACCGGAGCGATAGAGACCTGGTCACAAGCCCCACGCCCTCGGTTTGCGGGCCCAACCTCTACATGAAGTGAAGTTGTATTGCCCAAGGTCCCGTGGGATTCGGTAATAGAAATGTGATGGATTAGGTTGTCGTCCTTTTCACGGCTCACGACGTACGATCCGGGATGAAAAAAGAGCGCAAAAGAAGAAAAGAGTCCCGAAACTGATGAAAACGTTCAATTTTCTGCTCCGAAAATAGGTGCAGCCTAGCAGGCTTGCTGTCCCCGTCGTAGTGCTTGTAGAAAGCTTTGCAACGGTATGTTGTGCATCGCTTAACTCCTTACGGATGAAAAGTTATGGGCATCAGAGCGACGGAGACCTGGTCACAAGCCCCACGCCCTCGGTTTGCAGGCCCAACCTCTACATCAAGTGAAGTTGTCTTGCCCAAGGTGCCATGGGATTCGGTAATAGAAATGTGATAGATTAGGTTATCATATTTTTTGCGGCTCAAGACGTACGATCCGGGATGAAAAAACAGCGCAAAAGAAGAAAAGTGTCTCGAAACTAATGAAAACGTTCGATTTTGTGCTCCAAAAAGAGGCGCCGCCGAGCAAGCTTGCTGCCATATCGTAGAGCTCTCAGAGAGCTTTTGAACGGTATGCTGTACGCCGCGTAACTCCTTACGGATCAAAAGTTATGGGCATCGGAGCGACGGAGAACTGGTCACAAACCCCACAACCTCGGTTTACGGACCCAGCCTCTACGAGAAGAGAAGTTTTCTAGCCCAATGTGCCGTGGGATTCGGTAATAGAAATGTGATGGATTAGCTTGTCGTCTTTTTCGCTGCTTATGACGTACAATCCGAGACGGAAAAACAGTGCAAAAGAAGAAAAATATCCCGAAACTGATGAAAACGTTCAACTTTGGGCTCCGAAAAAAGTCGCAGCTGAGAAGGCTTGCTGCCCTTGTCGTATAGCTTTCGGGGAGCTTTCCAACTGTATGTTGTGCGCCGCGTAACGCCTTACAGATCAAAAGTCATGGGCACCGGAGCGACAGAGACCTAGTCACAAGCCACACGCCCTCGGTTTGTGGGCCCAGCCTCTACATGAAGTGAAGTTGTCTTGCCCAAGGTGCCATAGGATTTGGTGATAGAATTGTGATGGATTAGCTTGTCGTCCTTTTCGCGGCTCACGACGTACGTTCCGGGACGAAAAAACAGTGTAAAG
The DNA here is from genome assembly GCA_037974665.1 of Ehretia macrophylla. NCBI lineage: Eukaryota > Viridiplantae > Streptophyta > Magnoliopsida > Boraginales > Ehretiaceae > Ehretia > Ehretia macrophylla. Next base: position 38,865,067 of record CM075775.1, read on the forward strand.
GAAGAAAAGTGTCCTAAAACTGATGAAAACATTTGATTTTAGGATTCGAAAATATGTGAAACCAAGCAGGCTTGTTGCCCCCATCGTAGAGCTCTAGGAGAGCTTTCCAACAGTATGTTGTGCGCTGCGTAACTCCTTACGGATCAAAAGTTACGGGCACCAGAGCGACGGAGACCTGGTCACGAGCCCCACGCCATCGGTTTGTGGGCCCAACCTCTACGTGAAGTGAAGTTATCTTGACCAAGGTGCCGTGGGATTCGGTAATAGAAATGTGATGGATTAGGTTGTCGTTCTTTTCGCGGCTCACGACGTACGATCCGGGATGTAAAAACAGCGCAAAAGAAGAAAAGTGTTCAGAAACTGATGAAAATGTTCGATTTTGGGCTCCAAAAATAGGTGCAGCCGGGCAGGCTTGCTGCCCCGCCGTAGAGCTCTAAGAGAGCTTTCCAACAGTATGCCGCGAATAGCGTAACTCCTTACGGATCAAAAGTTATGGGCATCGGAGCGACAGAGACCTGGTCATAAGCCCCACACCCTCGGTTTGCAGGCCCAACCTCTACATGAAGTGAAGTTGTCCTGCCCAAGGTGCCATGGGATTTGGTAATAGAAATGTGATGGATTAGGTTATCATCCTTTTCGCGGCTCACAACGTACGATCCGGGATGAAAAAACAACGTAAAAGAAGAAAAGTGTTCTGAAACTTATGAAAACGTTCGATTTTGGGCTCCAAAAATATGCGCAGCCGAGCAGACTTGCTGCCCCTATCGTAGAGCTCTCAGAGAGCTTTCCAACAGTTTGTTGTACGCCGCGTAACTCCTTACGGATCAAAAGTTATGGGCTCCAGAGCGACAAAGACCTGGTCACAAGCCCCACACCCTCGGTTTGCAGGCCTAGCCTCTACGAGAAGTGAAGTTGTCTTGCCCAAGGTGCTGTGGGATTCAGTAATAGAAATGTGATGGATTAGCTTGTCGTCATTTTCGCTGCTCACGACGTACGATATGGGACGGAAAAACAGCGCAAAAGATGAAAAGTGTCCCGAAATTGATGAAAACGTTCAACTTTGGGCTCCGAAAACAGGCGCAGCCAAGCAGGCTTGCTGCCTTTGTCGTATAGGTCTCGGAGAGCTTTCCAACGGTATGCTATGTGCCGCGTAACACCTTACGGATCAAAAGTTATGGGCACCGGAGCAACAGAGAATCTGGACACAAGCCTCACTCCCTCGGTTTGTGATCCCAGCCTCTACATGAAGTAAAGTTGTCTTGCCCAAGGTGCCGTGGGATTTGGTATAGAAATGTGATGGATTTGGTTGTCGTCCTTTTCGCGGCTCACGGCGTACGATACGGGATGAAAAAATAGTCTAAAGGCAGAAAAGTGTCCCAAAACTGATGAAAACATTAGATTTTGGGCTCCGAAAACAGGCGCAGCCAAGCAGGCTTGCTGCCTTTGTCGTATAGGTCTCGGAGAGCTTTCCAACGGTATGCTATGTGCCGCGTAACACCTTACGGATCAAAAGTTAAAGGCACCGGAACGACAGAGACCAGATCACAAGCCCCACGCCCTCGGTTTGCGGGCCCAACCTCTACATGAAGTGAAGTTGTGTTGCCCAAGGTGCAGTGGGATTCGGTAATTGAAATGTGATGGATTAGGTTGTCATCCTTTTCGCAGCACACGACGTACGATCCGGGACGAGAAAACAGTGCAAAAGAAGAAAAGTGTCCTGAAAGTGAAAAAATGTTCAATTTTGAGCTCCGAAAAAAGGCGCAGGCAAGCAGGCATCTTGCCCCTTCGTAGAGCTCTCAGAGAGCTTTCCAACGGTATATTGTACGCCGCGTAATTCCATACGGATCAAAAGTTATGGGCACCGGAGCAACAGAGACCTGGTCCTAAGCCCTACGCCCTCAGTTTGCGGGCCCAGCCTCTACGTGAAGTGTCACGCCCCGACCCCGAACTCGTTGCCAAGACAAGGCCAAAACGTGACGTGGACTAGATAAATAACTTGTGCAATCATTCGTTCGTGACCTAAACATAAATAATAACCACAAGTAACTTCAAAAACGGTGCCCCAAAACTATTGGCACTAACATTCATTAACTTGATCATTCATATAAACAAGGCCTACATTCAACCCTCCGGCATGCCTCAATCATCAATGCCCACGAGGCCTCAAAAGAATAGTCTATTAATAAGATTTACAATCCATTATCCAAAAGAATATTACAACACCTAAAGTTGTACAAATTATAACATAGTTCAATACATATGCTTAACCATCTACAAGCAACTAGAATCATAGCAAGCAAAAGTCTGTCTCATCACATAAATAAGCATCGCCTTCAACATGAGTCCCTAGCACAGGCTCAACCTCGGCCTCACCTGAAAATTTGTCATATAAAGGGATGAGCTACACTTAGCTCAGCGAGGGTTAATGGTCTCCGGTGGTTTTTGCAAACAATTCAACATTTGAAAAACCTTTCATGAAAACCTGATATACATCAGTGCAATTAAGTACAAGAATCAATAAACAAGCAATAACACGTCACTCTACCCTCTGAGGTCCTCAAGGGCCCAAGCGAAGGTAGGTTTACCATATATCAAAGGATACAATTTTTCCTTGCAGTTGTTGTAGTTGGCCGGCCTTGAATCAATCATCATCATTTTTTTTCTCCAACTCCAAACATTAGGTGATATCCGGATAATCACCGGGGACTATGGTAGTCGAGACCTACTGGTAGCCCGTTGCTACCTAGGGGAAACGAACGCTACCATACCCATAATTGTGGTTGCAACCATCGCGCATGCAATCATTATCATGACAAGCAAGATATATTCATCAACAGGTAAAGGAGGCAACAAAGTAGGTTACCTCCGATCACATAATCATGCTAACAATCTTTAACATATTCCAGTATATAAACGTGTAAATACTTATAACATCTTACATTTAGAATTCGTATAGTCATGTAGACATGCAACAATCATAATACCTTGCATTTAGAACTTATAAGATGAAATGTGGAAGTCAATAAGGAAGGTTGATTCATCATACAAGCGTTTCCGATACTATTGCATTATCTTAACTTAGGAGGTAAATTTTACTACTTTCCCTAACTCCAATTAATCTGATTTTCATCTAGAATCGAACTTATCGAATGTAGATAACTCTAGAATCAAACGGAACTCAATTCAGAGTTGAAACGAATGAGATATGGCTTCCGCAAAATCACTGCACAAAGCTGTCAGTCATCCGGGAGCTGAGGCCTTAATCAGGTCGACCGGAAGAAGCAGGTAATGCCCGGATCGAAGCTTTCTGCCTGGCGTTGAGGCCTCTATCTGGGCGACCGGATAGGGGCTGTAACGCCCGGATAGCTGCACGAAAAACACCAAAATTCTACCCAATTCACCTATACCACAACCAATCCATCTACCAACATACAAACAAGTTCTAAATGGCTATTAAGCATCATACAAGGCTTCAAAATCAACCAAATTCATCCCACATCCATGACCAACAACACCCAATAATTCATGTTCAAGCTCCAAGCTCCACAACCTCAACACCCTCAACAACACAATACACTTCTTAACAAGTTCAAATATACATATATATATCACATGTAAGCACCCAATCAAGCTCTAAACACAAGTATAATCATTGACCATGCTTAATGTATCTTGAAAAGCATTTTGAAAAACAACCCTCACCTCAAACTTGAGTATAGAAACAATGGAAAGCCAAAGAACTCTTGAGACTAGCTGAGAGATGTAGAATTAGCTTGGAACAAGGCTGAAATTTCCTTCTTTCTTCTTTTTTTCCTCTTTTCTTCTCTCCCTCTCTTTTCCCTCTTTGATCGTGTATGAGTGTATGTGAGTGTGTGTGCAGGATTTTAGTGTGTGTGTAGAGTGTATTGTATGTTTTGAGTGGGCAAGCATAGTAAAATTAGGTGATCAAATATCTAGTGAGCCAAATTACAAGAGTGTCCTTCAATTATGTTGTGTACTACTAGTTTGCTATTTTAATTAGTTTGCAACTAATTAGTTACTACTCTTGACGTATTTGAAGTACAATTAATGCCTACGACACGTGAAACTCCATAATACATGAAATTGAACATTTTGGCACGCAAAACAATGAATATGCATGTTGAATGTTGTTAAGGCATATTAATTGATGCTAATCCACATGAAATGATATAAATGTATTATAATTAGTGTAATTACGTATAAGCTCACGTGCCAGGTTTTACATCCTCCCCTCCTTAGAAGAATTGCGTCCTCTCAATTTCTTCTTACCTTGAAAACAATTCCGGATACTGCTTCTCCATTTGATCCCGTAACTCCCAAGTTGCTTCCTCAATCCCGTGGTTGTTCCACAATACTTTTACCATAGGAATCTCTTTTCTACGCAACTCACGTACTTGTTCATCTAAAATTTGCACGGGCCTCTCTTCATTGGAGAGGTTCTCACAAAGTTGTAGCGGTTCCGGCTCCAAGATATGAGAAGGGTATGTATACCGGAAAGATTTATTGGTAGACTCAATTGGTATGCTAACTTGCTAATTTTCTTCACAATCTCGAACGGTCCCATGTACCTCGGACTTAACTTACCACTCTTACCATGCTGAATCAATCCCTTTCGAGGAGACAATTTAAGAAACACCTTATCACCCACTTTAAACTCTAAATCTCTTCTTCTTCTATCGGCATAACTTTTCTGCCTACTTTGTGCGGTGGGCATCCTTTTTCGGATCAATTGTACATTCTTTATTTTCTCTATCATCTCAGTTAATAATGTAGGATCAATGGTTTTCATCTCACCAATCTCACTCCAATATAGAAGAGATCTACACTTCCATCCGTACAAGGCCTTGTAAGGTGCCATGCCAATTGTTGCTTGATAGCTGTTGTTGTAGGCAAATTCTGCCAATGGCAAATGTTTTTCCCATGTTCCTCCAAAGTCCAATGCACAAGCTCGTAGCATGTCCTCCAAGATCTGAATGGTCCTTTCGGACTGCCCATCAGTATGAGGATGGTAGGCTGTACTAAAACTCAACTTTGTTCCCAACGCCTCTTGAAACGTTTTCCAAAACCGCGACGTGAACCTTGGATCCCTGTCAGACACTATGCTCACAGGTACACCATGCAATTTCACAATGTTAGCTATGTACAATTCAACTCGTTTCTCCAGGCTATCCGTCTTATTCATTGCTATAAAATGGGCTATTTTCGTCAACCAATCCGCGATCACCCAAATAGTATCACAACCTCGAGGTGACCTCGGTAACTCCGTCACGAAATCCATTGTTATGTGCTCCCATTTCCATTGTGGAATCTCTAAAGGTTGCAAAAGTCCTGCGGGTCTTTGATGCTCTACCTTAACCCTTTGACATGTCAAGCAACGTGACACAAATTCCGCAATCTCCCGCTTCATGTTGTTCCACCAATAGAATTGTCTCAAATCTCGGTACATTTTTGTTCCTCCAGGATGTATTGTATACCTCGTGTTATGAGCTTCCTCAAGTATCTTCTTCTTCAATTCTGGATCATTTGGTATACAAACTCGGTTACGAAATCTCCACAATCCATCTTGTTGTTTGAAATCCGGATTGTCTTCTTTTATCTTCAAAAATTGTGGATCTTGTTGTTGAGCTTCCTTGATTTGAAATAGCAATGATGATTTAATCATTAGATGAGCGTTTACCCCTAATTTTGCCAAGCTTTCCTTTCGGCTCAATGAATCTACCACCACATTAGCTTTTTCGGGCACATAGTTAATGGTGCAATTGTAGTCCTCCAAGAGTTCCATCCATCTCCTTTGCCTCATGTTCAACTCTTTTTGAGAAAATAAATATTTCAAGCTTTTGTGGTCGGTGAAAATCTCGAACCTGCTTCCCCATAAATAATGTCTCCACTTCTTCAATGCGAATACTATCGCCGCCAACTCTAAATCATGTGTGGGGTAATTCATCTCATAGGGCTTTAACTTCCAAGAGGCATAAGCAATGACTTGACCATTTTGCATTAACACACATCCTAATCCCTCCTTTGAAGCATCACTATAAATGACAAACCTTTGACTTCCCTCCGACAATGCTAAGATAGGAGCGGTTGTTAATCTTTTCTTCAACTCTTGGAAGCTATTTTCACACTTACCGTCCCATTTGAAGCCCACCTTCTTTTGTGTCAATCTTGTAAGAGGTCCTGCAATCTTTGAGAAATCTTTCACGAACCTCCTATAGTACCCGGCTAGTCTAAGAAAATTGTGCACCTCTGTAACATTCTCGGGTCTCTTCCACAACTGTACCACTTCAATCTTCGAGGGATCTACCGCTATCCCTGCTTGGGAGATTATATGCCCTAAAAAGGAAACTTGTTGAAGCCAAAACTCGCATTTGCTAAACTTGGCATACAACTGATGTTCTCTCAACTTCTGTAACACCATATGTAAATGTTTCTCATGTTCATCCTCTATCTTGGAATACACCAAGATATCATCAATGAATATCACCACGAATTGATCCAAGCAAGGTTGGAACACCCTATGCATCAAGTCCATAAAGGCAGCAGGAGCATTCGTTAGTCCAAAGGGCATTACAACAAATTCATAATGCCCATACCCTGTCCTAAAAGCTGACTTGGGCACATCTTCCTTCTTGATGCGAAGCTGATAGTAACCCTGCCTCAAATCAAACTTCGAATAAACTTTAGCTCCTTGTAATTGATCAAATAGCTCATCTATCAATGGTAAGGGATATTTGTTCTTAACAGTCACATGACTCAACCCTCGATAATCGATACATAGTCTCAAGGTGCTATTTTTCTTCTTCACGAACAATACTGGGGCTCCCAAGGAGATGAACTAGATTGTACAAATCCTTTTTCTAGCAATCCTTGCAATTGAATCTTCAATACTTGTAATTCAGTTGGGGCCATCCGATATGGTGCCTTTGAGATGGGTTGAGTACCCGACAACACCTCAATCACAAAGTCAATCTCCCTTTTTGATTGCAGTCCCGGTAATTCTTCCTGAAACACATCAACATATTCCTTCACCACTAGCACCTCTACAAGCCTAGCTTGATCGGTTGGCTTGTTAATCAAATAATCCAAGTATCCACTGCATCCCTTCCTCATTAACTTCACAGCTTTGATAGAGGAGGCAATAGTATTATTTGAAGAATCACCTCTACCTTTTACCTCAACCACAGGTTGACCCGGTACTTGCAATTTTACAACCTTCGTTCGACAATCTAGTTGGGCATAATTACAAGCTAACCAATCCATTCCCAATATGACATCATACTTTTGAAAAGGGAGTACAATGAGATCAACCAAAAACTCCCGGTCCTTTATTTGAATTTTACATCCTCTACATCCATATTTAGAAACATGTTTGGTGCCCATGGGATTGCTAACTTCTACATGACATGATAAAGGTCTTACTGGCAGCTTGATGCGATGCACACATTGAGGTGAAATAAAAGAATGCGTGGCTCCAGTATCAATAAGCACCGTTACTGGTTGTTGTAAAATTAAGAAAGTACCTTCAACCATAGCTGCAGCCTCTGGAATCTCCTCTTGATCAATAACATACACTCGGGCTTGGACTCTCTGCGCTGGTGCATTCCTAATAGCTTGATTTGGTGCACCTCTGTTGTGCTGTTTCGGACAATCCTTAGCGAAATGCTGATCACTTTCGTACCCCAAACACTTGCCCATTTTCTTCCAATACTGGGCCTCAACATGCCCCTTTCTACCATAATAATTATACACCATATTCTTAGCAATAGTAGTACTATCAGACGAACCACTCCTCTTCTCAACTCGTGATGCCGAATCAACCATCTCGGTATAATCAGTAAAACGGTGAGATGCAAGAAAATCATGAATTTCGGGCCTTAGTCCCCGAACAAAGTGTTTGATCCTGGCACTCTCTGCTTGGACCAATCTCGGCAAATACTTGGAGAGTTTGTTGAATCGGGCTTCATATTGCACCACCGATAAGCTTCCTTGCCTCATAGTAAGGAACTCTTCTTCCTTTCTCTCTCGAGCCACCTCCGACACGTAGTTTCCTTTGAAAGACCTCACAAAGTTAGCCCATGTTGTTGGGGTACCATTTCGCTCCCAACGCTCCTTCTCATTTCTCCACCATTCCTCTGCATCCTCTTTTAGCAAGAAAGTTGCAAAGGCCACCTTCTTCTCATCATTGTAATCCATGGCCACAAAAATCTTCTCCACCTTGGCAAGCTACGCCTCCGCCTTCTCACTATCAGGCTCACCCAAGAACTTAGAAGGTTTATACCCTAGGAAGCCTTTCAACGTATCATCTTCACTACCTCGGTTGTTATTGTTGTTGTTGCCACCACCATTGTTATTATTATTGTTGTTGTTACCCGCATTCATATTCGCTTGTTGCTACATCACCCTACTCATACGATCCAACGCAGTTGCCATCATATTGAACATGGCTATTCCGGGGTTAGCCGGGTCAACATTCCCCGTTCCTTGTGCTCCGGCATTTGCGCGGGTATTACGACCTGCCATCTATAAACATAGCATATGGACCACTCATGACTATATAATACACATGCCTTATGATATGAGATTAATGTAAATACATGTGTTAACAATGCTCCTACACCTATATTACACATAGACAAAAAAAAAAACAAATATATCACGCTATGCACATAAGTTCCTGAAAGTACTCTGACATATTCTCATCTCAAGTTTGCTACCCACTAACCAGGGGTTCCAAATCTAGCTTACGCCAAGCTAAATAGCTAAGCTCTCATACCACCTAAAGGTGTCACACCCCGACCCCGAACTCGTTGCCAAGACAAGGCCAAAACGAGACGTGGACCAGATAAATAACCTGTACAATCATTCGTTCGTGACCTAAACATAAATAATAACCACAAGTAACTTCAAAAACGGTGCCCTAAAACTATTGGCACTAACATTCATTAACTTGATCATTCATATAAACAAGGCCTACATTCAACCCTCCGGTATGCCTCAATCATCAATGCCCACGAGGCCTCAAAAGAATAGTCTATTAATAAGATTTACAATCCATTATGCAAAAGAATATTACAACATCTAAAGTTGTACAAATTATAACATAATTCAATACATATGCTTAACCATCTACAAGCAACTAGAATCATAGCAAGCAAAAGTCCGTCTCATCACACAAATAAGCATCGCCTTCAACTTGAGTCCCTAGCACAGGCTCAACCTCGGCCTCACCTGAAAAATTGTCATATAAAGGGATGAGCTACACTTAGCTCAGTGAGGGTTAATGGTCTCCGATGGTTTTTGCAAACAATTCAACATTTGAAAAACCTTTCATGAAAACCTGATATGCATCAGTGCAATTAAGTACAAGAATCAATAAACAAGAAATAACATGTCACTCTACCCTCCGAGGTCCTCAAGGGCCCAAGCGAAGGTAGGTTTACCATATATCAAAGGATACAATTTTTCCTTGCAGTTGTTGTAGTTGGCTGGCCTTGAATCAATCATCATAATTTTTTTTCTCCAACTCCAAACATTAGGTGATATCCGGATAATCACCGGGGGCTATGGTAGTCGAGACCTATTGGTAGCCCGTTGCTACCTAGGGGAAACGAACGCTACCATACCCATAATTGTGGTTGCAACCATCGCGCATGCAATCATTATCATGACAAGCAAGATATATGCATCAACAGGTAAATGAGGCAACAAAGTAGGTTACCTCCGATCACATAATCATGCTACCAATCTTTAACATATTCCAGTATATAAACGTGTAAATACTTACAACATCTTACATTTAGAATTCGTATAGTCATGTAGACATGCAACAATCATAATACCTTGCATTTAGAACTTATAAGATGAAATGTGGAAGTCAATAAGGAAGGTTGATTCATCATACAAGCGTTTCCGATACTATTGCATTATCTTAACTTAGGAGGTAAATTTGACTACTTTCCCTAACTCGAATTAATCTGATTTTTATCTAGAATTGAATCTTATCGAATGTAGATAACTCTAGAATCAAACGGAACTCAATTCGGAGTTGAAACGAATGAGATATGGCTTCCGCAAAATCACTGCGCAAAGCTGTCAGTCATCCGGGCGCTGAGGCCTTAATCAGGTCGACCAGAAGAAGCAGGTAACGACCGGATCGAAGCTTTCTACCGGGCATTGAGGCCTCTATCCGGGCGACCGGATAGGGGCTGTAACGCCCGGATAGCTGCACGAAAAACACCAAAATTCTACCCAATTCACCTATACCACAACCAATCCATCTACCAACATACAAACAAGTTCTAAATGGCTATTAAGCATCATACAAGGCTTCAAAATCAACCAAATTCATCCCACATCAATGACCAACAACACCCAATAATTCATGTTCAAGCTCCAAGCTCCACAACCTCAACACCCTCAACAACTCAATACACTTCTCAACAAGTTCAAATATACATATATATATCACATGTAAGCACCCAATCAAGCTCCAAACACAAGTATAATCATTGACCATGCTTAATGTATCTTGAAAAGCATTTTGAAAAACAACCCTTACCTCAAACTTGAGTATAGAAACAATGGAAAGCCAAAGAACTCTTGAGACTAGCTGAGAGATGTAGAATTAGCTTGGAACAAGGCTGAAATTTCCTTTTTTCTTCTTCTTTTCCTCTTTTCTCTCTCCCTCTCTTTTCCTTCTTTGATCGTGTATGAGTGTGTGTTAGTGTGTGTGCAGGATTTTAGTGTGTGTGTAGAGTGTATTGTGTGTTTTGAGTGGGCAAGCATAGTAAAATTAGGTGATCAAATATCTAGTGAGCCAAATTACAAGAGTGCCCTCCAACTATGTTGTGTACTACTAGTTTGCCATTTTAATTAGTTTGCAACTAATTAGTTACTACTCTTGACATATTTGAAGCACAATTAATGCCTACGACACGTGAAACTCCATAATGCATGAAATTGAACATTTTGGCACGCAAAACAATGAATATGCATGTTGAATGTTGTTAAGGCATATTAATTGATGTTAATGCACATGAAATGATATAAATGTATTATAATTAATGTAATTACGTATAAGCTCACGTGTTGGGTTTTACATGAAGTGAAGTTGTCTTGCCTAAGGTGCCATGGGATTCGGTAATAGAAATGTGATGGATTATCTTGTCATCCTTTACGCGGCTCACGACGTACGATCCAGGATGGAAAAACAACGCAAAAGAATAAAAGTGTCCCAAAACTAATGAAAACGTTCAACTTTGGGTCTCCAAAAACTGGCACAACCGAGCAGGCTTGCTGCCCCAATCGTAGAGCTCTCGGAGAGCTTTCCAACGGTATGCTGTGCGTCGCGTAACGCCTTAATAATCAAAAGTTATGGGCACCGGAGCGATAGAGACCTGGTCACAAGTCCCACGCCCTCGGTTTGCGGGCCCAGCCTCTACATGAAGTGAAGTTGTCTTGCCCAAGGTGCCGTGAGATTTGGTAATAGAAATGTGATGGATTAGGTTGTCGTCCTTTTCGCGGCTCACGACATACGATCCGGGATAAAAAAAAAATAGCCTAAAGGAAGAAAAATGTCCTGAAACTGATGAAAACATTCGATTTTGGGATCCAAAAATAGGGGCAGCCAATCAGGCTTGCTGCCCTCGTCGTAGAGCTCTCGGAGAGATTTCCAACGGTATCCTGTGCGCCGCGTAACGCCTTACGGATCAAAAGTTACAGGCACCGGAGTGACAGAGACCAGGTCACAAGCCCCACGCCCTCTGTTTGCGGGCCCAACCTCTACATGAAGTGAAGTTGTTTTGCCCAATGTGAGGTCCGACCTCGATTTACGTGTGATACCTCGTTTTGTGTGTACTAACCTCAAATTGCGTGCTTTGACCTAGGTTTAAGAGTCGTGTCTCGTTTTATGTGCCTTGCATTAAATACGTGCATTCGTTTAGAAGTACGTGCATTTTTTTGGAATACGTGCATCGGTCTCGTAGTTCGTGCCTTACCTATAGTGCGTGCCCTAAACCTAGGTAAGCGTGCATGTACGCTAATCAAGAAAGCATCTTACACGAAGCACTAGATGATTAATTAATCCTACAAATTCACTAACTAATATTATAATCCTAATTCAACTCACTAGAAGACAAAATTTCATCAAAAGCTAAACATTCTTATTCTTTATTCTTTATTCTTTTGCATATTCCAAACACATACAATTAAATAATGCTCAAAACATGACAAATTCAGATTTGAGCATTGCCTTGGCTGACCATGTGAGGATCTTTTGACATGCTTTGCAATTTCCAAAATCAAGCTTAGACATTCTATGACACAATGCAAAAAAAAAATGAAACCAAAGCATTATTTTATCAACCACCATGGTCCACATTCTCGGCCACATCACCAAGCATGCCAAACAACTCCAACATGCTCCAAAAGAGATGCCATTTCAGATTTTTCAAGGCCCTAGGCCGACACACTCACATACAAACACTTGATTCCTCACAAACATTTCAATTACTCTCATTTTCTCTCACCCTCTCGGCATAGGCTGCTTCAAATACCACCATAGCTTAAGCTCATCTCCTACAGCTCACCAAGACACTCAAGGACCCTAGGAAGCTCGACCAAGCAAGCAAGAAGCAAGAAAAATTTCATGCAAGCTCATAGAACTCTCTTTCGGCTTAGGTATGTTTGATAGCTTCTATTTCATTTCCTTTTGTTCTAGCCACATGCACATACTAAGAACATGGTAAATAAGCTAGGAATTAGAGAATCTCAGGCTATCTTTCGGACAAGCAAGGAGAAAAGACGTTTTTGTGCATCTTCAAGAGTTTTGTGCATCCTCATCTATTGTCTTGCTAAGGTGAGGGCTAAAACTCTTTTAAAAGCTTTCAAAAACCACATTCATGCCTTCATATGTCTAGATTTACCTCTGTACTTGTTGTATATGTGTGTGCATGAGCTTATATAACCATGCATGGCAAGATATTCGGTTAGAACTTGAAGATAGGTAAAATCGCGAAAATGGCAGATTTCTGACTTGTTAGAGCGAAGTGAATTTATCCAGGTAAATTATGTTTAAAATGCATGAAAATTGGTAGGTGGCTAGTTTTTCTAGTTCTGAGAATTTTTCTTAGAAATAGGCCAAGGCCAATTTTGACTCTAAGGTCTCCAAAATGGTAAAACATTGAAAGCTATCTAAATCAGGAAAATCTGGAAAAATGGAGAAGGTTTTTGGCAGTTCACTGTCCTTGTAGAACGAAACAGTATTCACCTAGTAAACGATATCTAAAATGCATTAAATTTGGTAGGTTGCTATATTTTTCTGTTCTGGACATTTTCGTCAGAAATAGACTAAAGCTAAAGTTGACCCTAAGACCCTAAAAAATGGCAAGTATTGAAATATGTACGAATCTGGACAGTTTTGCGTAGTCTCATGGTTTTAGCTATGACTCTTGAATCCGAACTACAAATGATGCGAGGTTTGTTTCTGGATTTAGTTCACTTAATAAGATTTAATTTGACATTTTGTTCACTGGAATTTGAGATTGTTTGCTTGTCTAAATGATTGTGGGAAAACAGACCATTGCAGTGAAGTATCTATTTAGTGATATACTTTGAAAAAATATTGTAACTTCTCTTGTGATATTGGATGCTTGGGATTGTGGCACTTGGATGTTATGTGGACTGTTTTGGATGATTGAAGATGTTTTAATTAATCGATGCATGGCTTGGGTTAGTTGCGTGACAACTTGTGGCTTAAATCGCACGTGTAAGCATGAATTGAAACCCTATTGAATATGAAAACTCGCTAAGTGTTGATCCTATGGTTATAGTGTCCAATTGTGTGATTAGTGGGCTGCCTAAGAAATGTTAAGTATGTTTGAAATGTGATTCCCGATGATTACATGTTGATAAGTAGACCTTTCTTGCACCTGGTCCCACGTAAACGTCGTTGCATGCTTGTATAAACTTATTATCTGATTACGTGAACTCTGAAATGAGTTATATGACTTGATTTACATGTGTTACATGGCTGCCCGTTTAATATTCATATAACTCCATGTGCTTTACAAGTGAAATTACATGTCAAAGCAGGCCTCGTGTGTTTACTTGTTAATGTGCGATCTTATGACTGCTCGGAGGAAACCTACTTTGTTGTCCTCCTAATGTGATATATTAAATGTTATAAATGTGCATTGCATATGAGGTTGCAACCTTTCATTCTAGCATGGTAGCGTTCACGCACACTGGGCGGCATCGGGTTTGCCGGTGCAACCGTGACTACCATGGTCCAATTCCCTCTCTCGCTTGGGGGCTAGACTTCCTCGGAGAGTTGGGTCGTAGGATTTCAGGGTACATCCGGAGTACACCCATTTGGCGTGATAAGTGGATGATTTGAAGTCAGCCGCAACAACTGATATTGGAAATGAATTGAGAGCAAAAGCTCACCGTATCTTTTTTACTATGTGTATAAGTACTCTAGCTTGGTTCCTAGAGGACCTCGGGGAGGAAAGACGGGTAATTGTATTCTTTTACTTTTATATTACATTATGAACTTACTTGTGTTATATGTCATACTTTCAAAAAGGGTTTTTCATAAGTTGAACTAGAGAAAGAGTTTCAAAACGTATTTCTCGTTCCCCCTCGCTGAGTTCATAAGGACTCACCCTCTTTTATCATCACAGGTGAAAAAGATTAGGAATAGGTACCCGAGGATAACATGCCTATTGATGACTCCTTGGAGTGATTGCCTGCCCTACGTGCCTTACTTGACTATGGCCATTTTATGAACGATATGTTTGTTTTGAAGATTATCTCTTATGTTGTTTGTCGTTGTTATTGTAAAAGACCCCCGTTGAAATTTGGGGTCTAATTTTGATTTGTACTGATTATAACTAGACAGACACCCTATTTGATCGTTTGCTACTTTGATTAGTAACTACTACAGGCTTATGAAGTATTAAGCAAAGGGCTAAGTAAAATGAATCTATCCAATCTTAAGCAGGTACTCATTTGTAAGCTCAGACCAACAGGTACTTGTGTAACATAAATTGACACAAAAACGAGACATAGTTTCCATGCTAGGTGTTAATTAAACGAGACTTGAGATAAATAGTGGACATATCAATTGGTGATAAATAGTAATCTTAGTTGGAATCGAATTTGATTTTGAAAGTTTTGAGGCGTTTAGAAAATTAGGTCAAACTAAAGAGCCAATTACATCCGTTATGCTACCGGTTTTCTGAAGAATTTTTGGAGTTCTAGTCTAACGGATAAGCTTGATCTTCGTTAATCAGTTATAGTCATAAAAAAATGTGAATGTTTAGATCACACCCTAGTCTAACCTCTATAGGTCTGGTTGGGGGCGTGACACCCAAGGTGCCGTGGGATTCGGTAATAGAAATGTGATGGATTAGGTTATCGTCTTTTTTGCGGCTGACGACGTACGATCCGGGATTAAAAAATAATGCAAAAGAAGAAAAGTATCCTGAAACTGATGAAAACGTTCGATTTTGGGCACCAAAAATAGGCGCAGCCGAGCAGGCTTGCTGCCCTATCGTAGAGCTCTCAGAGAGCTTTCCAACGGTATACTATACACCGCGTAACTCCTTACAGATCAAAAGTCACGGGCATCAGAGCGACAGAGACCTAGTCACAAGCCCCACACCCTCGGTTTGCGGGCTCAGCCTCTATGAGAAGTGAAGTTGTCTAGCCTAAGGTACCATGGGATTCAGTAATAGAAACGTGATGGATTAGCTTGTCATCCTTTTTGCAGCTTACGACGTACAATCAACGACGGAAAAATAGCGCAAAAGAAGAAAAGTGTCCTGAAACTGATGAAAACGTTCAACTTTGGGCTCTGAAAATAGGCGCAGCCGAGCAGGCTTGTTGGCCCAATCGTATGGCTCTCGAAGAGCTTTCCAACGGTATGCTGTGCACCGCGTAATGCCTGACGGATCAAAAGTTATGGGCACCGGAGCGACAAAGACCTGGTCACAAGCCCCACGCCCTCAGTTTGTGGGCCCAGCATCTACATGATGTGAAGTTGTCTTGCCCAAGGTTCCGTGGGATTTGGTAATAGAAATGTGATGGATTAGGTTGTCGTCCTTTTCGCGGCTCACGACATACGATCCGGGATGAAAAAACAAAGTAAAAGAAGAAAAGTGTCCCAAAATTGATGAAAACATTCAATTTTGAGATCCGAAAATAGGCGCAACCATGCAGGCTTGCCACCCCGCCATAGAGCTCTTGGAGAGCTTTTAAACGGTATGTTGTGCGCGGCGTAACTCCTTACGGATCAAAAGTTATGGGCACCAGAGCGACGGAGACCAGGTCACAAGCCCCATGCCCTTGGTTTGTGGGCCCAACCTCTACATGAAGTGAAGTTGTCTTGCCCAAGGGGTCGTGGGATTCGGTAATAGAAATGTGATGGATTAGATTGTCATCCTTTTCGCGGCACACGACGTACGATCCGAGATGAAAAAATGGCACAAAAGAAGAAAAGTATCCCGAAACTGATGAAAACGTTCAATTTTGGTCCCCAAGAACTGGCGCAGCCGAGCAGGATTGCTGCCCCTATCGTATAGCTCTCAGAGAGCTTTCAACGGTATGCTGTACGCCGCGTAACTCCTTACAGATCAAAAGTTATGGGCACCGGAGTGACAGAGACTTGGTCACAAGCCCCACGCCCTCGGTTTGCGGGCCCAGCCTCTACATGAAGTGAAGTTGTGTTGCCCAAGGTCCAGTGGGATTCAGTAATTGAAATGTGATGGATTAGGTTGTCATCCTTTTCGGGGCTCACGACGTACGAACCAGGACGAGAAAATAGCACAAAAGAAGAAAAGTATCCCAAAACTGAAGAAAACATTCAATTTGGGCTCCGAAAACAGGCGCAGCCAAGTAAGCTTGCTGCCCCCGTCGTAGAGCTCTCAGATAGCTTTCCAACGGTATGTTGTCCGTCACGTAACTCCTTACGGATCAAAAGTTATGGGCACCGGAGCAATGGAGACCTGGTCCCAAGCCCACGCCCTCGGTTTGAGGGCCCAACCTCTACATGAAGTCAAGTTGTCTAGCCCAAGGTGCCGTGGTATTCGGTAATAGAAATGTGATGGATTAGGTTGTCGTCCTTTTCGCGGCTCACGACGTACTATCCGGGATGAAAAAATAGCGTAAAAGAAGAAAAGTGTCTCGAAATTGATGAAAATGCTCAATTTTGGGATCCGAAAATAGACGCAACCAACCAGGCTTGTTGCCCCCATCGTAGAACTCTCGGAGAGCTTTCCAACGGTATGCTGTGCGCCATGTAACGCCTTACGGATCCAAAGTTATGGGCACCGGAGCGATAGAGACCTGGTCATAAGCCCCACGCCCTCGGTTTGCGGGCCCAACCTCTACATAAAGTGAAGTTGTGTTGTCCAAGGTGCCGTGGGATTTAGTAATTGAAATGTGATGGATTAGGTTGTCATTCTTTTCGTGGCTCACGACGTACGAACCGAGACGAGAAAACAACACAAATGAAGAAAAGTGTCCCGAAACTGAAGAAAACGTTCAATTTTATGCTCCGAAAATAGGCGTAGCCCAGAAGGCTTGCTGCCCCCGTCGTAGAGCTCTCAGAGAGCTTTCCAACGGTATGTTGTACGCTGCGTAACTCCTTACGAATCAAAAGTTATGGGCACCGAAGCAACGGAGACCTGGTCCCAAGCCCCACGCCTTCAATTTGCGGGCCCAGCCTCTACGTGAAGTGAAGTTGTCTTGCCCAAGGTGTCGTGGGATTCAGTAATAGAAATGTGATGAATTAGCTTGTCATTCTTTGGGCGGCTCACGACGTACGATCCGGGACGAAAAAACAGCGCAAAAGAAGAAAAATGTCCCAAAACTGATGAAAACGTTTGATTTTGGGCTCCGAAAATAGGTACAACTGAGCAAGCTTTCCACCCCCGTCATAGAGCTCTCAGAGAGCTTTTCAACGGTATGCTGTGCACCACGTAATGCCTTACGGATCAAAAGTTATGGGCACCGGAGCAACAGAGACCTAGTCACAAGCCCCACGCCCTCGGTTTGCCGGCCCAACCTCTACATGAAGTGAAGTTGTCTTGCCCAAGGTGCCGTGGGATTTGGTAATAGAAATGTGATGGATTAGGTTGACGTCCTTTTCGTGGCTCACGAAGTACGATCCGGGATGAAAAAACAGCGCAAAAGATTAAAAGTGTCTCGAAACTGATGAAAACGTTCAATTTTGGGCACCAAAAACAGGCGCAGCCGAGCAGGCTTGCTACCCTATCGTAGAGCTCTCAGAGAGCTTTCCAACGGTATGCTGTGCGCCATGTAACTCCTTACGGAGCAAAAGTATGGGTATCAGAGCGACGGAGACCTGGTCACAAGCCCCACGCCCTCGGTTTGCAGGCCCAACCTCTGCATGCAGTGAAGTTGTCTTGCCCAAGGTACCATGGGATTCGGTAATAGAAATGTAATGGATTAGGTTATCATCCTTTTTGCAGCTCACGACGTATGATTCGAGATGAAAAACTAGCGCAAAAGAAGAAAGGTGTCCCAAAACTGATGAAAACGTTCGATTTTGGGCTCCAAAAATAGACGCAGCTAAGCAGGCTTGTGACCTTATTGTAGAGCTCTCAAAGAGCTTTCCAACGATATGTTGTACGCCATGTAACTCTTTACGGATCAAAAGTTATGGGCACCGGAGCGACAGAGACCTGGTCACAAGCCCCATGCCCTCGGTTTGCGGGCCCAGCCTCTATATGAAGTGAAGTTGTAATGCCCCGATCCCTCACGAGACCGGAGGCTCTAATAACCATGCTATTCTCAACCCAATACCTAACCCGGTCACAAAATTTTAGGAAAAATGGACAGAGTTTTCCTTGTACCGGGAACATTCTGGAAACCTGTAAGCATTCAAATAAAACACGAAGCAAAGGAACAACATTTCTAATTGAAATCCCAACTTCAAGGCCATCCAAGCCTTAAGCAACACAAGACAATATAAACACATAAAAGCATGCAACGTAGCTAGAAGCAGAAGCATAAGTTATTACATAACACAATTCCATAACACTTACTACATCCACTTAGCTTTCAAATTGCAACCACTCAAATATATATACATAAGCCCTTAGGCTCCAAAATAGAACATAAAGTAGACAAGCAAGGTCTTCTACAGTTTAGCAAGCAATCACTCCAATCTCAAGTAATAGTACACAACAACCAAGGCAACTCCTCCAACTGCACCACCTGAAACATGTTTAGCGAGGTATGAGCAATCACAATTGCTCAGTGAGGGATAAGGTCTACCGGGGGTGTGCAATGCAGCAACTTAACACAATTAATACAATAGATAAACAGTGAATAACAATTCTAATACTACATTTTAAAAGGATACAATCGATAACCCTTATCACTCCAAATCTTCGATTCTTGATCCACGAACCACGATCTCCATCTCGATATGCCGGCATCCCTTACACCAATGGGTACTCCAGATGTACCCGATCCTACGACCCAACACCCCTGGCAATCTCCGGACTAGGCGAGTGAAGGAATAGCAGACGGAGCTAAGGCAACCAACACTGGCAAGCCCGATGCCGCCCAACGAGGCCATCGCATCCGCCGCGAAAATAAGGTTGCGCAACCACGATACAATGCAAGAATGATAACAATGACAATATAATCAGGAAACACATTTAAGGACAAAAAGTAAGTTGTTCTCGCACCAAGTTACAATTTAGCAACAATAAGCATATATCAATTATGCAATTATACTAAACAATATACTATTTTAGAAAGAAAATAAACTATAATGCACGTAAGGATGCAGGTCCCTCACCTCTACCGAGCTCCAAGATGTAAGTTTGAATCACATCATTTCCAGTCACCTTGAACCTAAGAATAAACATTACTTTAATTACTCTTTAACTACAACATTCATTAATTATTCAGCTAGGTTAGCTAACTTATAACTTCGCTTATTTAGCATATATACAATATCTATTAGAATTCTATTTTTAACAAAACACTACTTTTATATACTTTAACTTAACATATATTCCATATTTTCAATAGTCTACAAGTTAATTAAGAAGATAGTTTAAAAACTTAAAGGAGAATGATTCAACCAGCATGCTATAACTAGATATAAACTGAGCTAGAATTTAGTTTAACTAAGATCAACACATGAGCCTGCAGTTACTCATACTATTTCTCATTTTACTTTAGTTAATAACTTGTACAAGAAACTAATTCACTCCACATACAATAAACTAGCCATTAACTCAACTCAAAGAATTTCTCCAAAGAATTTATAGATAATAAAGGTTAGGTTACTTTAATGTTCAAATGACACATTCATTCACAATGACACTACCCAGTCTTTTACTACTTTAATGAACTTCTAATTCATATTCTACTTTACTTACAATAGTTAGTAATATCTCTATGAAGATAGCCCAACATTAGCACATAGGGAAAGAAATGCATTTATCAACTAATAGAAAAGTTAACTATCAACCATTTAATAACTAACATATTATTTTAGTAAAATAACTATACTTCAAGCTAAGATTCTAACATAACACTAGTAGTATTAACTTAAGTTAATTACATTTAACATATAATAGACAACTATCAACTTACAATTAACCTTACATGTAGTTTCAAAAAGCATTAAACATATTTTTCCACATAGTTTACTTAACCCTTTTAAGTGTTCACTAATTGCACATTGATAACAACAACTAATTCTAACAATTGAATTATTTAGCATATATAGAAACATTACCTATCTCTAAAGGTGGTGACCATCACAACTCTACTAGCATTCCTCATTCACAGTCGAATAGAATAGCTTTCAATTTAAATTAACTTTACTAACAATTAGACTTCAATTACAATTCATGAAGACAACATACCTATAAGAGGCCCATTACGTTTTTAATCTTCCAAGGAGACTACACAATAAGGTCTTGATCGAATACATCCAATTAGAACTGAATTATATCATTACTATAGCAAAATAACAACAAAATTCAGATTCTCGCGTAACAGGGCATTTCTGACACATCTCACCGAAATTATCATAACTTGCTCTAGACAACTCCGATTAATGCACCGTAAAAAGCTGTAGAAACTAGACTCGTAAGGCTTTCTAACGGTATATAATTCAACCCATAATCCTTCTCCAATTAATACAGTTTTAAGCTCGAAGTTGCCTCAATTTTGCTGAAAAATCTGGACAGCCACGGTTGAACACACACACACATTAAGTTCTCAACGTTTTTAATTGAATTTCTTGCATGTATGGACTGATTTTCTTTAGCAATAACTTAGCAAGCAAATATTGTACCTCCTTTAGACATATTCACAAACACTTAACTCATAAGATCTCACTCAAAAAGATATACTTTCTATACAAACACACTTAATACTTAAACATAATCCAACTATAAACATGACCTAGAATTATTATCATGCTTATTCACCCAAATTACAATTTATAACTCACTCAATAGACAAATATAACAATTATAATAACTCAAATAGCTAATCATGCAATAAGCTCAACTAATTTACATAAACTCTAACAAAATTCCTTCAAAATGCTTACAAATTAGATTCTAATCTACACACAAGATAATGAACCTCAAATCTAACTATACTACATCTCTAATGACAATTTATGGCACCATTTAAGCCCTTGAAATCTCACTTTAAAGTACAATTACCCCAAAAGTCTAAATTTACCTCTTTATGCATTACACTACAAGTACTCTAATCGGAGCTCAATTAAGCGAAGCGAATACACTTCTAGTACCTCCTCACTTACTAGACACTAGCCCTAATGCCCGAACACACCCGGATTCACTTTCAACCCGAAACCCCTTTGTCAATCTTTGCTATTAAGCTCCAAACTAAAAGGCAAGGTTCAAGATTCCCAAACGAGTATCCTATCCTTCAAACCACACCTTATGGCACCCCAAGGACCCTCGAGTTTACCTGTTAAACCTCGTTTACCATTAAATCCCCGATTTCCTCTTTGTCTGTTTATACTACAAGTACCAATTCCGGAATCCAAACAAGCGAAATGAAGGCACTTCTAAGGCTTCAATACTTAATAAAGACTAGCCATAACCTCAAAACGTACCCGGATTCAAGTTAACCCCAAAATTCCCAATTAAAGTAGCCTATTTTGATCAAAATTCTCAAATTTTTCACATGGCAAGTATAACAAATATTTTTTTCATGCTCAAGGACCTAATTCGCAACTACTAGAAGTCTCGAATCGAATTAAATTGTAACTTTTTTTCAAAACCCTAGTTTAGCACTATTCATCATCTTCTCCAAGTTGAATTTTGCATTTCTAGCCAATCAAGAAGCTAACTAACTTCAAAGGTTTGCTCTACATACTTATTTAAGCATATTTGAAGCAATAAATTAAGCTGAAACACAAGAGTTTACTATTCACATTTTTTACTATTCATCATCTTCTACATGTGAAATCTTGTCAAAAAATTATTTTCAAGCTATACCAATGCATATACAAGGTCTCTAGCATGTAATAATACTATATAGAATAAGAATCAAGCATGTTATGGCACATTAATGGCAAAATCCGAAATTTGCAAAATTGAACATAAACTTTAAAACTCCATGAAAATGAAAAAATTCATCACAAAGTTTTTGTTCCGAAATGCGAAAAATGAACAGTAAAAAGATAGAGGATGCCAAGATGAGTCCGAATATGCAATTTGAGCTTCCAACTCCTTCATTTATACCTTTAAAGAGCCAAAATTGCATAAAATTTACTATTCCCGTAATAAGGGTTTGGTGGCTGATTTGGAGTGTTTTTTGGCAGATTTTGAAGTTGTAGGGTGTTAAAATGAAGTCAAAGGATCAAAGGACAATATATGTGAGTGAAAAATCACTATTTGCTTTAAAAACGTTATTTTAACACGCTAAAATTCAACTTTAATCTCATATTTTGTTGCAAATTCAATTTTTTTTCTAAATCAATAATCAAAATATAATGGTAGACTAGTTTTTAAAATGTTTAAAAGACTAGTTTTAAAAATTTTAGGAGAAAGATCAATAAATAGAACTTAAAACACTTTAAATGCAATTCTCACTAAAAATTCTTATGAAAATAATATGAATGCACATATTTCATGTAATAAAAGAAATAAACATAAAATTATACATTATGTGACAAATAATCAATTTAAACTAGTAAAAGCATGTAATTTACAATTTAAATAATCAAATGCACGTAAATAACAATTAAACAAGTATTTGCACATAAATTCGGGACCGGGGTCTCACAGAAGTTGTGTTGCCCAAGGTGTCGTCGGATTCGGTAATTGAAATGTGATGGATTAGGTTGTCGTCCTTTTCGCAGTTGACGACGTACGATCTTGGACGAGAAAACAGCGCAAAAGAAGAAAAGTGTCCCGAAACTAAAGAAAACGTTCAATTTTGGGCTATGAAAATAGGTGCAAACAAGCAGGCTTGCTGTCCCCGTCGTCGAGCTCTCAGAGAGCTTTCCAACTGTATGTTTTACGCCGTGTAACTCCTTACGGATCAAAATTTATGGGTACCTGAGCAACGGAGACCTGGTCTCAAGCCCCACACCCTCGGTTTTCGGGCCCAGTCTCTACGTGAAGTGAAGTTGTCCTGCCTAATGTGCTGTGGGATTAGGTAATAGAAATATGATGGATTAGCTTGTCGTCCTTTGCGCGGCTCATGACGTACGATCAGGGACGAAAAAACTACGTAAAAGAAGAAAAGTGTCCCGAAATAGATGAAAACGTTCAACATTGGGCTCTGAAAATAGGCGCAGCTAAGCAAGCTTGCTGCCCCAGTCGTAGAGCTCTCGGAGAGCTTTCCAACGGTATGCTATGCACCGCGTAACGCCTTACGGATCAAAAGTTATGGGCACCGGAGCGATAGAGACCTGGTCACAAGCCCCACGCCCTCGGTTTGTTTGCCCAACCTCTACATGAAGTGAAGTTGTCTTGCCTAAGGTCCCATGGGATTCGGTAATATAAATGTGATGGATTAGGTTGTCGTCCTTTTTGCTGCTCACGACGTACGATCCGGGATGAAAAAACAGCGCAAAAGAAGAAAAGTGTTTTGAAACAAATGAAAACATTCGATTTTGGGCTCCGAAAATAGGCGCAGCCAGGAAGGCTTGCTGCACCACCGTAGAGCTCTAAAAGAGCTTTCCAACGGTATGCTGTGCACAGCGTAACTCCTTACGAATCAAAAGTTATGGGCAACGGAGTGACGGAGACCTAGTCACAAGCCCCACACCCTCGGTTTGCAGGCCCAACCTCTACATGAAGTGAAGTTTTCCTACCCAAGCTGCTGTGGGATTTGGTAACAGAAATGTGATGGATTAGGTTATCGTCCTTTTCGTGGCTCACGACGTACGATCCAGGATGAAAAAACAGCGCAAAAGAATAAATGTGTCCCGAAACTGATGAAAACGTTCAATTTTGGGATCCAAAAATAGGCGCAGCCGAGCAGGCTTGCTGCCTCTATCGTAGAGCTCTCAGAGAGCTTTCCAGCGGTATGTTGTACGCAGCGTAACTCCTTATGGATCAAAAGTTATGGGCACCGGAGCGACGAAGACCTGGTCACAAGCCCCACACCCTCGGTTTGCAGGCCCAACCTCTGTGAGAAGTGAAGTTTTCTTGCCCAAGGTATCATTGGATTCGGTAATAGAAATGAGATAGATTAGCTTGTCGTCATTTTCGTTGCTCACGACGTACAATCCGGGATGGAAAAACAGCGAAAAAGAAGAAAAGTGTCCCAAAACTGATGAAAACGTTCAACTTTGGGCTCCGAAAATAGGCGCAACCAAGTAGGCTTGCTGCCTTTTTCGTATAGGTCTCGGAGAGCTTTCCAACGGTATGCTATGCGCCGCGTAACACCTTACGGATCAAAAGTTAAAGGCACCAAAGCGATAGAGACCTGGTCACAAGTCCCACGCCCTCGGTTTGGGGGCCCAGCCTCTGCATGAAGTGAAGTTGTCTTGCCCAAGGTGCCGTGGGATTTGGTAATAGAAATGTGATGGATTAGGTTGTCGTCCTTTTCGCGGCTCACGACGTACGATCCAGGACGAAAAAATAGCCTAAAGGCAGAAAAGTGTCCCAAAACTGATGAAAACATTAGATTTTGGGATCCGAAAATAGGGGCAGCCAATCAAGCTTGCTGCCTTTGTCTTAAAGCTCTCAGAGAGAGCTTTCCAACGGTATGCTGTGCGCCGCATAACGCCATACGGATCAAAAGTTATGGGCAACGGAGCGACAGAGACCAGGTCACAAGCCCCACGCCCTCAATTTGCAGGCCCAACCTCTACATGAAGTGAAGTTGTGTTGCCCAAGGTGCAGTAGGATTCGGTAATTGAAATGTGATGGATTAGATTGTTGTCCTTTTCGCGGCACACGATGTACGATCCAGGATGAGAAAATAGCGCAAAAGAAGAAAAGTATCCCAAAACTGAAGAAAATGTTCAATTTTGGGCTCCAAAAATAGGCGCAGGCAAGCAGGCACGCTGCCCTTTCGTAGAGCTCTCCGAGATCTTTCCAACGGTATGTTTTACGCCGCGTAACTCCTTACGGATCAAAAGTTATGGGCACCGGAGCAACGGAGACCTGGTCCCAAGCCCCACGCCCTCAGTTTGTGGGCCCAGCCTCTACGTGAAGTGAAGTTGTCTTGCCCAAGGTGCCGTGGGATTCGATAATAGAAATGTGATGGATTAGCTTGTCGTCCTTTGCGCAGCTCACGACGTACTATCCGGGACGGAAAAACAGCACAAAAAAAGAAAAATATCCCGAAACTGATGAAAACGTTCAACTTTGGGCTTCGAAAACTAGCGCAACCGAGCAGGCTTGCTGCCACAGTCGTAGAGCTCTCGGAGAGCTCTCCAACGATATGCTTTGTGCTGCGTAATGCCTTATTAATGAAAAGTAATGGGCACCGGAACGACAGAGACCTGGTCACAAGCCCCGCGCCCACGGTTTGCGGGCCCAACCTCTACATGAGCTGAACTTGTCTTGCCCAAGGTGCCATGGGTTTCGGTAAAAAAAATGTGATGGATTAGGTTGTCATCCTTTTCACGGCTCACGACATACGATTCGGGACGAAATAACAATGCAAAAGCAGAAAAGTTTCCTGAAACAGATGAAAACATTCGATTTTGGGCCGCGAAAACAAGCGCAACCAAGCAATCTTGCTGCCCCCGTCGTAGAGCTCTCAAAGAACTTTCCAACGGTATGCTGTGCGCCGCTTAACTCCTTACGAATCAAAAGTTATGGGCATCGGAGTGACGGAGACCTGGTCACAAGTCCCACGTCCTCAGTTTGCAGGCCCAACCTCAACATGAAGTGAAGTTGTCTTACCCAAGGTGCTGTGGGATTCGGTACTAGAAATGTGATGGATTAGGTTATCGACCTTTTCGCAACTCACGACATACGATTTGGAATGAAAAAATAGTGCAAAAGAAGAAAAGTTTTCCAAAACTGATGAAAATGTTCAATTTTAGGCTCCAAAAATAGGCGCAGCCGAGCAGGCTTGTTGCCCTTATCGTAGAGCTCTAAAAGAGCTTTCCAACGATATGCTGTATGTCGCGTAACTCCTTACGGATCAAAAGTTATGGCACCGGAGAGACTGGTCACAAGCCCCACGCCCTCGGTTTGCGGGCCCAGCCTATACATGAAGTGAAGTTGTGTTGCCCAAGGTGACGTGGGATTCAGTGATTGAAATGTGATGGATTAGGTTGTCTTCCTTTTCGCGGCTCACGACATACGATACAGGACAAGAAAACAGCGCAAAAGAGGAAAAGTGTCCCAAAACTGATGTAAACGTTCAATTTTGGGCTCTGAAAATAGGCGTAGCCAAGCGTGCTTGCTGCCCCCATCGTAGAGCTATCAGAGAGCTTTCCAACGGTATGCTGTAAGCTGCGTAACTTCTTACGGATCAAAAGTTATGGGCACCAGAACAACGGAGACCTGGTCCCAAGCCCCACGCCCTCGGTTTGCGGGCCCAACCTCTACGTGAAATAAAGTTGTCTTGCCCAAGGTGCGATGGGATTCGGTAAGAAAAATGTGATGGATTAGCTTGTCGTCCTTTACGCGGCTGACGACGTACGATCCGGGACAAAAAAAACAGCGCAAAAGAAGAAAAGTGTCCCAAAACAGATGAAAACGTTCAACTTTGGGCTCAGAAAACAGGCACAGCTGAGCAGGCTTGCTGCCCTCGTCGTAGAACTCTCAAAGAGCTTTCCAACGGTATGTTGTGCGCCGCATAACTCCTTACGGATCAAAAGTTATGGGCACCGAAGCAATGGAGACCTGGTCCCAAGCCCCACGCCCTCAGTTTGCAGGCCCAGCCTCTACGTGAAGTGAAGTTGTCTTGCCCAAGGTGCCGTGGGATTCGGCAATAGAAATGTCATGGATTAGCTTGTCGTCTTTTATGCTGCTCACGACGAACAATCTGGGACGAAAAAATAGCGCAGAAGAAGAAAAGTGTCCCGAAACTGATGAAAACGTTCAACTTTGGGCTCCGAAAATAGGCACAGCCCAACAGGCTTGCTGCCCCCGTCGTATAGCTCTTGGAGAGCTTTCCAACGGTATGCTATGTGCCGCGTAACACCTTACGGATCAAATGTTATGGGCACCGGAGCGATAGTGTGAAACCCCACTTTTTCTATCTTATCTCGTTTTGCGTGAATTAACCTGTCTATGTGCTATGTGACTTAGAATGTGGTAATTTTGATATCAATACTCCTAGAACATGCTAAATGTGCATTCATGAAATTTTCATCAAAAACGGAGTCAAAAATTTTATTGTCGATTTTCAGTGAATAGTATTTTCGAAACACGTCCGCTAAAATTTTTGAAACTGGTCTTTTTAACCCTTCTAGACCTAGTCCACGGACTTTAATAGACCTGTGTTTGATTAAAACGGTTTTAAAATCGGCTTAAGAATTTATTAGGGTTTTTACACCGACTTTTGCAAAAATCGAGTTTTAAGCCGACTCGGGTGAAATTGTTTGATTGTAAAACTTCTCGTCACCTAAAAATAACCTACTTGAGCTATCTTAGGAGTTACATTTTTGTTTTGAGCAAGGAGATAGCTAAAATTCATTTAAAAGACAAGAAAATGAATTAAAGGACTAAAAATACTACTTTGACTTTGCATTTTATTTATTTGACCAAGCTTTTAATTACATATTGTCATCAACACACACTCAACACAACACAAAACACACTTCACACACACACAAAGGGCCGAGAGCCATAGGAGAAAAAAAAGCCAGAGTTCAAGGTTTTCCAAGCAAAAATTCAAAGAAAAACCTAGTTTTTGTCCGTAGAACTTCGTGCTGAGTTGGATTCCGCTTGTTGGGCACGTATTGCACGCATTTATAGGCTTATATCGCATCAAAGGTGAGAGAAAAATTATGGATCTCAAAACTCATCTTTTGTGTTTTTGCGTAGAATTGAAAATCAAACCGTTAGAATGTTAATCTGATGTTAGATTATTGCTTCATGCATGCTAGGGATCATTTATGTGTAATCCTACGAGATTTGAACGGTTGTAGCAAAATTATTATTTTTCAGGTATTTAAAGTTGAATAATTTGTTTAATGTTGATTATTTTGAGTTGTGTTGATTGGAATCGATTGCCGTCGATTTCTAAAAATTTTATAATTACGTGGTAGCGCCGTTGTAATGCCGAATTTTCGATTGTGATGTCCGTGCTAAAATCCAGAAATTTCAGCCATGACACACTAGGGTTTTAGGGTTGTTGGGCATGAGTTGGATGTGTTTTGGTTGGTTTCCAAGGGGGCTAATGTAGTTGATTAATGGGTGAGTGTTTGAAACTGGTTTGGAGTTGTTTGGATTAATAGAAGGTAAGATATGATTATTTGAAGTTTAGGTTGTCTTTCTTTAAATTGTTGAATTGAGCCTTAGTTGATCGGGTGTGGTTTGAGTGGTTGAATTGTGAGTTGTTGATGGGGAAACTAGGGTTTGATTATGTGTTTAATGCATGTTCGGTTGGGTGGCCTACTTTGTCATCTAACTTAGTTATTTTGTTGTTAAATTGATTATTGATGTTATTATGATGATAATATGATTATTGATGATGATTGATGATTATTGATTGATGATTGATGCCGGGAGATAGCAGTTCTGCTAGACTATCCTCCTGTGAATGATTGATATTATTATTGCTGAGTCTCTGGTATGTGTGTGCCACCTCTCGGGCAGTATCGGGCTGTCGGGTTGATAACGGCATGACTATCAGAGACTGCCTCCAGCTCGCATGACGGAGGTGTCATGGAGGGAGAGGTTATTGGGGTACCTCGGGTGCGTGTTTTTATGGGAGTCACAAGAAGGCTATTATGATCTTGATGGTGTTTGGAGCTACACCAACTAGTGTATCCTTTATTGAATGGTCATTATAGTTATGTGATGATAGTATTATTGATGTTATTGTGTGTTTACTTGCTCAAAGGATTAAATCCAAGGAGCATAGTGAATACTGTAGAGATCTATCGGATCCTCACTGGGCTTATTATACAAGCTCACTCTCTATTATTGCATTCTTACAGGTGTACTTTCGCAAGATTAGGGGTACGTGCCTCCTGAAGAGAAAAATGTGGAAAATGTGCCTTACGTGGATGAGTCTTATGTTCCGGAGTCTTATCCTTGATGTTGTACTGTTTTATTATCTTGTAAATTAACTTAGTAGACTTTTATATGCTTTGTAGTTTATAATGTATAAGATGTTGAAAAGTTAATGAATTAGTTGATGCTGTCTTAGTAGCCTTTCTTTTGTCTATGTTTAGGTTGCGAGGTTGGTATCAACATATTTTGCAATGTATATTAAGGTTTATGTATTATGTTGGAACGGAGGCGTATAACGAGGAACGATTATTGTATAATATAGTTATGATGTATGTTGTATTTATTGAGGAGTTATTTGTTGTATGGTTGTTGAGTTGATGTATGTTGTTCTATTGAGGTTGGTTTAGAGCCTCGGTGTCCTATTTACTGTCGTTATACTGCCGAAATTCCGTTGCGTCCTGACTGATTATAGGAGGGGTCGAGTTGGGGCGTGACATTTAAGCGGTAGCAATCAGCACAGGGCGAGGGATTGCCCTAGGTATGCGAGGACTGAGGGTTGGACAGCGACTCAGGGTTATCAGGGCCGACCTGCGGCTAGTGCACCTCAGCAGCAGCGGGTTCAGGCTCGGGCCTACGCAGTTGAGTTAGAGGAGATGCCTGAGGAGACTGCAGTTGTGGAAGGTAACTTCCTTATACTTGATCAACTTGTTAAAGTGTTGATTGATTCTGGTGCTATGCATTCTTTCATTACTCTTGCTTGTGTGCAACGTGTTAATTTGCAACCTGAAAGATTTCCTTATGTGGTTGAGATTAGTACCTCTTTGACCGATAAGTATGTGACTGGCCTAGTTTGTAAATATTGTATAATACATGTTAAGGGGCATAATTTTCCTTCGGACCTTATCTTATTTCCTATCCGGGGGTATGATGTTATCTTGGGTATGGATTGGCTTTCTACGTATGATGCCCAGTTGAATTGTCGAACCAAGGTAGTACAGTTTCGTTTGCCAGATCAGCCAGTAGTTGAGGTAGTAGGGAACCGGGGTGCAAAGACAAGTTTTGTTATCTCAGCAACTAAAGCCGTTAAGTTGGTGAGTAAGGGGTGTTCGGGTTATCTAGCTTATTTGATCAACAAGCCATCTGATAAGCTGCAGCTAGAGGAAGTCCCTATTATTCGGGAATATCCCAATGTATTTCCCGAAGAGTTGCCAGGGTTACCGCCAGAGAGAGATGTGGAGTTTGTGATCAATCTTATTCCCGGTACTCAACCTATTTCTAAATCAGCGTACCGGATGGCACTAGCTGAGTTGAAGGAGTTGAAGACTCAGTTGTAGGAGTTATTGGAGAAGGGATTTATTCAACAGAGTTCTTCACCTTGGGAAGCTCTTGTTTTATTTGTGAAGAAGATGGATGGTACCTTGAGATTGTGTATTGATTACCGTGGTTTGAATCAGGTGACCATCAAGAACAAATATCCTTTGCCACTGATTGACGAGTTGTTTGATCAACTTCAGGGAGCCAAAGTCTATTCTAAATTTGATATGAGACAGGGGTATTATCAGCTTCGGATTCGTACAGAGGATGTTCCCACGTCTGCCTTCAGCACTCGGTCCGGGCATTATGAGTTTGTTGTTATGCCCTTTGGATTAACTAATGCACCGACAGCATTCATGGATCTTATGCATCGGGTTTTTCAGCCGTATTTAGACCAGTTCGTGGTAATCTTTATTGATGATATCTTGGTCTATTCTAAATCTGAATCGGAGCATGAGCAACATCTACGGCTTGTCTTACAGAAGCTGCAGGAGCATCAGTTGTTTGCCAAGTTCAGCAAATGTGAATTTTGGCTGCAACGCATATCTTTTCTTGGCCATGTTATTACACAGAGTAGTATTTATGTAGATCCTACTAAGATTGAGGTGGTGATGTCTTGGAAACGGCCAGAGAATGTTTCTGAGGTCTGTAGCTTTCTTGGCTTGGCGGGTTATTACCGTAGGTTTGTCAAGGACTTCTCGAAGATTGCTCGGCCACTTTCTAAGTTGACTCAGAAACGGACTATCTTTGCTTGGGATGAGAAGTGTGAGAGTGGGTTTCAGGAGTTGAAAAAGAGGTTGACTACTGCTCCAGTACTTGCTCTACCAGAGGGGACCGATAATATGGTTATTTACAGCGATGCATCCAAGGAGGGCTTGGGATGTGTTCTTATGCAGGATGGCCGAGTTATTGCCTATGCTTCCCGGAAGTTGAAGCCTTATGAGGTGAATTATCCGACTCATGATCTTGAGTTGGCAGCAGTTGTCTTCGCACTGAAGAAGTGGCGTCATTATCTGTGGGGCAGTAAGTTCGAGATTTTCACTGATCATAAGAGTCTAAAGTACTTGTTCTCACAGAAGGAGTTGAATATGCGCCAGTGGAGGTGGATGGAGCTTCTTGGAGATTATAATTGTTCTATCAATTATCTGCCTGGAAAGGCAAATATTGTAGTAGATGCCCTCAACCAGAAGGCGAGTGTTGCTTGTTTGGCTGTCAAGAAATGGGAGATTCTTGAGGAATTCACTTATTGGAGACCGGAGTTGACTCACGTTGGGGTGATGTGTTCACATCTCCGTATTCAGCCTTTATTGTTGTCTCAGATCAGGGAAGCTCAGCAGCTTGATGTTAAACTTCAGAAGATCAAGGATCAGATCGCAGATGATCAGACTGACTTTAAACTGCATGAGGATGGGATTCTTCGGTTTCGGAACAGGGTTTGTGTTCCCGATGAACCGGGCTTGAGGCGAGGTATTCTGGATGAAGCTCATAATTCTAAGTACACTATTCATTCCGGTGGAACCAAAATGTATCGGGATTTGAAGCAACACTATTTGTGGAATAACATAAAGAGGGAGGTTGCTCAGTTTGTATCTAGATGTTTGACTTGTTAAAGGGTGAAGCCGAGCATCAACGACCAGCAGGTTTGCTTCAGCCGTTGGCTATACTAGAGTGGAAGTGGGAGCATATTACGATGGATTTCGTCACTGGTTTGCCTAGA
This sequence comes from Ehretia macrophylla, assembly GCA_037974665.1. Classification (NCBI taxonomy): domain Eukaryota; kingdom Viridiplantae; phylum Streptophyta; class Magnoliopsida; order Boraginales; family Ehretiaceae; genus Ehretia; species Ehretia macrophylla. The sequence goes on from CM075775.1 coordinate 38,897,755, forward strand.
ACACTGAGGGGTAACGATGCAGTTTGGGTTGTTGTGGATCGTTTGACGAAGACAACTCATTTTATTTCGATGAGGATGGGAGATGAGGTTACAAAGTTGACAGATCTTTATTTGGATCAGATTGTTAGACTTCACGGGATTCCATCTAGTATTGTCTCAGATCGAGATCCTCGATTTACTTCTCGTTTGTGGGAGAAACTTCAGGAGACCTTGGGTACTCAGTTGAACTTCAGTACAACGTATCATCCACAGATCGACGGTCAGTCTGAGCGGACTATTCAGATTCTGGAAGATATGCTTAGGGCTTGTGTCCTGGACTTCGGGAAGAACTGGGAAAAACATCTACCACTTGCCGAGTTTGCCTATAACAATAGTTATCAAGCTACTATTGGGATGGCACCTTTCGCAGCTTTTTACGGTTGTAAGTGTCGTTCACCTTTATGTTGGGACGAGGTAGGAGAGATGAAGACTGTTGATCCGACTATTATGCCAGAGCTTCTAGAGAAGATTGAGAATGTTCAGTTGATCAGGTAGAGAATGTTTATGGCGCAGAGTAGATTCAAGAGTTATGCTGATAAGCGTAGTTGAGACTTGGAGTTTGCAGTCGAATATCGGGTTTTCTTGAGATTGTCTCCTCGTAAGGGGTTTTCTCATTATGGTAAAGGTGGAAAGCTGAGTCTGAGATTTGTTGGGCCGTTTGAGATTATCGGCAAGGTTGGTAAGTTAGCATATCAGTTGGCTTTATCGGAGAACTTCTTTAATGTCCACGATGTATTTCACGTGTCTAATTTGCGAAAATATAATCCGGATCCTTCTCATATTCTTGAGCCAGAGCCGTTACAGCTTTGTGAGAATCTGACTTATGACGAGCGCCCGATTCGTATTCTTGATTAGATGGAACGAGAGTTGAGGTCGAAGAAGATTCCGATGGTTAAGGTGTTGTGGAAGCATCACGGTATCGAGGAAGCTACTTGGGAGAGATGGGATCAGATGCAGCAGCAGTACCCAGATCTGTTCAGTACATCAAGTAAGAATTTCGAGGGCGAAATTTCATTAAGGGAGGGAGAATGTGAAACCCCACTTTTTCTATCTTATCTCGTTTTACGTGAATTAACCTGTCTATGTGCTATGTGACTTAGAATGTGGTAATTTTGATATCAATACTCCTAGAACATGCTAAATGTGCATTCATGAAATTTTCATAAAAAAACGGAGTCAGAAATTTTATCGTCGATTTTTAATGAATAGTGTTTTCGAAACACGTCCGCTAAAATTTTGAAACTGGTCTTTTTAACCCTTCTAGACCTAGTCCACGGACTTTAATAGAGCTGTGTTTGATTAAAACGGTTTTAAAATCAGCTTAAGAATTTATTAGGGTTTTTACACTGACTTTTGCGAAAATCGAGTTTTATGCCGACTCGGGTGAAATTGTTCGATGGTAAAACTTCTTGTCACCTAAAAATAACCTACTTGAGCTATCTTAGGAGTTACATTTTTGTTTTGAGCAAGGAGATAGCTAAAATTCATTTAAAAGACAAGAAAATGAATTAAAGGACTAAAAATACTACTTTGACTTTGCATTTTATTTATTTGACCAAGCTTTTAATTACATATTGTCATCAACACACACTCAACACAACACAAAACACACTTCACACACACACAAAGGGCCGAGAGCCATAGGAGAAAAAAAAAAGCCAAAGGAGTTCAAGGTTTTCCAAGCAAAAATTCAAAGAAAAACCTAGTTTTTCTCCGTAGAACTTCGTGCCGAGTTGGATTCCGCTTGTTGGGCACGCATTGCATGCATTCCTAGGCTTATATCGCATCAAAGGTGAGAGAAAAATTTTGGATCTCAAAACTCATCTTTTGTGTTTTTGCGTAGAATTGAAAATTGAACCGTTAGAGTGTTAATCTGATGTTAGATTATTGCTCCATGCATGCTAGGGATCATTTATGTGTAATCCTACGAGATTTGAACAGTTGTAGCATAATTTTATTTTTCGGGTTTTAAAGTTGAATAATTTATTTAATGTTGATTATTTTGAGTTGTGTTGATCGGAATCGATTGCCGTCGATTTCTAAAAGTTTGATAATTATGTGGTAGCGCCGTTGTAATGCCGAATTTTCGATTGTGATGTCCGTGCTAAAATTTAGAAATTTCAGCCATGACACACTAGGGTTTTAGGGTTGTTGGGCATGATTTGGATGTGTTTTGGTTGGTTTCTGAGGGGGCTAATGTAGTTGATTGAATGGGTAAGTGTTTGAAACTGGTTTGGAGTTGTTTGGATTAGTACAAGGTAAGATATGATTATTTGAAGTTTAGGTTGTCTTTCTTTAAATTGTTGAATTGAGCCTTAGTTGATCGGGTGTAGTTTGAGTGGTTGAATTGTGAGTTGTTGATGGGAAACTAGGGTTTGATTATGTGTTTAATGCATGTTCGCTTGGGTGGCCTACTTTGTCATCTAACTTAGTTATTTTGTTGTTAAATTGATTATTGATGTTATTGTGATGATAATATGATTATTGATGATGATTGATGATTATTGATTGATGATTGATGCCGGGAGATAGCAGTTCTGCTAGACTGTCCTCCTGTGAATGATTGGTGTTTATTATTATTGCTAAGTCTCTGGTATGTGTGTGCCACCTCTCGGGCAGCATCGGGCTGTCGGGTTGATAACGGCATGACTATCAGTGACTGCCTCCAGCTCGCATGACGAAGGTGTCATGGAGGGAGAGGTTATTGGGGTACCTCGGGTGCGTTTTTTTATGGGAGTCACAAGATGGCTATTATTATCGTGATAGTGTTTGGAGCTACACCAACTAGTGTATCCTTTATTGAATGGTCATTATAGTTATGTGATGATAGTATTATTGATGTTATTGTGTGTTTACTTGCGCAAAGGATTAAATCCAAGGAGCATAGTGAATACTGTAGAGATCTATCGGATCCTCACTGGGCTTATTATATAAGCTCATTCTCTATTATTGCATGCTTACAGGTGTACTTTCGCAAGATTACGGGTACGTGCCGCCTGAAGAGGAGAATGTGGAAAATGTGCCTTACATGGATGAGTCTTATGTTCCGGAGTCTTATCCTTGATGTTGTACTGTTTTATTATCTTGTAAATTAACTTAGTAGACTTTTATATGCTTTGTAGTTTATAATGTATAAGATGTTGAAAAGTTAATGAATTAGTTGATGCTGTCTTAGTAGCCTTTCTTTTGTCTATGTTTAGGTTGCTAGGTTGGTATCAACATATTTTGCAATGTATATTAAGGTTTATGTATTATGTTGGAACGGAGGCGTATAACGAGGAACGATTATTGTATAATATAGTTATGATGTATGTTGTATTTATTGAGGAGTTATTTGTTGTATGGTTGTGGAGTTGATGTATGTTGTTCTATTGAGGTTGGTTTAGAGCCTCGGTGTCCTATTTACTGTTGTTATACTGCCGAAATTCCGTTGCGTCCTGACTGATTATAGGAGGGGCCGAGTTGGGGCGTGACAGATAGAGACCTGGTCACAACCCCATGCCCTTGGTTTGCGGGCCCAGCTTCTACATGATGTGAAGTTGTGTTGCCCAAGGTGCCGTGGGATTTGGTAATAGAAATGTGATAGATTAGGTTGTCGTCCTTTTCGCGGCTCACGACGTACAATCCGGGACGAAAAGACATCATAAAAGAAGAAAAGTATCCCGAAACTGATGAAAACATTCGATTTTGGGATCCGAAAATTGGCGCAGCAAAGCAAGCTTGTTGCCCCCGTCGTAGAGCTCTCGGAGAGCTTTCCAACGGAATGCTGTGCGCGGCGTAACTCCTTATGGATCAAAAGTTATCGGCACCAGAGCGACGGACACCTCGTCACAAGCCCTACGCCCTCGGTTTGTGGGCCCCACCTCTACGTGAAGTGAAGTTTTCTTCACAAGTTGCCGTGGGATTCGGTACTAGAAATGTGATGGATTAGGTTATCGTCCTTTTCGCAGCTCACGACGTACAATCCGAGACGAAAAAATAGCGCAAAAGAAGAAAAGTGTCCCGAAATTAATGAAAATGTTCGATTTTGGTCTCCAAAAATAGACGCAGCCGGGTAGGCTTGCTGCCCTTATTGTAGAGCTCTCAGAGAGCTTTCCAATGCTATGTTGTACACCACGAAATTCCTTACGGATCAAAAGTTATGGGCATCGGAGCAACGAAGACCTAGTCCCAAGCCCCACGCCCTCGGTTTGCAGGTCCAGCCTCTACATGAAGTGAAGTTGTCTTGCCGAAGGTGTCGTGGGATTCGGTAATAGAAATGTGTTGGATTAGGTTGTCGTCCTTTTCGCGGCTCACGACGTACGATCCGGGATGAAAAAATAGCGCAAAAGAAGAAAAGTGCCTCGAAACTGATGAAAATGTTCAATTTTGGGCTCCGAAAATAGGTCCAGCTGAGCAGGCTTGCTACCCCTGTCGTAGAGCTCTCAGACAGCTTTCCAACGGTATGCTGTGTGCCGTGTAACTCCCTACGGATCAAAAGTTATGGACATCGGAGTGACGCAGACCTGGTCACAAGCCCCACACCCTCGGTTTGCAGGCCCAACCTCTACATGAAGTGAAGTTGTCTTGCCCAAGGTGCTGTGGGATTCGATAATAAAAATGGGATGGATTAGGTTATCGTCCTTTTCGCAGCTCACGACGTACGATCTAGGATGAAAAATAGCGAAAAAGAAGAAAGATGTCCCGAAACTGTTGAAAAAGTTAAATTTCGGGCTCCAAAAATAGGTGCAGCCGAGTAGGCTTGTTGCCCTTATCGTAGAGTACTCAGAGAGCTTTCCAACGGTATGCTGTACGCCACGTAAGTCCTTACGGATCAAAAGTTATGGGCACCGGAGCGACGGAGACCTGGTCACAAGCTCTACACCTTCGGTTTGCGGGCCCAGCCTCTACGAGAAGTGAAGTTGTCTTGCCCAAGGTGTCGTGGGATTCCGTAATGGAAATGTGATAGATTAGCTTGTCGTCCTTTTCGCTACTCACAACGTACGATCCGGGGCGGAAAAATAGCGCAAAAAAAGAAAAGTATCCTGAAATTGATGAAAATGTTCAAATTTGGGCTCCGAAAATAGGCGCAGCCGAGCAGGCTTGCTGCCCCTGTCACATAGCTCTCGGAGAACTTTCCAACGGTAAGCTGTGCGCCGCGTAACGTCTTACGAATCAAAAGTTATGGGCACCAGAGCGATAGAGACCAGGTCACAAGCCCTACGCCCTCGGTTTGCATGCTCGACCTCTACATGAAGTGAAGTTGTCTTGCCCAAGGTGCCATGGGATTTGGTAATAGAAATGTGATGGATTCGCTTGTCGTCCTTTTCGCTACTCACGACTCACGATCTGGGACAGAAAAACAGTGCAAAAGAATAAAAGTATCCAGAAATTGATGACAACGTTCAACTTTCGGCTTCGAAAATAGGCGCAGCCAAGCAGGCTTGCTGCCCGTGTCATATAGCTCTCGGAGAGCTTTCCAACGGTATGCTGTGCGCCGCGTAACACCCTACGGATCAAAAGTTATGGGCACTGGAGGAATAGAGACCTTGTCACTAGCCCCATGCCCTCGGTTTGCGGGCCCAGCCTCTACGTGAAGTGAAGTTGTCTTGCCCAAGGTACCATGGGATTTGGTAATAGAAATGTGATGGATTAGGTTGTCGTCCTTTTCGCGGCTCACGACGTACGATCCGTGACGAAAAAATAGCCTAAAGGAAGAAAAGTGTCCCAAAATTGATGAAAATGTTTGATTTTGGGATCCAATAATAGGCGCAGCCAATCAGGCTTGCTACCCACGTCGTAGAGCTCTCGGAGAGTTTTTCAACAGTATGCTGTGCGCCGCGTAATGCCTTACGGATCAAAAGTTATAGGCACCGGAGCGACAGAGACCTGGTCACAACCCCCACGCCCTCGGTTTGCTTGCCCAACCTCTACATGAAATGAAGTTGTGTTGCCCAAGGTGCCATGGGATTCAGTAACAGAAATGTGATGGATAAGGTTGTCGTCCTTTTCGCAGCTCATGACGTACGATCCAGGACGAGAAAACAACACAAAAGAAGAAAAGTGTCCCGAATCTCAAGAAAACATTCGATTTTGATCTCTGAAAATAGGCGCACCCAAGTAGGCTTGCTGCCCCTGTCGTAGAGCTCTCATAGAGCTTTCCAGCAGTATGTTGTACGCCGCGTAACTCCTTACGAATCAAAAGTTATGGGCACCGGAGCGGCGGAGACCAGTTCCCAAGCCCCACGCCCTCGGTTTGCTAGCCTAGCCTCTACACGAAGTGAAGTTGTCTTGCCCAAGTTGCCATGGGATTCGGTAATAGAAATGTGATGGATTAGCTTGTCGTCCTTTTTGCGGCTCACGACGTACGATCCGGGACGGAAAAACAGCGCAAATGAAGAATAGTGTCCCGAAACTGATCAAAATGTTCAATTTTGGGCTTCGAAAACAAGCGCAACCGAGTAGGCTTGTTGCCCCCATCGTAGAGCTCTCGTTGAGCTTTCCAAAGGTATGCTGTGCGCCGCATAACTCCTTACGGATCAAAAGTTATGCGCATCAGAGTGACAGAGACCTCGTCACAAGCCCCATGTCCTCGGTTTGCGGGCCTAATATCTACATTAAGTGAAGTTGTCTTGCCCAAGTTACCATGGGATTCGGTAATAGAAATGTGATGGATTAGGTTGTCATCCTTTTCACGGCTCATGACATACGATCCAGGACGAGAAAACAACGCAAAAGAAGAAAAGTGTCCCGAAACTGATGAAAATGTTCAATTTTTGGCTCCAAAAATAGGTGCAGTCGGGCAAGCTTGCTACCCCCGTCGTAGAGCTCTCAAAGAGCTTTCCAACGGTATGCTGTGCGCCACGTAACTCCTTACGGATCAAAAGTTATGGGTATTGGAGCGACGAAGACTTGGTCACAAGCCCCACACCCTCGGTTTGCAGGCCCAACCTCTACATGAAGTGAAGTTGTCTTGCCGAAGGTGTCGTGGGATTCGGTAATAGAAATGTGATGGATTAGGTCATCGACCTTTTCGCGGCTCACGATGTATAATCTGGGATGAAAAAATAGCGCAAAAAAAGAAAAATGTACCGAAACTGATGAAAACGTTCGATTTTAGGCTCCAAAAATAGGCGAAGCCGAGCAGGCTTGCTACTCCTATCGTAGAGCTCTCAGAGAGCTTTCCAACGATATGTTGTACACCGCGTAACTCCTTACGGGTCAAAAGTTATGGGCACTGGAGCGATAGAGACCTGGTCACAAGCCCCACGCCCTCGGTTTGCGGGCCCAGCCTCTACATGAAGTGAAGTTGTGTTGCCCAAGGTGCCATGGGATTCGGTAATTGAAATGTGATGGATTAGGCTGTCGTCATTTTCACGGTTCACGACGTACGATCCGGGATGAGAAAATAGCCCAAAAGAAGAAAAGTGTCCCAAAACTGAAGAAAACATTCGATTTTGGGCTCCAAAAATAGGCACAACCAAGCAGGCTTGCTGCCCCCGTCGTATAGCTCTGAGAGAGCTTTCCAATGGTATGTTGTACGCCACGTAACTCCTTACAAATCAAAAGTTATGGGCACCGGAGCAACGGAGACCTGGTCCCAAGCCCCACGCCCTCGGTTTGCAGGCCCAGCCTCTACGTGAAGTGAAGTTTTCTTGCCCAAGGTGTCGTGGGATTCGGTAAGAGAAATGTGATGGGTAAGCTTGTCGTCATTTGCGCGGCTGACGACGTATGATCCGGAACGGAAAAATAGCACAAAAGAGGAAAAGTGTCCCGAAACTGATGAAAATGTTCAAGTTTGGGCTCTAAAAACAGGCGCAGCTGAGCAGGCTTTCTGCCCCCATCGTAGAGCTCTCGGAGAGCTTTGTGCGCTGCGTAACGCCTTACGGATCAAAAGTTATGGGCATCGGAGCGATAGAGACCTGGTCACAAGCCCCACGCCCTCGATTTGCGGGCCTAACCTCTACATGAAGTGAAGTTGTCTTGCCCAAGGTCCCGTGGGATTCGATAATAGAAATGTAATGGATTAGGTTGTCGTCCTTTTTGCGGCTCACGACGTACAATCCGAGATAAAAAAACAGCGCAAAATGAGAAAAGTGTCCCAAAATTGATGAAAACGTTCCATTTTGGGCTCCAAAAATAGGCGCAGCCGAGCAGGTTACTTGCCTCAGTCGTAGATCTCTCAGAGAGCTTTCTAACGGTATGCTGTGCGCCGCGTAACTCCTTACGGATGCAAAGTTATGGGCATCGGAGCGACGGAGACCTGGTCACAAGCCCCACGCCCTCGGTTTGCAAGCCCAACCTCTACATGAAGTAAAGTTGTCTTGCCCTAGGTGCCGTGAGATTCGGTAATAGAAGTGTGATGGATTAGGTTATCATCTTTTTCGCGGCTCACGACATACGATCCGAGATGAAAAAACAGTGCAAAAGAAGAAAAGTGTCCTGAAACTGATGAAAATGTTCAATTTTGGGCTCCAAAAATTGGCACAACTGAGCAGGCTTGCTACCCTATCGTAGAGCTCTCAGAGAGCTTTCCAACAGTATGTTGTACGCCGCATAACTCCTTACGGATCAAAAGTTATGGGCATCGGAGCAACGGAGACCTGGTCACAAGTCCCACACCCTCGGTTTGCGGGCCCAGCCTCTACGAGAAGTGAAGTTGTCTTGCCCAAGGTGTCATGGGATTTGGTAATAGAAATGTGATAGATTAGCATGTCGTCCTTTTCGCTACTCACGATGTACAATCCGAGATGGAAAAATAGCGCAAAAGAGGAAAAGTATCCCGAAACTGATGAAAACATTCAACTTTGGGCTCCAAAAATATGTGCAGCCGAGCAGGCTTGCTACCCCCGTCGTATAACTCTTGGGGAGCTTTCCAACGGTATGTTGTGCGCAACGTAACGCCTTACGGATCAAAAGTTATTGGCACCGGAGCCACAGAGACCTGGTCACAAGCCCTACGCCCTCGGTTTGCGGGCCCAGCTTCTACATGAAGTGAAGTTTTCTTGCCCAAGGTGCCGTGGGATTTGGTAATAGAAATGTGATGGATTTGGATGTCGTCCTTTTCGCGGCTCACGACGTACCATCCGGGATGAAAAAACATCGTAAAAAAAGAAAAGTGTCCCAAAACTAATGAAAACTTTTGATTTTGGAATCCAAATATTGGCATAGCAAAGCAGACTTTTTGTCCCCGTCGTAGAGCTCTCGGAGAGCTTTCCAACGGTATGCTGTGCGCCTCGTAACTCCTTACGGATCAAAAGTTATGGGCACTAGAGCGACGGAGACTTGGTCACAAGCACCACGCCCTCGGTTTGTAGGCCCAACCTCTACGTGAAGTGAAGTTTTCTTGCCCAAGGTGCCATGGGATTCGGTAATAGAAATGTGATGGATTAGGTTGTCATACATTTCGCGGCTCACGACATACGATCCGAGACCGAAAAACTGTGCAAAAGAAGAAAAGTGTCCCAAAACTGATGAAAACGTTCGATTTTAGGCACCAAAAATAGGCGCAGCCAAGCAGGCTTGCTGCCCCTATCGTAGAGCTCTCAGAGATTTTCCAACGGTATGTTGTACGCCACGTAACTTGTGAGGCCCGACCTCGATTTGTGTATGATACCTCGTTTCGTGTGCCCTAACCTAGATTTGCGTGCCTTGACCTAGGTTTAAGAGTTGTGTCTCATTTTATGTGTGTTGCATTGAATTACGTGCATTCATTTAGGGTTGTGTGCATTTACTTGAGAAACCTATATTCATCTCGTTATTCGTGCCTTACCTCGTAGTGTGTGCCCTAAACCTAGGAAAGCATGCCGGCACGCTAATCAAGAAAGCATCTTACATGAAGCACTAGATTATTAATTAATCCTACAAAGTCCACTAACTAATATTAAAATGCTAATTCAACCCACTAGAAGACGAAATTGCACAAAAACCTAAACATTCTTATTCTTTATTCTTTATTCTTTTTGCATATTCCAAACACACAATATAATATTGCTCAAAACATGATAAAAATTCAGAATTTTGCAAGCCTTGGCCGACCTTCTTGCATTTGTGCAGGCTTTGCATAATTCAAAAATTAAACCTAGACATTCTATGACAAGCTCATGACACAAAGAATAAAAAAAAATGACTCAAAACCCTACCCAATGCATCAAAATCTCGACACACTCAATTGTCCATGCTAGGATGATTCAAATTAAGCTCTTGAAGACACAAAATCAGAATTTTGTGAAGCCCATAGCCGACACATGCAATCAAGCCTCAAAACTCTTCAAAGCTTTCATTCTTTCTCTCTTTCTCTCATTCACTCTCTCATTTCTTCTCTCTCTCTCTTTCGGCCTTGGCTGCAATATCACTCTCCATAGCTTAAGTTCATCATCCTAAGATTCATCAAGACCTTCAACCTACTAAGGAACTCGATCATGCAAGCTAGAATGCAAAAGACACACATGCAAGCTTATAGAGCCTTCATTTCGGCTTAGGGGTGTTGATAGCTCCTATTTCATTTTCTTTTTGTTCTAGCCACTTGCACATACTAATAACATGGTTACTAAGCTAGGAATTAGAGAATCTCAAGTTGTCTCTTAGCTAAGCAAGGAGAAAAGACGACCTTGTGCATCATCAAGAGCCTTGTGCATCTTCATTGTTGTCTTGCTAAGGTGAGGGCTAAAACTCTTTTGAAAAACTTTCAAAAACCACATGCATGCCTTTAAATGTCTATTTTTACCTCTGTACTTGTGATATATGTGTGTACATGAGCTTTTGTAAACATGCATGGCAAGATATTTGGCTAGAATGTGAAGATAGATGAAATCGCGTAAAGGACAGTCTTCTGACTTGTTGGAGCGAAGTGATTTTGACCAGGTAAATGATATTTAAAATGTGTAAAAATTGGTAGGTGACTAGTTTTACCAGTTCTGAACATTTTTCGTAGAAATAGGCTAAAGCCCCCAAATGGCAAAACATCAAAAGGTGTCCAAATCTGGAAAAATCTGGAAAATGAAGCAGGTTTTTGGCAGTTCACTGTCCTTGTAGAAGGAACCGGTTTTGACTTACTAAATGATATCTAAAATGCATGAAATTTGGTAGACTGCTATATTTTTCCGTTGTGGACATTTTTTCCAGAAGTCGACTAAGGCTATATCTGACCCTAAGGTCCTAAAAAACGACAAGTATTGAAATGTATGCAAATCTGGACAGTTTTGCGTAGTCGCACGGTTTTGGCTATAACTCTTGAACCGAACTCCAAATGATGCGAGGTTTGTTTCTGGATTTAGTTCACTCCTTAAGCTTTAATTTGAAATTTTGTTCACTGGAATTGGAAATTGTTTGCTTGTCTCAATGATTGTGAGAAAATAGACCATTGCAGTGAGGTTTTCATCTAGTTATTTGCTTTGAAAATTATTGTAACTTCTCTTGTTGTATTAAATGCTTGGGATTGTGGCACTTGGATGTTGTGTGGACTGTTTTGAATGCTTGAGAGTGTTTTAATTAATCGATGCATGGCTCGAGTTTAATTTCGTGACAACTTGGGGCTTAATCGCACAGGTAAGCATGAATTGAAACCCTAATGACTAGGAAAACTCACTAAGTGTTGATCCTATTAATATCATGTTTAATTATGTGATTAGTAGGCTTCCCATAGTTGCCCTTATAGCCTAAATGTGGTTCCGATGATTACATGTTGACAAGTAGGCCTTTCTTGCACCCGGTCCCACGTAAACGTCGTTGCATGTTGTATGACCTTATTATTTGATTACGTGAACTTCGAAATGAGTTATATGCCCGTTTAATATTCATATAACTCCATGTGCTTTACAAGTGAAATTACCTGTCATATCATGCCTCGCGTGTTTACTTGTAAATGTGCAATCTCATGACTGCTTGGAGGCAACCTACTTTGTTGTCCTCCTAATGTGATATATTAAATGTCATAAATGTGCATTGCATACAAGGTTGCAACCTTTCATTCTAGCGTGGTAACGTTTCACGCACACCGGGAGGCATCGGGCTTACCGGTGCAATTGTGACTACCATTGTCCAATTCCCTCTCTCGCTTGGGGGCTAGACTTCCTCGGAGAGTTGGGTCGTAGGATTTCGGGGTACATCCGGAGTACACCCATTTGGCGTGATAAGTGAAATATTTGTAGTCGGCCGCAACAACTAATACTGAAAATGAACTGAGAGCAAAAGCTCACCGTATCCTTTTCACTATGTGTATAAGTACTCTTGCTTGGTTCCTAGAGGATCTCGGGGAGGAAAGACGGGTAATTGTGTTCTTTTACTTTTATATTACATTATGAACTTACTTGTGATATATGTCATGCTTGCAAAAAAAGGTTTTCATAAGTTGAACCAGAAAAAGAGTTACAAAACTTATTTCTCGTTCCCCATCGCTAAGTTCATAAGGACTCACCCTCTTTTATCATCTCAGGTGAAGAAGACCAGGAACAGGTACTCGAGGATAACGTGCCTTTTGATGACTCCTTGGAATGATTGCTTGCCCTACGTGCCTTTCTTGACTATGGCTATTTTGTGAACGATATGTTGCTTGAAGACTATTTCTTATGTTGCTTGTTGTTGTATTGTAAATGACCACCGTTGTAATTTGGGGTCTAATTTTGGCTTGTACTGATCATAACTAGTTAGACACTCTTACGGTCGTTTTTGCTATCGCTACTGTTTAGTATCTATCACAGGCTTATGAAGTACCAAGTAAAGGATTAAGTAAAATGAATCCATCCAATCTTAAGCAGGTACTCATTGGTAAACTAAGATCAACAGGTACTTTTGTAACAAGGATTGACAAACAAACGAGACATAGTTATCATGCTCGGTTATTAATCAAACGAGACTTCGAGATAACTAGTAGGCACCCCGATTGGTGATAAATAGTAATCTTAGTGGGAAACGAATTTGAGATTGAAATTTTCGAGGCGTTTAGAGAATTAGGTCAAACTAAAGAGCCCAATTACTGTCGTTTTGCTGCCGGTTTTCCAGAGAATTTGTGGAATTTAGGCTAGACGTTAAGTGTTAAACTTTCATGAACGATTAAGTACGTGGTATGACTTGAATGTTTAGATCACACCCTAGTCTAACATTTATAGGTCGGGTTGGGGCGTGACACCGTAGAGAAATTGTATCAGAGCTCAGATTGCTTAAGTCAGGTTTAACTCTCGGACCATGGGGCAGAAGCCCTAAGGTAATTGAGATGACTTGTTTATATGTGTTATTGTGTGACAATATCAAGTGTGCCTTCTCTGTCTCTATGTGCTTATGTGATTAACATGTCTTAATTGTTTCTAGAATTGTGTATCTATATAAAATTATATGTTGCATATCTTATGCATTAAATTCTTGTTTGTCGTATTCTAATAAATTGTGCATCGTAATCTGTGTCTATAGATGGCTGGCCCTAGTACCCTCACTACTAATAGGAGCGGTGAGCCCCAAGAGACTAAAGATGCTTATCAATCTAATCCCGGCATGGCTATGTTTAACATGATAGCGAATGCCATGGATCACGTGTCGCGAGTGATGGAACGTCAAGATGCACATGAAGCAAACAACAACAACAACAGGAATGATGGTAACCATGGGAAAAATAGCAGAATGCGGGAGTTCCTTGACTTTCGCCCGTCCAAATTCCACGGGGAAACTAATGATGAAAAGGCAGAGCCTTGGCTGTCTGAGATTGAAAGGATTTTCAGGCCACTTGATTATACTGATAAGGAAAAGATTGAGTTCGCTGTGTTTCTGTTGCACGGGGATGCTGAGCATTGGTGGCATATTGTGGAGGCACTTTGGGAAACTGATCATACTCTTCGCTTGTGGGGTAATTTCGTTAAGGCATTCAAGGAGAAATACGTACCTTCAGTTTCCAGGTAGAGGCGGATTGAGGAATTCATGCATTTCAACCAGGGTAACATGACGGTGGCCTAGTACGAAGCTCGTTTTGACCGACTGTCCCGCTATGCTCAATACATAGTCAGTACCCCTGAGGCAAAGATGTGGAAATTTACGAATGGATTAAGGCCAAAAATTCAAGACTAATTGGCTTCCCATGACTTTACTACCTATTTTGCTCTCCTTGCGACTGCCTCCCGAGTTGAGAAGAGGAAACTTGATAGAGCCGGTTCGAGCCAGCCGAACAAGAAACCATATCAGCCTCCAGGACAACATAGGAAATTCCAGACTCAGAGTCGCAGTCAGGGCCAGAGCCAGAACAGACCAGTTAATAACCGTGGCCTGACTAAAGCACCATCAACCTCTTCCACCCGCGGATCCATAGGTAGTTCACCTGCTACTCAGTCTATAAACTGTTCTTACTGTGACAAGAAGGGTCATACCGAGGCCCAGTGCTGGAAGAAGTCAGGACGATGTGTACGGTATGGCAGTGATCAGCATCAGATCAATGATTGCCTTAAATGGCAAGGAGGACAAAATCAAGTTAAACCAGCTGGTAGAGGCAAGACTCCAATTCCTAGAGTTCAAGCCCGAGCTTAAGCTATTGAGTGTGAGGAGCTTCCAGAGGAGACCGCTGTTGTTGAAGGTACATTCTTGATATTGAATCAACCTGTTAGGGTGCTAATTGATCCAGGTGACACTCATTCATTTATTACTCCCTTATGTGTGCAACGTGTGAAATTGAAAGTTGTATGTTTGCCTTACGAAGTAGAAGTTGGTACTCCGATGGGTTCTAAACTTGTTACTCGCTCAGCTTGTAAAGCATGTAAAATCCAAATTAAAGATAGGGAATTCTCAGCCAATCTTATTGTATTACCCTTTCGAGACTATGAAGTCATCTTAGGGAAGGACAGGTTGGCAAAGCATCATGCTCAACTAGATTGTCGGACGAAGATTGTAACATTCTAGATACCTGGTCAACCAATATTGGAGGTAATGGGTCAAAGAGACTTCACCCAGAGTTCCATCATTTTGTCTACGAAAGCAGTGAAATCCTTGAGAAGAGGATGTAGTGGATACTTAGCTTACCTCATCAACAAGCCATCGGACAAAGCTAAGTTGGAGGAGATGCCAATGATTAAAGATTATACGGATGTGTTTCCAGAAGAATTGCCAGGTTTACCCCCAAATCGGGAGATCGAGTTCATTATAGAATTACTGCCTTGTACCCAGCCGATATCTAAAGCTCCCTATCGTATGCCAGTAGCCGAGCTACAAGAATTGAAGGACCAATTGCAAGGATTGTTGAAGAAGGGGTTTGTTCAACCAAGCTCTTCACCGTGGGGCGCGCCAGTCCTATTTGTAAAGAAGAAAGACGGAACGTTGAGGCTATGCATCGATTACCGAGGATTGAACCAAGTGACCGTCAAGAATAAATACCCACTTCCACTGATCGACGAGTTGTTTGATCAACTTCAGGGAGGCAAAGTGTATTCGAAGCTCGACTTGAGGGAATGGTACTATCAGTTGCGGATCAAAAAGGAGGACGTGCCTAAAATGGCTTTCAGGACGAGATATGGGTATTATGAAAATATGGTGATGCCATTTGGGCTAACTAATGCCCCTGCAGCTTTTATGGACTTGATGCACAGGGTGTTTCAACCCTACTTGGACCAATTTGTGGTGATCTTTATTGATGATATTTTGGTATACTCAAAATCCGAGGCTGAGCATGAACAACATCTGCGATTGGTATTGTTGAAACTTAGAGAGCATCAATTGTATGCAAAGTTTAGCAAATATGAATTTTGGTTGCAACATATTGTATTCTTGGGGCATATCATATCCCAAGAGGGAATAGCAGTGGATCCAGCAAAGATAGAAGCGGTGATGTCTTGGAAGAAGCCGGAAAATGTTATGGAGGTTCGGAGTTTTCTTGGTTTAGCCGGCTATTATCGGAGATTCGTGAAGGATTTCTCAAAGATCACAGGACCGCTTACAAAGCTCACTCAAAAGAAAACGAAGTTCGTGTGGGATAACAAGTGTGAGAACAGCTTCCAAGAATTGAAGAAGATATTGACTACTGTACCCGTTCTTACATTGCCTGAAGGGAGTCAAGGCTGTGTAATCTTTAGCAATGCTTCGAAGGAAGGACTGGGTTGTGTGTTGATGCAAAATGGTAGAGTGATTGCGTATGTTTCTAGGAAACCGAAGCCATATGAATTGAATTACCCGACGCATGATTTGGAGTTAGCGGCTATTGTGTTTGCACTCAAGAAATGGAGGCACTATCTGTGGGGTAACAAGTTCGAGGTGTATACTGATCACAAGAGCTTGAAATACTTGTTCTCACAAAAAGAGTTGAACATGAGGCAAAGACGGTGGATGGAGCTTTTGGATGATTATAACTGTACAATCAATTATGTGCCCGGTAAAGCAAATATAGTTGCAAATGCCTTAAGTTGGAAAGCGAGCATGGCAAAACTGGAAGTTAAGGTGCAGGAGTTGTTAGAGGAAGCATTTTTGTGGAAACCACAATTGACTCAAAAAGGGTTACTATTTGCCACTACACAAGTTCAATCGACCTTGTTGTCTGAATTACGAGAGGCTCAACAGAAGGACCAACAGTTTCAGAAGATTAAAGAAAGCAACACAGATTTCAAGTTTCATGATGATGGTATTTGGAGGTTTAGGAATCGGATTTGTGTTCCTAATGAGCCAGAGCTGAAAAAGAAGATTCTTGAAGAGGCCCATAATTCAAGATATACTATTCACCCCGGCAGAACAAAGATGTACCAGGATTTGAAGCAACACTATTGGTGGAATAACATGAAGAGAGAGATTGCGGAGTTTGTGGCACGATGTTTCACTTGCCAGAGAGTCAAAGCAGAACATCAACGACCAGCAGGTTTACTTCAGCCGTTGGAAATTCCTCAATGGAAATGGGAACATATAACTATGGACTTTGTCATGGACCTGCCCAGGTCACAAAAGGGACATGATGCCGTTTGGGTCATAATGGATAGATTGACCAAGTCAGCGCACTTCTTACCGATGAACAAGGAGGATAGTCCTAAGAAATTGGGAGATATGTATGTGGCGGATATTGTAAGATTGCACGGGATGCCGTGAGTATTGTATCAGATAGGGATCCTCGTTTTACTTCCTGATTTTGGAAAAGATTGCAAGAAGCTTTGGGAACGAAGTTGAGTTTCAGCACGACTTATCACCCTCAGACTGATGGATAATCTGAGAGAACTATTCAGATTCTGGAGGATATGCTAAGGGCGTGTGTTTTAGACTTCGGAAAAGGTTAGGAGAAATATCTGTCTTTAGTGGAGTTCGCTTATAATAATAGTTATCAGGCCACTATCGGTATGGCCCCATTTGAGGCATTGTATGGACGTAAGTGTCGATCCCTAATTTACTGGGATGAAGTAGGTGAGACGAATACTTTTGACCCGACCCTACTACCAGAACTTATGAGGACTGTTGATAATATCCACCTCATCTGGAAATGGATGCTTACGGCCCAAAGCAGGTAGAAAAGTTATGCAGACCGACGGAGACAGAGTCTAGAGTTTGAGGTCGGTGACAAGGTGCTCTTGAAGATATCACCTCGGAGGGGACTGATTAAACACGGCAATGGTAGAAAGTTGAGCCCGAGGTTTGTAGGACCATTTGAGATAATTGAGAAGGTTGGCAAATTGGCGTATCACCTGGAACTACCCCAAAACCTCTCCAATATTCATGACGTCTTTCATGTTTCAATGCTACAGAAGTATCACCCTGATCCGTCGCATATCTTGGAGCCAGAGCCGTTGCAGATTCGGGAGAACTTGTCTTATGAAGAGAAGCCCATTCGGATCCTAGACCAGCAAGATTAGGAGTTGCGCAACAAATCTATACCGATGGTGAAAGTGTTGTGGGATCATCATGGAGTTGAAGAAGGAACGTGGGAAAGGCGAGACCAGATTGAGCAACAGTATCCAGCATTATTTCAAAGGTAATATTGAATTTCGGTATGAAATTCTTTTAAGGAAGGGAAGATGTGAGGCCCGACCTCGATTTGCGTGCGATACCTCGTTTCGTGTGCCCTAACCTAGATTTACGTGTCTTGACCTAGGTTTTAGAGTCGTACCTCGTTTTATGTGTGTTGCATTGAATTGCGTGTATTCATTTAGGGTTGCGTGCATTTACTTGGGAAACGTGCATTCATCTCGTAGTTTGTACCTTGTCTCGTAGTGCATGCCCTAAACCTAGGAAAGCGTGCCCGCATGCAAATCAAGAAAGCATCTTACACGAAGCACTAGATCATTAATTAATCTTACAAACACCCCTAACTAATATTAAAATGCTAATTCAATCCACTAGAAAACGAAATTGCACAAAAAGCTAAACATTCTTTATTCTTTATTCTTTATTCTTTATTCTTTTTGCATATTCCAAACACACAATACAATATTGCTCAAAACATGATAAAAATTCAGAATTTTGCAAGCCTTGGCCGACCACTTCTTGCATTTGTGCATGCTTTGCATAATTCAAAAATTAAACCTAGACATTCTATGACAAGCTCATGACACAAAGCATAAAAAAATGACTCAAAACCCTACCCAATGCATCAAAATCTCGACACACAATTGCCCATGCTAGGGTGATCCAAATTATGCTCTTGAAGACACAAAATCAGAATTTTGTGAAGCCCATAGCCGACACATGCAATCAAGCCTCAAAACTCTTCAAAGCTTTCATTCTTTCTCTCTTTCTCTCTCATTTCTTCTCTCTCTCTTTCGGCCTTGGCTGCAATATCACTCTCCATAGCTTAAGTTCATCATCCTAAGATTCATCAAGACCTTCAAGCTACTAAGGAACTCGACCAAGCAAGCTAGAATG
Organism: Ehretia macrophylla; assembly: GCA_037974665.1. Taxonomy (NCBI): domain Eukaryota; kingdom Viridiplantae; phylum Streptophyta; class Magnoliopsida; order Boraginales; family Ehretiaceae; genus Ehretia; species Ehretia macrophylla. Next base: position 38,916,574 of record CM075775.1, read on the forward strand.
CAAAAGACACACATGCAAGCTCATAGAGCCTTCATTTCGGCTTAGGGGTGTTGATAGCTCCTATTTCATTTTCTTTTTGTTCTAGCCACTTGCACATACTAATAACATGGTTACTAAGCTAGGAATTAGAGAATCTCAAGTTGTCTCTTAGCTAAGCAAGGAGAAAAGACGACCTTGTGCATCATCAAGAGCCTTGTGCATCTTCATTGTTGTCTTGCTAAGGTGAGGGCTAAAACTCTTTTGAAAAGCTTTCAAAAACCACATGCATGCCTTTAAATGTCTATTTTTACCTCTGTACTTGTGATATATGTGTGTACATGAGCTTTTGTAAACATGCATGACAAGATATTTGGCTAGAATGTGAAGATAGATGAAATCGCGTAAAGGACAGTCTTCTGACTTGTTGGAGCGAAGTGATTTTGACCAGGTAAATGATATTTAAAATATGTAAAAATTGGTAGGTGACTAGTTTTGCCAGTTCTGAACATTTTTTGTAGAAACAGGCTAAAGCCCCCAAATGGCAAAACATCAAAAGGTGTCCAAATCTGGAAAAATCTGGAAAATGAAGCAGGTTTTTGGCAGTTCACTGTCCTTGTAGAACAAACTAGTTTTGACTTAGTAAATGATATCCAAAATGCATGAAATTTGGTATACTACTACATTTTGCAGTTCTGGACATTTTGGTCAGAAATAGACTAAGGCTATATCTGACCCTAAGGGCCTCAAAAATGACAAGTATTGAAATGTGTGCAAATCTGGACAGTTTTGCGTAGTCTCACGGTTTTGGCTATAACGCTTGAACCCGAACTCCAAATGATACAAGGTTTGTTTCTGGATTTAGTTCACTCCTTAAGATTTAATTTGAAATTTTGTTCACTGGAATTTGAGATTGTTTGCTTGTCTCAATGATTGTGAGAAAACAGACCATTGCAGTGAGGTTTTCATCTAGTGACATGCTTTGAAAATTATTGTTACTTCTCTTGTTGTATTAAATGCTTGGGATTGTGGCACTTGGATGTTGTGTGGACTGTTTTGAATGCTTGAGGGTGTTTTAATTAATCGATGCATGGCTCGAGTTTAATTTCGTGACAACTTGGTGCTTAATCGCACGGGTGAGCATGAATTGAAACCCTAATGACTAGGAAAACTCGCTAAGTGTTGATCCTATGAATATCGTGTTTAATTATGTGATTAGTAGGCTGCCCGTAGTTGCCCTTATAGCCTAAATGTGGTTCCGATGATTACATGTTGACAAGTAGGCCTTTCTTGCACTCGGTCCCACGTAAACGTCGTTGCGTCTTGTATTACCTTATTATTTGATTACGTGAACTTCGAAATGAGTTATATGACTTGATTTACATGCGTTACATGGCTGTCCGTTTAATATTCATATAACTCCATGTGCTTTACAAGTGAAATTACTTGTCATATCATGCCTAGCGTGTTTACTTGTAAATGTGCATTCTCATGACTGCTCGGAGGTAACCTACTTTGTTGTCCTGCTAATGTGATATATTAAATATCATAAATGTGCATTGCATACAAGGTTGCAACCTTTCATTCTGGCATGGTAGCATTTCACGCACACCGAGCAACATCGGGCTTGCCGGTGCAACTGTGACTACCATTGTCCAATTCCCTCTCTCGCTTGGGAGTTAGACTTCCTCGGAGAGTTGGGTCGTAGGATTTTGGGGTACATCCGGAGTGCACCCATTTGGCGTGATAAGTGGAAGATTTGAAGTCGGCCGCAACAACTAATACTGGAAATGAACTAAGAGCAAAAGCTCACTGTATCATTTTCACTATGTGTATAAGTACTCTCGCTTGGTTCCTATAGGACCTCGGGGAGGAAATACATGTAATTCTGCTCTTTTACTTTTATATTACATTATGAACTTACTTGTGATATATGTCATGCTTGAAAAAAGGGGTTTTCATAAGTTGAACTGGAAAAAGAGTTTCAAAACTTATTTCTCATTCCCCCTCGCTGAGTTCATAAGGACTCACCCTCTTTTATCATCTCAGGTGAAGAAGACCAGGAACAGGTACCCGAGGATAACGTGCCTTTTGATGACTCCTTGGAATGATTGCTTGCCCTACGTGCCTTTATTGACTATGGCCATTTTGTGAACGATATGTTGTTTGAAGACTATTTCTTATGTTGCTTGTTATTGTATTGTAAATGACCCCCGTTGTAATTTGGGGTCTAATTTGGCTTGTACTGATTATAACTAGTTAGACACTCTTACGGTTGTTTTTGCTATCGCTACTAGTTAGTATCTATCATAGGCTTATGAAGTACCAGGTAAAGAATTAAGTAAAATGAATCCATCCAATCTTAAGCAGGTACTCATTGGTAAACTAAGATCAACAGGTACTTTTGTAACAAGGATTGACAAACAAACGGGACATAGTTATCATGCTAGGTTGTTAATCAAACGAGACTTCGAGATAACTAGTAGGCACCCCGATTGGTGATAAATAGTAATCTTAGTGGGAAACGAAATTGAGATTGAAAGTTTTGAGGCATTTAGGGAATTAGGTCAAACTAAAGAGCCCAATTACTGCCGTTATGCTGCCGATTTTCTGGAGAATTTGTGGAATTTAGGATAGACCTTAAGTGTTAAACTTTCATGAACAATTAAGTACGTGGTATGACTTGAATGTTTAGATCACACCCTAGTCTAACATTTATAAGTCGGGTTGGGGCGTGACATAACTCCTTACGGATCAAAAGTTATGGGTACCGGAGTGACGGAGACCTGGTCCCAAGCACCACGCCCTCGGTTTGCGAGCCCATCCTCTACGTGAAGTGAAATTTTCTTGCCCAAGGTGCCATGGGATTCGGTAATAGAAATGTGATGGATTAGGTTATCGTCCTTTTCACGTCTCACGACGTACGATCCGGGATGAAAAAATAGCGCAAAAGAAGAAAACTATCCCGAAACGGATGAAAATGTTCGATTTTGAGCTCCAAAAATAGGCACAACTGAGTAGGCTTGCTGCCCCGTCGTAGAGCTCTCAGAGAGCTTTCCAACGGTATACTGTGCGCCGCGTAACGCCTTACGGATCAAAAGTTATGGGGCACTGGAGCGACGGAGACGTGGTCACAAGCCCCACGCCCTTGGTTTGCGAGCCTAACCTCTACATGAAGTGAAGTTGTCTTGCCAAAGGTGATGTGGGATTCGGTAATAAAAATATGATGGATTAAGTTGTCGTCCTTTTCGAGGCTCATGACGTATGATCCGCGATGAAAAAACTGCACAAAAGAAGAAAAGTGTACGAAAACTAATGAAAACGTTCTATTTTGTGCTCCAAAAATAGGCGCAGTCGAGAAGGCTTGTTGCCCCCGTCGTAGAGCTCTCGGAGACCTTTCCAACGGTATGCTGTGCGCCGCGTAACTCCTTACAGATCAAAAGTTATGGGCACCGAAGCGGCGGAGACCTGGTCCCAAGCCCCACGCCCTCGGTTTACGAGCCCAGCCTCTACGTGAAGTGAAGTTGTCTTGCCCAAGGTACCGTGGGATTCGGTAAAAGAAATGTGATGGATTAGCTTTTCGTCCTTTTCGTGGCACACGATGTACGATCCAGGACCCAAAAACAGCGTAAAAGGAGAAAAGTGTCCCGAAACTGATGAAAATGTTCAACTTTGGGCTGCGAAAACTGGCGCAACCGAGCGAGCTTGCTGCTCCTGTCGTAGAGCTCTCAGAGAGCTTTGCAACGGTATGTTGTGCGCTGCGTAACTCCTTACGGATCAAAAGTTTTGGGCACCAGAGCGACGGATACCTGGTCACAAGCCCCACGCTCTCGGTTTGCAGGCCCAACCTCTACATGAAGTGAAGTTGTCTTGCCCAAGGTGCCATGGGATTCGATAATAGAAATGTGATGGATTAGGTTATCCTCCTTTTCGTAGCTCACGACGTACTATCCGGGAAGAAAAAATAGCGCAAAAGAAGAAAAGTGTCCCGAAACTAATGAAAACGTTTGATTTTGGGCTCCAAAAATAGGCACAACGGAGCAGGCTTACTGCCTCCATCATAGAGCTCTCAAAAAGCTTTCTAGCGGTATGTTGTACGCCGCGTTACTCCTTACAGATCAAAACTTATGGGAACAAGAGCGACGGAGACCTGGTCACAAGCCCCACACCCTCAGTTTGCGAGCCCAGCCTCTACGTGAAGTGAAGTTGTCTTGCCCAAGGTGCCATGGGATTCAATAATAGAAATGTGATGGATTAGCTTGTCGTCCTTTTCACGGCTCACGACGTACGATCTGGGACGAAAAAACAGTGCAAAAGAAGAAAAGTATCCCGAAACTGATGAAAATGTTCAACTTTGGGCACCGAAAACTGGCACAGTTTAGCAGGCTTGCTGCCCCTGTCGTAGAACTCTCAGAGAGCTTTCCAACGGTATGCTGTGCACCGCTTAACGCCTTACGGATCAAAAGTTATGGGCACCGTAGCGACAGAGACCTAGTTATAAGCCCCATGCCCTCGGTTTGCAGGCCCAGCCTCTACATGAAGTGAAGTGGTCTTGCCCAAGCTGCCATGGGATTCGGTAATAGAAATGTAATGGATTAGGTTGTCATCCTTTTCGTGGCTCACGACGTACGATCCGGGACGAAAAAACTGCGTAAAAGAAGAAAAGTGTCCCAAAACTGATGAAAATGTTTGATTTTGGGATCCAAAAATAGGCACATCCTAGCAGGCATACTGCCCCCATCGTAGAGCTTTCGGAGAGCTTTCCACCGGTATATTGTGCGCCGCGTAACTCCTTCCAGATCAAAAGTTATGGGCACTAGAGCGACGGAGACCTGGTCATAAGCCCCACGCCCCCAATTTGCGGGCCCAATCTCTACGTGAAGTGAAGTTGTCTTATCTAAGGTACCGTGGTATTCAATAACAGAACTGTGATGGATTAGGTTGTCGTCCTTTTCGCGGCTCATGACGTACGATCCGGGACAAAAAAAAAACTGCGCAAAAAAAGAAAAGTGGCCCGAAAGTTATGAAATTGTTCGATTTTGGGATCCAAAAATAGGCACACCCGAGCAGGCTTGCTACCCCCGCCGTAGAGCTCTCAGAGAGCTTTCCAACGGTATGCTGTGCACCGTGTAATGCCTTACGAATCAAAAGTTATGGGCACTGGAGCGATGGAGACCTGGTCACAAGCCCCACGCCCTCGGTTTGCTGGCCAAACCTCTACAGGAAGTGAAGTTGTCTTGCCAAAGGTGCCATGGGATTCGGTATTAGAAATGTGATGGATTAGGTTGTCGTCCTTTTCGTGTCTCACGACGTACAAACCGGGACAAAAACATATCGCAAAAAAAGAAAAGTGTCCTAAAACTTATGAAAATATTTAATTTTGGGATCCGAAAATAGGCACAGCCGAGCAAGCTTGCTACCCCCGTCGTAGAGCTCTCGGAGAGCTTTCCAACGGTATGCTGTATGCCGCGTAACTCCTTACGGATCAAAAGTTTTAGGCACCAGAGCGGCAGAGACCTGGTCACAAGCCCCACGTCCTCGGTTTGCGGGCCCAACCTCTACGTGAAGTGAAGTTGTCTTGCCCAAGGTGTCTTGGGATTCGATAATAGAAATGTGATGGATTAGGTTGTCGTCCTTTCCGCTGCTCACGACGTACGATCCGGGATGATAAAATAGCGTAAAAGAAGAAAAGTGTACCGAAACTGATGAAAATGTTCGATTTTGGGATTCGAAAATAGGCGCAGTCGAGCAATCTTGCTGCCCCCGTTGCCGAGCTTTCGAAGAGCTTTCCAACGGTATGTTGTGCGCCGCGTAACTCCTTACGAATAAAAAGTTATGGGCACTAGAGCGACGGAGACCTAGTCAAAAGCCCCACACCCTCGATTTGCGGGCTCAACCTCTACGTGAAGTGAAGTTGTCTTTCCAAAGGTGCTGTGAGATTTGGTAATAAAAATGTGATAAATTAGGTTGTCGTCTTTTTTGCGGCTCATGACGCATGATCCGGGACGAAAAAACAGCGTTAAAGAAGAAAAGTGTCCTTATGGATCAAAAGTTATATTGTGCGCCGCGTAACTCCTTACGAATAAAAAGTTATGGGCACTAGAGCGACGGAGACCTAGTCAAAAGCCCCACACCCTCGATTTGCGGGCTCAACCTCTACGTGAAGTGAAGTTGTCTTTCCAAAGGTGCTGTGAGATTCGGTAATAGAAATGTTATGGATTAGTTTGTCGTCTTTTTCGTGGCTCATGAAGTACGATCCGGGATGAAAAAAAAGTGTAAAAAAAGAAAAATATCCCGAAACTTATAAAAATGTTCGATTTTGGGATGCAAAAACAGGCGCAGCCAAGCAAGATTGATGTCCCCGTCGTAGAGCTCTCGAAGTGCTTTCCAACGGTATGCTGTGCGCCGCGTAACACCTTACGGGTCAAAATTTATAGGCACCAGCGCGACGGAGACCTGGTCCCAAGCCCAACGCCCTCAATTTGCAAGCCCATCCTCTTCGTGAAGTGAAGTTGTCTTGCCGAAGGTGCCGTGGGATTCGGTAATAGAAATGTGACGGATTAGGTTGTTGTCCTTTTCGCGGCACACGACGTACGATCCGAGATAAAAAAAAAATAGCGCAAAAGAAGAAAAGTATCTCGAAACTGATGAAAATGTTTGATTTTGGGATCCCAAAACAAGCGCAGCCGAGCAGGATTACTGCCCCCGTCGTAGAGCTCTGGGAGACCTTTCCAACGGTTTGCTATGCACCGCGTAACTTATTACGGATTAAAAGTTATGAGCACCGGAGCGACGGAGACATGGTCCCAAGTACCATGCCCTCGGTTTGCGGGCCCATCCTTTACATGAAGTGAAGTTGTCTTGCAAAAGGTGTCGTGGGATTCGGTAATAGAAATGTGATGAATTAGGTAATCGTCCTTTTCACGGCTCACAACGTACGATCCGGGATGAAAAAATAGCTCAAAAGAAGAAAAGTGTCCCGAAACGGATGAAAACGTTCAATTTTGGGCTCCGAAAATAGGCGCATATGAGCAGGCTTGTGCCCCGTCGTAGAGCTCTTAGAGAGCTTTCCAACTGTATATTGTGCGCCGCGTAACTCCTTACGGATCAAAAGTTATGGACACCAGAGCGACGGAGACCTGGTCACAAGCCCCACACCTCGATTTGCAAGCCCAACCTCTCCATGAAGTGAAGTTGTCTTGCCCAAGGTGCCATGGGATTCGATAATAGAAATATGACGGATTAGTTTATCGTCTTTTTTGCGGCTCACGACGTACGATCCGGGACGAAAAAATATTGCAAAAGAAGAAAATTATCCCGAAACTAATGAAAACGTTCGATTTTGGTCTCCGAAAACAGGCGCAGGCGAGCAGGCTTACTGCCTCCGTCGCAGAACTCTCAAAAATCTTTCCAGCGGTATGTTGTACGCCGCGTAACTCTTTACGGATCAAAAGTTATGGGCACCGGAGCGACGGAGACTTGGTCACAAGCCCCACACCCTCAGTTTACGGGCCTAGCCTCTACGTGAAGTGAAGTTGTCTTGCCCAAGGTGCCATGGAATTTGGTAAAAGAAATGTGATGGATTAGCTTGTCGTCCTTTTCACGGCTCACGACGTACGATTCGGGATGAAAAAACAGCGCAAAAGAAGAAAAGTATCCCAAAACAGATGAAAACGTTCAGCGTTGGGCTCCGAAAACTGGCGCAGCCGAGCAGGTTTGCTATCTACGTCGTAGAGCCCTCGGAGAACTTACTAACGGTATGTTGTACGCCACGTAACGCTTTACGGATCAAAAGTTATAGGCACCGGAGCGACAGATACCTGGTCATAAGCCCCACGCCCTCGGTTTGCAGGCCCAGCTTCTACATGAAGTGAAGTTGTCTTGCCCAAGATGCAGTGGGATTCGGTAATAGAAATGCGATGGATTAGGTTGTCGTCCTTTTTGTGGCTCACGACATACAATCCGGGACAAAAAACCAGCGTAAAAGAAGAAAAGTGTCCCGAAATAGATGAAAACGTTTGATTCGGGGATCAAAAAATAGGCGCAGCCTAGCAGGCATGCTTCCCTCGTCGTAGAGCTTTTGGAAAACTTTCCACCTGTATATTGTGCACCGCGTAACTCCTCACGGATCAAAAGTTATGGGCACTAGAGCGACAGACACCTGGTCACAAGCCCGATGCCCTCGGTTTGCAGGCCCAACCTCTACGTGAAGTGAAGTTGTCTTGCTTAAGGTGTCTTGGGATTCGGTAATAGAAATGTGATGGATTAAGTTGTCATCCTTTTTGCGGCTTACGACGTACGATCCGGAAAAAAAAACATTGAAAAAAAAGAAAAGTGTCTCGAAACTTATGAAAACGTTCGATTTTGGGATCCAAAAATAGGCGTAGTCGAGCAGGCTTGCTACCACCATCGTAGAGCTCTCATAGAGCTTTCCAACGGTATGCTGTGCGCCGCGTAACGCCTTACGGATAAAAAGTTATGGGCACCGGAGCGATGGAGACTTGATCACAAGCACCACGCCCTCGATTTCCGGGCCAAACCTCTACGTGAAATGAAGTTGTCTTGCCCAAGGTGCTGTGGGATTTGATTCTAAAAATGTGATGGATTAGGTTGTCGTCCTTTTCGCGGCTCACGACGTACGAACCGGGATGAAAACACAGCGTAAAAAAAAGAAAAGTGTCCCAAAACTTATGAAAATATTCAATTTTGGGATCCGAAAACAAACGCAGCCGAGCAGGCTTGCTACCCTCGTCGTAGAGCTCTCGGAGAGCTTTCCAACAGTATGTTGTGCACCACGTAACTCCTTACAGATCAAAAGTTATAGGCACCAGAGCGACGGAGACCTGGTCACAAGCCCCACGCCCTCGGTTTGTGGGCCCAACCTCTACGTGAAGTGAAGTTGTCTTGCCCAAGGTGCCTTGGGATTCGATAATAGAAATGTGATGGATTAGGTAGTCTTCCTTTTCGCGGCTCACGACGTACGATCCGGGACAATAAAACAACGTAAAAGAAGAAAAGTGTCCCGAAACTGATGAAAACATTCAATTTTGGGATCCAAAAAAAGGCGCAGCCGAGCAAGTTTGTTGCCCCCGTCGTAGAGCTTTCGGAGAGCTTTCTAACGGTATGTTGTGCGCCACGTAACTCCTTACGAATCAAAAGTTATGGGCACTAGAGCGACAGAGACTTGGTCACAAGCCCATGCCCTCGGTTTGCAGGCCCAACCTCTATGTGAAGTGAAGTTGTCTTGCCTAAGGTGCCGTGGGATTTCGTAATAATGGATTAGGTTATCATCCTTTTCGCGGCTCACGACGTACTATCCGGGACAAAAAAAATAGCGCAAAAGAAGAAAGATGTCAAGAAACTTATGGAAACGTTCGATTTTTGGATCCAAAAACAAGCGCATCTGAGTAGGCTTGCTACCCCAGTGGTAAAGCTCTTGGAGAGCTTTCCAACAGTATGTTGTGCGCCGCGTAACGCTTTACGGATCAAAAGTTATGGGTACCGGAGCGACGGAGACCTGATCACAAGTCCCACGTCCTCGGTTTGTGGGCCCAACCTCTACGTGAAATGAAGTTGTCTTGCCCAACGTGCCATGAGATTCGGTATTAGAAATCTGATGGATTAGGTTGTCGTCCTTTTTGTTGTTCACGACGTAGGATCCGGGATGAAAACACAGCGCAAAAAAAGAAAAGTGTCCCAAAACTTATGAAAACATTCAATTTTTGGATCCAAAAATAGGCGCAGACGAGCAAGCTTGCTGCCCCCATCATAGAGCTCTCGGAGAGCTTTCCAACGGTATGCTGTGCACCGTGTAACTCCTTACGGATCAAAAGTTATGGGCACCAGAGCGACGAAGACTTGGTCACAAGCCCCACGCCCTCGGTTTGCGGGCCCAAACCTCTACGTGAAGTGAAGTTGTCTTGCCCAAGGTGCCATGCTATTCGGTAATAGAAATGTGATAGATTAGGTTGTCGTCCTTTACGCAGCTCATGAGGTACGATCCGGGACAAAAAAAAAAGTGCAAAAAAAGAAATGTGTCCCGAAACTTATGAAAACATTTGATTTTGGGATCCGAAAATAGGCGCAGCTGAGAAGTTTATCTGCCTCCATCGTAGAGCTCTCAGACAGCTTTCCAACAGTATGGTGTGCGCCGCGTAACTCATTACGGATCAAAAGTTATGGGCACTAGAGCGACGGAGACTTGGTCACAAGCCCCACGCCCTCTGTTTGCTGGCCCAGTCTCTACATGAAGTGAAGTTGTCTGGCCCAAGGTGCCATGGGATTCGGTAATAAAAATGTGATAGATTAGGTTGTCGTGCTTTTCGCGGCTCACGACGTACGATCCGGGACAAAAAAAACAGCACAAAAAAAGAAAAGTGTCCCGAAACTTATGAAAATGTTCAATTTTGAGATCCGAAAATAGGCTCACCCAAGTAGGCTTGCTGCCCCCGTCGCAGAGCTCTCGGAGTGCTTTCCAATGGTATTCTGTGCGCCACGTACCTCCTTACAGATCAAAACTTATGGGCACCAGAGCGACGAAGACCTGGTCACAAGCCCCATACCCTCAGTTTGCGGGCCCAACTTTTACGTGAAGTGAAGTTGTCTTGCCCAAGGTGCCATGGGATTCGGTAAAAGAAATGTGACAGATTAGCATGTCGTCCTTTTTGCGGCTCACGGCGTACGATCTGAGACGAAAAAATAACGAAAAAGCAAAAAAGTATCCCAAAACTGATCAAAAAGTTTAACTTTGGGCTCCAAAAATAGGCGTAGCCGAGCAGGCTTGCTTCCCCCGTCATAGAGCTCTCGGAGAGCTTTCCTACGGTATACTGTGCACCGCGTAATGCATTACAGATCAAAAGTTAAGTGCACTAGAGCGACAGAGACCTAGTCACAAGCCCCACGTCCTCAGTTTGCGGGCCCAGCCTCTACATGAAGTGAAATTGTCTTGCGCAAGGTGCCGTGGGATTCGGTAATAGAAATGTGATGGATTAGGTTGCCATCCTTTTCATGGCTCACGACGTACGATCCGGGATGAAAAAATAGTGTAAAAGAAGAAAAGTGTCCCAAAACTGATGAAAACGTTCAATTTTGGGATCCGAAAATAGGCACAACCGAGCAGGCTTGCTCCTCCCGTCGTAGAGCTCTCGGAGAGCTTTCCAATGGTATGCTGTGTGTCACGCCCCAACCCGGCCTATAAGGTTAGACTAGGGTGTGAACTAAACATTCAAGTCATGTCCCGTACATAATCGTTCATGAAAGTTTACCACTTAACGTTTAGCCAAGACTCCATAATTTTTCTGGAAAACCGGCAGCATAAGGCTGTAATTGGGCTCTTTAGTTTGACCTAATTCTCTAAACGCCTCAAATTTCATTTCCAACTAAGATTACTATTTACCATCGATAGAAACGTTACTAGTTGTCTCGAAGTCTCGCTTGATTAATAACCTAGCATGATACTATGTCTCGTTTGTTTGTTAATTCTTGTTACAAACGTACCTGTTGATCTTAGCTTATCAATGAGTACTTGCTTAAGATCGGATAGGTTCATTTTACTTAATCCTTACCTGATACTTCATAATCCTATGATAGATACTAGCCAGTAACGATAGCAAAACGACCATAGTAGTGTATGTCTAGTTATTATCAGTACAAGCCAAAATTAGACCCCAACTTACAACGGGGGTCTTTTACATTACAAACATCAAGTAACATGAAAAGAAATAGTCTTCAAGCAGCATAGTGTTCACAAATGGCCATAATCAAGCAAAGCACATAGGACAGGCAATCATTCCAAGGAATCATCATTAGGCATGTCGTCCTCGGGTACCTGTTCCTGGTCTTTTTCACCTGAGATGATAAAAGAGGGTGAGTCTTTATGAACTCAGCGAGAGGGGAACGAGAAATAGGTTTTGAACTCATTTTCTTGTTCAACTTATGAAAACCCTTTTTGCAAGCATGAATATATCACAAGTAAGTACATAACATAATATAAAAGTAAAGGAACACAATTACCCGTCTTTCCTCCCCGAGGTCCTCTAGGAACCAAGCGAGAGTACTTATACACATAGTGAAAAGGATACGGTGAGCTTTTGCTCTCAATTCATGTCAGTATCAGTTGTTGCGGCCGACTTCAAATCATCCCCTTATCACGCCAAATGGGTGTACTCCGGATGTACCCCGAAATCCTACAACCCAAATCTCCGAGGAAGTCTAGCCCCCAATCAAGAGAGGGAATTGGACAATGGTAGTCATAGTTGCACCGGCAAGCCCGATGCCGCCCGGTGCCCGATGCCGCCCGGTGTGCGTGAACGCTACCACGCCAGAATGAAAGGTTGCAACCTTGTATGCAATGCACATTTATGACATTTCATATATCACATTAGGAGGACGACAAAGTAGGTTGCCTCCGAGCAGTCATAAGATTGCACATTGACAAGTAAACAAGCGAGGCACGATAAGACAAGTAATTTCACTTGAAAGGTACATGGAGTTATATGAACATTAAACGGGCAGCCATGTAACGCATGTAAATCAAGTCATATAACTTATTTTGAAGTTCACGTAATCAAATAATAAGATTATTCATCATGCAACGACATCTACGTGGGATCGGGTGCAAGAAAGGCCTACTTGTCAACATGTAATCATCAAAATCACATTTAGGGCTATGGGCAGCTACGGGCAGCCTACTAAACATATAATTAAACACGATATTCATAGGATCAACACTTAGTAAATTTACCTAGTCCCTAGGGTTTCAATTCGTGCTTACCCGTATGATTAAGCCCCAAGTCATCTCAAAATCAAACTCAAGCCATGCATCGATTAATTCAAACACCCTCAAGTATTCAAAACAGTCCACACAACATCCCAATGCCACAATCCCCAAGCATTTAATACAACAAGGGAAGCTACAATAATTTTTCTAAGTATATCACTAAGTGAAACCCTCACTGCAATGGACTGTTTTCTCACAATTATTAAGACAACAAAAAAATCTCCAATTCCAGTGAATAAGATGTCAAATTAAATCTTAAGAAGCGAACTAAATTCAGAAACCAACCTCGCATCATTTGGAGTTCGGGTTCAATAGTTATAGCCAAAACAATGAGACTGCACAAAACTGTCCAGATTTGCACACATTACTTGTCGTTTTTTAGGGCCTTAGGGTCAGATTTAGCCTTAGTCCATTTATGACAAAAATGTCCAGAACTGAAAAACATAGCAGCACACCAAATTTAATGCATTTTGGATATCATTTACTAAGTCAAAACTGGTTCGTTCTACAAGGTCAGTGAATCTGCCAAAACCTACTTCATTTTTCCAGGCTTTCCAAATTTGGACACATTTTAGTGATTTGCCATTTTTAGGATCTTAGAGTCAAAATTAGCTTTGGCCTATTTCTGTGAAAAATGTTCAGAACTCGAAAAACTAGTTATCTACCAATTTTCACACATTTTCAACATCATTTACCTAGCCAAAATCACCTCGCACCAACAAGACAGAAAGCTGTCACATGCACGATTTCATCTATCATCACATTCTAGCCCAAAATCTTACCATGCATGGTTGTAAAAGCTTATGAACACACATATATCTCAAGTACAGAAGTAAAGATAGACATTTAAGGGCATACATGTGGTTTTTTGAAAAATTTTCAAGAAGTTTTAGCCCTCACCTTAGCAACACAACAAGAAGATGCACAAGATTGATTCTTTTCCTTGCTTAGCCGAGACACTGTAACGACCCCGCTAAGCGAATACTCACGAAGGAGCAGAGGCACACGGGCGACGCACACCAACAATATATTGTCCGCTTTAGGTTACCCTACTGGGCCCCTTACGATTTTGTTCCCCCCGTGTTACCACGGGAAAAGGCCTATTGTCGAATATAAGGCGGAACCCCGCTCTATATATTCAATGGTCCCAGCTCAAAGACTTCCGATGTGGGATTGTGTTACCACATTCCACCCCCCTTAAGGGGCCCCGCGCCCTCGCGGGACACGAGCACAAGGGAAGACCCGCTCTGATACCACTTAATGTAACGACCCCGCTAAGCGAATACTCACGAAGGAGCAGAGGCACACGGGCGACGCACACCAACAATATATTGTCCGCTTTGGGTTACCCCACTGGGCCCCTCAGGGTTTTGTTCCCCCCGTGTTACCACGGGAAAATGCCTATTGTCAAATATAAGGCGGAACCCCGCTCTATATATTCAATGGTCCAAGCTCAAAGACTTCCGATGTGGGATTGTGTTACCACAGACACCACTAGATTTTCTCAAATTTCCTAGCTTAGTAACCAAGTTCTTAGTAGGTGCATGTGGTTAGAACAAGAAGAAAAGAAATGGAAGCTAGCAAACTCACCTAAACCGAAATGGAAGTGCTAAGGGCTTGCATGTGCATTTCTTTGCTCCTAGCTTTGCTTGGTCGAGTTCCTTGGTTGCTTGGAAGTCTTGAAGAGCCTTAGGATGAAGAACTTAGCTATGGAGTCTACAATATTCAGCTAGGGCCGAGAGAGAGAGAGAAGAATGAGAGGAAATGAGAGAAATGAAAGAACAATAAAAGCCTTGCAAATGTTGAAGCATGTGTTGGCCTTGGGCATATAAATTTCAGACTTTTGTGTCTTCAAGAAGCATTTTGAATTACCTGGCATGGGCAAGGAGCTTGTGTCGAAATGGTGGAACTTTGGGGAGGGTTTTGAGCTAATTTTTTTTATGCATTTGTGTCATAGAATTGTCATAGAATGTCTAGGAATTAATTTGAATTAAGCAAGCAAGCACAAATGCTCACAAGGTGGTCGGCCAAGGCATTGCTAGAATCTTAATTTTTTTGTTTGTTCAAGGCTTATTTTATTGTGTGTTTGGGTTATGCAAAGAATAAAGAATAAAGAATAAAGAATGTCTAGCTTTTGGTGCAATTTCGTCTTCTAGTGCATTGACTTATCATTTTAATATTAGTTAGTGGGATTTGTAGGATTAATTAATGACCTAGTGCTTCGTATAAGATACTTTCTTGATTAGCGTGATGGCACGTTTTCCTAGGTCTAGGGCACGCATTATGAGGTAGGGTACGAACTACAAGACGAATGCACGTTTCCCAAGTAAATGCACACAACCCTAAATGAATGCACGTAATTCAATGGAAGGTACACAAAACAAAACACAATTCTTAAACCTAGGTCAAGGTACGCAAATCTAGGTTAGGGCACACAAAATGAGGTATCGCACACAAATCGAGGTCGGGCCTCACACTGTGCGCCGTAACTCCTTACGGATAAAAAATTATGGCACTAGAGCGACGGAGACCTAGTTACAAGCCCCACTCCCTCGGTTTGTGGGCCCAACCTCTATGTGAAGTGAAGTTGTCTTGTCTAAGGTGCCGTGGGATTCGGTAATAGAAATGTGATGAATTAGGTTGTCGTCCTTTTCACGACACACGACGTACGATCCGGGACAAAAAAAAAACAGCGCAAAAAAAGAAAAATGTCCCAAAACTTATGAAAATGTTTAATTTTGGGATCCAAAAACAAGCGTAGTCGAGCAGGCTTGCTACCCCTATCATAGAGCTCTCGGAGGGCTTTCCAACGGTATGCTGTGCGCCGCGTAACTCCTTACGGATCAAAAGTTATGGGCACCGGAGCGACGGAGACCTGGTCACAAGCCCCACGCCCCCAGTTTGCGAGCCCAACCTCTACGTGAAGTGAAATTATCTTGCCCAACGTGCTATGGGATTTGGTATTATAAATTTGATGGATTAGGTTGTCGTCCTTTTTTGTGCTCACGACGTACGATCCAGGATGAAAAAACAGCGTAAAAGAAGAAAAGTGACCCAAAATTGATGAAAATGTTCAATTTTGGGATCCAAAAATAGGCACAGTAGAGCAGGCTTGCTGCCCCCGTCGTAGAGCTCTCGGAGAGCTTTCCAACGGTATGATATGCGTCGCGTAACTCCTTACGGATCAAAAATTATGGACACTAGAGCGACGGAGACCTAGTCACAAGCCCTACTCCCTTGGTTTGCGGGCCCAACCTCTATGTGAAGTGAAGTTGTCTTGCCTAAGGTGCCATGGAATTCGGTAATAGAAATGTGATGAATTAGGTTGTCTTCCTTTTCGTGGCTCACGACGTATGATCCGGGACAAAAAAAAATAGCACAAAAAAAGAAAAATATCCCGAAACTTATGAAAATGTTCAATTTTGGGATCCGAAAACAAGCATAGCCGAGCAGGCTTGCTACCCCTGTCGTAGAGCTCTCGGAGGGCTTTCCAACGGTATGCTGTACGCCGTGTAACTCCTTACGGATCAAAAGTTATGGGCACCGAAGCGACGGAGACCTAGTCACAAGCCCCACGCCCTCGGTTTGCGGGCCCAACCTCTACGTGAAGTGAAGTTGTCTAGCCCAACGTGCCGTAGGATTCGGTATTAGAAATGTGATGGATTAGATTGTCGTCCTTTTCGGTGCTCACGACGTACGATCCGGGATGAAAAAACAGTGTAAAAGTAGAAAAGTTACCCAAAACTGATGAAAACGTTCAATTTTGGGATCCGAAAATAGGCACAACTGAGCAGGCTTGCTGCCCCCATCGTAGAGCTCTCAGAG
This sequence comes from Ehretia macrophylla, assembly GCA_037974665.1. Classification (NCBI taxonomy): domain Eukaryota; kingdom Viridiplantae; phylum Streptophyta; class Magnoliopsida; order Boraginales; family Ehretiaceae; genus Ehretia; species Ehretia macrophylla. Next base: position 38,933,153 of record CM075775.1, read on the forward strand.
AGCTTTCCAAAAGTATGTTGTGCGCCGCGTAACTCCTTACGGAACCAAAATTATAGGCACTAGAGCGACGGAGACCTAGTCACAAGCCCCACTCCCTCGGTTTGCGGGCCCAACCTCTATGTGATGTGAAGTTGTCTTGCCTAAGGTGCCGTGGAATTCGATAATAGAAATGTGATGAATTAGGTTGTCATCCTTTTCGTGGCTCACGACGTACGATCCGGGACAAAAAAAAATAGCGTAAAAAAAGAAAAATGTCCCTAAACTTATGAAAATGTTCGATTTTGGGATCCGAAAACAAGCGTAGCCGAGCAGGCTTGCTACCCCTGTCGTAGAGCTCTCGGAGGGTTTTCCAACGTTATGCTGTGCATTGCGTAACTCCTTACAGATCAAAAGTTATGGGCACTGGAGCGACGGACACCTGGTCACAAGCCCCACGCCCTCGATTTGCCGGCCCAACCTCTACTTGAAGTGATTTCCCAAGGTGCCAAGGGATTCGGTAATAGAAATGTGATGGATTAGGTTGTCGACCTTTTCATTGCTCACGACGTATGATCCGGGACGAAAACACAACTCAAAAAAAGAAAAGTATCCCAAAACTGATGAAAACGTTCAATTTTGTGATCCGAAAATAGGCACCGCTGGGCAGGCTTGCTGCCCCCGTGTAGAGCTCTCGGAGAACTTTTCAACGGTATGCTGTACGCCATGTAACTCCTTACGGATCAAAAGTTATGGGCACCAGAGCAATAGAGACTTGTTCACAAGCCCTACACCCTCAGTTTGTAGGCCCAACCTCTACTTGAAGTGATTTCCCAAGGTGCCAAGGGATTCGGTAATAGAAATGTGATGGATTAGGTTGTCGACCTTTTCGCGGCTCACGATATATAATCCGGGACAAAAAAAATAGAGCAAAGAAAGAAAAGTGTCCCGAAACTTATGAAAACATTCGATTTTGGGATCTGAAAATAGGCACAGCTGAGTAGTTTTACTACCCCCGTCGTAGAGCTCTGGACAGCTTTCCAACGGTATGCTGTGCGTTGCGTAACTCATTACGGATCAAAAGTTATGGGCATCAGATCGACGGAGACTTGGTCTCAAGCCCCACGCCCTTGGTTTGCAGGCCCAGCCTCTACATGAAGTGAAGTTGTCTTGCCCAAGGTGCTGTGGGATTCGGTAATAGAAATGTGATGGATTAGGTTGCCGTCCTTTTCACGGCTCACGACGTACGATCCGGGATGAAAAAACAGCGTAAAAGAAGAAAAGTGTCCAAAAATTGATAAAAACGTTCAATTTTGGAATCCAAAAATAGGTGCAACCGAGCAGGCTTGCTGCCCCCATCGTAGAGCTCTCGGAGAGCTTTCCAACAGTATGCTGTGCGTTGCGTAACTCCTTACGGATCGAAAGTTATGGGCACTAGAGCGACGTTGACCTGGGCACAAGCCCCACGCCCTCAGTTTGCTGGCCCAACCTCTACCTAAAGTGAAGTTGTCTAGCACAAGGTGCCGTGGGATTTAGTAATAAAAATGTGATGGATTAGGTTGTCGTCCTTTTCGCGGCTAACAACGTTCGATCCGGGACAAAAAAAACAGCGCAAAAGAAAAAAAGTATCCCGAAACTGATGAAAATATTCGATTTTGGGCTCCAAAAACATACGCAACCGAGCAATCTTCCTGCCCCCATCGTAGAGCTATCGGAGAGCTTTTCAACGGTATGCTGTGCATCGCGTAACTCCTTACGGATCAAAAGTTATAGGCACTAGAGCGACGTTGACCTGGGCACAAGCCCCACGCCCTCAGTTTGCTGGCCCAACCTCTACCTAAAGTGAAGTTGTCTAGCACAAGGTGCCGTGGAATTCGGTAATAGAAATATGATGGATTAGGTTGTCATCCTTTTCGCAACCCACGACGTACGATCCGTGACAAAAAAAAGAGAAAAAAAAGGTCCCGAAACTTATGAAAACATTCGATTTTGAGATCCGAAAATTGGCTCAGCCAAGCAGGCTTGCTGAACCAGTCGTAGAGCCCTCGGAGAGCTTTACAACGATATTCTGTGTGCCGTGTAACTCCTTACGGATCAAAAGTTATGGGCACCAGAGCGACGGAGACCTTGTCACATGCCTCACACCCTTGGTTTGCGGGCCCAGCCTCTATGTGAAGTGAAGTTGTCTTGCCCAAGGTGCCGTGGTATTCGGTAAAAGAAATATGATTGATTAGCTTGTCATCCTTTTTGCGGCTCACGAAGCACGATCCGAGACGAAAAAACAGCGAAAAAGAAGAAAAGTGTCCCGAAACTGATAAAAACGTTCAACTTTGGGCTCCAAAAATAGGTGCAGCCAAGAAAGCTTGCTACCCCCGTCGTAGAGCTCTCAGAGAGCTTTCCAACGGTATGCTGTGCGCCGCGTAACGCATTACGGATCAAAAGTTAAGTGCACCAGAGCGATAGAGACTTGGTCACAAGCCTTATGCCCTCGGTTTGCGGGCCCAGCCTCTACCTGAAGTGAAGTTGTCTTGCCCAAGGTGCCGTAGGATTTGGTAATAGAAATGTGATGGATTAGGTTGCCGTCCTTTTCGCGGCTCACGACGTACGATCCGAGATGAAAAAATAGCGTAAAAGAAGAAAAGTATCCTGAAACTGATAAAAAGGTTCAATTTTGGGATCCGAAAATAGGCTCAACCGAGCAGGCTAGGTACCCCCATCGTAAAGCTCTCGGAGAGCATTCCAACGGTATGTTGTGTGCCGCGTAACTCCTTACGGATCAAAAGTTATGGGCACTAGAACGACGGAGACTTGGTCACAAGCCCCATGCTATCGGTTTGCGGGCCCATCCTCTACGTGAAGTGAAGTTGTCTTGCCTAAGGTGCCATGGGATTCGGTAATAGAAATGTGTTGGATTAGGTTGTCCTCCTTTTCGCAGCTCACGACGTACAATCCAGACAAAAAAAAAAACAGTGCAAAAAAAGAAAAGTGTCCCGAAACTTATGAAAACGTTCGAATTTGGGATCCCAAAAAAGGCGCAGCCAAGCAGGCTTGCTGCCCCCGTCGTAGAGCTCTCGGAGAGCTTTCAAACGGTATGCTTTGCGCCGCGTAACGCCTTACGGATCAAAAGTTATAGGCACCGGAGCGACGGAGACCTGGTCACAAGCCCCACGCCCTCAAATTGCGGACCCAACCTCTACGTGAAGTGAAGTTGTCTTGCCCAAGGTGCCGTGGGATTCGGTAATAGGAATGTGATGTATTAGGTTGTCATCCTTTTTGCGGCTCACGACGTATGATCCAGGATGAAAATACAGCGCAGAAAAAGTGTTGGTCCTTAATAACCTAAAAGGGGGGGGGGGGTGAATTAGGTTGTTTAGGCAATATTTAGCAATTTAAAATTTTTAATAGAGAGGCAATGTTAAATAAGGATTGATAATAAACAATAAGCTCTTGTAGGCAATTTATCAAACACTTGGTGAACATATAAATATTTAACACTAGATATGCAATTAGAGTTTCAAGGTAAAATCTCAAATAGATATCTTAACAATTACCAAGTAATTAAAATGAGCAATATCCACACGAAAGTAAATAACTTAAAAATAAAGAGAATAGAGTAAGAGAAATCAAACACGAAGATTTTCAAGTGGTTCGCACTCCCGGGGGCCTAGTCCACCACCTAAGGTCTTCTCTTCCCTTAGGATTTTAATAACACTTCACTATGATGCTTCTTCAAATGTTGGTGAAGCAAGAACCAACTACAATTACTCTTGAATCCACAAGAGTCACACAAGCTCCTTCAAATGTAGGTGAAGCTTAACCTACTACTCTCTCTTCCTTTGAGTCCACAAAGGATTACAATACTTCTTCTCACAATGATTCTCTCAATCTATGTGAAAGAAATGTATTACAAAGATTTTGTGATAGAATGAATGAAAGTTGTAACTCCTATTTGAGTTTGATACTACACTTTAGAAAAATGATTTGAATGCTCAAAAGATATGATAATGATAGCTCAAGATTTCTCAATAGGAATGATATGAAAGCTCTTTGATAATCTGAAAATTATGGCTTGGAGATATGATGTTGAGGGAGAGAAGGCATGGCTTAAAAGGAGGGAAAGATGAGACAAAAATCGGATTTTAATCAATATTACCGGATTTTCCCGTTAAGTCATCCGGGCGCTGAGGCACTTATCCGGGCGCCCGGAAGGAGCATGTATCGCCCGGAAAAGTTGTTTCTGCCGGGCGTTGCACCTTCTATCCGGGCGACCGGAAAATGCCGGTAACGCCCGGATGCCATAAAAATGCTGAAAATGTATTTTTAGCCCAGAGTTATTTGGGCATATTGAAAAGGAATTTTCTTAGCATTTTTTAAACATCCCAAAAAATTTCAAACGGTTGAAAGGAATTTTTATAAAATGATTTTAAAAACAAGAGTTTGAAAAATATTTTTTTCATGAAGGATTTTTTCAAATAAGAAAACAATTGTTTTGAGAAATTTTGAGCGATACAAATCCTTCTTAGACAAGCCACAACTTTTCAGGCCGGTACCCCTTATGTCACCTACTTCTCCTTCCTTGTGACTCCCTCTTTATCTGCGAGACAATATCTTGAATTCTTTAGGGCTTGGATACAATTTGATAGTGCTTGGTCTTTGATCCAAAAAGCTTTCTATTCTTGACTGAAACAACTTGATCCAATGTTGGTGTAGACTTGCTTTGGAACGAAGGTCTTACAAAAAAAATGCTAAAGCACAATTAAGATGTTTTGTTATTATCAAAATCAATATTATAGACTTTTTAGGCCAACAAAAAGAAAAGTGTCCCAAAATATATGAAAACATTCGAGTTTGGGATCCGAAAATAGGCGCAGCTGAGATGGCTTGCTGCCCCCGTCGTAGAGCTTTTCAACGGTATGATGTGTGTCACGCCCCAACTCAACCCCACTTACAATCAGTTAGGATGCAATGGAATTTCAGCAGTATAACGACAGTAATAAAGACACCGAGGCTCTAAACCAACCTCTCATAAAATCATACAATCAAACTTCTCAACCAAACAACAATCAATTCCTCAATACCATTAACAACATACAACATAACCATATTATATAACAATCATTCTTAGACGATCCATTCATAGTTATACGCCTCCGTTCCAACATAATACCTTAACTTTAACATACATATCAAAATAGATTATAAACCAACTTAGCAACCTAGATCATAACAAAAGAAAGACTACTAAGTTAGCATCATTTAGTTCATTATCTTTACTACAACCTATAGATCATAAATTACAAGGAAAAATAAAAGACAACTAGTTTAATATACAAGATAATAGAGTATACAACATCTAAGCATCAAGGACAAGACTCTGGCACATAGGACTCGTCCACATACGACACATTATCTTTTTCTGGAGGCACGTACCCTTAATCTTTCGAAAGGACACCTGTATGCATGCAATAATAAAGAGTGAGCTTATATAAACAAGCTCAGTAAGGATCTGATAGATCTCTAACAATATTCACTATACTCATTGGAAATGATCCTTTGAGCAAGTAAACACACAATAAAGTATCAATAACAATATAAACACATAACTATAATGACCAATCAATAAAGGATACTCAGTTTGGTGTAGCTCCATACGCCATCACGATCTCAACCATTCTTCTTATAACTCCCTATTACTCACGCACCCGAGGTACTTCACTAGCCTCTCCCTCCATGACACCTCCGTCATGCGAGCTGGAGGAAGTCTCTGGTAGTCGTGCCGTTATCAACCCGACAGCCCGACGCTGCCCGAGAGGTGGCACACACATACCAAGACTCAACAATAATAATAAACATCATTCACAAGAAGACAGTCTAGCAGAGCTGCCTATCTCCCTGTTCATCAATCATCAATCAATAATCATCAATAATCATCCATTTCCATCAATGTAACATCAATATAATCATCAATATAACATCAATATTTAATTAAATAACAAACAACTAAGTTAGATGACAAAGTAGGCCATCTAACTTAACATGCATGAAACACGTAATCTAACCTTAGTCTAACCATCAACAACTCACAATTCAATCACTCAAACACCACCCAATCATCTAAAGGCTCTAATCAACAATTTAAATAAAGACAACCTAAACTTCAAAAAATCATATCGTACATTCTACTAATCCAAACAACTCCAAATCAGTTTCAAGCACTCACCCATTCAATCAACTACTTTAGCCCTCTCGGAAACCAACCAAGACACATCAAAATCAAGCCCAACAACCCTAAAACCTCAATGCACCTAGGCTGAAATTTCCGAATTTTTACCCAAATATCGCAATCAAAAATTCGGCATTATAACGGCGTTACCACGTAATTAACAAACTTTTAGAAATCGACGGCAATCGATTCCAACCTCAACAACTCAAGATAATCCTCAAATAGCCAATCTATCAACTTTAAATACCTGAAAATAAATAATTTCGCTGCAATGGCTAAAATCTCATAGTAATACACATAAACGATCCCTAGCACGCACTGATCAATAATATAACTTCAAATTAACATTCTAACGGTTCAAAATGCAGTTATGAGCAAAAACATAAAAAATGAGTTTTGAGATCTAGAATTTTTCTCTCACCTTTGATGCGATACAAGCCTAGATATGCGTGAAATGCGTGCCTAACAAGCGGAATCCAACTTGACACAAAGTTCTACGGACAAAAACTAGATTTTTCTATGAAAAATTGCTTCGAAAACCTTGAAATTTTTTTCTTTTTTTCTCCCTTGAAACTCTCGGCCCTTTGTGTGTGTTGATGAGTGTGTTTTGTGTTGTGTTGAGTGTGTGTTGATGATATAATGCATATAAAGGCTTGGTCAATTAAAAAAAATGCAAAGTCAAAGTTAGTTATTAGTCCTTTAATTGTTTTTCTAGTCTTTTAATTCATTTCTTGAGTATTTCTTGCTCAACTAACAAATTAACACTTAAATTAATTCTAGTCAATATATTTTAGGTGACAAAGAATTTTACATTAAAATAGTTTCACCTGAATCGGCTTAAAACTCGTTTTCTTACAAAAGAAAGTGTAAAAATCTTTAAAATTCCAAAACCGATTCCAAATCCGTTTTAATCAAACACGGGTCTATTAATACTCGATGGCTAGGTTTTAAAACATTTAAAACACCCCTGTAAAAATTTTAGCCGACAGGTGTTCAAAAATACTATTCACCAAAACTGACGATAAAATTTATGATTCCGTTTTTTATGAAAATTTCATGAATACACACTTAGCATGTATTAGGAGTATTAATCACTTATTTAGCACATTCTAAGTCATATAGAACATAAACAGGTTAATTCACGCAAAACGAGGTAAAGCACGTAAATCGAGATAAAGCAAACATATAGGGTCTCACAATGTGCGCTGCGTAACTCCTTACGGATCAAAAGTTATGGGCACTGGAGCGACAGAGACCTGGTCCCAAGCCCCATGATGTGGGTTTGCTGTCTCAGCCTCTACGTGAAACGAAGTTGTCTTGCCCAAGGTGTCATGAAATTCGGTAATAGAAATGTGATGGATTAGGTTGTTGTCCTTTTCGCGGCTCACGACGTCCGATCCGGGACAGACTAACAGCGTAAAAGAAGAAAAGTATCCTGAAAATGATGAAAACGTTCAATTTTGGGCTCCAAAAACAGGCACAGCCAAGCAGGATTGCTACCACTATCATAGAGCTCTTGGAGAACTTTCCAATGGTATGTTGTGCGACGCGTAACTCCATACAGGTCAAAAGTTATGGGCACTAGAGCGACAGAGACCTGGTCCCACGCCTCACGCCTTGGGTTTGCGGGCCCAGCCTCTACGTGAAGTGAAGTTGTCTTGCCCAGGGAGTCTTGGGATTCGGTAATAGAAATGTGATGGATTAGGTTGTTGTCCTTTTCGCAGCTCACGACGTACGATCCAAGATGAAAAAACAGGGCAAAAGAAAAAAAAGTATCTCGAAACAAATGAAAATATTTGATTTTGGGCTCCGAAAATAGGCGCAGCCGAGCAGGCTTGCTACCACCATCATAGAGCTCTCGGAGAGCTTTCCAACAGTATGATGTGCGCCGCGTAACTCCTTATACATCAAAAGTTATGGGCACCAGAGCAACGGAGACCTGGTCCCAAGTCCCACGCCCTCGGTTTGCAGGCCCAGCCTCTACGTGAAGCGAAGTTGTCTTGCCCAAGGTGCAGTGGGATTCGGTAATAGAAATGTGATGGATTAGGTTGTCGTCCTTTTTGCAGCTCACGACGTACGATCCGGGACGGAAAAATAGGGCAAAAGAAAAAAAGTATTCCAAAACTAATGAAAACGTTCGATTTTGGGCTCCGAAAATAGGCGCAGCCGAGCAACCTTGCTGCCCTCGTCGTAGAGCTCTCAGTGAGCTTTCCAACGGTATGCTGTGTACCGCATAAATCCTTACGAATCAAAAGTTATGGGCACCGGAACGACGGAGACTTGGTCCCAAGCCCCACGCCCTCGGTTTGTGGGCCCAGCCTCTACGTGAGGCGATGTTATCTTGCACAAGGTACTGTGGGATTTTGTAATAGAAATGTGATGGATTAGGTTGTCGTCCTTTTCAAGGCTCACGACGTACGATCCGGGAGGAAAAAATAGCGCAAAAGAAGAAAAGTGTCCCAAAATGGTTGAAAACATTCAATTTTGGCCTCCGAAAACAGGCACAGCTGAGCAGGCCGGCTTCCACCATCGTAGAGCTCTCAGAGAGATTTCCAACGGTATGCTGTGCGCCGCGTAACTCCTTACGGATCAAAAGTTATGGGCACCGGAGTGATAGAGACCTGGACCCAAGCCCCACGCCCTAGGTTTGCGGGCGCAGCCTTTACGTGAAACGAAGTTGTTTTGCCTAAGGTGCCATAGGATTCAGAAATAGAAATGTGATGGATTAGGTTGTCGTCCTTTTCGCGGCTCATGACGTACGATCTGGGACGGAAAAACAGCGCAAAAGAAGAAAAATGTCCCAAAACTGATGAAAACGTTCGATTTTTCTCACCGAAAATTGGACCAGCCAAGCAGGCTAGCTACCCCTGTCGTAGAGCTGCCGAAGAGCTTTCCAACGGTATGATGTGCGCCGTGTAACTCCTTACGGATCAAACGTTAGCGGCACTAGAGTGAAAGAGACTTAGTCCCAAGCCCCAATCCTTCAGTTTGCGGGCCCAGCTTCTACATGAAGCGAAGTTGTCTTGCCCAAGGTGCCATGGGATTCGGTAATAGAAATGTGATGGATTAGGTTGTTGTCCTTTTCGCGGCTCATGACGTACGATCCAGGACGGAAAAACAGCGCAAAAGAAGAAAAGTGCCCCAAAACTAATGAAAACGTTCAATTTTTCTTGCCGAAAATAGGCGCAGCCATGCAGGCTTGCTACTCCCGTCTTAGAGCTCTCGGAGGGCTTTCCAACGATATGCTGTGCACCGCGTAACACATTACGGATCAAAAGTTATAGGCACCGGAGCGACGGAGACCTGGTCCTAAGCCTCCCGCCCTCGGTTTGCGGGCCCAGCCTTTACGTGAAGCGAAGTTGTCTTGCACAAGGTGTCGTGGGATTCAGTAATAAAAATGTGATGGATTAGGTTGTCGTCCTTTTTGCGGCTCACGACGTACGATCCAAGATGAAAAAACAGCACCAAAGAAGAATAGTATTGCGAAACTGAATAAAAAGTTCAATTTTGGGATACGAAAATAGGGGCAGCAGAGCAGGCTTGCTGCCCCCGTCATAGAGCTCTCGGAGACCTTTCCAACGGTATGTTGTGTGCCGCGTAACTCCTTACAGATCTAAAGTTATTGGAACCGGAGCGACGGAGACCTAGTCCCAAGACCCACGCCCTCGGCTTGCGGGCCCAGCCTCTACATGAAGCAAAGTTGTCTTGCCCAAGGTGGTGTGGGATTCGGTAATAGAAATGTGATGGATTAGGCAGTCATCCTTTTCGCGGCTCACGACGTACGATCCGGGATGAAAAAATAGCGCAGAAGAAGAAAAGTGTCCCAAAACTGATGAAAACATTCGATTTTTCTCTCTGAAAACAGGCGCAGCTGAGCAAGCTTGTTACTCCCGTCATAGAGCTCTCGGAGAGCTTTCTAACGGTATGCTATGAGCCACGTAACACTTTACGTATCAAAAGTTATGGGCACTAGAGCGATAGAGACCTAGTCACAAGCCCCACGCCCTCAGTTTGCGGGCCCAACCTCTACGTGAAGTGAAGTTGTCTTGCCTAAGGTACCGTGGGATTCGGTAATAGAAATGTGATGGATTAGGTTGTCATCCCTTTCGCGGCTAACGACGTTCGATCCGGGACAAAAAAAAAGAGAGAAAAAAAAAGAAAAGTGTCCCGAAACTTATGAAAACGTTCGATTTTGAGATCTGAAAATTGGCTCAGCCAAGCAGGCTTGCTGAACCCGTCGTAGAGCCCTCAGAGAGCTTTCCAACGGTATTCTGTGCGCCGCGTAACTCCTTACGGATCAAAAGTTATGGGCACCAGAGCGACGGAGATCTGGTCACAAGCCCCACACCCTCAGTTTGCGGGCCCAGCCTCTACGTGAAGTGAAGTTGTCTTGCCCAAGGTGCCATGGGATTCGGTAAAAGAAATGTCATTCATTAGCTTGTCGTCCTTTTCGCGGCTCACGACGTACGATCCGGGATGAAAAAATAGGGAAAAAGTAGAAAAGTATCCCGAAACTGATGAAAACGTTCAACTTTGGGCTCCAAAAACTGGTGCAGCCAAGCAAGCTTGCTGCCCCCGTCGTAGAGCTCTCGGAGAGCTTTCCAACGGTATGATGTGTACCACGTAACACATTACGGATTAAAAGTTAAGTGCACCGGAGCGACAGAGACCTGGTCACAAGCCCCACGCCCTCGGTTTGCGGGCCCAGCCTCTACCTCAAGTGAAGTTGTCTTGCCCAAGGTGCCATGGGATTCGGTAATAGAAATGTGATGGATTAGGTTGCCGTCCTTTTCACGGCTCACGACGTACGATCCGGGATGAAAAAACAGCATAAAAGAAAAAAAGTATCCCGAAACTGATGAAAACATTCGATTTTGGGCTCCAAAAATAGGCGCAGCCGAGCAGGCTTATTGCCCCCATCGTAGAGCTCTCGGAGAGCTTTCCAACTGTATGCTGTGCGCCGCGTAACTCCTTACGGATCAAAAGTTACGGGCACCAGAGCGACGGATACCTGGTCACAAGCCCCATGCTATCGTTTTGCGGGGCCATCCTCCACGTCAAGTAAAGTTGTCTTGCCTAAGGTGCCATGGGATTCAGTAAAAGAAATGTGAGGGATTAGGTTGTCGTCCTTTTCGAGGCTCACGACGTACGATCCAGGACGAAAAAACTGTGCAAAAAAAGAAAAGTGTCTCGAAACTTATGAAAACGTTTGATTTTGGGCTCTGAAAACTGGCACAACAGAGCAGGCTTGCTGCCCCCGTCGTAGAGCTCTCAGAGAGCTTTCCAACGGTATGTTGTGCGCCGCATAACTCCTTATGGATCAAAAGTTATGGTCACCGGAGCGACATAGACCTGGTCCAAGCCCCAAACCCTCGGATTGCGGGCCCAACCTCTACGTGAAGTGAAGTTGTCTTGCCCAAGGTGCCGTGAGATTCGGTAATAGGAATGTGATGTATTAGGTTGTCGTCCTTCTCGAGGCTCACGACGTACGATCCAGGATGAAAAAACAACGCAAAAAAAGAAAAGTGTCCCGAAACTTATGAAAACATTCGAGTTTGGGATACGAAAATAGGCGCAGCTGAGATGGCTTGCTGCCCCCGTCGTAGAGCTTTTCAAAGGTATGATGTGTGTAACGCCCCAACTCGACCCCACCTACAATCAGTCAGGATTCAACGGAATTTCGGCAATATAATGACAGTAATAAAGACACCGAGGCTTTAAACCAACCTCTCAGAAAATCATACAATCAAACTCCTCAACCAAACAACAATCAATTCCTCAATGCCATTAACAACATACAACATAGCCAAATTATACAACAATCATTCTTAGACGATCAATTCATAGTTATACGCCTTCGTTCCAACATAATACCTTAACTTTAACATACATATCAAAATAGATTATAAACCAACTTAGCAACCTAGATCATAACAAAAGAAAGACTACTAAGTTAGCATCATTTAGTTCATTATCTTTACTCCAACCTATACATCATAAATTACAAGGAAAAATATAATACAACTAGTTTAATATACAAAATACTAGAGTATACAACATCTCAAGCATCAAGGACAAGACTCTGGCACATAGGACACGTCCACATACGGCACATTATCCTCTTCTGGAGGGACGTACCCGTAATCTTGCAAACGGACACTTGTATGCATGCAATAATAGAGAGTGAGCTTATATAAACAAGCTCAGTGAGGATCCGATAGATCTCTAACAGTATTTACTATACTCCTTGGGAATAATCCTTTGAGCAGTAAACATGCAATTAAACATCAATACAATATAAACACATAACTATAATGACCAATCAATAAAGGATACTCAATTTGGTGTAGCTCCATATGCCATCACGATCTCAACCATTCTTCTTATAACTCCCCATTAGTCAAGCACCCGAGGTATCTCACTAGCCTCTCCCTCCATGACACCTCTATCATGCGAGCTGGAGGTAGTCTCTGGTAGTCATGCCGTTATCAACCCAACAGCCCGACGCTGCCCGAGAGGTGGTACACACATACCAAGACTCAACAATAATAATAAACATCATTCATAGGAGGACAGTCTAGCAGAACTGCCTATCTCCCGGTTCATCAATCATCAATCAATAATCATCAATAATCATCCATTTCCATCAATGTAACATCAATATAATCATCAATATAACATCAATATTTAATTAGACAACAAACAACTAAGTTAGATAACAAAGTAGACCATCCAACTTAACATGCATTAAACACGTAATCTAACCCTAATCTAACCATCAACAACTCACAATTCAATCACTCAAACACCACCCAATCATCTAAAGGCTCTAATCAACAATTTAAATAAAGACAACCTAAACTTCAAATAATCATATCTTACATTCTACTAATCCAAACAACTCCAAATCAGTTTCAAACACTCACACATTCAATCAACTACTTTAACCCTCTCAGGAACCAACCAAGACACATCAAGATCAAGCCCAACCACCCTAACACCTCAATGCACCTAGGCTAAAATTTTTGGATTTTCACCCAAACATCGGAATCAAAAATTCGGCAGTATCACGGCGGTACCACATAATTAACAAACTTTTAAAAATCGACGGTAATCGATTCCAACCTCAATAACTCAAGATAATCCTCAAATAGCCAATCTATCGACTTTAACATAGTAGTAGAATTCTCTAATCCATGCAGTATTGCCTTTGTTTTCAAATCTTAACATAGGTAGCCACCCTTGAGCATCTAAAAGTCGATAAATTCTAGTGTTATTAAGCAAGGTGGGAGGATCTAAAGTCTTACCCCATAGGATGTTTTGTTGTGGAAAAGCATCTGGATTTACAATGATCTGAGGGCCAGAGGATGAAGATTCTTCTTGCTTGCGTTTCCTAGAGTCAGCCCTTGGTGGTGCCATTTGAATTTGAAGATTGAAGAAGCTTTAGAAGAAAAGTTTTTAGTTGAGGAATTTCACCGAGCACCTTGTATACAATGTTTTTTTTTTTTTTTTTTAAGGATTGGATGTTTGAAGATTTTGAAGGCTTTGATGATGAAAACACAAGAGATTGATAATTAAAAAGTGTTTTGATGCAAATAATGGTGAGTGATGGTGAGGATATTGGTGATTAAATAGAAGAAATTGAGAGAAGAAAGAGTTTATAGTTGAGAAGGTGTGAAAAAGTGAGAAGAAAGGAAGGAAATTTCGGTTTTTCAAACAGCTCGATCCGGGCGATAGGCCCTTTTTTCGGGCGCCCGGATGAGGATAGTAACGCCCGGCAGAGAGTGATGTTCCGGTCGATACATGCTTCTTCCGGGCGCCCGGAAGAAGGCAGTAATGCCCGGATCACTATTTTGCCGAAAAAAGAAATATTTCGTCAGGTTATGTGATCCAAAGCATTCCTAGTTCCCTTCTAATAGCACAAAATTGATTCTCATGCAAAGGTTTTGTAAAAATATCGGCTAATTGATGCAAGGAATCAACAAAAACAAGCTCAATATCTCCTTTTTGCACGTGATCTCTTAGGAAATGATGACGAATTTCAATATGTTTAGTTCTAGAATGTTGAATAGGGTTCTTTGATAGACTTATAGCACTTGTATTATCACACCTGATAGGCACATGATCATAGTCGAGACCAAAGTCAAGTAAAGTTTGTTTCATCCAAAGAATTTGTGCAACACAATTTCCTATAGCTACATACTCTGCTTCTGCTGTTGAAAGGGCTACACTATGTTGTTTCTTACTAGACCATGAGACTAAGGCATGTCCTAGAAATTGACAACTGCCGCTAGTGCTTTTTCTATCGATCTTACATCCCGCATAATCAGCATCGGAGTATCCCAGAAGTTCAAAAGATGTGCCTTTAGGATAAAAGAGTCCTAGATTGATGGTACTCTTAAGGTATCTAATAATTCTTTTTACAGCATTCAAGTGTGATTCTTTCGGAGAGGATTGAAACCGAGCACATAAGCATACAGAAAACATAATATCAGGTCTTGAGGCAGTTAAATAAAGAAGGCTTCCGATCATACCTCGATATAGTTTTTCATCAACAGATTTACCGTTTTCATCTTTGTCAAGTTTGATTGACGTTCCCATAGGGGTGCTCATTTCTTTTGCAGTTTCAAGCCCGAATCTTTTGATGAGTTCCTTAATGTACTTGGCTTGATTAATGAAGATCCCTTCTTTTGTTTGTTTGATTTGAAGTCCAAGGAAGAAATTTAATTCTCCCATCATGCTCATTTCAAATTCTTTATGCATACATTCAGAAAAGTACTTGCAAAGGGATTCATTAGTAGCACCAAAGATAATGTCATCAACATAAATTTGAACAAGCAAGATGTCTTTAGCTTTTCTTTTTACAAATAGAGTAGAGTCTAGTTTACCTCTAGAGAAACCGTTGTCAAGTAGATAATTACTTAATCTATCATACCATGCCCTAGGTGCTTGTTTAAGTCCATAAAGAGCCTTTTGAAGTTTGAATACATGACTTAATGAATTTGTGTTTTCAAAACCGGGTGGTTGTTCAACATAAACTTCTTCTTGAAGATATCCATTTAAAAAAGCACTTTTAACATCCATTTGATAGAGTTTGAAGTTCATGAAACATGCATATGCTAGTAACATTCTAATGGATTCAAGTCGAGCTACTGGTGCAAAGGTTTCTTCATAGTCTATTCCTTCTTCTTGATTATATCCTTGAGCAACTAGTCTAGCCTTATTTCTAGTTACATTACCGGATTCATCTAGTTTGTTTCGAAAAACCCATTTTGTACCAATAATCGGGTAATTACTAGGTCTTTCAACTAAAGTCCAAACTTGATTTCTTTCAAATTGATTAAGCTCTTCTTGCATAGCAATAATCCAATCATCATCCAATAAGGCTTCTTTGATATTTTTTGGTTCAATTTGAGAGATAAAAGCTACATGTTCACAGAAAGTATTTAGATTGGAACGAGTTCTTACACCTTGTGATGGATCTCCAAGGATTTGATCATTTGGATGATTCTTGACAAATTTCCAACACTTTGGGAGATCTTGATTTGTTGATGTGATTTGATCATTTGAAGTTGGTTGTACTTCCTCTATTTGAGTATCAATCCGATTGCTTGTGGATGTATTGCCTTTTTCACTTGTCGGAATAGGTTGACTTTGTTCTTCAACTTGTTGAAAGCTCATACTATTGTCTTCATCCTTTCTTGACATAAATGGGTTAGTTTCATCAAAGTTAATATGCATAGATTCCTCAATTACAGAGGTTCTTTTATTGTAAACTCGATATGCCTTGCTTCTAGAAGAGTATCCAATAAAAAGACCTTCGTCGGACTTTGAGTCAAACTTACCGAGATACTCCTTATTATTTAAGATGAAGCATTTACATCCAAAAACTTTAAAATGTGAGATATTTGGAGAACGTCCTTTCCATAATTCATATGGAGTTTTCTTTAGAGAAGGCCTAATTAAAACCCTATTTAGAGTATAGCAAGCTGTATTGACAGCTTCTCCCCAAAAGTATGTAGGCAAGTCGTTTTCTTTCAACATTGTTCTTGCCATTTCTTGTAAAGTTCGGTTTTTCCTTTCAACAACCCCATTTTGTTGAGGAGTTCTAGGAGCCGAAAAATTATGCTCAATGTCATTTTGTTCACATAATTTCATAAAAGATGCATTTATGAATTCCGTACCTTGATCACTGTGAATGCATGAAATATAGTATCCTTTCTCATTTTGCACTCTTTTATAGAATTTTGCAAATTCATTGAAGGCATCACTTTTGAAAGCAAGAAACATTACCCAAGTGTATCTAGTGTAATCATCAACAATAACAAAAACATATCTAGATCCTCCTAGACTTATTACATCCATTGGTCCAAAAAGGTCCATATGAAGTTTTTGTAGAGCTTTTGATGTAGACACATGGCTAATGGTTTTGAAAGAAACTTTATGTTGTTTTCCAAATTGGCATGCATCACATAAATGATCTTTTTCAAACTTGGTCTTAGGAAGGCCTCTCACAAGATCCTTTCGAGAGAGTTTACCAAGTAGATCCATACTAATGTGTCCTAATCTTCTATGCCATAACCAAGAACTTTCATTTGTTGTGATTAAACAATTAATATTTTGGCAAGATATACTTTCAAAGTCAATAATATAGACATTTTCGTGTCTATTTGCAGTAAACACCACATTTTTCATTTTGTCAAAAATGGTGCAACATGATGATTTAAATTCAACTAAATAATCATTATCACATAGTTGGCTTACACTAAGCAAATTATGTTGCAATCCTTTCACAAGTAGCACATCATGAATGGATATTTTATTTCCAATGCTACCTTTACCAATGATTTTACTTTTTTCATTATTTCCAAAGCTCACAAAACCTTTATAATTTTTGATAGGCTCATAGAAAAGAGATGGATCACCGGTCATATGCCTTGAACATCCACTATCAATGACCCAATTTCCTTCATACTTCATCCTTAGGGTAACCTATATACAAAAACAAAATTTAGGCCCCCAAGTTCTATTGGGTCCTATATTGTTAGTATTGGCTTTTACCACTTTTGATAATCCATTTTGGTTTAAGCCAAGAAGGAATTTTGGAGTCTCTACCTATCATATTTCGAAATTTACAATGTGATGTTATGTGACCTTGTCTTTCACAATAGGTGCATGTTTTTTGAAATCCTTTAGATGTTGATGCTTCATTAGATGATGATGCTTTAACAAAATAGCTTTTTAAAGATTTTTGTTTTGAAGAAGGTTCATATCCTATTCCACTTTTATCAAAAGCTAATTTTTGAAAACCAAGCATTTTATCAAGGTTTTCTTTTCCTTTTGTAAATCTTACAAGGTCTCTATTTAATCCTTGATTTTCTTTTTCGAGCATTTCAATTTTTGTTTGAAGATTATTATTTTCGAAATGAATTTTAAGTGCTTTTTCATGAGCAAAATTTCGATCTTTTTCAAGCAACTTATTTTCTTCTTTTAAGGTATTATTCTCTTTTTGAAGTTCATGTATCTTAAAAATTGCAATTTCAAAACTATCATGCATTTTTGAGAATTCATTTTGTAATTCTTCAAAAGAACGTTCATTTTCAATTAATGAGCTAGAGGTGTAATATTCGGAGTTAAAGGAAGAACATACCTCATCATCTTCTTTTGTCATAAGACAAACGATGTTTGTCACTTCTTCATTTTCACTTTCCTCACCGGTTGATGCATCGTCATCAACGTATGTTGCCTTCAAGGCTTTTCCTTCCTTGGTTTTGATTAGTTTTGGACAATTTGCTTTTATATGACCCGTCTTGTCACAATTGAAGCATCTTCCTTCTTCTTTTGATTTGTTTCTTCCTTTGTTCATAAACCTATTGTAGGGAGCTTTGCTTACCTTTTTGAATTTAAGAAATTTCTTAAAGTTCCTTGTAAGAAGAGCTATCTCATCATCATCTTCTTTGTTTTCTTCCTCTTCATCACTTGAGTAAGCATTTGATGCAAGAAGCGCAAGTGACTTTTTATTATTCCTCTTTTCTTCTTCTCGATCTTTCCTCTTCAACTCATGACTCATAAGAGATCCCATAAGTTCACTAAGAGTAAGAGTTTTGAGGTCTCTAGCTTCTTCAATAGCCGTTACTTTAGCTTCCCATGGCTCGGTTAAGCTTCGGAGAACTTTTCCTACCAATTCTTCATTAGAATACTCTTTTCCAAGAGATTTTAGAGCATTAACAATATCGGTAAATCTAGAAAACATTTGTTCTATATTTTCATCAAAAGACATTTTGAACATTTCATATTTATGAACAAGCATGTTTATTCTAGTTTCTTTAACTTGGTTGGTGCCCTCATATGTAACTTCTAATTGATCCCAAATTTCTTTAGCACTTTTGCATCCGGAAATTTTATTGAACTCATTTGAATCTAAAGCAAGATATAGCATATTCATAGCTTTATAGTTTCTTTCACACATTTTGAAGTCGTCATCATTATAATCTTTTTCCGGTTTGGGGGTAGTGATGTTTTGTTCTCCTTCCTTTTTAGTTAAAGTATGATTGATTGGTCCATTTTTTATCACATTCCAAACTCTTATGTCATTTGCTAGAATATAGATTCTCATCCTAGTTTTCCAAAAAGAATAGTTTGTTCCATTAAACAATGGTGGTCTAGAGGAAGATTGTCCTTCAACTATATTAGACATTGATGAGCTTGCCATAGGGATCCTCTACTAGATGTTAAGCTATATGTAGAGTACTAGCTCTGATACCACTTGTTGGTCCTTAATAACCTAAAAGGGGGGGGGGTGAATTAGGTTGTTTAGGCAAGATTTAGCAATTTAAAATTTTTAATAGAGAGGCAATGTTAAATAAGGATTGATGATAAACAATAAGCTCTTGTAGGCAATTTATCAAACACTTGGTGAACATATAAATATTTAACACTAGATATGCAATTAGAGTTTCAAGGTAAAATCTCAAATAGATATCTTAACAATTACCAAGTAATTAAAATGAGCAATATCCACACGAAAGTAAATAACTTGAAAATAAAGAGAATAGAGTAAGAGAAATCAAACACGAAGATTTTCAAGTGGTTCGCACTCCCGGGGGCCTAGTCCACCACCTAAGGTCTTCTCTTCCCTTAGGATTTTAATAACACTTCACTATGATGCTTCTTCAAATGTTGGTGAAGCAAGAACCAACTACAATTACTCTTGAATCCACAAGAGTCACACAAGCTCCTTCAAATGTAGGTGAAGCTTAACCTACTACTCTCTCTTCCTTTGAGTCCACAAAGGATTACAATACTTCTTCTCACAATGATTCTCTCAATCTATGTGAAAGAAATGTATTACAAAGATTTTGTGATAGAATGAATGAAAGTTGTAACTCCTATTTGAGTTTGATATTACACTTTAGAAAAATGATTTGAATGCTCAAAAGATATGATAATGATAGCTCAAGATTTCTCAATAGGAATGATATGAAAGCTCTTTGATAATCTGAAAATTATGGCTTGGAGAAATAATGTTGAGGGAAAGAAGGCATGACTTAAAAAGAAGGAAAGATTAGACAAAAATCGGATTTTAAGCAAGATTACCGGATTTTTCCGTTAAGTCATCCGGGCGCTGAGGCACTTATCCGGGCGCCCGGAAGGAGCATGTATCGCCCGAAAAAGTCATTTCTGCCGGGCGTTGCACCTTCTATCCGGGCGACCGAAAAATGCCGGTAACGCCCGGATGCCATAAAAATGCTGAAAAATGTATTTTTAGCCCAGAGTTATTTGGGCATATTGAAAAGGAATTTTCTTAGCATTTTTTAAACATCCCAAAAAATTTCAAACGGTTGAAAGGAATTTTTATAAAATGATTTTAAAAACAAGAGTTTGAAAAATATTTTTTTCATGAAGGATTTTTTCAAATAAGAAAACAATTGTTTTGAGAAATTTTGAGCGATACAAATCATACTTAGGCAAGCGACAACTTTTAAGGCCGGTACCCCTTATGTCACCTACTTCTCCTTCCTTGTGACTCCCTCTTTATCTGCGAGACAATATCTTGAATTCTTTAGGGCTTGGATACAATTTGATAGTGCTTGGTCTTTGATCCAAAAAGCTTTCTATTCTTGACTGAAACAACTTGATCCAATGTTGGTGTAGACTTGCTTTGGAACGAAGGTCTTACAAAAAAAATGCTAAAGCACAATTAAGATGTTTTGTTATTATCAAAATAAAGATTATAGACTTTTTAGGCCAACAAAAAGAAAAGTGTCCCAAAACATATGAAAACATTCGAGTTTGGGATCCGAAAATAAGCGCAGCTGAGATGGCTTGCTGCCCCTGTCGTAGAGCTTTTCAACGGTATGATGTGTGTCACGCCCCAACTCAACCCCACCTAGAATCAGTTAGGATGCAACAGAATTTCGACAGTATAACGACAGTAATAAAGTCACCGAGGCTCTAAACCAACCTCTCAGAACATCATACAATCAAACTTCTCAACCAAACAACAATCAATTCCTCAATACCATTAACAACATACAACATAACCATATTATATAACAATCATTCTTAGACGATCCATTCATAGTTATACGCCTCCGTTCCAACATAATACCTTAACTTTAACATACATATCAAAATAGATTATAAACCAACTTAGTAACCTAGATCATAACAAAAGAAAGACTACTAAGTTAGCATCATTTAGTTCATTATCATACTACAACTTATACATCATAAACTAGAAGGAAAATAAAAGACAACTAGTTTAATATACAAGATAATAGAGTATACAACATCGCAAGCATCAAGGACAAGACTATGACACATAGGACTCGTCCACATACGGCACATTATCCTCTTCTGGAGGCACGTACCCGTAATCTTGTGAAAGGACACCTGTATGCATGCAATAATAGAGAGTGAGCTTATATAAAACAAGCTCAGTGAGGATCTGATAGATCTCTAACAGTATTTACTGTACTTCTTGGAAATAATCCTTTGAGCAGTAAACACACAATTAAACATCAATACAATATAAACACATAACTATAATGACTAATCAATAAAGGATACTCAATTTGGTGTAGCTCTAAATGCCATCACGATCTCAACCATTCTTCTTATAACTCCTCATTACTCACGCACCCGAGGTACCTCACTAGCCTCTCCCTCCATGACACCTCCATCATGTGAGCTGGAGGTAGTCTCTGGTAGTCATGCCATTATCAACCCAACAACCCGATGCTGCCCGAGAGGTGGCACACACATACCAAGACTCAACAACAATAATAAACATCATTCACAAGAGGACAATCTAGCAGAACTGCCTATCTCCCGGTTCATCAATCATCAATCAATAATCATCAATAATCATCCATTTCCATCAATGTAACATTAATATAATCATCAATATAACATCAATATTTAATTAAACAACAAACAACTAAGTTAGATGAAAAAGTAGGCAATCCAACTTAACATGCATGAAACACGTAATCTAACCCTAGTCTAACCATCAACAACTCACAATTCAATCACTCAAACACCACCCAATCATCTAAAGGCTCTAATCAACAATTTAAATAAAGACAACCTAAACTTCAAATAATCATATCTTACATTCTACTAATCCAAACAACTCCAAATCAGTTTCAAACACTCACCCATTCAATCAACTACTTTAGCCCTCTCAGAAACCAACCAAGACACATCAAAATCAAGCCCAACAACCCTAAAACCTCAATGCACCTAAGCTGAAATTTCTGGATTTTCACCCAAACATCGCAATCGAAAATTCAGCATTATAACAGCGTTACCACGTAATTAACAAACTTTTAGAAATCGACGGTAATCGATTCCAACCTCAACAACTCAAGATAATCCTCAATAGCCAATCTATCAACTTTAAATACCCGAAAATAAATAATTTCGCTACAATGGCTCAAATCTCATAGTAATACACATAAACGATTCCTAGCATGCACTGATCAATAATATAACTTCAAATTAACATTCTAACAGTTCAAAATGCAGTTATGAGCAAAAACATAAAAAATGAGTTTTGAGATCTAGAATTTTTCTCTCACCTTTGATGCGATACAAGCCTAGATATGCGTGCAATGCGTGCCCAACAAGCGGAATCCAACTCGACACAAAGTTCTACGAACAAAAACTAGGTTTTTCTATGAAAAATTGTTTTGAAAACCTTGAAAATTCTTTCTCTTTTTCTCCCTTGAAACTCTTGGCCCTTTGTGTGTGTTGATGAGTGTGTTTTGTGTTGTGTTGAGTGTGTGTTGATGATATTATGCATATAAAGGCTTGGTCAATTAAAAAAAATGCAAAGTCAAAGTTAGTTATTAGTCCTTTAATTGTTTTTCTAGTCTTTTAATTCATTTCTTGAGTATTTCTTGCTCAACTAACAAATTAACACTTAAATTAATTCTAGTCAATATATTTTAGGTGACAAAGAATTTTACATTAAAATAGTTTCACCTGAATCGGCTTAAAACTCGTTTTCTTACAAAAGAAAGTGTAAAAATCTTTAAAATTCCAAAACCGATTCCAAATCCGTTTTAATCAAACACGGGTCTATTAATACCCGAGGACTAGGTTTTAAAACCTTTAAAACACCCCTATAAAAATTTTAGCGGACGGGTGTTCAAAAATACTATTCACCAAAATCGACGATAAAATTTATGATTCCGTTTTTTATGAAAATTTCATGAATGCACACTTAGCATGTATTAGGAGTATTAATGACATATTTAACACATTCTAAGTCATATAGCACATAAATAGGTCAATTCACGCAAAACGAGGTAAAGCACGGTAATCGAGATAAAGCAAACATATAGGGTCTCACAATGTGCGCTGCGTAACTCCTTACGGATCAAAAGTTATGGGCACTGGAGCGACAGAGACCTGGTCCCAAGCCCCATGATGTGGGTTTGCTGTCTCAGCCTCTACGTGAAACGAAGTTGTCTTGCCCAAGGTGTCATGAAATTCGGTAATAGAAATGTGATGGATTAGGTTGTTGTCCTTTTCGCGGCTCACGACGTCCGATCCGGGACAGACTAACAGCGTAAAAGAAGAAAAGTATCCTGAAAATGATGAAAACGTTCAATTTTGGGCTCCAAAAACAGGCACAGCCAAGCAGGATTGCTACCACTATCATAGAGCTCTTGGAGAACTTTCCAATGGTATGTTGTGCGACGAGTACCTCCATACAGGCCAAAAGTTATGGGCACTAGAGCGACAGAGACCTGGCCCCACGCCTCCCGCCTTGGGTTTGCGGGCCCAGCCTCTACGTGAAGTGAAGTTGTCTTGCCCAAGTTACCTTGGGATTCGGTAATAGAAATGTGATGGATTAGGTTGTTGTCCTTTTCGCAGCTCACGACGTACGATCCAGGATGAAAAAACAGGGCAAAAGAAAAAAAATATCTCGAAACAAATGAAAATATTTGATTTTGGGCTCCGAAAATAGGCGCAGCCGAGCAGGCTTGCTACCACCATCATAGAGCTCTCGGAGAGCTTTCCAACAGTATGATGTGCGCCGCGTAACTCCTTATACATCAAAAGTTATGGGCACCAGAGCAACGGAGACCTGGTCCCAAGTCCCACGCCCTCGGTTTGCAGGCCCAGCCTCTACGTGAAGCGAAGTTGTCTTGCCCAAGGTGCAGTGGGATTCGGTAATAGAAATGTGATGGATTAGGTTGTCGTCCTTTTTGCAGCTCACGACGTACGATCCGGGACGGAAAAATAGGGCAAAAGAAAAAAAGTATTCCAAAACTAATGAAAACGTTCGATTTTGGGCTCCGAAAATAGGCGCAGCCGAGCAACCTTGCTGCCCTCGTCGTAGAGCTCTCAGTGAGCTTTCCAACGGTATGCTGTGTACCGCATAAATCCTTACGAATCAAAAGTTATGGGCACCGGAACGACGGAGACTTGGTCCCAAGCCCCACGCCCTCGGTTTGTGGGCCCAGCCTCTACGTGAGGCGATGTTGTCTTGCACAAGGTGCTGTGGGATTTTGTAATAGAAATGTGATGGATTAAGTTGTCGTCCTTTTTAAGGCTCACGACGAACGATCCGGGAGGAAAAAACTGCTCAAAGGAAGAAAAATGTCCCAAAACGGTTGAAAACATTCAATTTTGGCCTCCAAAAACAGGCACAGTCGAGCAGGCCGGCTTCCACCGTCGTAGAGCTCTCAGAGAGATTTCCAACGGTATGCTGTACGCCGCGTAACTCCTTACGGATCAAAAGTTATGGGCACCGGAGCGATAGAAACCTAGACCCAAGCCCCACGCCGTAGGTTTGTGGGCACAGCGTTTACGTGAAACGAAGTTATTTTGCCTAAGGTGCCATAGGATTCGGCAATAGAAATGTGATGCATTAGGTTGTCGTCCTTTTCGCGGCTCATGACGTACGATCTGGGACGGAAAAACAGCGCAAAAGAAGAAAAATGTCCCAAAACTGATGAAAACGTTCGATTTTTCTCACCGAAAATTGGACCAGCCAAGCAGGCTAGCTACCCCTGTCGTAGAGCTGCCGAAGAGCTTTCCAACGGTATGATGTGCGCCGTGTAACTCCTTACGGATCAAACGTTAGCGGCACTAGAGTGAAAGAGACTTAGTCCCAAGCCCCAATCCTTCAGTTTGCGGGCCCAGCTTCTACATGAAGCGAAGTTGTCTTGCCCAAGGTGCCATGGGATTCGGTAATAGAAATGTGATGGATTAGGTTGTTGTCCTTTTCGCGGCTCATGACGTACGATCCAGGACGGAAAAACAGCGCAAAAGAAGAAAAGTGCCCCAAAACTAATGAAAACGTTCAATTTTTCTTGCCGAAAATAGGCGCAGCCATGCAGGCTTGCTACTCCCGTCTTAGAGCTCTCGGAGGGCTTTCCAACGATATGCTGTGCACCGCGTAACACATTACGGATCAAAAGTTATAGGCACCGGAGCGACGAAGACCTGGTCTTCAGCCCCCCGCCCTCGGTTTGCGGGCCCAGCCTTTACGTGAAGCGAAGTTGTCTTGCACAAGGTGTCGTGGGATTCAGTAATAAAAATGTGATGGATTAGGTTGTCGTCCTTTTTGCGGCTCACGACGTACGATCCAAGATGAAAAAACAGCACCAAAGAAGAATAGTATTGCGAAACTGAATAAAAAGTTCAATTTTGGGATACGAAAATAGGGGCAGCAGAGCAGGCTTGCTGCCCCCGTCATAGAGCTCTCGGAGACCTTTCCAACGGTATGTTGTGTGCCGCGTAACTCCTTACAGATCTAAAGTTATTGGAACCGGAGCGACGGAGACCTAGTCCCAAGACCCACGCCCTCGGTTTGCGGGCCCAGCCTCTACGTGAAGCGAAGTTGTCTTCCTAAAGGTGGCGTGGTATTCGGTAATAGAAATGTGATGGATTAGGCTGTCGTCCTTTTCGCTGCTCACGACGTACGATCCGGGATGAAAAAATAGCGCAGAAGAAGAAAAGTGTCCCAAAACTGATGAAAATGTTCAATTTTCTCTCTGAAAATAGGCGCAGCCGAGCAGGCTTGTTACTCCCATCGTAGAGCTCTCGGAGAGCTTTCCAACGATATGCTATGCGCCGCGTAACACTTTACGGATCAAAAGTTATGGGCATCAGAGCGATAGAGACCTAGTCACAAGCCCCACGTCCTCGGTTTGCGGGCCAACCTCTACCTGAAGTGAAGTTTTCTTGCCCAAGGTGACATGGGATTCGGTAATAGAAATGTGATGGATTAGGTTGTCATCCTTTTCGCAGCCCACGACGTACGATCTGGGACAAAAAAAAAGAGAGAAAAAAAAAGAAAAGTGTCCCGAAACTTATGAAAACGTTCGATTTTGAGATCTGAAAATTGGCTCAGCCAAGCAGGCTTGCTGAACCCGTCGTAGAGCCCTCAGAGAGCTTTCCAACGGTATTCTGTGCGCCGCGTAACTCCTTACGGATCAAAAGTTATGGGCACCAGAGCGACGGAGATCTGGTCACAAGCCCCACACCCTCAGTTTGCGGGCCCAGCCTCTACGTGAAGTGAAGTTGTCTTGCCCAAGGTGCCATGGGATTCGGTAAAAGAAATGTCATTCATTAGCTTGTCGTCCTTTTCGCGGCTCACGACGTACGATCCGGGATGAAAAAATAGGGAAAAAGTAGAAAAGTATCCCGAAACTGATGAAAACGTTCAACTTTGGGCTCCAAAAACTGGTGCAGCCAAGCAAGCTTGCTGCCCCCGTCGTAGAGCTCTCGGAGAGCTTTCCAACGGTATGATGTGTACCACGTAACACATTACGGATCAAAAGTTATGGGCACCGGAGCGACGGATACCTGGTCACAAGCCCGACGCCCTCGGTTTGTGGGCCCAGCCTCTACCTCAAGTGAAGTTGTCTTGCCCAACGTGTCATGGGATTCGGTAATAGAAATCTGATGGATTAGGTTGCCGTCCTCTTCGTGTCTCACGATGTACGATCTGGGATGAAAAAACAACGTAAAAGAAGAAAATTCTCCCAAAATTGATAAAAATGTTCGATTTTGGGCTTTGGAAGCAGGCGCAGCCGAGCAGGCTTGATGCCCCCATCGTAGAGCTCTCGGAGAGCTTTCCAACGGTATGTTGTGCGCCGCGTAACTCCTTACGGATCAAAAGTTATGGGCACTAGAGCGACGGAGACCTGGTCACAAGCCCCATGCCATCGGTTTGCGAGCCCATCCTTTACGTGAAGTGAAGTTGTCTTGCCTATGGTGCCATGGGATTCGGTAATAGAAATATGTTGGATTAGATTGTCGTCCTTTTTGCGGCTCACGACGTACGATCCGGGACAAAAAAAACAGCGCAAAAAAAGAAAAGTGTCCCGAAACTTATGAAAACGTTCGATTTTGGGATCTGAAAACATGCGCAGCAGAGCAGGCTTGCTGCCTCTATCGTACAGCTCTCAGAGAGCTTTCAAAACAGTATGCTTTGCGCCGCATAACGCCTTACGGATCAAAAGTTATGGGCACCGGAGCGACGGAGACCTGGTCACAAGCCCCAAACCCTCGGATTGCGGGCCCAACCTCTACGTGAAGTGAAGTTGTCTTGCCCAAGGTGCCGTGAGATTCGGTAATAGGAATGTGATGTATTAGGTTGTCGTCCTTCTCGAGGCTCACGACGTACGATCCAGGATGAAAAAACAACGCAAAAAAAGAAAAGTGTCCCGAAACTTATGAAAACATTCGAGTTTGGGATACGAAAATAGGCGCAGCTGAGATGGCTTGCTGCCCCCGTCGTAGAGCTTTTCAAAGGTATGATGTGTGTAACGCCCCAACTCGACCCCACCTACAATCAGTCAGGATTCAACGGAATTTCGGCAATATAATGACAGTAATAAAGACACCGAGGCTTTAAACCAACCTCTCAGAAAATCATACAATCAAACTCCTCAACCAAACAACAATCAATTCCTCAATGCCATTAACAACATACAACATAGCCAAATTATACAACAATCATTCTTAGACGATCAATTCATAGTTATACGCCTTCGTTCCAACATAATACCTTAACTTTAACATACATATCAAAATAGATTATAAACCAACTTAGCAACCTAGATCATAACAAAAGAAAGACTACTAAGTTAGCATCATTTAGTTCATTATCTTTACTACAACCTATACATCATAAATTACAAGGAAAAATAAAAGACAACTAGTTTAATATACAAAATACTAGAGTATACAACATCTCAAGCATCAAGGACAAGACTCTGGCACATAGGACACGTCCACATACGGCACATTATCCTCTTCTGGAGGGACGTACCCGTAATCTTGCGAAAGGACACCTGTATGCATGCAATAATAGATAGTGAGCTTATATAAACAAGCTCAGTGAGGATTCGATAGATCTCTAATAGTATTTACTATACTCCTTGGAAATAATCCTTTGAGCAGTAAACAAGCAATTAAACATCAATACAATATAAACACATAACTATAATGACCAATCAATAAAGGATACTGAATTTGGTGTAGCTCCATACACCATCACGATCTCAACTATTCTTCTTATAACTCCCCATTACTCACGCACCCGAGGTACCTCACTAGCCTCTCCCTCCATGACACATCTGTCATGCGAGCTGGAGGTAGTCTCTAGTAGTCATGCCGTTATCAACCCGACAGCCTGACGCTGCCCGAGAGATGGCACACACATACCAAGACTCAACAATAATAATAAACATCATTCATAGGAGGACAGTCTAGCAGAACTGCCTATCTCCCGGTTCATCAATCATCAATCAATAATCATCCATTTCCATCAATGTAACATCAATATAATCATCAATATAACATCAATATTTAATTTAACAACAAACAACTAAGTTAGATGACAAAGTAGGCCATCCAACTTAACATGCACTAAACACGTAATCTAACCCTAATCTAACCATCAACAACTCACAATTCAATCACTCAAACACCACCCAATCATCTAAAGGCTCTAATCAACAATTTAAAGAAAGATAACCTAAACTTCAAATAATCATATCTTACATTCTACTAATCCAAACAACACCAAATCAATTTCAAGCACTCACACATTCAATCAACTACTTTAGCCCTCTCGGAAACCAACCAAGACACATCAAAATCAAGCCCAACAACCCTAAAATCTCAATGCACCTAGGCTGAAATTTTTGGATTTTCACCCAAACATCGCAATCAAAAATTCGACATTATAACGGCGTTACTACGTAATTAACAAACTTTTAGAAATCGACGGTAATCGATTCCAACCTCAACAACTCAAGATAATCCTCAAATAGCCAATCTATCAACTTTAAATACTTGAAAATAAATAATTTCGCTACAATGGCTCAAATCTCGTAGTAATACACATAAACGATCCCTAGCACGCACTGATCAATAATATAACTTCAAATTAACATTCTAACGGTTCAAAATGCAGTTATGAGCAAAAACATAAAAAATGAGTTTTGAGATCTAGAATTTTTCTCTCACCTTTGATGCGATACAAGCCTAGATATGCGTGAAATGCGTGCCTAACAAGCGGAATCCAACTTGACACAAAGTTCTACGGACAAAAACTAGATTTTTCTATGAAAAATTGCTTCGAAAACCTTGAAATTTTTTTCTTTTTTTCTCCCTTGAAACTCTCGGCCCTTTGTGTAACTCTCGGCCCTTTGTGTGTGTTGATGAGTGTGTTTTGTGTTGTGTTGAGTGTGTGTTGATGATATAATGCATATAAAGGCTTGGTCAATTAAAAAAAATGCAAAGTCAAAGTTAGTTTATTAGTCCTTTAATTGTTTTTCTAGTCTTTTAATTCATTTCTTGAGTATTTCTTGCTCAACTAACAAATTAACACTTAAATTAATTCTAGTCAATATATTTTAGATGACAAAGAATTTTACATTAAAATAGTTTCACCCGAATCAGCTTAAAACTCGTTTTTTTGTAAAAGAAAGTGTAAAAATCTTTAAAATTCCAAAATCGATTCCAAATCCGTTTTAATCAAACACGGGTCTATTAATACTCGGGGGCTAGGTTTTAAAATGTTTAAAACACCCCTGTAAAAATTTTAGCCGACAGGTGTTTAAAAATACTATTCACCAAAACCGACGATAAAATTTCTGATTCCGTTTTTGATAAAAATTTCATGAATGCACACTTAGCATGTATTAGGAGTATTAATCACTTATTTAGCACATTCTAAGTCATATAGCACATAAACAGGCTAATTCACGCAAAACGAGGTAAAACACGTAAATCGAGATAAAGCAAACATATGGGGCCTCACAATGTGCGCCGCGTAACTCCTTACGGATCAAAATTTTTGGGCATCGGAGCGACGGAGACCTGGTCCCAAGCCCCACGCCGTGGGTTTGCTGTCCCAGCCTCTACGTGAAACGAAGTTGTCTTGCCCAAGGTGCCGTGAGATTTGGTAATAGAAATGTGATGGATTAGGTTGTTTTCCTTTTCGCGGCTCACGACGTCCGATCCGGGAAAGAAAAACAGCGCAAAAGAAGAAAAGTATCCCGAAAATAATGAAAACGTTCAATTTTGGGCTCCGAAAATAGGCACAGCCGAGCAAGCTTGCTGCCACCATCGTAGAGCTCTTGGAGAGCTTTCCAATGGTATGCTGTGCGATGCGTAACTCCATACGGGTCAAAAGTTATGGGCACTGGAGCGACGGAGACCTGGTCCCATGCCTTATGCCCTGGGTTTGCGTGCCCAGCCTCTACTTGAAGCGAAGTTGTCTTGCCCAAGGTGTCTTGGGATTCGGTAATAGAAATGTGATGGATTAGGTTGTTGTCCTTTTCGCAGCTCACGACGTATGATCCGGGATGGAAAAACAGGGCAA
The DNA here is from genome assembly GCA_037974665.1 of Ehretia macrophylla. NCBI lineage: Eukaryota > Viridiplantae > Streptophyta > Magnoliopsida > Boraginales > Ehretiaceae > Ehretia > Ehretia macrophylla. The sequence goes on from CM075775.1 coordinate 38,963,716, forward strand.
AAGAAAAAAAAAATGTCTCGAAACTGATGAAAACATTTGATTTTGGGTCCGAAAATAGGCGCAGCCGAGTAGGCTTGCTACCACCGTCGTAGAGCTCTCGGAGAGCTTTCCAACGGTATGTTGTGCGCCGCGTAACTCCTTACAGATCAAAAGTTATGGGCACCGGAGCGACAAAGACCTGGTCCTAAGTCCCACGCCCTCGATTTGCAGGCCCAGCCTCTACGTGAAGCGAAGTTCCAAGGTGCAGTGGGATTCGGTAATAGAAATGTGATGGATTAGGTTGTCATCCTTTTCGCGGCTCACGACGTACGATTCGGGACAGAAAAATAGGGCAAAAGAAAAAAAATGTCCCAAAACTAATGAAAACGTTCGATTTTGGGCTCCGAAAATAAGCGCAGCCGAGCAGCCTTGCTGCCCCCGTCGTAGAGCTCTCAGTGATCTTTCCAATGGTATGCTATGCACCGCGTAACTCCTTACGGATCACAAGTTATGGGAACCAGAACGACGGAGACCTGGTCCCAAGCCCCCTCGCCCTCGGTTTGCCATCCCAGTCTCTACGTGAAGTGAAGTTTTCTTGCACAAGGTACCGTGGGATTCTATAATAGAAATGTGATAGATTAGGCTGTCGTCCTTTTCAAGGCTCACAACGTACGATCCGGGAGGGAAAAACAGTGCAAAAGAAGAAAAGTGTCCCAAAATGGATGAAAACATTCAATTTTGGGCTCCGAAAACAAGCACAGCTGAGCAGGTTGGCTTCCACCATCGTAGAGCTCTCAGAGAGATTTTCAACGATATGCTGTGCGCCGCGTAACTCCTTACGGATCAAAAGTTATGGGCACCAAAACGACGGAGACCTGGTCCCAAGCCCCACGCCCTCGGTTTACGGGCCCAGCCTCTACGTGAAGCGAAGTTGTCTTGCACAAGGTGCCGTGGGATTCTATAATAAAAATGTGATGGATTAGGTTGTCGTCCTTTTAAATGCTCACGACGTACGATCCGGGAGGAAAAAACAGCGCAAAGGAAGAAAAGTATCCCAAAATGGATGAAAATATTCCACTTTGGGCTCCGAAAATAGGCACAGCCAAGCAGGCTGGCTTCCACCGTCGTAGAGCTCTCAAAGAGATTTCCAACGGTATGCTGTGCGCCGCGTAACTCCTTACAGATCAACAGTTATGGGCACCGGAGTGATGGAGACCTAGACCCAAGCCCCATGCCCTAGGTTTGCGGGCGCAGCCTTAACGTGAAACGAAGTTGTTTTTCCCAAGGTGCCATGGAATTCGGTAATAGAAATGTGATGGATTAGGTTGTCGTCCTTTTCGTGTCTCATGACGTACGATCCGGGATAGAAAAACAACGCAAAAGAAGAAAAGTGTCCCAAAACTGATGAAAACGTTCTATTTTTCTCACCGAAAATAGGAGTAGCCGAGCAGGCTAGCTACCCCTATCGTAGAGCTCCCGAAGAGTTTTCCAAAGGTATGTTGTGCGCCGTGTAACTCTTTACGGATCAAATGTTAGCGGCACCAGAGTGACAGAGACCTAGTCCCAAGCCCCACGCCCTCGGTTTACGGGCCCAGCTTCTACGTGAAGCGAAGTTGTCTTGCCCAAGGTGCCATGGGATTCGGTAATAGAAATGTGATGTATTAGGTTGTCGTCCTTTTCGCGGCCCATTACGTACGATCCAAGACGGAAAAACAGCACAAAAGAAGAAAAGTGCCCCAAAATTGATGAAAACATCCGATTTTCCTATCTGAAAATAGGCGCAGCTGAGCAGGCTTGCTAATCCCGTCGTAAAGCTCTCGGAGAGCATTCTAACGATATGTTGTGCACCGCGTAACACATTACAGATCAAAAGTTATAGGCACCGGAGCGACGGAGACCTTGTCCTAAACCCACCACCCTCGGTTTGCGGGCCCAGCCTCTACGTTAAGTGAAGTTATCTTGCACAAGGTATCGTGGGATTCGGTAATAAAAATGTGATGGGTTAGGTTGTCGTCCTTTTCACGGCTCACGACGTACGATCCATGATGAAAAAATAGCGCAAAAGAAGAATAGTGTCACGAAACTAAATAAAACATTTGATTTTGGGATATGAAAACAGGGCCAGCCGAACAGGCTTGCTGCCCCCGTCGTAGAGCTCTCGGAGACCTTTCCAACGGTATATTGTGCGCCACGTAACTCCTTACATAACAAAAGTTATGGGAACCGGAGCGATGGAGACCTGGTCCCAAGCCCCACGCCCTCGGCTTGCGGGCCCAGCCTCTACATGAAGCAAAGTTGTCTTGCCCAAGGTGGTGTGGGATTCGGTAATAGAAATGTGATGGATTAGGCAGTCATCCTTTTCGCGGCTCACGACGTACGATCCGGGACGGAAAAAAGGGCAAAAGAAGAAAAGTATATCGAAACTGATGAAAACATTCGATTTTGGCCTACAAAAATAGGCTCAGCTGAGTCGGATTGCTGCCCCTAATGTAGAGCTTTCGAAGAGGTTTCCAACGGTATGCTGTGTGCCGCGTAACTCCTTACGGATAAAAAGTTATGGGAACCGGAGAGACAGATACCTGGTCCCAAGCCCCACGCCCTCGGTTTGCGGGCCTGACCTCTATGTGATGTGAAGTTGTCTTGCCCAAGGTTCCGTGGGATTCGGTAATAGAAATGTGATGGATTAGGTTGTCGTCCTTTTTGCAGCTCACGACGTACGATCCGGGACGGAAAAACAGGGCAAAAGAATAAAAGTGTCCAGAAACTGATGAAAACGTTCAATTTTGAGCTCCAAAAATAGGCGTAGCCGTGCAGGCTTGCTGGCATCATCGTAAAGCTCTTGGAGAGCCTTTCAACGGTATGCTGTGCGTCACGTAACTCCTTGCAGATCAAAAGTTATGGGAACCGAAGCGACGGAGACCTGGTCCCAAGTCCCACGCCCTCGGTTAGCGGGCCCAGCCTCTATGTCAAGCGAATTTATCTTGTCCAAGGTGCCATGGGATTCGGTAATAGAAATGTGATGGATTAAGTTGTCGTCGTTTTCAAGGCTCACGACGTCCGATCCGGGTCGAAAAAATAGGGCAAAAGAAGATAAGAGTCCCGAAACTGATAAAAATGTCCAATTTTGGGTTCCAAAAATAGACGAAGCTGAGCAGGCTTGCTTCCCCCGTCGTAAAGCTCTTAGAGAGCTTTCCAACGGTATGCTGTGCGCCGCGTAACTCCTTACGGATCAAAAGTTATAGACACCAGAGGGACGGAGACCTAGTCCCATGCCCCCACGCCCTCGGTTTGCGGGCCCAGCCTCTACATGAAGTGAAGTTGTCTTGCCCAAGGTGCCATGGGATTCGGTAATAGAAATGTGATGGATTAGGTTGTCGACCTTTTCGCGGCTCACAACGTGCGATCCGGGGTGAAAAAACAGTAAAAAAGAAGAAAAATGTCCCGAAACTGATGAAAATATTCGATTTTGGGCTCAGGAAACAGGCGCAATCGAGTAGGCTTTTTTCCCCCATTGTAGAGCTCTCTGAGAGCTTTCCAACGGTATTCTGTGCCCCGCGTTACTCTTTACGGATCAAAAGTTATGGGCACGGGAACGACGGCAACCTGGTCCCAAGCCTCACGCCCTCGGTTTGCGGGCCCAGCCTCTACATGAAGCGAAGTTGTCTTACCCAAGGTGCCATGAGATTCGGTAATAGAAATGTGATGGATTAGGTTGTTGACCTTTTCGCGGCTCACGACGTACGATACGAGACAGAAAAACAACAAAAAAGAAGAAAAGTGTCCCGAAACTGATAAAAATGTTAGATTTTGGGCTCCGATAACAGGCGCAACCGAGCAGGCTTCTTGCCCCCGTCGTACAGCTCTCGTAGAGCTTTCCAACGGTATGCTACGTGTCACGCCCCAACCCGGCCTATAAAGGTTAGACTAGGGTGTGATCTAAAATTCAAGTCATATCACAACTTAACCATTTACGAAGGTTTAACACTTAATATTTTGGCCTAAATTTCACAAATTCTCTGGAAAACCGGCAGCATAACGGCTGTAATTGGGCTCCTTAGTTTGACCTAATTCTCTAAACGCCTCAAATTTTCCAATCTCAATTTCATTTCCAACTAAGATTACTATTTACCATCAATTGAAATGCCTATTGGTTATCTCGAAGTCTCGTTTGATTAATAACCTAGTATGATACTACATCTCGTCTGTTTATTAATCCTCGTTACAAAAGTACATGTTGATCTTAGCTTGATAGTAAGTACCTGCTTAGATTGGATAGGTTCATTTTACTTAGTCCTTATCTGATACTTCATAACCCTACGATAGATACTAGTCAATGACAATAGCAAAAGACCATAGTAGTGTCTGTCTAGTTAATATCAGTACAAACCAAAATTAGAATCCAAATTACAACGGGGGTCTTTTACATCACAAACATTAAGCAACATGAAAAGAAATAGTCTTCAAGCATCATAATGTTCACAAATAGCCATAATCACGCAAAGCACATAGGACAGGCAATCACTTCAAGGAATCATCGTTAGGCACATCATCCTCGGGTACCTGTTCTTGATCTTCTTCACCTGAGATGATAAAAGAGGGTGAGTCCTTATGAACTCAGCGAGGGGGAACGAGAAATAGGTTTTGAAACTCATTTTCTGGTTCAACTTATGAAAATCCTTTTGCAAGCATGAATATAACACAATTAAGTACATAATCAATAATATAAGAGTAAAGGAACACAATTACCCGTCTTTCCTCCCCGAGGTCCTCTAGGAACCAAGCGAGAGTACTTATACACATAGTAAAAACGATACGGTGAGCATTTTATCTCAGTTCATTTCCAGTATCAGTGGTTGCGGCCGACTTCAAATCATCCCCTTATCACGCCAAGTAGGTGTACTCCGGATGTACCCCGAAATCCTACGACCCAACTCTCCGAGGAAGTCTAGCCCCCAAGCGAGAGAGGGAATTGGACAATGGTAGTCACAGTTGCAACGGCAAGCCTGATGCCGCCCAGTGTGCGTGAACGCTACCACGCCAGAATGAAAGGTTGCAACCTTGTATGCAATGCACATTTATGAAATTTAATATAGGACAACAAATTAGGTTGCCTCCGGACAGTCATAAGATTGCACATTGACAAGTAAACAAGCGAGGCACGATAAGACAAGTAATTTCACTTGAAAGGCATATGGAGTTATATGAACATTAAACGGGCAGTCATGTAACACACGTAAATCAAGTCATATAACTCATTTCAACGTTCACGTAATCAAGTAATAAGATTATTCAACATGCAACAACACCTACGTGGGTTCAGATGCAAGAAAGGCCTATTTGTCAACATGCAATGATCAAAATCACACTTAAGGCTATAAAGGCAACTACGGGCAGCCTACTAAACATATAATTACACACAATATCCAAAGGATCAACACTTAGCAAGTTTACCTAGTCACTAGGGTTTCCATTTCGTGCTTTCCCGTGCGATTAAGCCCCAAGTCAACTCAAAATCAATCTCAAGCCATGCATTAGTTAATTCAAACATCCCCAAGTATTCAAAACAGTCCACACAACATTCCAATGCCACAATCCCAAGCGTTTAACACCACAAGAGAAGTTACAACAAATTTTCTAAGCATATAACTAAGTGAAACCCTCACTGCAGTAGGCTGTTTTCTCACAATCATTAAGACAAGCAAAAAATATCCAATTCCAGTGAATAAGATTTAAAATTAAAGCTTAAGAAGTTAACTAAATTCAGTAACAAACCTCACATCATTTGGAGTTCGGGATCAATAGTTATAGCCAAAACAGTGGGATTGCACAAAACTGTCCAGATTTGCACACATTTCCATACTTGTCGTTTTTGAGGTCCTTAGGGTCAGATTTAGCCTTAGTCCATTTCTGAAAAAAATGTCCAGAACTAAAAAACCTAGTAGCACACCAAATTTAATGCATTTTGGACATCATTTACTAAGTCAAAATTGGTTCGTTCTACAAGATTAGTGCATCTGCCAAAACCTGCTTCATTTTTTTCCAGACTTCCAGATTTGGACACATTTTAATGATTTGCCATTTTGAGGACCTTAGAGTCAAAATTAGCTTTGGCCTATTTCTACAAAAAAAAAAATGTCCAAAACTGGATAAACTAGTTACCTACCACTTTTCATGCATTTTCAACATCATTTTCCTAGCCAAACTCACCTCGCAACATCAAGACAGAGAGCTGTCACAAAACCCGATTTCATCTATCATCACCTTCAAGCCAAAATATTGCCATGCATGGCTGTAAAAGCTTATAAACACACATATATCTCAAGTACAGAAGAAAAGACAAACATTTAAGAGCATGCATGTGGATTTTTGAAAGATTTTCAAGAAGTTTTAGCCCTCACCTTAGCAAATCAACAAGAAGATGCACAAAACTTTGATGAAGCACAAATTTGATCTTCTTCCTTGCTTAGCCGAGACTCCAACTCGATTTTCTCTATTTTTCCTAGCTTAGTGGCCAAGTTCTTAGTAGGTGCATGTGGTTAGAACAAGAAGAAAAGAAAGGGAAGCTAGCAAACTCACCTAGGCCAAAATGGTTGTCAAAAGAGCTTGCATGTGTGATTCTTGCAACCTAGCTTGCTTGGTCGAGTCTCTTATCTACTTGCTTGCCTTGATGAACCATGGAATGATGAAGATGAACTATGGAATGAAGAAACTCAGCCAAGGCCAAGAGAGAGAGAGAAGAATGAGAGGGAGAGAGAGAAATGTGAGGAGAATGAGAGAAATGAAAGAAAATGATAGCTTTTGCAAATGTTGATGCATGTATTCGGCCTTGGGCATTGCAATTCAGGTTTTTATGTCTTCAAGAAGCATTTTGAAATTCCTAGCATGGGCAAGGAGCATTTGGTCGAGATTTGAAGGCTTTGGGTGGAGTTTTTGAGCTAAATGTTTTATGCAATGTGTCATAGAATTGTCATAGATTGTCTAGGATTTAAATTGAATTAAGCAAGCAAGCACAAAAGCCCATATGGTGGTCGGCCAAGGCATCTAAAAATCTGATTTTCTTGTCATCTTTTGAGCATTATTTAATTGTGTGTTGAAAATGCAAAAGAATAAGGAATAAAGAATAAGGAATGTCTAGCTTTTTGTGAGATTTTGTCTTCTAGTGGGTTAAATTAGTAATTTAATAATAGTTAGTAGAATTTGTAGGATTAATTATTGATCTAGTGCTTTGTGTAGGATGCTTTCTAGGTTAGCGTGAGGGCACGCTTTCCTAGGTCTAGGGCACGCACTACGAGGTAGGGCACGAACTACAAGATGAATGCACATTTTCTAAGAAAATACACGCAACTCTAAATGAATGCACGTAATTCAATGCATGGCACACAAAATGAACACAATTCTTAAACCTAAGTCAAGGTACGCAAATCTAGGTTAGGGCACACGAAACGAGGTATCACACGCAAATCGATGTCGGGCCTCACACTGTGTGCCGCGTAACTCCTTACGGATCAAAAGTTATGGGCACCGGAACGATAGAGACCTAGTCTTAAGCCCCACGCCCTACGTTTACGGGCCCAGCCTTTACGAGAAGCGAAGTTGTCTTGCACAAGGTGCCGTGGGATTCGATAATAGAAATGTGATGGATTAGGTTGTCGTCCTTTTCGCGGCTCACGACGTACGATCTGGGACGGAAAAACAGCGTAAAAAAAGAATAGTATCGCAAAACTGAATAAAACAGTCAATTTTGGGATACGAAGACAGGCGCAGCCAAGCAGGCTAGCTACCCCCGTTGTAGAGCGCTCAGAGAGCTTTCCAACGATATGTTGTGCGCCGCGTAACTCCTTACGGATCAAAAGTTATGAGCACCGAGCGACAGAGTCGTGGTCCCATGCCCCACGCCCTAGGTTTGCAGGCCCAGCCTCTATGTGAAGCGAAGTAGTCTTGCCCAAGGTGCCATGGGATTCGGTAATAGAAATGTGATGGATTAGGTTGTCGTGCTTATTGCGGCTCACTACGTACGATCCAGGACGGAAAAACAAGGCAAAAGAAAAAAAGTGTACCGAAATTGATGAAAACATTCAATTTTGGGCTCCGAAAATAGGCGCAGTCGAGCAGCCTTGCTGCCACCGTCGTAGAGCTCTCGGAGAGCTTTCCAACGGTATGCTGTGCACTGCGTAACTCCTTATGTATCAAAAGTTATGGGCACCGGAGCGACGGAGACCTGGTCCCATGCCCCACGCCCTCAATTTGCAGGCCCTGCCTCTACGTGAAACGAAGTTGTCTTGTGAGGCCCAACCCTGAATAACGTGTGTTACCTTGATTTGTGTGCCATAGAACAAGAATGATATGACTGACCTTGGATTACGTGCCTTGTCTTGGTTTTCGTGCATGCCTCGTCATTCGTGCCTCGACCTAGAATTATGTGCCCTAATCCTCGACTTACGTGCCCTGACTTCGATTTAAGTGTGATACCTCAATTTGTGTGCACTGACCTTGAATTGCTTGCCCTAACCTAGGTTTAAGAGTCGCACCTCGATTTGCGTGCATTGCATTGAATTACGTGCCTTGCATTGGTTTACATGCATTCACCTACGATTACGTGCATTAGTCTTGAAGTACGTGCCTTAGCCTTGAAGTTCGTGTCTTACCTCGTAGTTCGTGTCTACCTCGTGATTCGTACCCCATATTGATTTATGTGCGTGTCTCGTAGTACGTGTCATAGACATAGGAAATTGTGTCCACACGCTAATCAATAAAGAATCCTACACAAAGCACTAGACTATAAAATAATCCTACAAACACCACTAACTATTATTATAATCCTAATTCAAATCTCTACAAAATCCACTAACAATAAACAATTTAATCTACACAAACACCTAAACATTCTTTATTCTTTATTCTCACCCAAAACCAATGCACCTCAAATTCCACACTTATTATAATATAAAATGTATTAACTTAAATCTGAAATTTCAGATTTTTCATTGCATTTCTCGGCCATATCAAAGTCTTGAGCAAGTTTTGAACAAAAAATATTCTACCCTAGACAATCTATGACAATTTAATGACACAACGCATAAAAAATAGCCCCAAAACCCTACCCAATGCACACCATTTTCGACCAAGTGCTCCTTTCCCATGCTAGGAATTTCAAAATGCCTCTTGAAGACATAAAAATCAGAATTGCTAAGCTCAAGGCTGAACCCATGCATCAACTTTTGCAAAAAGCCTCATTTTTCTTTCATTTCTCTCATTCTCCTCACATTTCTCTCTCTCCCTCTCATTCTTCTCTCTCCATCTCGGTTTTGGGCTGAGTTTCTTCATCCCTTAGCTCATCTTCATCATCCTATGGTGCATCAAGACAAACAACAAGCAAAGAAACTCACCCAAGCAAGCTAGAATGCAAGAAACACACATGCAAGCATGTAGAGTCACAATTTTCGGCTTTGGTGAGTTTCCTATCTTCCATTTCTTTTCTTCTTGTTCTAACCTGATGCATGTACTAAGAACTTGGCCACTAAGCTAGGAAAAATAGAAAGAAATCGGGTGGAGTCTTGGCTAAGCAAGGAAGAAGAAGAAATTTGTGCTTCAACAAGTTTTTGTGCATCTTCTTGGTTGATTGCTAAGGTGAGGGTTAAAACCTTTTGAAAATCCTTCAAAAATCCACATGCATGCTCATTAAAGTATGTCTTTGCTTCTGTACTTGAGTTATATGTTCGTTCATAAGCTTTTGCAACCATGCATGGCAAGATCTTGGCTTGAAAGTGATGCTAGGTGAAGTCGAATTGTTGACAACTCTCTGACCAGTCTGTTTCGAGGTACGTTTAGCTAGGCAACTGATGTTAAAAATGCATGAAAATTGGTAGGTGACTAGTTTGGACAGTTTTGAACATTTTTCCCAGAAATAGGACGAAGCTAATTTTGACTCTAAGGTCCTCAAAATGGCAGTTCTTTAAAATGTGTCCAAATCTGGAAATCTGGAAAAATGAAGCAGGTTTTGGCAAATGCACTGACCTTGTAGAGCGAACCAGATTTTACTTTGTAAATGATATAAAAAATACATGAAACTTGGTGTGCTGCAATATTTTTCAGTTATGGACATTTTTGTCAGAAATGGACCAAGGCTAAATCTGACCCTAAGGACCTCAAAAACATCAATTACTGAAAAGTGTGCAAATCTGGACAGTTTTGTGCTATTCCACTGTTTCGGCTATATCTAATGATTCCGAACTCCAATTTATGCAAGGTTTGTTTCTGATTTTAGTTAACTTCTTAAGCTTTAATTTGAAATCTTATTCACTGAATTTGGAAATTGTTTGGCTATCCTATTGATTGTGAGAAAACAGCCTATTGCAGTAAATGTTTCACTTAGTTATATGCTTGGAAAATTGTTGTAACCTCTCTTGTGGTACTAATTGCTTGGAATTGTGGTGTTGTGATGTTGTGTGGACTGTTTTGAGTACTTGAGGATGTTTGAATTGAATGATGCATGACTTGAGAATGATCTTGAGTTGACTTAGGGTTTAATCACACGGTTAAGCATGAAACGGAAACCCTAATGACTAGGTAGTCTTGCTAAGTGTTGATCATTTGGATATTGTGTGGAAATTATATGCTTAGTGGGCTGCCCGTAAATGTCTTATAACTTCAAATGTGATTTTGACCATTGCATGTTGACAAATAAGCTTTTCTTGCACCCGAACCCATGTTGATGTCATTGCATGTTGAATAATCTTATCACTTGATCACGTGAGCTTCATAATGAGTTATATGGCCTGTTTTACATGTGTTACATGGCTGCCCGTTTAATTTTCATATAACTCTATATGCCTTTCAAGTGAAATTTTCTGTCTTATCATGCCCTGCTTGTTTACCTGTCAATGTGCAATCTTATGACTGTCCGGAGGCAACCTACTTTGTTGTCCTCCTAATGTGATATGTTAAATGTTATAAATGTGCATTGCATACGAGGTTGCAACCTTTCAGTATGGCATGGTAGTGTTTCACGCACGCTGGGCGGCATCGGGCTTGCCGGTGTTACTATGACTACCATGGTCCAATTCCCTATCTTGCTTGGCATTTCACCCTCGGAGACTTGGGTCGTAGGTTTCGGGGTACATCCGGAGTATACCCAATTGGGAGCGATAAGTGGATTATTGAAGTCGGCCGCACCAAATGAATCGAAATTGATATTGAGAGCAAATGCTCACCGTATCCTTGAAATGATTGGTAAATGTATCTGTTACTCGATTTGTTTCATATATTTGCGTACCTTATTATTTGTAATACGTGACATGTTTTCAAAAAAGAGTTTTCATAATTGAACCGGAAAATGAGTTTCAAAATGTATTTCTCGTTTTCCCCTCGCTGAGTTCATAAGGACTCATCCTCTTTTTCATCACAGGTGAAGAAGAACAGGTACAGGTACCCGAGGACAATGTGCCTAACGATGAACCCCTGGAGTGATTGCCTGTCATTGTTTGCTTTGCTTGAATGTGGCTACTTGTGAACTTTGTGCTACTTGAAGACTATTTATTTTATGTTGCTTGTTATTTCTAATGTAAAAGACCCCCGTTGTAATTTGGGGTCTAATTTTGGTTTGTACTAATATTGCTAGATAGATACTAGACACTATTACGATCGTTTTGCTATTATTACTGCTAGTATCTATCATAGGTTGTGACGTATTAGGTAAGGACTAAGTAAATGAACCTATCAAATCTTAAACAGGTACATGCTTTTAAGCTAAGATCAACAGGTACTTTCGTAACGAGGATAAATAAACAAACGAGACATAGTATCATGCTAGGTTATAAATCAAACGGGACGTCGAAATAACCAATAGGCAATTCAATTGATGGTAAAATAGTAATCTTAGTTGGAAATGAATTTGAGATGGTAAATTTTGAGGCATTTAGAGAACTAGGTCAAACCAAAGAGCCCAATTACAGCCGTTATGCTGCCGGTTTTCCAGAAAATTTTGGAGTCTAGGATAAAACGTTAAGTGCTAAACCTCCTTGAACGATTAAGTACGTGAAAGGACTTGAATGTTTAGATCACACCCTAGTCTAACCTTTATAGGCCGGGTTGGGGCGTGACACCCAAATAGAATGGTATCAGAGCTTAGTTTACTAACTAGGCGTTAGTCGGGTTCAACTCTCGGACCATGGGTAGAAGCCCTAAGGTAATTATGATGTCTTGTTTATATGTGTTATGTGTGCTAATGTGCTTTAATTGCTTTAAGTATTGAATATTATGTGCCTTTGTGCACCATATGTATTCTGTATCATGCACACCAACACATTCTTAATAATGCATGCATGCTTTTGTACTCCTTCCTTGATACATGTGCATGTTACATAACCATTAATGATTGTTTATACACATAGATAGTTAGGATTAGAACTTTCAGGGAACTGAATTCATGCAGAAAGAACGAAAAGTCTCGGTTGGAGATTTCTCGTATCTTCGCAGGTACTCGATGGATCGTATGCATTATTGGACATGCATATATATAAAAAATGCGTAGCACATGTATAATTGTTGAGGTAAAGTTATCTCCTTATCTTTAGAATACCCATACCTGTAATTAAGTTATCAATTTTGTAGCCATAAAGTTCTTGATTCTGTTAAATTGTTCTTCTCATTGTGGTTCAAGTATAAAGGTTAAAGACATGCTACTTCCTTAGATATAAGAGTATACTATTAAATATGTAGAATAGTATATATTCTCATGTGCTGATAGTGGAAGTTGACTTTGAGGTTTCTTTGAATCCATTTCTCACATCTTAAAATTGGCTTGATAGACTATCTAAGAAGTTAGCAATATACTCGTACGATTGAATCCTTACTTGATTGGAATTAAGCATTGATGAATCTGATATGGTGTATACTAGCGAGTTTCAAGTTCACTAAGTGTTGAGATCATGACCCAGAAATTAAAAGATAAATTCGTGGAAGTTGACGATAGTTACTTTTAGGGGTTAGATTGTTGAGACATGGATAGTGTATTTGAGTGACTTAACAATGGATAACCTCAAAACATGTAGGCAACTCTGGAGACCGAATTTAACGAGGTTGATGATTTTATAATATAACAAGATATAAGGATGCTAGAATCGAAGAATTCACGTAACTAGAACTCGTGTTCAGAAGACTACACCTAAATGTTAGGTCGAAATAGAAGTGCAAGGTATTGAATTATGCATTAGATGACTAACGTTGCTAAGGTCCTAAGTTGGATATTGGTGATTTTAAGAATCATGGTATTAAATTATTGCCCCTCGGATTTAGTTATGATTATGCGAAGTAAGTCATTCTATGCTCTCATTATTTGGATACCCTAGAGGATATTAGGAAGCATATATCCCTAAGTAATACCGATGGACCTATTATATAAACCATCGAAATGATATTAAGCATCTGGTTGCAAAGTGGAGTCGTTATGGTGTGATTTGAAATCCTAAATAGCTAATTGTGAGTATGCAGGATGATTCATGGTGAACTCTAGGGCCTAAGGTCGATGAGTCTTGATGCTCTTAGCTAGTTGAGCATGTAAATAAGAAGAGTAAGATTTCATATAGTTAAGATAGATATGAATTAGAGTCATAATGACCCAAGAAACTATTGTTAGACCACTGTATCTATGTGCACCATTTCACATCTAGAAACTAGCGATCGGTAGACTTCGAATTGTGGTCATTGAATAAGAGGGGTGAATCTTGTAGTAATAGTTAAATAAGTGGTTGATTACTTTTGAAATTCTATTAGGTTATGTTGAAGGATGCCTTATGGTCATAATTCTTATGTTGATACAACCTTGAAGTTATCTCGTGTAAGTATTTTATGAGCTCGGTCATTTCGGTACCCATTTATAGTCCTAGGATTGTTGTTGTACGGCCGGTAACCTAGTAGAGCATTGATATCACTTACATGGCGATGAACCCAGCTTAGTAACATTAATGTCAAAGATATATTGGCGGGCATTAAGTGTTCGAAGGAATGACTAGGTCACTAAATAAGTAGGACCATTGTCTTCTTAAGTATGACGTAACCTTGGATTGAGGTGAGTGGAATTTATTTGAGGTTGAAACTATTCACCTTAGGAGTTTTGGATAAGATTAAAAGAAAGTTCTGAAACCTCGTGACTTGAAAATAGAGATTTGAATATGGGAATAAATTGTGGATCACAAGCTGATGAAGCTTACTTGAAAAGTTGAACTAGTGCTACATGATTAGTTTACTCATGCAATTTCAATGGCAATTTATTGGTGGTACCTAATAAACCTTAGAGTTTGAGGTTAACGAATCCTCTTGATCACGAGCTTGAAGGTTAACGAAGCTGGGGAAGAATGTTAATGAATAGGAGCCTATAACTGGGAGACTAGTCATTAGAAGATTTGCTAATCTAATGTACCTACGAGATAAGGACTATGATACTATCGATAGATAATGATTTGAGATGGATTAGCTTGTTTGGTGAGTTATTCTTGGAAATAGGGTTGTATTGTGGAAATAATCCATAACATGTGTATATCCTACGTATTAACAATTTTGAAGCTAGTAGATAGGATATGTAAATCAGATATAGATCTATCATCTTGAAATTAGCGTATGTCACCCTAGGATCATGGAATTATTGTGATATTCCTTTTGAGGTATGAATGCGAGATTGATACAACATGAGTCATGATTTTGGAGTTATAGTTATATTGTTAGAATACCGATGCAGCTTTGATGACTATGTTTGGAGATTCTAACATTAGTTAATGAACTCGACCTTAAGATCAATTGGAGAAAATAGAGTTGTTCAAAGGAATGAACTGTAAATGTAGGGGTCACACCGAATTAAATGATTGGAGAAAGCTAAGAAGTGAATTCGTTGTGGTAAGAGAGATCACAAAGCAAAGGATGACTCGGAGTTGGAAAATAACAATGGTCAGAATTCGTCTAAATGACCTCAATAGGCAAGAATGAATTTCGGGATGAAATTCTTTTAAAGAGGGGAGAATGTGAGACCCGACCCTGAATAACATGTGTTACCTTGATTTGTGTGCCATAGACCAAGAATGATATAACTGACCTTGGATTACGTGCCCTATCTTGGCTTTCGTGCATGCCTCGTCATTCGTGCCTCGACCTAGAATTATGTGCCCTAATTCTCGACTTACGTGCCCTGACTTCGATTTAAGTGCGATACCTCAATTTGTGTGCACTGACTGAATTGCTTGCCCTAACGTAGGTTTAAGAGTCGTACCTCGATTTGCGTGCATTTCATTGAATTACATGCCTTGCATTGGTTTACATGCATTCACCTAGGATTACGTGCATTAGTCTTGAAGTACGTGCCTTAGCCTTGAAGTTCGTGTCTTACCTCGTAGTTTGTGTTTACCTCGTGATTCATGCCCCATATTGATTTATGTGCGTGTCTCGTAGTACGTATCATAGACATAGGAAATCGTGTCCACACGCTAATCAATAAAGAATCCTACATAAAGTACTAGACTATAAAATAATCCTACAAACACCACTAACTATTATTATAATCCTAATTCAAATCTCTACAAAATCCACTAACAATAAACAATTCAATCTACACAAACACCTAAACATTCTTTATTCTTTATTCTCATCCAAAACCAATGCACCTCAAATTCCACACTTATTATAATCTAAAATGTATTAACTTAAATATAAAATTTCAGATTTTTCATTGCATTTCTCGGCCATATCAAAGTCTTGAGCAAGTTTTGAACAAAAAATATTCTACCCTAGACAATCTATGACAATTTAATGACACAATGCATAAAAAATAGGCCCAAAACCCTACCCAATGCACACCATTTTCGACCAAGTGCTCCTTGCCCATGCTGTGAATTTCAAAATTCCTCTTGAAGACATAAAAATCAGAATTGCTAAGCTCAAGGCTGAACCCATGCATCAACTTTTGCAAAAAGCCTCATTTTTCTTTCATTTCTCTCATTCTCCTCACATTTCTCTCTCTCCCTCTCATTCTTCTCTCTCCATCTCGGTTTTGGGCTGAGTTTCTTCATCCCTTAGCTCATCTTCATCATCCTATGGTGCATCAAGACAAACAACAAGCAAAGAAACTCACCCAAGCAAGCTAGCATGCAAGAAACACACATGCAAGCATTTTGAGTCACAATTTTCGGCCTTGGTGAGTTTCCTAGCTTCCATTTCCTTTCTTCTTGTTCTAACCACATGCATGTACTAAGAACTTGGCCACTAAGCTAGGAAAAATAGAAAGAAATCGGGTGGAGTCTTGACTAAGCAAGGAAGAAGAAGAAATTTGTGCTTCAACAAATTTTTGTGCATCTTCTTGGTTGATTGCTAAGGTGAGGGTTAAAACCTTTTGAAAATCCTTCAAAAATCCACATGCATGCTCATTAAAGTATGTCTTTGCTTCTGTACTTGAGTTATATGTTCGTTCATAAGCTTTTGCAACCATGCATGGCAAGATCTTGGCTTTAAAGTGATGATAGGTGAAGTCGGATTGTTGACAGCTCTCTGAACAGTCTGTTTCGAGGTAAGTTTAGCTAGGCAAATGATGTTGAAAAGGCATGAAAATTGGTATGTAACTAGTTTGGACAGTCTTGAACACTTTTCGCATAAATAGGCCAAAGCTAATTTTGACTCTAAGGTCCTCAAAATGGCAAATCTTTAAAATGTGTCCAAATCTGGAAATCTGGAAAAATGAAGGAGGTTTTAGAAAATGCACTGACCTTGTAGAACGAACCAGATTTTACTTAGTAAATGATATCAAAAATGCATGAAATTTGGTGTGCTGCAAGATTTTTTAGTTCTGGAAATTTTTGTCAGAAATGAACCAAGGCTAAATCTGACCCTAAGGACCTCGAAAACATCAATTACTGAAAAGTGTGCAAATCTGGACAGTTTTGTGCTATTCCACTGTTTCGGCTATATCTAACGATCCCGAACTCCAATTGATGCAAGGTTTGTTTGTGATTTTAGTTAATTACTTAAGATTTAATTTGACATCTTATTCACTAGATTTGGAGATTGTTTGGTTATCCTATTGATTGTGAGAAAACAGCCTATTAGAGTAAAGGTTTCACTTAGTTATATGTTTGGAAAACTGTTGTAACCTCTCTTGTGGTACTAATTGCTTGGAATTGTGGTGTTGGGATGTTGTGTGGACTGTTTTGAGTACTTGAGGATGTTTGAATTGAATGATGCATGACTTGAGAATGATCTTGAGTTGACTTAGGGTTTAATCACACGGTTAAGCATGAAACGGAAACCCTAATGACTAGGTAGTCTTGCTAAGTGTTGATCATTTGGATATTGTATGGAAATTATATGATTAGTGGGCTGCCCGTAAATGTCTTATAACTTCAAATGTGATTTTGACCATTGCATGTTGACAAATAAGCTTTTCTTGCACCTGAACCCATGTTGATGTCATTGCATGTTGAATAATCTTATCATTTGATCACGTGGGCTTCGTAATGAGTTATATGGCCTGTTTTACATGTGTTACATGGCTGCCCGTTTAATTTTCATATAACTCTATATGCCTTTCAAGTGAAATTTTCTGTCTTATCATGCCCTGCTTGTTTACCTGTCAATGTGCAATCTTATGACTGTCCGGAGGCAACCTACTTTGTTGTCCTCCTAATGTGATATGTTAAATGTTATAAATGTGCATTGCATACGAGGTTGCAACCTTTCAGTATGGCATGGTAGTGTTTTACGTACGCCGGGCGCATCGGGCTTGCCGGTGTTATCGTGACTACCATGGTCCAATTCCCTATTTCGCTTGGCATTTCACCCTCGGAGAGTTGGGTCGTAGGTTTCGGGGTACATCCGGAGTACACCCAATTGGGAGCGATAAGTGGATTATTGAAGTCGGCCGCACCAAATGAATCGAAATTGATATTGAGAGCAAATGCTCACCGTATCCTTGAAATGATTGGTAAATGTATCTGTTACTCGATTTGTTTCATATATTTGCGTACCTTATTATTTGTAATACGTGACATGTTTTCAAAAAAGAGTTTTCATAATTGAACCGGAAAATGAGTTTCAAAACGTATTTCTCGTTTTCCCCTCGCTGAGTTCATAAGGACTCACCCTCTTTTTCATCACAGGTGAAGAAGAACAGGTACAGGTACCCGAGGACAATGTGCCTAACGATGAACCCCTGGAGTGATTGCCTGGCATTGTTTACTTTGCTTGAATGTGGCTACTTGTGAACTTTGTGCTACTTGAAGACTATTTATTTTATGTTGCTTGTTATTTCTAATGTAAAAGACCCCCGTTGTAAATTGGGGTCTAATTTTGGTTTGTACTGATATTGCTAGATAGATACTAGACACTATTACGATCGTTTTGCTATTATTACTGCTAGTATCTATCATAGGTTATGACATATTAGGTAAGGACTAAGTAAATGAACCTATCAAATCTTAAACAAGTACACACTTTTAAGCTAAGATCAACAGGTACTTTCGTAACGAGGATAAATAAACAAACGAGACATAGTATCATGCTAGGTTATAAATCAAGCGGAACGTCGAAATAACCAATAGGGAATTCAATTGATGGTAAAATAGTAATCTTAGTTGGAAATGAATTTGAGATGGTAAATTTTGAGGCATTTAGAGAACTAGGTCAAACCAAAGAGCCCAATTACAGCCGTTATGCTGCCGGTTTTTTAGAAAATTTTGGAGTCTAGGATAAAACGTTAAGTGCTAAACCTCCTTGAACGATTAAGTACGTGAAAGGACTTGAATATTTAGATCACACCCTAGTCTAACCTTTATAGGCTGGGTTGGGGCATGACATGTCTTGCCGAAGGTGCTGTGGGATTCGGTAATAGAAATGTGATGAATTTGGTTGTCGTCCTTTTTGCGGCTCACGACATACTATCCGGGACAAAAAAACAGGGCAAAAGAAGAAAAGTGTCCCGAAACTAATAAAAACGTTCGATTTTGGACTCGAAAAACAGGCCTAGCCGAGAAGGCTTACTTCCCCCGTCGTAGAGCTCTCAGAGAGCTTTCCAACGGTATGTTGTGCACCGCATAACTCCTTACAGATCAAAAGTTATAGGCACTAGAGCGACGGAGACCTTGTCCCACGCCCCACACCCTCGGTTTGCGGGCCTAGCCTCTGCGTGAAGCGAAGTTGTCTTGCCCAAGGTATCGTGGGATTCGGTAATAGAAATGTGATGGA
This sequence comes from Ehretia macrophylla, assembly GCA_037974665.1. Taxonomy (NCBI): domain Eukaryota; kingdom Viridiplantae; phylum Streptophyta; class Magnoliopsida; order Boraginales; family Ehretiaceae; genus Ehretia; species Ehretia macrophylla. The sequence continues at coordinate 38,982,910 of CM075775.1, forward strand.
TTAGGTTGTCGACCTTTTCGCGGCTCACGACGTACGATCCGGGACGTAAAAACAACAAAAAAGAAGAAAATTGTCCCGAAACTGATGAAAACGTTCGATTTTGGGCTATGAAAACAGGCACAATCGAGCAAGCATCTTGCCCCCGTCGTAGAGCTCTCGGAGAGCTTTCCAACGGTATGCTGTGTGTCACGCCCTAACCCAACCTATAGAGGTTAGACTAGGAAGTGATCTAAACATTCAAGTCATTTCACGTTCTTAATCGTTCATGAAGGTTTAACATTTAACGTTTAGCCTAAACTCCACAGATTCTCTGGAAAAACCGGCAGCATAACAGCTGTAATTGGGCTCTTTAGTTTGACCTAATTCTCCAAATGCCTCAAAACCTTCAACCTCAATTTCATTTCCAACAAAGATTACTATTTATCACCGATTGAAGCACCTACTAGTTATCTCGAAGTCTCGTTTGATTGACAACCTAGCATGATAACTCTGTCTCGTTTGTTTGTTAATCCTTATTGAAAAAGTACCTGTTGATCTTAGCCCACCAGTGAGTACCTACTTAAGATTGGATAGATTCATTTTACTTAATCTTTTACCTGATACTTCATAAGCCTGTGATAGATACTAACCAGTAGCAATAGCAAAAACGACCATAAGAGTGTCTATCTAGTTATGATCAGTACAACCCAAAATTTGACCCCAAATTACAACGGGGGTCATTTACAATACAATAACAAGCAAACATAAGAAATAGTCTTCAAGCAACATATCCTTCACAAAATGGCCATAGTCAAGTAAGGCACGTAGGGCAAGCAATCATTCCAAGGAGTCATCAATAGGCACGTTGTCCTCGGGTACCTGTTCCTGGTCTTCTTCACCTGAGATGATAAAAGAGGGTGAGTCCTTATGAACTCAGCGAGGGGGAACAAGAAATACATTTTGAAACTCTTTTTCCGGTTAACTTATGAAAAACCCCTTTTGAAAACATGTCACGTATTACAAGTAATAAGAATCAAATTGAGCAACAGATACAATTACCAATCATTTCAAGGATACGGTGAGCATTTGATCTCAATATCGATTTCGATACGATTGTTGCATCCGACTTCAATAATCCACTTATCGCTCCCATTTGGGTGTACTCCGGATGTACCCGAAAACCTACGACCCAACTCTCCGAGGGTGGAACGCCAAGCGAGAGAGGGAATTGGACCATGGTAGTCACGGTGGCACCAGCAAGCCCGATGCCGCCCGGCGTGTGTGAAACGCTACCATGGCACAAAGAAAGGTTGCAACCTTGTATGCAATGCACATTTATAACATTTAACATATCACATTAGGAGAACAACAAAGTAGGTTACCTCCGAGCAGTTATAAGATCGCACGTTGACAAGTAAACACACGAGGCATGTTTGACATGTAATTTCACTTGCAAAACGCATGGAGTTATATGAATATTAAATGGACAGCCATGTAACACATGTGAATCAAGTCATATAACTCATTGCGGGGTTCACGCAATCAAATAATAAGGTCATACAACATGCAACGACATCTACGTGGGACCGGGTGTAAGAAAGGTCTACTTATCAACATGTAATTGTCGAAATCACATTTAGGGCTATAAAGACAACTACGGGCAGCCCACTAATCACACAAATAGACACGATAACCATAGGATCGATACTTAGCGAGTTTTTCATAGTCACTAGGGTTTCAATTCATGTTTACACGTACGATTAAGCCACGAGTTGACAAGTAATTAAACCAAAGCCATGCATTGATTAATTAAACATTCTCAAGCATTCAAAACAGTCCACACAACATCCAAATGCCACAATCCCAAGCATTTAATATAACAAGAGAAGTTACAATAATTTTCATAGCATATCACTAGATGAAAACCTCACTGCAATGGTCTGTTTTCCCACAATCATTTAGACAAGCAAACAATCTCCAATTCCAGTGAACAAAATTTCAAATTAAATCTTAAGGAGTGAACTAAATCCAGAAACAAACCTCGCATCATTTGGAGTTCGGGTTCAAGAGTTATAGCCAAAACCGTGAAATTACGCAAAACTGTCCAGATTTGTACACATTTCAATACTTGTCGTGTTTGAGGGCCTTAGGATCAGATTTAGCCTTAGTCTATTTCTGAAAAAATGGCCCAGAACTGAAACATCTAGAAGTATTCCAAATTTCATGGATTTTGGATATCATTTACTAAGTCAAAACTGGTTCATTCTACAAGGACAGTGAATTGCCAAAAACCTGCTTCATTTTCCCAGATTTTCCAGATTTGGACACCTTTCGATGTTTTGCCATTTTGGGGACATTAGAGTCAAAATTGGCCTTGGACTATTTCTATGGAAAATGCTCAGAACTGGAAAAACTAATCACCTACCAATTTTCATGCATTTTTAACATCATTTACCTAGTCAAATTCACTTCGTTCCAACAAGTTAGAAAACTACTATTTCCACGATTTCACCTATCTTCAAATTCTAGCCAAATATCTTGCCATGCATGTTTACAAAAGCTCATGTATACACATATATCACAAGTACAGAGATAAAAATAGACATTTAAAGGCATGCATGTGGTTTTGGAAAGCTTACAAAAGAGTTTTAGCCCTCACCTTAGCAAGACAATAATGAAGATGCACAAAGCTCTTGGAGATGTACAAATGGTCTCCTTTCCTTGTTTGGCCGAGGGATATTGCTAGTTTCCTTAATTCCTAGCTAAGTTACCATGTCCTTACTATGTGCATGTGGCTAGAACAAAAAAAGAATATGAAATAGAAGCTATCAACATACCTAAGCCGAAATGGAGGTTCTATGAGCTTGCATGTATGTATTTTTGCATTCTAGCTTGCTTGGTCAAGTTCCTTAGTATCTTGTATGTCTTGATGAACCTTAGGATGATGAGCTTAAGCTATGGAGAGTGATGAAGCAGCCAATGCCGAGAGATAGAGAGAATGAATGAGAGCAATTGAATTGTTTGTGAGGTATGAAGTGTTGTGTGTGAGTGTGTCGGCCTAGGGCCTTGAAAAATCTGAAATTCTCTTAGTCCTTGTGCAATCTTGAAATGTGAGGAAGCATGGAGTACTTTGGTCGAGAATGGCATGCTTGGGTAGTGTTTTTAAGAATTTTTTATGCTTTGTTTTATGTGTTGGTGTCATAAAATGTCTAGGAATGTTTTTAAATTATGCAATGCTAGTTCAAATGCAAGAAGTGGTCGGCCAAGGTTTGCAAAATTCTGAATTTTTGTCATGTTTTGAGCATTATTATATTGTGTGTTTGGGATGTACAAAAGAATAAAGAATAAAGAATAAGAATGCTTAGCTTTTGGTGCAATTTTCATCTTCTAGTGAGTTGAATTAGCATTTTAATATTAGTTAGGGGAGTTTGTAGGATTAATTAATGATCTAGTGCTTCGTGTAAGATGCTTTATTGATTAGCATATGGGCACGCTTACCTAGGCCTACGGCACGCACTACGAGATAAAGCACGAACTACGAGGCGAATGCATATTTCCCAAGTAAATGCACGCAACCCTAAATGAATGCACGTAATTCAATGCAATGCACACAAAATGAAACACAAATCTTAAACCTAGGTCAAGGCACGCAAATCTAGGCTAGGGCACACGAAATGAGGTATCGCACGCAAATCGAGATCGGGCCTCACACTGTGCGCCGCATAACTCCTTACGGATCAAAAGTTATGGGCACCAAAACGACGGAGACCTGGTCCGAAGCCCCTCGCCCTCGGTTTGTAGGCCTAGCTTCTACGTGAAGCGAAGTTGTCTTGCACAAGGTGCCGTGGGATTCTATAATTGAAATGTGATGGATTAGGTTGTCGTCCTTTTCAAGGCTCATGACGTACGATCCGGGGGGAAAAACAATGCAAAGGAAGAAAAGTGTGCCGAAATGGATGAAACATTCAATTTTGGGCTCTGAAAACAGGCACAACCAAGCAGGCTGGCTGCCACCATCGTAGAGCTCTCAAAGAGATTTCCAACGGTATGATGTACGCCGCGTAACTCCTTACGGATCAAAAGTTATGGGCACCGGAGCGACGGAGACCTGGACCTAAGCCCCACGCCCTAGGTTTGCGGGCCCAGCCTTTACGTGAAACGAAGTTGTCTTGACAAAGGTGCCATGGGATTTGGTAATAGAAATGTAATGGATTAGGTTGTCGTCATTTTCGCGGTTCATGACTTACGATCCAGGACGAAAAAATAGCGTAAAAGAAGAAAAGTGTCCCGAAAGTGATGAAAATGTTCAATTTTTCTCTTCGAAAATAGGTGCAGCCAAGTAGGCTTACAACCCTTGTCGTAGAGCTCCCGGAGAGCTTTCCAATGGTATGTTGTATGCTGCGTAACTCCTTACGAATCTAAAGTTAACGGCACCAAAGGGACAGAGACCTGGTCCCAAGCCCCACGCCCTCGGTTTGCGGGCCCAGCCTCTATGTGAAGCGAAGTAGTCTTGTCCAAGGTGCCATGGGATTCAATAATAGAAATGTGATGGATTAGGTTGTCGTCCTTTTTGTGGCTCATGATGCACGATCTAGGACGGAAAAACAGCGCAAAAGAAGAAAAGTGTCCTGAAATTGATGAAAATGTTCGATTTTTCTCACCAAAACCAGGCGCAGCCAAGCAGGGTTGCTACGCCCGTCATAGAGCTCTTGGAGAGCTTTCGAACAGTATACTGTGCACCGCGTAACACATTACGGATCAAAACTTATGGGCACTGGAACGACGAAGACCTGGTCCTAAGCCCCCCGTCCTCGGTTTGCGGGCCCAGCCTCTACGTGAAATGAAGTTATCTTGCAAAAGGTATCATGGGATTCGGTAATAAAAATGTGATGAATTAGGTTGTTGTCCTTTTTGCGGCTCACGACATACGATCCGGGACGGAAAAACAGCTCAAAAGAAGAATAGTATCGCGAAACTAAATAAAACGTTCAATTTTGGGATAAGAAAATAGGCGCAACCGAGCAGGCTTGCTGCCCCCGTCACAGAGCTCTCGGAGAGCTTTCCAACGGTATGCTATGCGCCGCGTAACTACTTATAGATCAAAAGTTATGGGCACCAAAGCGACGGAGACCTGGTCCCAAGCCTCACGCCCTCGGTTTACGGGCCCAGGTGAAGTGAAGTTGTCTTGCCCAAGGCGCCATGGAATTCAGTAATAGAAATGTGATGCATTAGGTTATCGTCCTTTTCACAGCTCACGACGTACGTTCCGAGAGGGAAAAACATCGCAAAAGAAGAAAAGTGTCCCGAAACTGATGAAAACGTTCGATTTTGGGCTCTGGAAACCGGCACAACTGAGCATGCTTGTTGCCCCCGTCGTAGAGCTCTCGGAGAAGCCTTCCAATGGTATGTTGTGCGCCATGTAACTCCTTACAGATCAAAAGTTATGGGCACCGGAGTGACGAAGACTTGGTCCCAAGCCCCACGCCGTCGGTTTGCAGGCCCATCCTCTACGTGAAGCGAAGTTGTCTTGCCCAAGGTGCCATGGGATTCAGTAATAGAAATGTGATGGATTAGGTTGTCGTCCTTTTCGCGGCTCACGACGTACGATCTGAAACGGAAAAATAGGGTAAAAGAAGAAAAGTATCCCGAAATTGATGAAAATATTTGATTTTAGGCAACAAAAACAGACGCAGCCGAGCAAGATTGCTGCCTCTGACATAGAGCTCTCAAAGAGCATTCCAACGGTATGCTATGCGCCGCGTAACTCTTAACGAATAAAAAGTTATAGGAACCGGAGCAACAGAGACCTGGTCCCAAGCCCCACGCCCCTGGTTTGCGGGCCCAGCCTCGACGTGAAGCGAAGTTGTCTTGCACAAGGTGCCATGGGATTCGGTAATAGAAATGTGATGGATTAGGTTGTCGTGCTTTTTGTGGCTCAAGACGTACGAACCGGGACGGAAAAACAGCGCAAAATAAGAATAGTGTCGCGAAACTGAATAAAACATTCGATTTTGGGATACGAAAACAAATGCAGCAGACCAGGCTTGCTGCCCCCGTCGTAGAGCTCACGGAGTGCTTTCAAACGATATGCTGTGTGCCGCGTAACTCCTTACGGATCAAAAGTTATGGGCACCAGAGCGACGGATACCTAGTCCCAAGCCCCACGCCCTCGATTTGCAGTTCCAGCCTCTACCTGAAGTGAAGTTCTCTTTCCCAAGGTATAGTGGGATTCGGTAATCGAAATGTGATGGATTAGGTTGCCGTCCTTTTCGCGTCTCACGACGTATGACCCGGGATAAAAAACAGGTCAAAAGAAAAAAAGTGTCCCGAAATTGATGAAAACGTTCGATTTTGGGCTACAAAAATAGGCACAGCTGAGCAGGCTTGCTGCCCCCGATGTAGAGCTCTCGGAGAGCTTTCCAACGGTATGCTGTGCGCCGCGTAACTCCTTAAGGATAAAATGTTATGGGAACCGGAGCGACGGAGACCTGGTCACAAGCCCCACGCCCTTGGTTTATGGGCCGATCCTCTACATGAAGTAAAGTTGTCTTACACAAGGTCCCATGGGATTCGGTAATAGAAATGTGATGGATTAGGTTGTCGTCCTTTTCGCGGCTCACGACATATGATCCGGGACGAAAAAACAGCGCAAAAGAAAAAAAGTGTCCCGAAACTGATGAAAATGTTCAATTTAGGGATACGAAAATAGACGCAACAGTGCTGGCTTGCTGACCTCGTCGTAGAGCCCTCGGAGAGCTTTCCAACGGTATTCTGTGCGCCGCGTAACTCCTTACGGATCAAAAGTTATGGGCACCAGAGCGACGGATACTTGGTCCCAAGCCCTACGCTCTCGGTTTGCAGGCCCAGCCTCTACGTGAAGCGAAGTTCACTTGCCCAAGGTGCAGTGGGATTCGGTAATCGAAATGTGATGGATTAGGTTGCCGTCCTTTTCGCGTCTCACGACGTATGACCCGGGATAAAAAACAGGTCAAAAGAAAAAAAGTGTCCCGAAATTGATGAAAACGTTCGATTTTGGGCTACAAAAATAGGCACAGCTGAGCAGGCTTGCTGCCCCCGATGTAGAGCTCTCGGAGAGCTTTCCAACGGTATGCTGTGCGCCGCGTAACTCCTTAAGGATAAAATGTTATGGGAACCGGAGCGACGGAGACCTGGTCCTAAGCCCCACGCCCCCGGTTTGCGGGCCCAGCCTCTACATGAAGTAAAGTTGTCTTGCACAAGGTATCATGGGATTCGATAATAGAAATGTGATGGATTAGGTTGTCGTCCTTTTCGCGGCTCACGACGTACGATCCGGGACGAAAAAACAGCGCAAAAGAAGAATAGTGTCGCGAAACTGAATAAAACGTTCGATTTTGGGATACGAAAATAGACGCAGCATAGCAGGCTTGCTGTCCCCGTCATAGAGCTCACAGAGTGCTTTCAAACGGTATTTTGTGTGCCGCGTAACTCCTTACTGATCAAAAGTTATGGGCACCAAAGCGACGGATACCTGGTCCCAAGCCCCACGCCCTAGGTTTGCAGGCCCAGCCTCTACGTGAAGCAAAGTTCTCTTGCCGAAGGTGTAGTGGGATTCGGTAATGGAAATGTGATGGATTAGGTTGTCGTCCTTTTCGCATCTCACGACGTATGACTCGGGACGAAAAAACAGGTCAAAAGAAAAAAAGTGTCCCGAAACTGATCAAAATATTCGATTTTGGGCTACAAAAATAGGCGCAGCCGAGCAGGCTTGCTACCCCCGATGTAGAGCTCTCGGAGAGCTTTCCAACGGTATGTTGTGCGCCGCATAACTCCTTACGGATAAAAAGTTTTGGGAACCGGAGCGACGGAGAGCTGGTCCCAAGCCCCACAGCCGCGGTTTGCAGGGCCAGCCTCTTAGTGAAGCGAAGTTGTCTTGCCCAAGGTGCCATGGGATTCGATAATAAAAATATGAAGGATTAGGTTGTCGTCCTTTTCGCGGCTCACGCTGTACGATCCGGGACAGAAAAATAGGGCAAAAGAAGAAAAGTGTCCCGAAACTGATGAAAACGTTCAATTTTGGGCTACAAAAATAGGCGCAGCTGAGCAGGCTTGCTACCCCCGACGTAGAGCTCTCGGAGAGCTTTCCAACGGTATGCTGTGCACCGCGTAACTCCTTACGGATAAAAAGTTACGGGAACCGGAGCGACGGAGACCTGGTCCCAAGCCCTACGTCCTCGGTTTGCCGGCCCAGCCTCTACGTGAAGCGAAGTTGTATTGCCTAAGGTGTAGTGGGATTCAATAATAGAAATGTGATGGATTAGGTTGTCGTCCTTTTCGCGGCTCACGATGTACGATCCGGGACAGAAAAATAGGGCAAAAGAAAAAAGTGTCTCGAAACTGATGAAAATGTTCAATTTTGTGATATGAAAATAGGCGTAGCCGAGCAGGTTTGCTAACACCGTCGTAGAGCTCTTGGAGAGCATTTCAACGATATGTTGTGCATCGCGTAACTCCTTGCGGATCAAAAGTTATGGGAACCGGAACGACAGAGACCTGGTCCCAAGTCCCACGCCCTCGGTTTGCAGGCCCAGCCTCTACGTGAAGTGAAGTTTTCTAGCCCAAGGTGCCGTGGGATTCGGTAATAGAAATGTGATGGATTAGGTTGTCGTCCTTTTGAAGGATCACGACGTATGATCCGGGTCGGAAAAAGAGGGCAAAAGAAGAAAAGTGTCCCGAAATAGATAAAAATAATTGATTTTGGGCTCCGAAAATAGGCGTAGCCGAGCAGGCTTGCTTCCCTCATTGTAGAGCTCTCGGAGAGCTTTCCAACAATATGCTGTGCGCCGTGTAACTCCTTACGGATAAAAAGTTATGGGAACCGGAGCGATGAAGACCTGGTCCCAAGCCCCACGCCCTCGGTTTGCGGGCCCAGCCTCTACGTGAAGTGAAGTTGTCTTGCCCAAGGTGCCATGGGATTCGATAATAGAAATGTGATGGATTAGGTTGTCGTCCTTTACGTAGCTCACGACGTATGCCCCGGGACGAAAAAACAGGTCAAAAGAAAAAAAGTGTCCCGAAACTGATGAAAACGTTCAATTTTGGATTACAAAAATAGGCGCAGCTGAGCAGGCTTGCTGCCCCCGATGTAGAGCTCTCGGAGATCTTTCCGACGGTATGTGTGTGCCGCGTAACTCCTTAAGGATAAAATGTTATGGGAACCGGAGCGACGGAGACCTGGTCCTAAGCCCCACGCCCCCGGTTTGCGGGCCCAGCCTCTACATGAAGTAAAGTTGTCTTGCACAAGGTATCATGGGATTCGATAATAGAAATGTGATAGATTAGGTTGTCGTCCTTTTCGCGGCTCACGACGTACGATCCGGGACGAAAAAACAGCGCAAAAGAAGAATAGTGTCGCGAAACTGAATAAAACGTTCGATTTTGGGATACGAAAATAGACGCAGCATAGCAGGCTTGCTGTCCCCGTCATAGAGCTCACAGAGTGCTTTCAAACGATATGCTGTGTGCCGCGTAACTCCTTACGGATCAAAAGTTATGGGCACCAGAGCGACGGATACCTAGTCCCAAGCCCCACGCCCTCGATTTGCAGGCCCAGCCTCTACGTGAAGCAAAGTTCTCTTGCCGAAGGTGTAGTGGGATTCGGTAATGGAAATGTGATGGATTAGGTTGTCGTCCTTTTCGCATCTCACGACGTATGACTCGGGACGAAAAAACAGGTCAAAAGAAAAAAAGTGTCCCGAAACTGATCAAAATATTCGATTTTGGGCTACAAAAATAGGCGCAGCCGAGCAGGCTTGCTACCCCCGATGTAGAGCTCTCGGAGAGCTTTCCAACGGTATGTTGTGCGCCGCATAACTCCTTACGGATAAAAAGTTTTGGGAACCGGAGCGACGGAGAGCTGGTCCCAAGCCCCACAGCCGCGGTTTGCAGGGCCAGCCTCTTAGTGAAGCGAAGTTGTCTTGCCCAAGGTGCCATGGGATTCGATAATAAAAATATGAAGGATTAGGTTGTCGTCCTTTTCGCGGCTCACGCTGTACGATCCGGGACAGAAAAATAGGGCAAAAGAAGAAAAGTGTCCCGAAACTGATGAAAACGTTCAATTTTGGGCTACAAAAATAGGCGCAGCTGAGCAGGCTTGCTACCCCCGACGTAGAGCTCTCGGAGAGCTTTCCAACGGTATGCTGTGCACCGCGTAACTCCTTACGGATAAAAAGTTACGGGAACCGGAGCGACGGAGACCTAGTCCCAAGCCCTACATCCTTGGTTTGCAAGCCCAGCCTCTACGTGAAGTGAAGTTGTCTTGCCCAAGGTGCCATGGGATTCGATAATAGAAATGTGATGGATTAGGTTGTCGTCCTTTACGTAGCTCACGACGTACGATCCGGGACTGAAAAATAGGGCAAAACAAGAAAAGTATCCCGAAACTGATGAAAACGTTCGATTTTGGGCTGCAAAAATAGACGCAGCCGAGAAAGATTGATTCCCCCGTAATAGAGCTCTCAGAGAGCTTTGCAACGGTATGTTGTGCGCCGCGTAACTCCTTACGGATAAAAAGTTATAGGAACCGGAGCGACGGAGACCTGGTCCCAAGCCCCACGCCCTCGGTTTGCGGGCCCAGCCTCTACATGAAGCAAAGTTGTCTTGCCCAAGGTACCATGGGATTCGATAATAGAAATGTGAAGGATTAGGTTGTCGTCCTTTTCGCGGCTCACGACGTACGATCCGGGATGAAAAAATAGGGCAAAAGAAGAAAAGTTTCCCGAAACTGATGAAAATGTTCGATTTTGGGCTACAAATACAAGCACAGCTGAGCAGGCTTGCTACCCCCGACGTAGAGCTCTCAGAGAGCTTTCCAACGGTATGTTGTGCGCCACGTAACTCCTTACGGATAAAAAGTTATGGGAACTGGAGCGACGAAGACCTAGTCTCAAGCCCCACGCCCTCGGTTTACGGGGCCAGCCTCTACGTGAAGCGAAGTTGTACTGCCTAAGGTGCTGTAGGATTCGATAATACAAATGTGATGGATTAGGTTGTCGTCCTTTTCGCGGCTCACGACGTACGATCCGGGACCGAAAAACAAGGCAAAAGAAAAAAATTGTCTCGAAACTGATGAAAACGTTCGATTTTGTGATCTGAAAATAGGCGTAATCGAGCAAGCTTGCTAACATCGTCGTAGAGCTCTTGGAGAGCTTTTCAATGATATTTTGTGCACCGCGTAACTCCTTGCAGATCAAAAGTTATGGGAACCGGAACGACGGAGACCTGGTCCCAAGTCCCACACCCTCGGTTTGCAGGCCCAGCCTATACGTGAAGTGAAGTTTTCTCGCCCAAGGTGCCATGGGATTCGGTAATAGAAATGTGATGGATTAGGTTGTCGTCCTTTTCAAGGCTCACGACGTACGATCCGGGTCGAAAAAATAAGGCAAAAGAAGAAAAGTGTCCCGAAATAGATAAAAATATTTGATTTTGGGCTCCGAAAATAGGAGCAACCTAGCAGGCTTGCTTCCCCCGTCGTAGAGCTTTCGGAGAAGTTTCCAACGGTATGTTGTGCGCCGTGTAACTCCTTACGGATAAAAAGTTATGGGAACCGGAGCGTCGGAGACCTAGTCCCAAGCCCCACGCCCTCGGTTTGCGGGCCCAGCCTCTCCGTGAAGCGAAGTTGTCTTGCCCAAGGTGCCATGGGATTCAATAATAGAAATGTGATAGATTAGGTTGTCGACCTTTTCGCGGCTCACGACGTACGATCCGGGACGAAAAAATAGGGCAAAACAAGAAAAGTGTCCCGAAATTGATGAAAACATTCGATTTTGGGCTACAAAAACAGGCACAGCCTAGGAGGCTTGCTACCCCCGTCGTAGAGCTCTTGGAGAGCTTTCCAACAGTATGCTGTGCACCGCGTAACTCCTTACGGATAAAAAGTTATGGGAACCAGAGCGACGAAAACCTGGTCCCAAGCCGCATGCCATCGGTTTGCGAGCCCAGCCTCTACGTGAAGCGAAGTTGTCTTGCCCAAGGTGCCGTGGAATTCGATAATAGAAATGTGATGGATTAGGTTATCATCCTTTTCGCAGCTCACGACGTACGAACCGGAACGGAAAAATAGGGCAAAAGAAAAAAAGTGTCCCAAAACTGATAAAAACTTTTGATTTTGTAATCTGAAAATAGGCGTAGCCGAGCAGGCTTGCTGCCACCGTCGTAGAGCTCTTGGAGAGCTTTTCAATGATAGGTTTTGCACTGCATAACTCCTTGCGGATAAAAAGTTATGGGAACATGAACGATGGAGACCTGGTCCCAAGTCCCACGCCCTCGGTTTGCGGGCCCAGCCTCTATGTGAAGTGAAGTTTTCTTGCCCAAGGTGCCACGGGATTCGGTAATAGAAATGTGATGGATTAGGTTGTCGTCCTTTTCAAGGCTCACGACGTACGATTCGGGTCAGAAAAACAGGGCAAAAGAAGAAAAGTGTCCAGAAACTGATAAAAATGTTTGATTTTGGGCTCCGAAAATAGGCGCAGCTGAGAAAGCTTGCTTCCCCCGTCGTAGAGCTCTCGGAGAGCTTTCCAATGGTATGCTGTGCGCCGCATAACTCCTTACGGATAAAAAGTTATAGGCACCAAAGCGACGAAGACCTGGTCCTACGCCCCACGCCCTAGGTTTGCGGGCCCAGCATCTACGTGAAGCGAAATTGTCTTGCCGAAGGTTCCATGGTATTCGGTAATAGAAATGTGATGGATTAGGTTGTCGATCTTTTCGCGGCTCACGACATACGATTCGGGACAGAAAAATAGGGCAAAAGAAGAAAAGTGTCCCGAAACTGATGAAAATGTTCAATTTTGGGCTCCGAAAATAGACGCAACTGAGCAAGCTTCTTGCCCTCGTCGTAGATCTCTCGGAGACCTTTCCAACAATATATTGTGCGCCGCGTTACTCCTTACGGATCAAAAGTTATGGGCACTGGAACGACGGAGACCTAGTCCCAAGACTCACGCCCTGGTTTGCAGGCCTAGCCTCTACGTGAAGCGAAGTTTTCTTGCCCAAGGTGCCAAGGGAGTCGGTAGTAGAAATGTGATGGATTAGGTTGTCAACCATTTTGCGGCTCACGACGTACGATACGGGATAGAAAAACAACAAAAAAGAAGAAAAATGTCCTGAAACTGATAAAAACGTTCGATTTTGGACTCTGGAAACCGGCGCAGCCGAGCATGCTTGTTGGCCCCGTCGTAGAGCTCTCGGAGAAGCTTTCCAATGGTATGTTGTGTACTGTATAACTCCTTACGGATCAAAAGTTATGGGCACCGGAGTGACGGAGACCTGGTCCCAAGCCCCACGCCCTCGGTTTGCAGGCGCATCCTCTACGTGAAATGAAGTTGTCTTGCCCAAGGTGCCATGGGATTCAGTAATAAAAATGTGATGAATTAGGTTGTCAACCTTTTTGCGGCTCACGAAGTACATTACGGGACGGAAAAACAACAAAAAAGAAGAAAAGTGTCCCAAAACTGATGAAAACGTTCGATTTTGGGCTCCAAAAAAAGGCGTAACCGAGCAGGCATCTTTCTCGCATCATACAACTCTTGGAGAGCTTTCCAACGGTATGCTGTGAGCCTCGTAACTCCTAACGGATCTAAAGTTATGGGCACCGGAACGACGGAGACCTGGTCCTAAGCCCCACGCCCTCGGTTTACGGGCCCAGCCGCTACGTAAAGCGAAGTTTTCTTACACAAGGTGCCATGCAATTCGGTAATAGAAATGTGATGGATTACGTTGTTGTCCTTTTCGCTGCTCGCGACGTACGATCCGGGATGGAAAAACTGCGTAAAACAAGAAGAGTATCGTGAAACTGAATAAAACGTTCAATTTTGGGATACAAAAAAAGGCGCAGCTGAGCAGGCTTGCTGCCTCCGATATAGAGCTCTCGAAGAGCTTTCAAACGGTATGTTGTGCGTCGTGTAACTCCTTACGGATCAAAAGTTATGGGCACCGGAGCGACAGAGACCTGGTCCCAAGCCCCACGCCCTCGGTTTGCAGGCCCAGCCTCTACGTGAAGTGAAGTTCTCTTGCCCAAGGTACAGTGGGATTCAGTAATAGAAATGTGATGGATTAGGTTGCCGTCCTTTTCGCGGCTCACGACGTACGATCTGGGACGGAAAAATAGGTCAAAAGAAAAAAAGTGTCCCGAAACTTATGAAAAAGTTCAATTTTGGGCTACAAAAATAGGCGCAGCCGAGCAGGTTTGCTACCCCCGATGTAGAGCTCTCGGAGAGCTTTCCAACAGTATACTGTGCACTGCGTAACTCCTTACAGATAAAAAGTTATGGCCACCGGAGCGACGGAGACCTGGTCCCAAGCCCCACGCCCACGGTTTGTGAGCCCAGCCTCTACGTGAAGCGAAGTTGTCTTGCCGAAGGTGCTGTGGGATTCGATAATAGAAATGTGATGGATTAGGTTGTCATCCTTTCGCGACTCACGACGTACGATGCGAGACGAAAAAACAGGGCAAAAGAAAAAAAGTATCCCAAGACTGATGAAAATATTTGATTTTGTGATCCGAAAATAGGCGTAGCCAGCCAGGCTTGCTGCCACCGTCGTAGAGCTCTTGGAGAACTTTTCTACGGTATGTTGTACACCACGTAACTCCTTGCGCATCAAAAGTTATGGGAACTAGAACGACGGAGACCTGGTCCCAAGTCCCACGCCCTCGGTTTGCGGGCCCAGCCTCTATGTGAAATGAAGTTTTCTTGCCCAAGGTGCCGTGGGATTCAGTAATAGAAATGTGATGGATTAGGTTGTCGTCCTTTTAAAGGCTCACGACGTACGATCCGGGTCGGAAAAACTGGGCAAAAGAAGAAAAGTATCCCAAAACTAATAAAAACGTTTGATTTTGGGCACCAAAAATAGGTCCAGCCGAGCAGGCTTGCTTCCCCCGTCGTAGAGGCTGTGCGCCGCATAACTCCATATAGATAAAGAGTTATAGCCACCAGTGCGGCAGAGACCTGGTTTGCGGGTCCAGCCTCTACGTGAAGCGAAGTTGTTTTGCCCAAGGTGCCGTGGGATTCGGTAATAGAATGTGATGGATTAGGTTGTCGACCTTTTTGCGGCTCACGACGTACGATCTGGGACGGAAAAACAGCAAAAAAGAAGAAAAGTGTCTCGAAACTGATGAAAATGTTCGATTTTGGGCTGCAAAAATAGGCACAACCGAGTAGGCTTCTTGCCCCTATCGTAGAGCTCTCAGAGAGCTTTCCAACGGTATGCTGTGCGCTGCGTTACTCCTTACGGATCAAAAGTTATGGGCACCGGAATGACGGAGACCTGGTCCCTAGCCTCATGCCCTCGGTTTGCGGGCCCAGCGTCTACGTTAAGCAAAGTTGTCTTGCCTAAGGTGCTGTGGGATTCGGTAATAGAAATGTGATGGATTAGGTTGTCGACCTTTTCATGGCTCAAGACGTACGATACGAGACTAAAAAACAACAAAAAAGAAGAAAAGTGTCTCGAAACTGATGAAAACGTTCGATTTTGGGCTTTGGAAACCGGCACAGCCGAGCATGCTTCTTGCTCCCGTCGTAGAGCTCTCGGAGAAGCTTTCTAGTGGTTTGTTGTGCGCCGTGTAACTCCTTACGGATCAAAAGTTATGGGCACCGGAGTGACAGATACCTGGTCCCAAGCCCCATGCCCTTGGTTTGCAGGCCTATCCTCTACGTGAAGCGAAGTTGTCTTGCCCATGGTGCCATGGTATTCGGTAATAGAAATGTGATGGATTAGGTTGTCGACCTTTTTGCGGCTCACGAAGTACGATACAGGATGAAAAAACAACAAAACAGAATAAAAGTGTCCTAAAACTGATGAAAATGTTTGATTTTTGGCTCCAAAAATAGGCACAACTAAGCATGCATCTTGCCCTCGTCGTACAGCTCTCGGAGAGCTTTCCAACGGTATGCTGTGCGCCACATAACTCCTTACGGATCAAAAGTTATGGGCAACGGAATGACGGAGACTTGGTCCTAAGCCCCACGCCCTCGGTTTGCGGGCCCAGCCTCTACATGAAGTGAAGTTATCTTGCACAAGGTGCCTTGGGATTCGGTAATAGAAATGTGATGGATTAGGTTGTCGTCCTTTTTGCGGCTCACGACGTACGATCCGGGATAAAAAAAATAACATAAAAGAAGAAAAGTATACCGAAATTGATGAAAACATTCGATTTTTGCATCCAAAAATAGGCGCAGCCGAGCAGGCTTGCTACCCCTATCGTAGAGCTCTCGGAGAGCTTTCAAACTATATGCTGTGCCCCGCGTAACTCCTTACGGATCAAAAGTTATGGGCACCGGAGCAATAGAGACCTGGTCCCAAGCCCCACGCCCTCGTTTTGCAGACCCAGCTTCTACGTGAAGCGATGTTCTCTTGCCCAAGGTGCAATGGGATTCAATAATAGAAATGTAATGGATTAGGTTGTCATCCTTTTTGCGCCCCACGAAGTACGATCCGGGACAGAAAAACAGGTCAAAAGAAAAAAAAATGTCCCAAAAGTGATGAAAACGTTCGATTTTGGGCTCCGAAAATAGGCGCAGCCAAGCAGCCTTGCTGCTACCGTCGTAGAGCTCTCGGAGAACCTTCCAACGGTATGTTGTGTGCCGCGTAACTCCTTACGAATCAAAAGTTATGGGCACCGGAGCGACGGAGACCTGGTCCCAAGCCCTACACCCTCAAGTTGCGGGCCCTGCCTCTACGTGAAGTGAAGTTGTCTTGCCCTAGATGCCGTGGGATTCGGTAATAGAAATGTGATGGATTTGGTTGTTGTCCTTTTTGCGGCTCACGACGTACGATCCGCGACCGAAAAAACAGGTCAAAAGAAAAAAAGTGTCCCGAAACTGATGAAAACGTTCGATTTTGGGCTCTGAAAATAGGCACAGCAGAGCAGCCTTGCTGCTACCATCGTAGAGCTCTCGGAGAGCTTTCCAACAGTATGCTGTGTGTCGTGTAACTCCTTACGAATCAAAAGTTATGGGCACCGGAGCGACGAAGACCTGGTCCCAAGCCCCACACCCTCGGTTTGCGGGCCCTGCCTCTACGTGAAGCGAAGTTGTCTTGCCCTAGATGCCATGGGATTCGGTAATAGAAATGTGATGGATTTGGTTGTCGTCCTTTTTGCGGCTCACGACGTACGATCCGGGACGAAAAAACAGGGCAAAAGAAGAAAAGTGTCCCAAAACTGATAAAAATGTTCAATTTTGGACTCTAAAAATAGGCGTAGCCTAGCAGGCTTATAGCCCCCGTCGTAGAGCTCTTAGAGAGCTTTCCAACGGTATGCTGTTCGCCGTGTAACTCCTTACGGATCAAAAGTTATGGGCACCGGAACGACGGAGACCTGGTCCTAAGCCCCACGCCCTCAGTTTTCGGGCTCAGACTCTACGTGAGGCGAAGTCGTTTGCACAAGGTGCCGTGGGATTCGGTAATAGAAATATGATGGATTAGGTTGTCGTCCTTTTCATGGGTCACGACGTACGATCCGGGAGGGAAAAATAGCGCAAAATAGAAAAGTGTACCGAAATGGATGAAAACATTCAATTTTGGGCTCTGAACACAGGCACAGCTGAGCATGCTGGCTACCATCGTCGTAGAGCTCTCAGAGAGATTTCCAACGATATGCTGTGTACCACGTAACTCCTTACGGATCAAACGTTATGGGCACCGGGGCGACGGAGACCTGGACCCAAGCCCCACGCCCTAGGTTTGCGGGCACAGCCTTTATGTGAAACGAAGTTGTCTTGCCTAAGGTACCATGGGATTCGGTAATAGAAATGTGATGGATTAGGTTTTTGTCCTTTTCGCGGCTCACGACGTACGATCCGAGACGGAAAAACAGCGCAAAAGAAGAGATGTGTCCCGAAATTAAAGAAAACGTTCGATTTTTCTCTCCGAAAATAGGCGCAGCTGATCAAGTTTGTTACCCGTGTCGTAGAGCTCCCTGAGAGCTTTCCAACGGTATGCTGTGCGGTGCGTAACTCCTTGCGGATCAAAAGTTACAGGCACAAGAAGGACGAAGACCTGGTCCCTAGCCCCATGCCCTCGGTTTGCGGGCCCAGCCTCTACGTGAAGCGAAGTTGTCTTGCCCAAGGTGCCATGGGATTCGGTAATAGAAATGTGATGGATTAGGTTGTTGTCCTTTTCGCGGCTCATGACGTACGATCCGGGACGGAAAAATAGAGCAAAAGAAGAAAAGTGTCGCGAAACTGATGAAAACGTTCAATTTTTCTCTCCGAAAAGAGGCGCAGCCGAGCAGGCTTGCTACTCTTGTCGTAGAGATCTCGGAGAGCTTTCCAACGGCATGCTGTGCACTGCGTAACTTGTCACGCCCCAACCCGGCCTATAAAGGTTAGAGTAGGGTGTGATCTAACATTCAAATCATATCACATACTTAACCGTTTATGAAGGTTTAACACTTAACATTTTGGTCTAAACTCCACAAATTCTCTGGAAAACCAGAAGCATAACGGCTGTAATTGGGCTCCTTAGTTTGACCTAATTCTCTAAACGCCTCAAAATTTACAATCTCAAATTCATTTCCAACTAAGATTACTATTTATCATCAATTGAAACGCCTACTAATTATCTTGAAGTCTCGTTTGATTAATAACCTAGCATGATGCTATGTCTCGTTTGTTTGTTTGTCCTCGTTACAAAGTACCTGTTGATCTTGGCTTAACAATGAATACCTACTTAAGATTGGATAGGTTCATTTTACTTAGTCCTTACCTGATACCTCATAATCCTATGATAGATACTAGCCAATGATGATAGCAAAACGACCATAGTAGTGTCTATCTAGTTATTATCAGTACAAGCCAAAATTATACCCCAAATTAGAACGGGGGTCTTTTACATTACAAACATCAAGCAACATGAAAAGAAATAGTCTTCAAGCAGCATAGTGTTCACAAATGGCCATAATCAAGCAAAGCACATAGGATAGGAAATCATTCCAAGGAATCATCGTTAGGCACGTCGTCCTCGGGTACCTGTTCTTGATCTTCTTCACCTGAGATGATAAAAGAGGGTGAGTCCTTATGAACTCAGCGAGGGGGAACGAGAAATAGGTTTTGAAACTCATTTTTCGGTTCAACTTATGAAAACCCTTTTTGCAAGCATGAATATATTACAAATAAGTACATAACAATAATATAAAAGTAAAGGAACACAATTACCCATCTTTCATCCCCGAGGTCCTCTAGGAACCAAGCGAGAGTACTTATACACATAGTGAAAAGGATATGGTGAGCTTTTGCTCTTAGTTCATTTCCAGTATCAGTTGTTGCGGCCGACTTCAAATCATCCCCTTATCACGCCAAATGGGTGTACTCTGGATGTACCCCGAAATCCTACAACCCAACTCTCCGAGAAAGTCTAGCCCCCAAGCGAGAGAGGGAATTGGACAATGGTGGTCACAGTTGCACCGACAAGCCCGATGCCGCCCGGTGTGCGTGAATGCTACCACTCCAGAATGAAAGGTTGCAACCTTGTATGCAATGCACATTTATGACATTTAATATATCACATTAGGAGGACAACAAAGTAGGTTTCCTCCGAGCAATCATAAGATTGCACATTGACCAGTAAACAAGCGAGGCACGATAAGACAAGTAATTTCACTTGAAAGGCACATGGAGTTATATGAACATTAAACGGGCAGCCATGTAACGCACGTAAATCAAGTCATATAACTCATTTCAAAGCTCACGTAATCAATTAATAAGATTATTCATCATGCAACGGCATCTACGTGGGACCGGGTGCAAGAAAGGCCTACTTGTCAACATGTAATCATCAAGATCGCATTTAGGACTACAATGGCAACTACGGGCAGCCTACTAAACATATAATTAAACACGATATTCATAGGATCAACACTTAGTGAATTTACCTAGTCACTAGGGTTTCCATTTCGTGCTTACCCGTGCGATTAAGCCCCAAGTCAACTCAAAATCAATCTCAAACCATGCATCGATTAATTCAAACACCCTCAAGTATTCAAAACAGTCCACACAACATCCCAATGCCACAATCCCAAGCATTTAATACAACAAGAGAAGCTACAATAATTTTTCTAAGCATATCACTAAGTGAAACCCTCACTGCAATGGGCTGTTTTCACACAATCGTTAAGACAAGCAAAAAATCTCCAATTCCAGTGAATAAGATGTCAAATTAATGATTAAGAAGTGAACTAAATTCAGAAACAAACCTCGCATCATTTGGAGTTCGGGTTCAATAGTTATAGCCAAAACAGTGGGACTGCACAAAACTGTCCAGATTTGCACACATTTCGATAATTGTCGTATTTGAGGTCCTTAGGGTCAGATTTAGCCTTAGTCCATTTCTGACAAAAATGTCCAGAACTGAAAAATATATCAACACACCAAATTTCATTCATTTATAATGTCATTTACTAAGTCAAAACTGGTTCGTTCTACAAGATCAGTGAATCTGCCAAAACCTGCTTCATTTTTCCAGACTTTCCAGATTTGGACACATTTTAATGATTTGCCATTTTGAGGACCTTAGAGTCAAAATTAGCTTTGGCCTATTTCTGCGAAAAATGTTTAGAACTGGAAAAACTAGTTACCTACCAATTTTCATGCATTTTCAACATTCTTTGCCTAGCCAAAATCACCTCGTACCAACAAGACAGAAAGCTATCGCATGCACGATTTCATCTATCATCACATTCTAGCCGAAAATCTTGCCATGCATGGTTGTAAAAGCTTATGAACACACATATATCTCAAGTACAGAAGCAAAGATAAATATTTAAGAGCATGCATCTGGTTTTTTGAAAGATTTTCAAGAAGTTTTAGCCCACAACTTAGCAAAACAACAAGAAGATGCACAAGACTCTTGGTGAAGCACAAAGTTGACCTTTTTCCTTGCTTAGCCGAGACACCACTCGATTTTTCTCAAATTTCCTAGCTTAGTAACCAAGTTCTTAGTAGGTGCATGTGGTTAGAACAAGAAGAAAAGAAATGGAAGCTAGAAAACTCACCTAAGCCGAAATGGAGACTCAAAGAGCTTGCATGTGTGTTTCTTGCAACCTAGCTTGCATAGTCGAGCTCCCTAGCTTCTTGCTTGCCTTGATGAACCATGGAGTGATGAAGATAAGCTATGGAGTGTAGAAACTCAGCCAAAGCCGAGAGAGAGAGAGAAGAATGGGAGGGAGAGAGAGAAATGTGAGGAAATGAGAGAAATGAAAGAAAAATAAAAGCTTTTGTTGGGCAAAGGAGCTTGTCGGCCTAGGGCATGTAAAAATCTGATTTTGTGTCTTCAAGAAGCATCATTTGAATCACCTAGCATGGCAAGGGAATGGGTCGAGAATATGGGTGCATTGGGTAGGGTTTTGGGTTATTTTTTTATGCATTTGTGTCATAACTTGTCTAAGAACGTTTGAGGAATTAATTTTGAAATTGAAGTATATGCACAAGGGTCCAAGTGGTCGGCCAAGGGTGTGTGCAAATCTGAATTTTTGTCATCTTTTGAGCATTATTTAATTGTGTGTTTGGAATGTGCAAAAGAATAAGGAATAAAGAATAAGGAATGTCTAGCTTTTTGTGAGATTTTGTCTTCTAGTGGGTTGAATTAGTAATTTAATATTAGTTAGTGGAATTTGTAGGATTAATTAATGATCTAGTGCTTCGTGTAAGATGCTTTCTTGATTATCGTGTGGGCACGCTTTCCTAGGTTTAGGGCACGCACTACGAGATAAGACACGAACTACGAGACGAATGCATGTTTCTCAAGTAAATGCACGCAACCCTAAATGAATGCACGTAATTCAATGCAAGGCACACAAAAAAAATACGATTCTTAAACCTAGGTCAAGGCACGCAAATCTAGATTAGGGCACATAAAACGAGGTATCGCACGCAAATCGAGATCAGGCCTCACATAACTTCTTACGGATCAAAAGTTATGGGCATCGGAGTCACGGAGACCTGGTTCTAAGCCCCCCGCCCTCGGTTTGCAGGCCCAGCCTCTACGTGAAGCGAAGTTGTTTGCACAAGGTGTTATGGGATTCGGTATTAAAAATATGATGGATTAGGTTGTCGTCCTTTTCACGGCTCACGACTTACGATCTGGGACGGAAAAACAGCACAAAAGAAGAAAAGTATCGTGAAACTGAATAAAACATTCAATTTGGCAACACAACTTCGCTTCGCGTAGTGGTTGGGCCCGCAAATCGAGGGCGTGGGGCTTGGGACCAGGTCTCCGTCGCTCTGATATACATAACTTTTGATCCGTAAGGAGTTACGCTGCGCACAGCATACCGTTGGAAAGCTCTCTGAGAGCTCTACGACGAGGGCAGCAAGTTTGCTTGGCTGTGCCTATTTTCAGAATCCCTAATCGAATGTTTTCATCTGCTTTGGGACACTTTTCTTCTTCTACGATGTTTTTTCATCCTGGATCGTACGTCGTGAGCCGCGAAAAGGACGACAACCTATCCATCATATTTCTATTACCAAATCCCACGCACCTTGGGCAAGACAACTTCACTTCACATAGAGGCTGGGCCCGTAAACCGAGGCCGTGGGGCTTTGGACCAGGTCTCCGTCGCTTCGGTGCTTATAACTTTTGATCCGTAATGAGTTACGTGGCGCATAGCATACCGTTGGAAAGCTCACTAAGAGCTCTACGATGGGGGCAGCATGCCTGCTTGGCTGCGCCTATTTTCGGAGCCCAAAATCGAACGTTTTCATCAATTTTGGGATATTTTTCTTCTTCTGCGCTGTTTTTCCATCCCGGATCGTACGTCGTGTGCCGCGACAAGCACGACAACCTAATCCATCACATTTCTATTACCGAATCCCATGACACCTTGGGCAAGACAGCTTCGCCTCACTTAGAGGTTGGGCCCGCAAACCGAGGGCGTGGGGCTTGAGACCAGGTCACCATCGTTTTGGTGCCCATAACTTTTGATCCATCAGGAATTACGTGGCGCACAACATACCGTTTGAAAGCTCTCCTAGAGCTCTACGATGGGGGCAGCAAGCCTGCTCGGCTGCATATATTTTCAAACCTCAAAATTGAACGTTTTCATTAGTTTCTGGAAATATTTCTTCTTTTGCGCTGTTTTTCTATCCCGGATCGTACGTCGCGAGCCGCTAAAAGGACGACAACCTAATCCGTCACATTTCTGTTTCCGAATCCCAAGGCACCTTGGGCAAGACAACTTCGCTTCACGTAGAGGCTGGGCCCGCAAACTGAGGGCCTAGGGCTTGGGACCAGGTCTCCGTCACTTCGGTGCCCATAACTTTTGATCCGTAAGGAGTTACATGGCACACAGTATACCCTTGGAAAGTTCACTGAGAGCTGTACGATGGGGGTAACATGCATGCTCGGCTGCGCCTATTTTTTGAGCCCATAATCGAACGTTTTCATCAGTTTCGGGATACTTTTCTTCTTCTGCGCTGTTTTTTCATCTCAGATCGTATGTCGTGAGCCGCAAAAAGGACTATAACCTAATCCATCACATTTTTAATACCGAATCCCAAGGAACCTTGGGCAAGACAACTACGCCACACGTAGAGGCTGGGCCCGCAAACCGAGGGCATGGGCCTTGGGACCAGGTCTCCGTCGCTCTAGTGCCAATAACTTTTGATCCGTAAGGAGTTACGCGGCGCACGGCATACCGTTGGAAAGCTCTCCGAGAGCTCTACGACTGGGGCAGCAAGCCTACTCCACTGCGCCTTATTTCAGAGCCCAAAGTCGAACATTTTTATTAGTTTCGGGACACTTTTCTTTTTCTGGGTTGTTTTTTCGCCCCGGATCGTATGTTGTGAGCTGCGAAAAGGACGACAACCTAATCCATCACATTTCTATTACCGAATCCCACGTCACCTTGGGCATGACAACTTTTCCTCATGTAGAGGCTGGGCCCGCAAATCGAGGGCGTGGGGCTTGGGACCAGGTCTCCGTCGCTCTGATATACATAACTTTTGATCCGTAAGGAGTTACGCTGCGCACAGCATACCGTTGGAAAGCTCTCTGAGAGCTCTACGACGAGGGCAGCAAGTTTGCTTGGCTGTGCCTATTTTCAGAATCCCTAATCGAATGTTTTCATCTGCTTTGGGACACTTTTCTTCTTCTACGATGTTTTTTCATCCTGGATCGTACGTCGTGAGCCGCGAAAAGGACGACAACCTATCCATCATATTTCTATTACCAAATCCCACGCACCTTGGGCAAGACAACTTCACTTCACATAGAGGCTGGGCCCGTAAACCGAGGCCGTGGGGCTTTGGACCAGGTCTCCGTCGCTTCGGTGCTTATAACTTTTGATCCGTAATGAGTTACGTGGCGCATAGCATACCGTTGGAAAGCTCACTAAGAGCTCTACGATGGGGGCAGCATGCCTGCTTGGCTGCGCCTATTTTCGGAGCCCAAAATCGAACGTTTTCATCAATTTTGGGATATTTTTCTTCTTCTGCGCTGTTTTTCCATCCCGGATCGTACGTCGTGTGCCGCGACAAGCACGACAACCTAATCCATCACATTTCTATTACCGAATCCCATGACACCTTGGGCAAGACAGCTTCGCCTCACGTAGAGACTGGGCCCGCAAACCGAGGGCATAGGGCATAGGACCAGGTCTCCGTCGCTCCGGTGCCTATAACTTTTGATCCGTAAGGAGTTACGTAGCGCACAGAATACTGTTGAAAAGCTCTTCGAGAGCTCTACGACAGGAGCAGCAAGCCTGCTCGGCTGCGTCTATTTTCAAACACCAAAATCGAATGTTTTCATCAGTTTCTGGACATATTTATTCTTTTGCGTTGTTTTTCGGTCACGGATCGTACGTCGTGAGCCGCGAAAAGCACAACAAGCTAATCCATCACATTTCTATTACCGAATCCCAAGGCACCTTGGGCAAGACAACTTCGCTTCACGTAGAGGCTGGGCACGCCAACCGAGGGCCTAGGGCTTGGGACCAGGTCTCCGTCACTTCGGTGCCCATAACTTTTGATCCGTAAGGAGTTACATGGCACACAGTATACCCTTGGAAAGTTCACTGAGAGCTGTACGATGGGGGTAACATGCATGCTCGGCTGTGCCTATTTTTTGAGCCCATAATCGAACGTTTTCATCAGTTTCGGGATACTTTTCTTCTTCTGCGCTGTTTTTTCATCTCAGATCGTATGTCGTGAGCCGCAAAAAGGACTATAACCTAATCCATCACATTTTTAATACCGAATCCCAAGGAACCTTGGGCAAGACAACTACGCCACACGTAGAGGCTGGGCCCGCAAACCGAGGGCATGGGCCTTGGGACCAGGTCTCCGTCGCTCTAGTGCCAATAGCTTTTGATTCGTAAGGAGTTACGCAGAGCACAGCATACCGTTGGAAAGCTCTCCGAGAGTCCTATGACGGGGGCAGCAAGCCTGCTCAACTGCACCTAGTTTCGGAGCCCAAAGTCGAACATTTTTATTAGTTTCGGGACACTTTTCTTTTTCTGGGTTGTTTTTTCGCCCCGGATCGTATGTTGTGAGCCGCGAAAAGGACGACAACCTAATCCATCACATTTCTATTACCGAATTCCATGACACCTTGGGCAAGACTACTTCTCCTCATGTAGAGGCTGGGCCCGCAAACCGAGGGCGTGGGGCTTGGGACCAGGTCTCCGTCGCTCCGGTGCCCATAACTTTTTATCCGTAAGGAGTTACACGGTGCACAGCATACCGTTGGAAAGCTCTCCAAGACCTCTACGATAGGGCAGCATGTATGCTTGGTTGTGCATGTTTTCTGAGCCCAAAATCGAACATTTTCATCAATTTCGAGACAATTTTCTTCTTTTGCGTTGTTTTTTTATCTCGGATCGTACGTCGTGAGCCGCAAAAAGGACGACAACCTAATCCATCATATTTCTATTATCGTATCCCACGGTACCTTCAGCAAGACAACTTCGCCTAACGTAGACGCTGGACCCGTAAACCGAGGGCGTGGGGATTTGAACTAGGTCTCCGTCGTTCTAGTGCCCATAACTTTTGATCTATAAGGAATTACGCGGTGCAAAGCATACCGTTGGAAAGCTCTCCGAGAACTCTACGACGGAGGCACTAATCTTTTCGGTTGCGCCTGTTTTCTGAACCCAAAGTCAAACTTTTTCATTAGTTTCGGGATACTTTTCTTCTTTTGCACTGTTTTTCTGTCCCGTATCGTACGTCGTGAGTCGTGAAAAGAATGACAACCTAATCCATCACATTTCTATTACCGAATCCCATGGCACCTTAGGCAAGACAACTTCGCTTCACGTAAAGGCTAGGCCCGCAAACAGAGGGCGTGGTACTTGGGACCAGGTCTCTGTCGCTACGGTGTCCATAACTTTTCATCCGTAAGGAGTTACGCGGCGCACAACATACCGTTGGAAAGCTCTCCGAGAGCTCTACGACGGGGGCAGCAAGTCTATTCGGTTGCACCTATTTACGGAGCCCAAAATTGAACGTTTTCATCAGTTTCGAGACATTTTTCTTCTTCTGCACTGTTTTTCCATCTCGGATCGTACGACATGAGCCGCGAAAAGGACGACAACCTAATCCATCACATTTCTATTACTGAATCCTATGGCACCTTGGGCAAGACAACTCTGCCTCACATAGAGGCCGGGCCCACAAAACGAGGGCTTGGGGCTTGGGACCACGTTTCCGTCACTCCGGTGCCCATAACTTTTGATCTGTAAGGAATTACGCGACGCATAGCATACCGTTGGAAAGCTCTCCAGGAGCTCTACTACATGAGCAACAAGACTGCTCGGCTGCGCCTATTTCAGAGCCCAAATTTGAACATTTTCATCAGTTTCGGGATACTTTTCTTCTTCTGCGCTGTTTTTCTGTCCCGAATTGTACGTCGTGAGCCGCGAAAAGGACGACAACCTAATCCATCACATTTTTTTTACCGAATCCCACATCACCTTGGACAAGACAACTTCACCTCACTTAGAGGCTGGGCCCGCAAACCGAGGGCGTGAGGTTTGGAACCAGGTCTCCGTTGCTCCGGCGCCCATAACTTTTGATCCGTAACGAGTTACGTGGCGCATAACATACCGTTGGAATGCTCTACGAGAGCTCTACGACGGGGGTAGCAGGCCTGCTCGGCTGCGCCCATTTTTGGAGCGCAAAAATGAATGTTTTCATTAGGTTCGAGACAATTTTCTTCTTTTGCGTTATTTTTCCATCTCGAATCGTACGTCGTGAGCTGCGAAAAGGACGACAATCTAATGCATCACATTTCTATTCCCGAATCCCATGACACCTTGGGCAAGACAGCTTCGCCTCACTTAGAGGTTGGGCCCGCAAACCGAGGGCGTGGGGCTTGAGACCAGGTCACCATCGTTTTGGTGCCCATAACTTTTGATTCGTAAGGAATTATGCAGAGCACAACATACCATTGGAAAGCTCTCCCTGAGCTCTACGAAATGGGTAGCAAGCTTGCTACACTGCGCCTATTTCGGAGTCCAAAATCGATCGCTTTCATTAGTTTCGGTATACTTTTCTTCTTCTGTGCTATTTTTTCATTCTGGATTGTACGTCGTGAGCGGCGAAAAGGACGGCAACCTAATCCATCACATTTCTATTACTAAATCCCACGGCACCTTGGGAAAGACAACTTTGCCTCACATAGAGGCTGGGCCCGCAAATCGAGGGCTTGGGGCTTGGGACCACGTCTCTGTCACTTCTGTGCCCATAACTTTTGATCCGTAAGGAACTACGCTGCGCACAACATACTATTGGAAAGCTCTCCAAGAGCTCTACGACGGGGGCAGCAAGCCCGCTCGGCTATGCCTATTTTCTGTGCCCAAAATTGAATGTTTTCATAATTTTCGGTACACTTTTCTTTTTCTGCGCTGATTTTCTATCCGGGATCGGACGTCGTGAACCGCAAAAAGGACGACAACCTAATCCATCACATCTCTATTACCGAATCCCACGGCACCTTAGGCAAGACAACTTCGCTTCACATAGAGGCTGGGCCCGTAAACCGAGGGCGTGAGGCTTTGGACCAGGTCCCCGTTGCTCCGGTGCTTATAACTTTTGATCCGTAAGGAGTTACGCGGTGTACAACATACCGTTGGAAAGCTCTCTAAGAGCTCTATGACAAGGGCAACAAGCCTACTCGGTTGTGTCTGTAAAACCCGGCACATGAGCTTAAACGTAATTATACTAATTATAATACATTTATATCATTTCATGTGCATTAGCATCAATTAATATGCCTTAACAACATTCAACATGCATATTCATTGTTTTGCATGCCAAAATGTTTAATTTCGTGCATTATGGAGTTTCACGTGTCGTAGGCATTAATTGTACTTCAAATACGTCAAGAGTAGTAACTAATTAGTTGCAAACTAATTAAAATGGCAAACTAGTAGTACACAACATAATTGGAGGGCACTCTTGTAATTTGGCTCATTAGATATTTGATCACCTAATTTTACTATGCTTGCCCACTCAAAACACACAATACACTCTACACACACACTAAAATCCTACACGCACACTCACACACACTCATACACGATCAAAGAGGGAAAAGAGAGGGAGAGAGAAAAGAGGAAAAGAAGAAGAAAAAAGGAAATTTCAGCCTTGTTCCAAGCTAATTCTACATCTCTCAGCTAGTCTCAAGAGTTCTTTGGCTTTCCATTGTTTCTATACTCAAGTTTGAGGTAAGGGTTGTTTTTCAAAATGCTTTTCAAGATACATTAAGCATGGTCAATGATTATACTTGTGTTTGGAGCTTGATTGGGTGCTTACATGTGATATATATATGTATATTTGAACTTGTTGAGAAGTTTATTGAGTTGTTGAGGGTGTTGAGGTTGTGGAGCTTGGAGCTTGAACATGAATTATTGGGTGTTGTTGGTCATTGATGTGGGATGAATTTGGTTGATTTTGAAGCCTTGTATGATGCTTAATAGCCATTTAGAACTTGTTTGCATGTTGGTATATGGATTGGTTGTGGTATAGGTGAATTGGGTAGAATTTTGGTATTTTTGGTGCAGCTATCCGGGCGTTATAGCCCCTATCCGGTCGCCTGGATAGAGGCCTCAACTTCCGGTAGAAAGCTTCGATCCGGACGTTACCTGCTTCTTCCGGTCGACCTGATTAAGGCCTCAGTGCCCGGATGACTGACAACTTTGCGCAGTGATTTTGTGGAAGCCATATCTCATTCGTTTCAACTCCAAATTGAGTTCTGTTTCATTCTAGAGTTATCTACATTCAATAAGCTTCGATTCTAGACAAAAATAAGATTAATTGGAGTTAGGGAAAGTAGTCAAATTTACCTCCTAAGTTAAGATAATGCAATAGTATCGAAAACGCTTGTATGATGAATCAACCTTCCTTATTGACTTCCACATTTCATCTTATAAGTTCTAAATGCAAGGTATTATGATTGTTGCATGTCTACATGACTATACGAATTCTAAATGTAAGATGTTGTAAGTATTTACACGTTTATATACTGGAATATGTTAAAGATTGGTAGCATGATTATGTGATCGGAGGTAACCTACTTTGTTGCCTCCTTTACCTGTTGATGCATATATCTTGCTTGTCATGATAATGATTGCATGCACGATGGTTGCAACCACAATTATGGGTATGGTAGCGTTCGTTTCCCCTGGGTAGCAATGGGCTACCAGTAGGTCTCGGCTACCATAGTCCCCGATGATTATTCGGATATCACCTAATGTTTGGAGTTGGAGAAAAATAATGATGATGATTGATTCAAGGCCGGCCAACTACAACAACTGCAAGGAAAAATTGTATCTTTTGATATATGGTAAACCTACCTTTGCTTGGGCCCTTGAGGACCTCGGAGGGTAGAGTGACGTGTTATGGCTTGTTTATTGATTCTTGTACTTAATTGCACTGATGCATATCAGGTTTTCATGAAAGGTTTTTCAAATGTTGAATTGTTTGCAAAAACCACCGGAGACCATTAACCCTCGCTGAGCTAAGTGTAGCTCATCCCTTATGAGAATTTTTTAGGTGAGGCCGAGGTGGAGCCTGTGCTAGGGACTCAGGTTGAAGGCGATGCTTATTTGTGTGATGAGACGGACTTTTGCTTGCTATGATTCTAGTTGCTTGTAGATGGTTAAGCATATGTATTGAACTATGTTATAATTTGTACAACTTTAGGTGTTGTAATATTCTTTTGGATAATGGATTGTAAATCTTATTAATAGACTATTCTTTTGAGGCCTCGTCGGCATTGATGATTGAGGCATGCCGGAGGGTTGAATGTTGGCCTTGTTTATATGAATGATCAAGTTAATGAATGTTAGTGCCAATAGTTTTGGGGCACCGTTTTTTAAGTTACTTGTGGTTATTATTTATGTTTAGGTCACGAACGAATGATTGTACAGGTTATTTATCTAGTCCACGTCACGTTTTGGCCTTGTCTTGGCAACGAGTTCGGGGTCGGGGCGTGACACCTTTAGGTGGTATCAGTGCTTAGCTATTTAGCTAGGCGTAAGCTAGATTTGAAACCCCTGGTTAGTGGGTAGGAAACTTGAGATGAGAATATGTCAGAGTTCTTGCAGGAACTTATGTGCTTAACGTGATATATTTGTTTTTTTTTTTTGTCTATGTGTAATATAGGTGTAGGAGCATTGTTAACACATGTATTTACATTAATCTCATATCATAAGGCATGCGTATTATATAATCATGAGTGGTCCATATGCTATGTTTATAGATGGCAGGTCGTAATACCCGCGCAAATGCCGGAGCACAAGGAACGGGAAATGTTGACCCGACTAACCCCGGAATAGCCATGTTCAATATGATGGCAACTGCGTTGGATCGTATGAGTAGGGTGATGTAGCAACAAGCGAATATGAATGCGGGTAACAACAACAATAATAATAACAATGGTGGTGGCAACAACAACAATAACAACCGAGGTAGTGAAGATGATACGTTGAAAGGCTTCCTAGGGTATGGACCTTCTAAGTCTTGGGTGAGCCTGATAGTAAGAAGGCGGAGGCGTAGCTTGCCAAGGTGGAGAAGATTTTTGTGGCCGTGGATTACAATGATGAGAAGAAGGTGGCCTTTGCAACTTTCTTGCCAGAGGAGGATATAGAGGAATGGTGGAGGAATGAGAAAGGGTGTTGGGAGCGAAATGGCACCCCAACAACATGGGCTAACTTTGTGAGGTCTTTCAAAGGAAACTACGTGTCGGAGGTGGCTCGAGAGAGAAAGGAAGAAGAGTTCCTTACTATGAGGCAAGGAAGCTTATCAGTGGTGCAATATGAAGCCCGATTCAACAAACTCTCCAAGTATTTGTCGGGATTGGTCCAATCAGAGAGTGCAAGGATCAAACACTTTGTTCGGGGACTAAGGCCTGAAATTCATTATTTTCTTGCATCTCACCGTTTTACTGATTATACCGAGATGGTTGATTCGGCATCACAAGTTGAGAAGAGGAGATTGGATACTTGTGGGGGACCAAGTCAAGTGAGTAAGAGGCCAATGTTGTCACAAGCACCTCAGAGATCGTATTCAGCCCAAAGTCAAGTTAGATCAGCTCCTACCCGACTACAACCAAGTGCTTCAATTACTCAATCGGCTAGTGGTTCGTCAGGTAGTGCTACTGTTGCTAAGAATGTGGTGTGTAGTTATTGTGGTAGAAAGGGGCATGTTGAGGTCCAGTGTTGGAAGAAAATGGGCAAGTGTTTGGGGTGCGGAAGTGATCAGCATTTCGCTAAGGATTGTCCGAAACGGCAAAATCAAGGTGCACCAAATCAGGCCGTTAGGAATGCACCAATGCAGAAAGTCCAAGCCCGGGTATATGCTGTTGATCAAGAGGAGATTCCAGAGGCTGCAGCCGTGGTTGAAGGTACTTTCTTAATTTTACAACAACCACTAACGGTGTTTATTGATACTAGAGCCATGCATTCTTTTATTTCACCTCAATGTGTGCATCGCATCAAGCTGCCAGTAGGACCTTTATCATGTCATGTAGAAGTTAGCAATCCCATGGGCACCAAACATGTTTCTAAATATGGATGTAGAGGATGTAAAATTCAAATAAAGGATCGGGAGTTTTTGGTTGATCTCATTGTACTCCCTTTTCAAAAGTATGATGTCATATTGGGAATGGATTGGTTAGCTTGTAATTATGCCCAACTAGATTGTCGAACGAAGGTTGTAAAATTGTAAGTACCGGGTCAACCGGTGGTTGAGGTGAAAGTTAGAGGTGATTTTTCAAGTAATGCTATTGTTTCCTCTATCAAAGCTGTGAAATTAATGAGGAAGGGATGCAGTGGATACTTGGCTTATTTGATTAACAAGCCAATCGATCAAGCTAGGCTTGTAGAGGTGCCAGTGGTGAAGGAATATGTTGATGTGTTTCCGGAAGAATTACCGGGATTGCCACCAAAGAGGGAGATTGACTTTGTAATTGAGGTATTGCCGGGTACTCAACCCATCTCAAAGTCACCATATCGGATGGCCCCGACTGAATTGCAAGAATTGAGGATTCAATTGCAAGGATTGCTAGAAAAAGGATTTGTACAATCTAGTTCATCTCCTTGGGGAGCCCCAGTTTTGTTCATGAAGAAGAAAGATAGCACCTTGAGACTATGTATCGATTATCGAGGGTTGAGTCATGTGACTGTTAAGAACAAATATCCCTTGCCATTGATAGATGAGCTATTTGATCAATTACAAGGAGCTAAAGTTTATTCGAAGTTTGATTTGAGGCAGGGTTACTATCAGCTTCGCATCAAGAAGGAAGATGTGCCTAAGTCAGCTTTTAGGACAAGGTACGGGCATTATGAATTTGTTGTAATGCCCTTTGGACTAACGAATGCTCCTGCTGCCTTTATGGACTTGATGCATAGGGTGTTCCAACCTTACTTGGATTAATTCATGGTGATATTCATCGATGATATCTTGGTGTATTCCAAGATAGAGGATGAACATGAGAAACATTTACATATGGTGTTACAGAAGTTGAGAGAACATCAGTTGTATGCCAAGTTTAGCAAATGCGAGTTTTGGCTTCAACAAGTTTCCTTTTTAGGGCATATAATCTCCCAAGCAGGGATAGCGGTAGATCCCTCGAAGATTGAAGTGGTGCAGTCGTAGAAGAGACCCAAGAATGTTACAGAGGTGCGCAGTTCTCTTGGATTAGCCGGGTACTATAGGAGGTTCGTGAAAGATTTCTCAAAGATTGCAGGACCTCTTACAAGATTGACACAAAAGAAGGTAGGCTTCAAATGGGACGGTAAGTGTGGAAATAGCTTCCAAGAGTTGAAGAAGAGATTAACAACCGCTCCTATCTTAGCATTGCCGGAGGGAAGTCAAGGGTTTGTCATTTACAGTGATGCTTCAAAGGAGGGATTAGGATGTGTGTTAATGCAAAATGGTCAAGTCATTGCTTATGCCTCTCGAAAGTTGAAGCCCTATGAGATGAATTACCCCACACATGATTTAGAGTTGGCGGCGATAGTATTCGCATTGAAGAAGTGGAGACATTATTTATGGGGAAGCAAGTTCGAGATTTTCACCGACCACAAAAGCTTGAAATATTTATTTTCTCAAAAAGAGTTGAACATGAGGCAAAGGAGATGGATGGAACTCTTGGAGGACTACAATTGCACTATCAACTATGTGCCTGAAAAAGCTAATGTGGTGGCAGATGCATTGAGCCGAAAGGCAAGCTTGGCGAAGTTAGGGGTAAACGCTCATCTGATGATTCAATCATCATTTCTATTTCAAATCAAGGAAGCTCAACAACAAGATCCACAATTTTTGAAGATAAAAGAAGACAATCCGGATTTCAAACAACAAGATAGATTGTGGAGATTTCGTAATCGAGTTTGTATACCAAATGATCCAGAATTGAAGAAGAAGATACTTGAGGAATCTCATAACACGAGGTATACAATACATCCTGGAGGAACAAAAATGTACCGAGATTTGAGACAATTCTATTGGTGGAACAACATGAAGCGGGAGATTGCGGAATTTGTGTCACGTTGCTTGACATGTCAAAGGGTTAAGGCAGAACATCAAAGACCCGTAGGACTTTTGCAACTTTTAGAGATTCTACAATGGAAATGGGATCACATAACAAAGGATTTCGTGACGGAGTTACCGAGGTTACCTCGAGGTTGTGATACTGTTTGGGTGATCGTGGATCGGTTGACAAAAATAGCCCATTTCATAGCAATGAATAAGACGGATAGCCTGGAGAAACGAGTTGATTTGTACATAGCTAACATTGTGAAATTGCATGGTGTACATGTGAGCATAGTGTCTGACAGGGATTTAAGGTTCACGTCGCGGTTTTGGCAAAAGTTTCAAGAGGCATTGGGAACAAAGTTGAGTTTCAGTACAGCCTACCATCCTCAAACTGATGGGCAATCCGAAAGGACCATTCAAATCTTGGAGGACATGTTACGAGCTTGTGCATTGGACTTTGGAGGAACATGGGAAAAACATTTGCCATTGGCAGAATTCGCCTACAACAACAGCTATCAAGCAACAATTGGCATGACACCTTACGAGGCCTTGTACGGACAGAAGTATAGATCTCCTCTATATTGGAGTGAGGTTGGTGAGATGAAAACCATTGATCCTACATTATTACCTGAGATGATAGAGAAAATAGAGAATGTACAATTGATCCGAAAAAGGATGCTCACCGCACAAAGTAGGCAGAAAAGTTATGCCGATAGAAGAAGAAGAGATTTAGAGTTTGAAGTGGGTGATAAGGTGTTTCTTAAATTGTCTCCTCGAAAGGGATTGATTCGGCATGGTAAGAGTGGTAAGTTAAGTCCGAGGTACGTGGAACCATTCGAGATTGTGAAGAAAATTAGCAAGTTAGCATACCGATTGAGTCTACCAATAAATCTTTCCGGTATACATGACGTGTTCCATATCTCGATGTTGAGGAAGTATCAACCCGACCCTTCTCATATCTTGGAGCCGGAACCCCTACAACTTCGTGAGAACCTCTCCTATGAAGAGAGGCCCGTGCGAATTTTAGATGAACAAGTACGTGAGTTGCGTAGAAAGGAGATTCCAATGGTAAAAGTATTGTGGAACAACCACGGGATTGAGGAAGCAACCTGGGAGTTACGGGATCAAATGGAGAAGCAGTATCCGAAATTATTTTCAAGGTAAGAAGAAATTGAGAGGACGCAATTCTTCTAAGGAGGGGAGGATGTAAAACCTGGCACGTGAGCTTATACGTAATTACACTAATTATAATACATTTATATCATTTCATGTGGATTAGCATCAATTAATATGCCTTAACAACATTCAACATGCATATTCATTGTTTTGCGTGCCAAAATGTTCAATTTCATGTATTATGGAGTTTCACGTGTCGTAGGCATTAATTGTACTTCAAATACGTCAAGAGTAGTAACTAATTAGTTGCAAACTAATTAAAATGGCAAACTAGTAGTACACAACATAGTTGGAGGGCACTTTTGTAATTTGGCTCACTAGATATTTGATCACCTAATTTTACTATGCTTGCCCACTCAAAACACACAATACACTCTACACACACACTAAAATCCTGCACACACACTCACACACACTCATACACGATCAAAGAGGGAAAAGAGAGGGAGAGAAGAAAAGAGGAAAAAAAGAAGAAAGAAGGAAATTTCAGCCTTGTTCCAAGCTAATTCTACATCTCTCAGCTAGTCTCAAGAGTTCTTTGGCTTTCCATTGTTTCTATACTCAAGTTTGAGGTGAGGGTTGTTTTTCAAAATGCTTTTCAAGATACATTAAGCATGGTCAATGATTATACTTGTGTTTAGAGCTTGATTGGGTGCTTACATGTGATATATATATGTATATTTGAACTTGTTGAGAGGTGTATTGAGTTGTTGAGGGTGTTGAGCTTGTGGAGCTTGGAGCTTGAACATGAATTATTGAGTGTTGTTGGTCATGGATGTGGGATGAATTTGGTTGATTTTGAAGCCTTGTATGATGCTTCATAGCCATTTAGAACTTGTTTGTATGTTGGTAGATGGATTGGTTGTGGTATAGGTGAATTGGGTAGAATTTCGGTGTTTTTTGTGCAGCTATCCGGGCGTTACAGCCCCTATCCGGTCGCCCGGATAGAGGCCTCAACGCCCGGTAGAAAGCTTCGATCCGGGCGTTACCTGCTTCTTCCGGTCGACCTGATTAAGGCCTCAGCGCTCGGATGACTGACAGCTTTGTGCAGTATTTTGCGGAAGCCATATCTCATTCGTTTCACCTCTGAATTGAGTGCCGTTTGATTCTAGAGTTATCTACATTCAATAAGCTTCGATTCTAGACAAAAATCAGATTAATTGGAGTTAGGGAATGTAGTCAAATTTACCTCCTAAGTTAAGATAATGCAATAGTATCGAAAACGCTTGTATGATGAATCAACCTTCCTTATTGACTTCCACATTTCATCTTATAAGTTCTAAATGCAAGGTATTATGATTGTTGCATGTCTACATGACTATACGAATTCTAAATGTAAGATGTTGTAAGTATTTACACGTTTATATACTGGAATATGTTAAAGATTGGTAGTATGATTATGTGATCGGAGGTAACCTACTTTGTTGCCTCCTTTACCTGTTGATGCATATATCTTGCTTGTCATGATAATGATTGCATGCACGATGGTTGCAACCACAATTATGGGTATGGTAGCGTTCGTTTCCCCTGGGTAGCAACGGGCTACTAGTAGGTCTCGACTACCATACTCCCCGGTGATTATCCGGATATCACCTAATGTTTGGAGTTGGAGAAAAATAATGATGATGATTGATTCAAGGCCGGCCAACTACAACAACTGCAAGGAAAAATTGTATCTTTTGATATATGGTAAACCTACATTCGCTTGGGCCCTTGAGGACCTCGGAGGGTAGAGTGACGTGTTATGGCTTGTCTATTGATTCTTGTACTTAATTGCACTGATGCATATCAGGTTTTCATGAAAGGTTTTTCAAATGTTGAATTGTTTGCAAAAACCACCGGAGACCATTAACCCTCACTAAGCTAAGTGTAGCTCATCCCTTTATATGACAATTTTTTAGGTGAGGCCGAGGTTGAGCCTGTGCTAGGGACTCAGGTTGAAGGCGATGCTTATTTGTGTGATGAGACGGACTTTTGCTTGCTATGATTCTAGTTGCTTGTAGATGGTTAAGCATATGTATTGAACTATGTTATAATTTGTACAACTTTAGGTGTTGTAATATTCTTTTGGATAATGGATTGTAAATCTTATTAATAGACTATTCTTTTGAGGCCTTGTGGGCATTGACGATTGAGGCATGCCGGAGGGTTGAATGTAGGCCTTGTTTATATGAATGATCAAGTTAATGAATGTTAGTGCCAATAGTTTTGGGGCACTGTTTTTTAAGTTACTTGTGGTTATTATTTATGTTTAGGTCACGAACGAATGATTGTACAGGTTATTTATCTAGTCCACGTCATGTTTTGGCCTTGTCTTGGCAACGAGTTCAGGGTCGGGGCGTGACAGTGCGTATTTTCGGTGCCCAAAATCGAACGTTTTCATCATTTTTGGGACACTATTCTTCTTTTGCGCTGTTTTTCTGTCCCGGATCGGACGTCGTGAACCGCGAAAAGGACAACAACCTAATCCATCACATTTCTATTACCAAATCCTATGGCACCTTGGTCAAGACAACTTTGTTTCACGAAGAGGCTGGGCCCGCAAACCAAGGGCATGGGACCAGGTCTCCGTCGCTCCGGTGCCCATAACTTTTGATCTGTAAGGATTTACACGGTGCACAACATACCGTTGAAAAGCTCTTCGAGAGTTGTACGATGGTGGTAGCAAGCCTGCTCAGTGACGCCTATTTTCGGAGCCCAAAATCGAACATTTTCATCAGTTTCGGGACACTTTTCTTCTTTTACCCTATTTTTTTTGTCCCGGATCGTACGTTGTGAGCCGCGAAAAGGACGACAACCTAATCCATCTCATTTCTATTATCGAATCCCACGGCACCTTGGGCAAGACAACTTCACTTCACGTAGAGGCTGGGCTCGTAAACCGAGGGCGTGGGGCTTGGGACTAGGTCTTCGTCGTTCCGGTTCCCATAACTTTTGATCCGTAAGGAGTTACGCGGCGCACAACATACCATTGGAAAGAAATCCGAGAGCTTTACGATGGGGGCAACAGGCCTGCTCAGCTGTACCTAATTTTGTTGCCCAAAATCGAACGTCTTTATCAGTTTCGGGACACTTATTCTTTTGTGCTGTTTTTCCATCCCGGATCGTACGTCGTGGGCCGCGAAAAGGATGACAACCTAATCCATCATATTTCTATTACCGAATCCCATGACACCTTGGAAAAGACAACTTCTGTCACGCCCCAACCCGACCTATAGAGGTTAGACTAAGGTTTGATATAAACATTCAAGTCATTCACGTACTTAATCGTTCATGAAGGTTTAATACTTAACGTTTAGCCTAAACTCCACAAATTCTCCAGAAAGTCGACAGCATAACGGCTGTAATTGGGCTCTTTAATTTGACCTAATTCTCTAGACACCTCAAAATTTCCAATCTCAATTTCATTTCCAACTAAGATTACTATTTCTCACCCATCGAAACACCTACTAGTTATCTCGAAGTCTCGTTTGACTAATAACCTAGCATGATACTATATCTCGTTTGTTTGTTAATCCTTGTTACAAAAGTACCTGTTGATCTTAGCTTAACAATGAGTACCTACTTAAGATTGGATAGATTCATTTTACTTAATCCTTTACCTTATACTTCGTAAGTTTGTGATAGATACTAACCAATAGCAATAGCAAAAACGACCATAAGAGTATCTAACTAGTTATGATCAGTACAAGTCAAAATTAGACTCCAAATTACAACGGGGGTCATTTATAATACAACAACAAGCAACATAAGAAATAGTCTTCAAGCAATACATTGTTCACAAAATGGCCATAGTCAAGTAAGGCACATAGGGCAAGCAATCATTCCAAGGAGTCATCAATAGGCACGTTGTCCTCGGGTACCCGTTCCTGGTCTTCTTCACCTGAGATGATAAAAGAGGGTGAGTCCTTATGAACTCAGCGAGGGAGAACGAGAAATAAGTTTTGAAACTCTTTTTTCGGTACAACTTATGAAAACCCTTTTTGCAAGCATGACATATATCACAAGTAAGTTCAATGGGCATCGGAGTGACAGTGATCTGGTCCTAAGGCCCATGCCCTTGGTTTGCTGGCCCAGCCTCATCGTGAGGCAAAGTTGTCTTGCCCAAGGTGCCTTGGGATTCGGTAATAGAAATGTGATGGATTAGGTTGTCGTCATTTTTGCGGCTCACGACGTACGATCCGAGACAGAAAAACAATGCAGAAGAAGAAAAGTGTCCCGAAACTGGCGAAAACGTTCAATTTTGGGCTCCAAAAATAGGCGTAGCCGGGCAAGCATGCTGCCCCCATCGTAGAGCTCTAAGTGAGCTTTCCAACGGTATGTTGTGCGCCACATAACTCTTTACGGATCAAAAGTTATGGGCACCGAAGCGATGGAGACCTGGTCCCAAGCCCTACACCATCGGTTTGCGGGCCCAGCCTCTACGTGAAGCGAAGTTGTCTTGCCTAAGGTGACGTGGGATTCGATAATAGAAATGTGATGGATTAGGTTGTCGTCCTTTTCGCGGCTCACGACGTACGATCCGAGATGAAAAAATAATACAGAAGAAGAAAAGTGTCCCAACTGATGAAAATGTTCGATTTTGGACACCGAAAATAGGCGCAGCTAAGCAAGCTTGCTACCCCAGTCGTAGAGCTCTTAGAGAGATTTCCAACGGTCTGCTGTGCGCCACGTAACTCCTTACGGATCAAAAGTTATGGACACTGGTGTGACGGAGACTTGGTCCCAAGCCCCACGCCCTCGGTTTGTTGGCCCAGCCTCTATACGAAGCGAAGTTGTCTTGCCCAAGGTGCCACGGTATTCGATAATAGAAATGTGATGGATTAGGTTGTCGTCCTTTTTGCGGCTCACGACGTACGATCCGGGATGAAAAAATGGCAGAAAAGATGAAAAGTGTACCGAAACGGATGAAAACGTTCGATTCTGGGATCAAAAAATAAGCGCAACCTAGAAGGCTTGCTGCCCCCGTCGTAAAGCTCTCGCAGAGCTTTCCAACGGTATGCTGTGCGCCGCGTGACTCCTTACGGATGAAAAGTTATGGACACCGTAGCGACAGAGACCTGGTCCCAAGCCTCACGCCCTTGGTTTGTAGGCCCAGCCTCCACGTGAAGCGAAGTTGTCTTGCCTAAGGTGCTGTGGGATTCGGTAATAGAAATGTGATGGATTAGGTTGTTGTCCTTTTTGCATCTCACGACGTACGATACGGGACTGGAAAACAGAGCAAAAGAAGAAAAGTGTCCCGAAACTGATGAAAATGTTCAATTTTGAGCTCTAAAAATAGTTGCAGCCAAGTAGGCTTGCTGCCCCCGTCGTAGAGCTCTCAGAGAGCTTTCCAACAGTATGTTGTGCGCCACTTAAGTCCTTACGGATCAAAAGTTATAGACACCGTAGCTACGGAGACCTGGTCCCAAGCCCCACGCCCTCGGTTTGTGGGCCCAGCCTCTACGGGAAGTGCAGTTGTCTTGCCCAAGGTGCCATGGGATTCGGTAATAGAAATGTGATGGATTAGGTTGTTGTCCTTTTCGCAGATCACGACGTACGATTCAAGACGAAAAAATAGCGCAGAAGAAGAAAAATATCCAAAAACTGATAAAAACGTTCGATTTTGGAGACCAAAAATTGGCGCAGGAAAGTAGGCTTGCTGCCCTTGTCGTAGAGCTCTCGAAAAGCTTTCCAACGGTATGCTGTGCGCCGCGTAACTCCTTACGGATTAAAAGTTATGGGCACCGGAGCGATAGAGACCTGGTCCCAAGCCCTACAACCTCGGTTTACGGGCCCCAGCCTCTACGTGAAGCGAAGTTGTCTTGCCCAAGGTGACTTGGGATTTGGTAATAGAAATGTGTTGGATTAGGTTGTCATCATTTTTGCGGCTCACAACGTACGATCTGGGAAGGAAAAACAACGCAAAAGAAAAAAAGTCTTCTGAAACTGATGAAAACATTCGGTTTTGGGCTCCAATAACAGGTGTAGCCAAGCAGGCTTCCTACCCCAGTCGTAGAGCTCTCAGAGAGCTTTCTAGCTGTATGTTGTGCGTGGCGTAAATCCTTACGAATCAAAAGTTATGGGCACCAGAGCGATGGAGACCTGGTCCCAAGCCCCATGCCCTCGGTTTGCGGGCCCAGCCTCTACGTGAGGCGAAGTTGTCTTGCCCAAGGTGCCACGGCATTCGGTAATAGAAATATGATGGATTCGGTTGTCTACCTTTTCGCGGCTCACGACGTACGATCCGGGATAAAAAAAACAGCGCAGAAGAAGAAAAGTGTCCTGAAACTAATGAAAACATTCAATTTTAGGCTGTAAAAATAGGCGCAGTCAAGCAAGCTTGCTGCCCCAGTCATACAGCTCTCGGAGAGCTTTCCAACGGTATGCTGTGTACCGCGTAATTCCTTACGAGTCAAAAGTTATTGGCTCCGAAGCGACGGAGACCTAGTCCCAAGCCCCACGCCCTCGGTATGCAGGCCCAGCCTCTACGTGAGGCAAAGTTTTCTTGCCTAAGGTGCCACGGCATTCAGTAATAGAAATATGATGGATTGGGTTGTCGTCCTTTTTGCGGCTCACGATGTACGATCCAGGACGGAAAAACAAAGCAAAAGAAGAAAAATATCCCGAAACTGAAGAAAACGTTCAATTTTGGGCTCTAAAAACAGGCACAACTGAGCAGGCCTGCTGTCCCCATCGTAGAGCACTAAGTGAGATTTCCAACGGCATGTTGTGTGCCGCGTAACTCCTTACGGATCAAAAGTTATGGGCACCGGAACGACGGAGACTTGGTCCCAAGCCCCACAGCCTCGATTTGTGGGCCCAGCCACTACGTGAGGCGAAGTTGTCTTGCCCAAGCTATCATGTAATTCGGTAATAGAAATGTGATAGATTAGGTTGGCGTCCTTTTCGACGCTCACGACATACGTTCCGGGGTGAAAAAACAGCGCAGAAGAAGAAAAGTGTCTGAAAACTGATGAAAACATTCGAATTTGGGCTCCGAAAATAGGCGTAGCAATGCTGGCTTACTGTCCCCGTCGTAGAGCTCTCGGAGAGCTTTCTAACGGTATGTTGTGCGTCGCGTAATTACTTACGGATCAAAAGTTATGGGCACCAGAGCGACGAAGACCTGGTCCCAAGCCTCACGCCTTCGGTTTTCGGGCCCAGCCTCTACGTGAGGCGAAGTTGTCTTGCCCAAGGTGTCGTGGGATTCAGTAACAGAAATGTGATGGATTAGGTTGTCG
This sequence comes from Ehretia macrophylla, assembly GCA_037974665.1. Lineage (NCBI taxonomy): Eukaryota > Viridiplantae > Streptophyta > Magnoliopsida > Boraginales > Ehretiaceae > Ehretia > Ehretia macrophylla. Next base: position 39,025,292 of record CM075775.1, read on the forward strand.
TCCTTTTCGCGGCTCATGATGTACGATCCGAGACGGAAAAGCAGCGCAGAAGAAGAAAAGTTTTCCAAAATTGTTGAAAACGTTCGATTTTGGCATCCTAAAATAGGCGCAGCTAAGCACGCTCACTGCCTCCATTGTAGAGCTCCCGAAAAGCTTTCCAAGGATATGCTGTGCGCCGCGTAACTCCTTACGGATCAAAAGTTATGGGCACCAGAGCGACGGAGACCTGGTCCCAAGCCCCACGCCCTCGGTTTGCGGGCCTAGCCTTTACTTGGGGCGAAGTTGTCTTGCCCATGGTGCCGCGACATTCGTTAATAGAAATATGATGGATTAGGTTATCGTACTTTTCGCGGCTCACGACGTACGATTTGGGATGAAAAAACAGCGCAAAAGAAGAAAAGTGTCCCGAAACTAATGGAAATGTTCAATTTTGGGCTCCAAAAATAGGCGCAGCCAAGCATGCTTGCTGCACCCATCGTAGAGCTCTCAGAGAGCTTTCCAACGGTATGTTGTGCGCCGCGTAACTCTTTACGGATCAAAAGTTATGGGTACCAGAGCGAAGGAGACCTAGTCCCAAGCCCCACGGCTTCGGTTTACGGGCCCAGCCTCTACGTGAAGCGAAGTTGTCTTGCCCAAGGTGACTTGGGATCTGGTAATATAAATATCATGAATTATGTTGTCGTCCTTTTCGCAGCTCACGACGTACGATCTGGGACGAAAAAACAGCGCAAAAGAAGAAAAATGTCTCAAAACTAATGAAAACATTCGATTTTGGGCTCCAAAATAGGCGCAGCCAAGCAGGCTTGCTGCCCCCGTCGTAGAGCTCTCAGAGAGCATTCTAACGGTATGCTGTGCGTCGTGTAACTCTTTACGGATCAAAAGTTATGGACAACGGAACGACGGACACCTGGTCCCAAGCCCCACGCCCTCAGTTTGCGAGCCCAGCCTCTACGTGAAGCGAAGTTCTCTTGCCCAAGGTGCTATGGGATTCGGTAATAGAAATGTGATGGATTAGGTTGTCGTCCTTTTCGCGTTCAAGACGTACGATTCGGGAAGGAAAAATAGTGCAGAAGAAGAAAAATTTTCCAAAACTGATGAAAATGTTTGATTTTGTGAACCGAAAACACACGCAGCCATGCAAGATTGCTACCCCCGACGTAGAGCTCTCAAAGAGCTTTCCAACGGTATGCTATGCTCCGCGTAACTCCTTACGGATCAAAAGTTATAGACACCGGAGCGACGGAGACCTTGTCCCAAGCCCCACGCCCTCGGTTTGAAGGCCCGACCTCTACGTGAAGCAAATTTGTCTTGCCCAAGCTGCCGTGGGATTCGGTAATAGAAATGTGATGGATTAGGTTGTCGTCCTTCTCGCAGCTCACGACATACGATCCGGGACGAAAAAATAGCACAGAAGAAGAAAAGTATCCCGAAACTGATGAAAACGTTCGATTTTGGGCTTAGAGAATAGAAGCAACCCAGCAGGCTTGCTTGCCCCGTCGTAGAGCTCTTAGAGAGCTTTTCAACAGTGTGTTGTGTGCCGCGTAACTTCGTACGGATCAAAAGTTATGGGCACCAGAGCGACAGTGACCTGGTCCCAAGCCCCACGGCCTCGGTTTGTGGGCCCAGCCTCTACGTGAGGCGAAGTAGGCTTGCCCAAGGTGACGTACGATCCGGGATTGAAAAATAACGCAGAAGAAGAAAAGTGTCCCAAAACTGATGAAAACGTTCGATTTAGGGCTCCAAAAACAGACGCAGCCAAGCATGATTGCTACCGCCATCGTAGAGCTCTCAGAGAGCTTTCCAACGGTATGCTATGTACCGCGTAACTCCTTACGGACCAAAAGTAATGGACATCGGAGTGATAGAGACCTGGTCCCAAGCCCTACGCCCTCAGTTTGCAGGCCCAGCCTCTATGTGAAGCGAAGTTGTCTTGCCCAAGGTGCCGTGGGATTCGGTAATATAAATGTGATGTATTAGGTTGTCATCCTTTTCGCGGCTCATGACGTATTATCCGGGATAAAAAAATAGCGCAAAAGAAGAAAAGTGTCCCGAAACTAATGAAAACGTTCGATTCTGGGTTCAGAAAATAGACACTGCTTAGCAGGCTTGCTACTCCTGTAGTAGAGTTCTCGAAGAGCTTTCCAACGTTGTTCTGTGCGCCGCGTAACTCCTTATGGATCAAAAGCTATGGGCACCGGAGCGACGGAGACTTGGTCCCAAGCCCCACGTCCTCGGTTTGCAGGCCCAGCCTCTACATGTGGCGAAGTTGTCTTGCCCAATGGGACGTGGAATTCGGTAATAGAAATGTGATGGATTAGGCTGTCGTCCTTTTCGAGGCTTACGACGTACGATCCGGGATGAAAAAATAGCGCAAAAGAAGAAAAGTGTCTCGAAACTAAAGAAAATGTTTAAATTTTGAGCTCCGAAAATAGGTGTAGCCGAGCAGGCTTGCTGACCCCATAGTAGAGCTCTCAGAGAGCTTTCTAACGGTATGCTGTGTACCGTGTAACTCCTTACGGATCAAAAGTTATGGGGACCGGAGCAAAGGAGACCTGGTCCCAAGCCCCACTCGCTCGGTATGCGGGCCCAGCTACTACATGAGGCAAAGTTGTCTTGCCTAAGTTACCATGGAATTTGGTAATAGAAATGTGATGGATTAGGTTGTTGTCCTTTTTGCGGCTCACGACGTACGATCCGGGACAGAAAAACAGCACAGAAGAAGAAAAGTGTCCCGAAACTGATGAAAACATTCGAATTTGGGCTCTGAAAATAGTCGTAACAATGCTGGCTTGCTGCCCCCATTGTAGAGCTCTCCGAGAGTTTTCTAACGGTATGCTGTGCGCCGCATAATTCTTTACGAATCAAAAGTTATGGGCACCGGGGCGACGGAGACCTGGTCCCAAGCCCCACGCCTTCGGTTTGTGGGCCCAGCCTCTACGTGAGGCAAAGTTGTCTTGTTCAAGATGCCGTGGGATTTGGTAATAGAAATGTGATGGATTAGGTCGTCGTCCTTTACGCGGCTCACGACGTGTGATCAGGGACGAAAAAACAGCGTAGTAGAAGAAAACTGTCCGAAATTGTTGAAAATGTTCGATTTTGGCCTCCTAAAATCGGCGCAGCTGAGCAACCTCGCTACGCCCATCGTAGAGCTCCCGAAAAGCTTTCCAATGATATGTTGTACGCCGAGTAACGCCTTACAGATCAAAAGTTATAGGCACTGGAGCAACGGAGACCTGGTCCCAAGTCCCACGCCCTCGGTTTGCGGGCCCAGCCTCTACGTGTGGCGAAGTTGTCTTGCCCATGGTGCCGCAGCATTCGTTAATAGAAATATGATGGATTAGGTTGTCGCCTTTTTCGCCGCTCACGACATACGATCTGAAACGGAAAAATAGCGAAGAATAAGAAAAATGTCCCGATACTGATGAAAACGTTCAATTTTGGGCTCCAAAAATAGGCGCAGCCAAGCAAGCTTGCTGCACCCATCCTAGAGCTCTCAGAGAGCTTTCCAACGGTATGCTGTGCGCCGCGTAACTCCTTACAGATCAAAAGTTATGGGCACCAGAGCGAAGGAGACCTGGTACCAAGCCCCACGGCTTCGGTTTGCAGGCCCAGCCTCTACATGAAGTGAAGTTATCTTGCCCAAGGTGGCTTGGGATCTGGTAATAGAAATGTGATGGATTATGTTGTTGTCCTTTTCGCGGCTTACGACGTACAATCCGGGACGGAAAAACAGCGCAGAAGAAGAAAAGTATCCCGAAACGGATGAAAATGTTCGATTTTGGCCTTAGAAAATAGGCGCAACTGAACATGCTTGCTTCCCCTATCGTAGAGCTCTCGGAGAGCTTTCCAACGGTATGTTGTGCGCCGCGTAATTCGTTACGAATCAAAAGTTATTGGCTCCGGAGCGACGGAAACCTAGTCCCAAACCCCACGTCCTCGGTTTGCTGGCCCAACCTCTACATGAGGCGAAGTTGTCTTGCCCAAGGTGTCGTGGCATTCGGTATATGATGGATTAGGTTGTCATCCTTTTTGCGGCTCACGACATACGATCCGGGAAGGAAAAACAGCGCAGAAGAAGAAAAGTATCCTGAAACGGATGAAAATATTCGATTTTCGGCTCCAAAAATAGGTGCAGCCGAGCAGGCTTGCTGCTCCCATCGTAGAGCTCTAAGTGAGCTTTCCAATGGTATGCTGTGCGTCACGTAACTCTTTATGGATCAAAAGTTATGGGCACCGGAGCGACGGAGACCTGGTCCTAAGCCCCACGGCCTCGGTTTGCGGGCCCAGCCACTACACGAGGCGAAGTTGTCTTGCCCAAGCTGCCGTGGAATTCGGTAATAGAAATGTGATGGATTAGGTTGTCGTCCTTTTCGCGGCTCACGACATACGATCCGGGATAGAAAAACAGCGCAGAAGAAGAAAAGTATCCCGAAACTGATGAAAACATTTGAATTTGGGCTCCGAAAACAGGCACAACAGCACTGGCTTGCTGCCCCAGTCGTAGAGCTCTCGGAGAGCTTTCCAACGGTATGCTGTACGCCGCGTAATTCCTTACCGATCAAAAGTTATGGGCACCAGAGCGACGGAGACCTGGTCCCAAGCCCTACACCTTCGGTTTGCGGGCCCATCCTCTACGTGAGGCGAAGTTGTCTTGCCCAAGGTGCCGTGAGATTCGATAATATAAATGTGATGGATTAGGTTGTCGTCCTTTTCGCGGCTCACGACGTATGATCCGGGACAAAAAAATAGCACAGAAGAAGAGAAGTGTTCTAAAATTGATGAAAATGTTCAATTTAGGGGTCCTAAAATAGGCGCACCAGAGCAAGCTCGCTGCCCCCGTCGTAGAGCTCCCGAAAAGCTTTCCAACGATATGTTGTGTGCCGTGTAACTCCTTACGGATCAAAAGTTATGGGCACCGGAACGACGGAGACCTGGTCCCAAGCCCTACGCCCTCGGTTTGTGGGCCCAGCCTCTACGTGAGGCGAAGTTGTCTTGCCCATGGTAACACGGCATTCATTAATAGAAATATGATGGATTAGATTGTCGTCATTTTCGCGGCTCACGACGTACGATCTGGGACGAAAAAACTGCGCAGAAGAAGAAAAGTATCCCAAAATTGATGAAAACGTTCAATTTTGGGCTCCAAAAATAGGCGCAGCCAAGCAAGCTTGCTGCACCCGTCGTAGAGCTCTCGGAGAGCTTTTCAACGGTATGTTGTGCGTCGTGTAACTCCTTATGGATCAAAAGTTATGGCCACCGGAGCCAAGGAGACCTGGTCCCAAGCCCCACGGCTTCGATTTGCGGGGCCAGCCTCTACATGAAGCGAAGTTGTCTTGCTCAAGGTGACTTGGGATCTAGTAATAGAAATATCATAGATTATGTTGTCGTCCTTTTCGTGGCTCACGACGTACGATCTGGGACGGAGAAACATGGCAAAAGAAGAAAAGTGTCTCAAAACTGATAAAAACGTTCGATTTTGGGCTCCAAAACAGGCGCAGCCGAGCAGGCTTGCTGCCCCTGTCATAGAGCTCTCAGAGAGCATTCTAACGGTATGCTGTGCGCCGTGTAACTCCTTGCGGATCAATAGTTATGGACACCAGAGCGACGGACACCTGGTCCCAAGCCCCACGCCTTCGGTTTGCGGGCCCAGCCTCTACGTGAAGCGAAGTTCTCTTGCCCAAGGTGCCGTGGGATTCGGTAATAGAAATGTGATGGATTAGGTTGTCGCCCTTTTCGCATTCAAGACGTACGATCCCGGACGGAAAAACAGTGCAGAAGAAGAAAACTGTCCCAAAATTGAAAAAAACTTTCGATTTTGGGATCCAAAAACACGCGCAACCATGCAAGATTGCTGCCCCCAACGTAGAGCTCTTAGAAAGCTTTCCAACGGTATGCTGTGTGCTGTGTAACTCCTTATGGATCAAAAGTTATAGACACCGGAGCGACGGAGACCTGGTCCGTAGCCCCACACCCTCGGTTTGCGAGCTCGGCCTCTACGTGAAGCAAAGTTGTCTTGCCCAAGCTGCCGTGGGATTCGGTAATAGAAATGTGATGGATTAGGTAGTCGTCCTTCTTGCGGCTCACGACGTACGATCTGGGACAGAAAAATAGCACAGAAGAAGAAAATTGTCCCGAAACTGATGAAAACGTTAGATTTTGGGCTCAAAGAATAGGCGCAACCAAGCAGGCTTGCTTGCCCCCGTCGTAGAACTCTCGGAGAGCTTTCCAATGGTGTGCTGTGCGCCACGTAACTCCTTACGAATCAAAAGTTATGAGCACCGGAGCGACGGAGACCGGGTCCCAAGCCCTACGGCCTCGGTTTGTAGTCCCAGCCTCTACGTGAGTTGAAGTAGTCTTGCCCAAGGTGACATGGGATTCGGTAATAGAAATGTGATGGATTAGGCTGTCGTCATTTTCGCGGCTCACGACGTACGATCCGGGATGGAAAAACAGCGCAGAAGAATAAAAGTGTCCCAAAACTGATAAAAACGTTAAATTTAGGGCACCGAAAACAGGCGCAGCCAAGCATGCTTGCTGCCCCCGACGTAGAGCTCTTAGAGAGCTTTTCAACTGTATGCTATGTGTCGCGTAACTCCTTACGGATCAAAAGTAATGGACAACGGAGCGACGGAGACCAGGTCCCAAGCCCCACGCCCTCGGTTTGTAGGCCCAGCCTCTACGTGAAGCGAAGTTGTCTTGCCCAAGGTTGTCACGCCCCAACCCGGCTTATAGAGGTTAGACTAGGGAGTGATTTAACATTCAAGTCATATCACATACTTAACCATTTATGAAGATTTAACACTTAACGTTTTGGCCTAAAATCTAAAATTTTCCAGAAAACCGGCAGCATAACGGCTGTAATTGGGCTCTTTGGTTTGACCTAATTCTCTAAACGCCTCAAAATTTACCATCTCAAATTCATTTTCAACTAAGATTACTATTTATCATCAATTGAAACGCCTACTAACTATCTCGATGTTACGTTTGATTAATAACCTAGCATGATACTATGTCTCGTTTGTTTGTTAAACCTCGTTACAAAAATACCTGTTGATCTTAGCTTAATAGCGAGTACCTGCTTAAGATTTGGTTGGTTCATTTTACTTAGCCCTTACCTAATACTTCATAATCCTATTATAGGTACTAGCAGTAATAATAGCAAAATGACCATAGTAGTGTCTAGTGTCTGCCTAGTAAATATCAGTACAACCCAAAATTAGACCCCAAATTACAACAGGGGTCTTTTTCATTACAAACATTGAGCAACATAAAAAGAAATAGTCTTCAAGTAGCATAGTTCACAAATAGCCATAACCACGCAAAGCACATAGGACAGGCAATCACTCCAAGGAATCATCGTTAGGCACATTGTCCTCAGGTACCTGTTCTTGATCTTCTTCACCTGATATGATAAAAGAGGGTGAGTCCTTATGAACTCAACGAGGGGGAACGAGAAATAGGTTTTGAAACTCATTTTCCGGTTCAACTTATGAAAATCCTTTTGCAAGCATGAATATAACACAATTAAGTACATAACAATAATATAAAGTAAATGAACACAATTACCAGTCTTTCCTTCCCGAGGTCCTCTAGAAACCAAGCGAGAGTACTTATACATATAAAAAAAGGATACGGTGAGCTTTTGCTCTTAGTTGTTACGGCCGACTTCAAATCATCCCCTTAACACGCCAAGTGGGTGTACTCCGGATGTACCCCGAAATCCTACAACCCAACTCTCCGAGGAAGTCTAGCCCTCAAGCAAGAGAGGGAATTGGACAATGGTAGTCACGGTTGCACCGGCAAGCCCGATGCCGCCCGGTGTGCGTGAACGCTACCACGCCAGAATGAAAGGTTGCAACCTTGTATGCAATGCACATTTATGACATTTAATATATCATATTAGGAGGACAACAAAGTAGGTTGCCTCCGGACAGTCATAAGATTGCACATTGACAAGTAAACAAGCGAGGCACGAATAGACAAGTAATTTCACTTGAAAAGCATATGGAGTTATATGAACATTAAACGGGCAGCCATGTAACGCACGTAAATCAAGTCATATAACTCAATTCAAAGTCCACGTAATCAAATAATAAGATTATTTAACATGCAACAACATCTACGTGGGCTCGGATGCAAGAAAGGCCTATTTGTCAACATGCAACGATCGAAATCACGTTTAGGGCTATAAGGGCAACTACGGGCAGCCTACTAAACATATAATTACACCCAATATTCAAAGGATCAACACTTAGCATGTTTACCGAGTTGCTAGGGTTTCAATTTCATGCTAACCCGTGCGATTAAGCCCCAAGTCCATTCAAAATCAATCTCAAGCCAAGAATCAATTAATCCAAACATCCCCAAGTACTCAAAACAGTCCACACAACATCCCAATACCACAATCCAAAGCAATTAATACCACAAGAGAAGTTACAACAAATTTCTAAGCATATAACTAAGTGAAACCCTCACTGCAATAGGATCTTCTCTCACAATACATAAGTCAAGCAAACAATCTCCAATTTCAGTAAATAAAATTTCAAATTAAAGCTTAAGAAGTGAACTAAAATCAGAAACAAACCTTGCATCATTTGGAGTTCGGGTTCAATAGTTATAGCCAAAACAGTGGAACTGCACAAAACTGTCCAGATTTGCACACATTTCAATACTTGTCATTTTTGAGGTCTTAGGGTCAAATTTAGCCTTAGTCCATTTCTGACAAAAATGTCCATAACTGAAAAATATAGTAGCACAGAAAATTTCATGCATTTGGGACATCATTTACTAAGTCAAAACTGGTTCGTTCCACAAGGTCAGTGCATCTGCCAAAACCTGCTTCATTTTTCCAGACTTCCAGATTTTGACACATTTTAATGATTTGCCATTTTGAGGACCATAGAATCAAAATTAAGTTTGACCTATTTCTGTGAAAAAATAGTTACCTACCAATTTTCATGCATTTTCAACATCATTTGCCTAGCCAAACTCACCTTGTAATAATAAGACAGAGAGCTGTCACCAAACCTCATTTCATCTATCATCATCCTCAAGCCAAAATCTTGCCATGCATGGTTGTAAAAGCTTATGAACACACATATAGCTCAAGTACAGAAGCAAAGACATACATTTAAGAACATGCATGTGGATTTTTGAAGGATTTTCAAGAAGTTTTAGCCCTCACCTTAGCAAATCAACAAGAAGACACACAAAACTTGTTGAAGCACAAATTTGTTCTTCTTCCTTGCTTAGCCAAGACACCACCCAATTTCTCTCTATTTTTCCTAGCTTAGTGATCAAGTTCTTAGTAGATGCATGTGGTTAGAACAAGAAGAAAATAAATGGAAGCTAGTAGACTCACCTAGGCCGAAATGGTGACTCAAAGAGCATGCATGTGTGTTTCTTGCATCCTAGCTCGTTTAATTGAATTTCTTAGCTTCTAGCTTGCCTTGATGAACCATGGAATGATGAAGATGAGCTATGGGGTGTATGAACTCAGCCAAAACCGAGATTGAGAGAGAAGAATGAGAGGGAGAGAGAGAAATGTGAGGAGAGTGAGAGAAATGAGAGAAAATAGAAGCTTTTGCTACTGTTGATTCAAATGTTGGCCTTGGGCATGCAAAAAATCAGATTTGTGTCTCCAAGAAGCACAATTTGAATCATCCTAGCATGGGCAAGGAAGCATTGTCGAGATTTGGAAGCTTTTGGGAGGTTTTTGAGATAATTTCTTTATGCATTTGTGTCATAGGATTGTCATAAGTTGTCTAGAATTAAATTGAATTGAGCAAGCAAGCACAAAACTCATGTGGTGGTCGGCCAAGGCAATAAAAAATCTGATTCTTTGTCATCTTTTGAGCATTATTTAATTGTGTGTTGAAAGTGCAAAAAGAATAAAGAATAAAGAATAAGGAATGTCTAGCTTTTTGTGATATTTTGTCTTCTAGTTAGTTGAATAAGTAGTTTAATAATAGTTAGTGGATTTTGTAGGATTAATTAATGACCTAGTGCTTCGTTCAAGATGCTTTCTTGATTAGCATGAGGGCACGCTTTCTTAGGTCTAGGGCACGCACTACGAGGTAGGACACGAACTACGAGACAAATGCTCGTTTTCCTAGTAAATGCACGCAACCCTAAATGAATGCACGTAATTCAATGCATGGCACACAAAACGACACAATTCTTAAACCTGGGTCAAGGCACGCAAATCTAGATTATGGCACACGAAACGAGGTATCGCACACAAATCGTGGTCTCGCACGTAATTCAAGGTCAGGACACGTATATCTAGGTATGCAGTATATCAAGGATTAGGGCACACAATTCTAAGTCAAGGCACGTATGACGAAGCATGCGCAAAAATAAAGACAGGACACACAATCCAAGATCAGTCATATAATTCTAGGTCTAAGGTACGTAAATCGAGGTAACACACGTTATTCGGGGTCGGGCCTCACATCCTCCCCTCCTTAAAAGAATTTCATCCCGAAATTCATTCCTACTTGTTGATTTCATTTAAACAGGTTTTGACCTTTGTTATTGTCCCATTCCGTTTTGTCCCACGTTCTGTGATCTCTCTTACCACAACCAATTCACTTCCTACGTTTCTCCAATCATTTCATTCGGTGTGACCTCTACATTTACAGTTCTTTCCTTTGAACGACTCTATTCCTTCCATTTGATCTTAAGGTCAAGTTCATTAGCTAAGGTTAGAGTCTTCAAACATAGTCATCAAAGTTGCATCGGTATTCTGACTATATAACTATAATTCCAAAATCATGACTCATGTTGTATCAATCTCGCATTCATACCTCAAAAGGAATATCACAATAATACCATGATCCTATGGTGACATATACCAATTTCAAGATGATAGGTCTATATCCGATTTATATATCCTACCAACTAGTTTCAAAATTGTTAACACGTAGGACCTACACATGTTATGGATCATTTCTACAATACGACCCTATCTTCAAGAAGAACTCACCAAACAACTAATCCATCTCAAATCGTCATCTATCGACAATATCATAATCCTTTTTATCTCATAAGTACATTAGATTAACAAATCTTCTAGTGACTAGTCTCCAAGTTACAGGCTCCTATTCACTAACCTCATTTCCCAGTTCCGTTAACCTTTACGCTCGTAATCAAGGAGAAAGACCGTTGAGATTCGTTAAACTCAAACTCTAAGGTTTATTAGGTACCACCAACAAATTGCCATTGAAATTGCATGGGCAAACCGATCATGTTGCACTGGTTCAACTCTTACAAGTAAATTCATCAACTCGTAATCCACAATTTATTTCCTTATTCAAATCTCTATCTTCAAGTCATGAAGCTTCGGAATTTCCTTTAATCTTAACCAAGGCTCCTAAGGCAAATAGTTTCAATCTCAAATAAATTTAACTCACCTCAACCCAATGTTATGTCATACTTTAGGAGACAATGGTCCTACTCACTTAGCGAACTAGTCATTCCTTTGAACACTTAATGCCCGCCAATATATCTTCAACATTAATGTTACTAAGCTAGGTTCATAGCCATGTAAGTGAGATCAATTCTCTACTAGGTTACCGGTTGTACAACAACAATCCTAGGACTATAAATGGGTACCGAAATGATCTAGCTCATAAGATACTTACCATACTAATCCAAGTAGCTTGTTACACAAAATAACTTCAAGGCTGTGTCAACATAAGAATTATAACCACAATATAATCTAATAGAACTTCAAAAGTAGTCAACGACTCATTTAACTATCACTACAAGATCCGCCCTCCATTTAACGACCACGATTCGAAGTCTACCAACGGCTAGTTTCTAGACGTGAAACGGTGCACATAATACGGTTGTCTAACAGTAGTCTCTTGGGTCATCATGACTCTAATTCATCTCTATCTTAACTATATGGAATCTTACTCTCTTCATTTACATGTTCAACTAGCTAAAAGCATCAAGTCTCATTGACCTTAGGTCCTAGGGTTCACCATGAATCATCATGCATACTCACTATTAGCTATTTAGGATTACTAATCATACCCTAACGACTCCACTTTGCAACCAGATGCTTAATATCATTTTCATGGTTTATATACCGGGCCCATCGGTATTACTTAGGGATATATGCTTCCTAACATCCTCTAGGGTATCCAAACAACGAGTGCACATATTGACTTACTTGCATAATTACAACTAAATCTGAGAGGCATCAAATTAATACCATGATTCTAAATATTACCCATATCCAACTTAGGACCTTTAGCAACGTTAGTCATCTAATGCATAATTCAATACCTTACACTTCTATTCGACCTAACATTTAGGTGTAGTCTTTCGAACACGAGTTCTAGCTACGTGAATTCCTCAATTCCAGCATCCTTATATCTTGTTATATTAAAGAATCATCAACCTTGTTAAATTCGGTCTCTAGAGTTGCCTACATGTCTTGAGGTTATCCATTGATAAGTCACTCAAATACACTATCCATGTCTCAATAATCTAACCCCTAAAAGTAACTATCGTCAACTTCCACAAATTCATCTTTTAATTTATAGGTCATGATCTCAACATTTAGTGAACTTGAAACTCGCTAGTATACACCATATCAAATTCATCAATGCTTAATTCCAATCAAGTAAGGATTCAATCGTACGAGTATATTGCTAACTTCTTAGATAGTCTATCAAGCCAATTTTAAGATGTGATAAATGGATTCAAAGAAACCTCCAAGTCAACTTCCACTATCAGCACATGAGAATATATACTACTCTACATATCCAATAGTATATTCTTATATCTAAGGAAAGTTGTATGTCCTTAACATTTATTCTTGAACCACAATGAGAAGAACGGTTTAACGGAATCAAAACTTCATAGCCATAAAATTGATAACTTAATCATAGGTATGAGTATTCCAAAGATAAGGGGATAACTTTACATCAACATTTATACATGTGCTACGCATTTTATATATGCATATCCAATAATACATACGATCCATCGAGTACCAGTGAAGATGCGAGAAATCTCTAACCGAGCCTTTCGTTCGTCCTGCACAAATTCACTTCCCTGAAAGTCCTAATCCTAACTATCTATGTGTATAAACAGTTATTCATGGTTATATAATATGCACATGTATCAAGAAAGGAGTATAAAAGCATGCATGCATTATCGAGGTCACTAACGTGTCGATGTGCATGACACATAATACATATGGTCCTCAAAAGCACATAATATTCAATGCTCAAAGCAATTAAAGCACATTAGCACACATTAACACATATAAACAAGATATCATAATTACCTTAGGGCTTCTACCCATGGTTCGAGAGTTGAACCCGACTAATGCCTAGTTACTAAACTAAGCTTTGATACCATTCTAATATAAGGTGTCACGCCCAAACCCGGCCTATAAAGGTTAGACTAGGGTGTGATCTAACATTCAAGTCATATCACATACTTAACTGTTTATGAAGATTTAACACTTAACGTTTTGGCCTAAAATCTAAAATTTTTCAAAAAATCGGTAGCATAACGGCTGTAATTGGGCTCTTTGGTTTGACCTAATTCTCTAAACGCCTCAAAATTTACCATCTCAAATTCATTTCCAACTAAGATTACTATTTATCATCAATTAAAATGCCTACTAACTATCTCGATGTTACGTTTGATTAATAACCTAGCATGATACTATGTCTCGTTTGTTTGTTAAACCTCGTTACAAAAATACCTGTTGATCTTAGCTTAATAGCGAGTACCTACTTAAGATTTGGTTGGTTCATTTTACTTAGCTCTTACCTAATACTTCATAATCCTATTATAGGTACTAGCAGTAATAATAGCAAAATGACCATAGTAGTGTCTAGTGTCTGTCTAGTAAATATCAGTACAACCCAAAATTAGACCCCAAATTACAACAGGGGTCTTTTTCATTACAAACATTGAGCAACATAAAAAGAAATAGTCTTCAAGTAGCATAGTTCACAAATAGCCATAACCACGCAAAGCACATAGGACAGGCAATCACTCCAAGGAATCATCGTTAGGCACATTGTCCTCAGGTACCTGTTCTTGATCTTCTTCACCTGATATGATAAAAGAGGGTGAGTCCTTATGAACTCAACGAGGGGGAACGAGAAATAGGTTTTGAAACTCATTTTCCGGTTCAACTTATGAAAATTCTTTTGCAAGCATGAATATAACAAAATTAAGTACATAACAATAATATAAAGTAAAGGAACACAATTACCAGTCTTTCCTCACCGAGGTCCTCTAGGAACCAAGCGAGAGTACTTATACATATAGAAAAATGATATGGTGAGCTTTTGCTCTTAGTTGTTGCGGCTGACTTCAAATCATCCCCTTAACACGCCAAGTGGGTGTACTCCGGATGTACCCTGAAATCCTACGACCCAACTCTCCGAGGAAGTCTAGCCCCCAAGCAAGAGAGGGAATTGGACAATGGTAGTCACGGTTGCACCGGCAAGCCCGATGCCGCCCGGTGTGCGTGAACGCTACCACGCCAGAATGAAAGGTTGCAGCCTTGTATGCAATGCACATTTATGACATTTAATATATCACATTAGGAGGACAACAACGTAGGTTGCCTCCGGACAGTCATAAGATTGCACATTGACAAGTAAACAAGCGAGGCACGAATAAACAAGTAATTTCACTTGAAAAACATATGGAGTTATATGAACATTAAATGGGCAGCCATGTAACGCACGTAAATCAAGTCATATAACTCAATTCAAAGTCCACGTAATCAAATAATAAGATTATTTAATATGCAACAACATCTACGTGGGCTCGGATGCAAGAAAGGCCTATTTGTCAACATGCAACGATCGAAATCACGTTTAGGGCTATAAGGAAAACTACGGGCAGCCTACTAAACATATAATTACACCCAATATTCAAAGGATCAACACTTAGCATGTTTACCTAGTTGCTAGGGTTTCCGTTTCATGCTTACCCGTGCGATTAAGCCCCAAGTCCATTCAAAATCAATCTCAAGCCAAGCATCAATTAATCCAAACATCCCCAAGTACTCAAAATAGTCCACACAACATCCCAATACCACAATCCAAAGCAATTAATACCACAAGAGAAGTTACAACAAATTTCTAAGCATATAACTAAGTGAAACCCTCACTATAATAGGATGTTTTCTCACAATCATTAAGTCAAGCAAACAATCTCCAATTTCAGTAAATAAGATGTCAAATTAAATCTTAAGAAGTGAACTAAAATTAGAAACAAACCTTGCATCATTTGGAGTTCGGGTTCAATAGTTATAGCCAAAACAGTGGAACTGCACAAAACTGTCCAGATTTAGCCTTAGTCCATTTCTGACAAAAATGTCCAGAACTGAAAAATCTAGTAGCACACAAAATTTCATGCATTTGGGACATCATTTACTAAGTCAAAACTGGTTTGTTCCACACGGTCAGTGCATCTACCAAAACCTGCTTCATTTTTCCAGACTTCCAGATTTTGACACATTTTAATGATTTGCCATTTTGAGGACCTTAGAGTCAAAATTAGCTTTGGCCTATTTCTGTGAAAAAATTTCAAAACAGGCAAAAATAGTTACCTACAAATTTTCATGCATTTTTATCATCATTTGCCTAGCCAAACTTACCTCGCAACAATAAGACAGAGAGCTGTCACCAAACCCGATTTCATCTATCATCATCCTCAAGCCAAAATCTTGCCATGCATGGTTGTAAAAGCTTATGAACACACATATAGCTCAAGTACAGAAGCAAAGACATACATTTAAGAACATGCATGTGGATTTTTGAAGGATTTTCAAGAAGTTTTAGCCATCACCTTAGCAAATCAACAAGAAGACGCACAAAACTTGATGAAGCACAAATTTGTTATTCTTCCTTGCTTAGCCAAGACACCACCCGATTTCTCTCTATTTTTCCTAGCTTAGTGATCAAGTTCTTAGTAGATGCATGTGGTTAGAACAAGAAGAAAATAAATGGAAGCTAGTAGACTCACCTAGGCCGAAATGGTGACTCAAAGAGCATGCATGCGTGTTTCTTGCATCCTAGCTCGTTTAATCGAATTTCTTAGCTTCTAGCTTGCCTTGATGAACCATGGAATGATGAATATGAGCTATGGGGTGTATGAACTCAGCCAAAACCGAGATTGAGAGAGAAGAATGAGAGGGAGAGAGAGAAATGTGAGGAGAGTGAGAGAAATGAGAGAAAATAGAAGCTTTTGCTATTGTTGATGCAAATGTTGGCCTTGGGCATGCAAAAAATCAGATTTGTGTCTCCAAGAAGCACAATTTGAATCATCCTAGAATGGGAAAGGGAGCATTGTCGAGATTTGGAAGCTTTTGGGAGGTTTTTGAGGTAATTTCTTTATGCATTTGTGTTATAGGATTGGAATAAGTGGTAGAGGATTAAAGTGAATTGAGCAAGCAAGCACAAAACTCATGTGGTGGTCGGCCAAGGCAATAAAAAATCTGATTCTTTGTCATCTTTTGAGCATTATTTAATTGTGTGTTGAAAGTGCAAAAAGAATAAAGAATAAAGAATAAGGAATGTCTAGCTTTTTGTGATATTTTGTCTTCTAGTGGGTTGAATAAGTAGTTTAATAATAGTTAGTAGATTTTGTAGGATTAATTAATGACCTAGTGCTTCGTGCAAGATGCTTTCTTGATTAGCGTGAGGGCACGCTTTCCTAGGTCTAGGGCATGCACTACGAGGTAGGACACAAACTACGAGACAAATGCACGTTTTCCAAGTAAATGCATGCAACCCTAAATGAATTCACGTAATTCAATGCATGGCACACAAAACGAACACAATTCTTAAACCTGGGTCAAGGCACGCAAATCTAGATTAGGGCACACGAAATGAGGTATTGCACGCAAATCAAGGTCTCGCGCATAATTCAAGGTCAGGACACGTATATCTAGGTATGCAGTATATCAAGGATTAGGGCACACAATTCTAAGTCAAGGCACGTATGACGAAGCATGCGCAAAAATAAAGACAGGACACACAATCCAAGATCAGTCATATAATTCTAGGTCTAAGGTACGTAAATCGAGGTAACACACGTTATTCGGGGTCGGGCCTCACATCCTCCCCTCCTTAAAAGAATTTCATCCCGAAATTCATTCCTACTTGTTGATTTCATTTAAACAGATTCTGACCTTTGTTATTGTCCCATTCCGTTTTGTCCCACGTTCTGTGATCTCTCTTACCACAACCAATTCACTTCCTACGTTTCTCCAATCATTTCATTCGGTGTGACCTCTACATTTACAGTTCTTTCCTTTGAACGACTCTATTCCTTCCATTTGATCTTAAGGTCAAGTTCATTAGCTAAGGTTAGAGTCTTCAAACATAGTCATCAAAGTTGCATCGGTATTCTGACTATATAACTATAATTCCAAAATCATGACTCATGTTGTATCAATCTCGCATTCATACCTCAAAAGGAATATCACAATAATACTATGATCCTATGGTGACATATACCAATTTCAAGATGATAGGTCTATATCCGATTTATATATCCTACTAGCTAGTTTCAAAATTGTTAACACGTAGGACCTACACATGTTACGGATCAAAAGTTATAGGCACCGGAGCGACGGAGACCTGGTCCCAAGCCCTACGGCCTCGGTTTGCGGGCCCAGCCTCTACGTGAGTTGAAGTTGTCTTGCCCAAGGTGACGTGGGATTCGGTAATAGAAATGTGATGGATTAGGTTGTCGTCATTTTCGCGGCTCATGCCGTACGATCCGGGATGAAAAAACAGCACAGAAGAATAAAAGTGTCCCAAAACTGATGAAAACGTTAAATTTAGGGCACCGAAAACAGGCGCAGCCAAGCATGCTTGCTGCCCCTGTCGTAGAGCTCTCAGAGAGCTTTTCAACTGTATGTTATGTGCCGCGTAACTCCTTACGGATCAAAAGTAATGGACACCAGAGCGACGGAGACCTAGTCCCAAGCCCCACGCCCTCGGTTTGCAGGCCCAGCCTCTACGTGAAGCGAAGTTGTCTTGCCCAAGGTGCCGTGGGATTCGGTAATAGAAATGTGATAGATTAGGTTGTCGTCGTTTTCGCGGCTCACAACGCATGATCCAAGATGAAAAAACAGCGCAAAAGAAGAAAAGTGTCCCAAAACTAATGAAAATGTTTAAATTTTGAGCTCCGAAAATAGGTGCGGCCGAGCAGGCTTGTTGCCCCCGTCATAGAGCTTTCGGAGAGCATTCCAACGGTATGCTGTGTGCCGCGTAACTCCTTACGGATCAAAAGTTATGGGCACCGGAACGACGGAGACCTAGTCCCAAGCCTCACGCCCTCGGTTTGCAGGCCCAGCCTCTATGTGAGACGAAGTTGTCTTGCCTAAGGTTCCACCTCATTCAGTAATAGAAATATGATGGATTAGACTGTCGTCCTTTTCGCGGCTCACAACGTACGATCCGGGATGAAAAAATAGTGTAGAAAAAGAAAATGTCTCGAAACTGATGAAAACGTTCAATTTTGGGCTCTAAAAACAGGAGCAGCCAAGCAGCTTTGCTGCCCCCGTCGTAGAGCTCTCGGAGAGCTTTCCAACGATATGTTGTGCACCATGTAACTCCTTACGGACCAAAAGTTATGGGCACCGGAGCAAAGGAGACCTGGTCCTTAGCCCCACGGCCTCGGTTTGCGGGTCCAGCCACTACGTGAGGTGAAGTTGTCTTGCCCAAGTTGCTGTGAAATTCGGTAATAAAAATGTGATGGATTAGGTTGTCGCTCTTTTCGCGGCTCATGACGTACGATACAGGACAGAAAAATAGCATAGAAGAAAAGTGTCCCGAAACTGATGAAAACATTCGAATTTGGGATCCGAAAACTGGCACAGCTACGCTGGCTTGCTGCCCCCGTCGTAGAGCTCTCGGAGAGTTTTCCAACGGTACACTGTGCACCGCGTAATTCCTTACGGATCAAAAGTTATGGGTACCAGGGCGAAGGGGACCTGGTCCCAAGGCCCACGCCTTCGGTTTGCGGGCCCAGCCTCTACATGAGGCGAAGTTGTCTTGCCCAAGATGCCGTGGGATTCGGTAATAGAAATGTGATGGATTAGGTTGTCGTCTTTTTCGCGGCTCACGACGTACGATCCGAGACAGAAAAACAGCGCAGAAGTAGAAAATTGTCCCGAAATTGATGTAAACATTTGATTTTGGGCTCCAAAAATAGGCACAGCCGAGCAGGCTCGCTACCCCCATCATAGAGCTCCCAAAAAGCTTTCCAACGATATGTTGTGCACCGCATAACTCCTTACAGATCAATAGTTATGGGCACCGGAGCGACGGAGACCTGGTCCCAAGCCCCACGCCCTCGGTTTGCGGGCCCAGCCTCTACATGAGGCGAAGTTGTCTTGCCCATAGTGCCGCGGCATTCGTTAATAGAAATATGATGGATTAGGTTGTTGTCCTTTTCGCGCCTCACAACGTACAATCTGGGATGGAAAAACAGCGCAGAAGATGAAAAATGTCCCGAAATTGATGAAAACGTTCAATTTTGGGCTCCAAAAATAGGCACAGTCTTCCTAGAGCTCTCGGAGAGCTTTTCAATGGTATGTTGTGCGCCGCGTAACTCCTTACGGTTCAAAAGTTATGGGCACCAGAGCGACGGAGTCCTGGTCCCAAGCTCCACGCCCTCAGTTTGCGGGCCCAGCCTTTACGTGAGATGAAGTTGTCTTGCCCAAGGTTTCACCGCATTCGGTAATAGAAATATGATGGATTAGGTTGTCGTCCTTTTCGCGGCACACGACGTACGATCCGGGATGAAAAAATAGTGCAGAAAAAGAAAAGTATCCAGAAACTGATAAAAACGTTCAATTTGGGATCCGAAAACTGGCACAGCTACGCTGGCTTGCTGCCCCCGTCGTAGAGCTCTCGGAGAGTTTTCCAACGGTACACTGTGCACCGCGTAATTCCTTACGGATCAAAAGTTATGGGTACCAGGGCGAAGGGGACCTGGTCCCAAGGCCCACGCCTTCGGTTTGCGGGCCCAGCCTCTACATGAGGCGAAGTTGTCTTGCCCAAGTTACCATGGAATTCGGTAATAGAAATGTGATAGATTAGTTTGTCGTCTTTTTCACTGATCACAACGTACGATCCGGGATGAAAAAATAGCGCAGAAGAAGTAAATTGTCCCAAAATTGATGTAAACGTTCGATTTTGGGCTCTTAAAATAGGCGCAGCCAAGCAGGCTCGCTACCCCCATCATAGAGCTCCCAAAAAGCTTTCCAACGATATGTTGTGCACCGCATAACTCCTTACAGATCAATAGTTATGGGCACCGGAGCGACGGAGACCTGGTCCCAAGCCCCACGCCCTCGGTTTGCGGGCCCAGCCTCTACATGAGGCGAAGTTGTCTTGCCCATAGTGCCGCGGCATTCGTTAATAGAAATATGATGGATTAGGTTGTTGTCCTTTTCGCGCCTCACAACGTACAATCTGGGATGGAAAAACAGCGCAGAAGATGAAAAGTATCGCCAAACTGATGAAAACGTTCAATTTTGGGCACCAAAAATAGGCGTAGTCGTCCTAGAGCTCTTGGAGAGCTTTCCAACGGTATGCTATGCGCCGCGTTACTCTTTACGGATCAAAAGTTATTGGTACCGGAACGAAAGAGACCTTGTCTCAAGCCCCACGTCTTCGAATTGCGGGCCCAGCCTCTATGTGAAGCGAAGTTGTCTTGCCCAAGATGACTTGGGATCTAGTAATAAAAATGTGATGGATTATGTTGTCGTCCTTTTCGCGACTTGCGACATACGATCCAGGACGGAAAAATAGCACAAAAGAATAAAAGTGTCTCGAAACTGTTGAAAATGTTCGATTTTGGGCTCCAAAATAGGCACAAGCGAGCAGGCTTGCCGCCCCCGTCGTAAAGCTCTCAGAGAGCTTTCCAACGGTATGCTGTGCACCGTGTAACTCCTTACAGATCAAAAGTTATGGACGCCAGAGTGACGGACACCTGGTCCCAAGCCCCACGCCCTCGGTTTACGGGCCCAGCCTCTACGTGAAGCGAATTTCTCTAGCCCAAGGTGCCGTGGGATTTGGTAATAGAAATGTGATGGATTAGGTCGTCATCCTTTTCGGGGTCAAGACATATGATCCGGGACGGAAAGACAGCGCAGAAGAAGAAAATTATCCCAAAACTGATGAAAACGTTCAATTTTGGGATCCAAAAACACGCAAAGCCATGCAAGATTGCTGCCCCCGTCGTAGAGCTCTCAGAGAGGTTTGCAACGGTATGTTGTGCGCCACGTAACTCCTTACGGATCAATAGTTGTAGACACCAGAGCGACGGAGACTTGGTCCCAAGGCCCACACCCTCGGTTTGCGGCCCGGCCTCTACGTGAAGCGAAGTTGTCTTGCCCAAGGTGCCAAGGGATTCGGTAATAGAAATGTGTTGGATTAGGTTGTCGTCCTTTTCGCAGCTCACGACGTACGATCCAGGACAGAAAAATAGTGCAGAAGAAGAAAACTGTCCCAAAACTGATGAAAACGTTCGATTTTGGCCTCAGAAAATAGGCGCAATTGAACAGGCTTGCATGCCTCGTCGAAGAGTTCTCGGAGGGCTTTCCAACGGTGTGTTGTGCACCGCGTAACTCCTTACGGATCAAAAGTTATGGGCACCGGAGCAACAAAGACCTGGTTCCTAGCCCCACGGCCTGGGTTTACGGGCCTAGCCTCTACGTGAAGTAAAGTTGTCTTGACCAAGGTGACGTGGGATTCGGTAATAGAAATGTGATGGATTAGGTTGTCGTACTTTTCGCGGCTCACAACATACGATCTGGGATGAAAAAACAGCGCAAAAGAAGAAAAGTATCCCAAAACTGATGAAAACGTTCGATTTTGGGCTCCGAAAATAGGCGCAGCCGAGCAGGCTTGCTGTCCCCGTCCTAGAGCTCTCAGAGAGCTTTCCAACGGTATGCTGTGTGCCACGTAACTCCTTACGGATCAAAAGTAATTGACACTGGAGCGACGGAGACCTGGTCCCAATCCCCATGCCCTCGGTTTGCAGGCCCAGCCTCTACGTGAAGCGAAGTTGTCTTGACCAAGATGCCGTAAGATTCGGTAATAGAAATGTGATGGATTAGGTTGTCGTCCTTTTGGCGGCTCACGATGTACAATACGGGATGAAAAACAGCGCAAAAGAAGAAAAGTGTCCCGATACTGATGAAAACATTTGATTCTAGGCTATGAAAATAGACACTGCTGAGTAGGATTGCTTCCCCCGTAGTAGAGCTCTTGTAGAGCTTTCCAACGATGTGTTGTGCGCCGCGTAACTCCTTATGGATAAAAAGCTATGGGTACCGGAGCGATGGAGACCTGGTCCTAATCCTCACACCCTCGGTTTACGGGCCCAGCCTCTACGTGAGGCGAAGTAGTCTTGCCCAAGATGCCATGTGATTCGGTAATAAAATGTGATGGATTAGGTTGCCGTCGTGTTTGCGGCTCACGACGTATGATTCGGGACAGAAAAACAGCGCAAAAGAAGAAAAGTATCCCAAAACTAATGAAAAAGTTCAATTTTTAGCTCCAAAAATAGGCGCAGCCAAGCAGGCTTGGTGCCTTCGTCGTAGACCTCTCGGAGAGCTTTACAACAGTGTGTTGTGCGCCGCGTAACTCCTTACGGATCAAAAGTTATGGACACCGTAGAAACAGAGACCTGGTCTTAAGCCCCACGCCCTCGGTTTACGGGCCCAGCCTCTACAAGAAGCGAAGTTGTCTTGCCCAAGGTGACGTGGGATTCGGTAATAGAAATGTGATGGATTCGGTTGTCGTCCTTTTCGCGGCTCAGGACATACAATCTGGGACAGAAAAACAACACAGAAGAAGAAAAGTGTCCCGAAACTAAAGAAAACATTCAATTTTGGGCTTCAAAAATAGGCGCAGCAGAGTAAGCTTACTGCCCACATCGTAGAGCTCTAAGTGAGCTTTCTAACGGTATGCTGTGCGCCACGTAACTCCTTACGAACCAAAAGTTATGGGACCCGGAGCAACCGAGACCTGGTCCCAAGCCCTACGCCTTCGATTTACGTGCACAGCCTCTATATGAAGCGAAGTTGTCTTGCCCAAGGTGATGTGGGATTCGGTAATTTAAATGTGATGGATTAGGTTGTCGTCCTCTTCGCAGCTCACGACGCACGATCCGGGACGGAATAATAGCGCAAAAGAAGAAAATTGTCCCGAAACTGATGAAAATATTCAATTTTAAGCTCTGAAAATAGGTGCTGCCGAGCAGGCTTGCTGCCTCCGTCGTAGAGCTCTCAGAGAGCTTTCCAACAGTATGTTGTGTGCAGCGTAACTCCTTGTCTTGCCCAAGGTGCCATACGATTCGGTAATAGAAATGTGATGGATTCGGTCGTCGTCCTTGTCACGGCTCACGACGTACGATCCGGGACAAAAAAACAGCGCAGAAGAAAAAAGTGTCCGGTACGATTTTGGGCTATGAAAATAGACACAGCCTTGCTGGCTTGCTGCCCCTGTCGTAGAGCCCTCGTAGAGCTTTCTAACGGTCTGTTGTGCGTCGCGTAACTCCTTACGGATCAAAATTTATGGGCACCGGAGTGACGGAGACCTTGTCCCAAGCCCCACAGCCTCGGTTTGCTGGCCCATCCTCTGCATGAGGCGAAGTTGTCTTGCCCAAGGTACCATGGCATTCGGTAATAGAAATGTGATGGATTAGGTTGTCGTCCTTTTCGCAGCTCACGACGTACAATTCTAGACGAAAAAACAGCGCAAAAGAATAAAAAATGTTGCAAAACTGATAAAAACTTTCGATTTTGGGCTACAAAAATAGGCGCAGCCGAGCAGTCTTGCTACCCCCGTCATAGAGCTCTCGGAGAGCTTCCCAACGGTATGATGTACGCCATGTAACTCCTTACCGATCAAAAGTTATGGGCACCGAAGCGACAGAGACCTGGTCCCAAGCCCCACGGCCTCAGTTTGCAGGCCCAGCCTCTACATGAGGCGAAGCTGTCTTGCCCAAGGTACCGTGGCATTCGGTAATAGAAATGTGATGGATTATGTTGTCGTCCATTTCGCGGCTCACGACGTAAGATCCGGGATGAAAAAACAGCACAAAAGAAGAAAAGTGTCCCAAAACTGATGAAAATGTACGATTTTAGGCTCCGAAAACAGAAGCAGATTAGCTGGCATGCTGCCTCCGTCGTAGAGCTCTTTTAGAGCTTTCCAACGGTATGTTGTATGCCACGTAATTCCATACGGATCAAAAGTTATGGTCACCGGAGCAACGGAGACTTGGTCCCAAGCACCACGGCCTCGGTTTGCGGACCCAGCCTCTACGTGTAGTGAAGTTTTCTTGCCCAAGGTAACGTGGGATTCGGTAATAGAAATGTGATGGATTAGATTGTCGTCCTTTTCGCAGCTCACGACGTACAATCCGGGACGAAAAAATAGCGAAAAAGAAGAAAAGTATCCCGAAACTGATGAAAAAGTTCAATTTTGGGCCCCGAAACAGGCGCAGCCGAGTAGGCTTGCTGCCCCCGTCGTAGAGCTTTAGGAGAGCTTTCCAAAGGTATGTTGTGCACCACGTAACTCCTTACGGATCAAAAGTTATGGGCACCGGAGCGACGAATACCTGGTCTCAAGTCCCACGCCCTCGGTTTGTTGGCCCAGCCTCTACGTGAAGTAATGTTGTCTTGCCCAAGGTGCCGTGGGATTCGGTAATAGAAATGTGATGTATTAGGTTGTCGTCCTTTTAGCGGCTCACGACGTACGATCCGGGTCAGAAAGACAGCGCAGAAGAAGAAAAGTATCCCGTAACTGATGAAAATGTTTAATTTTTGACTCGAAAACTAGCGCAGCCATGCAAGATTGCTGCCCCAATCGTAGAGCTCTCGGAGAGCTTTCCAACGGTATGCTGTGCACCGCGTAACTCCTTATGGATCAAAAGTTATGGGCACCAGATCGACGGAGACTTGGTCCCAAGCCGTACGACCTCGGTTTGCGAGCCCAGCCTCTACGTGAGGCAAAGTTGTCTTGCCCAAGGTGCCATGGGATTCAGTAATAGAAATGTGATGAATTAGGTTGTCGTCCTTTTAGCGGCTCACGACGTATGATCTGAGACGAAAAAACAGCTCAAAAGAAGAAAAATGTCCCGAAACTGATGAAAATGATCGATTTTGGACTCTGAAACAAATGCAGCCGAGCAGGCTTGCTGGCCCCGTCGTAGAGCTCTCGGAGGGATTTCCAATGGTATGCTATGCGCCGCGTAATTCCTTGAGGATCAGAAGTTATGGGCACCTGGGCGACGGAGACTTGGTCCCAAGCCCCATGGCCTCGGTTTCAGGGCCCAGCCTCAACATGAGGCGAAGTTGTCTTGCCCAAGGTGCCGTGGCATTCGGTAATAGAAATGTGATGGATTAGGTTGTCGTCCATTTTGTGGCTCCCGACGTACGTTCTGGGATAAAAAAACATCGTAAAAGATGAAAAGTATCCTGAAACTGATGAAAACGTTCAATTTTGGGCTCTGAAAAAAGGCGCAGCCTAGCTAGATTGCTGCCCCCGTCGTAGAGCTCTCGGAGAGCTTTCCAACGGCATGCTGTACACTGCATAACTCTTTACGGATCAAAAGTTATGGGCATCGGAGCGACGGAGACTTGGTCCTAAGCCCCATGCCCTCATTTTGCAGGCCCAGCCTCTACGTGAAGCGAAGTTGTCTTGCCGAAGGTACTGTGGCATTCGGTAAAAAAAATGTGATGAAGTAGGTTGTCTTCCTTTTCGCAGCTCAGGACATACGATCCGGGATGAAACAATAGCGCAGATGAAGAAAAGTGTCTCGAAACTAATGAAAACGTTCGATTTTAGGTTCCAAAACAGGCGCAGCCGAGCAGGCTTGTTGTCCCCGTCATAGAGCTCTCGAAGAGATTTTCAACGGTCTGCTGTGTGCCGCGTAATTCCTTACGGATCAGAAGTTATGGGCATCAGAGAGAAGGAGACCTGGTCCCAAGCCTTACGTCCTCGATTTTTGGGCCCAGCCTCTACGTTAAGAGAAGTTGTCTTGCCCAAGGTGCCGTGGGATTTGGTAATAGAAATGTGATGGATTAGGTTGTTGTCCTTTTCGAGGCTCACGACGTACGATGCTAGACGGAAAAATAGCGTAGAAGAAGAAAAGTGTCCCAAAATTGATAAAAAAAAGTTTGATTTTTGGCCCTGAAAATAGGCGCAGTCTAGCAGGCTTGATACCCCCATCGTTGAGCTCTCGAAGAGCTATCCAACGGTATGCTTTGTGCCACGTAACTCCTTACGGATCAAAAGTATGGGCACTGGAGCGACGAAGACCTGGTCCCAAGCCCCACGCCTTCAGTTTGCTTGCCCAGCCTCTACGTGAGGCGAAGTTGTCTTGCCTAAGGTGTCGTGGCATTTGGTAATAGAAATGTAATGGATTAGGTTGTTGTATTTTTCGCGACTCAAGACATACGATCAGGGACGGAAAAACTGCGCAGAAGAAAAAAGTATCCCAAAACTAATGAAAATGTTCAATTTTGGGTGCAGAAAATAGGCACAGCTGAGCAGGATTACTGCCCCAATCGTAGAGCTCTCGGAGAGCTTTCCAACATTATGCTACGCGCCGCATAACTCCAAAAGTTATTGGTACCGGAGCGACGGAGACTTGGTCCCAAGCCCCACGGCCTCTGTTTGCAGGCCCAGCCTATATGTGAAGCGAAGTTGTCTTGCCCAAGGTGACGTGGGATTCGGTATTAGAAATGTGATAGATTAGGTTTTCGTCATTTTCGCGGCTCACGACGTACGATTCGGGATGAAAAAATAGCGTAGGAAAAGAAAAGTGTCCTGAAACTGATGAAAACGTTTGAATTAGGGTTCCAAAAACAAGTGCAGAAAAGCAGGCTTGCTGCCCCCGTCGTAGAGGTATCGGATAGCTTTCCAACAGTATGCTGTGCACCGCGTAACTTCTTACGGATCAAATGTTATGGGCACCGGAGCGACGGAGACATGGTCCCAAGCCCCACGCCCTAAGTTTACGGGCCCAACCTCTAGGTGAGGTGAAGTTGTCTTGCCCAAGGTGCCTTGGGATTCAGTAATAGAAATGTGATGGCTTAGGTTGTCGTCCTGTTTGTAGCTCACGACGTACGATCCGGGACAGAAAAATAGCGCAAAAGAAGAAAAGTGTCATGAAACTAAAGAAAACGTTCGATTTAGGGTTCCGAAAACAAGCGCAGCCAAGCAGGCTTGCTGCCCCCGTCATAGAGCTCTCGAATAGCTTTCCAACGGTATGCTGTGCGTCGCGTAACTCCGTACGGATCAAAAATAATGGGCACCGGAGCGATGGAGACCTGGTCCCAAGCCCCACGCCTCGGTTTGCGGGCCCAGCCTTTACGTGAAGCGAAGTTGTCTTGTACAAGATGACGTGGGATTCGGTAATAGAAATGTGAGGGATTAGGTTGTCGTCCTTTATGCGGCTCACGACGTACGATCCGGGACAGAAAAACGCCGTAAGAGAAGAAAAGTGTCCCAAAACTGATGAATATGCTTGATTTTGGGCTCTGAAACAAGCGCAGCTGAGTAAGCTTGTTGCCCCCGTCGTAGAGCTCTCGAAAAGCTTTCCAATGGTGTGCTGTGCACCGCGAAACTCCTTACGGATCAAAAGTTATGGGTACCAGAGCGACGGAGACCTGGTCCCAAGCCCCACGCCCTCGGTGTGAAACCCCACTTTTCTGCTTATCTTGTTTTACGTGCTATACCTCGTTTTGTGTGCATATGACCTTTTTATGTGCTATAGGACCTAGAAATTTATAATTTTGATGTCAATACTCCTAATACGTGCTAAATGTGCATTCATGAAATTTTCATAAAAAACAGAGTTAGAAATTTTATCGTCGATTTTCAGTGAATAGTATTTTCAAAACACCTCAGCTAAAATTTTGACACTGGTCTTTTTAACCCCTCTAGACCTAGTCCACGGACTTTAATAAACCTGTGTTTGATGAAAACAGTTTTAAAATTGGCTTAAGAATTTATTAAGATTTTTACACCGACTTTTGCGAAAATTGAGTTTTAAGCCAACTCGGGTAGAATTGTTTGATTGTAAAACTTCTTGTCACCTAAAAATAATTTACTTGAGCTAGCTTGGGTGTTGAATAATTGTTTTGAACTTTGGTGATCAAGAAAACACTAAAAACACTAAAGTTTCAACTTTGACTTTCATTTAAAATCTTGACTTTCATGCATATATCATCAACACACATTGCCAAAGCACAAAACACACTCATTTTCACACACATGGCCGAGATTTTCATGGGAGATTAAGCCAATGAGTTTTCAAGGTTTTCAAAGCAAAATTTTAAAGAAAAACTTAGTTTTTGTCCGTAGAATTTCGTGCCGAGTTAGATTCCGCTTGTTGGGCACGCCTTGCACGCATTCCTTGGCTTTTATCACATCAAAGGTGAGAGAAAAATTCTAGATCTCAAAACTTGTCTTTTGCATTTTTGCGTATAAATGAAGATTGAACCGTTAGAATTGTAATATGATGTTAGATTATTTCTCCTTGCATGCTAGGGATCGTTTAGTGGTAATACTACGAATTTATGTCGGATGTAGCATAATTTTTATTTTTCGGGTATTAAATTTTTATTAAATTGTTTAATGTTGAATTAATTGAGTTGTGATGATCGAAATCGATTGCCGTTGATTTCTAAATACTTGATAATTACGTGTTATCGTTGTTGTAATGCTGAATTTTCGATTACATTGCTCGCGGGAAAGTCCGGAAAATTCAGCCAAGACATCCTAGGGTTTTAGGGTTATCGGGCTTGATTTGGAGGTGTTATGGTGGATTTTCGAGAGGGCTAATGTAGTAGGTTGAATGGGTGAGTGATAGAAACTGATTTGGCAATGTTTGGGTTAGTAGAATGTAAGTTATGAATTTTTGAAGTTTAGGGTGTCTTTCTTTAAATTCTTAAACTATGCATTTATATGATTGGGTGGTGTTTGAGTGATTGAATGGTGAGTTGTTGATGGGTAAACTAGGGTTTAATTGTGTATTTAATGCATGTCCGGTTGGATGGCCTACTTTGTCATCTAACTTAGTTATTTGTTATCTAATTGATTATTGATGTTATATTGATGTAAAGATGATTATTGATGAACCGGGAGACATGCAATTCTTCTAGATTGTCCTCCTGTATTGTGAATGATGTTTATTATTATTGCTAAGTCTTGGTATGTGTGTGCCACCTCTCGGGCAGCATCGGGCTGTCGGGTTGATAATGGCATGACTACTAGAGACTACCTCCAGCTCGCATGACGGAGGTATCATGGAGGGCTAGGCTAGTGAGGTACCTCGGGTGCGTGAGTAATGGGGAGTTACAAGAAGAATGGTTGAGATCGTGATGGCGTTTGGAGCTACACCAACTAGAGTATCCTTTATTGAATGGTTATATAGTTATGTGATGATAGTATTATTGATGTTATTGTGTGTTTACTGACTCAAAGGATTAATCCAAGGAGTTTAGTAGACCTTGCTTGAGATCTATCGGATCCTCGCTGAGCTTATTTTATATAAGCTCACTCTATATTATTGCATGTATACAGGTGTTGTAGAGAAAGACTACGGGTACGTGCCTCCTGAAGAGGGAAATGTGCCTTTCGTGGATGAGTCTTATGTTCCCGAGTCTTACCCTTGTTGTTGTTTTGTCTTGTTATCTTGTATATTAACTTAGTAGACTTTTATATTCTTTGTAGTTCATAATGTAAAAGATGTTGAAAAGATAATGAATTAGTTGATGCTGTCTTAGTAGCCTTTCTTTTGTTCCAACATGTTTTGCAATGTATATTGAAGTTCATGTATTATGTTGGAACGGAGGCGTATAATGAAAGAATGATTATTGTATAATATGATTATGCTGTATGTTGTTGTTTTTAATTGAGGAGTTGTTTGTTGTATGGTTGTGGAGTTTGGTGTATGAAGTTCTAATGAGGTTGGCTTAGAGCCTCGGTATCCTAATTACTGTCGTTATACTGCCGAAATTCCGTTGCGTCCTGACTGATTGTAAGAGGGGTCGAGTTGGGGCGTGACACTCGGTTTACGGGCCCAGCCTCTATGTGAAGCGAAGTTGTCTTGTACAAGGTGACGTGGGATTCGGTAATAGCAATGTGATGGATTAGGTTGTTGTCCTTTACGCAGCTCATGACATACGATCTGGGACGAAAAAACAACGCAAAAGAAGAAAGGTGTCCTGAAACTGATGAAATCGCTTGATTTTGGGCTCCGAAATAGGCACAGCTAAGTAGGCTTGCTACCCCCATCATAGAGCTCTCAGAGAGCTTTTCAACGGTATATTGTGCACCGCGTAATTCCTTACGGATCAAAATTTATGGGCACCGGAGCGACAGATACCTAGTCGCAAGCCCCCTACCCTCAGTTTATGGGCCCAGTCTCTACGTGAAGTGAAGTTGTCTTGCCCAAGGTGCCCTGGGATTCAGTAATAGAAATGTGATGGAATAGGTTGTTGTCCTTTTTGCGGCTCACGACGTACGATCCGGGATGGAAAAACAGCGTAGAAGAAAAAAAATGTCCTAAAACTAAAGAAAACGTTCGATTTAGGGTTCCGAAAACAAGCGCAACCAAGCAGGCTTACTGCCCCCATCGTAGAGCTCTCGGAGATCTTTACAACGGTATACTGTGCGCCGCATAACTCCTTACGGATCAAAAGTTATGGGCACCGAAGCAACGGAGACTTGGTCCCAAGCCCTACGCCCTCGATTTGCGGGCCCAGCCTCTACGTGAAGCGAAGTTGTCTTGTACAAGGTGATGTGGGATTCGGTAATAGAAATGTAAGGGATTAGGTTGTCGTCCTTTACGCTGCTCATGACGTACGATCCGGGACGAAAAAACACTGCAAAAGAAGAAAAGTGTCCCGAAACTGATGAAAATGCTTGATTTTGGGCTCCGAAACAGGCGCAACTGAGTAGGCTTGCTCCCCCGCCGTAAAGCTCTTGGAGAGCTTTCCAACTATATGCTGTGCACCGCGGAACTCCTTACGGATCAAAAGTTATGGGCACCGGAGCGATGGAGACCTGGTCCCAAGTCCCATACCCTCGGTTTGTGGGCCTAGCCTGTACGTGAAGTGAAGTTGTCTTGCACAAGGTGATGTGGGATTCGGTAATAGAAATTTGAGGGATTAGGTTGTCGTCCTTTACGCGGCTCACGACGTACAATCCTGGACGGAAAAATACCGCAAAAGAAGAAAAATGTCCCAAAACTTATGAAAATGCTTGATTTTGGGCTCCAAAACAGGCGTAGTTGAGTAGGCTTGTTGATCCCGTCGTAGAGCCTTCGGAGAGTTTTCCAACGGTATGCTGTGCACCGTGGAACTCTTTACGGATCAAAAGTTATGGGCACCGCAGCGACGGATACCTGGTCACAAGCCCTACGCCCTCGGTTTGTGGGCCCAGCCTCTACGTGAAGTGAAGTTGTTTTGCCCAAGGTGCTGTGGGAATCAGTAATAGAAATGTGACGGATTAGGTTGACGTCCTTTTCAAGGCTTACGACATACGATCCGGGATAGAAAAACCGCGCAAAAGAAGAAAAGTGTCCCGAAACAGATGAAAACATTCGATTTTGGGCTCTGAAAACAGGCACAGCCGAGCAGGCTTGTTGCCCCTGTCGCAGAGCACTCGGAGAGCATTCCAACGGTATGTTGTGCACTGCGTAACTCCTTACGGATCAGAAGTTATACGCCCCAAAGCGACGAAGACCTGGTCCCAAGCCCCACACCCTCAGTTTAAGGGCACAACCTCTACTTGAGGCGAAGTTGTCTTGCCCAAGGTGCCATGGGATTCGGTAATAGAAATGTGATGGATTAGGTTGTCGTCGTTTTCGTGGCTCACGAAGCACGATTCGGGACGAAAAAATAGCGCAGAAGAAGAAATGTCTCCCGAAACTGATGAAAAGGTTGAATTTTGGGCTCCGAAAATAGGCGCAGTGTAGCAGGCGTGTTGCCCCCATCGTAGAGCTGTCGGAGAGCTTTCAAACAGTATGCTATGCGCCGTGTAACTCATTCCGGATCAAAAGTTATGGGCACCGGAGCGACGGATACCTGGTCACAAGCCCCACGCCCTCGGTTTGCTGGCCCAGCCTCTATGTGAAGTGAAGTTGTCTTCCCCAAGGTACCGTGGGATTCGGTAATAGAAATGTGATGGATTACGTTGTCCTTTTCTCGGCTCACGACATACGATCCGGGATGGAAAAACAATGGAGAAGAAGAAAAGTGTCTTGAAACTGATGAACACGTTCGATTTTGGGTTCTGAAAATATATGCAGCTGGGCAGGCTTGCTTCCCTTATCGTAGAGCTCTCAGAGAGCTTTCCAACGGTATGCTGTGCACCGCATAACTCCTTACGGATCAAAAGTTATGCGCACCAGAGCGACGGAGACTTGGTCCTAAGCCCTACGCCCACGGTTTGTAGGCCCAGCATCTACGTGAGGTGAAGTTGTCTTGCCAGAAGGTGCTGTGGGATTCAGAAATAGAAATGTGATGGATTAGGTTGTCGTCCTTTTCGCGTCACTCGACACATGATCTGAGACGAAAAAATAGTGCAGAAGAAGAAAATAGTTCCGAAACTTATGAAAATATTCGATTTTGGGCTCCAAAACTAGGCGGAGCCGAGTAGGCTTGCTGGCCTTGTCGTAGAGCCCTCGGAGAGATTTTCAATGGTATGCTGTGCGCCGCGTAACTCCTTACGGATCAAAAGTTATGGGCACCGGAGCGACGGAGACTTGGTCCTAAGCTGCACGGCCTCGGTTTGCAGGCCCAGCCTCTACGTGAGGCATAGTTTTCTTGCCTAAGGTGCCGTGGCATTCAGTAATAGAAATGTGATGGATTACGTAGTGATCCTTTTTGCGGCTCACGACGTACGATCCGGGTCGAAAAAATAGCGCAAAAGAAGAAAAGTGTCCCGAAACTGATGAAAATGTTCAATTTTAGGCTTTAAAAACAGGCGCAGCTAAGAAGGCTTGTTGCCCCCGTTGTAGAGCTCTCAGTTAGCTTTCCAACGGTATGTTGTGCGCTGCATAAGTCCTTACGGATCAAAAGTTATGGGCACCGAAGCGACGGAGACCTGGTCTTAAGCCGCACGGCCTCGGTATGCAGGTCCAGCCTCTACGTGAGGCGAAGTTGTCTTGCCCGAGGTGCCGTTGTATTCGATAATATAAATGTGATGGATTAGGTTGTCGTCTTTTTCGCGGCTCATGACGTACGATCCGGGATGAAAAAACACCGCAAAAGAAGAAATGTATCCCGAACTTGATGAAACGTTCAATTTTGGGCTTTGAAATTAGGCACAGCCGATCAGGCTTGCTGCCCCCGTCGTAGAGCTCTCGGAGAGCTTTCCAATGGTGTATGCTTTGTGCCGCGTAATTCCTTATAGATCAAAAGTTATGGGCACCAAAGCGACGGAGACCTGGTCCCATGATCTACTCCCGCAGTTTGCGGGCCCTGCCTTTACGTGAGGCGAAGTTGTCTTGCCCAAGGTGACTTGGGATTCGGAAATAGAAATGTAATGGATTAGGTTATCGTTCTTTTCACGACTCACGACGTACGATCCGGGACGGGAAAAAAGCGCAGAAGAAGAAAAGTCTCCCGAAACTGATGAAAAATTATGATTTTGGGATTCGAAAATAGGCGAAGCTGAGCTAGCTTGCTGCCCCCGTCGTAGAACTCTCAGAGAGCTTCCCAACGGTATGCTGTGCGCCGCGTAATTCCTTACGGATCATAAGTTATGGACACCGGAACGACGGAGACCTAGTTCCAAGCCCACGGCCTCGATTTGCGGGCCCAGCCTCTACATGAGGCGAAGTTGTCTTGCCCAAGGTGTCGTGGCATTCGGAAATAGAAATGTGATGGATTAGGTTGTCGTCCTTTTTGCGACTCACGACGTACGATCCGAGACGAAAAAACAGCGTAAAAGAAAAAATGTGTCCCAAAACTGATGAAAACGTTCAGTTTTGCACTTTGAAAATAGGCGCAGCCGAGCGGGATTGCTGCCCCCGTCGTAGAGCTCTCGGAGAGCTTTCCAACGGTATACCGTACGCCACGTAATTCCTTACGGATCAAAAGTTATGGTCACCAGAGCGATGGAGACCTGGTCCCAAGCTCCACGGCCTTGGTTTGTGGGCCCAGCCTGTGAGGCCTGACCTCGATTTGCGTGTGATACCTCGTTTCATGTGCCCTAATCTAGATTTGCGTTCCTTGACCTAGGTTTAAAAATTGTGTTCATTTTGTGTACCATGCATTGAATTACGGATCAAAAGTTATGGTCACCGGAGCGACGGAGACCTGGCCCCAAGCCCCACGCCCTCGGTTTGCATGCCCAGCCTCTACGTGATGGATTAGGTTATCGTCCTTTTTGCGGCTCACGACATACGATCAGGGACAGAAAAACAGCGCAGAAGAAAAAAGTTTCCCGAAACTAATGAAAACATTTGATTTTGGACTCTGAAAACTGGCGAAGCCAAGCAGGCATGCCACCTCTGTCGTAGAGTTTTCGGAGAGCTTTCCAATGGTATACTGTGCACCGCGTAACTCTTTACGGATCAAAAGTTATGGGCACCGGAGCGAGGGAGACTTGGTCACAAGCCCCATGACCACGGGTTGCGGGCTCAGCCTCTACATCAAGTAAAGTTGTCTTGCCCAAGGTGGTGTGGGATTCGGTAATAGAAATATGATGGATTAGGTTGTCGTCCTTTTCACTGCTGACGACGTACAATCCAGAAAGGAAAAACAGCGTAGAAGAAGAAAAGTGTCCTGAAACTGATGAAAACTTTTGAATTAGGGTTCCAAAAACAAGCGCAGCCAAGCGGCTTGCTATCCCCATCGTAGAGCTCTCGGAGAGCTTTCCAACTGTATGCTGTGCACCGCGAAACTCCTTACAAATCAAAAGTTATGGGCACCGGAGCGACGGAGACCTGGTCCCAAGCCCCACAACCTCGGTTTGCGGGCCAAGCCTCAACGTGAAGCGAAGTTATCTTGCCCAAGGTGACGTGGCATTCAGTAATAGAAATGTGATGGATTAGGTTGTCGCCCTTTTTCGGATCACAACGTACGATCCGGGATGAAAAACAGCGTAGAAGAAGAAAAATGTCCTAAAATTGATGAAAATATTTGATTTAGGGTTCCGAAAACAAGCGCAGCCAAGCAGGCTTGCTACCCCTGTCATAGAACTCTCGGAGAGCTTTCCAACGGTATGCTATGCACCGCGTAACTCCTTACTAATCAAAAGTTATGGGGACCGGAGCTACGGAGACCTGGTCTAAAGCCCCACGCCCACGGTTTGCAGTTCCAGCCTCTACGTGAAGCGAAGTTGTCTTGCCCAAGGTGTCATGGGATTTGGTAATAGAAATGAGAGGGATTAGGTTGTCGTCCTTTACGCGGCTGACGACGTACGATCCGAGACGAAAAAACAGCGCAAAAGAAGAAAAGTATCCCGAAACTGGCGAAAATGTTTGATTTTGTGCTCCGAAATAGGCGCAGCTGAGTAGGCATGCTGCTCCCATCGTACAGCTCTCGGAGACCTTTCCAATGGAATGCTGTGCACCGCGTAACTTCTTACGGATCAAAAGTTAAGGGCACCGGAGCGACGGAGACCTGGTCCCAAGCCCCACGCCCTCGGTTTGCGAGCCCAACCTCTATGTGAGGCAAAGTTGTCTTTCCCAAGGTACCATGTTATTCGGTAATAGAAATGTGATGAATTAGGTCATCGTCCTTTTCGCGGCTCACGACGTACGATCCGGGATGGAAAAACAACGCAAAACAAGAAAATTATCCCGAAATAGAAGAAACATTCGATTTTGGGCTCTGAAAATAGGTATAGCCGAGCAGGCTTGCTGCCCCTGTTGTAGAGCTCTCGAAGAGCTTTCCAACGGTATGCTGTGCGCCATGTAACTCTTTACAGATCAAAAGTTATAGGTACCAGAGCGACGGAGACCTGGTCCCAAGCCCCACGCCCTTGGTTTACGGGCCCAGCCTCTACGTGAGGTGAAGTTATCTTGCCCAAGGTGTCATGGGATTCGGTTATAGAAATGTCATGGATTAGGTTGTCGTCCTTTTCGTGGCTCACGACGCACGATCCGGGATGGAAAAATAGCGCAGAAGAAGAAAAGTATCCCGAAACTGATGAAAAGATTCAAATTTGGGCTTCAAAAATAGGCGCAACATAGCAGGCTTGTTTCCCCATTGTAGAGCTGTAAGAGAGCTTTCAAACGGTATAATGTGCGCCGCGTAACTCCTTTCGGATCAAAAGTTATGGGCACCAAAGCGACGGAGACCTGGTCCCAAGCCCTACGGCCTCAGTTTACGGGCCCAGCCTCTACGTGAGGTGAAGTTGTCTTGCCCAAGGTACCGTGGGTTTCCGTTATAGAAATGTGTTGGATTAGGTTGTCGTCCTTTTCGCGACTCACGACGCACGATCCGGGACGAAAAAATAATGTAGAAGTAGAAAAGTATCCCGAAACTGATGAAAAGATTCAAATTTGAGCTTCGAAAATAGGCGCAACATAGCAGGCTTGTTTCCCTATTATAGAGCTCTCGGAGAGCTTTCAAACGGTATGTTGTGAGCCGCGTAACTCCTTACGGATCAAAAGTTATGGACACCGGAGCGACAGAGACCTACTCCCAAGCCCCACGACCTCGGTTTGTGGGCCTAGCCTCTACGTGAAATGAAGTTGTCTTGCCCAAGGTGCCGTGGGATTCGCTAATAGAAATGTGATGGATTAGGTTGTCGTCTTTTTCGCCGCTCACGAAGCACAATCCGGGATAGAAAAATAGTGCAGAAGAAGAAAAGTCTATCGAAACTGATGAAAAGGTTAAATTTTGAGCTCCGAAAATTGGCGCATCGTAGCAGGCTTGTTGCCCCCATCGTAGAGCTCTCGGAGAGCTTTCAAACGGTATGTTGTGCGCTGCGTAACTCCTTTCGGATCGAAATTTACGGCCACCAAAGCGATGGAGACCTAGTCCCAAGCCCCACGCCCTCAGTTTGCCCAAGGTGCCATGGGATTTGGTAATAGAAATGTGATGGATTAGGTTGTCGTCCTTTTCGGAGCTCACGACATACGATCCGGGATGGAAAAACAGCGAAGAAGAAAAAAGTTTCCCGAAACTGATGAACACGTTCAATTTTGGGCTCCGGAAATAGGTGCAGCTAGGGAGGCTTACTGCCCCTATCGTAGAGCTCTCAGAGAGCTTTCGAACGGTATGTTGTGTGCCGTGTAACTCCTTACGGATCAAAAGTTATGGGCACCAGAGCGACGGAGACCTGGTCCCAAGCTTCACGCCCTCGGTTTGCGGGCCCAACCTCTACGTGAGGTGAAGTTGTTTTGCCTAAGGTGCCGTCGGATTCGGTAATAAAAATGTGATGGATTATGTTGTCGTCCTTTTCGCGGCTCTCGACACATGATCCGGGACGGAAAAACAGCACAGAAGAAGTAAAGTGTCCCGAAACTGATGAAAATGTTCGATTTTGGGCTCTAAAAATAGGCAAAGCAGAGTAGGCTTGCTACCCCCGTTGTAGAGCTCTCGGAGAGCTTTCCAATGGTATACAGTGCGCCGCGTAACTCTTTGCGGATCAAAAGTTTTGGGCACCGGAGCGACGGAGACCTGGTCCTAAGCCACACGGCCTCGGTTTGCGGGCCCAGCCTCTACATGAGGTGAAGTTGTCTTCCCAAGGTGCCGTGGCATTCGGTAATAGAAATTTGATGGATTACGTAGTGGTCCTTTTCGCGGCTCACGACGTACGATCTGAGACGAAAAAATAGAGCAAAAGAATAAAAGAGTTCCGAAACTGATGAAAATGTTCAATTTTAGGGTTTGAAAATAGGCGCAGCTTAGAAGGCTTGCTACCCCTATCGAAGAGCTCTCGGAGAGCTTTCCAATGGTATGCTGTGGGCCGCGTAACTCCTTACGGATCAAAAGTTATGGGCCCCGGAGCGACGGAGACCTGGTCCTAAGCCGCACGGCCTCGGTATGCGGGCCCAGCCTCTATGTGAAGTGATGTTGTCTTGCCCAAGGTGCCATGGGATTCGGTAACAGAAATGTGATGGATTAGGTTATCGTCCTTTTCGCAGCTCACGACGTACGATCCGGGACGAAAAAATCGCTCAAAAGAAGAAAAGTCTCCCGAAACTGATGAAAACGTTCAATTTTGGGCTCTGAAAATAGGCGCAGCCGAGCAGGCTTGCTTCCCCCGTTGTGGAGCTCTCGGAGAGCTTTCCAACGGTATGCTATGCGCCGCGTACTCCTTACGGAACAAAAGTTACGGGAACCGGAGCGACGGAGACCTGAACCTAAGCCGCACGGCCTCGGTTTGCTGGCCCAGCCTCAACGTGAAATGAAGTTGTCTTGCCCAAGGTGCCATGAGATTCGGTAATAGAAATGTGATGGATTAGGTTGTCGTCCTTTTCGCGGCTCACAACATACGATACGGAATGAAAAAACAGCGCAAAAGAAGAAAAGTCTCCTAAAACTGATGAAAACGTTCAATTTTTGGCTCAGAAAATAGGCGCAGCCAAGCAGGCTAGCTACCCCCATCGTAGTGCTCTCGGAGAGCTTTCCAACGGTATGTTGTGCGCCGCGTAACTCCTTACGGATCAAAAGTTATGGGCACCGGAGCGACGGAGACCTGCTCCTAAGCCGCACGGCCTCGGTTTGCGGGCCCAGCCTCTACATGAGGCGAAGTTGTCTTTCCCAAGGTGTTGTGGCATTCGGTAATAGAATTGTGATGGATTACGTAGTGGTCCTTTTGGCAGCTCACGACGTACGATCCGAGACAGAAAAATAGCGTAAAAGAAGAAAAATATCCCAATACTGATGAAAATGCACAATTTTAGGCTTTAAAAATAGGTACAACTAAGAAGGCTTGCTGCCCCCATCGTAGAGCTCTCGGAGAGCTTTCCAACGGTATGCTATGCGCTGGGTAACTTCTTACGGATCAAAAGTTATGGGCACCGGAGCGACGAAGACCTAGTCCTAAGCCGCACGGCCTCGGTATGCGGGCCCAGCCTCTACATGAGGTGAATTTGTCTTGCCTAAGATGCCGTGGCATTCAGTAATAGAAATGTGATGGATTATGTAGTCGTCCTTTTCGCGGCTCACGACGTATGATCTGGGATGAAAAAACAACGCAAAAGAATAAAAGTGTCCCGAAACTGATGAAAACGTTCGATTTTGGGCTGTAAAATTGGGCACAGCTAGGCAGGCTTGTTGCCCTCGTCGTAGAGCTCTCGGAGAGCTTTCCAATGGTATGCTGTGTACCGCGTAACTCTTTACGGATCAAATGTTATGGGCACTGGAGCGACAGAGACCTGGTCCCAAGCCCCACACCCTCGGTTTGCGGGCCCAGCCTCTACGTGAGGCGAAGTTGTCTTGCCCAAGGTACCGTGGCATTCGGTAATAGAAATGTGATGGATTACGTAGTGGTACTTTTCGCGGCTCATGACTTACAATCCGGGACAAAAAAATAGCGCAAAAGAAGAAAAATGTCCCGAAAGTAATGAAAATGTTTAATTTTAGGCTTTGTAAATAGGCGCAGCAACGCAGGCTTGCTATCCCCGTCATAGAACTCTCGGAGAGCTTTCCAACGGTATATTGTGCGCCGCGTAACTCCTTACGGATCAAAACTTATGGGCACCGAAGCGACGGAGACCTGGTCCTAAGCCCCACGGCCTCGGTATGCGGGCCCAGCCTCTACGTGAGGCAAAGTTGTCTTGCCCGTGGTGCTGTGGCATTCGGTAATAGAAATGTGATGGATTAGGTTGTCATTCTTTTCGGGGCTCACGACCTACGATCCGGGATGAAAAATAGCGTAAAAGAAGAAAAGTGTCCCGAAACTGATGAAAATGCTGGATTTTGGGCTCTAAAATTAGTCGCAGCAAAGCTAGCTTGCTACCCTCGTCGTAGAGCTCTCGGAGAGGTTTCTAACGGTATGCTGTACGCCACGTAACTCCTTACGGATCAAAAGTTATGGGCACTGGAGCGACAGAGACCTGGTCCCATGATCCACTCCCGCGGTTTGCGGGCCCAGCCTCTACGTGAGGCGAAGTTGTCTTTCCCAAGGTGCCATGGGATTCGGTAATAGAAATGTGATGGATTAGGTCGTCATTCTTTTCACGGCTCACGACGTACGATCTGGGACGAAAAAACAGCGCAGAAGAAGAAAAGTCTCCTAAAACTGACGAAAAATTATGATTTTGGAATCCGAAAATAGGCGCAGCTGAGTTGGCTTGCTGCCCCTGTCGTAGAACTCTTGGAGAGCTTCACAACGGTATGCGGTGCTCCGCGTAATTCCTTACGGATAAAAAGATATGGGCACCAGAACGACAAAGACCTGGTCCCAAATGCACGGCCTTTGTTTGCGAGCCCAGCCTCTACGTGAGGCAATGTTGTCTTGCCCAATGTACAGTGGGATTCGGTAATAGAAATGTGATGGATTAGGTTGTCGTCCTTTTCGCGGCTCATGACGTACGATCCGGGATGAAAAAACAGCGCAAAAAAATAAATGTGTCCCAAAACTGAAGAAAAGATTCGATTATGGGCTCCAAAAATAGGCGCAGCCGAGTGGGATTGCTGCCTCCGTCGTACAGCTCTCGGAGAGCTTTCGAACGGTTTGCCGTACGCCACGTAATTCCTTACGGATCAAAAGTTATGGTCACCGGAGTGACGGAGACCTAGTCCCAAGCCCCACGGCCACGGTTTGCGGGCCCAGCTTCTACGTGACGTGAAGTTGTCTTGCCCAAGGTGAGGTGGGATTCAGTAATAGAAATGCGATGGATTAGGTTATCGTCCTTTTCGCGGTTCACGACTTACGATCCATGACGGAAAAACAGCGCAAAAGAAGATAAATATCGTGAAATTGATGAACCCCACGCCCTCGGTTTGCGAGCCCAGCCTCTACGTGAGGCAAAGTTGTCTTGCCCAAGGTGTCATGGCATTTAGTAATATAAATGTGATGGATTAGGTTGTCGTCATTTTTGCGGCTCACGACGTACGATCCGAGATGGAAAAACAGCGCAAAAAAAGGAAGGTGTCCCGAAACTGATGAAAAAGTTTGATTTTGGGCCCCGAAACAGGCGTAACAGAGTAGGCTTGCTGCCCCCATCATAGAGCTCTGGAAGAGATTTTCGACGGTATGCTATGCGCCGCGTAATTCCTTGCGGATCAGAAGTTATGGGCACCGGAGCGACGGAGACCTAGTCCTAAGC
Organism: Ehretia macrophylla; assembly: GCA_037974665.1. Lineage (NCBI taxonomy): Eukaryota > Viridiplantae > Streptophyta > Magnoliopsida > Boraginales > Ehretiaceae > Ehretia > Ehretia macrophylla. The sequence continues at coordinate 39,066,563 of CM075775.1, forward strand.
CCTACGGCCTCGGTTTGCGGGCCCAGCCTCAACGTGAGGTGAAGTTGTCTTGCCTAAGGTGTCGTGGCATTCGGTAATAGAAATGTGATGGATTAGGTTGTCCTTTTCGCGACTCATGATGTACGATCCGGGATGGAAAAACAGAACAAAAGAAGAAAAGTGACCCAAAACTGATGAAAACATTTGATTTGAGGTTCTAAAAATAGGCGCAACCGAGTAGGCTTACTGCCCCTATCATAGAGCTCTCGGAGAGCTTTCCAACGGTATGCTGTGCTCCGCGTAACTCCTTACGGATCAAAATTTATGGGCACGGGAGCGACGGAGACCTGGTCACAAGCCCCATGCCCTCGGTTTGTAGGTCCAGCCTCTACGTGAAGCGAAGTTGTCTTGCCCAAGGTGCCGTGGGATTCGGTAATAAAAATATGATGGATTAGGTTGTCGTCCTTTTCGAGGCTCACGACGTACGATCTGGGACAGAAAAATAGCGCAAAAGAAGAAAAGTATCCTGAAACTAATGAAAACGTTCAATTTTGGCCTCCGAAAACAGGCGCAGCCAAGCAAGCTTGTTATTCCCAACGTAGAGCTCTCAGAGAGCTTTCCAATGGTATGTTGTGCGCCGCGTAACTCCTTTCGGATCAAAAGTTATGGGCATCGGAACGACAGAGACTGGTCCCAAGCCCCACGCCCTCGGTTTGCAGGCCCAGCCTCTACGTCAGGCGAAGTTGTCTTGCCCAAGGTGCCATGGAATTCGGTAATAGAAATGTGATGGATTAGGTTGTCATCCTTTTCGGGGCTCATGACATATGATCTGGGACGGAAAAACAGCGAAGAAGAAGAAAAGTGTCCTGAAACTGATGAACATGTTCGATTTTGGGCTCCAAAAACAGGCACAGTTCAGCAGCGTTGCTACCCTTGTCGTAGAGCTCTCTGAGAGACTTCCAACGGTATGCTGTGCACCACATAACTCCTTACGAATCAAAAGTTATGGGCACCAGAGCAACGGAGACTTGGTCCCAAGCCGCACGCCCTCGGTTTGTAGGCCCAGCCTCTACGTGAAGCAAAGTTGTCCTGCCCAAGGCGCCGTGGGATTCGATAATAGAAATGTGATGGATTAGGTCGCCGTCCTTTTCGCGGCTCACGACTTACGATCCGGGATATAAAAACAGCGCAAAAGAAGAAAAGTTTCCCGAAACTGATGAAAAGGTTCGATTTTGGGCTCAAAAAATAGGCGGAGCCGAGCAAGCTTGCTGCCCCCGTCGTAGAGCCCTCAGAGAGCTTTCCAACTGTGAGGTCCAACCTCGATTTGCGTGCGATACCTCATTTCGTGTGCCCTAATCTATATTTGCGTGCCTTGACCTAGTTTTAAGAGTCGTGTTCTGTTTTGAGTGCCATGCATTGAATTACGTGCATACATTTAGGGTTGTGTGCATTTATTTGAAAAACGTGCATTCGTCTAGTAGTTTGTGCTCTACCTCGTAGTGCGTGCCCTAAACCTAAGAACGCTTGCCCACACGCTAATCAAGAAAGCATCTTACACGAAGCACTAGATCATTAATTAATCCTACAAACTCCACTAACTAATATTAAATTGCTAATTCAACCTACTAGAAGACGAAATTGCACCAAAAGCTAGACATTCTTTATTCTTTATTCCTTATCCTTTTGCACATCCCAAACACACAATATTAAATTGCTCAACCAAGACAAAAATTCAGATTCTTGCACAAGCTTGGCCGACCACTATTGCATATTGAACTAGCTTTGCATTTCAAAATTTGTACCTAAACATTCTATGACAAGTTATGACACAAAGCATTAAAAAAATGACTCAAACTCTACCCAAAGCTCCACCAATCTCGACACACACTCCATGCCCATGCTAGGTGATTCAAACATGCTCCTTGAAGACACAAAAATCTGAATTTGCAAGCCCTAGGCCGACATATGCATCAATTCCTTCAAGCCTTTCATTTTTCTTTCATTCTTTCTCTCTTTCTCTCATTCTTCTCTCTCTCTCGGCCCTAGCTGAAACTCTACTCTCCATAGCTTAAGTTCATCACTCAATGGTTCATCAAGACATGCAAGCTACTAGGAACTCGACCAAGCAAAGCTAGAATGCAAAAGACACACATGCAAGCTCATTTAACCTTCATTTCGACTTAGGTGAGTTTGTTAGCTTCCATTTCATCTTCTTTTTGTTCTAGCCACTTGCACATACTAAGAATATGGTTACTAAGCTAGAAAATTAGAAAAAATCAAGTGGTCTCTCGGCTAAGCAAGGAAAAAGGGTCGACATTGTGCTTCATCAAGAGTTTGTGCATCTTCTTTGTTGTCTTGCTATGGTGAGGGCTAAAACTTCTTGAAAAGCCTTTAAAAACCACATGCATGCCTTTGAATGTCTATTTTTACCTCTGTACTTGTGATATATGTGTGTACATGAGCTTTTGTAAACATGCATAGCAAGATATTTGGCTAGAATGTGAAGATAGGTGAAATCGCGTATTTGACAGCTTTCTGTTCTGTTGTAACGAAGTGATTTTGACCAGGTAAATGATGTTGAAAATGAGTGAAAATTGGTAGTTGACTAGTTTTCCCAGTTCTAAGAATTTTTCGTAGAAATAGGCCAAAGCTAAATTTGACTCTAAGATCCCCAAAATGGCAAAATATCAAAATGTGTCCAAATCTGGAAAATCTGGGAAAATGAAGTAGGTTTTGGCAGATTCACTGTCCTTATAGAACGAACCAGTTTTCACTTAGTAAATGATATTGAAAATGCATGAAATTTTGTGTGCTGATAGATTTTTTAGTTCTGGACATTTGTGTCAGAAATAGACTAAGGCTAAATCTGACCCGAAAGTCCTAAAAAATGACAAGTATGGAAATGTGTACAAATCTGGACAGTTTTGCGTAGTCGCACGGTTTTGGCTATAACTCTTGAACCCGAACTCCAAATGATGCGAGGTTTGTTTCAGAATTTAGTTAACTCCTTAACCTTTAATTTGAAATTTTTTCACTGGAATTGGAGATTGTTTGCTTGTCTCAATGATTGTGAGAAAACAGACCTTTGCAGTGAGGTTTCCATCTAGTGATTTGCTTAGAAAATTATTGTAACTTCTCTTGTTGTATTAATTTCTTGGGATTGTGGCACTTGGATGTTGTGTGGACTGTTTTGAATGTTTGAGGGTGTTTGAATTAATCCATGCATGGCTTGAGTTTAATTACGTGACAACTTAGGGCTTAATCGCACGGGTGAGCGTGAATTGAAACCCTAATGACTAGGTAAACTCGCTAAGTGTTGATCCTATGAATATCTTGTTTAATTATGTGATTAGTAGGCTGCCTGTAGTTGCCCTTATAGCCCTAAATATGATTCCGATGATTACATGTTGACAAGTAGGCCATTCTTGCACCCGGTCCCACGTAAACGTCGATGCATGTTGTATGACCTTATTATTTAATTACATGAACTTCGAAATGAGTTATATGACTTAATCTACATGCGTTGCATGGCTTCCTGTTTAATATTCATATAACTCCATGTGCTTTACAAGTGAAATTACCTGTTATATCATGCCTCGCGTGTTTGCTTGTCAATGTGCAATCTTATGACTGCTAGGAGGCAACCTACTTTATTGTCCTCCTAATGTGATATATTAAATGTCATAAATGTGCATTGCATACAAGGTTGCAACCTTTCATTCTGGCGTGGTAGCGTTCACACACACCGGGTGGCATCGAGCTTGCCGGTGCAACCATGACTACCATTGTCCAATTCCCTCTCTCACTTGGGGATAGACTTCCTCAGAGAGTTGGGTCGTAGGATTTCGGGGTACATCCGGAGTACACCCATTTGGCGTGATAAGGGGATGATTTGAAGTCAGCCGCAACAACTGATACTGGAATTGAACTGAGAGCAAAAGCTCACCGTATCCTTTTCACTATGTGTATAAGTACTCTTTCTTGGTTCCTAGAGGACCTTGGGGAGGAAAGACGAGTAATTGTGTTCTTTTACTTTTACATTACGTTATGCACTTACTTGTGTTATATGTCATGCTTGCAAAAGGGTTTTCATAATTGAACCGAAAAAAGAGTTTCAAAACTTATTTCTTGTTCCCCCTCGCTGAGTTCATAAGGACTCACCCTCTTTTATCATCTCAGGTGAAGAAGACCAGGAACAGGTACCCGAGGACAACATGCCTATTGATGATTCCGAAAATAGGCGGAGCCGAGCAGGCTTGTTGCCCCCGTCGTAGAGCTCTCGGAGGGCTTTCAAACGGTATGCTTTACGCTGCGTAATTCCTTACGGATCAAAAGGTATGGCCAGTGGAGCGACAGAGACTTGGTCCCAAGCCCCACTCCCGCGGTTTACGGGCCCAGCCTCTACGTGAGATGAAGTTGTCTTGCCCAAGGTATCATGGCATTAGGTAATAGAAATGTGATGGATTAGGTTGTCGTTCTGTTCACGGCTCACGACGTACAATCCAGGACGAAAAAAAGGGCAAAAGAAGAAACGTATCCCAAAACTAATGAAAACGTATGATTTTGGGCTCTGAAAATAGATGCAGCAGAGCAGGCTTGCTGTCCCCGTCGTAGAGCTCTTGGAGTGCTTTCCAATGGAATGCTGTGCGTCGCGTAACTCCTTACGGATCAAAAGTTATGGGCACCGAAGCAGCGGAGACCTGGTCCTAAGCCCCATTGCCTCAGTTTGTGGGCCCAGCCTCTAAGTAAGGCGAAGTTGTCTTTTCCAAGGTGTCATGGCATTCTGTAATAGAAATGTGATGGATTAGGTTGTCGTCCTTTTCGCCACTCACGATGTACGCTCTGGGACAAAAAACAACGCAAAAGAAAAAAGGTATCTCAAAACTAATGAAAACGTTCAGTTTTTGGCTTTGAAAATAGGCGCAGCCAAGCGGGATTGCTGCCCCCGTCGTAGAGCTCTCGGAGAGCTTTCAAACGATATGCCGTAAGCCATGTAATTCCTTACGGATCAAAAGTTGTGGTCACCGGAGCGACGGAGACCTGGTCCTAAGCCCACGGCCTCGATTTGTGGGCCCAACCTCTACGTGAAGTGAAGTTGTCTTGCCCAAGGTGACGTGGGATTCGGTAATAGAAATGTTATGGATTAGGTTGTCGTCCTTTTTGCGGCTCACGAAGTATGATCTGTGATGTAAAAACAACGCAGAAGAAGAAAAATGTCCTGAAACTGATGAACCGCACACCCTCGATTTGCGGGCCCAGTCTCTACGTGAGGCAAAGTTGTCTTTCTCAAGGTACCGTGGCATTCGGTAATAGAAATGTGATGGATTATGCTGTCGTCCTTTTCGCAGCTTACAACGTATGATTCGGGACGAAAAAATTACGCAGAAGAAGAAATGTGTCCCAAAACTAATGAAAACGTTTGATTTAGGGCTCAAAAAATAGGCGCAGCTGAGCAAGCTTACAGCCCTCGTCGTAGAGCTCTCGGAGAGCTTTCCAACAGTATGTTGTGCGCCGCGTAATTCCTTACGGATCAAAAGATATGGGCACGGGCGCAACAGAGATTTGGTCCTAAGCCCCACGCCCTCGGTTTGTGGGCCCAACCTCGACGTGAAGCGAAGTTGTCTTGCCCTAGGTGACGTGGGATTCGGTAATAGAAATGTGAGGGGTTAGGTTGTCGACCTTTTCTTAGCTCACGACGTACGATCTCGGATGAAACAACACCGCAAAAGATGAAAAGTGTCCCAAAACTAATTAAAATGTTGGATTTTGGTCTCCAAAATAGGCACAACCGAGTAGGCTTGCTGCCCCGTCGTAGAGCTCTCGGAGAGATTTCCAACGGTAAGATGTGCGCTGCATAATTCCTTACGGATCAAAAGTTATGGGCACTTGAGCAACGGAGACCAGGTCCCAAGCCCTACGGCCTCGGTTTGCGGGCCTAGCCTCTATGTGAAGCGTAGTTGTGTTGCCCAAGGTGACGTGGGATTCGGTAATAGAAATATGAGGGATTAGGTTGTCATCCTTTTCGTGCCTCACGACGTACTATCCGGGATGGTAAAACAGTGCAAAAGAAGAAAAGTGTCCCAAAACTGATGAAAACGTTTGATTTTGGACTCTGAAATAGGTGCAGTGGAGTAGGCTTGTTGCCCCAGTCGTAGAGATCTTGAAGAAATTTCCAACGGTATGCTGTGCGCCGCGTAATTCCTTACGGATCAGAAGTTATGGGCATTGGAGCAACGGAGACTTGGTCCCAAGCCTCATGGCCTCGGTTTGTGAGCCCAGCCTCAACGTGAGGCGAAGTTGTCTTCCCCAAGGCGCCGTGGCATTCGGTAATAGAAATGTGATGGATTAGGTTGTCGTCCTTTTTGCGGCTGACGACGTACGATGCAGGATGGAAAAACAGCGCAAAAGAAGAAATGTTTCCAGAAATTGATGAAAACATTCGATTTTGGGCTCTGAAATTAGGCGCAGCCGAGCAGGATTGCTGCCTCCGTCGTAGAGCTCTCGGAGAGCTTTCCAACGGTATGCTATGCGCCGCGTAGCTCTTTACAAATCAAAAGTTATGGGCACCGGAGCGACGGAAACCTGGTCCCAAGCCCCACGCCCTCGTTTCGCAGGCTCAGCCTCTACGTGAAGCGAAGTTGTCTTGCCCAAGGTACCGTGGCATTCGGTAATAGAAATGTGATGGATTAGGTTGTCATCTTTTTCGCGGCTCACGACATACGATCCAGAATGAAAAAATAACGCAGAAGAAGAAAAGTGTCCCGAAACTGATGAAAACATTCGATTTTGGGCTCCGAAATAGGCGTAGCCAAGCAGGCTTGCTGCCCCCGTCATAGAGCTCTCGGAGAGATTTCCAACGGTATGCTGTGCGCCGCGTAATTCCTTGCTGATTAGAATTTATGGGCCTCGGAGCGATGGAGACCTAGTCCCAAGCCCAACGGCCTCGGTTTGCGGGCTAAGCCTCAATGTCTGGCAAAGTTATCTTGCTCAAGGTGCCGTGGCATTTGGTAATTGAAATGTGATGGATTAGGTTGTCGTCCTTTTTGCGGATCACGACGCACAATCCGGGACGAAAAAATAGCGCAAAATAAGAAAAGTGGCCAAAACTGATGAAAATGTTCGATTTTAGGTTTCAAAAATAGGCGCAGTCGAGCAGGATTGCTACCCCCGTAGTAGAGCTCCTGGAGAGCTTTTCAACGGTATGTTGTGCGCCGCGTAACTCCTTATGTATCAAAAGTTATGGGCACCAGAGTGACGAAGACGTAGTCCCAAGCCCCACGCAGTCGGTTTGCAGGCCCAACCTCTACGTGAAGTGAAGTTGTCTTGCCCAAGGTGCCATGGCATTCAGTAATAGAAATATGATGGATTAGGTTGTTGTCCTTTTCGCTGCTCACGACATACGATCTAGGATGAAAAAATAGCGCAGAAGAAGAAAAGTGTCCCAAAATTGATGAAAACGTTCAATTTTGGGCTCCGAAACAGGCACAGCCGAGCAGGCTTGCTACCCCCATCGTAGAGCTCTCGCAGAGATTTCCAACGGTATGCTGTACACCGCGTAATTCCTTATGGATCAGAAGTTAAAGCACTAGAGCGACGGAGACCTTGTCCCAAGCCCCACGTCCTCGGTTTGCGAGCCCAGCCTCTATGTGAGGCGAAGTTGTCTTGCCCAAGTTGTCATGGGATTCGGTAATAGAAATGTGATGGATTAGGTTGTTGTCCATTTCGTGGCTCACAACGTACGATCCGGGACAAAAAAAATAGAGCATAAGAAGAAAAATGTCCCGATACTGATGAAAATGTTCGATTTTGGGCTTCAAAAATAGGTGCAGCCTGGTAGGCTTATTACCCGCATCGTAGAGCTCTCGGATAGCTTTTCAACGGTATGTTGTGTGCCGCGTAACTCCTTACGGATCAAAAGTTATAGGCACCAGAGCGACGGAGAGCGGGTCCCAAGCCCCACACACTCGGTTTGCATGCCCAACCTCTACGTGAGACGAAGTTGTCTTTCCCAAGGTGACGTGGCATTCGATAATAGAAATGTGATGGATTAGGGAAGGAAAAACAGCGTAGAACAAAAATATGTATCAAAATTGATGAAAACGTTCAATTTTGGACTTCAAAAATAGGCGCAGCTGAGTAGGCTTGTTGCCCCTGTCGTAGAGATCTCGGAGAGCTTTCCAACGGTATGCTGTGCACCGTGTAACTCCTTATGGATCAAAAGTTATGGGCACCGGAGCGATAGAGATCTAGTCCCAAGCCCCAAGCCCTCGGTTTGCGGGCCCAGCCTCTACGTGAAGCGAAGTTGTCTTGTCCAAGGTACCGTGTGATTTGGGAATAGAAATATGATGGATTAGGTTGGCGTTCTTTTCATAGCTCACGATGTACGATCCGGGACGAAAAATAGCGTAGAGGAAGAAAAGTATCCCGAAACTAATGAAAACGTTCGATTTAGGGCTCCGAAAACAGGCGCAGCCGAGCGAGCTTGTTGCCCCCATCGTAGAGCTCTCGAAAAGCTTTCCAACAGTATGTTGTACGCTGCGTAACTGCTTACAGATTAAAAGTTATGGGCACCCAAGGGACGGAGACCTGGTCACAAGCCCCACGCCCTCGGTTTGCGGGCCCAGCCTTTATGTGAAGCGAAATTGTCTTGCCCCAGGTGACGTGGGATTCGGTAATAAAAATGTGAGGGATTAGGTTGTCGTCCTTTTCGCGGCTCACGACGTTTGATCCGGGATGAAAAAGCAGCGCAGAAGAAGAAAAGTGTCCCGAAATTGATGAAAACGTTCGATTTTGGGCTCCAAAATAGGCGCAGCCGAGCAGGCTTGCTACCCTCGTCGTAGAGCTCTCAGAGAGATTTCCACAGTAGGTTGTGCGCCACGTAATTCCTTACGGATCAGATGTTAAAGCACCGGAGCGACGGAGACCTGGTCCCAAGCCCCACACCCTCGGTTTGCGGGCCCAGCCTCTACGTGAAGTTTAGTTATGTTGCCCAAGGTGATGTGGGATTCGGTAATAGAAATGTGATGGATTAGGTTGTTGTCCTTTTCACTACTCACGACGTACGATTCGGGACAGAAAAATAGTGTAAAAGAAGAAAAGTGTCCCAAAACTGATGAAAATATTCGATTTTAGGCTACGAAATAGGTGCATCCGAGCAAACTTGCTGCCCCCGTCGTAGAGCTCTCAAAGTGATTTCTAACGGTATGTTGTGCGCCACGTAATTCTTTGCGGATCAAACGTTATGGGTACCAGAGCGACGGAGACCTGATCCCAAGCCCCACGCCCTCGGTTTTGGGGCCTACCTTCTACGAGAGGCGAAGTTGTCTTGCACAATGTGCCATGGCATTCAATAATAGAAAAGTGATGGATTAGGTTGTCGTCCTTTTTGTGGCTCACGACGTACGATCCGGGATGAAAAAACAGAGAAAAAAAAGAAAAGTGTCTCGAAACTGATGAAAACATTCGATTTTGGACTCTGAAAATAGGCGCAGCTGAGCGGGATTGCTACCCTCGTTGTAGAGCTCTCAGAGAGCTTTCCATCGGTATGCTGTGCGCCGTGTAACTCTTTACAGATCAAAAGTTATGGCCACCGGAGCGTCGGAAACCTAGTCGTAAGCCCTATGCCCTCGGTTTGCATGCCCATTCTCTACGTTCGATTTTGGGCTCCGAAACAAGCGTAGCCAAGCATGCTTGCTGCCCTCGTCGTAGAGCTCTCGGAGAGATTTCTAACGGTATGCTGCGCGCCACGTAATTCCTTGCGGATTAGAAGTTATGGGCACCGGAGTGACGGAGACCTGGTCCCAAGCCCCACAACCTCGGTTTGCGGGCCAAGCCTCAACGTGAAGCGAAGTTATCTTGCCCAAGGTGACGTGGCATTCAGTAATAGAAATGTGATGGATTAGGTTGTCGCCCTTTTTCGGATCACAACGTACAATCCTGGACGAAAAAATAGCGTAAAAGAATAAAAGTGTCCTGAAACTGAAGAAAACGTTCGATTATGGGTTCCGAAAATAGGTGCAGCCGAGCGGGATTGCAGGCCCCGTCGTAGAGCACTCGGAGAGCTTTCCAACGGTTTGCTGTGCACTGCGTAACTCGTTACGGATCAAAAGTTATGGGCGCCAGTAGACGGAGACGTGGTCCAAAGCCCTACGCCCTCGGTTTGCTGGCCCAACCTCTACGTGAAGCGAAATTCTCTTACTGAAGGTAACGTGGGATTCGGTAATAGAAATGTGATGGATTAGGTTGTCGTCCTTTTCGCTGCTCACGACATACGATCCAGGACGAAAAAACAGCGCATAAGAAGAAAAGTGTCCCGAAATTGATGAAAACGTTCGATTTTGGGCTCCGAAACAAGTGCAACCGAGCAGGCTTGCTACCCCCGTCGTAGAGCTCTCAGATAGATTTCCAACGGTATGCTGTGCACCGCGTAATTCCTTATGGATCAGATGTTAAAGCACCGGAGCGACGGAGACCTGGTTACAAGCCCCATGCCCTCGGTTTCTGGGCCCAGCCTCCATGTTAGGCGAAGTTGTCTTGCCCAAGGTGTCGTGGGATTCGGTAATAGAAATGTGATGGATTAGGTTGTTGTCCTTTACGTGGCTCACGATGTACAATCCGTGACGGAAAAACACCGTAAAAGAAGAAAAGTGTCCCAAAACTGATGAAAACGTTCAATTTTTGGCTCTTGAAAATAATTGCAGCCTAGCAAGCTTGTTACCCCCATCGTAGAGCTCTTAGAGAGCTTTCCAACGGTATCCCGTGAGCCACGTAACTGCTTACGGATCAAAAGTTATGGGCACCGGAGCGACGGAGACCTGGTCCCAAGCCCCATGCACTCGGTTTGTATGTCTAGCCTGTACGTGAGACGAAGTTGTCTTGCCCAAGGTGTCGTGGCATTTGATAATAAAAATGTGATGGATTAGGTTGTCGTCCTTTTTGCGGCTCACGACGTACGATCCGGGACAGAAAAACAGCGCAGAAGAAGAAAAATATCCCGAAACTGATGAAAACGTTCGATTTAGGGCTCTGAAAATAGGTACAGCCGATCGAGCTTGCTGCCGCCGTCGTAGAGCTCTCGGAGAGCTTTCCAATGGTATTCTGTACGACGCGTAACTCTTTACGGATCAAAAGTTATGGGCACTGGAGAGACGGAGATCTGGTCCCAAGCCCCACACCCTCGGTTTACGGGCCCAGCCTCTATGTAAAGCGAAGTTGTCTTGCCCAAGGAGACGTGGCATTCGGTAATTGAAATGTGATGAATCAGGTTGTCGTCCTTTTCGCAGCTCACGACATACAATCCGGGATGAAAAAATAATGCAAAAGTAGAAAAGTGTCCCGAAACTGATGAAAACGTTCGATTTTGGGCTCCGAAACAAGCGTAGCCAAGCATGCTTGCTGCCCCGTCGTAGAGCTCTCAGAGAGATTTCCAACAGTAAGCTGTGCGCCGCGTAATTCCTTACGGATCAGAAGTTATGGGCACCGTAGTGACGGAGACTAGGTCCCAAGCCCAACGGCCTCGGTTTGCGGGCCCAGCCTCTACATGAAGTGTAGTTATGTTGCTCAAGGTGAAGTGGGATTCGGTAATAGAAATGTAAGGGATTAGGTTGTCGTCCTTTTCGCGGCTCACGACGTACTATCCGGGATAAAAAAAACAGTGCAAAAGAAGAAAAGTGTCCCGAAACTGATGAAAATGTTCGATTTTAGGCTTTGAAATAGGCGCAGCCGAACAGACTTGCTGGCCCCGTCGTAGAGCTCTCGAAGAGATTTCTAACGATATGCTGTGCGCCACGTAATTCCTTGCGGATCAGAAGTTATGGGCACCAGAGCGACGGAGACCTGGTCCCAAGCCCCACGGCTTCGGTTTGCGGCCCAGCCTCGACGTGAGGCGAAGTTATCTTGCCCAAAGTTACATGGCATTCGGTAATAGAAATCTGATGGATTAGGTTGTCGTCATTTTTGCAGCTCAGGACGTACGATCCGTGATGAAAAAATAGAGCAAAAGAAGAAAAGTGTCCTGAAACTGATGAAAACATTTGATTTTGGGCTCTGAAAATATTCGCATCTGAGCGGGATTGCTTCCCCCATCATAAAGCTCTCAGAGAGCTTTCCAACGGTATGCTGTGCACCGTGCAACTCTTTACAGATCAAAAGTTATGGGCACCAGAGCGACGGAGACCTGGTCCTAAGCCCTATGCCCTAGGTTTGCGGGCCTAGCCTCTACATGAAGCGAAGTTGTCTTGCCCAAGGTGCCGTGGCATTCGGTAATAGAAATGTGATGGATTAGGTTGTTGTCCTTTTCGCGGCTCATGACATACGATCCGGGATGAAAAAACAAAGCAAAACAAGAAAAGTGTCCCAAAACTGATGAAAACATTCGATTCTGGGCTTCGAAACAAGCGTAGCCAAGCATGCTTGTTACCCCCGTCGTAGAACTCTCGGAGAGATTTCCAACGGTATGCTGTGCGCCACGTAATTTTTCACGGATCAGAAGTTATGGGCACTGTAGCGACGGAGACCTGGTTCCAAGCCCTACGACCTCGGTTTGCGGGACAAGCCTCAACGTGAGGTGAAGTTATCTTGCCCAAGGTGTCGTGGCATTCGGTAATAGAAATGTGATGGTTTAGATTGTCGTCCTTTTTACGAATCACGACGTACGATCCGGAATGAAAAAATAGCGCAAAATAAGAAAAGTGTCCTAAAACTGATGAAAATGTTTGATTTTGGGTTCCAAAAATAGGCGCAGCCGAGCAGGATTGCTGCCCCCGTCGTAGAGCTCTCGGAGAGCTTTCCAATGGTATGTTGTGCGCAGCATAATTCCTTACGGATCAAAAGTTATGGGCACCGGAGCGACAGAGACGTGGTACTATGCCCCACGCCCTCGGTTTGCAAACCCAGCCTCTACATGAATCGAAGTTGTCTTGCCCAAGGTGTCGTGGATTCGGTAATAGAAATATGATGGATTAGGTTGTTGCCCTTTTCGTGGCTCACGACGTACGATCCGGGACCCAAAAACAACACATAAGAAGAAAAGTGTCCCAAAACTGATGAAAACGTTCAATTTTTGGCTCCGAAAATAATTACAGCATAGCAGGCTTGTTAACCCCATCGTAGAGCTCTCGGAGAGCTTTCCAACGGTATCCTATGCGCCGCGTAACTGCTTACGGATCAAAAGTTATGGGCACCGGAGCGACGGAGACTTTGTCCCAAGCCCCACGCACTCAGTTTGCATGCCCAGCTTGTACGTGAGGGGAAGTTGACTTGCCCAAAGTGCTGTAGCATTCGGTAATAGAAATGTGATGGATTAGGTTGTCTTCCTTTTTGCGGCTCACGACGTACGATCAGGGAAGGAAAAACAGCGCAGAAGAAAAAAATGTACCAAAATTAATGAAAACGTTTGATTTTGGGCTCTGAAAGCAGCCGCAGCTTAGCAGGCTTGCTGCCCCCATCTAAGAGCTCTCAAAGTGCTTTCTAACGGTATGCTGTGCACCACGTAAATCCTTACGGATCAAAAGTTATGGGCACCAGAGCGACGAAGACCTGGTCCCAAGCCCCACGACCTCAGTTTGCGGGTCGAGCCTCTACGTGAAGCGAAGTTGTCTTGCCCAAGGTGCCGTGGCATTCGTTAATAGAAATGTGATGGATTAGGTTGTCGTCCTTTTTGCTGCTCACGACATACGATCCAGGACGAAAAAACAGCGCAGAAGAAGAAAAGTGTCCCGAAATTGATGAAAACGTTCGATTTTGGGCTCCAAAATAGGTGCAGCCGAGCAGGTTTGCTACCCTCGTCGTAGAGCTCTCAGAGATATTTCCACAGTAGGTTGTGCGCCGCGTAATTCCGATGTTAAAATACCGGAGCAACGGAGACTTGGTCCCAAACCCCACGCCCTCGATTCGTGGGCCCAGCCTCTACGTTAGGCAAAGTTGTCTTGCCCAAGGTGTCATGGGATTCGGTAATAGAAATGTGATGGATTAGGTTGTTGTCCTTTTCGCGGCTCACGACGTACGATCCGGGACGGAAAAACAGCACAGAAGAAGAAAAATGTCCAAAAACTGATGAAAACGTTCAATTTTTGGCTCCGAAAATAATTGCAGCCTAGCAGGCTTGTTACCCCCATCGTAGAGCTCTCGAAGAGCTTTACATTGGTATCCTGTGCGCCGCATAACTGCTTACGAATCAAAAGTTATGGGCACCGGAGCGACGGAGACCTGGTCCCAAGCCCCACGTGCTTTGTTTACATGCCCAGCATGTACGTGAGGCGAAGTTGTCTTGCCCAAGGTGCCGTGAAGAGCTTTCCATTGGTATCCTGTGCGCCGCGTAACTGCTTAAGGATCAAAAGTTATGGGCACCGGAGCGACGGAGACCTGATCCCAAGCCCCACGCACTCAGTTTGCATCCCCAGCCAGTCCGCGAGGCGAAGTTGTCTTGTCTAAGGTGCCGTGGCATTCGGTAATAGAAATGTGATGGATTAGGTTGTCGTTCTTTTCGCGTCTCACGACGTACGATCAGGGAAGGAAAAACAGTGGAGAAGAAAAAAATGTCCCAAAATTAATGAAAACATTTGATTTTAAGCTCTGAAAACAGCCGCAGCTGAGCAGGCTTGCTGCCCCCATCGTAGAGCTCGCGAAGCACTTTCCAACAGTATGCTTTGCACCGTGTAACTCCTTACGGATCAAAAGTTATGGGCACCGAAGCGACGGAGACCTGGTCTCAAGCCCCACGGCCTCGGTTTGCGGGTCCAGCCTCTGCATGAAGCGAAGTTGTCTTGCCTAAGGTGACGTGAGATTCGGTAATAGAAATGTGATGAATTAGGTTGTCGTCCTTTTTGCGGCTCACGACATACGATCCGGGGCGGAAAAACAGTGCAGAAGAAGAAAAGTGTCCCGAAACTGATGAAAATGTTAGATTTAGGGCTCCGAAAACTGGCACAGCCAAGCAAGCTTGCTGCCCCCGTCATAGAGCTCTTGGAAAGCTTTCCAACGATATGTTGTGCGCCACGTAACTCCTTACGGATCAAAAGTTATGGGCACCAGGGCGACGGAGACCAGGTCCCAAGCCCCACGCCCTCGATTTGCAGGCCCAGCCACTATGTGAACCGAAGTTGTCTTGCCCTAGGTGACGTGTGATTCGGTAATAGAAATGTGAGGGATCAGGTTATCGTCCTTTACGCGGCTCACGACGTACAATCCGGGACGAAAAAACACCGCAAAAGAAGAAAAATGTCCCGAAACTGATAAATATGTTTGATTTTGGGCTCCGAAACATGCGCAGTTGAGAAGGCATACTGCCCTCGTCGTAGAGCTCTTGGAGAGATTTCCAACGGTATGCTGTGCACCGCGAAACTCTTTACAGATCAAAAGTTATGGGCACCAGAGCAAAGGAGACATGGTCCCGAGCCCCATGCCCTCGGTTTGCAGGCCCAGCCACTACGTGAGGCGAAGTGGTCTTGCCCAAGGTGCAGTGGGATTCGGTAATAGAAATGTGATGGATTAGGTTGTCGTCCTTTTCGCGGCTCACGACACACGATCCGGGATGGAAAGACAGCGCAAAAGAAGAAAAGTGTCCCAAAACTGACGAAAATGTTCGATTTTGGGCTCCGAATATTGGCACAGATGAGCAGGCTTGCTACCCCTATCGTAGAGCTCTCGGAGAGCTTTTCAACGATATGCTGTTCACCACGTAACTCCTTACGGATCAAAAGTTATGGGCACCCGAGCGACGGAGACCTGGTCCTAAGCCCTACGCCCTCGCTTTGCGGGCCCAGCCTCTACGTCTGGTGAATTTTTCTTGCCCAAGGTGCTGTGGGATTCAGCAATAGAAATGTGATGGATTAGGTTGTCGTTCTTTTCGCGGCTCACGACGTACGATCCGGGATGAAAAAACAGCGCAGATGAAGAAAAGTGTACCAAAACTGATGAAATAGGTGCACCGTAACAGGCTTGTTGCCCCCATCGTAGAGCTCTCGGAGAGCTTTCAAACGGTATGTTGTGCGCCGTGTAACTCCTTTTGGATCAAAAGTAATGGGCACCAGAGCAAAGGAGACTTGGTCCTAAGCCCCACGCCCTCGGTTTGCAGGCCCAGCTTCTACGTGAGGTGAAGTGGTCTTGCCGAAGGTGCAGTGGGATTCGGTAATAGAAATATGATGGATTAGGTTGTCGTCCTTTTCGGGGCTCACGACATACGATTCGGGACCGAAAAACAGCGAAGAAGAAGAAAAGTGTCCCGAAATTGATGAACACGTTCGATTTTGGGCTCCAAAAATAGGCGCAACTGAGCAAGCTTGTTGCCCCTGTCGTAGAGCTCTCAGAGAGCTTTTCAACGGTATGCTGTGCATCGCGTAACTCCTTACGGATCAAAAGTTATGGGCACCAGAGCGACGGAGACCTAGTCCCAAGCCCACGCCCATGGTTTGCGGGCACAACCTCTACGTGAGGTGAAGTTGTCTTGCCCAAGGTGCAGTGGGATTTGGTAATAGAAATGTGATTGATTAGGTTGTCGCCCTTTTCGCGGCTCACGACACACGATCCGGGATAGAAAAACAGCGTAGAAGAAGAAAAGTATCCCGAAACTGATGAAAAGGTTCGATTTTGGGCTCCAAAAATAGGCGGAGCTGAGCAAGCTTGCTGCCACGTCGTAGAGCCCTCGGAGAGCTTTCCAACGGTATGCTATGCTTCGTGTAACTCCTTACGGATCAAAAGTTATGGGCACCCGAGCAACAGGGACCTGGTCCCAAGCCCCACTCCCACGGTTTGCGGGCCCAGCCTCTACGTCAGGCGAAGTTGTCTTGCCCAAGTTGACATGGGATTCGGTAATAGAAATGTGATGGATTAGGTTGTCGTCCTTTTCGCGGCTCACGACGTACGATCTGGGATGGAAAAACAGCGCAAAAGAAGAAAAGTGTCCCAAAACTAATGAAAATGTTCAAATTTGGTCTCTGAAAACAGGTGCAGCTAAGCAAGCTTGTTGCCCCCGTCGTAGAGCTCTTGGAGAGATTTCGAATGGTATGTTATGCGTCGCTTAACTCCTTACGAATCAAAAGTTATGGGCACCGGAGCGACGGAGACATGGTCCTAAGCCCCACGGCCCCGGTTTGCGGGCCCAACCTCTACGTGAGGCGAAGTTGTCTTGCCTAAGGTGCTGGGGCATTCGGTAATAGAAATGTGATGGATTAGGTTGTCGTCCTTTTCGCGACTCATGACATACGAACCGGGATGAAAAAACAGCGCAAAAGAAGAAAAGTGTCTCAAAACTGTTGAAAACGTTCAGTTTTGGGCTCCAAAAATAGGCGCAGCTGAGGGGAATTGCTGCCCCCGTAGTAGAGCTCTCGGAGAGATTTTCGACGGTATGCTGTGCGCCCCGTAATTCCTCACAGAACAAAGGTTATGGGCACCGAAGTGCGAAGACCAGGTCCCAAGCCCCACGCCCTCGGTTTGCGGGCCCAGCCTCTACGTTAGGCGAAGTTGTCTTGCCCAAGGTGCCGTGGGATTCG
The DNA here is from genome assembly GCA_037974665.1 of Ehretia macrophylla. Classification (NCBI taxonomy): domain Eukaryota; kingdom Viridiplantae; phylum Streptophyta; class Magnoliopsida; order Boraginales; family Ehretiaceae; genus Ehretia; species Ehretia macrophylla. The sequence goes on from CM075775.1 coordinate 39,084,028, forward strand.
GTAATAGAAATGTGATGGATTAGGTTGTCGTCCTTTTCGTGGCTCACGATGTACGATCCGGGACGAAAAAATAGCGAAAAAGAAGATAAATGTCCTTAAACTGATGAACTCCACGCCCTCGGTTTGAGGGCCCAGCCTCTACGTGAGGCAAAGTTGTCTTGCCCAAGGTGTCGTGGCATTCGGTAATAGAAATGTGATGGATTATGTTGTCGTATTTTTTGTGGCTCACGACGTACGATCCGGGACGGAAAAATAGCGCAGAAGATGAAAAATGTCCCAAAACTAATGAAAACGTTCGATTTAGGGCTCCAAAAATAGGCGCAGCCAAGCTAGCTTGCTACCCTCGTCGTAGAGCTCTTGGAGAGCCTTCCAACGGTATGCTGTGCGCCACGTAACTCCTTACAAATCAAAAGTTAAGGGCACCGGAGCGACGGAGATCTGGTCCCAAGCCCCACGCCCTCGATTTATGGGCCAAGCCTCTACGTGAAGCGAAGTTGTCTTGCCTAAGGTGACGTGGGATTTGGTAATCGAAATGTGGGGGATTAGATTGTGGTCCTTTTTGCGGCTCACGATGTATGATCCGGGATGAAAAATCAGCGTAAAATAAGAAAAGTGACCCGAAACTGACGAAAATGTTCAATTTTGGGCTCCGAAATAGACGCAGCCGAGCAGGCTTGCTGCCCCCGTCGTAGAGCTCTCGGAGAGATTTCCAACGGTAAGCTGTGCACTGCGTAATTCCTTACGGATTAGAAGTTATGGGCCCCGGAGCGATGGAGACCAGGTCTCAAGCCCAACGGCCTCGGTTTGCGAGCCTAGCCTCTACGTGAAGCGTAGTTATCTTGCCCAAGGTGACGTGGGATTTGGTAATAGAAATGTGAGGGATTAGGTTGTCGTCCTTTTCGCAGCTCACGACGTATGATCCGGGACGAAAAATCAGCGTAAAATAAGAAAAATGACCCGAAACTGACGAAAATGTTCAATTTTGGGCTCCGAAATAGATGCAGCCTAGTAGGCTTGCTACCCCCATCGTAGAGCTCTCGGAGAGATTTCCAACGGTAAGCTGTGCGCCGCGTAATTCCTTACCAATTAGAAGTTATGGGCCCCGGAGCGATAGAGACCTGGTCCCAAGCCCCACGGCCTCGGTTTGCGAGCCTAGCCTCTACGTGAAGCGTAGTTATCTTGCCCAAGGTGACGTGGGATTCGGTAATAGAAATGTGAGGGATTAGGTTGTCGTCCTTTTCGCGGCTCACGACGTACGATCCGGGACGGAAAAACAATGCAAAAGAAGAAAAGTGTCCCAAAACTAATGAAAACGTTCGATTTTGGGCTCAGAAATAGGTGCAGCCGAGCAGGCTTGCTGACCCCATCGTAGAGCTCTATAAGAAATTTCCAACGGTATGCTGTGCGCCGCGTAATTCCTTGCGGATCAGAAGTTATGGGCACTGGAGCGACGGAGACTTGGTCCCAAGCCCCATGGCCTCGGTTTGCGAGCCCAGCCTCAACGTGAGGCGAAGTTGTCTTCCCCAAGGCGCCGTGGCATTCGGTAATAGAAATGTGATGGATTAGGTTGTCATCCTTTTTGCGGCTCACGACGTACGATCCTGGACGAAAAAACAGAGCAAAAGAAAAAAATTGTCCTGACACTGATGAAAACATTCGATTTTTGGCTCTGAAAATAGGCGCAGCCGAGCGGGATTACTGCCCCAGTCGTAGAGCTCTCGGACAGCTTTCCAACGGTGTGTTGTGCGCCGCATAACTCTTTACAGATCAAAAGTTATGGGCACCGGAGCGACGGAAACCTGGTCCCAAGCCCCACGCCCTCGTTTCGCAGGCTCAGCCTCTACGTGAAGCGAAGTTGTCTTGCCCAAGGTACCGTGGCATTCGGTAATAGAAATGTGATGGATTAGGTTGTCGTCCTTTTCGCGGCTCACGACATACGATCCGGGATGAAAAAATAACGCAGAAGAAGAAAAGTGTCCCAAAACTAATGAAAACGTTCAATTTTGGGCTCCGAAATAGGCGTAGCCAAGCAGGCTTGCTGCCCCCGTCATAGAGCTCTCGGAGAGATTTCCAACGGTATGCTGTGCGCCGCGTAATTCCTTGCTGATTAGAAGTTATGGGCCCCGGAGCGATGGAGACCTGGTCCCAAGCCCAACGGCCTCGGTTTGCGAGCCTAGCCTCTACGTGAAGCGTAGTTATCTTGCCCAAGGTGACATGAGATTTGGTAATAGAAATGTGAGGGATTAGGTTGTCGTCCTTTTCGCGGCTCACGACGTATAATCCAGGACGAAAAATCAGCGTAAAATAAGAAAAGTGACCCGAAACTAAAGAAAACGTTCAATTTTGGGCTCCGAAACAAATGCAGCCAAGTAGGCTTGCTGCCCCCGTCGTAGAGCTCTCGGAGAGATTTCCAACGGTAAGCTGTGCGCTGCGTAATTCCTTACGGATTAGAAGGTATGGGCCCCGGAGCGATGGAGACCTGGTCCCAAGCCCCACGGCCTCAGTTTGCGAGCCTAGCCTCTACGTGAAGCGTAGTTATCTTGCCCAAGGTGACGTGGGATTTGATAATAGAAATGTGAGGGATTAGGTTGTCGTCCTTTTCGCAACTCACGACGTACGATCCGGGACGGAAAAACAGTGCAAAAGAAGAAAAGTGTCCCAAAACTAATGAAAACGTTAGATTTTGGGCTCAGAAATAGGCGCAGCCGAGCAGGCTTGCTGCCCCCATCGTAGAGCTCTCGAAGAAATTTCCAACGATATGCTGTGCGCCGCGTAATTCCTTGCGAATCAGAAGTTATGGGCAATGGAACGACGGAGACTTGGCCCCAAGCCCCACGGCCTCAGTTTGCGGGCCTAGCCTCAACGTGGGGCGAAGTTGTCTTCCCCAAGGGGCCGTGGCATTCGGTAATAGAAATGTGATGGATTAGGTTGTCGTCCTTTTTGCGGCTCACGACGTACGATCCGGGATGAAAAAACAGAGCAAAAGAAGAAAAGTATCCCGAAACTAATGAAAACATTCAATTTTGGGCTCTGAAAATAGGCGCAGCCGAGCGGGATTACTGCCTCCGTCGTAGAGCTCTCGAACAGCTTTCCAACGGTGTGCTGTGCGCCGCATAACTCTTTACAGATCAAAAGTTATGGGTACCAGAGTGCCGGAGACCTGGTCCCAAGCCCCACGCCCTCGTTTTACGGGCTCAGCCTCTACGTGAAGCGAAGTTGTCTTGCTCAAGGTGTCGTGGCATTCGGTAATAGAAATGCGATGGATTAGGTTGTCGTCCTTTTCGCGGCTCACGACATACGATCCGGGACGAAAAAACAACGCAGAAGAAGAAAAGTGTCCCGAAACTGATGAAAGCATTCGATTCTGGGCTCCGAAATAGGCGTAGCCAAGCAGGCTTGCTGCCCCAGTCGTAGAGCTCTCGGAGAGATTTCCAACGGTATGCTGTGCACCGCGTAATTCCTTGCGGATCAGAAGTTATGGGCACCGGAGCGACGGATACCTGGTCCCAAGCCCCACGGCCTCAGTTTGCAGGCCAAGCCTCAACGTGAGGTGAAGTTGTCTTGCCCAATGTGCCGTGGCATTCGGTAACAGAAATGTGTTGGATTAGGTTGTCGTCCTTTTTGCGGCTCACGACGTACGATCCTGGACGAAAAAACAGCGCAAAAGAAGAAAAGTGTCCTGAAACTGATGAAAACATTCGATTTTGGACTCTGAAAATAGGTGCAGCCGAGCGGGATAGCTGCCCCCGTCGTAGAGCTCTCGGGGAGCTTTCCAACGGTATGTTGTGTGCCGCATAACTCCATACGGATCAAAAGTTATGGGCACCGGAGCGGTGGAGACGTGGTCCTAAGCCCCACGCCCTCGGTTTGTGGGCCCATCCTCTACGTGAAACGAAGTTGCCTTGCCCAAGGTGCCGTGGCATTCGGTAATAGAAATGTGTTGGATTAGGTTGTCGTCCTTTTCGCGGCTCACGACATACGATCCGGGATGAAAAAATAGCGCAAAAGAAGAAAAGTGTCCCGAAACTGATGAAAACGTTCAATTTTGGGCTCCGAAACAGGCGCAGCCGAGCAGGCGAGCAGGCTTGCTACCCCCGTCGTAGAGCTCTCAGAGAGATTTCCAACGGTATGCTGTGCGCCGCGTAATTCCTTACGGATCAGAAGTTATGGGCACCGGAGCGACGGAGACCTGGTCCCAAGCTCCACGCCTTCAGTTTGCGGTCCCAGCCTCTACGTTAGGCGAAGTTGTCTTGGCCTCAGGGGTACTGACCATGTATTGAGCATAGCGGGACAGTCGGTCAAAACGAGCCTCGTACTGGGCCACCGTCATGTTACCTTGGTTCAAGTGCATGAATTCCTCAAACCGCCTTTGCCTGGAAACTGCAGGCGCATATTTCTCCTTGAATGCCTTAACGAAATTACCCCACAAGCGAGGTGTATGATCTGTTTCCCAAAGTGCCTCCATAGTGTGCCACCAATGCTCAGCATCCCCGTGCAACAGAAACACAGCGAACTCCACCTTTTCTTCATCAGTATAGTCAAGTGGCCTAAAAATCCTCTCGATCTCAGACAGCCAAGCCTCTGCCTTTTCATCATCAGCTTCCCCTTGGAATTTGGACGGGCGAAAGTCAAGAAACTCCCGTATTCTGCTATGTCTCCCATGGTTACCATCATTCCTGTTGTTATTGTTGTTTGCTTCACGTGCATCTTGACGTTCCATCACTCGCGACACGCGATCCATGGCATTCCCTATCATGTTAAACATAGCCATGCCGGGATTAGTTTGATAAGCATCTCCGGTCTCTTGGGGCTCACCGCTCCTATTAGTAGTGCAGGTACTAGGGCCGGCCATCTATAGGCACAGATTACGATGCACAATTTGTTGGAATACGACAAGACAATAATTTAATGTATCAGGTATGCTACATATAATTTTATATAGATACACAATTCCAGAAACAGTTAAGACATGTTAATCACATAAGCACATAGAAACAGAGAAGACACACTTGATATTGTCACACAATAACACATAAACAAGTCATCCTAATAACCTTAGGGCTTCTACCCATGGTCCGAGAGTTAAACCCGGCTTAAGCAATCTAAGCTTTGATACCATTAAGATAAGGTGTCACGCCCCAACCCGACCTATAAAGGTTAGACTAGGGTGTGATCTAAACATTCAAGTCATATCACGTACTTAATCGTTCATGAAAGTTTTAACACTTAACATTTTAGCCTAAACTCCACAAATTCTCCGAAAATCCGGCAGCGTAACAGCTGTAATTGGACTCTTTAGTTTGACCTAATTCTCTAAACGCCTCAAAATTTCCAATCTCAATTTCATTTCCAACTAAGATTACTATTTATCACCAATCGAAACGCCTACTAGTTATTTCGAAGTCTCGTTTGATTAATAACCTAGCATGATACTATGTCTCGTTTGTTTGTTAATCCTTGTTACAAAAGTACCTGTTGATCTTAGCTTAACAATGAGTACCTGCTTAAGATTGCATAGATTCATTTTACTTAATCCTTACCTGATACTTCATAATCCTATGATAGATACTTGTCAATAGCGATAGCAAAAATGACCACAAGAGTGTCTAACTAGTTATGATCAGTACAAGCCAAAATTAGACCCCAAATTACAACGGGGGTCGTTTACAATACAATAACAAGCAACGTAAGAAATGAAATAGTCTTCAAGCAACATATCGTTCACAAAATGGCCATAGTCAAGTAAGGCACGTAGGACAAGCAATCATTCCAAGGAATCATCATTAGGCACGTTGTCCTCGGGTACCTGTTCCTGGTCTTCTTCACCTGAGATGATAAAAGAGGTGAGTCCTTATGAACTCAATGAGGGGGAACGAGAAATAAGTTTTGAAACTCATTTTCCGGTTCAACTTATGAAAACCTTTTTGCAAGCATCACATATATCACAAGTAAGTTCATAATGTAATATAAAAGTAAAAGAACACAGTTACCCCTCTTTCCTCCCCGAGGTCCTCTAGGAACCAAGCGAGAGTACTTATACACATAGTGAAAAGGATACGGTGAGCTTTTGCTCTCATTTCATTTCCAGTATCAGTTGTTGCGGCCGACTTCAAATCATCCCCTTATCACGCCAAATGGGTGTACTCTGGATGTACCCCGAAATCGTACGACCCAACTCTCCGAGGAAGTCTAGCCCCCAAGCGAGAGAGGGAATTGGACAATGGTAGTCACGGTTGCACCGGCAAGCCCGATGCCGCCCGGTGTGCGTGAACGCTACCATGCCAGAATGAAAGGTTGCAACCTTGTATGCAATGCACATTTATGACATTTAATATATCACATTTGGAGGACAACAAAGTAGGTCGCCTCCGAGCAGTCATAAGATTGCACATTGACAAGTAAACACGCGAGGCACTATATGACAGGTGATTTCACTTATAAGCACATGGAGTTATATGAATATTAAACGGGCAGCCATGTAACACATGTAAATCAAGTCATATAACTCATTTCGAAGTTCACGTAATCAAATAATAAGATTATTCAACATGCAACGACATTTATGTGGGACCGGGTGCAAGAAAGGCCTACTTGTCAACATGTAATCATCAAAATCACATTTAGGGCTACAAGGGAAACTACGGGCAGCCTACTAATCACATAATTAAACACAATATCCATAGGATCAACACTTAGCGAGTTTTTTCCTAGTCATTAGGGTTCCAATTCATGCTTACCCGTGCGATTAAGCCCTAGTTGTCACGTAATTAAACTCAAGCCATGCATTGATTAATTCAAACACTTTCAAGCATCCAAAAAAGTCTACACAACATCCAAATGCCACAATCCCAAGCATTTAATATAACAAGAGAAGCTACAATAATTTTTCTAAGCATATCACTAGATGAAAACCTCACTGCAATGGTCTGTTTTCTCACAATCATTGAGACAAGCAAACAATCTCCAATTCAAGTGAACAAAATGTCAAATTAAATCTTAAGGAGTGAAATAAATTCAGAAACAAACCTCGCATCATTTGGAGTTCGGGTTCAAGAGTTATAGCCAAAACCGTGAGACTACGCAAAACTGTCCAGATTTTCACACATTTCAATACTTGTCGTTTTTTAGGGCCTTAGGGTCAGATTTAGCCTTAGTCCATTTCTGACAAAATGTCCAGAACTGAAAAATCTAGTAGCACACCAAATTTCATGCATTTTGGATATCATTTACTAAGTCAAAACCGGTTCGTTCTACAAGGACAGTGAATCTGCCAAAACCTACTTCATTTTCCCAGATTTGGACACATTTTGGTATTTTTACATTTAGGGGATTTTAGAGTCAAAATTAGCTTTGGCCTATTTCTACAAAAAATTCTCAGAACTGGAAAAACTAGTAACCTACCAATTTTCACACATTCTCAACATCATTTACCTGGTCAAAATCACTTCGTTCCAACAGAACAGAAAGTTGCCAAATACGCGATTTCACCTATCTCCACATTCTAGCCAAATATCTTGCCATGCATGCTTACAAAAGTTCATGTACACACATATATCACAAGTACAGAGGTAAAAATAGACATTCAAAGGCATGCATGTGGTTTTTAAAGGCTTTTCAAGAAATTTTAGCCCTCACCTTAGCAAGACAATAAAGAAGATGCACAACTCTTGATGAAGCACAATGTCGACTCTTCTCCTTGCTTAGCTGAGAGACAACTTGAGATTTCTCCAATTTCCTAGCTAAGTTACCATGTTCTTAGTAGGTGCATGTGGTTAGAACAAGAAGAAAAAGAAATGGAAGCTAACAACTTACCTAAGCCGAAATGAATGTGCTATGAGCTTGCATGTGCATTTCTTTGATCCTAGCTTTGCTTGGTTGAGCTCCTAAGTAGCTTGGAGGTCTTGAAGAGCCTTAGGAAGAAGAACTTAGCTATGGAGTCTATAATTTCAGCTAGGGCTAAGAGAGAGAGAGAAGGAATGAGAGAGTCAGAGAAAATGTGAGAAAGAAAGAAAGAATGAAAGGAAAATGAAAAGCATTGAAGAATATGATGCTTGTGTCGACCTAGGGCCTTGCAAAATTCAGAATTGTGTCTTCAAGGAGCATAATTTGAATCATCCTAGCATGGGCAAGGGAATGGGTCGAAATTTGGTGCATTGGGGAGGGTTTTTTTGAGCCATTTTTTTATTGCTTTGTGTCATAGTTGTCATAGAATGTCTAGGTTTAGATTTGAAATTGAAATGCATGCACAAAGGCTCCATGTGGTCGGCCAAGCATGTGTTCAAATCTGAATTTTTGTCTTGTTGAACATTATTTAATTGAGTGCTTGGAATATGCAAAAGAATAAAGAATAAGAATGTCTAGCTTTTGGTGCAATTTCGTCTTCTAGTGCATTGACTTAGCATTTTAATATTAGTTAGTGGAGTTTGTAGGATTAATTAATGATCTAGTGCTTCGTGTGAGGGCACGCTTTCATAGGTTTTAGGCACGCACTACGAGGTAAGGTACGAACTACGAGATGAATGCACATTTTCCAAGTAAATGCACGCAACCCTAATGAATGCACGTAATTCAATACAAGGCACACAAAACAAAACACAATTCTTAAACCTAGGTCAAGACACGCAAATCTAGGTTAGGCCACACGAAATGAGGTATCGCACGCAAATTGAGGTCGGGCCTCACAGTCTTGACCAATGTGACGTGGGATTCGGTAATAGAAATGTGATGGATTAGGTTGTCGTCCTTTTTGCGACTCACGACGTTCGATCCGGGACGGAAAAAAAGCGCAAAAGAAGAAAGGTGTTCTGAAATTGATGAAAACATTTGATTTTGGGTCGCGAAATAGGCACAACCGAGCAGGCTGGCTGCCCCCGTCGTAGAGCTCTCGGAGAGATTTCTAACGGTATGTTGTGTGACGCGTAATTCCTCACGAATCAGAAGTTATGGGCAACGAAGCGACGGAGACCTGGTCCCAAGCCCCACGCCCTCGGTTTGCGAGCCCAGCCTCTACGTTAGGCGAAGTTGTCTTGTCCGAGGTACCGTGTGATTCAGTAATAGAAATGCGATGAATTAGATTGTCGTCCTTTTCGCGGCTCACGATGTACTATCCGGGACGAAAAAATAGCGCAAAAGAAGATAAGTGTCCTAAAACTGATAAACCCCACGCCCTCGGTTTGCGGGCCCAGCCTCTACGTGAGGAAAAGTTGCCTTGCCCTAGGTGCCGTGGAATTCGGTAATAGAAATGTGATGGATTAGGTTGTCGTCTTTTTCACGGCTCACGACATACGATCCGGGACGGAAAAATAGCAGAAGAAGAAAAGTATCCCGAAACTGATGAAAACGTTCTATGTATGGCTCCGAAAATAGGCGTAGCCAAGCAGGCTTGCTGCCCCCGTCGTAGATCTCTCGGAGAGCTTTCCAACGGTATGCTGTACGCTGCGTAATTCTTTACGGATCAGAAGTTATGGGTACCGGAGCGACGGAGACCTGGTCCCAAGCCCCACGGCCTCGGTTTGTGGGCCCAGCCTCTACGTGAAGCGAAGTTGTCTTGCCCAAGCTGCCGTGGGATTCAGTAATAGAAATGTGATGGATTAGGTTGTTGTCCTTTTTGCGACTCACGACGTACGATCCGGGAAGGAAAAACAGCGCAGAAGAAGAAAAGTATCCCAAAATTGATGAAAACGTTCAATTTTGGTCTCCGAAAATAGGTGCAACTGACCAGGATTGCTGCCCTCATTGTAGAGCTCTCGGAGAGATTTCCAACGGTATCCTGTGCGCCGTGTAACTCCTTACGGATCAAAAGTTATGGCAACCGGAGCGACAGAGACCTGGTCCCGAGACCCACGCCTTGAGTTTGTGGGCCCAGCCTCTACGTGAAGTGAAGTTATCTTGCCCAAGTTGCCATAGGATTCAGTAATAGAAATGTGATGGATTAGGTTGTTGTCCTTTTAGCGACTCACGACGTACGATCCGGGACGGAAAAACAACGCAGAAGAAGAAAAGTATCCCAAAATTGAGGAAAACGTTTAATTTTTGGCTTTGAAAATAGACACAGCCTAGTAGGCTTGTTACCCCCATCGCAGAGCTCTCGGAGAGCTTTCCAACGGTATGCTGTGCGCCGCGTAACTCCTTACGGATCAAAAGTTATAGGCACCGGAGCGACGGAGACCTGGTCCAAAGCCCTACGCCCTCGGTTTGCATACCCAGCCTCTACGTGAGGCGAAGTTGTCTTGCCCATGGTGCCGTGGCATTCGGTAATAGAAATGTGATGGATTAGGTTGTCATTATTGCAGCTCACGACGAACGAACAAGGACGGAAAAACAGCACAGAAGAAAAAAGCTTCCCAAAACTAACGAAAAGGTTTGATTTTGGACTCCAAAAATAGGCATAGCTGTGCAGGCTTGCTGCCCTGGTCGTAGAATTCTTGGAGAGCTTTCCCACGGTATGCTGTGCGCTGCGTAACTCCTTACAGATCAAAAGTTATGGGCACCGGAGTGACAGAGACGTGGTCCCAAGCCCCACGGCCTCGGTTTGCGGGCCCAGCCTCTACGTGAACCGAAAATGTCTTTACCAAGGTAACATGGGATTCGGTAATAGAAATGTGATGGATTAGGTTGTCGTCCTTTTCGCAGCTCACGACGTACGATCCGCGACAGAAAAATAGCGCAGAATAAGAAAAGTGTCCCAAAACTGATGAAAATGTTCTATTTTTGGCTCTGAAAATAGGCGCAACCTAGCAGGCTTGTTACCCCCATCGTAGAGTTCTCGGAGAGCTTTCCAACGGTATGCTGTGCGTCGCGTAACTCCTTACGGATCAAAAGTTATAGGCAACGGGGCGACGGAGACCTGGTCCCAAGCCCCACGCCCTCGGTTTGCATGCCCAGCCTCTACGTGAGGCGAAGTTGTCTTGCCCAACGTACAGTGGCATTCAGTAATAGAAATGTGATGGATTAGGTTGTCGTCCTTTTCGCGGCTCATGACGTACGATCCGGGATAAAAAAATAGCGTAAAAGAAGAAAAATGTCCCAAAACTGATGAAAACGTTCGATTTTGGGCCCCGAAACAGGTGCAGCCGACCAGGCTTGCTGCCCCCGTCGTAGATCTCTCGGAGAGATTTCCAACAGTATGCTGTGCACCGCGTAATTCCTCACGGATCAGAAGTTATGGGCACCGAAACAACGGAGACCTGGTCCCAAACCCCACGCCCTCGGTTTACAGGCCCAGCCTCTACGTTAGGCGAAGTTGTCTTGCCCAAGGTGCCATGGGATTCAGTAATAGAAATGCAATGGATTAGGTTGTCGTCCTTTTCGCGGCTCACGACTTACGATCCGGGACGAAAAAATAGCGGAAAAGAAGATAAGTGTCGCGAAACTGATGAACCCCACACCTTCGGTTTGCGATCCTAGCCTCTACGTGAGGCAAAGTTGTCTTGCCCAAGGTGCCGTCGGATTCGGTAATAGAAATGTGATGGATTAGGTTGTCGTCCTTTTCGCGGCTCACGACGCACGATCCTGGAAGGAAAAATAGCACAGAAGAAGAAAAGTATCTAGAAATTGATGAAAACGTTTGATTTATGGCTCTGAAAACAGATGCAGCCAAGAAATCTTGTTGCCCCCGTCGTAGAGCTGTCGGAGAGCTTTCCAACGGTATATTGTGCCCCGCGTAACTCCTTACGGATCAAAAGTTATGTGCACTGGAGCGACGGAGATCTGGTCCCAAGCCCCACGCCCTCAGTTTGCGGGTCCAGCCTCTACGTGAAGCGAAGTTGTATTGCCCAAGGTAACGTGGGATTCTGTAATAGAAATGCGAGGGATTAGGTTGTCGTCCTTTTTGCGGCTCACGACGTGTGATTCGGGACGGCAAAACTGCGCAAAAGAAGAAAAGTATCCCAAAACTGATGAAAACGTTCGATTTTGGGCTCCGAAACAGGCGCCGCCGAGCAAGCTTTCTGCCCCCGTCGTAGAGCTCTCGAAGAGATTTCCAACGGTATGCTGTGCGCCGCATAATTCCTTACGGATCAGAAGTTATGGGCATCGGAGCGACGAAGACCTGGTCCCAAGCCCCACGGCCTCGGTTTGCGGGCCCAGCCTCTATGTGAAGCGAAGTTGTCTTGCCCAAGGTGACATGGGATTCGGTAATAGAAATGTGAGGGATTAGGTTGTCGTCCTTTTCGCGGCTCACGACATACGATCCGGGACGGAAAAATAGCGCAAAAGAAGAAAAGTGTCTCGAAACTGATGAAAACATTCAATTTTGGGCTCCAAAACAGGCGCAGCCGAGCAGGCTTGCTGCCCCCGTCGTAGAGCTCTCAGAGAGATTTCTAACGGTATGTTGTGCGCCGCGTAATTCCTTGCGGATCAGAAGTTATGGGCACCAGAGTGACGGAGACCTGGTCCCAAGACCCACGGCCTCAGTTTGCGGGCCCAGCCTCAACGTGAGACGAAGTTGTCTTGCCCAAGGTGCCACTGCATTCGGTAATAGAAATGTGATGGATTAGGTTGTCGTCCTTTTTGCGACTCACGCCGTACGATCCAGGACGAAAAAATAGCGCAAAAGAAGAAAAGTGTCCCGAAACTGATGAAAACGTTCAGTTTTAGGGTCCGAAAATAGGCGCAGCTGAGCGGGATTTTTTCCCCTGTCGTAGAGCTCTCGGAGAGCTTTCCAACGGTATATTGTGCACCGCGTAACTCCTTACGAATCAAAAGTTATGGGCACTGGAGCGACGGAGACGTGGTCCCAAGCCCCACGACCTCGGTTTTCGAGCCCAACCTCTACGTGAAGCGAAGTTGTCTTGTCCAAGGTGCCATGGCATTCGGTAATAGAAATGTGATGGATTAGGTTGTCATCCTTTTCGTAGCTCACGACATACGATCCAGGATGAAAAAACTGCGTAGCAGAAGAAAAGTGTCCTGAAACTGATGAAAACATTCAATTTTTGGCTCTGAAAATAGGCGCAGCCTAGCACCCTTTCTACCCCCATCGTAGAGCTCTCAGAGAGCTTTCCAACGGTATGGTGTGCACCACGTATCTCCTTACGAATCAAAAGTTATGGACACCGGAGCGACGGAGACCTGGTCCTAAGCCCCACGCCCCCGATTTGCATGCCCAGCCTCTACGTGAGGCGAAGTTGTCTTGCCCAAGGTGCCGTGGCATTCGGTAATAGAAATGTGATGGATTAGGTTGTCGTCCTTTTCGCGGCTCACGACGTATGATCAAGGATGGAAAAACAGTGCAGAAGAAAAAAATGTCCTGAAACTAATGAAAACGTTCGATTTTGGTCTCCGAAAACAGGCACAACTGTCACGCCCCAACCCGACCTATAGAGGTTAGACTAGGGTGTGATCTAAACATTCAAGTCATTCACGTACTTAATCGTTCATGAAGGTTTAATACTTAACGTTTAGCCTAAACTCCACAAATTCTCCGAAAAACCGGCAGCATAACGGCTGTAATTGGGCTCTTTAGTTTGACCTAATTCTCTAAACGCCTCGAAATTTTCAATCTCAAATTCATTTCCAACTAAGATTATTATTTATCACTAGTCGAAATGCCTACCAGTTATCTCAAAGACTAGTTTGATTAACAACCTAGCATGATACTATGTCTCGTTTGTTTATTAATCCTTGTTACAAAAGTACCTGTTGATCTTAGCCTACCAATGAGTACCTGCTTAAGATTGGATAGATTCATTTTACTTAATCCTTTACCTGATACTTCGTAAGCCTGTGATAGATACTAGCCAGTAGCGATAGCAAAAACAACCACAAGAGTGTCTAACTAGTTATGATCAGTACAAGCCAAAATTTGACCCCAAATTACAATGGGGGTCATTTACAATACAACAACAAGCAACATAAGAAATAGTCTTCAAGCAACATATCGTTCACAAAATGTCCATAGTCAAGTAAGGCACGTAGGGCAAGCAATCATTCCAAGAAATCATCGTTAGGCACATTGTCCTCGGGTACCTGTTCCTAGTCTTCTTCACCTGAGATGATAAAAGAGGGTGAGTCCTTATGAACTCAGGGAGGGGGAACGAGAAATAAGTTTTGAAACTCTTTTTCCGGTTCAACTTATGAAAACCCTTTTTTGCAAGCATGACATATATCACAAGTAAATTCATAATGTAATATCAGAGTAAAAGAACACAATTACCCGTCTTTCCTCCCCGAGGTCCTCTAGGAACCAAGTGAGAGTACTTATACATATAGTGAAAAGGATACGGTGAGCTTTTGCTCTCAGTTCATTTCCAGTATTAGTTGTTGCGGCCGACTTCAATTCATCCACTTATCACGCCAAATGGGTGTACTCCGGATGTACCCCGAAATCCTACGACCTAACTCTCCGAGGAAGTCTAGCCCCCAAGCGAGAGAGGGAATTGGACAATGGTAGTCACGGTTGCACCAGCAAGCCCGATGCCGCCCGGTGTGCGTGAAACGCTACCACGCCAGAATGGAAGGTTGCAACCTTGTATGCAATGCACATTTATGACATTTAATATATCACATTAGGAGGACAACAAAGTGGGTTGCCTCCGAGCAGTCATAAGATTGCACATTGACAAGTAAACACGAGAGGCACGATATGACAGGTAATTTCACTTGTAAAGCACATGGAGTTATATGAATATTAAACGGGCAGCCATGTAACGCATGTAAATCAAGTCATATGATTCATTTCAAAGTTCACGTAATCAAATAATAAGGTCATACAACATGCAACGACGTTTACGTGGGACTGGGTGCAAGAAAGGCCTACTTGTCAACATGTAATCATCGGAACCACATTTAGGGCTATAAAGGCAACTACGGGCAGCCTACTAATCACATAATTAAACACGATATCCATAGGATCAACACTTAGCGAGTTTTCCTAGTCATTAGGGTTTCAATTCATGCTCACCCGTGCGATTAAGCCCTAAGTTGTCACGTAATTAAACTCAAGCCATGCATTGATTAATTCAAACACCCTCAAGCATTCAAAACAGTCCACACAACATCCAAGTGCCACAATCCCAAGCATTTAATACAACAAGAGAAGTTACAATAATTTTTCTAAGCATATCACTAGATGAAAACCTCACTGCAATGGACTGTTTTCTCACAATCATTGAGACAAGCAAACAATCTCCAATTCTAGTGAACAAAATGTCAGATTAAATCTTAAGGAGTGAACTAAATTCAGAAATAAACCTCACATCATTTGGAGTTCGGATTCAAGAGTTATAGCCAAAACCGTGGGACTACGCAAAACTGTCCAGATTTGCACACATTTCAATACTTGTTGTTTTTGAGGACTTTAGGGTCAGATTTAGCCTTAGTCTATTTCTGACAAAAATGTCCAGAACTGAAATATCTAGCAGCATACCAAATTTCATGCATTTTCGACATCATTTACTAAGTGAAAACGGGTTCGTTCTACAAGGACAGTGAATCTGCCAAAACCTGCTTTATTTTCCAGTTTTTTCCAGATTTGGACACCTTTCGATGTTTTGCCATTTCGGAGATCTTAGAGTCAAAATTCTCTTTGGCTTATTTCTACAAAAAAATGCTCAGAACTGGCAAAACTAGTCACCTACCAATTTTCACGCATTTTCAACATCATTTACCTGGTCAAAATCACTTCGCACCAACAAGTCAGAAGACTGTCCTTTACGCGATTTCACCTATCTTCACATTCTAGCCAAATATCTTGCCATGCATGTTTACAAAAGCTCATGTACACACATATATCACAAGTACAGAGGTAAAAATAGACATTTAAAGGCATGCATGTGGTTTTTGAAAGCTTTTCAAAGGAGTTTTAGCCCTCACCTTAGCAAGACAACAATGAAGATGCACAAAACTCTTGATGAAGCACAAGGTAGTCTTTTCTCCTTGCTTAGCCAAGAGACAACTTGAAATTCTCTAATTCCTAGCTTAGTAACCATGTTCTTAGTATGCACAAGTGGCTAGAACAAAAAGAAAACGAAATAGGAGCTACCAAACATACCTAGGCCGAAATGAAGGTCCTATGAGCTTGCATGTGTGTCTTTTGCATTCTAGCTTGCTTGGTTGAGTTCCTTAGTAGCTTGAAGGTCTTGATGAATTTTAGGATGATGAACCTACGCTATGGAGTGTAGAATTGCAGCTAAGGCCGAGAGACAGAGAGAAGAAATGAGAGAAAAATGAAAGCTTTGGGGATTTTGATGCATGTGTCGGCTATGGGCTTTGAAATTTCAGAATTTGTGTCTTCAAGAGCATAATTTGAAATGTCTAGCATGGGCAATTTGAATGTGTCGAGAATGGGGTGCATTGGGTAGGGTTTTAAGCCATTTTTTTATGCTTTGTTTCATTACTAGTCTAAGTATGAATTTTGAAATTGCAAAGCTTGCTCAAATGTAAGAGGTGGTCGGCCAAGGCTTGCAAAATTCTGAAATTTTTTGTCTTGTTTGAGCATTATTTAATTGAGTGCTTGGAATATGCAAAAGAATAAAGAATAAAGAATAAGAATGTCTAGCTTTTTGTGAGATTTCGTCTTCTAGTGAGTTGAATTAGCAATTTAATATTTGTTAGTGGAGTTTGTAGGATTAATTAATGATCTAGTGCTTCGTGTAAGATGCTTTCTTGATAAGCGTGCATGCACGCTTTCCTAGGTTTAGGGCACGCACTACGAGGTAATGCACGATCTATGAGATGAATACACATTTCTCAAGTAAATGCACACAACTCTAAATGTATGCACGTAATTCAATGCAAGGCACACAAAACGAAACACAACTCTTAAACCTAGGTCAAGGCACGTAAATCTAGGTTAGGGCACACGAAATGAGGTATCGCACGTAAATCGAGGCCGAGCCTCATAGCAGCTAAGTAGGCCTGCTGCCCCTGTCGTAGAGCTCTAGGAGGACTTTCCAACGGTATGCTGTGCGCCGCATAACTCTTTACGGATCAAAAGTTATGGGCACCGGAGCGACGGAGACCTGGTCCCAAGCGCCACGGCCTCGGTTTGCGGGCCTAGCCTCTACGTGAAGCGAAGTTGTCTTGCCCAAGGTGACGTGGGATTCAGTAATAGAAATGTGATGGATTAGGTTGTCGTCCTTTTCGCGGCTCACGACGTACGATCCAGGACGGAAAAACAGCGCCGAAGAAGAAAAGTGTCCCAAAACTGATAAAAATGTTTGATTTAGGGTTCCAAAAATAGGTGCAGCCTAGCAAGCTTGCCTCCCCCGTGGTAGAGCTCTCAGAGAGCTTTCCAATGGTATGCTGTGCGCCGCGTAACTCCTTACGGATCAAAAGTTATAGGCACCGGAGCGACGGAGACCTAGTCCTAAGCCCCACGCCCTCGGTTTGCGGGCCCAGCCTCTACGTTAGGCGAAGTTGTCTTGCCCAAGGTGCCATGGGATTCGGTAATAGAAATGTAATGGATTAGGTTGTTGTCCTTTTCGCGGCTCACGACGTATGATCTGGGATAGAAAAACAGCGCATAAGAAGAAAAGTGTCCCAAAAATAATGAAAATGTTCAATTTTTGGCTCCTAAAATAGGCGTAGCCTAGCAGGCTTGTTACCCCCATCGTAGAGCTCTCGGAGAGCTTTCCAACGGCATGCTGTGCGCCGCGTAACTCCTTTCGGATCAAAAGTTATGGGCACCGTAGCGACGGAGACCTTGTCCCAAGCCCCACGCCATCGGTTTGCATGCCCAGCCTCTACGTGAGGTGAAGTTGTCTTGCCCAAGGTGTTGTGGCATTCGGTAATAGAAATGTGATGGATTAGATTGCCGTCCTTTTCACTGCTCACGACGTACGATCAGGGACGAAAAAATAGCGCAGAAGAAAAAAGTGTCCCGAAACTAATGAAAACGTTCAATTTTGGGCTCCAAAAATAGGCGCAGTTAAGCAGGCTTCCTAACCCGATTCTAGAGCTCTCGGAGAGCTTTCCAACGGTATGTTGTGTGCCGTGTAACTCCTTACGGATCAAAAGTTATGGGTACCGGAGCCACGGAGACCTGGTCTCAAGCCCCACGGCCTCGGTTTGCGGGCCCAGCCTCTACGTGAAGTGAAGTTCTCTTGCCCAAGGTGCCGTGGGATTCGGTAATAGAAATGAGATGGATTAGGTTATCGTCCTTTTCGCGGTTCATGACTTACGATCCAGGACGGAAAAACAGCGCAAAAGAAGATAAATATCGCGAAATTGATGAACCCTATGCCCTCGTTTTGCGAGCGCAGCCTCTACGTGAGGCAAAGTTGTCTTGCCCAAGGTGTCGTGGCATTCAGTAATATAAATGTGATTGATTAGGTTGTCGTCATTTTTGGGGCTCACGACGTACGATCTGGGACAGAAAAATAGCACAGAAGAAGAAAAGTATCCAGAAATTGATAAAAACGTTTGATTTATGGCTCCGAAAATAGGCGCAGCAGAGCAGGCTTGCTGCCCCCGTCGTAGAGCTATCGGAGAGCTTTCCAACGGTATGCTGTGCGTCGCGTAATTCCTTACGGATCAAAAGTTATGGGCACCGGAGCAACGGAGATCTGGTCCCAAGCCCCACGCCCTCGGTTTGCGGGTCCAGCCTCTACGTGAAGAGAAGTTGTATAGCCCAAGGTGATGTGGGATTCGGTAATAGAAATGTGAGGGATTAGGTTGTCGTCCTTTTCGCGGCTCACGACGTACGATTTGGGACGGAAAAATAGCGCCAAAGAAGAAAAGTATCCCGAAACTGATGAAAATGTTCGATTTTGGGCTTCGAAACGGGCGCAGCCGAGCAGGGTTGCTGCCCCCGTCGTAGAGCTCTCGGAGAGATTTCAAACGGTATGCTGTGCACCGCATAATTCCTTACGGATCAGAAGTTATGGGCACCGGAGCGACGGAGACCTGGTCCCAAGCCCCACGTCCTCGGTTTGCGGGCCCAGCATCTACGTGAAGTGAAGTTGTCTTGCCCAAGGTGATGCGGGATTCGGTGATAGAAATGTGATGGATTAGGTTGTTGTCCTTTTCGCGGCTCACGACGTACGATCCAGGACAGAAAAATAACGCATAAGAAGAAAAGTGTCCCAAAAATGATGAAAACATTCGATTTTTGGCTCCGAAAATAGGCACAGCCTAGCAGGCTTGTTACCCCCATCGTAGAGCTCTCGGAGATCTTTCCAACGGTATACTGTGCACCGCGTAACTTCTTTCGGATCAAAAGTTATGGGCACCGGAGCGACGGAGACCTGGTCCCAAGCCCCACGCCCTCGGTTTGCATGCGCAGCCTCTACATGAGGCGAAGTTGTCTTGCCCAAGGTGTTGTGGCATTCAGTTATAGAAATGTGATAGATTAGGTTGTTGTCCTTTTCGCGGCTCACGACGTACGATCAGGGACGGAAAAACAGCGCAGAAGAAAAAAGTGTCCCAAAACTAATGAAAACGTTCGATTTTGGGCTCCAAAAATAGGCACAGTTGAGCAGGCTTCCTGCCCCAATTGTAGAGCTCTCGGAGAGCTTTCCAACGGTATGTTGTGCGCCGCGTAACTCCTTACGGATCAAAAGTTATGGGCACCGGAGCCACGGAGACCTGGTCCCAAGCCCCACGGCCTCGGTTTGCGAGCCCAGCCTCTACGTGAAGCGAAGTTCTCTTGCCCAAGGTGAAGTGGGATTCGGTAATAGAAATGTGATGGATTAGGTTGTCGTCCCTTTCGCGGCTCACGACATACGATCCGAGACGGAAAAAAAAGCTCCGAAAAAGAAAAGTGTTCCGAAACTAATGAAATCGTTCGATTTAAGGTTTCAAAAACAAGCGCAGCCAAGCAGGCTTGTTGTCCTCGTCATAGAGCTCTCGGAGAGCTCTCGAATGGTATGTTGTGCGTCGCGTAACTCCTTACGGATCAAAAGTTATGGGCACCGGAGCGACGGAGACCTGGTCCCAAGCCCTACACCCTCGATTTGCGGGCCCAGCCTCTACGTCAAGCGAAGTTGTCTTGCCCAAGGTGACGTGGGATTCGGTAATAGAAATGTGAGGGATAAGGTTGTTGTCCTTTACGCCGCTCACGACGTACGATCCGAGACGAAAAAACACCGCAAAAGAAGAAAAGTGTCCCAAAACTGATGAAAATATTTGATTTTGGGCTATGAAATAGGCACAGCCGAGTAGGCATGCTGCCCCCATCGTAGAACTCTCGGAGAGCTTTCGAACGGTATGCTGCGCGCCGCAGAACTCCTTACGGATCAAAAGTTATGGGCACCGGAGCGACGGAGACCTGGTCCCAAGCCCCACGCCCTCGGTTTGCGGGCCTAGCCTCTACATGAGGCGAAGTTGTCTTGCCCAAGGTGCCGTGGCATTCGGTAATAGAAATGTGATGGATTAGGTTGTCTTCCTTTTCGCGGCTCACGACGTACGATTCAGGACGAAAAAACAGTGCAAAAGAAGAAAAGTGTCCCAAAACTGATGAAAACGTTCAATTTTTGGCTCCGAAAATAGGCGCAGCCTTGCAAGCGTGCTGCCCACGTCGTTGAGCTCTCGTAGAGCTTTCCAACGGTATGCTGTGTGCTGTGTAACTTGTGAGGCCCGACTCCGAATAACGTGTGTTACCTCGATTTACGTGTCATAGACCAAGAATTATATGACTAACCTTGGATTACGTGGCCTGTCTTGGTTTTTGTGCATGCTTCATCATTCGTGCCTTGACCTAGAATGGTGTGCCCTAATCCCCGACTAACGTGCGATACCTAGATATACGTACCCTGACCTCGATGTACGTGCATTACCTCATTTTGTATGCCCTAACCTTGAACTGCGTACCTTAACCTAGATATAGAGTTGTGCCTTGATTTGCGTGCATTGTATTGAATTACGTGCCTTGCATTGGTTTACGTGCATTCACCTAGGATTGTGTGCATTACTCTTGAAGTATGTGACTTAGTCTTGAAGTTTATGTCTTACCTCGTAGTTCGTGTCTGCCTCATGATTAGTGTCCCGAATTAATTTCTGTGCGTGTCTCGTAGTGCGTGTCATAGACATAGGAAAGCGTGCTTGCACGCTAATCGATAAAGAATCCTACACAAAGCACTAAACTATAAAATAATCCTACAAACTCCACTAACTAATATTAAAATGCTAATTCAACCCACTAGAAGACGAAATTGCACAAAAAGCTAAACATTCTTATTCTTTATTCTTTATTTTTTTTGCATATTCCAAGCACATGCAATAAAATAAGCTCAACCAAGACAAAAATTCAGAATTTTCCACTTTCTTGGCCGACCACATGGAGCATTTGACAATGCTTTGCAATTTCAAAATTAAACTTAGACAACCTATGACACAAAGCATAAAAAAATGACTCAAAACCCTACCCAATGCACCAAAATCTCGACACACTCAATTGCCCATGCTAAGGTAATTCAAATTATGCTCTTGAAGACACAAATTCTGAAATTTGCAAGCCTATAGCCGACACATGCATCAAAACTCTTCAAAGCTTTCATTTCTTTCTTACATTCTCTCTTTCTCTCATTCACTCTCTCATTTCTTCTCTCTCTCTCTCTCGGCCTTGGCTGCAATCTCACTCTCCATGGCTTAAGCTCATCATCCTAAGATTCATCAAGACCTTCAAGCCACTAAGGAACTCGACCAAGCAAGCTAGAATGCAAAAAGACATACATGCAAGCTCATAGAGCCTTCATTTCGGCATAGGTATGTTTGATAGCTTCTATTTCATTTTCTTTTGTTCTAACCACATGCACATACTAAGGATGTGGTAACTTAGCTAGGAATTAAGAATCTCAAGTCATCTCTCGACCAAGCAAGGAGAAAAGTCGATCTTGTGCATCATCAAGAGCTTTGTGCATCTTCATTGTTGTCTTGCTAAGGTGAGGGCTAAAACTCTTTTGAAAAGCTTTCAAAAACCACATGCATGCCTTTAAATGTCTATTTTTACCTCTGTACTTGTGATTTATATGTGTACATGAGCTTTTGTAAACATGCATGGCAAGATATTTGGCTAGAATGTGAAGATAGGTGAAATCACGTAAATGGTAGTCTTCTGACTTGTTGGAGCGAAGTGAATTTGACCAGGTAAATGAGGTTGAAAATTTGTGAAAATTGGTAGGTGACTAGTTTTGCCGGTTTTGAGCATTTTTCATAGAAATAGGCCAAAGCTAATTTTGACTCTAAGGTCCCTAAAATGGCAAAACATCGAAAGGTGTCCAAATCTGGAGAATCTGGGAAAATGAAGCAGGTTTTGGCAGATTCACTGTCCTTGTAGAACGAACCAGTTTTGACTTAGTAAATGATATCCAAAATGCATGAAATTTGGTATGCTGCTATATTTTTCAGTTCTGAACATTTGTGTCAGAAATAGACTAAGGCTAAATCTGACCCTAATTTCCCCAAAAATGACAAGTATTGAAATGTGTGCAAATCTGGACAGTTTTGCGTAGTCTCACGGTTTTGGCAATAACTATTGAATCCGAACTCCAAATGATGCGAGGTTTGTTTCTGGATTTAGTTCACTCCTTAAGATTTAATTTGACATTTTGTTCACTGGAATTGGAGATTTTTTGCTTGTCTCAATGATTGTGAGAATACAGACCATTGCAGTGAGGTTTTCATCTAGTGACATGCTTTGAAAATTATTGTGACTTCTCTTGTTGTATTAAATGCTTGGGATTGTGCACTTGGATGTTGTGTGGACTTTTTTGAATGCTTGAGGGTGTTTTAATTAATCGATGCATGGTTTGAGTTTAATTACATGACAACTTGGGGCTTAATCGCACGGGTGAGCATGAATTGAAACCCTAGTGACTAGGAAAACTCGCTAAGTATCGATCCTATGGTTATCGTGTCTATTTGTGTGATTAATGGGCTGCCCGTAGTTGTCTTTATAGCCCTAAATGTGATTCCGACAATTACATGTTGATAAGTAGACCTTTCTTGCACCCGGTCCCACGTAGATGTCGTTGCATGTTGTATAACCTTGTTATTTGATTGCGTGAACCCCAAAATGAGTTATATGACTTGATTCACATGTGTTACATGGCTGTCCGTTTAATATTCATATAACTCCATGCGTTTTACAAGTGAAATTACATGTCAAACTTGCTTCGTGTATTTACTTGTCAACGTGCGATCTTGTAATTGCTCGGAGGCAACCTACTTTGTTGTCCTCCTAATGTGATATGTTAAATGTTATAAATGTGCATTGCATACAAGGTTGCAACCTTTCGTTGCGGCATGGTAGCGTTTCACGCACGCCGGGTGGCATCGGGCTTGCCGGTGCTTCCGTGACTACCATGGTCCAATTCCCTCTCTCGCTTGGCATTCCATCCTCGGAGAGTTGGGTCGTAGATTTTTGGGGTACATCCGGAGTACACCCAAATGGGAGCGATAAGTGGATTATTGAAGTCGGCCGCAACAATCGTATCGAAATCGATATTGAGAGCAAATGTTCACCGTATCCTTGAAATGATTAGTAATTGTATCTGTTGCTCAATTTGATTATTATACCTTGCGTACCTTATAGCTTGTAATACGTGACATGTTTTCAAAAGGGGTTTTTCATAAGTTAACCGAAAAAAGAGTTTCAAAACGTATTTCTCGTTCCCCCTCGCTGAGTTCATAAGGACTCGCCCTCTTTTATCATCTCAGGTGAAGAAGACTAGGAACAGGTACCCGAGGATAACTTGCCTATTGATGACTCTTTGGAGTGATTGTATGCCCTATGTGCCTTACGTGATTGTGGCTGTTTTGGTGAACGACATGTTGTTTTGAAGATTATCTCTTATGTTGTTTATCGTTGCTATTGTAAATGACCCCCATTGTAATTTGGGGTCTAATTTTGATTTGTACTGATATTAACTAGACAGACACCCTATTTGCTCATTTTGCTACTTTGATTGGTAACTACTGCAGGCTTATGAAGTACTAGATAAGAGTTAAGTAAAATAAATCTATCTAATCTTAAGTAGGTACTCATTGGTAAGCTAAGATCAACAAGTACTTTTGTAACAGGGATTGACAAACAAACGAGACATAGTTACTATGCTAGGTTGTTAATCGAACGAGACTTTGAAATAACTAGTAGGCATTTTAATTGGTGATAAATAGTAATCTTAGTTGAAATCGAATTCGAGATTGAAAGTTCTGAGGCGTTTAGGAAATTAAGTCAAACTAAGGAGCCAATTACAGCCATTATGCTGCCGGTTTTTTGGAGAATTTTGGAGTTCTAGGCTAACGTTAAGCGTTAAACCTTAATGAATGATTAAGTACGTGAAATGATATGAATGTTTAGATCACACTCTAGTCTAACCTCTATAGGTCGGGTTGGTGCGTGACATAACTCCGTACGGATCAAAAGTTATGGGCACCAGAGCGACGGAGACCTGGTCCCAAGCCCCACGCCCTCGGTTTGTATGCCCAGCCTCTACGTGAGGCGAAGTTGTCTTGCCCAAGGTGTTGTGGCATTCGGTAATAGAAATGTGATGGATTAGGTTGTCGTCCTTTTCGTGGCTCACGACGTACGATCAGGGACGAAAAAATAGCGCAGAAGAAAAAAAGTGTCCCGAAACTAATGAAAAAGCTCGATTTTGGATTTCAAAAATAAGTGCAGCTAAGCAGGCTTGCTGCCCCCGTCGTAGAGCTCTCGGAGAGCTTTCCAACGGTATGCTTTGCGCCGCGTAATTCCGTACGGATCAAAAGTTATGGGCACCGGAACAGCGAGACCTAGTCCTAAGCCCAACGCCCTCGGTTTGCGGGCCCAGCCTCTACGTGAGGTGAAATTGTCTTGCCCAAGGTGCCGTGGGATTTGGTAATAGAAATGTGATGGATTTGGTTGTCGTCCTTTTCGCGGCTCATGATGTACGATCCGTGATGTAAAAACAGCGCAGAAGAAGAAAAGTATCCCAAAACTGATGAAAACAAGTGCAAATGAGCAGGCTTGCTGCTTCCATCGTAGAGCTCTCGGAGAGATTTCCAATAGTATGCTGTGCGCCGCGTAACACCTTACGGATCAAAAGTTATAGACAACGGAGCGACGGAGACCTGGTCCCAAGCCCCACGGTCTCGGTTTGCGGGCCCAACCTCTACGTGAGGCAAAGTTTTCTTGCCCAAGGTACCATGGCATTTGGTAATAGAAATGTGATGGATTAGGTAGTCGTCCTTTTCGCGGCTCACGACGTACGATCCAGGATGAAAAAATAGCACAAGAGAAGAAAAGTGTCCCAAAACTGATGAAAATGTTCAATTTTGGGCTCCGATAATAGGTACAGTCGAGCAGGCTTGCTGCCCCTGTCGTAGAGCTCTCGGAGAGCTTTCTAACGGTATGCTGTGCACCGCGTAATTCCTTACGGATCAAAAGTTATGGGCACCGGAGCGAAGGAAACCTGGTCCCAAGCCCCTCACCCTCAGTTTACGGGCCCAACCTCTGCGTGAGGCGAAGTTGTATTGCCCAAGGTGCCATGGGATTCGGTAATAGAAATGTGATGGATTAGGTTGCCGTCATTTTCGAGGCTCACGACGTACGATCCGGGACGAAAAACAGCGCAAAAGAATAAAAGTGTCCTAAAACTGATGAAAACATTCAATTTAGTGCTCTGAAAATAGGCGCAGTCAAGCAGGCTTACTGCCCCCGACGTAGAGCTCTCGGAGAACTTTTCAACGGTATGCTGTGCGCCGCGTAACTCCTTATGGATCAAAAGTTATGGGCACCGGAGCGACGGAGACCTGGTCCCAAACCCCACGGCCTCGGTTTGCGGGCCCAGCCTCTCCGTGAATTGAAGTTGTCTTTCCCAAGGTCACGTGGGATTCGATAATAGAAATGTGAGGGATTAGGTTGTTGTCCTTTTTGCGGCTCACGACGTACGATTCGGGATGAAAAAACATCGCAAAAGAAGAAAAGTGTCCTAAAACTGTTGAAAATGTTTGATTTTAGGCTCCGAAACAGGCACAGCCGAGCAGGCATGCTTCCACCGTCGTAGAGCTCTCGGAGAGCTTTCCAACGGTATATTGTGCACTGCGGAACTCCTTACGGATCAAATGTTATGGGCACCGGAGCGACGGAGACCTGGTCCCAAGCCTCACGCCCTCAGTTTGCAGGCCCAGCCTCTACGTCAGGTGAAGTTGTCTTGCCTAAGGTACCGTGGGATTTGGTAATAGAAAAGTGATGGATTAGGTTGTCGTCCTTTTCGCGGCTCACGACATACGATCCGGGACAGAAAAATACCGCAGAAGAAGAAAAGTATCCCCAAATTGATGAAAACGTTCGATTTTGGGCTCCAAAAAGGGGTGCATCCAAGCAGGCTTGTTGCCCACATCGTAGAGCTCTTGGAGAGCTTTCCAACGGTATGCTGTGCGCCGCGTAACTCCTTGCGGATCAAAAGTTATGGGCACCGGGGCGACAGAGACCAGGTCCCAAGCCCAACGCCCTCGGTTTGTGGGCCCAGCCTCTACGTGAGGCGAAGTTGTCTTGCCCAAGGTACCGTGGGATTCGGTAATAGAAAAGTGATGGATTAGGTTGTCGTCCTTTTCGCGGCTCACGACATACGATCCGCGATGGAAAAACACCAGAGAAGAAGAAAAGTGTCCCGAAATTGATGAAAACGATGATTTTGGGCTCCAAAAATAGGCGCATCTGAGCAGGCTTGTTGCCTTCATCGTAGTGCTCCCGGAGAGCTTTCCAACGGTAAGCTGTGCGCCGCGTAACTCCTTACGGATCAAAAGTTATGGGCATCGGGGCGATGGAGACCTGGTCCCAAGCCCCACGCCCACGGTTTGCGGGCCCAGCCTCTACGTGAGGCGAAGTTGTCTTGCCAAAGGTGTCGTGGGATTCGGTAATAGAAATGTGATGGATTAGGTTGTCGTCCTTTTTGCAACTCAAGACGTACGCTCCGAGAGGGAAAAACAGCACAGAAGTAGAAAAGTGTCCCAAAATGGATGAAAACATTCGATTTTGGGTTCGAAAACAGGCGCAAATGAGCAGGCATGCTGCTCCCATCGTAGAGCTCTTGGAGAACTTACCAACGGTATGCTGTGCGCCGCGTAACTCATTACCGGTCAAAAGTTATGGGCAACGGAGCGACGGAGACCTGGTCCCAAGCCCCATGGCCTCAATTTGTGGGCCCAGTCTCTACATGAGGCGAAGTTCTCTTGCCAAGGTACCGTCGCAATCGGTAATAGAAATGTGATTGATTAGGTAGTCGTCCTTTTCGCGACTCTCGACGTACGATCCGGGATGAAAAAATAGCAAAAGAGAAGAATATTATCCCAAAACTGATGAAAACATTGAATTTTGGGCTCCAAAAATAGGCGATGCCAAGCAGGATTGCTGCTTCCGTCGTAGAGCTCTTGGAGAGCTTTCCAACGGCATACTGTGCGCCTCGTAATTCCTTACGGATCAAAAGTTATGGGCACTGGAGCGACGGAGACCTGGTCCTAAACCCCTTGCCCTCGGTTTGCGGGCCCAGCCTATATGTGAGGCGAAGTTGTCTTGCCCAAGGTGCCATGGGATTCGGTAATAGAAATGTGATGGATTAGGTAGTCGTCCTTTTCACGGTTCACAACGTACGATCTGAGACGAAAAAACACTGCAAAAGAAGAAAAGTATACCGAAACTGATGAAAACGTTTGATTTTAGACTCTGAAATAGGTTCAGCCATGTAGGCTTGCTGCCCTCGTTGTAGAGCTCTTGGAGAGCTTTCCAACGGTATGCTGTGCGCCGCGTAACTCCTTACGGATCAAAAGTTATGGGCACCGGAGCGACGGAGGCCTGGCCCCAAGCCCCACGGCCTCGGTTTGCAGGCCCAGCCTCCACATGAGGCGAAGTTGTCTTGCCCAAGGTGCCGTGGCAATCGGTAATAGAAATGTGATGGATTAAGTTGTCGTCCTATTCGCTGCTCACGACGTACGATTCGGGATGAAAAAACAATGCAAAAAAAAGAAAAGTGTCACAAAACTAATAAAAACGTTCAAACATTTGCTCTGAAAATAGGCACAGCTGAGCAGGCTAGCTACCCTCGTCGTAGAGCTCTCGGAGAGCTTTCCATCGGTATGTTTTGCGCCGCATAATTCCTTACGGATCAAAAGTTATGTGCACCGGAGCGACGGAGACCTGGTCCTAAGCCCCACACCCCCGGTTTACGGGCCCAGCCTCTACATGAGGTGAAGTTGTCTTGCCCAAGGTGCCGTGGGATTTGGTAATAGAAATGTTATGGATTAGGTTGTCGTCATTTTCGCGGCTCATGACATACGATCCGGGACGGAAAAACAGTGCAAAAGAAGAAAAGTGTCCCAAAACTGATGAAAACGTTCGATTTTAGGCTCTGAAATAGGCGCAGCTGAGCAGGTTTACTACCCCTGTCATAGAGCTCTCAGAGGAACTTTCCAACGGTATGCTTTGCACTGCGTAATTCCTTAAGGATCAAAAGTTAAGGGCACCAGGGCGACGGAGACCTGGTCCCAAACCCAACGCGCTCGGTTTGCGGGCCCAGCCTCTACGTGAGGCGAAGTTGTCTTGCCTATGGTGCCGTAGGATTCAGTAATAGAAATGTGATGGATTAGGTTGTCGTCCTTTTTGCGGCTCACGAAGTACGATCTGGGATGAAAAAACAGCGCAGAAGAAGAAAAGTATACCGAAACTAATGAAAACATTCAATTTTGGGCTCTGAAAATTGGCGAGCTCTCGGAGCCCCCATCGTAGAGCTCTCGGAGAGCTTTTTAATGGTATGCTGTGCGCCGCGTAACACCTTACAGATCAAAAGTTGTTGGCAACGGAGCGACGAAGATTTAGTCCCAAGTCCTACGGTCTCGGTTTACGGGCCCAGCCTCTACGTGATGCAAAGTTGTCTTGCCCAAGGTGCCGTGGCATTCAAAAATAGAAATGTGATGAATTAGGTAGTCATTCTTTTCGCAGCTCACAACGTACGATTCGGGACGAAAAAACAACACAAGAGAAAAAAAAGTGTCCCAAAACTGATGAAAACGTTCAATTTTGGGCTCAGAAAAAAGGCGCAGCCCAGCAGGCTTGCTGCCCCTATCGTAGAGCTCTCGGAGAACTGTCCTACGGAATGCTGTGCGCCGTGTAATTCCTTACGGATCAAAAGTTATGGCACCGGAGCGACGGAGACCTGGTCCCACACCCCAAGCCCTAGGTTTGCAGGCCTAGTCTCTACGTGAGGTGAAGTTGCCTTGCCCAAGGTGCCAAGTGATTCGATAATAGAAATGTGATGGATTAGGTTCTCGTCTTTTTCGTGGCTCACGACGTACGATCCAGGACGAAAAAATAGCGAAAACGAAGAAAAGTGTACCAAAACTGATGAAAACATTCGATTTTTGACTTCGAAATAGGTGCTGCTAAGCAGGCTTGTTGCCCCCGTTGTAGAGCTCTCGGAGAGCTTTCCAACGGTATGCCGTGCACCGCGTAAGTCCTTACGGATCAAAAGTTATTTGCACCTGAGCGACAGAGGCTTGGTCCCTAGCCCTATGGCCTCGGTTTACGGGCCCAGCCTTCACGTGAGGCGAAGTTGTCTTGCCCAAGGTGCCACGGTATTCGGTAATAGAAATGTGATGGATTAGGTTGTCGTCCTATTCGCGGCTCACGACGTACGATCCGTGACGAAAAAACAGCGTAGAAGAAGAAAAGTGTAACAAAATTGAAGAAAACATTCGATTTTGGGCTCCGAAAATAGGCGCAGATGAGCAGGCTTGCTGCCCCCATCGTAGAGCTCTCCGAGAGCTTTCCAACGGTATGCTGTGCGCCGCGTAACTCCTTGCGGATAAAAAGTTTTGGGCAACGGAGCGACGGAGACCTGGTCCGTAGCCCCACGGCCTCGATTTGTGGGCCCAGCCTCTACGTGAGGCGAAGTTGTCTTGCCTATGGTGCCGTGGCATTCTGTAATAGAAATGTGATGGATTAGGCAGTCGTCTTTTTTGCGGCTCACGATGTACGATCCGGGACGAAAAAATAGCACAAGAGAAGAAAAGTATCCCAAAACTGATTAAAACTTTCGATTTTGGACTCCAAAAATAGGTGCAGCCGAGCAGGATTGATGCCCTAGTCGTAGAGGTCTTGAAGAGCTTTCCAACGGTATGTTGTGCACCGTGTAATTCCTTACGGATCAAAAGTTATAGGCACCGAAGCGACAGAGACCTGGTCCCAAGCGCCTCACCCTCGGTTTGCGGGCCCAGCCTCTACAAGAGGCGAAGTTGTCTTACCTAAGGTGCCATGGGATTCGGTAATAGAAATGTGATGGATTAGGTTGTCGTCCTTTTCGCGGCTCACGAAGTACGATCCAGGACGGAAAAACAGCGCAAAAGAAGAAAAGTGTACCGAAACTGATGAAAATGTTCGATTTTGGACTCCTAAATAGGTGCAGCCGAGCAGGATTCCTGCCCCCGTCGTAGAGCTCTCGAAGGGCTTTCCAACGGTATGCTGTGCGCCACGTAACTCCTTACGGATCAAAAGTTATGGGCACCGGAGCGACGGAGACCTGGTCCCAAGGGCCACGCCCTAGGTTTTGGGGCCCAGCCTCTACGTGAGGCGAAGTTGTCTTGCCTAAGGTGCCGCGGCATTCTGTAATAGAAATGTGATGGATTAGGTTGTCATCCTTTTCGCGGTTCCCGACGTACGATCTCGGACGAAAAAACAGAGCAGAAGAAGAAAAATGTCCTAAAACTGATAAAAACATTCAACTTTAGGGTCCGAAAATAGGCGCAGCCAAGCAGGTTTACTGCCCCAGTCGTAGAGCTCTCGGAGAGCTTTCCAACGGTATGCTGTGCGCCACGTAACTCCTTACGGATCAATAGTTATGAGCACCAGAGCGACAGAGACCTTGTCCCAAGCCCCACGGCCTCGGTTTGCAGGCCCAGCCTCTATGTGAGGCGAGGTTGTCTTGCCCAAGGTGCCATGGGATTCGGTAATAGAAATGTGATGGATTAGGTTGTTGTCCTTTTTTAGGCTCACGACATACGATCTGGGACGTAAAGCAGCGCAGAAGAAGAAAAGTGTCCTGAAACTGATGAAAACGTTCAATTTTAGGGTCTAAAATCTAGTGCAACCAAGCAAGCTTGCTGCCACCGTCTTAGAGCTATCGGAGAGCTTTCCAACGGTATGGTGTGTGCCGCGTAACTCCTTACGGATCAAATGTTATAGGCACCAGAGCGACGGAGACCTGGTCCCAAGCCCTACGCCCTCGGTTTGCGGTCTCAGCCTTTATGTCAGGCGAAGTTGTCTTGCCCAAGGTGCCATGGGATTCGGTAATAGAAATGGGATGGATTAGGTTGTCGTCCTTTTCGCGGCACACGACGTACGATCCGGGACGGAAAAACAGCGCAAAAGAAGAAAAGTGTCCCGAAATTGATGAAAATGTTCGATTTTGGGGTCCAAAATCAAGCGCAGCTAAGCAAGCTTGCTGCCCCCGTCATAGAGCATCGGAGAGCTTTCCAACGGTATGGGGTGCACCACGTAACTCCTTACGGATCAAACGTTATGGGCACCAGAGCGACGGAGACCTGATCCCAAGCCCCACGCCCTCGGTTTTGGGGCCTACCCTCTACGAGAGGCGAAGTTGTCTTGCACAAGGTGCCACGGCATTCGGTAATAGAAAAGTGATGGATTAGGTTGTCGTCCTTTTCGCGGCTCACGACGTACGATCCGGGATGAAAAAACAGTGCAGTAGAAGAAAAGTGTCTCGAAACAGATAAAAACCTTTACATTTTAGGCTCCAAAAATAGACACAGCAAAGCAGGCTTGCTGCCCCCGTAGTAGAGCTCCCGAAAAGCTTTCCAACGGTATGCTATGTTCTGCGTAACTCCTTGCGGATCAAAAGTTATGGGCACCATAGCGAAGGAGACTAGCTCCGAAGCCCCACAGCATCGGTTTGCGAGCCCAGCCTCTACGTGAAGCGAATTTGTCTTGCCCAAGGTGGCTTGGGATCCAGTAATAGAAATGTGATGGATTAGGTGGTCGTCCTTTTCGCGGCTCACGACGTATGATCGGGGATAGAAAAATAGCGCAAAAAAAGAATAGTGTCCCGAAATTGATGAAAATGATCGATTTTAGGCTCCGAAACAAGCGCAGTCGAGCAGGCTTAGTACCCCCGCCGAAGAGTTCTCGGAGAGCTTTCCAACGGTATGTTGTCCCCATATAATTCCTTACAGACCAAAAGTTATGGGCACCGGAGCGACGGAGACCTGGTCCCAAGTCCCACGCCCTCGGTTTGCGGGCCCAACCTCTACGTGAGGTGAAGTTGTCTTGCCTAAGGTGCCGTGGGAGTCGGTAATAAAAATGTGATGAATTAAGTTGTCGTCCTTTTCACGATTCACGACGTACGATCCGGGATGGAAAAACAACGCAGAAAAAGAAAAGTTTCCCGAAACTGATGAAAACATTCGATTTTGGACTCCGAAAAGAGGCGCAGCCATGTAGGCTTGCTACCCCCGTCGTAGAGCTCTTGGAGAGCTTTCCAACGGTATGCTGTGCGCCGCGTAATTCCTTACGGATCAAAAGTTATGGGCACCAGTGCAACAGAGACTTGGTCCCAAGCCCCACGGCCTCGGTTTGCAGGCCCATCCTCTACGTGAGGCGAAGTTGTCTTGCAGAAGGTGCCATGGCATTCAGTAATAGAAATGTGATAGATTAGGTAGTCTTCCTTTTCGTGACTCACGACGTACGATGCAGGATAAAAAATTGCTCAAAAGAAGAAAAGCGTCCCAAAACGGATGAAATTGTTTGTTTTTGGGCTTCGAAAATAGGCGCAGCCGAGCAGTCTTGCTGCCCCCGTCGTAGAGCTCTCGGAGAGCTTTCCAACGGTATCATTTGCGCCGCGTAGTTCCTTACGGGTCAAAAGTTATGGGCACCGGAGCGATAGAGACTTGGTCCCAACCCCACGCCCCCGGTTTGCTGGCCCAGCCTCTATGTGAGGCGAAGTTGTCTTGCCCAAGGTGCTGTGGGATTCGGTAATAAAAATGTGATGGATTTGGTTGTCGTCCTTTTCGCAGCTCACGACGTACGATCCGGGACGGAAAAACAGCGCAGAAGAAGAAAAGTGTCCCAAAACTGATGAAAATGTTCGATTTTGGGCTTCAAAAACATGTGTAGCCGAGCAGGCTTGCTATGCCTGTCATAGAGCTCTTGGAGAGCTTTCCAACGGTATGTTGTACGCCGCGTAACTCCTTACGAATCAAAAGTTATGGGCACCAGAGCGACAGAGACCTGGTCCCAAGCCCCACGGCCTCGGTTTGCAGGCCCAGCCTCTACGTGAGGCGAGGTTGTCTTGCCCAAGGTGTCATGGCATTTGGTAATAGAAATGTGATGGATTAGGTAGTTGTCCTTTTCGCGGCTCACGACATACGATCCGAGATGAAAAAATAGCGCAGCAGAAGAAAAGTATCTCAAAACTGATGAAAACCTTTTCATTTTGGGCTCTGAAAATAGATGCAGCCAAGCAAGCTTGCTGCCCCCACTGTAGAGCTCTAGGAGAGCTTTCCAATGGTATGCTGTGTTCCACGTAACTCCTTGCGGATCAAAAGTTATAGGCTCCGGAGCAAAGGAAACCAGGTCCCAAGCCCCACGACCTCGGTTTGCGGGCCCAGCTTTCACGTGAGGCAAAGTTGTCTTGCCCAAGGTGCCATGGCAATCGGTAATAGAAATGTGATGGATTAAGTTGTCATCCTATTCGCTGCTCACGACGTACAATCCGGGGTGAAAAAATAATACAAAAGAAGAAAAGTGTAACAAAACTGATAAAAATGTTCGAATATTTTCTCTGAAAATAGGCGCAGGCAAGCAGGCTTGCTACCCTCGTCGTAGAGCTCTCGGAGAGCTTTCTATCGGTATGCTTTGCGCCGCGTAATTCCTTACGGATCAAAATTTATGGGCACCGGAGCGACGGAGACCTGGTCCCAAGCCCTACACCCCCGGTTTGCGGGCCCAGCCTCTACATGAGGTGAATTTGTCTTGCCCAAGGTGCTTGGGATTCAGTAATAGAAATGTTATGGATTAGGTTGTCGTCATTTTCGCGGCTCACGACGTACGATCAGGGATGAAAAAACAGTGCAAAAGAAGAAAAGTGTCCCAAAACTGATGAAAATATTCGATTTTAGGCTCTGAAATAGGTGCAACCGAGCAGGATTGCTGCCCCAGTCATAGAGCTTTCGGAGGAACTTTCCAACGGTATGCTTTGCGCCGCATAATTCCTTAAGGATCAAAAGTTAAAGGCACCAGAGCGACAGAGACCTGGTCCCAAACCCAACACCCTCGGTTAGCGGGCCCAGCCTCTACGTGTGGTGAAGTTGTCTTGCCCATGGTGCCGTAGGATTCGGTAATAGAAATGTGATGGATTAGGTTGTCGTCCTTTTCGCAGCTCACGACGTACGACCCGGGATAGAAAAACAGCGCAAAAGAAAAAAAGTATACCGAAACTGATGAAAACATTCAATTTTGGGCTCTGAAAATCGGCGAGCTCTCGGAGCCCCCATCATAGAGCTCTCGGAGAGCTTTCCAACGTATGCTGTGCGCCGCGTAACTCTTTACGGATCAAAAGTTGTTGGCAACGGAGCGACGGAGATGTGGTCCCAAGCCCTACGGCCTCGGTTTGTGGGCCCAGCCTCTACGTGA
Organism: Ehretia macrophylla; assembly: GCA_037974665.1. Classification (NCBI taxonomy): domain Eukaryota; kingdom Viridiplantae; phylum Streptophyta; class Magnoliopsida; order Boraginales; family Ehretiaceae; genus Ehretia; species Ehretia macrophylla. Next base: position 39,118,586 of record CM075775.1, read on the forward strand.
GGCAAAGATGTCTTGCCCAAGGTGCAGTGGCATTCAGAAATAAAAATGTGATGGATTAGGTAGTCATCCTTTTTGCGGCTCACAACGTACGATTCGGGACGAAAAAATAGCATAAGAGAAAAAAGTGTCCTAAAACTAATGAAAACGTTCAATTTTGGGCTCCAAAAAAAGGCGCAGCAGAGCAGGCTTGCTGCCCCTGTCGTAGAGCTCTCGGAGAACTTTCCTACGGTATGATGTGTGCTGCGTAATTCCTTACGGATCAAAAGTTATGGGCACCGGAGCGACAGAGACCTGGTCCCAAGCCCCAAGCCCTCGGTTTGCAGGCCTAGCCTCTACGTGAGGCGAAGTTGTCTTGCCCAAGGTGCCAAGTGATTCGATAATAGAAATGTGATGGATTAGGTTCTCGTCCTTTTCGCGACTCACGACGTACGATCCGGGATGAAAAAACAGTGCAAAAGAAGAAAGGTGTCCCAAAACCGATGAAAACGTTAGATTTATTGCTCTGAAAATAGGCGTAGCCGAGCAGGATTGCTGCCCCCATCGTAGAGCTCTCAAAGAGCTTTCCAATGGTATGCTTTGCGCTGCGTAATTCCTTGCGGATCAAAAGTTATAGGCACCGGAGCAACGGAGACCTGGTCCCAAGCCTTACACCCTCGGTTTGCGGGCCTAGCCTCTATGTGAGGTGAAGTTTTCTTGCCCAATGTGTCATGGGATTCGGAAATAGAAATGTGATGGATTAGGTTGTTGTCCTTTTCGCGGCTCACGACGTACGATCCGTGACGGAAAAACAGCGCAGAAGAAGAAAAGTGTCCCAAAACTGAAGAAAACATTCGATTTTGGGCTCCAAAAACAAACGCAGATGAGCAGGCTTGCTACCCCTGTCGTAGAGCTCTCGGAGAACTTTCCAACAGTATGTTGTGCGCTGCGTAACTCCTTACGGATAAAAAGTTATGGGCAATGGAGCGACGGAGACCTGGTCCGTAGCCCCACGGCCTCAATTTGCGGGCCCAACCTCCACGTGAGGCGAAGTTGTCTTGCCCAAGGTGCCGTGGCATTCGGTAATAGAAATGTGATGGATTAGGCAATCGTCCTTTTCGCGGCTCGTGATGTATGATCCGTGACGAAAAAATAGCACAAGAGAAGAAAAGTGTCCCAAAACTGATTAAAATGTTCTATTTTGGACTCCTAAAATAGGCACAGCCGAGCAGGATTCCTGCCCCAATCGTAGAGCTCTTGGAGTGCTTTCCAACGGTATGTAATGCGCCGCGTAGCTCTCTGCGGATCAAAAGTTATGGGCACCGGAGCGACAGAGGCTTGGTCCCAAGCCCCACGGCCTCGGTTTACGGGCCCAGCCTCCACGTGAGGCGAAGTTATCTTGCCTAAGGTGCCGTATGATTCGGTAATAAAAATGTGATGGATTAGGTTGTCGTCCTTTTCGCGGCTCACGACGTACGATCGAGGACGGAAAAACAGTGCAGAAGAAGAAAAGTGGCCCGAAACTGATGAAAACGTTCAATTTTTGGCTCCAAAAATATGCGTAGCCAAGCAGGCTTGCTGTCCCCATCGTAGAGCTCTTGGAGGACTTTTTAATGGTATGCTTTGCACCGCGTAACTCCTTACGGATCAAAAGTTATGGGCACCGGAGCGACGGAAACCTGGTCCCAAGCCCCACGCCATAGGTTTTGGGGCACAGCATCTACGTGAGGCGAAGTTGTCTTGCCCAAGGTACCACGGCATTCGGTAATAGAAATGTGATGGATTAGGCTGTCGTCCTTTTCGCAGCTCACGACGTACGATCCGGGACGAGAAAACAACGCAGTAGAAGAAAAGTATCCCGAAACTGATGAAAAACTTTACATTTTGGGCTCCGAAAAAAGGCGTAGCCAAGAAGGCTTGTTGCCCCCATCATAGAGCTCTCGGAGAGCTTTCCAACGTATGTTGTGCGCCGCGTAACTCCTTGCGGATCAAAAGTTATAGACACAGGAGCTAAGGAAATTTAGTCCCAAGCCCCAAGGCATCGGTTTGCAGACCCAGCCTCTACGCGAAGCGAAGTTTTCTTGCCCAAGGTGACTTGGGATCCGGTAATAGAAATGTGATGGATTAGGTTGTCATCCTTTTCTCGGCTCACGACGTACGATCTGGTATGGAAAAATAGCGCAAAAGAAGAATAGTGTCCCAAAACTGATGAAAACGTTCGATTTTTGGTTCAAAAAAAAGTGCAGTCGAGCAGGCTTGCTTCCCCCGTCGTAGAGCTCTCGAAGAGCTTTCCAACGGTATGTTGTGCACCGCATAATTCCTTACGGATCAAAAGTTATGGGCACTAGAGCAACGGAGGCCTGGTATCAACCCCTACGCCCTCGGTTTACCGGCCCAGCCTCTACGTGAGGCGAAGTTGTCTTGCCCAAGGTACTGTGGGATTCGGTAATAGATATGTGATGGATTAGGTTGTCGTCCTTTTATCGGTTCCCGACGTACGATCTCGGACGGAAAAACATAGCTGAAGAAGAAAATTGTCCTAAAACTGATAAAAACATTCAACTTTGGGCTCCGAAAATAGGCGCAGCCAAGCAGGCTTGTTGCCCCTATCGTAGAACTCTAGGAGAGCTTTCCAACGGTATGCTGTGCGCCGCGTAACTCCTTATGGATCAAAAGTTATAAGCACCAAAGCGACGGAGACCTGGTCCCAAGTCCCACGGCCTCGATTTTCGGGCCCAGCCTCTATGTGAGGCGAGGTTGTCTTGCCCAAGGTGCCATGGGATTCGGTAATAGAAATGTGATGGATTAGGTTGTCGTCCTTTTTGCAGCTCACGATGTACGATCCGGAACGTAAAAACAGCGCAGAAGAAGAAAAGTGTCATGAAATTGATGAAAACGTTCGATTTTGGGGTCTAAAATCAAGCGCAGCCCAGCAAGCTTGCTGCCCCCGTCGTAGAGCTATTGGAGAGCTTTCCAATGGTATGGTGCGCGCCGCGTAACTCCTTACGGATCAAATGTTATAGGCATTAGAGCGGCGGAGACTTGGTCCCAAGCCCCACGCCCTCGGTTTGCGGTCTCAGCCGTTATGTGAGGCGAAGTTGTCTTGCCCAAGGTGCCATAGGATTCAGTAATAGAAACGTTATGGATTAGGTTGTTGTCCTTTTCGCGGCTCACGACGTACGATCCGGGATGAAAAAACAGCACAGAAGAAGAAAAATGTCCCCAAACTGATGAAAACATTCGATTTTGGGGTCCGAAATCAAGCGCAGCTAAGCAAGCTTGCTACCTCCGTCATAGAGCTCTCAGAGAGCTTTCCAATGGTATGGTGTGCACCGCGTAACTCCTTACGGATCAAATGTTATGGGCACCAGAGCGATGGAGACCCTGTCCTAAGGCCCACGCCCTCGGTTTTGGGGCCTACCCTCTATGAGAGGCGAAGTTCTCTTGCACAAGGTGCCATGGCATTTGGTAATAGAAAAGTGATGGATTAGGTTGTCGTGCTTTTCGCGGCTCACGACATACGATCCGGGATGAAAAAACAGCTCAGTGGAAGAAAAGTGTCTCGAAACTGATAAAAAACTTTACATTTTAGGCTCCAAAAATAGGCGCAGCCAAGCAGGCTTGCTGCCCTCGTCGTAGAGCTCTCGGAGAGCTTTTCAACGGTATGCTGTATTCCGCGTAACTCCTTGCGAATCAAAAGTTATAGGCACCGGAGCGAAGGAGACCGGCTCCTAAACCCGACGGCCTCGGTTTGCGAGCCTAGCCTCTACGTGAAGCAAATTTGTCTTGCCCAAGGTGGCTTGGGATCCAGTAATAGAAATGTGATGGATTAGGTTGTCATCCTTTTCGTGGCTCACGACGTACGATCTAGGACGAAAAAATAGCGCAAAAGAAGAATAGTATTCCAAAACTGATAAAAACGATCGATTTTGGGCTCCGAAACAAGCGCAGTCGAGCATGCTTGCTACCCCCGTCGTAGAGCTCTCGGAGAGCTTTCCAACGGTATGTTGTCCCCGCGTAATTCCTTACGGATCAAAAGTTATGGGCACCGGAGTGACGGAGACCTGGTCCCATGCCCCACGCCCTCGGTTTGCGGGCCCAGCCTCTACGTGAGGTAAAGTTGTCTTGCCCAAGGTGCCATGGTATTCGGTAATAGAAATGTGATGGATTAGGTTGTCGTCCTTTTCACAATTCACGACGTACTATCCGGGATGGAAAAACAAAGCAGAAAAAGAAAAGTTTCCCGAAACTAATGAAAACTTTCGATTTTGGACTCCGAAAATAGGCGCAACCAAGCAGGCTTGCTGCCCCCGTCTTAGAGCTCTCGAAGAGCTTTCCAACGGTATGCTGTGCGCCACGTAACTCCTTACGGATTGAAAGTTATGGGCACCAATACAACGGAGACTTGGTCCCAAGCCCCACGGCCTCGGTTTGCGGGCCCAGCCTCTACGTGTGGCAAAGTTCTCTTGCCGAAGGTGCAGTGGCATTCGGTAATAGAAATGTGATAGATTGGTAGTCTTCCTTTTCGCGGCTCACGATGTACGATCCAGGATGAAAAATTGGCAAAAGAAGAAAAATGTCCCGAGACGGATGAAAATGTTTGATTTTGGGCTCCGAAAATAGGCGCAGCAGAGCAGTCTTATTGCCCCTATCGTAGAGGTCTCGGACAGCTTTCCAACGGTATCCTTTGCGCCGCGTAGTTCATTACGGGTCAAACGTTATGGGCACCGGAGCGATAGAGACCTGGTCCCAAGCCTCACGCCCTCGGTTTGCGGGCCCAGCCTCTATGTGAGGCGAAGTTGTCTAACCCAAGGTGTCGTGGGATTCGGTAATAGAAATGAGATGGATTAGGTAGTCATCCTTTTCGCGGCTCACGACGTACGATCCGGGATGAAAAAACAGCGAAGAAGAAGAAAAGTGTCCTGAAATAGATGAAAACGTTCGATTTTGGGCTCCGAAAACAGGCGTAGCCGAGCAAGCTTGCTACACCTGTCATAGTGCTCTCGGAGAGCTTTCCAACGGTATGTTGTGATCTGTGTAACTCTTTACGGATCAAAAGTTATGGGCACCAGAGTGATAGAGACCTAGTCCCAAGCCCCACGGCCTCGGTTTGCAGGCCCAGCCTCTACGTGAGGCGAGGTTGTCTTGCCTAAGGTGCTATGACATTTGGTAATAGAAATGTGATGGATTAGGTAGTCATCCTTTTCGCGGCTCACGACGTACGATCCGGGATGAAAAAACAACGCAGTAAAAGAAAAGTGTCTCAAAACTGATGAAAACCTTTTCATTTTGGGCTTCGAAAATAGGCGTAGCCCAGGAAGCTTGCTGCCCCCATCGTAGAGCTCTCGGAGAGCTTTCCAATGGTATGCTGTGTTCCGCGTAACTCCTTGCGGATCAAAAGTTATAGGCACCGGAGCAAAGGAGACCAGGTCCCAAGCCCCACGGCCTCAGTTTGCGGGCCCAGCCTCTACGTGAAGAGAAGTTTTCTTGCCCAAGGTGACTTGGGATCCGTTAATAGAAATGTGATGGATCAGGTTGTCGTCCTTTTCGCGGCTCACGACGTACGATCTAGGACGAAAAATAGCGCAAAAGAAGAATAATATCCCGAAACTGATGAAAACGATCGATTTTGGGCTCCTAAACAAGCGTAATCGAGCAAGCTTGCTACCCCTGTCGTAGAGCTCTTGGAGAGCTTTCCAACGGTATGTTGCCCCGCGTAATTCCTTGCGAATCAAAAGTTAAGGGCACCAGAGCGACGGAGACCCGGTCCCAAGCCCCACGCCCTCGGTTTGTGGGCCCAGCCTCTACGTGAGGTGAAGTTCTCTTGCCCAAGGTGCCATGGGATTCAGTAATAAAAATGTGATGGATTAGCTTGTCGTCCTTTTTGTGGTTCACGACGTACGATCCAGGACGAAAAAATAGCGCACAAAAAGAAAAGTATCCCAAAACTGATGAAAATGTTAGGTTTTGGAATTCGAAAACAGGTATAGCCAAGCAGGCTTGCTACTCTCGTCGTAGAGCTCTCGGAGAGCTTTCCAACGGTTTCTTGTGCGCCGCGTAATTCCTTACGGATCAAAAGTTATGGGCACCAGAGCGACGGGGACCTGGTCCCAAGCCCCACGGCCCCAGTTTGCGGGCCCAGCCTCTATATGAGGCGAAGTTGTCTTTCCCAAGGTGCAGTTGCATTCAGTAATAGAAGCATGAAGGATTAGGTAGTCGTCCTTTTCGTAGCTCACGACGTACGGTCCAGGACGAAAAAATTGTGCAAAAGAAGAAAAGTGTCCCGAGACGGATGAAAATGTTTGATTTTGGACTCTGAAAATAGGCACAACCGAGCAGGCTTGCTGCCGCCGACAGAGACCTCTCTGAGAGCTTTCCAACGGTATGCTTTGCGCCGTTTAGTTCCTTACGGATCAAAAGTTATGGGTACCGGAGTGACAGAGACTTGGCCCCAAGCCCCACACCCTCGGTTTGCGGGCCCAGCCTCTATGTGAGGTGAAGTTGTCTTGCCCAAGTTGCTGTGGGATTCGGTAATAGAAATATGATGGATTAGGTTGTCGTCCTTTTTGCTGCTCACGACGTACCGTCCGGGACGGAAAAACAGCGTAGAAGAAGAAAAGTGTCCCAAAACTGATGAAAATGTTCGATTTTGGGCTCCGAAAATAGGCGCAGATGAGCAGGCTTGCTGCCCTAGTCATAGAGCTCTCGGAGAGCTTTCTAACGGAATGCTGTGCACTGCGTAACTTCTTACCGATCAAATGTTATGGGCACCAGAGCGACGAAGACCTGGTCACAAGCCCTACAGCTTTAGTTTGCGGGCCCAGCCTCTACATGAGGCGAAGTTGTTCCCAAGGTGCCGTGGCATTTGGTAATAGAAATGTGATGGATTAGGTAATTGTCCTTTTCGCGGCTCCCGACGTACGATCAGGGATGAAAAAACAGCACAAAAGAAGAAAAGTGTCCTGAAACTGATGAAAACGTTCGATTTTGGGCTCCAAAAATAGGCGCAGCAAAGCTATCTTGCTGCCCTCGACGTAGAGCTCTCGGAGAGCTTTCTAACGGTATGGTGTGTGCCGCGTAACTCTTTATGGATCAAAAGTACTGGGCACCGGAGCGACGGAGACCTGGTCCCAAGCCCCACGCCCTCGGTCTGTAGGCCCACCCACTACGTGAGGCGAAGTTGTCTTGCCCAAGATGCCACGGCATTCGGTAATAAAAATGTGATTGATTAGGTTGTCGTCCTTTTCGCGGCTCACGACGTACGATACGAGACGAAAAACAGTGTAAAAGAAGAAAAGTGTACCGAAACTGATAAAAAGGTTCAATTTTGGACTCCAAAATTGGCGCAGCCGAGCAGGCTTGCTGCCCCCATCGTACAGCTCTAGGAAAGCTTTCCAACGGTATGCTGTGCGCCGTGTAATTCCTTACGGATCAAAAGTTATGGGCACCGGAGCGACGGAGACTTGGTCCCAAGCCCCAACCCTCGGTTTGCGGGCCCAGCCTCTACGTGAGGCAAAGTTGTCTTGCCTAAGGTGGCACGGGATTTGGTAATAGAAATGTGATGGATTAGGTTGACGTCCTTTTCATGGCTCACGACATACGATCCGGTACGAAAAAATATTGCAGAAGAAGAAAAATGTCCCGAAATTGATGAAAATGTTCAATTTTGGGCTCCAAAAATAGGCGTAGCCGTGCTGGCTTGCTGCCCCCATCATAGAGCTCTCAGAGAGCTTTCCAACGGTATGGTGTGCACCGCGTAACTCCTTACAGATCAAAAGTACTGGGCACCAGAGCGACAGAGACCTGGTCCCAAGCCCCACGCCCTCGGTTTGTGGGACCAACCTCTACGTGAGGCGAAGTTGTCTTGCCCAAGGTGTCGCGGCATTCGGTAATAGAAATGTGATGGATTAGGTTGTCGTCCTTTTTACGGCTCACGACATACGATCCGGGATGAAAAAATAGTGCAAAAGAAGAAAAGTGTACCGAAACTGATGAAAACGTTCGATTTTGGTCTCCAAAATATGCACAGCCGAGCAGGCTTGCTGTCCCCGTCGTAGAGCTCTAGGAAAGCTTTCCAACAGTATGCTTTGCATCGTGTAATTCCTTACGGATCAAAAGTTATGGGCACCGGAGCGACAGAGACTTGGTCCCAAGCCCCAAGCCCTAGGTTTGCGGGCCCAACCTCTACGTGAGGCGAAGTTGTCTTGCCCAAGGTGGCGTGGGATTCAGTAATAGAAATGTGATGGATTAGGTTGTCGTCCTTTTTGTGGCTCACGACGTACGATCCAGTACGAAAAAATAGTGCAGAGGATGAAAAGTGTCCCGAAATTGATGAAAACGTTTGATTTTGGGCTCCAAAAATAGGCGTCGCCGTGCTAGCTTGCAACCCCTATCGTAGAGCTCTCGGAGAGCTTTCCAACAGTATGGTGTGCGCCACGTAACTCCTTACTGATTAAAAGTACTAGGCACCGGAGCCACGGAGACCTGGTCTTGAGCCCCACACCCTCGGTTTATGGGCCCACCCTCTATGTGAGGCGAAGTTGTCTTGCCCAAGGTGCCACGGAATTTGGTAATAGAAATGTGATGGATTAGGTTGTCATCCTTTACGCGGCACACAATGTACGATCTGGGATGGAAAAATAGCGTAAAAGAAGAAAAGTGTCCCGAAACTGATGAAAACGTTCAATTTTGTGCTACGAAGATAGGCACAGCAAAGTCGGCTTGCTGCCTCTATCGTAGAACTCTCGGAGAGCTTTCCAACGGTATGCTGTGCACCGCGTAACTCCTTACGGATCAAAAGTTTTTGGCACCGGAGCGATGGAAACCTGGCCCCAAGCCCCACGCCCTCCGTTTGCGGGCCCACCCTCTACGTGAGGCAAAGTTGTCCTACCCAAGGTAACTTGGGATCCGGTAATAGAAATGTGATAGATTAGATTGTAGCCCTTTTCACAGCTCACAACATACGATCCGGTACGGAAAAACAGATCAAAAGAAGATAAGTATCCAAAAAGTAATGAAAACGTTCAATTTATGGCTCTGAAAATAGGCGCAGCCAAGCAGGGTTGCTACCCCCATCGTAGAGCTATCGGAGAGCTTTCCAACGGAATGCTGTGCGCCGCGTAGCTCTTTACGGATCAAAAATTATAGGCACCGGAGCGACGGAGATCTGGTCCCAAGCCCCACGCCCTCGGTTTGCGGGCCCAGCCTCTACGTGAACCAAAGTTGTCTTGCCCAAGGTGACGTGCGATTGGGAAATAGAAATTTGAGGGATTAGGTTGTCATCCTTTTAACGGCTCACGACGTACAATCCGGGTCGAAAAAACTGCGCAAAAGAAGAAAAGTATCCCGAAATCGCTAAAATTTTTTTATTTTGGGCTCCGAAATAGGCGCAGCTGAGCAGGCTTGCTGCCCCTATCGTAGAGCTCTCGGAGAGATTTCTAACGGTGTGCTGTGCGCCGCATAATTCCTTACGAATCAGAAGTTATGGGCACTAGAGTGACGGAGACCTAGTCCTAAGCCCCACGGCCTCGGTTTACAGGCCCAGCCTATACGTGAAGTGAAGTTGTCTTGCCCAAGGTGACGTGGGATTCGGTAATAAAAATGTGAGGGATTAGGTTGTCGTCCTTTTCGCGGCTCACGACGTACGATCCGGAACGAAAAAACAGCGCAAAAGAAAAAAAGTGTCCCGAAACTGATGAAAACATTCGATTTTGGGCTTCAAAATAGGTGCAGTCGAGCAGGCTTACTGGCCCCGTCGTAGAGCTCTCTGAGAGATTTCCAACAGTATACTGTGCGCCGCGTAATTCCTTGCGGATCAAAAGTTATGGGCACCGGAGTGATGGAGACCTGGTCCCAAGCCCCACGACCTCGGTTTGCAAGCCCAGTCTCAACGTGAGGCGAAGTTGTCTTGCCCAAGGTGCCATGGCATTCGGTAATAGAAATGTGATGGATTAGGTTGTCGTCCTTTTTGCGGCTCACGACGTACGATCCGAGATGAAAAATAGCGAAAAAGAAGAAAAGTGTCCCGAAACTAATGAAAACGTTCGATTTTGGGCTCCAAAAATAGGCGCAGCCGAGCGGGATTGTTGCCCCTGTCGTCCATGGGCAATAGAGCGACGGAGACCTGGTCCTAAGCCCCACGCCCTCGGTTTGCGAGCCCAGCCTCTACGTGAAGTGAAGTTGTCTTGCCCAATGTGTCGTGGCTTTCGGTAATAGAAATGTGATGGATTAGGTTGTCATCCTTTTCGTGGCTCACGACATACGATCCGGGATGAAAAAATTGCGTAGAAGAAGAAAAGTGTCCCGAAACTGATGAAAAAATTCGATTTTGGGCTCCGAAATAGGCAGAGCCGAGCAGGCTTGCTACCGCCGTTGTAGAGCTCTCAAAGAGATTTCCAATGGTATGCTGAGCGCCGTGTAATTCCTTATGGATCAGAAGTTGTAGGTACCGGAGTGACGGAGACCTGGTCCCAAGCCCCACGCTCTCGGTTTGCGGGCTCAGCCTCTATGTTAGGCGAAGTTGTCTTCTCAAGGTGTCGTGGAATCCGGTAATAGAAATGTGATGGATTAGGTTGTTGTCCTTTTCGAGGCTCACGACGTACGATCCGGGATGGAAAAACAGTGCAGAAGAAGAAAAGTGTCCCAAAGTTGATGAAAACGTTCAATTTTTGGCTCCAAAAATCGGCGCATCCCAGTAGGCTTGTTACCGTCATCGTAGAGCTCTCAGAGAGCTTTCCAACGGTATGCGTGCGCCGCGTAACTCCTTACGGATCAAAAGATATGGGCACCGGAGCGACGGAGACCTGGTACCAGGCCCCACGCCTTTGGTTTGCATGCCCAGCCTCTACGTGAGGTGAAGTTGTCTTGCCCAGGGTGTCATGGCATTCGGTAATAGAAATGTGACGGATTAGGTTATCATCCTTTTCGCGGCTCACGACGTACGATCAAGGACGGAAAAACAGAGCATAAGAAAAAAGTATCCTAAAACTAATGAAAATGTTCGATTTTGGGCTCCGAAAATACACACAGCTGAGCAAGATTGCTGCCATCGTCGTAGAGCTCTCGGAGAGCTTTCCAATGGTATGCTGTGCGCCGCGTAACTCTTTACGGATCAAAAGTTATGGCCACCGGAGCGACGGAGACCTGGTCCCAAGCCCCACGGCCTTGGTTTGCGGGCCTAGCCTTTACGTGAAGTGAAGTTGTCTTGCCCAAGGTGTTGTGGCATTCGGTAATAGAAAAGTGATGCATTAGGTTGTTGTCCTTTTCGCGGCTCACGACGTACGATCCGGGATGAAAAAACTACGTAAAAGAAGAAAAGTGTCCCAAAACTGATGAAAATGTATGATTTTGGGCTCCGAAACAGGCGCAGCCAAGTAGGCATGTTGCCCCCATCGTAGAACTCTCAGAGAGCTTTCCAACGGTATGTTGTGTGCTGTGGAACTCCTTACGGATCAAAAGTTATGGGCACCGAAGCGACGGAGACCTGGTCCCAAGCCCCAGGCCCTCGGTTTGCGGGGCCCAGCCTCTACGTGACGTGAAGTTTTCTTGCCTAAGGTGCCGTGGCATTCGGTAATAGAAATGTGATGGATTAGGTTGTCGTCCTTTTCGCAGCTCACGACGTACGATCTGGGACGAAAAAACAGTGCAAAAGAAGAAAAGTGTCCCAAAATTGATGAAAATGTTAAATTTTTTGCTCCAAAAATAGGCGCAGCCGAGCAGGGGTGCTACCCACGTCGTAGAGCCCTCGAAGAGCTTTCCAATGGTACGTTGTGCGCCGCGTAACTCTTTACGGATCTAAAGTTATGGGCACCGGAGAAACGAAGACCTGGTCCCAAGCCCTACACCCTCGGTTTGCATGCCCTGCCTCTACGTTAGGCGGAGTTGTCTTGCCCAAGGTTTCGTGGAATTCGGTAATAAAAATGTGATGGATTAGGTAGTCGTCCTTTTCGCAGCTCACGATGTACGAACCGGGACGAAAAAACAACACGAGAGAAGAAACGTTTCCCAAAACTGATGAAAATGTTCAATTTTTGGCTCCAAAAAAAGGCCCAGCCGAGCAGGCTTGCTGCCCCATTGTAGAGCTCTCGGAGAGCTTTCCAACGGTATGCTGTGCGCCGCGCAATTCCTTACAGATCAAAAGTTATGGGCGCCGGAGCAACGGAGACCTTGTCCCAAGCCCGTCGCCCTAGGTTTACGTGCCCAGCCTCTACGTGGGGCGAAGTTGTCTTGCCCAAGGTGCCGTGGCATTCAGTAATAGAAATGTGATGGATTAGGTTGCCATCCTATTCGCGGCTCACGACGTACGATCCGGGACAGAAAAACAGCACAAAAGAAGAAAAGTGTCCTGAAACTGATGTAAACATTCAATTTAGGACTCCAAAAACAGGCGCAGTCAAGCAAGCTTGCTGCCCGCGTCATAGAGCTCTTGGAGAACTTTCCAACGGTATGCTGTGTGCCGCGTAACTAATTACGGATCAAAAGTTATGGGCACAAGAGCGACGGAGACCTGGTCCCAAGCCCCACGACCTCAGTTTCCAGGCCCAGTCTCTCCGTGAAGAGAAGTTGTCTTGCCCAAGGTGACATGGGATTCGGTAATAGAAATGTGAGGGATCAGGTTGTCGTCTTTTTCGCGGCTCACGACATACGATCCGGGACAGAAAAACACTGCAGAAGAAGAAAAGTGTGTCGAAATTGATGAAAACGTTCGATTTTGGGCTCCAAAAATAGGCGTATCCGAGCAGGCTTGTTGCCCCCGTCGTAGAGCTCTGGGAGAGCTTTCCAACAGTATGTTGTGCACTGCGTAACTCCTTATAGATCAAAAGTTATGGGCATTGGGGCGACGGAGACCAGGTCCCAAGCCCAACACCCTCGGTTTGCGGGCCCAGCCTCTATGTGAGGTGAATTTGTCTTGCCCAAGGCGTCATGGGATTCAGTAATAGAAATGTCATGGATTAGGTTGTCGTCCTTTTCACAGCTCAAGACGTACGATCCGGGATAAAAAAACAGCGCAGAAGAAGAAATGTGTCCCAAAACTGATGAAAACATTCGATTTTGGGTTTCAAAAATAGGCGCAGATAAGCAGGCTTGCTACCTCGTCATAGAGCTCTCGGAGAGCTTTCTAACGGTATGTTGTGCGCCGCGTAACTCCTTACGGATCAAAAGTTATGGGCACCGGAGCGACAGAGGCTTGGTCCTAAGCCTCACGGCCTCGGTTTGCGGGCTCAGCCTCCACGTGAGGCGAAGTTTTCTTGCCCAAGGTGCCATGGCATTCGTTAATAAAAATGTGATAGATTAATTTGTCGTCCTATTCGCGGCTCACGACGTACGATCCGTGATGAAAAAATAATGCAAAAGAAGAAAAGTGTTTGGAAACTGATGAGAACGTTCGAATTTTTGCATCAAAAGTAGGCACAGCCTAACAGGCTTGCTGCCCTCGTCGTAGAGCTCTCAGAGAGCTTTCCAACGGTATGCTTTGCGCCGCGTAATTCCTTACGGATCAAAAGTTATGGGCATCGGAGCGACAGAGACCTGGTCCCAAGCCCAACGCCCTCGGTTTGCGGGCCCAGCCTCTACGTGAGGTGAAGTTGTCTTGCCCAAGGTGTCGTAGGATTCGGTAATAGAAATGTGATGGATTAGGTTGTTGTCCTTTTCGCGGCTCACGACGTACGATCCGGGACAGAAAAACAGCAAAGAAGAAGAAAAGTATCCTGAAACTGATGAAAACATTCGATTTTGGGCTCCGAAAATAGGGGCAGTCGAGCAGGCTTGCTGCTACCATTGTATAGCTCTCGGAGAACTTTCCAACGGTATGGTGTGCGTCGCGTAATTCCTTACAGATCAAAAGTTATGGGCACCGGTACAACGGAGACCTGGTCTCAAGCCCCAAGCCCCAAGCCCTCGGTTTGCGGGCCCAGCCTCTACATGAGGTGAAGTTGTCTTGCCCAAGGTGCCATGGGATTCGATAATAGAAATGTGATGGATTAGGTTCCCGTCCTTTTCGCGGCTCACAACTTACAATCCGGGACGGAAAAATAGCACAAAACAAGAAAAGTGTACTGAAACTAATGAAAATGTTCAATTTTGGACTCCGAAATAGGCGCAACCGAGCAGGCTTGCTGCCCCCGTCGTAGAGCTCTCGGAGAGCTTTTCAACGGTATGCTGTGCACCGCGTAACTCTTTACGGATCAAAAGTTATGGGTACCGTAGCGACGGAGGCCAGGTCCCAAGCCCCAACGGCCTCAGTTTGCGGGTCCAGCCTCCACGTAAGCCGAAGTTGTCTTGCCCAAGGTGCCATGGCATTTGGTAATAGAAATGTGATGGATTAGGTTGTCGTCCTATTCGCGGCTCACGACGTATGATCCGGGATGAAAAAATAATGCAAAAGAAGAAAAGTGTCCCAAAACTGATGAAAACGTTAGAGTTATTGCTCCAAAAATAGGCGCAACCTAGCAGGCTTGCTACCCCCGACGTAGAGCTCTCAGAGAGCTTTCCAACGGTATACTTTGCGCCGCGTAATTCCTTCCAGATCAAAAGTTATAGGCATCAGAGCGATAGAGACTTGGTCCTACGCCCTCGGTTTGCTGGCCCAGTCTCTACGTGAGGCGAAGTTGTCTTGCCCAAGGTGCCATGGGATTCGGTAATAGAAATGTGATGGATTAGGTTGTTGTCCTTTTCGAGGCTCACGACGACTGATCCAGGATTGAAAAACAGCGCAAAAGAAGAAAAGTATCCCGAAACTGATGAAAATGTTCGATTTTGGGCTCCGAAATAGGCGCAGCCGAGCAGGCTTGCTGCCCCCATCGTAGAGCTCTCGGAGGGCTTTCTAACGGTATGCTTTGCACTACGTAATTCTTTACGGATCAAAAGTTATGGGCACCGGAGCGATGGAGACCTGGTCCCAAGCCCAACGCCCTCGGTTTGCAGGCCCAGCCTCTACGTGAGGCGAAGTTGTCTTGCCCAAGGTGTCGTGGGATTCGGTAATAGAAATGTGATAGATTAGGTTGTCGTCCTTTTCGCGGCTCACTTTGTACGATTCGGGATGAAAAAATAGCACATAAGAAGAAAAGTGTCCCAAAACTGATGAAAACATTCAATTTTCAGTTCTAAAAATAGGCGCAGATGAGTAGGCTTGTTGCCCCCGTCGTAGAGCTCTCGGCGAGCTTTCCAACGGTATGCTTTGTGCCGCGTAACTCCTTACGGATAAAAAGTTATGGGCAACGGAGCGACGGAGATGTGGTCCCTAGCCCCACGCCTCGGTTTGCGGTCCCAGCCTCTACATGAGGCGAAGTTGTCTTGCCCAAGGTACCGTGGCATTCGGTAATAGAAATGTGATGGATTAGGTAGTCGTCCTTTTCGCGGCTCACGATGTACGATCTGGGACGAAAAAATAGCACAAGAGAAGAAAAGCGTCCTAAAACTGTTGAAAACGTTCGATTTTGGGCTCTGAAATTAGGCACAGCCGAGAAGGATGCCGTCCTTTTTGCGACTCACGACGTACGATCCATGACGAAAAAATAGATCAAAAGAAGAAAAGTGTTCCAAAACTGATGAAAACGTTCGATTTTGGACTCCTACATAGACGCAGCCGAGCAAGCTTCCTGCTCCCGTCATAGAGCTCTTGGAGAGCTTTCCAACGGTATGCGGTGCGCCGCGTAACTCCTTACGGATCAAAAGTTATGGGCACCGGTGCGACGGAGGCCTATTCCCAAGCCCCACGGCCTCGGTTTGCCGGCCCAGCCTCCACGTGAGATGAAGTTGTCCTGCCCAAGGTGCCGTATGATTCGGTAATAGAAATGTGATGGATTAGGTTGTCGTCCTTTTCGCAGCTCATGACGTACGATCCGGGACGGAAAAATAGTGCAAAAGAAGAAAAGTGTCATGATACTGATGAACACGTTGCGTAGCCAAGCAGGCTTGCTGCCCCCATCGTAGAGTTCTCGGAGGGCTTTCCAACGATATGTTGTGCGCCGCGTAACTCCTTACGGATCAAAAGTTATGGGCATTGGAGCGACGGAGACCTAGTCCCAAGCCCCACACCCTCAGTTTTGGGGCCCAGCCTCTATGTGAGGAAAAGTTGTCTTGCCCAAGGTGCCACGGCATTCGGTAATAGAAATGTGATGGATTAGGTTGTTGTCCTTTTCGCGGCTCACGACGTATGATCCGGGATGAAAAAACAGCGCAGTAGAAGAAAAGTGTCCTGAAACTGATTAAAACCTTTACATTTTAGGCTCCAAAAACAGGCGTAGCCAAGCAGGCTTGTTGCCCCCGTTGTAGAGCTCTCGGAGAGCTTTCCAACGGTATGATGTGCGCCGCATAACTCCTTGCGGATCAAAAGTTATAGGCACCGGAGCGAATAAGACCTGGTCCCAAGCCCCACGGCATCGGTTTGCGGGCCCAGCCTCTACGTGAAGCGATGTTGTCTTGCCCAAGGTGACTTGGGATCCGGTAATAGAAATGTGATGGATTAGGTTGTCGTCCTTTTCGCGGTTCACGACGTACGATCTAGGATGGAAAAACAACGCAAAAGAAGAATAGAGTCCCGAAATTGATGAAAACGTTCGATTTTGTACTCCGAAACAAGTGCAGTCAAGCAGGCTTGCTGTCCCCGTCGTAGAGCTCTCGGAGAGCTTTCCAACGTATGTTGTGCACCGCGTAATTCCTTACGGATCAAAAGTTATGGACACCAGGGCGACGGAGACCTGGTCCCAATCCCCACGCCCTCGGTTTGCCGGCCCAGCCTCTACGTGAGGCGAAGTTGTCTTGCCCAAGGTGTCGTGCGATTTGGTAATAGAAATGTGATGGATTAGGTTGTCGTCCTTTTCGCGGTTCACGACGTACGATCCGAGATAGAAAAACAGAGCAGAAGAAGAAAAGTGTCCCGAAACTGATGAAAACGTTCGACTTTGGGCTCTAAAAACAGGCATAGCCAAGTAGACATGCTGCCCCCGTCGTAGAGCTCTCGGAGAGCTTTCCAACGGTATGCTGCGCACCGCATAACTCCTTACGGATCAAAAGTTATGGGCACCAGATCGACGGAGACCTGGTCCCAAGCCCTACGGCCTCAGTTTGCGGGCCCAGCATCTATGTGAGGCGAGGTTGTTTTGCCCAAGGTGCCATGGCATTTGGTAATAGAAATATGATGGATTAGGTAGTCGTCCTTTTCGCGGCTCACGACATACGATCCGGGACGAAAAAACTGCGCAAAAGAAAAAAAGTGTCCCGAGACTGATGAAAACGTTCAATTTTGGGCTCCGAAAATAGGCGCAGCCGAGCAGGCTTGCTGCCCCCATCGTAGAGCTCTCGGAGAGCTTTCCAACGGTATGCTTTGCGCCATGTAGTTCCTTACGGATCAAAAGTTATGGGCACTGGAGCGACGGAGACCTGGTCCCAAGCCCCACGCCCTCAGTTTGCGGGCCGAGCCTCTATGTGAGACAAAGTTGTCTTGCCCAAGGTGCCATGGGATTCGGTAATAGAAATGTGATGGATTAGGTTGTCGTCATTTTCGCGGCTCACGACGTACGATCCGGGACGGAAAAATAGCACAGAAGAAAAAAAGTGTCCCGAAACTGATGAAAACGTTCAATTTTGGGCTCCAAAATCAAGCATATCCAAGCAAGCTTGCTACCTCCTTCGTAAAGCTCTTGGAGAGCTTTCCAACGGTATGGTGTGCGCCACGTAACTCCTTACGGATCAAAAGTTATGGGCACCAGATCAACGGTGTGAGGCCCGACCTCGATTTGCGTACGATACCTCGTTTTGTGTGCCCTAACCTAGATTTGCGTGCCTTGACCTAGGTTTAATAATTGTGTTTCATTTTCTGTGTCTTGCATTGAATTACATGCATTCATTTGGGATTGCGTGCATTTACTTGGGAAACGTGCATTCGTCTCGTAGTCTGTGCCTTACCTCGTAGTACGTGCCCTAAACCTAGGAAATCATGCCCTCACGCTAATCAAGAAAGCATCTTACACGAAGCACTAGATCATTAATTAATCCTACAAATTCCACTAACTAATATTAAATTGCTAATTCAACCCACTAGAAGACAAAATCTCATAAAAAGCAAGACATTCTTTATTCTTTATTCTTTATTCTTTGCATATCCCAAAAACACAATTAAAATATTGCTCAACCAAGACAAAAAATTCAGATTCTTGCAATGCCTTGGCCGACCACCTTGTGTGCATTTGTGCTTGCTTGCATAATTCAAAATTAAATCTAAACATTCTATGACACAAAGCAATAAAAAAATTAGCTCAAAACCCTCCTCAAAGCTCCAAATCTCGACACAAGCTCCTTGCCCATGCTAGACACTTCAAATGATGCTTCTTGAAGAGACAAAATCTGAATTTGCAAGGCTCTAGGCCGACATATGCATCAATCTCTTCAAGGCTTTTCATTTTTCTTTCATTCTTCTTCCTTTCTCTCATTTCTTCTCTCTCCCTTTCATTCTTCTCTCTCTCTCTCGGCCTTGGCTGAGTTTCTACACTCCATAGCTTAACTTCATCACTCAATGGTTCATTAAGACATGCAAGAAGCTTAGGATCTAGACCAAGCAAAACTAGGAGCAAAGAAGCACACATGCAAGCCTTTAGCACATCCATTTCGGTTTAGGTGAGTTTGTTAGCTTCCATTTCTTTTCTTCTTGTTCTAACCACATGCACCTACTAAGAACATGGTAACTTAGCTAGGAAATTATAGAAAATCAAGTGGTCTCTCGGCTAAGCAAGGAAAAGAGTCAATCTTGTGCATCCTCAAGAGTTCTTGCGTCTTCTTTGTTGTCTTGCTAAGGTGAGGGCTAAAACTTCTTGAAAATCTTTCAAAAAACCACATGCATGTCCTTAAATGTCTATCTTTACTTCTGTACTTGTGATTTATGTGTGTTCATGAGCTTTTGTAAACATGCATGGCAAGATATTTGGCTAGAATGTAATGATAGATGAAATCGGGTATGTGACAGCCTTCTGCCTTGTTGGTACGAGGTGATTTTGACCAGGTAAATGATTTTAAAAATGTGTAAAAATTGGTAGGTAACTATTTTTTCCAGTTTTGAGCATTTTTTGCAGAAATATGCCAAAGCTAATTGTGACTCTAAAGTCCTCAAAATGGAAAATTATCAAAATGTGTCCAAATCTGGAAAGTCTGGAAAAATGAATCAGGTTTTGGCAGATTCACTGACCTTGTAGAACAAACCAGTTTTGACTTAGTATAGGCTATCCAAAATGCATGAAATTTGGTGTGCAGCTATATTTTTTAGTTCGGGATATTTTTGTCAGAAATGGACTAAGGTTAAATCTGACCCTAAGGCCCTCAAACACGACAAGTATTGAAATGTGTGCAAATCTGGACAGTTTTGTGTAGTCTCACTGTTTTGGCTATAACTCTTGAACCCGAACTCCAAATGATGCGAGGTTTGTTTCTGAATTTAGTCCACTCCTTAAGCTTAATTTGACATCTTGTTCACTGGAATTGGAGTTTGTTTGCTTGTCTTAATGATTGTGAGAAAACAGCTCATTGCAGTGAGGGTTTCACCTAGTGATATGCTTAGAAAAATTAATGTAGCTTCCCTTGTTGTATTAAATGCTTGGGATTGTGGCATTTGGATGTTGTGTGGACTGTTTTGAATGCTTGAGGGTGTTTGAATTAATCAATGAATGGCTTGAGCTTAATTGCGAGATGACTTGGGGCTTAATCGCACGGGTAAGCACGAATTAAAACTCTAGTGACTAGGTAAATTCGCTAAGTGTTGATCCTACGAATATCATGTTTGATTATGTAATTAGTAGGCTGCCCGTAGTTTCCCTCATAGCCCTAAACATGATTTCGATGATTACATGTTGACAAGTAGGCCTTTCTTGCACCTGGTCCCACGTAGATGTCGTTGCATGTTGAATAATCCTATTATTTGATTACGTGAACTTCGAAATGAGTTATATGACTTGATTTACATGCGTTACATGGCTTCCCGTTTAATATTCATATAACTCCATGTGCTTTTCAAGTGAAATTGCCTGTCATATCGTGCCTCGCTTGTTTACTTGTCAATGTGCAATCTTATGACTGTTCGGAGGCAACCTACTTTGTTGTCCTCCAAATGTGATATATTAAATGTCATAAATGTACATTGCATACAAGGTTGCAACCTTTCATTCTGGCGTGGTAGCGTTCACGCACACCGGGCAGCATCGGGCTTGCCGGTGCAACTGTGACTACCATTGTCCAATTCCCTCTCTCGCTTGGGGGCTAGACTTCCTCGGAGAGTTGGGTCGTAGGATTTTGGGGTACATCCGGAGTACATCCATTTGGCGTGATAAGGGGATGAATTGAAGCCGGCCACAACAACTGATATTGGAATTGAACTGAGAGCAAAAGCTCACCGTATCCTTTTCACTATGTGTATAAGTACTTTCACTTGGTTCCTAGAGGACCTCGGGGAGGAAAGACGGGTAATTGTGTTCCTTTACTTTTACATTACGTTATGTACTTACTTGTGATATATTCATGCTTGCAAAAAGGATTTTTCATAAGTTGAACCAGAAAATGAGTTTCAAAACTTATTTCTTATTCCCCCTCACTGAGTTCATAAGGACTCACCCTCTTTTGTCATCTTAGGTGAAGAAGACCAAGAACAGGTACCCGAGGACGACGTGCCTAATGATAACTCCTTGGAATGATTGCTTGTCCTACGTGCCTTACTTGACTATGGCCATTTTTGTGAACGATATGTTGTTTGAAGACTGTTTCCTTTTATGTTTCTTGTTGTTGTAATGTAAAAGACCCCCATTGTAATTTGGGGTCTAATTTTGGCTTGTACTGATAATAACTAGATAGACACTACTATGGTCATTTTTGCCATCGTTATTGGCTAGTATCTATCATAGGATTATGAAGTATCAGGTATGGACTAAGTAAAATGAACCTATCCAATCTTAAGCAGGTACTCATTGTTAAGCTAAGATCAACAGGTACTTTTGTAACGAGGACAAACAAACAAACGAGACATAGTATCATGCTAGGTTGTTAATCAAACGAGACTTCAAGATAACTGGTAGACATTTCAATTGATGGTAAATAGTAATCTTAGTTGGAAATGAAATTGAGATTGGAAAATTTGAGGCGTTTAGAGAATTAGGTCAAACTAAAGAGCCCAATTACAGTCGTTATGCTGCCGGTTTTCCAGAGAATTTGTGGAGTTTAGGCTAAAACGTTAAGTGTTAAAACCCTCTTGAATGATTAAGAACGTCATATGACTTGAATGTTTAGATCACACCCTAGTCTAAACTTCACAGGTCAGGTTGGGGCGTGACACCTTATAGAAAGAATGGTATTAGAGCTTAGTTTGCTTAAGCCGGGTTTAACTCTCGGACCATAGGTAGAAGCCCTAAGATTATTAGGATGATTTGTCTATATGTTAGTGTGTGATAATGTTAATTGTGCCTTCTATGTTCTATGTGCTTATGTGATTAACTTGTCTTAACTGTTTCTAGAACTATGTGTTTATGTAAAATTATATGTTGCATATCTTATGCATTAAATTATTGTCATGTTGTATTCCAATAAATTGTGCATCGTAATCTATGCCTATAGATGGCTGACCCTAGTACCCGCACTACTAATAGGAGCGATGAGCCCCAAGAGACCGGAGATGCCTATCAAACTAATCCCGGCATGGCTATGTTTAACATGATGGCGAATGCCATGGATCGCATGTCGCAAGTGATGGAACGTCAAGATGTACGTGAAGCAAACAACAACAACAACAACAGGAATGATGGTAACCATGGGAGACATAGCAGAATAAGGGAGTTCCTTGACTTTCGCCCGTCCAAATTTCACGGGGAAGCTGATGATGAAAAAACAGAGGCTTGGCTGTCTGAGATCGAGAGGATTTTTAAGCCACTTGATTATATTGATGAAGAAAAGGTGGAGTTTGCTGTGTTTCTGTTGCATGGGGATGCTGAGTATTGGTGGCACACTGTGGAGGCACTATGGGAAACTGATCATACCCCTCCTTGTGGGGTAATTTCGTTAAGGCATTCAAGGAGAAATATGTACCTGCAGTTTCCAGGCAAAGGCGGATTGAGGAATTCATGCACTTGAACTAGGGTAACATGACGGCGGCCTAGTACAAGGCTCGTTTTGACCGACTGTCCCACTATGCTCAATACATGGTCAGTACTCCTGAGGCGAAGATGTGGAAATTTACAACTGGATTGATGTCACGCCCCGACTAGGCCTATAAAGGTTAGACTAGGGTGTGATCTAAACATTCAAGTCATGTCTCATACTTAGTTGTTCATGAAAGTTTAACGCTTAACGTTTAGCCTAGACTCTACAATTTTTTTGGAAAACCTATAGCATAACGGCTGTAATTGGGCTCTTTAGTTTGACCTAGTTCTCTAAACGCCTCAAATTTCATTTCCAACTAAGATTACTATTTACCATCAATTGAGACGCCTACTAGTTATCTCGATGTCTCGTTTGATTAATAACCTAGCATGATACTATGTCTCGTTTGTTTGTTAATCCTCGTTACAAAAGTACATGTTGATCTTAGCTTAACAATGGGTACCTGCTTAAGATTGGATAGGTTCATTTTACTTAGTCCTTACCTGATACTTTATAATCCTATGATAGATACTAACCAGTAACGATAGCAAAATGACCATAGTAGTGTCTATCTAGTTATTATCAGTACAAACCAAAATTCTTACAACGGGGGTCTTTTACATTACATTAAAAAGCAACATAAAAGAAATAGTCTTCAAACAACATATTGTTCACAAAATAGCCATAGTCACGTAAGGCACGTAGGGCAAGCATTCATTCCAAGGAGTCATCGTTAGGCACGTTGTCCTCGGGTACCTATTCTTGGTCTTCTTCACCTGAGATGATAAAAGAGGGTGAGTTCTTATGAACTTAGCGAGAGGGAACGAGAAATAGGTTTTGAAACACATTTTCCGGTTCAACTTATGAAAACCCTTTTTGCAAGCATAAATATATCACAAGTAAGTACATAACATGATATAAAAGTAAAGGAACACAATTACCCGTCTTTCCTTCCCGAGGTCCTCTAGGAACCAAGCGAGAGTACTTATACACATAGTGAAAAGGATACGGTGAGCTTTTGCTCTCAGTTCATGTCAGTATCAGTTGTTGCGACCGACTTCAAATCATCCCCTTATCACGCCAAATGGGTGTACTCCGGATGTACCCCGAAATCCTACGACCCAACTCTCCGAGGAAGTCTAGCCCCCAAGCGAGAGAGGGAATTGGACAATGGTAGTCACGGTTGCACCGGCAAGCCCGATGCCGCCCGGTGTGTGTGAACGCTACCACACCAGAATAAAAGGTTGCAACCTTGTATGCAATGCACATTTATGACATGTAATATATCACATTAGGAGGACAACAAAGTAGGTTGTCTCCGAGCAGTCATAAGATTGCACATTGGCAAGTAGACAAGCGAGTCACGATATGACACGCAATTTCACTTAAAAGCACATGGAATTATATGAATATTAAACGGGCAGCCATGTAACGCATGTAAGTCAAGTCATGTAACTCATTTCAAAGTTCATGTAATCAAATAATAAGATTATTCAACATTCAACGACATCTACGTGGGACCGGGTGCAAGAAAGGCCTACTTGTCAACATGTAATCATCAGAATCACATTTACGGCTCCAAGGGCAACTCCGGGCAGCCTACTAAACATATAATTAAATATGATATTCATAGGATCAACACTTTGTGAATTTACCTATTCACTAGGGTTTCAATTCGTGCTTACCCGTGCGATTAAGCCCCAAGTCATCTCAAAATCAAACTCAAGCCACGCGTTGATTAGTTCATACACCCTCAAGTATTCAAAACAGTCCACACAACATCTCAATGCCACAATCCCAAGCATTTAATACAACGAGAGAAGCTACAATAATTTTTCTAAGTATATCACTAAGTGAAACCCTCACTGCAATGGACTATTTTCTCACAATAATTAAGACAAGCAAACAATATCCAACTCCAGTGAATAAGATGTCAAATTAAAGCTTAAGAAGTTAACTAAATTCAGAAACAAACCTCGCATCATTTGGAGTTCGGGTTCAATAGTTATAGCCAAAACAGTTGGACTGCACAAAACTGTCCAGATTTGCACACATTTCAATACTTGTCATTTTTAGGACTTAGGGTCAGATTTAGCCTTAGTCCATTTCTGACAAAAATGTCCAGAACTGAAAAATATAGAAGCACACAAAATCTCATGCATTTTGGATGTCATTTACTTAATCGAAACGGGTTCGTTCTATAAGATCAGTGAATCTGCCAAAACCTACTTCATTTTTCCAGACTTTCCAGATTTGGACACATTTAAATAATTTGCCATTTTGAGGACATTAGAGTCAAAATTAGCTTTGTCCTATTTCTGTGAAAAATGTTTAGAACTGGCAAAAATAGTTACCTACCAATTTTCACGCATTTTCAAGATCATTTACCTAGCCAAAATCACATCGCACCAACAAGGCAGAAAACTGTCTCATACACGATTTCATCCAACATCACATTTTAGCCAAATATCTTGCCATGCATGTTTATAAAAGCTCATGAACACACATATATCTCAAGTACAGAAGTAAAGATAGACATTTAAGGGCATGCATGTGGGTTTTTGAAAGATTTTCAAGAAGTTTTATCCCTCACCTTAGCAAAACAACAAGAAGATGCACAAGACTCTTGGCGAAGCACAAAGTTGACATTTTTCCTTGCTTAGCCGAGACACCACTTGATTTTTCTCAAATTTCCTAGCTTAGTAACCAAGTTCTTAGTAGGTGCATGTGGTTAGAACAAGAAGAAAAGAAATGGAAGCTAGCAAACTCGCCTAAGCCGAAATGGAGATTCAAAGAGCTTGCATATGTGTTTCTTGCAACCTAGCTTGCTTAGTCAAGCTCCCTAGCTTCTTGCATGCCTTGATAAACCATGGAGTGATGAAGATAAGCTAAGGAGTGTAGAAACTCAGCCAAGGCTGAGAGAGAGAGAGAAGGATGAGAGGGAGAGAGAAGAATGATAGGAAATGAGAGAAATGAAAGAAAAATAAAAGCTTTTGCAAGGTTTGAAGCATGTGTCGGCCTTGAGCTTTGCAATTTCAGATTTTTGTGTCTTCAAGGAGTATAATTTGAAGTGTTTAGCATGGGCAAGGAGCTTATGTCGAGATTGGTGGAGCTTGGTAGAGTTTTTGGGCTATTTTTTTATTGCTTTGTGTCATTAGTTGTCATAGAATTGTCTAGGTTCAATTTGAATTATGCAAAGCAAGCACAAAGCACACAAGGTGGTCGGCCAAGGCATGAAAAATGCTGAATCTTTGTCATCTTTTGAGCATTACTTAATTTTGTGTTTGGAAAGTGCAAAAGAATAAGGAATAAAGAATAAGAATGTCTAGCTTTTGGTGCAATTTCGTCTTCTAGTGGGTTGAATTAGTAATTTAATATTAGTTAGTGGGATTTGTAAGATTAATTAATGACCTAGTACTTCGTGTAAGATGCTTTCTTGATTAGCTTGAGGGTACGTTTTCCTAGGTCTAAGGCACGCATTACGAGGTAGGGTACGAACTACGAGACGAATGCATGTTTCCCAAGTAAATGCACGCAACCCTAAATGAATGCACGTAATTCAATGCATGGCACACAAAACAAACACAATTCTTAAACCTAGGTGAAGGCACGCAAATCTAGGTTAGGGCACACAAAATGAGGTATCGCACACAAATCGAGGTCGGGCCTCACATCCTCCCCTCCTTAAAAGAATTTCGTCCCGAAATTCAATATTACCTTTGGAATAAAGCTGGATACTGTTGCTTCATTTGGTCTCGCCTTTCCCACGTTGCTTCTTCAACTCCATGATGATCCCACAACACTTTCACCATCGGTATAGATTTGTTGTGCAACTCTCGATCTTGCTGGTCTAGGATCCAAATGGGCTTCTCTTCATAAGATAAGTTCTCCCGAAGCTGCAACGGCTCTGGCTCCAAGATGTGATTTGGGTCAGGGTGATACTTCCGCAGTATCGAAACATGAAAGACGTCGTGAATATTGCAGAGGTTTTGGGGTAGTGCCAGGTGGTACGCCAACTTGCCAACTTTCTCAATTATCTCAAATGGTCCTACAAATCTCGGGCTCAACTTTCCACCCTTGTCGTGTTTAATCAGTTCCCTCCGGGGTGATATCTTCAAGAACACCTTGTCGCCAACCTCAAACTCTAGGCTTCGTCTTCGTCGGTCTGCATAACTTTTCTGTCTGCTTTGGGCAGTAAGCATCCGTTTCCGGATGAGGTGAATATTATCCACAGACGTCACAAGTTCAGGTAAAAGGGTCGGGTCAAAAGTCTTCGTTTCACCTACCTCATCCTAGTAAATTAGGGATCGACACTTACGTCCATACAACGCCTCAAATGGGGCCATCCCGATAGTGGCCTGATAACTATTATTATAAGCGAACTCCGCTAGAGACAGGTATTTCTTCCAACCTTTCCCGAAGTCTAAAACACACGCCCTCAGCATATCCTCCAGAATCTGAATAGTTCTCTCCGATTGTCCATCAGTCTGAGGGTGATAAGCCGTGCTGAAACTCAACTTCGTTCCCAAAGCTTCTTGCAATCTCTTCCAAAATCGGGAAGTAAAATGAGGATCCCTATCCGATACAATACTCACAGGCATCCCGTGCAATCTTACAATCTCTGCCACATACATATCTCCCAATTTCTCAGGACTATCCTCCTTGTTCATCGGTAAGAAGTGCGCTGACTTAGTTAATTATCCACTATGACCCAAACGGCGTCATGACCCTTTTGTGACCTGGGCAGGTCCATAATAAAGTCCATAGTTATATGTTCCCATTTCTATTGAGGAATCTCCAACGGATGTAGTAAACCTGCTGGTCGTTGATGTTCCACTTTGACTCTCTGGAAAGTCAAACATCGTCCCACAAACTCCGCAATCTCTCTCTTCATGTTATTCCACTAGTAGTATTGCTTCAAATCCCGGTACATCTTTGTTCCGCCGGGATGGATAGTGTATCTTGAATTATGGGCTTCTTCAAGAATCTTCTTTTTCAACTCTGGCTCATTAGGAATACAAATCCGATTCCTAAACCTCCAAATACAATCATCATGAAACTTAAAATCTGTGTTGCTTTCTTTAATCTTTTGAAACCGTTGGTCCTTCTGTTGAGCCTCTCATAATTCAGACAACAAGGTCGATTGAACTTGTGCAGTGGCAAAAAGTAACCCTTTCCGAGTCAATTGTGGTTTCGACAAAAATGCTTCCTCCAATAACTCCTGCACCTCGACTTCCAGTTTTGCCATGCTCGCTGTCCTACTTAAGGTATCTGCAACTACATTTGCTTTACCGACCACATAATTGATTGTGCAGTTATAATCAACCAAAAGCTCCGTCCACCGCCTTTGCCTCATATTCAACTCTTTTTGTGAACAAGTATTTCAAGCTCTTGTGATCAGTAAACACCTCAAACTTGTTACCCTATAGATAGTGCCTCCATTTCTTGAGAGCAAACACAATAGCCGCTAACTCCAAATCATGCGTCGGGTTGTTCAATTCATACGGCTTCGGTTTCCTAGAAGCATACACAATCAATCTACCATTTTGCATCAGCACACAACCCAATCCTTCTTTCGAAGCATCGCTATAGATTACAAAACCTAGACTCCCTTCAGGCAATGCAAGAACAGGTGCTGTAGTCAATCTTTTCTTCAACTCATGGAAGCTGCTCTCACACTTATCATCCCACACAAACTTTGTATTATTTTGAGTGAGCTTTGTAAGCGGTCCTGTGATCTTTGAGAAATTCTTCATGAACCTCCGATAATAGCCGGCTAGACCAAGAAAACTCCAAACCTCCATAACATTTTCTGGCTTCTTCCAAGACATCACCGCTTCTATCTTTGTTGGGTCCATTGCTATTCCCTCTTGGGATATGATATGCCCCAAAAATGCAATCTGCTGCAACCAAAACTCGCACTTGCTAAACTTTGCATACAATTGATGCTCTCGAAGTTTCTGCAGTACCAACCGCAGATGTTGTTCTTGCTCAGCCTCGAATTTCGAGTATACCAAAATATCATCAATGAAGATCACCACAAATTGGTCCAAGTAGGGTTGAAACACCCTGTGCATCAAGTCCATAAAAGCTGCAGGGGCATTAGTTAGTCCAAATGGCATCACCACATATTCATAATGCTTACATCTTGTCCTGAAAGCCGTTTTAGGCACATCCTCCTTTTTGATCCGCAACTGATAGTACCCTTGCCTCAAGTCGAGTTTCGAATACACTTTGGCTCCTTGAAGTTGATCAAACAACTCGTCGATTAGTGGAAGTGGGTATTTATTCTTGACAGTCACTTGGTTCAATCCTCGGTAATCGAGGCATAGTCTCAGCGTTCCGTCTTTCTTCTTTACAAATAGGACTGGTGCACCCCACGGAGAAGAACTTGGTTGAACAAACCCCTTCTTCAACAATCCTTGCAATTGGTCCTTCAATTCTTGTAGCTCGGCCGGTGCCATACGATAGGGGGCTTTAGATATCAGCTGGGTACTAGGCAGTAACTCTATAATGAACTCGATCTCCCGATTTGGGGGTAAACCGGGCAATTCTTCTAGAAACACATCCGCATAGTCTTTGATCACTGGCATCTCCTCCAACTTAGCTTTGTCCGACGACTTGTTGATGAGGTAAGCTAAGTATCCACTACACCCTTTTCTCAAGGACTTCACTGCTTTCGTAGATGAAATGATGGAACTCCCGGTGAAATCTCTTCGACCCATGACTTCCAATATTGGTTGACCAGGTACCTGGATTGTTATAATCTTCGTCCGACAATCTAGTTGGGCATGATGCTTTGCCAACCAGTCCATCCCTAAAATGACTTCATAGTGTCGAAAAGGTAATACGATAAGATTGGCTGAGAATTCCCTATCCTTAATTTGGATTTTACATGTTTTACAAGCTGAGCTAGTAACAAGTTTAGAACCCATCAAAGTACCAACTTCTACTTTGTAAGGCAAACATACAACTCGTAGTTTCACACGTTTCACACATAAGGGAGTAATACATGAATGAGTAGCACCTGGATCAATTAGCACCCTAACATGTTGATTTAGTATGAAGAATGTACCTTCAACAACAGCGGTCTCCTCTGGAAGCTCCTCGCACTCAATAGCATAAGCTCGAGCCTGAACTCTAGGAACTGGAGTCTTGCCTCTACCAACTGGTTTAACCTGATTTTGTCCTGCTTGCCATTTAGGGCAATTCTTAATCTGATGCTGATCACTGCCACACCACATACATCGTCCCGACTTCTTCTAGCACTGGGCCTCGGTATGCCCCTTCTTGTCACAGTAAGAACAATTGACAGACTGAGTAGCAGGTGAACTACCTGTGGACCCGCGGGTACAAGAGGCTGATGGCGCTTTAGTCGGCCCACGGTTATTCACTGGTCTGTTCTGGCTCTGGCCCTGACTACGACTTTGGCTCTGGAATTTCCTCTGTTGACCTGAAGGCTAGTATGGTTACATGTTCGGCTGACTCGAACCGGCTCTATCAAGTTTTCTCTTCTCAACTCGGGAAGCAGCAGCAAGGAGGGCAGAATAGGTATCGAAGTCATGCGAAGCCAACTGGTCCTAAATCTCTGGCCTCAATACAGTCGTGAGTTTCCACATCTTCACCTCCGGAGTACTGACCATGTATTGAGCATAGCGGGACAGTCGATCAAAATTAGCCTCGTACTGGGCCATCGTCATGTTACCCTGGTTCAAGTGCATGAATTCCTCAATCCGCCTCTACCTGAAAACTGCAGGTTCATATTTTTCCTTGAAGGCCTTAACGAAATTACCCCACAAGCGAGGGCTATGATCAGTTTCCCACAGTGCTTCTACAGTGTGCCACCAATGCTCAGAATCCCCGTGCAATAGAAACACAGCAAACTCCACATTTTCTTCATCAGTATAACCAAGTGGCCTGAAAATCCTCCCGATCTCAAACAACCAAGCCTCTGCTTTCTCATCATCAACTTCCCCGTGGAATTTGGACGGGCGAAAGTCAAAGAACTCCCTCATTCTGCTATGTCTCCCATGGTTACCATCATTCCTATTGTTGTTGTTGTTGTTGGCTTCACGTGCATCTTGACGCTCCATTACTCGTGACACGCGATCCATGGCGTTCGCCATCATGTTAAACAAAGCTATGTCGGGATTAGTTTGATAAGCATCTCCGGTCTCTGGGGGGTCACTGCTCCTATTAGTAGTATGGGTACTAGGGCCAGCCATCTATAGGCACAGATTACGATGCACAATTTATTGAAATACGACAAACAAGAATTTAATGCATAAGATATGCAACATAATATAGATATACAATTCTAGAAACAATTAAGGCATGTTAATCACTTAAGCACATAGAACATAGAAGGCACAATTAACATTATCACACAATAACATATGGACAAGTCATCCTAATTATCTTAAGGCTCTACCCATGGTCCAACAGCTAAACCCGACTTAAGCAATCTAAGCTCTAATACCATTTCTTTCTATATAAGGTGTCACACCCGACCTGGCCTATAAAGGTTAGACTAGGGTGTGATCTGAACATTCAAGTCATGTCTCGTACTTAGTTGTTTATGAAAGTGTAACGCTTAACGTTTAGCCTAGACTCCATAATTTTTCTAGAAAACCGATAGCATAACGGCAGTAATTGGGCTCTTTAGTTTGACCTAGGTTTCTAAACGCCTCAAATTTGATTTCCAACTAAGATTACTATTTACCATCAATTGAAATGCCTACTAGTTATCTCGATGTCTCGTTTGATTAATAACCTAGCATGATACTATGTCTCGTTTGTTTGTTAATCCTCGTTACAAAAGTACTTGTTGATCTTAGCTTAACAATGGGTACCTGCTTAAGATTGGATAGGTTCATTTTACTTAGTCCTTACCTGATACTTCATAATCCTATGATAGATACTAACCAGTAACGATAGCAAAACGACCATAGTAGTGTCTATCTAGTTATTATCAGTACAAACCAAAATTAGACCCCAAATTACAACGGGGGTCTTTTACATTACATCAACAAGCAACATAAAAGAAATAGTCTTCAAACAACATATTGTTCACAAAATAGCCATAGTCACGTAAGGCACGTAGGGCAAGCATTCATTCCAAGGAGTCATCGTTAGGCACGTCGTCCTCGGGTACCTGTTCTTGGTCTTCTTCACCTGAGATGATAAAAGAGGGTGAGTCCTTATGAACTCAGCGAGGGGGAACGAGAAATAGGTTTTGAAACTCATTTTCCGGTTCAACTTATGAAAACCCTTTTTGCAAGCATGAATATATCACAAGTAAGTACATAACATAATATAAAAGTAAAGGAACACAATTACCCGTCTTTCCTCCCCGAGGTCCTCTAGGAACCAAGCGAGAGTACTTATACACATAGTAAAAAGGATACGGTGAGCTTTTGCTCTCAGTTCATATCAGTATTAGTTGTTGCGGTCGACTTCAAATCATCCCTTTATCACGCCAAACGGGTATACTCCGAATGTACCCCGAAATCCTACGACCCAACTCTCCGAGAAAGTCTAGCCCCCAAGAGAGAGAGGGAATTGGACAATGGTAGTCACGGTTGCACTGGCAAGCCCGATGCCGCCTGGTGTGCGTGAACGCTACCACGCCAGAATGAAAGGTTGCAACCTTGTATACAATGCACATTTATGACATGTAATATATCACATTAGGAGGACAACAAAGTAGGTTGTCTCTGAGCAGTCATAAGATTGCACATTGGCAAGTAGACAAGCGAGGCACGATATTACATGAAATTTCACTTATAAAGCACATGGAGTTATATGAATATTAAATGGGCAGCCATGTAACGCATGTAAATCAAGTCATATAACTCATTTCAAAGTTCACGTAATCAAATAATAAGATTATTCAATATGCAACGACATCTACGTGGGACCGGGTGCAAGAAAGGCCTACTTGTCAACATGTAATCATCAAAATCACATTTAGGGCTACAAGGGCAACTACGGGCAGCCTACTAAACATGTAATTAAACACGATATTCATAGGATCAACACTTAGTGAGTTTACCTAGTCACTAGGGTTTCAATTCGTGCTTACCCGTGCGATTAAGCCCCAAGTCATCCCAAAATCAAACTCAAGCCACGCGTTGATTAGTTCATACACCCTTAAGTATTCAAAACAGTCCACACAACATCTCAATGCCACAATCCCAAGCATTTAATACAACGAGAGAAGCTAAAATAATTTTTCTAAGCATATCACTAAGTGAAACCCTCACTGCAATAGACTATTTTCTCACAATCATTAATACAAGCAAACAATCTCCAATTCCAGTGAATAAGATGTCAAATTAAAGCTTAGGAGGTGA
This sequence comes from Ehretia macrophylla, assembly GCA_037974665.1. Lineage (NCBI taxonomy): Eukaryota > Viridiplantae > Streptophyta > Magnoliopsida > Boraginales > Ehretiaceae > Ehretia > Ehretia macrophylla. Next base: position 39,151,024 of record CM075775.1, read on the forward strand.
ACTAAATTCAGAAACAAACCACGCATCATTTGGAGTTCGGGTTCAATAGTTATAGCCAAAACAGTGAGACTGCACAAAAATGTCCAGATTTGCACATATTTTAATACTTGTCGTTTTTTAGGACCTTAGCGTCCGATTTAGCCTTAGTCCATTTCTGACAAAAATGTCCAGAACTGAAAAATATAGCATCACACCAAATCTCAGGCATTTTGGATGTCATTTACTAAGTCAAAACGGGTTCGTTCTACATGGTCAGTGAATCTGCCAAAACCTGCTTTATTTTTCCAGACTTTCCAGATTTGGACACATTTTAATAATTTGCCATTTTTAGGACCTTAGAGTCAAAATTAGCTTTTCCCTATTTCTGTGAAAAATGTTCAGAACTAGAAAAAATAGTTACCTACCAATTTTCACGCATTTTAAACATCATTTACCTAGCCATAATCACATCGCACCAACAAGGCAGAAAACTGTCCCATACACGATTTCATCCAACATCACATTTTAGCCAAATATATTGCCATGCATGTTTATAAAAGCTCATGAACACACATATATCTCAAGTACAGAAGTAAAGATAGACATTTAAGGGAATGCATGTGGGTTTTTGAAAGATTTTCAAGAAGTTTTAGCCCTCACCTTAGCAAAACAACAAGAAGATGCACAAGACTCTTGGTGAAGCACAAAGTTGACCTTTTTCCTTGCTTAGCCGAGACACCACTTGATTTTTCTCAAATTTCCTAGCTTAGTAACCAAGTTCTTAGTAGGTGCATGTGGTTAGAACAAGAAGAAAAGAAATGGAAGCTAGCAAACTCGCCTAAGCCGAAATGGAGATTCAAAGAGCTTGCATATGTGTTTCTTGCAACCTAGCTTGCTTAGTCAAGCTCCCTAGCTTCTTGCATGTCTTGATGAACCATGGAGTGATGAAGATAAGCTAAGGAGTGTAGAAACTCAGCCAAGGCTGAGAGAGAGAGAGAAGGATGAGAGGGAGAGAGAAGAATGATAGGAAATGAGAGAAATGAAAGAAAAATAAAAGCTTTTGCAAGGTTTGAAGCATGTGTCGGCCTTGAGCTTTGCAATTTCATATTTTTGTGTCTTCAAGGAGTATAATTTGAAGTGTTTAGCATGGGCAAGGAGCTTATGTCGAGATTGGTGGAGCTTGGTAGAGTTTTTGAGCTATTTTTTTACTGCTTTGTGTCATTAGTTGTCATAGAATTGTCTAGGTTCAATTTGAATTATGCAAAGCAAGCACAAAGCACACAAGGTGGTCGGCCAAGGCATGAAAAATGTTGAATCTTTGTCATCTTTTGAGCATTATTTAATTGTGTGTTTGGAAAGTGCAAAAGAATAAGGAATAAAGAATAAGAATGTCTAGCTTTTGGTGCAATTTCGTCTTCTAGTGGGTTGAATTAGTAATTTAATATTAGTTAGTGGGATTTGTAGGATTAATTAATGACCTAGTGCTTCGTGTAAGATGCTTTCTTGATTAGCGTGAGGGCATGTTTTCCTAGGTCTAGGGCACGCATTATGAGGTAGGGCACAAATTACAAGAAGAATGCACGTTTCCAAAGTAAATGCACACAACTCTAAATGAATGTACGTAATTCAATGCAAGGCATACAAACGAAACACAATTATTAAACCTAGGTTAAGGTACGCAAATCTAGGTTAGGGCACACGAAACGAGGTATCGCACGCAAATCGAGGTCAGGCCTCACATCCTCCCCTCCTTAAAAGAATTTTGTCCCGAATCTCTGGCCTCAATCCAGTCGTAAATTTCCACATCTTCGCCTCCGGAGTACTGACCATGTATTGAGCATAGTGGGACAGTCGGTCAAAACGAGCGTCGTACTAGTCCCCCATCATGTTACCCTGGTTCAAGTGCATGAATTCCTTAATCCGCTTCTGCCTGAAAACTGCAGGTACATATTTCTCCTTGAAGGCCTTAACGAAATTACCCCATAAGCGAGGGGTATGATTTGTTTCCCACAGTGCCTCCACAATGTGCCACCAATGCTCAACATCCCCATGCAACAGAAACACAGCAAACTCTACCTTTTCTTCATCAGTATAATCAAGTGGCCTGAAAATCATCTCGATCTCAGATAGCCAAGCATCTGCTTTCTCATCATCAGCTTCCCCGTGGAATTTGGACGGGCGAAAGTCAAGGAACTCCCTCATTCTGCTATGTCTCCCATGGTTACCATCATTCCTGTTGTTGTTGTTGTTGGCTTCACGTGCATCTTGACGCTCCATCACTCGTGACACGCGATCAATGGCATTCGCCATCATGTTAAACATAGCTATGCCGGGATTGGTTTGATAAGCATATCCGGTCTTTTGGGGTTCACCGCTCCTATTAGTAGTGCGGGTACTAGGGCCAGCCAGCTATAGGCACATATTACGATGCACAATTTATTGAAATACGACAAACAAGAATTTAATGCATAAGATATGCAACATAATATAGATACACAATTCTAGAAACAATTAAGGCATGTTAATCACTTAAGCACATAGAACATAGAAGGCACAATTAACATTATCACACAATAACATATAGACAAGTCATTCTAATTATCTTAGGGCTCTACCCATGGTCCGAGAGTTAAACCCGCCTTAAGCAATCTAAGCTCTGATACCATTTCTTTCTATATAAGGTGTCACGCCCTGACCCGGCCTATAAATGTTAGACTAGGGTGTGATCTAAACATTCAAGTCATGTCTCGTACTTAGTTGTCATGAAAGTTTAACGCTTAACATTTAGCCTAGACTCCACAATTTTTCCAGAAAACCAGCAGCATAACGGCTGTAATTGGGCTCTTTAGTTTGACCTAGGTCTCTAAACGCCTCAAATTTGATTTCCAACTAAGATTACTATTTAACATCAATTGAGACGCCTACTAGTTATCTCGATGTCTCGTTTGATTAATAACCTAGCATGATACTATGTCTCGTTTGTTATTTAATCCTCGTTACAAAAGTACCTGTTGATGGGTACCTTCTTCAGATTGGATAGGTTCATTTTACTTAGTCCTTACCTGATACTTCATAATCCTATGATAGATACTAACCAGTAACGATAGCAAAATGACCATAATAGTGTCTGTCTAGTTATTATCAGTACAAACCAAAATTAGACCCCAAATTACAACGGGGGTATTTTACATTACATCAACAAGCAACATAAAAGAACTAGTCTTCAAATAACATATTGTTCACAAAATGGCCATAGTCACGTAAGACACGTAGGACAAGCAATCATTCCAAGGAGTCATCGTTAGGCGCGTCGTCCTCGGGTACCTGTTCTTGGTCTTCTTTACCTGAGATGATAAAAGAGGTTGAGTCCTTATGAACTCAGCGAGGGAGAACGAGAAATAGGTTTTGAAACTCATTTTTCGTTTCAACTTATGAAAACCCTTTTTGCAAGCATGAATATATCACAAGTAAGTACATAACATGATATAAAAGTAAAGGAACACAATTACCCGTCTTTCCTCCCCGAGATCCTCTAGGAACCAAGTGAGAGTACTTATACACATAGTGAATAGGATACGGTGAGCTTTTGCTCTCAGTTCATGTCAGTTTTAGTTGTTCCGGCCGACTTCAAATCATCCCCTTATCACGCCAAATGGGTGTACTCCGGATGTACCCCAAAATCCTACGACCCAACTCTCCGAGGAAGTATAGCCCCAAGAGAGAGAGGGAATTGGACAATGGTAGTCACGGTTGCACCGGCAAGCCCGATACCGCCCGGTGTGCGTGAACGCTACCACGCCAGAATGAAAGGTTGCCACCATGTATGCAATGCACATTTATGACATGTAATATATCACATTAGGAGGACAACAAAGTATGTTGCCTCCGAGCAGTCATAAGATTGCACATTGGCAAGTAGACAAGCGAGGCACGATATGACAGGCAATTTCACTTATAAAGCACATGGAGTTATATGAATATTAAACGGGCAACCATGTAACGCATGTAAATCAAGTCATATAACTCATTTCAAAGTTCACGTAATCAAATAATAAGATTATTCAATATGCAACGACATCTACGTGGGACTGGGTGCAAGAAAGGCCTACTTGTTAACATGTAATCATCAAAATCACATTTAGGGCTACAAGGGCAACTACGGGCAGCCTACTAAACATGTAATTAAACATGATATTCATAGGATCAACACTTAGTGAATTTACCTAGTTACTAGGGTTTCAATTCGTGCTTACCCGTGCGATTAAGCCCCAAGTCATCTCAAAATCAAACTCAAACCACGCATTGATTAGTTCATACACCCTAAAGTATTCAAAACAGTCCACACAACATCTCAATGCCACAATCCCAAGCATTTAATACAACGAGAGAAGCTACAATAATTTTTCTAAGCATATCACTAAGTGAAACCCTCACTGCAATGGACTGTTTTCTCACAATCATTAAGAGAAGCAAACAATCTCCAATTGCAATGAATAAGATGTCAAATTAAATCTTAGTAACTTAACTAAATTCAGAAACAAACCTCGCATCATTTGGAGTTCGGGTTCAATAGTTATAGCCAAAACAGTGAGACTGCACAAAACTGTCCAGATTTGCACACATTTCAATACTTGTCGTTTTTTAGGACCTTAGCGTCAGATTTAGCCTTAGTGCATTTCTGACAAAAATGTCCAGAACTGAAAAATATAGTAGCACACCAAATTGTATGCATTTTAGATGTCATTTACTAAGTCAAAATGGGTTCGTTCTACAACATCAATGAATCTGCCAAAACCTGCTTCATTTTTCCAGACTTTCCAGATTTGGACATATTTTAATAATTGGCCATTTTTATGACTTTAGCATCAAAATTAGCTTTGTCCTATTTCTGTGAAACATGTTCAGAACTAGAAAACCTAGTTACCTACCAATTTTCACGCAATTTCAACATCATTTACCTAGCCAAAATCACATTGCATCAACAAGGCAGAAAACTGTCCCATACACGATTTCATCCAATATCACATTTTAGCCAAATATCTTGCCATGCATGTTTATAAAAGCTCATGAACACACATATATCTCAAGTACAGAAGTAAAGATAGACATTTAAGGGCATGCATGTGGGTTTTTGAAAGATTTTCAAGAAGTTTTAGCCCTCACCTTAGCAAAACAACAAGAAGATGCACAAGACTCTTGGTGAAGCACAAAGTTGACCTTTTTCCTTGCTTAGCCGAGACACCACTCGATTTTTCTCAAATTTCCTAGCTTAGTAACCAAGTTCTTAGTAGGTGCATATGGTTAGAACAAGAAGAAAAGAAATGGAAGCTAGCAAACTCACCTAAGCCGAAATGGAGATTCAAAGAGCTTGCATGTGTGTTTCTTGCAACCTAGCTTGCTTAGTCAAGCTCCCTAGCTTCTTGCATGCCTTGATGAACCATGGAGTGATAAAGATAAGCTAAGGAGTGTAGAAACTCAGCCAAGGCTGAGAGAGAGAGAGAAGGATGAGAGGGAGAGAGAAGAATGAGAGGAAATGAGAGAAATGAAAGAAAAATAAAAGCTTTTGCAAGGTTTGAAGAATGTGTCGGCCTTGAGCTTTGCAATTTCAGATTTTTGTGTCTTCAAGGAGTATAATTTGAAGTGTTTAGCATGGGCAAGGAGCTTATGTCAAGATTGGTGGAGCTTGGTAGAGTTTTTGAGCTATTTTTTTTATTGCTTTGTGTCATTAGTTGTCATAGAATTGTCTAGGTTCAATTTGAATTATGCAAAGCAAGCACAAAGCACACAAGGTGGTCGGCCAAGGCATGAAAAATGTTGAATCTTTGTAATCTTTTGAGCATTATTTAATTGTGTGTTTGGAAAGTGCAAAAGAATAAGGAATAAAGAATAAGAATATCTAGCTTTTGGTGCAATTTCGTCTTTTAGTGGGTTGAATTAGTAATTTAATATTAGTTAGTGGGATTTGTATGATTAATTAATGACCTAGTGCTTCGTGTAAGATGCTTTCTTGATTAGCGTGAGGGCACGTTTTCCTAGGTCTAGGGCACGCATTATGAGATAGGTCACGAACTACAAGACGAGTACACGTTTTCCAAATAAATGCATGCAACTCTAAAAGAATGCACGTAATTCAATGCAAGTCACACAAAACGAAACACAATTCTTAAACCTAGGTCAAGGTATGCAAATCTTGGTTAAGGCACACGAAACGAGATATCACACGCAAATCGAGGTCGGGCCTCACAATTGAGGCCAGAGATTCAGGACCAGTTGGCTTCGTATGACTTCGATACCTATTCTACTCTCTTTGCTGCTGCTTCCTGAGTTGAGAAGAGAAAACTTGATAGAGCCGGTTCGAGCCAGCTGAACAAGAAATCGTACCAGTGATCAGCACAGATCAGTTAATAACTGTGGCCCGACTAAAGCACCATCAGCCTCTTCCACCCGCGGATCCACATGTAGTTCACCTGCTACTCAGTCTATCAACTGTTCTTACTCTGACAAGAAGGGTCATACCGAGGCCTAGTGCTGGAAGAAGTCAGGATGATGTGTGCGGTATGGCAGTGATCAGCATCAGATCAAGGATTGCCCTAAATGGCAAGCAGGACAAAATCAAGTTAAACCAACTGGTAGAGGCAAGACTCCAGTTCCTAGAGTTCAGGCTTGAGCTTATGCTACTGAGTGCGAGGAGCTTCCAGAGGAGACCCTGTTGTTGAAGGTACATTCTTCATACTGAATCAACCTGTTAGGGTACTAATTGATCCAGGTGCTACTCATTCATTTATTACTCCCTTATGTGTGCAACGTGTGAAGTTACGAGTTGTATGTTTGCCTTACGAAGTAGAAGTTGGTACTCCGATAGGTTCTAAACTTGTTACTAGCTCAGCTTGTAAAGCATGTAAAATCCAAATTAAAGATAGGGAATTCTCAGCCAATCTTATTGTATTACCTTTTTGAGACTATGAAGTCATCTTAGGGATGGACTGGTTGGCAAAGCATCATGCCCAACTAGATTGCCGGACGAAGATTGTAACATTCTGGATACCTGGTCAACCAATATTGGAAGTCATGGGTCGAAGAGACTTCACCGGGAGTTCCATCATTTCATCTATGAAAGTAGTGAAGTCCTTGAGGAAAGGGTGTAGCGGATACTTAGCTTACCTTATTAACAAGTCGTCGGACAAAGCTAAGTTGGAGGAGATACCAGTGATTAAAGACTATGCGGATGTGTTTCCAGAAGAATTTCCCGGTTTACCCCCAAATCGGGAGTTCGAGTTCATTATAGAATTACTGCCTGGTACCCAGCCGATATCTAAAGCTCCCTATCGTATGGCACCAGCCGAGCTACAAGAATTGAAGGACCAATTGCAAGGATTGTTGAAGAAGGGGTTTGTTCAACCAAGTTCTTCTCCATGGGGTGCACCAGTCCTATTTGTAAAGAAGAAAAACGGAACGTTGAGGCTATACATTGACTACCGAGGATTGAACCAAGTGACCGTCAAGAATAAATACCCACTTCCACTGATCGACGAGTTGTTTGATCAACTTCAAGGAGCCAAAGTGTATTCGAAGCTCGACTTGAGACAAGGGTACAATCAATTGCGGATCAAAAAGGAGGATATGCCTAAAACGGCTTTTAGGACGAGGTATGGGCATTATGAATATGTGGTGATGCCATTTGGACTAACCAATGCCCCTGCAGCTTTTATGGACTTGATGCACAGGGTGTTTCAACCTTACTTGGACCAATTTGTGGTGATCTTCATTGATGATATTTTGGTATACTCGAAATCCGAGGCTGAGCATGAACAACATTTACAGTTGGTACTGCATAAACTTCGAGAGCATCAATTGTATGCAAAGTTTAGCAAGTGTGAGTTTTGGTTGTAGCAGATTGCATTTTTGGGGCATATCATATCCCAAGAGGGAATAGCGGTGGATCCAGCAAAGATAGAAGCGGTGATGTCATGACGCCGTTTGGGTCATAGTGGATAGATTGACTAAGTCAGCGCATTTCTTACCGATGAACAAGGACGATAGTCCTGAGAAATTAGGAGATATGTATGTGGCAGAGATTGTAAGATTGCACGGGATGCCTGTGAGTATTGTATCGGATAGGGATCCTCATTTCACTTCCTGATTTTGGAAGAGATTGCAAGAAGCTTTGGGAACGAAGTTGAGTTTCAGCACGACTTATCACCCTCAGACTGATGGACAATCTGAGAGAACAATTCAGATTATGGAGGATATGATGAGGGCGTGTGTTTTAGACTTCGGGAAAGGTTGGGAGAAATACCTGTCTCTAGCGGAGTTCGCTTATAATAATAGTTATCAGGCCACTATCGGGATGGCCCCATTTGAGGCATTGTATGGACGTAAGTGTCGATCCCCAATTTATTGGGATGAAGTAGGTGAGACGAAGACTTTTGACCCGACCCTTCTACCTGAACTTATGAAGACTGTTGATAATATCCACCTTATCCGGAAACGGATACTTATCGCCTAGAGCAGGCAGAAAAGTTATGCAGACCGACGGAGACGGAGCCTAGAGTTTGAGGTCGGCAATAAGGTGTTCTTGAAGATATCACCTCGGAGGGGATTGATTAAACACGGCAAGGGTGGAAAGTTTAGCCCGAGGTTTGTAGGACCATTTGAGATAGTTGAGAAGGTTGGCAAATTGGCGTATCACGTGGAACCACCCCAAAACCTCTCCAATATTCACATTGTCTTTCATGTTTCAATGCTGCGGAAGTATCACCCTGTTCCATCACACATCTTGGAGCCAGAGCCGTTGCAGCTTCGGGAGAACTTGTCTTATGAAGAGAAGCCCATTCGGATCCTAGACCAGCAAGATCAGGAGTTGCGCAACAAATCTATACCGATGGTGAAAGTGTTGTGAGATCATCATGGAGTTGAAGAAGTAACGTGGGAAAGGCGAGACCAGATAGAGCAATAGTATCCAGCTTTATTTCAAAGGTAATATCGAATTTTGGGAAGAAATTCTTTTAAGGAGGGGAGGATGTGAGACCCAACCTCGATTTGCACGCGATACCTCGTTTTGTGTGCCCTAACCTAGATTTGCGTGCGATACCTCGTTTCGTGTGCCCTAACCTAGATTTGCATGCCTTGACCTAGGTTTAAGAATTGTGTTTCATTTTGTGTGCCTTGCATTGAATTACGTGCATTTATTTGGGGTTGCGTGCATTTATTTGGAAAACGTGCATTCGTCTCGTAGTTTGTGCCTTACGTCGTAGTGCGTGCCCTAAACCTAAGAAAGCATGCCCTCACGCTAATCAAGAAAGCATCTTACAAAAAGCACTAGATCATTAATTAATCCTACAAATTTCACTAACTAATATTAAATTGCTAATTCAACCCACTAGAAGACAAAATCTCATAAAAAGCGAGACATTCTTTATTCTTTATTCTTTATTCTTTGCATATCCCAAAAACACAATTAAAATATTGCTCAACCAAGACAAAAAATTCAGATTCTTGCAATGCCTTGGCCGACCACCTTGTGTGCATTTGTGCTTGCTTGCATAATTCAAAATTAAATCTAAACATTCTATGACAATTCTATGACACAAAGAAATAAAAAAATTAGCTCAAAACCCTCCTCAAAGCTCCAAATCTCGACACAAGCTCCTTGCCCATGCTAGACACTTCAAATGATGCTTCTTGAAGACACAAAATCTGAATTTGCAAGGCCCTAGGCCGACATATGCATCAATCTCTTCAAGGCTTTTCATTTTTCTTTCATTCTTCTTCCTTTCTCTCATTTCTTCTCTCTCCCTTTCATTCTTCTCTCTCTCTCTCGGCCTTGGCTGAGTTTCTACACTCCATAGCTTAACTTTATCACTCAATGGTTCATCAAGATATGCAAGAAGCTTAGGATCTCGACCAAGCAAAACTAGGAGCAAAGAAGCACACATGCATGCCTTTAGCACATCCATTTCGGTTTAGGTGAGTTTGTTAGCTTCCATTTCTTTTCTTCTTGTTCTAACCACATGCACCTACTAAGAACATGGTAACTTAGCTAGGAAATTAGAGAAAATCAAGTGGACTCTCGGCTAAGCAAGGAAAAGAGTCAATCTTGTGCATCCTCAAGAGTTCTTGCATCTTCTTTGTTGTCTTGCTAAGGTGAGGGCTAAAACTTCTTGAAAATCTTTCAAAAAACCACATGCATGCCCTTAAATGTCTATCTTTACTTCTGTACTTGTGATTTATGTGTGTTCATGAGCTTTTGTAAACATTCATGACAAGATATTTGGCTAGAATGTGATGATAGATGAAATCGGGTACGTGACAGCCTTCTGCCTTGTTGGTGCGAGGTGATTTTGACCAGGTAAATGATGTTGAAAATGTGTGAAAATTGGTAACTAGTTTTGCCAGTTTTGAGCATTTTTTCAGAAATAGACCAAAGCTAATTGTGACTCTAAGATCCTCAAAATGGCAAATTATCAAAATGTGTCCAAATCTGGAAAGTCTGGAAAAATGAAGTAGGTTTTAGCAGATTCACTGACCTTGTAGAATGAACCAGTTTTGACTTAGTAAATGATATCCAAAATGCATGAAATTTGGTGTGCAGCTATATTTTTTAGTTCGGGACATTTTTTTCAGAAATGGACTAAGGCTAAATCTGACCCTAAGGCCCTCAAAAACGACAAGTATTGAAATGTGTGCAAATCTGGACAGTTTTGTGTAGTCTCACTGTTTTGGCTATAACTCTTGAACCCGAACTCCAAATGATGCGATGTTTGTTTCTGAATTTAGTTCACTCCTTAAGCTTAATTTGACATCTTGTTCACTGGAATTGGAGTTTGTTTGCTTGTCTTAATGATTGTGAGAAAATAGCCTATTGCAGTGAGGGTTTCACCTAGTGATATGCTTAGAAAAATTAATGTAGCTTCCCTTGTTGTATTAAATGCTTGGGATTGTGGCATTTGGATGTTGTGTGGACTGTTTTGAATGCTTGAGGGTGTTTGAATTAATCAATGCATGGCTTGAGCTTAATTACGAGATGACTTGGGTGAGCTTAATTACGAGATGACTTGGGGCTTAATCGCATGGGTAAGCACGAATTGAAACCCTAGTGACTAGGTAAATTCGCTAAGTGTTGATCCTACGAATATCGTGTTTGATTATGTAATTAGTAGGCTGCTCGTAGTTGCCCTCATAACCCTAAACATGATTTCGATGATTACATGTTGACAAGTAGGCCTTTCTTGCACCTGGTCCCACGTAGATGTCGTTGCATGTTGAATAATCCTATTATTTGATTACGTGAACTTCGAAATGAGTTATATGACTTGATTTACATGCGTTACATGGCTTCACGTTTAATATTCACATAACTCCATGTGCTTTTCAAGTGAAATTGCCTGTCATATCGTGCCTCGCTTGTTTACTTGTCAATGTGCAATCTTATGACTGCTCGGAGGCAACCTACTTTGTTGTCCTCCAAATGTGATTATTAAATGTCATAAATGTGCATTGCATACAAGGTTGCAACCTTTCATTCTGGCGTGGTAGCGTTCATGCACACCGGGCGGCATCGGGCTTACCGGTGCAACCGTGACTACCATTGTCTAATTCCCTCTCTCGCTTGGGGGCTAGACTTCTTTGGAGAGTTGGGTCGTAGGATTTCGGGGTACATCCGGAGTACACCTATTTGGCATAATAAGGGGATGAATTGAAACCGACCGCAACAACTGATACAGGAATTGAACTGAGAGCAAAAGCTCACCGTATCCTTTTCACTATGTGTATAAGTACTCTCGCTTGGTTCCTAGAGGACATTGGGGAGGAAAGACGGGTAATTGTGTTCCTTTACTTTTACATTACGTTATGTACTTACTTGTGATATATTCATGCTTGCAAAAAAGATTTTTCATAAGTTGAACCAGAAAATGAGTTTCAAAACTTATTTCTCGTTCCCCCTCGCTGAGTTCATAAGGACTCACCTTCTTTTGTCATCTCAGGTGAAGAAGACCAAGAACAGGTACCCGAGGACGACGTGCCTAATGATGATTCCTTGGAATGATTGCTTGCCCTACGTGCCTTACTTGACTATGGCCATTTTCGTGAACGATATGTTGTTTAGAGATTGTTTCCTTTTATGTTGCTTGTTGTTGTAATGTAAAAGACCCCCGTTGTAATTTGGGGTCTAATTTTGGCTTGTACTGATAATAACTAGATAGACACTACTATGGTCATTTTTGCCATCGTTATTGGCTAGTATCTATCATAGGATTATGAAGTATCAGGTAAGGACTAAGTAAAATGAACCTATCCAATCTTAAGTAGGTACTCATTGTTAAGCTAAGAGCAACAGGTACTTTTGTAACGAGGACAAACAAACAAACGAGACATAGTATCATGCTAGGTTGTTAATCAAACGAGACTTTGAGATAACTGGTAGACGTTTCAATTGATGGTAAATAGTAATCTTAGTTGGAAATGAAATTGAGATTGGAAAATTTGAGGCGTTTAGAGAATTAGGTCAAAGTAAAGAGCCCAATTACAGCCGTTATGCTGCCGGTTTTCCAGAGAATTTATGGAGTTTAGGCTAAAACGTTAAGTGTTAAAACCCTCTTGAACGATTTAGTATGTGATATGACTTGAATGTTTAGATCACACCCTAGTCTAACCTTCACAGGTCGGGTTGGGGCGTGACAAACGGAGACTTGGTCTGAAGCCCTACGCCCTCGGTTTTGGGGCCTTCCCTCTACGGGAGGCGAAGTTGCCTTGCCCAAGGTGCCGCGGCATTCGGTAATAGAAAAGTGATGGATTTGGTTGTCGTCCTTTTCGCGGCTCACGACGTACGATCCGGGATGAAAAAACAGTGCAGTAGAAGAAAAGTGTCTCGAAACTGATGAAAACATTTACATTTTGGGCTCCGAAAATAGGAGCAGCCAAGTAGGCTTGCTGCCCCTGTCGTAGAGCTCTCGGAGAGCTTTCCAACGGAATGCTGTGTTTCACGTAACTCCTTGTGGATCAAAAGTTATAGGCACTAGAGCGAAGGAGACCAGGTCCCGAGCCTTACGGCCTCGGTTTGCGAGCCCAGCCTCTACGTTGTGAAACTCCAATTTTCGTCTTTATCTCAATTTGTGTGTTTTACCTCGTTTTGCATGAATTGACCTGTTTATGTGCTATATGACTTAGAATGTGCTAAATAAGTGATTAATACTCCTAATACATGCTAAGTGTACATTCATGAAATTTTTATAAAAAACAGAATCAGAAATTTTATTGTCGGTTTTGGTGAATAGTATTTTTGAACACATGTCCGCTAAAATTTTACAAGGGTGTTTTAAACGTTTTAAAACCTAGTCCTCGGGAATTAATAGACCCGTATTTGAGTAAAACGGATTTTGAATCGGTTTTGAAATTTTAAAGGTTTTACACTTTCTTTTGCGAAAATAGAGTTTTAAACCGAATCGGGTGAAAATGTTTGAATGTAAAACTTCTAGTCACCTAAAAATAAACTACTTGAGATAGTTTAGGTGTTGCATAATTAATTTGAGCAAGAGTAGTCAAGAAAATGAATTAAAAGACAAGAAAACACTAAAAATAATTAGTTTCCACCTTTGACTTTCTTTTATTGGTTTGACCTTTGCTTAATATATCATCAACACACATCAAAAGCTCACAAAACATACTCATTTTACACACACATTACCGAAATTCCAAGGGGAGGCAAAAAGAAGGCATTTTCAAGGTTTTTCAAAGTATTTTTCACATAGATTTTGCAATTCAAGTCCAAATCACTTCATTCAAAGCTTGATTTCACTTGTTGGACATCCATTCTACACATTTCTTGCATCAAAACACATCAAAGGTGAGAGAAAAATTCTAGATCTCAAAAGTCATATTTTATGTTTTTGCTTATAATTGCATTTTGAACTGTTAGAATGTTAATTTGAAGTTATATTATTGCTCAGTGCATGCTAGGTATCGTTTATGTGTATTACTACGAGATTTGAACCATTGTAGCGAAATTATTTATTTTCGGGTATTTAAAGTTGATAGATTGGCCATTTGATGAATATCTTGCGTTGTTGTGGTTGGAATCGATTGCTGTCGATTTCTAAAAGTTTGTTAATTATGTGGTAACGCCGTTATAATGCCGAATTTTTGATTGCGATGTTTGTGTGAAAATCTGGAAATTTCAGCCTAGGTGTATTGAGGTTTTAGGGTTGTTAGGCTTGATTTTGATGTGTCTTGGTTGGTTTTCGAGAGGGCTAATATAGTTGAATTAATGGGTGAGTGTTAGAAACTGATTTGGTGTTGTTTGGATTAGTAGAATGTAAGATATGATTATTTGGAGTTTAGGTTGTCTTTCTTTAAATTGTTGAATTGAGCCTTTAGATGATTGGGTGGTGTTTGAGTGATTGAATTGTGAGTTGTTGATGGTTATATTAGGGTTATATTATGTGTTTAATGTATGTTAAGTTGGATGGCCTACTTTGTCATCTAACTTAGTTGTTTGCTATTTAATTGATTATATGATGTTATATTGATGATAATTGATTATTATTGATTGATGATTGATGAACCGGGAGATAGGCAATTCTGCTAGATTGTCCTCCTGTGAATGATGTTTATTATTATTGCTGAGTCTTGGAATGTGCGTGCCACCACTCGGGCAGCATCGGGCTATCGGGTTGATAACGACATGACTACCATAGACTACCCCCAGCTCGCATGACAGAGGTGTCATAAAGGGAGGGGCTAGTGAGGTACCTCGGGTGCGTGAGTAATGGGGAGTTACAAAAAGAATGGTTGAGATCGTGATGGTGTTTGGAGCTACACCAACTAGAGTATCCTTTATTGATTGGTCATTATAGTTATGTGTTTATATTGTTATTGATGTTTTATTGTGTGTTTACTGCTCAAAGGATCATTTCCAAGGAGTATAGTAAATATTGTTAGATATCTATCGGGTCCTCACTGAGCTTGTTTTATATAAGCTCACTCTCTATTATTGCATGCATACAGGTGTTACAGAACAGGAATACGGGGACGTGCCTCAGGAAGCTGAGAATGTGCTTTATGTGGACAAGTCCTATGTGTCAAAGTCTTGTCATTGATGTCTGAGATGTAGTTCTATTTTGTTATCTTGTATATTAAAACTAGATGTTTTGTATTTACTTAGAAGTTTATGATGTATAAGATGTTGTAAAGATAATAAATTAAATGTTGCTAGCTTAGTAGTCTTGTTTTGGAGCATGATTAGGTTGCTAGGTGGGCTATAATCTATTTTGGAAGAGTATGTTATATAGTAAATGTATTATGTTGGAACGAAGGTGCATAACTATGAATGAGTTGATGAAAGAATGTTTAATGTATGAAATGGTTGCATTGTATGTTGTTAATTTGATTGTGGAGTTGGTTGGTGATTTGTGGAGTTTGATGTATGTTGTTCTTAAGGGTTGGTTTAGAGCCTTGATGTTCATGTTACTGTCGTTATGCTGCCGAAATTTCGTTGTTTCCTGACTGATCGTAAGAGGGGTCGAGTTGGGGCGTGACATTTAAGTGGTATCAGAGCTTGATCAGCTGTCAGCTGGGGTATCCTCGGAATGTGGGTAGTGGTCTAAACATGCAAGTATGTATTAATTGAAAGAAAAGTGAAACATATGTTAATATGTTTATGTGATTAATTTACTTATGTGTCTAACTTTCTATGTGATCAATAAGCTTTATGTGTTAAGTGAACTAATGTGGTCAATATGTTTTATGTGACAACATGCCTTACGTACTCAATGTGTTGTAATTAATGTGCATTATATGATTAATGTGCATTATGTGATTAATGAGTATTATGTGAAATTGTGTTTCATGTGATCAAAATGCCTTGTGTGAAGTTAGTTGTTTATGTGGTTTTAATTGTTTATAACTAGCTTATATGAAACAACGTGCTTTAGGTGCTCAATGTACTTTAAGTGACCAATTTGAGTTACGTGATGAACTTGTCTTATGTGAAGTTTGTTGCTTATGTGACTTTAATTGTTTATAACTTACTTCTGTGATATAACCTGTTTATGTGATGTTGGCTTCTTATATGTTGAATTGTGTGTTATGTGATAATGTTGTAATATTTGATAATCATGTAATATGTTAATACTTGTTTTCATGAGATATAATTGTATATATGATATAACTGTAGGTGATTCTTTTGGGTGAAGTAAGGATGACTGCAAGAGTTTTCGGAAATAGAGTTAGGCTATGATTTTGAATTATTAATATTCTAGTAGTTTATCAGTGAGATTTTAATTGTTATGTTTATGGATTTTAGTCTAAGTTTAATGGATCTATTCTTGATGTTCCTTTAGTGAGAATGAAGTTGTTCGAGGAAATAGCAATGTATCTTGATGATTATAATTACTTTTGTTGCCATGATTAACTTGTTATTACTTGGAGATGGATCATAAGTTGAGGTTTCCGTGAGGTTGTGATTAGACACTTTTGGAGTCTCAACTCAGACTATACTTTCTTGAGGTTATTTTTAGAATGAATTTATTTGAAGAATTAGTGATATATATTTGTGAATGGAATGAAGTGTGGTATAACATGTGAGTATTTCTACTATTTGGGATTGCTATATTATTAATGGATATTTTTGAAGTTTTGATCTTTAAACCTTGGAGACAATTAGAGTGATTCCTGACTAAAGTTACTTTATTCGAAGATGTAATTGTTGGGAGATAGAATTATTTGAGGAAATAAGTATGCATTTTGGTGACTGAACATTTATTTGCCTACATTGAGCTTTTGAGTTCTATGTGGTATGACTTTCTAAATTGTTGATTGAGGATTCTCTTGTGTTATAATGGGTTAGTATGAATCTGTATTGTGTTATCAGATTTTGGAGTCTTCACCAGTAAATCTTGTTGGGTAATCAGTAATTTATCTTGTTTGGTGATTGGTCTGATACGAAATGTAAAATTTTGGAGTGATTTATCTTGTTTAGTGATTGTTATGACTCCTTAGGTTCTCTATGTGACACCCCGATCCCTCTCGAGACCGGGAGTTCTAACAATCAATCTATTCACAACCCAAACCAAAACCTGGGCATAATTTTCAGGAAAAACGGACGGAGACTCCCCTGTTTCTAGGCGAGATGTAAAACCTGCGACAGCACATAAGTGGACCAATACCATGTCCAAACATTCAACCACCTCAAGGCCATCCGAGCCTTGGTTCACAACAAGCAAAACACCAGTAAATATACATTCAAGCTTAGCAATTAAACTACACCAACCTATTTCATAAGCTAGACTATCATACATTTCTATCTCTTTTCCTTTGTCATTACAAATATACATTGAAGTTAAGCTACATTAACTAAATACATGATTTAATGAAACTTAAATTACATCCCTTTTAACATTAAATACATATAATACATAAAAGCATACAACTTTATAACTTTGACAACTCAAGTCACATAGGCACGCAGGACAACTCTTCAAGCACGGACTTTCACGAAATCACGAACTTTCCAGCTAACATGGCATTTCCTGAAATGTGGTGGTGAGGAGTGAGTATACACAACACGTATACTCAGTGAGGGCGAGACAGATATCGAATTGGAGAGAAAGAAAGTCGTGCAATGCAAATAAGACAGTTAAGCAATATAATTGATAAATAAGCAATCAAAACAAACAATCAATACAATAAGCAATTACTGAAAGCATTAACACAACCATTCAAAGCTATACCACACTTTGAAGGCTATGGTTCACTCATACGAGCAATGTACCATTTCACGAGCGATACATCAATCTCGAGCTTGATGTTGACAACGATGACAATAAGCGCGCAACCACCTTATAACACCAGTTTAGAATACCCCAAAAGTATCCATCAATTCTACGACCCAAATCTCCCTGGGAGGCAACCCAAGCGAGAAAGGGAATAGCAGCGGAGCTAGAGCAACCAACACTGGCAACCCGAGGCTGCCCAGGGAGGCCCATCACTCACGCGCGAGATACTATGCAATGCAAGACTTGATACAAGGCAATAAACGAGCGATAGCACAACAATACAAACTAGTGACAACAAACGTGATAACAAGCAATCACAATCAATACTAGCATTCAACTAACTTTTCAAGCATAACAAGAAATAATAAGCAACAATAACACCAATTAAACAAGTATATCAAGCAACCCTAAGCATTCTATAGGCATAATATCAAGATAACAAGCAAAATCACAAATCGGCCCCAACTATCAAAACACTACCATTTCCAAACGAGCCACGAGTTCTGGAAACCGTCTTCGCCAATCCTCCTAGGTCACCATAAGGCACGTCTAAGGACCCCGAAACCCTACTTTATCCTAGAATTCACGCAAAGTCGCGATTTTCTCCTTTGCTCATTTGAACTACAACTATACTAACCAAACATCCAACCAACACCATAATCGCACCAAAAGTGCTTCGATGGCCTCCCGAAATAATGCCATCACGCAAAACGAGAAAACGCCAAACTCGACCTAAATGACCCCGACTTTCACTAAGCCGTTTTTCTCCGTTTTCCCATTACACATTCCAATTAAACCACACATTTAGGCATTCTAGCATACCTAGCACCTTTCTATATAAATAGACAGCATAACAGCGCAACTTTATCGTTTCAAGGGTTTACTATTCATGTTTTACTATTCAACTAACATATTATATTTCAATTTCAATATTCAACCGCAGAAAATGTTAAAAAGCTGTAAATACATGTTCTACGATTGCTAGATAATATTCTTTAAGCCTCAAAATGATTAAAATAACAACATATGGATAAAACTCAAAAATTAAAGTTATTGCGCAAACAAACATGAAACCCTCACCTTAGATGCTCCTAGACGCTAGAAAAATCTCATAGAACGTCTCAGAAACCACCCCGTGCAAGCCCTCACGAAGAATCAAAGATTTGGCTTGAAATCTTTTTTTTTCTTCTCTTGCAAATTTCGGCCCTTTCATATTCTGTTCAGCCCTTTTTTTTTATTATTTTGCTATTTTAGGCTATTAAAAAGGGCACAAGGTCAAAATGGTCAATCCCCTTGGTCAAAGCTCACTTAAGTTGGTCAAACTAGCTTATTTTATGCATTTTTAGGCTAAAACAACTAAGGAAACATCAATTCTAGCTAACAACAATTAAATTATAAAATTTAAGGCACTAAAATACTAGTTTTCACTATTTGTTGAGGACTAGAAACTGCTCTCTAACTATCGCTCTCGATATCCTATGCACTTTGCGTCAACCAAGAAGTGACAATTAAATCTTAAAGAATCTAAGAAATATATCATTTTTGAAAGGCATCATAGTTTAAAATTTACTCCGGCTCGGAGTTACTTTTCTCATTTATTTGAAAACTGAGTGATTTTAATGCAAAACAACCACAACCGATTATTAAAATAATCAAGACAATCAAGGTAATCAATATTCATTTGAAATTACTCATTTAACTATTTCTAGAACATTTAAAAGAATTATGAAGCTAGCATTAGCTGCAAATGAAGGTTAATCTAAACACATAGTCAAAGACAACTACACCCTAACATTTAAGATAACACTTAATTAATCACAAGAGAATAAATTCAATTACTATAATCATTAGAAATAGATAATAATCTTTTAATTATTCAATACACAACTACTAAGTACTTCCAAGAGAAATATTAAAATAATGCAAATTGGTTGATTTAACTAATTAAACATTTAATCAAATGCAGTCAAGGCTATTAAATGCAGCCAGGTTCGGGTTATCACACTCTAGATCTCCTTAGTGTCTTGTTTTGGAGGAAGATAGATTGTAGGATTTGACTTGTTGGTGTTTAAGTGTGTAGGTGGGACACCCTTCTTGTGCTTCATAATTCTATCGGTCTTATTATTCTCTTTTACTCTATTCTCACTTATTTGAGATAGAGTTACGCTTTTCTAGTGTATCAATTGTTTCTTGAAAGTTTTGCTTATTGGATTAATAGATCCTATACTCATTTGACATTGTTTCTATTCTTAACATTCATATTTGCTTCTTATAGCAAAGTCGCTTATTGGAGTTAAGGTTTGAGACTTCTATATTTCATTCTATATCTCCAGCCATTGATTTCAATATTTCATTTCATCTTATTACTATTCATTTGAAAGTAATTTTTTCTTTGGTATACCATTTTACTTGTTCGAATTTCACTTGCTTGATGTACTCCCTACCTAAGTACATCATTGTCATTCTTGTTGATCCTCGTTAATCCTATTGTTTTATTATTAAATGTTGAGCCATTACTTTGCTTGTAATTGCTCACTCAAAGTACTCGGCACTGTCCTGTTGTTATCATTTCTTATTCGTACTTCTTTGGTATTGCGTGTTGAGATACTCTTGCCACTCATATTTTCTATTGAATTAATCATCTCGTATTTCTTAATTTCATTTCGCCTCAAGTACAACTTACTTGTTGGTCCCTTGAATAATCATCGAGAATTGAAATGTTTACTTGTTCAGGAATTTTGTTCAACATACTCAGCACTATTTTGACTCGTCATCATCCTTTGTTCGTACTTATTTAACTGATAGGTGCTGAGACATTTCTTATCTTAGTTATCATGCTTCCTTATTAAACTATTAGCCTCTTGATTCTCTAACTTGTTTGACCTCTTGTTCCCTTGATTTGTTGGCTCGAATATGACTTTCCATATCCTTATTTCCTTGTAAATTTCATAATAGCCATATTCTGACCAATGTCACTTTTGAGATATTTCCTTGATCAATAATCATTCATGTTATCGTAAATGAGTTTTTAAACCCTCGGGGTGTTCATAGAGCTCTTTTGTGTAGTAGGGGATGATTGATAAGTAGTGGTGTCATGCTAAGACTTTGGAGTTGCGAATTCTTTCATATGCAATATGATATTAGGTGGGAGAGAATTATCAATTGAAGATTGTCTTGGAATTATGATAATCATCTTGCAGTCAACAGAGTTTGTTCTTTTGAGGTCTTTGGTTAGGTGTCATCCTAAGAGATAAATGAGAACTAAGAGAAGTATTGTTAAGTATAACGATAGAGGATTTAATTTTCTGTCAGTTCGAGAATTGCGCGGACGCAATTGTTTTAAGGAGGGGAGAATGCGAAACCCTAGTTTTCGTCTTTATCTCAATTTGCGTGTTTTACCTCGTTTTGCGTGAATTGACATGTTTATGTGCTATATGACTTAGAATGTGCTAAATAAGTGATTAATACTCCTAATACATACTAAGTGTGCATTCATGAAATTTTCATAAAAAACGGGATCAGAAATTTTATCGTCGGTTTTGGTGAATAGTATTTTTGAACACCTGTCCGCTAAAATTTTTACAGGGGTATTTTAAACGTTTTAAAACCTAGTCTTCGGGAATTAATAGACCCGTATTTGATTAAAATAGATTTTGAATCGGTTTTGGAATTTTAAAGGTTTTTACACTTTCTTTTGCAAAAATAGAGTTTTAAACCGAATCGGGTGAAAATGTTTGAATGTAAAACTTCTTGTCACCTAAAAATAAACTACTTGAGATAGTATAGGTGTTGCATAATTAATTTGAGCAAGAGTAGTCAAGAAAATGAATTAAAAGACAAGAAAACACTAAAAATAATTAGTTTCTACCTTTGACTTTCTTTTATTGGTTTGACCTTTGCTTAATATATCATCAACACACATCAAAAGCTCACAAAACACACTCATTTTACACACACATTACCGAAATTCCAAGGGGAGGCAAAAAGAAGGCATTTTCAAGGTTTTTCAAAGCATTTTTCACATAGATTTAGCAATTCAAGTCCAAATCACTTCATTCAAAGCTTGATTTCACTTGTTGGACATCCATTCTACAAATTTCATGCATCAAAACACATCAAAGGTGAGAGAAAAATTCTAGATCTCAAAATTCATATTTTATGTTTTTGCTTATAATTGTATTTTGAACCGTTAGAATGTTAATTTGAAGTTATATTATTGCTTAGTACATGCTAGGGATCGTTTATGTGTATTACTACGAGATTTGAACCATTGTAGCGAAATTTTTTATTTTCGAGTATTTAAAGTTGATAGATTGGCCATTTTATGAATATCTTGAGTTGTTGTGGTTGGAATCGATTGCCGTCGATTTCTAAAAGTTTGTTAATTATGTGGTAACGCTGTTATAATGCCGAATTTTTGATTGCGATGTTTGTGTGAAAATCTGGAAATTTCAGCCTAGGTGCATTGAGGTTTTAGGGTTGTTGGGCTTTATTTTGATGTGTCTTGGTTAGTTTTCGAGAGGGCTAATGTAGTTGATTTAATGGGTGAGTGTTAGAAACTAATTTGGTGTTGTTTGGATTAGTAGAATGTAAGATATGATTATTTGGAGTTTAGGTTGTCTTTCTTTAAATTGTTGAATTGAGCCTTTAGATGATTGGGTGGTGTTTGAGTGATTGAATTGTGAGTTGTTGATGGTTAGACTGGGGTTAGATTACGTGTTTAATGCATGTTAAGTTGGATGGCCTACTTTGTCATCTAATTTAGTTGTTTTTTGTTTAATTGATTATTTGATGTTACATTGATGATAATTGATGATTATTGATGATTATTGATTGATGATTGATGAACCGGGAGATAGGAAATTCTGTTAGATTGTCCTCCTGTGAATGATGTTTATTATTATTGCTGAGTCTTGGAATATGCGTGCCACCACTCGGGCAGCATCGGACTATCG
The DNA here is from genome assembly GCA_037974665.1 of Ehretia macrophylla. Classification (NCBI taxonomy): domain Eukaryota; kingdom Viridiplantae; phylum Streptophyta; class Magnoliopsida; order Boraginales; family Ehretiaceae; genus Ehretia; species Ehretia macrophylla. The sequence goes on from CM075775.1 coordinate 39,173,729, forward strand.
GGTTGATAACGACATGACTACCAGATACTACCCCCAGCTCGCATGACGGAGGTGTCATAGAGGGAGGGGCTAGTGAGGTACCTCGGGTGCGTGAGTAATGGGGAGTTACAAGAAGAATGGTTGAGATCGTGATGGCGTTTGGAGCTACACCAATTAGAGTATCCTTTATTGATTGGTCATTATAGTTATGTGTTTATATTGTTATTGATGCTTTATTGTGTGTTTACTGCTCAAAGGATCATTTCCAAGGAGTATAGTAAATACTGTTAGAGATCTATCGGGTCCTCACTGAGCTTGTTTTATATAAGCTCACTCTCTATTATTGCATGCATACAGGTGTTACAGAATAGGAATACGGGGACGTGCCTCAGGAAGCTATGAATGTGCTTTGTGTGGACAAGTCCTATGTGTCAAAGTCTTGTCATTGATGTCTGAGATGTAGTTCTCTTTTGTTATCTTGTATATTAAAATTAGATGTTTTGTATTTAGTTAGAAGTTTATGATGTATAAGATGTTGTAAAGATAATAAATTAAATGTTGCTAACTTAGTAGTCTTGTTTTGGAGCATGATTAGGTTGCTAGGTAGGCTATAATCTATTTTGCAAGTGTATGTTATATAGTAAATGTATTATGTTGGAACGGAGGCGCATAACTATGAATGAGTTGATGAAAGAATGTTTAATGTATGAAATGGTTGCGTTGTATGTTGTTAATTTGATTGTGGAGTTGGTTGGTGATTTGTGGAGTTTGATGTATGTTGTTCTTAAGGGTTGGTTTAGAGCCCTGATATTCATGTTACTGTCGTTATGCTGCCGAAATTTCGTTGCGTCCTGACTGATCGTAAGAGGGGTCGAGTTGGGGCGTGACATACGTGAAGCGAAGTTGTCTTGCCTAAGGTGACTTGGGATCCGGTAATAGAAATGTGATGGATTCGGTTGTCGTCCTTTTCGCGGCTCACGACGTACGATCTAGGACGGAAAAACAGCGCAAAAGAAGAAGAGTATCCTGAAACTGATGAAAATGATCGATTTTGGGCTCCGAAACAAGCGCAATCGAGCAGGCTTGCTACCCCCGTCATAGAGGTCTCGGAGAGCTTTCCAACGGTATGTTGTCCCCGCGTAATTCCTTACGGATCAAAAGTTATAGGCACCGGAGCGATGGAGTCCTGGTCCTAAGCCCCATGCCCTCGATTTGCGGGCCCAGCCTCTACGTGAGGCGAAGTTGTCTTGCCCAAGGTGCCATAGGATTCAGTAATAGAAATGTGATGGATTAGGTTGTCGTCCTTTTCGCGGCTCATGTCGTACGATCCGAGATGGAAAAACAGTGCAGAAGAAGAAAAATGTCTCGAAACTGATGAAAACGTTCAATTTTGGGCTCCGAAAACATGCGTGGCTGAGTAGGCTTGCTGCCCCTGTCGTAGAGCTCTCGGAGAGCTTTCCAACGGTATGCTGTGTGCCGCGTAACTCCTTACGGATCGAAAGTCATGGGTACCAGAGAAACGGAGACCTGGTCTCAAGCCCCACCCTCGGTTTGCGGGCCCAGCCTCTACGTGAGGTGAGGTTGTCTTGCCCAAGGTGCCATGGCATTCGGTAATAGAAATGTGATGGATTACGTAGTCGTCCTTTTCACGGCTCACGACGTACGATCCGGGACGAAAAAACTGCGTAAAAAAAAAAGTATCCCGAGACTGATGAAAACATTTGATTTTGGGCTCTGAAAATAGGCGTAGCTGAGCAGTCTTGCTTCCCCCATCGTAGAGCTCTCGGAGAGCTTTCCAACGCTATGCTTTGCGCCACGTAGTTCCTTACGGATCAAAAGTTATGGGCACCGGAGCGACGGAGACCTGGTCCTAAGCCCCACGCCCTCGGTTTTCGGGCCCAGCCTCTATGTGAGGCGAAGTTGTCTTGTCCAAGGTGCCTTGGGATTCGGTAATAGAAATGTGATGGATTAGGTTGTCGTCCTTTTCACGGCTCACGACGTTCAATCTAGGAGGAAAAAATAGCGCAGAAGAAGAAAAGTGTCCCGAAACTGATGAAAACGTTCGATTTTGGTCTCGGAAATCAAGCGCAGCCAAGCAAGCTTGCTACCCCTGTCGTAGAGCTCTCGGAGAGCTTTCCAACAGTATGGTGTGCACTGAGTAACTCCTTAGGGATCAAAAGTTATGGGCACTAGAGCGACAGAGACCTGGTACCAAGCCCCACGCGCTCGGTTTTAGGGGCCTACGCTTTATGGGAGGCGAAGTTTTCATGCCCAAGGTGCCGCGGCGTTCGATAATAGAAAAGTGATGGATTAGGTTGTCGTCCTTTTCGCGGCTCACGACGTATGATCCGGGATGAAAAAACAGCGCAGTAGAAGAAAATTATCTCGAAACTGATAAAAACATTTTCATTTTGGGCTCCGAAAATAGGCGCAGCCAAGCAGGCTTACTGCCCCCGTCGTAGAGCTCTCGGAGAGCTTTCCAACGGTATGCTGTGTTCCACGTAACTCCTTGCGGATCAAAAGTTATAGGCACCGGACCGAAGGAGACCAGGTCTCAAGCCCCACAGCCTCGGTTTGCGGGCATAGCCTCTACGTGAAGCGAAGTTGTCTTGCCCAAGGGGACTTCGGATCCGGTAATAGAAATGTGATGGATTAGGTTGTTGTCCTTTTCGCGACTCACGACGTACGATCTGGGACGGAAAAATAGCGCAAAAGAAGAATAGTGTCCCGAAACTGATGAAAAAATTGGATTTTTGGGCTCCAAAATAGGGACAGCGGAGCAGGCTTGATATGCTCATCGTAGAGCTCTCGAAGTGCTTTTCAACGGTATGTTGTCCCCTCGTAATTCCTTACAGATCAAAAGTTATGGGCACCAGAGTGACGGAGACCTGGCCCCAAGCCCCACGCCCTCGATTTGCGGGCCCAGCCTCTACGTGAGGCGAAGTTGTCTTGCCCAAGGTGCCGTGGGATTCGGTAATAGAAATGTGATGGATTAGGTTGTCGTTCTTTTCGCGGTTCATGACGTACGATCCGGGATGCAAAAATAGCGAAGAAGAAGAAGAGTGTCCTAAAACTGATGAAAACGTTTGATTTGGGACTCCGAAAATAGGCGCAGCCAAGCAGGCTTGCTGCCCCCGTCGTAGAGCTCTCGGAGAGCATTCGAACGGTATGCTGTGCGCCGCGTAACTCCTTAAGGATCAAAAGTTATGGGCGCCAGAGCGACGGAGACCTTGTCCCAAGCCCCACGGCCTCGGTTTGTGGGCCCAGCCTTTACGTGAGGCGAAGTTGTCTTGCCCAAGGTGTCATGGCATTCGATAATAGAAATGTGATGGATTAGCTAGTCATCCTTTTCGCGGCTAACGATGTACAATCCAGGACAAAAAAATTGTGCAAAAGAAGAAAAGTGTCCCGAGACAGATGAAAATGTTCGATTTTGGGCGCCGAAAATAGGCGCAGCTGAGTAGGCTTGCTGCCACCGTCGTAGAGCTGTTGGAGAGCTTTCCAACGGGGTGCTTTGCGCCGTGTAATTCCTTACGGATCAAAAGTTATGGGCACCAGAGCGACGGAGACCTGGTCCTAAGCCCCACGCCCACGTTTTACGGGCCCAGCCTCTATGTGAGGCGAAGTTGTCTTGCCCAAGGTGCCGTGGGATTCGGTAATAGAAATGTGATGGATTAGGTTGTCGTCATTTTCGCGGTTCACGACGTACGATCCGGGAGGGAAAAAAAGTGCAGAAGAAGAAAAGTGTCCCCAAACTGATGAAAACGTTCGATTTTGGGCTCCGAAAATAGGCACAGACGAGCAGGCTTGCTGCCCTAGTCGTAAAGCTCCCGAAGATTTTTCCAACGGTATGCTGTGCTCCGCGTAACTCTTTACGGATCAAATGTTATGGGCACTGAAGCGACGGAGGCCTAGCCCCAAGCCCCACGGCCTCGGTTTGTGGGCCCAGCCTCTATATGAGGTGAAGTTGTTTTGCCCAAGGAGCCATGGCATTTGGTAATAGAAATGTGATGGATTAGGTAATCGTCCTTTTCGCAGCTCACGGTGTACGATCCGTGATGAAAAAACAGCACAAAATAAGAAAAGTGTCCTAAAACTGATGAAAATGTTCGATTTTGGTCTCCAAAAATAGGTGCAGCCAAGCAGGCTTGCAGCCCTCGACGTAGAGCTCCCAGAGATCTTTCCAACGGTATGTTGTACGCCGCGTAATTCCTTATGAATCAAAAGTTATTGGCACCGGAGTGACGGAGACCTGGTCCCAAGCTCCTCGCCCTCGGTTTGCGGTCCCAGCCTCTACGTGAGGCGAAGTTGTCTTGCCCAAGGTGACATGGGATTCGGTAATAGAAATGTGATACATTAGGTTGTCGTCCTTTTCGCGACTCACGACGTACGATCCGGGACGAAAAAACAGCGCAAAAGAAGAAAAGTGTACCGAAACTGATGAAAACGTTCGATTTTAGACTCCAAAATAGGTGCAGCCCAGCAGGCTTGCTGCCCCCGTCGTAGAGCTCTAGGAAAACTTTCCAACGGTATGTTATGCACCATATAATTCCTTACGGATCAAAAATTATGGGCACCGAAGCAACGGAGACTTTGTCCCAAGCCCCAAGGCCTCGGTTTGCGGGCCCAGCCTCTACGTGAGGTGAAGTTGTCTTGCCCAAGGTGGCGTGGGATTCGGTAATAGAAATGTGATGGATTAGGTTGTCGTCCTTTTCGTGGCTCGTGATATACGATCCGGGACGAAAAAACAGTGCAGAAGAAGAAAAGTGTCCTGAAATTGATGAAAAAGGTTCGATTTTGGGCTCCAAAAATAGGCGTAGCCGTGCTGGCTTGTTGCCCCTATCATAGAGCTCTCGGAGAGCTTTCCAACGGTATGGTGTGCGCTGCGTAACTCCTTACGGATCAAAAGTTATTGGCACCAGAGCGACGGAGACCTGGTCCCAAGCCCCACGCCCTCGGTTTGTGGGCCCACCCTCTATGTGAGGCGAAGTTGTCTTGCCTAAGGTGCTGCAAAATTCAGTAATTGAAATGTGATGGATTAGGTTGTCGTCCTTTTCGCGGCTCATGACGTACGATCCGGGACAGAAAAACAGTACAAAAGAAGAAAAGTGTACAAAACTGATGTAAACGTTCGATTTTGGACTCCGAAATAGGCGCAGCCGAGCAAGCTTGCTGCCCCCGTCGTAGAGCTCTCAGAGAGCCTTCCAACGGTATGCTGTGCACCGCGTAACTACTTACAGATCAAAAGTTATGGGCACCGGAGCGAAGAAGACCTGGTCCCATGCCCCACGGCCTCGTTTTGCGAGCCCAGCCTCTACGTGATGCTAGTTGTCCTGCCCAAGGTAACATGGGATCCAGTAATTGAAATGTGATGGATTAGGTTGTCGTCCTTTTCGTGGCTCATGACGTACGATCCGGGATGGAAAAACAACGCAAAAGAAGAAAAGTGTCCCAAAACTGATGAAAACATTGGATTTTGGGCTCCGAAATAGGCACAGCGGAGCAAGCTTGATATGCTCGTCGTAGAGCTCTCGGAGTGCTTTTCAACGGTATGCTATGTGCCACGTAATTCTTTACGGATCAAAAGTTATGGGCACCGGAGCGACGGAGACCTGGTCCTAAGCCCCAAGCCCTCAATTTGCGGGCCCAGCCTCTACGTGAGGTGAAGTTGTCTTGCCCAAGGTGCCGTGGGATTCGGTAATAGAAATGTGATGGATTAGGTTGTCGGCCTTTTCGCGGCTCACGACGTACAATCCGGGACGAAAAAACAGCGCATAAGAAGAAAAGTGTCCCGAAACTAATGAAAACATTCAATTTTGGGCTCTGAAAACATGCACGGCCGAGCAGGCTTGCTACCCCTGTCGTAGAGCACTCGGAGAGCTTTCCAACGGTATGCTGTGCGCCGCGTAACTCCTTACAGATCAAAAGTCATGGGCACTAGAGCGACGGAGACCTGGTCCCAAGCCCCACCCTCGGTTTGTAGGCCCAGCCTCTATGTGAGGCGAGGTTGTCTTGCCCAAGGTGTCGCATTCGGTAATACAAATGTGATGGATTAGGTAATTGTCCTTTTCGCGGCTCACGACATACGATCCAAGACGAAAAAATTGAGCAAAAGAAGAAAATTGTCCCGAGATGGATGAAAAAGTTCGATTTTGGGCTCCAAATATAGGCGCAGCCAAGCAGGCTTGCTGCCCTCATCGTATAGCTCTCGGAGAGCTTTCCAATGGTATGCTTTGCGCCGCATAGTTCCTTACGGATCAAAAGATATGGGCACCGGAGCGACGGAGACCTGGTCCTAAGCTTGACGCCCTTCGGTTTGCGGGCCCAGCCTCTACGTGAGGCGAAGTTGTCTTGCCCAAGGTGTCGTGGGATTCGGTAATAGAAATGTGATGGATTAGGTTGTCATCCTTTTCGCGGCTCACGATGTACGATCTGGGATGGAAAAACAGCACAGAAGAAGAAAAGTGTCCCGAAACTAATGAAAACATTCAATTTTGGGCTCCGAAAACATGCGCGGCCGAGCAGGCTTGCTGCCCCTATCGTAGTGCTCTTGGAGAGCTTTCCAACGGTATGTTGTGCGCCGTGTAACTCCTTACGGATCAAAAGTTATGGGCACTAGAGCGACGGAGACCAGGTCCCAAGCCCCACCCTCGGTTTGCGGGCCCAACCTCTACGTCAGGCGAGGTTGTCTTGCCCAACGTGCCGTGGCATTTGGTAATAGAAATGTGATGGATTAGGTAGTCGTCCTTTTCACGGCTCACGACGTATGATCCGAGATGAAAAAACTGTGCAAAAGAAAAAAAGTATCTCGAGAGTGATGAAAACATTCGATTTTGGTCTCCGAAAAGTAGTGAAGCCGAGCAGGCTTGCTGCCTCCGTCGTAGAGCTCTTGGAGAGCTTTCCAACGGTATGCTCTGCACCGCGTAATTCCCTACGGATCAAAAGTTATGGGCACCGGAGCGATGGAGACCTGGTCCCAAGCCCTACGTCCTCGATTTGCGAGCCCAACCTCTATGTGAGGCGAAGTTGTCTTGCCTAAGGTGCCGTGGGATTCGGTAATAGAAATGTGATAGATTAGGTTGTAGTCGTTTTCGCGACTCACGACGTACGATCTGAGACAAAAAAATAGCGCAAAAGAAGAAAAGTATACCAAAACTGATGAAAACGTTCAATTTTGGACTCTAAAAGTGTACCAAGCATGCTTGCTGCCCCCGTGGTAGAGCTCTAGGAGAGCTTTCCAACGGTATGCTGTGTGCTACGTATTTCCTTGTGGATCAAAAGTTATGGGCACCGGAGCAACGAAGACCTGGTCCCAAGCCCCAAGCCCCAAGCCCCAAGCCCTCAGTTTGCGGGCCCAGCATCTACGTGAGGTGAAGTTGTCTTGCCCATGGTGCCGTGGGATTCGGTAATAGAAATGTTATGGATTAGGTTGTCGTCCTTTTCGCGGCTCACGAAATACGATCCGGGAGAGAAAAACAGCGAAGAAGAAGAAAAGTGTCCCAAAACAGATGAAAATGTTCAATTTTGGGCTCTAAAATCAGGCGCAGCCAAGTGGGCTTGCTTCCTACATCGTAGAGCTCTTGGAGTGCTTTCCAACGATATGCTGTGCACCGCATAACTCATTACGGATCAAAAGTTATAGGCACCGGAGCGAAAGAGACTTGGTCCCAAGCCCCAAGGCCTCGGTTTTCGGGCCCAGCCTCTACGTGAAGCAAAGTTGTCCTGCCCAAGGTGACTTGGGATTCGGTAATAGAAATGTGATGGATTAGGTTGTCGTCCTTTTCGCAGCTCACGACGTATGATCTGGGATGAAAAAACAGCGCAAAAGGAGAAAAATATCTCAAAACTGATGAAAATGTTCGATTTCAGGCTTGAAAATAGGCGCAACCAAGCAGGCTGGCTGCCTTCAACGTAGAGCTCTCGGAGAGCTTTCCAACGGTATGTTATGCGCCTCGTAATTCCTTACGGATCAAAAGTTATGGGCACCGGAGCGACAGAGACCTAGTCCTAAACCCTACGCCCTCGATTTGCAGGCCCAGCCTCTACGTGAGGTGAAGTTGTCTTGCCCAAGGTGCCGTGGGAGTCGGTAATAGAAATGTGATGGATTACGTTGTCGTACTTGTCGCGGCTCATGACGTACGATCCGGGACGGAAAAACAGCGTAGAAGAAGAAAAGTGTCCCGAAATTGATGAAAACATTCAATTTTTGCCTCCAAAAACAGGCGCAGAAGTGCAGGCTTGCTGCCCCCATCGTAGAGCTCTCGGAGAGATTCCCAACGGCATGCTGTACACTATGTAACTCCTTACAGATCAAAATTTATGGGCACCAAAGCGACGGAGACCTGGTCCTAAGTCCCACGCCCTCGGTTTGCGGAACAAGCCTCTACGTGCGGTGAAGCTGTCTTGCCCAAGGTGCCGTGGGATTCAGTAATAGAAATGTGAGGGATTAGGTTGTCGTCCTTTTCGCGGCTCACAACATACGATTCGGGATAGAAAAACAGTGCAGAAGAAGAAAAGTGTATCGAAACTAATGAAAACGTTCTATTTTGGGCTCCAAAAATAGGCGTAGCTGAGCAAGTTTGCTGCCCCTATCACAGAGCTCTTGGAGAGCTTTCCAACGTTATGCTGCGCACCCCGTAATTCCTTACGGATCCAAAGTTATGGGCACCGGAGCGACAGAGACCTGGTCCCAAGCCCTTTGTCCTCGGTTTGCGAGCCCAGCCTCTACGTAAGGCGAAGTTGTCTTGCCCAAGGTGCCAAGGGGTTCGGTAATAGAAATGTGATGGATTAGGTTGTCGTCCTTTTTGCGGCTCTTGACGTATGATACGGGATGAAAAAATAGCGTAAAAGAAGAAAAGTGTACCGAAACTGATGAAAATGTTCAATTTCGGACTCCGAAATAGGCAAAGCCGAGTAGGCTTACTGCCCCCGTCATAGACCTCTCGGAGAGCCTTCCAACGGTATGCTGTGCATCGCGTAATTCCTTACGAATCAAAAATTATGGCTACCGGAGCAACGGGGACCTGGTCCCAAGCCCCAAGCCCTCGGTTTGCTGGCCCAGCCTCTATGTCAGGCGAAGTTGTCTCGCCCAAGGTGCCATGGGATTCGGTAATAGAAATGTGATGGATTAGGTTGTCGTCCTTTTCGTGGCTCACGACGTATGATCCAGGATGAAAAAATAGCACAGAAGAAGAAAAGTATCCCAAGATTGATAAAAATGTTCGATTTTGGGCTCCAAAAATAGGCGTAGCTACGCTAGTTTGCTGCCCCGCGTAAACCCCGTATGATCGGAGAGCTTTCCAACGGTATGCTGTGCGTCGCGTAACTCTTTACTAATCAAAAGTTATGGGCACCAAAGCGACGGAGACCTAGTCCCAAGCCCCAGGCCCACGGTTTGTGGGCCCACCCTCTATGTGAGGCGAAGTTGTCTTGCCCAAGATGTTGTGGCATTCAGTAATAGAAATGTGATTGACTAGGTTGTCGCCCTTTTCGCGGCTCATGACGTAAGATCCGGGAGGGAAAAACAGCGAAGAAGAAGAAAAATGTCCCAAAATCAATGAAAACATTCGATTTTGGGCTCCGAAATCAGCTGCAGCCAAGCAGGCTTGCTGCCCTGTCGTAGAGCTCTAGGAGAACTTTCCAACTATATGTTGTGCGCCGTGTAACTCCTTACGGATCAAAAGTAATGGGCACCAGAGTGAATGAGACCTGGTCCCAAGCCCCACAGCCTCAATTTGCGGGCCCAGCCTCTACATGAAGCTAAGTTGTCCTGCCCAAGGTGACTTGGGATCTGGTAATAGAAATTTGATAGATTAGGTTGTCGTCCTTTTCGCAGCTCACGACATATGATCCGGGATAGAAAAACAGCGCAAAAGAAGAAAAGAGTCCCGAAACTGAAGAAAATGATTGATTTTGGGCTCCAAAATTGGCACAGCCGAGAAATCTTGCTACCCCCATCGTAGAGCTCTCGGAGAGCTTTCCAGCGGTATGCTGTGCGCCACGTAATTCCTTACGGAGCAAACGTTATGGGTATTAGGGCGACGAAGTCCTGGTCCCAAGCCCCAAGCCCTCGATTTGCGAGCCCAACCTGTACGTGAGGCGAAGTTGTCTTGCTTAAGGTGCCATGGGATTCAGAAATAGAAATGTGATGGATTAGGTTGTAGTCCTTTTTGCGGCTCACGACGTATGATCCGGGATGAAAAAATAGCGCAGAAGAGGAAAAGTGTCCCGAAACTGATGAAAACGTTCGATTTTGTGCTCTGAAAATAGGCGCAGCCAAGCTAGCTTGTTACGCCCATCGTAGAGCTCTCGGAGAGCTTTCCAACGCTATGTTGTGCACCACTAACTACTTACGGATGAAAAGTTATGGGCACCGAAGCGACAGAGACTTGGTCCTAAGCCCCACGTCCTCTAAGAGAGGCGAAGTTGTCTTCCCCAAGGTGCTGCAGCAATCGGTAGTAGAAATGGGATGGACTAGGTTGTCAGCCTTTTTGAGACTCACGACGTACGATCCGGGAGGGAAAAATAGCGCAGAAGAAGAAAAGTGTCCTGAAACTGATGAAAACGTTCGATTTTAGGCTCTGAAATTAGGCGCAGCCAAGTAGGCTTGTTGCCCTGTCGTAGAGCGCTTGGAGAGATTTCCAACGGTATGCTGTGCGCCGTGTAACTCCTTACGGATCAAAACTTATGGGCATTGGAGCAAAGGAGACCTGGTCCCAAGCCCCACGACCTCGGTTTACGGGCCCAGCCTCTACGTGAAGCGAAGTTGGCCTGCCCAAGGTGACTTGGGATCCGATAATAGAAATGTGATGGATTAGGTTGTCGTCCTTTTCGCGGCTCGCGACGTACGATCCGGGACGAAAAAACAGCGCAAAAGTAGAAAAGTGTCTCAAAACTGATGAAAACAATCGATTTTAGGCTTGAAAATAGGCGCAACTGAGCAGGCTTGCTACTTCCAATGTAGAGCTCTCGGAGAGCTTTCCAACGGTATGTTATGCGCCTCGTAATTCCTTACGGATCAAAAGTTATGGGCACTGGAGCGGCTAAGACTTGGTCCCAAACCCTACGCCCTCGATTTGCGGGCCTAGCCTCTATGTGAGGCGAAGTTGTCTTGCCCAAGGTTCCGTGGGAGTCGGTAATAATAATGTGATGGATTACGTTGTCGTACTTGTCGCTGATCACGACGTACGATCCGGGACGAAAAAACAGCGTAGAAGAAGAAAAGTGTCCCGAAACGGATGAAAACATTCAATTTTTGCCTCCAAAAGTAGGCGCACAGGTGCAGGCTTGCTGTCCCCATCGTAGAGCTCTCGGAGAGCTTCCCAATGGTATGCTGTGCACTGTGTAACTCCTTACAGATCAAAAGTTATAGGCACCAGAGCGACGGAGACCTGGTCCTAAGTCCTACGCCCTCAGTTTGTGGGACAAGCCTCTACGTGAGGTGAAGTTGTCTTGCCTAAGGTGCCGTGGGATTCGGTAATAGAAATGTGAAGGATTAGGTTGTCGTCCTTTTCGCGGCTCACAACATACGATCTGGGATGGAAAAACAGTGCAGAAGAAGAAAAGTGTATCGAAACTAATGAAAACGTTCTATTTTGGGCTCCAAAAATAGGCGTAGCTGAGCAAGTTTGCTGCCCCTATCACAGAGCTCTTGGAGAGCTTTCCAACGTTATGCTGCGCACCCCGTAATTCCTTACGGATCCAAAGTTATGGGCACCGGAGCGACAGAGACCTGGTCCCAAGCCCTTTGTCCTCGGTTTGCGAGCCCAGCCTCTACGTAAGGCGAAGTTGTCTTGCCCAAGGTGCCAAGGGGTTCGGTAATAGAAATGTGATGGATTAGGTTGTCGTCCTTTTTGCGGCTCTTGACCTACGATCCGGGATGGAAAAAAAATGCAAAAGAAGAGAAGTGTACTGAAACTGATAAAAATGTTCAATTTTGGACTCCGAAATAGGCAAAACCGAGCAGGATTGCTTCCCCTCTCATAGACCTCTCGGAGAGCCTTCCAACGGTATGATGTGCACCGCGTAATTCCTTACGAATAAAAAATTATGGCCACTGGAGCGACGGGGACCTCGTCCCAAGCCCCAAGCCCTCAGTTTGCGGGCCCAGCCTCTGCGTGAAGCGAAGTTGTCTTGCCCAAGGTGACATGGGATTCGGTAATAGAAATGTGATGGATTAGGTTGTCGCCCTTTTCGCGGCTCACGACGTACGATCCGGGATAAAAAAACAGCGTAAAATAAGAAAAGTATCCCGAAATTGATAAAAATGTTCGATTTTAGGTTCCAAAAAGAGGCGCAGCTACGATGGTTTGCTGCCCCGCGTAAACCACATACAATCGGAGAGCTTTCCAACGGTATCCTGTGCGTCGCGTAACTCTTTACTAATCAAAAGTTATGGGCACCAAAGCGACGGAGACCTAGTCCCAAGCCCCAGGCCCACGGTTTGTGGGCCCACCCTCTACGTGAGGCGAAGTTGTCTTGCCCAAGGTGCTGTGGCATTCAGTAATAGAAATGTGATTGACTAGGTTGTCGTCCTTTTCACGGCTCATGTCGTACGATCCGGGAGGAAAAAACAGCGCAGAAGAAGAAAAGTGTCCCGAAATCGATGAAAACATTCGATTTTGGGCTCCGAAATCAGCTGCAGCCAAGCAGGCTTGCTGCCCTGTCGTAGAGCTCTAGGAGAACTTTCCAACTATATGTTGTGCGCCGTGTAACTCCTTACGGATCAAAAGTAATGGGCACCAGAGTGAATGAGACCTGGTCCCAAGCCCCACAGCCTCAATTTGCGGGCCCAGCCTCTACATGAAGCTAAGTTGTCCTGCCCAAGGTGACTTGGGATCTGGTAATAGAAATTTGATAGATTAGGTTGTCGTCCTTTTCGCAGCTCACGACATATGATCCGGGATAGAAAAACAGCGCAAAAGAAGAAAAGAGTCCCGAAACTGAAGAAAATGATTGATTTTGGGCTCCAAAATTGGCACAGCCGAGAAATCTTGCTACCCCCATCGTAGAGCTCTCGGAGAGCTTTCCAGCGGTATGCTGTGCGCCACGTAATTCCTTACGGATCAAACGTTATGGGTATTAGAGCGACGAAGACCTGGTCCCAAGCCCCAAGCCCTCGGTTTGCGGGCCCAGCCTGTACGTGAGGCGAAGTTGTCTTGCTTAAGGTGCCATGGGATTCAGAAATAGAAATGTGATGGATTAGGTTGTAGTCCTTTTTGCGGCTCACGACGTATGATCCGGGATGAAAAAATAGCGCAGAAGAGGAAAAGTGTCCCGAAACTGATGAAAACGTTCGATTTTGTGCTCTGAAAATAGGCGCAGCCAAGCTAGCTTGTTACGCCCATCGTAGAGCTCTCGGAGAGCTTTCCAACGCTATGTTGTGCACCACTAACTACTTACGGATGAAAAGTTATGGGCACCGAAGCGACAGAGACTTGGTCCTAAGCCCCACGTCCTCGGTTTGCTGGCCCACCCTCTAAGAGAGGCGAAGTTGTCTTCCCCAAGGTGCTGCAGCAATCGGTAGTAGAAATGGGATGGACTAGGTTGTCAGCCTTTTTGAGACTCACGACGTACGATCATGGAGGGAAAAACAGCGCAGAAGAAGAAAAATGTTCCGAAATTGATGAAATCGTTCGATTTTAGGCACCAAAATTAGGCGCAGCCAAGTAGGCTTGTTGCCCTGTCGTAGAGCGCTTGGAGAGATTTTCAACGGTATGCTGTATACCGTGTAACTCCTTACGGATCAAAACTTATGGGCATTGGAGCAAAGGAGACCTGGTCCCAAGCCCCACGACCTCGGTTTACGGGCCCAGCCTCTACGTGAAGCGAAGTTGGCCTGCCCAAGGTGACTTGGGATCTGATAATAGAAATGTGATGGATTAGGTTGTCGTCCTTTTCGCAGCTCAGGACGTACGATCCGGGACGAAAAAATAGCGCAAAAGGAGAAAAATATCTCAAAACTGATGAAAATGTTCGATTTCAGGCTTGAAAATAGGCGCAACCAAGCAGGCTGGCTGCCTTCAACGTAGAGCTCTCGGAGAGCTTTCCAACGGTATGTTATGCGCCTCGTAATTCCTTACGGATCAAAAGTTATGGGCACCGGAGCGACAGAGACCTAGTCCTAAACCCTACGCCCTCGATTTGCAGGCCCAGCCTCTACGTGAGGTGAAGTTGTCTTGCCCAAGGTGCCGTGGGAGTCGGTAATAGAAATGTGATGGATTACGTTGTCGTACTTGTCGCGGCTCATGACGTACGATCCGGGACGGAAAAACAGCGTAGAAGAAGAAAAGTGTCCCGAAATTGATGAAAACGTTTGATTTTTGGCTCCAAAAATAGGCTCAGAAGTGCAGGCTTGCTGTCCCCATCGTAGAGCTCTCGGAGAGCTTCCCAATGGTATGCTGTGCACTGTGTAACTCCTTACAGATCAAAAGTTATAGGCACCAGAGCGACGGAGACCTGGTCCTAAGTCCTACGCCCTCAGTTTGTGGGACAAGCCTCTACGTGAGGTGAAGTTGTCTTGCCTAAGGTGCCGTGGGATTCGGTAATAGAAATGTGAAGGATTAGGTTGTCGTCCTTTTCGCGGCTCACAACATACGATCTGGGATGGAAAAACAGTGCAGAAGAAGAAAAGTGTATCGAAACTAATGAAAACGTTCTATTTTGGGCTCCAAAAATAGGCGTAGCTGAGCAAGTTTGCTGCCCCTATCACAGAGCTCTTGGAGAGCTTTCCAACGTTATGCTGCGCACCCCGTAATTCCTTACGGATCCAAAGTTATGGGCACCGGAGCGACAGAGACCTGGTCCCAAGCCCTTTGTCCTCGGTTTGTGAGCCCAGCCTCTGCGTAAGGCGAAGTTGTCTTGCCCAAGATGTCATGGGATTCGGTAATAGAAATGTGATGTATTAGGTTGCCGTCCTTTTCGCAGCTCACGATGTACGATCCGGGATGAAAAAATAGCGCAAAAGAAGAAAAGTGTCCCGATACTAATGAAAATGTTCAATTTTGGACTCCGAAATAGGCAAAGCCGAGTAGGCTTACTGCCCCCGTCATAGACCTCTCGGAGAGCCTTCCAACGGTATGCTGTGCATCGCGTAATTCCTTACGAATCAAAAATTATGGCTACCGGAGCAACGGGGACCTGGTCCCAAGCCCCAAGCCCTCGGTTTGCTGGCCCAGCCTCTATGTCAGGCGAAGTTGTCTCGCCCAAGGTGCCATGGGATTCGGTAATAGAAATGTGATGGATTAGGTTGTCGTCCTTTTCGTGGCTCACGACGTATGATCCAGGATGAAAAAATAGCACAGAAGAAGAAAAGTATCCCAAGATTGATAAAAATGTTCGATTTTGGGCTCCAAAAATAGGCGCAGCTACGATGGTTTGCTGCCCCGCGTAAACCACGTATGATCGGAGAGCTTTCCAACGGTATGCTGTGCGTCGCGTAACTCTTTACTAATCAAAAGTTATGGGCACCAAAGCGACGGAGACCTAGTCCCAAGCCCCAGGCCCACGGTTTGTGGGCCCACCCTCTACGTGAGGCGAAGTTGTCTTGCCCAAGGTGCTGTGGCATTCAGTAATAGAAATGTGATTGACTAGGTTGTCGTCCTTTTCACGGCTCATGTCGTACGATCCGGGAGGAAAAAACAGCGCAGAAGAAGAAAAGTGTCCCGAAATCGATGAAAACATTCGATTTTGGGCTCCGAAATCAGCTGCAGCCAAGCAGGCTTGCTGCCCTGTCGTAGAGCTCTAGGAGAACTTTCCAACTATATGTTGTGCGCCGTGTAACTCCTTACGGATCAAAAGTAATGGGCACCAGAGTGAATGAGACCTGGTCCCAAGCCCCACAGCCTCAATTTGCGGGCCCAGCCTCTACATGAAGCTAAGTTGTCCTGCCCAAGGTGACTTGGGATCTGGTAATAGAAATTTGATAGATTAGGTTGTCGTCCTTTTCGCAGCTCACGACATATGATCCGGGATAGAAAAACAGCGCAAAAGAAGAAAAGAGTCCCGAAACTGAAGAAAATGATTGATTTTGGGCTCCAAAATTGGCACAGCCGAGAAATCTTGCTACCCCCATCGTAGAGCTCTCGGAGAGCTTTCCAGCGGTATGCTGTGCGCCACGTAATTCCTTACGGATCAAACGTTATGGGTATTAGAGCGACGAAGACCTGGTCCCAAGCCCCAAGCCCTCGGTTTGCGGGCCCAGCCTGTACGTGAGGCGAAGTTGTCTTGCTTAAGGTGCCATGGGATTCAGAAATAGAAATGTGATGGATTAGGTTGTAGTCCTTTTTGCGGCTCACGACGTATGATCCGGGATGAAAAAATAGCGCAGAAGAGGAAAAGTGTCCCGAAACTGATGAAAACGTTCGATTTTGTGCTCTGAAAATAGGCGCAGCCAAGCTAGCTTGTTACGCCCATCGTAGAGCTCTCGGAGAGCTTTCCAACGCTATGTTGTGCACCACTAACTACTTACGGATGAAAAGTTATGGGCACCGAAGCGACAGAGACTTGGTCCTAAGCCCCACGTCCTCGGTTTGCTGGCCCACCCTCTAAGAGAGGCGAAGTTGTCTTCCCCAAGGTGCTGCAGCAATCGGTAGTAGAAATGGGATGGACTAGGTTGTCAGCCTTTTTGAGACTCACGACGTACGATCATGGAGGGAAAAACAGCGCAGAAGAAGAAAAATGTTCCGAAATTGATGAAATCGTTCGATTTTAGGCACCAAAATTAGGCGCAGCCAAGTAGGCTTGTTGCCCTGTCGTAGAGCGCTTGGAGAGATTTTCAACGGTATGCTGTGCGCCGTGTAACTCCTTACGGATCAAAACTTATGGGCATTGGAGCAAAGGAGACCTGGTCCCAAGCCCCACGACCTCGGTTTACGGGCCCAGCCTCTACGTGAAGCGAAGTTGGCCTGCCCAAGGTGACTTGGGATCCGATAATAGAAATGTGATGGATTAGGTTGTCGTCCTTTTCGCGGCTCGCGACGTACGATCCGGGACGAAAAAACAGCTCAAAAGAAGAAAAGTGTCCCGAAACTGATGAAAACGTTCGATTTTGGGCTTCAAATCTAGCACAACTGAGTAGGCTTGCTGCCCCCGTCATAGAGCTCTCGGAGAGCATTCCAACGGTATGTTGTGTGCCACGTAATTCCTTACAGATCAAACCTTATGGGCACCAGAGCGACAGAGACCTGGTCCTAAGCCCCAAGCCCTCGGTTTGCGGGCCCTGCCTATACGTGAGGCAAAGTTGTCTTGCCTAAGGTGTCATGGGATTCGGTAATAGAAATGTGATTGATTAGGTTGTCGTCCTTTTCGCGGCTCACGACGTACAATCCGGGAGGGAAAAATAGCGTAGAAAAATAAAAGTGTCCCAAAACTGATGAAAATGTTCGATTTTGGGCTCTGAAATTAGGCGCAGCCAAGTGGGCTTGCTTCCCACATCGTAGAGCTCGCAGAGAGCTTTCCAACAATATGTTGTGCGCCGCGTAACTCGTTACGGATCAAAAGTTATGGGCACCGGAGCGAAGGTGACCTGGTCCTAAGCTCCAAGGCCTCGGTTTACGGGCCTAGCCTCTACGTGAAGCGATGTTGTCCTGCCCAAGGTGACTTGGGATTCGTAATAGAAATGTGATGGATTAGGTTGTCGTCCTTTTCGCGGCTCACGACGTATGATCCGGGACGAAAAAACAGCGTAAAAGAAGAAAATTATCTCGAAACTGATGATAACATTCGATTTTGGCCCCAAAACAGGCACAACCGAGCAGGCTTGTTTCCTCCAACGTAGAGATCTCGGAGAGCTTTCCAACAGTATGTTGTGCGCCGCGTAAATACTTATAGATCAAAAGTTATGGGCATCGGAGCGACGGAGACCTGGTCCCAAACCCTAAGTCCTCGATTTGCAGGCCCAGCCTCTACGTGAGGCGAAGTTGTCTTGCCCAAGGTGCCGTGGGAGTCGGTAATAGAAATGTGATGGATTAGGTTATCGTCCTTGTCGCGACTCATGACGTACAATCCGGGACGAAAAAACAGCGTAGAAGAAGAAAAGTGTCCCGAAATTGATGAAAACGTTCGATTTTGGGCTCCAAAAATAAGAGCAGCCATGCAAGCTTGCTCCCCCCATCGTAGAGTTCTCGGAGAGCTTCCCAACGGTATGCTGTATGCCGCGTAACTCCATACAGATCAAAAGTTTTGGGCACCCGAGCGACGGAGACCTGGTCCCAAGCCCCAAGCCCCACGCCCTCGATTTGCGGGCGACGCCTCTATGTGAGGTGAAGTTGTCTTGCCCAAGGTGCAGTGGGGTTCGGTAATAGAAATGTGATTGATTAGGTTGTCGTCCTTTTCGCGGCTCACGACGTACAATCCGGGAGGGAAAAATAGCGTAGAAAAATAAAAGTGTCCCAAAACTGATGAAAATGTTCGATTTTGGGCTCTGAAATTAGGCGCAGCCAAGTGGGCTTGCTTCCCACATCGTAGAGCTCGCAGAGAGCTTTCCAACAATATGTTGTGCGCCGCGTAACTCGTTACGGATCAAAAGTTATGGGCACCGGAGCGAAGGTGACCTGGTCCTAAGCTCCAAGGCCTCGGTTTACGGGCCTAGCCTCTACGTGAAGCGATGTTGTCCTGCCCAAGGTGACTTGGGATTCGTAATAGAAATGTGATGGATTAGGTTGTCGTCCTTTTCGCGGCTCACGACGTATGATCCGGGACGAAAAAACAGCGTAAAAGAAGAAAATTATCTCGAAACTGATGATAACATTCGATTTTGGCCCCAAAACAGGCACAACCGAGCAGGCTTGTTTCCTCCAACGTAGAGATCTCGGAGAGCTTTCCAACAGTATGTTGTGCGCCGCGTAAATACTTACGAATCAAAAGTTATGGGCATCGGAGCGACGAAGACCTGGTCCCAAACCCTAAGTCCTCGATTTGTAGGCCCAGCCTCTACGTGAGGCGAAGTTGTCTTGCGCAAGGTGCCGTGGGAGTAGGTAATAGAAATGTGATGGATTAGGTTATCGTCCTTGTCGCGACTCATGACGTACAATCCGGGACGAAAAAACAGCGTAGAAGAAGAAAAGTGTCCCGAAAATGATGAAAACGTTCGATTTTGGGCTCCAAAAATAAGAGCAGCCATGCAAGCTTGCTCCCCCCATCGTAGAGTTCTCGGAGAGCTTCCCAACGGTATGATGTGCGCCGCGTAACTCCATACAGATCAAAAGTTATGGGCACCAAAGCGACGGAGACCTGGTCCCAAGCCCCACGCCCTCGATTTGCAGGCGACGCCTCTACATGAGGTGAAGTTGTCTTGCCCAAGGTACCGTGGGATTCGGTAATAGAAATATGAGGGATTAGGTTGTCGTCCTTTTCGCGGCGCACGATGTACGATCCAAGAGGAAAAAATAGCGCATAAGAAGAAAAGTGTCCCAAAACTAATGAAAATGTTCAGTTTTGGGCTCTGAAATTAGGCGCAGCCAAGTGGGCTTGCTTCCCACATCGTAGAGCTCGCAGAGAGCTTTCCAACAATATGTTGTGCGCCGCGTAACTCGTTACGGATCAAAAGTTATGGGCACCGGAGCGAAGGTGACCTGGTCCTAAGCTCCAAGGCCTCGGTTTACGGGCCTAGCCTCTACGTGAAGCGATGTTGTCCTGCCCAAGGTGACTTGGGATTCGTAATAGAAATGTGATGGATTAGGTTGTCGTCCTTTTCGCGGCTCACGACGTATGATCCGGGACGAAAAAACAGCGTAAAAGAAGAAAATTATCTCGAAACTGATGATAACATTCGATTTTGGCCCCAAAACAGGCACAACCGAGCAGGCTTGTTTCCTCCAACGTAGAGATCTCGGAGAGCTTTCCAACAGTATGTTGTGCGCCGCGTAAATACTTATAGATCAAAAGTTATGGGCATCGGAGCGACGGAGACCTGGTCCCAAACCCTAAGTCCTCGATTTGCAGGCCCAGCCTCTACGTGAGGCGAAGTTGTCTTGCCCAAGGTGCCGTGGGAGTCGGTAATAGAAATGTGATGGATTAGGTTATCGTCCTTGTCGCGACTCATGACGTACAATCCGGGACGAAAAAACAGCGTAGAAGAAGAAAAGTGTCCCGAAATTGATGAAAACGTTCGATTTTGGGCTCCAAAAATAAGAGCAGCCATGCAAGCTTGCTCCCCCCATCGTAGAGTTCTCGGAGAGCTTCCCAACGGTATGATGTGCGCCGCGTAACTCCATACAGATCAAAAGTTATGGGCACCAAAGCGACGGAGACCTGGTCCCAAGCCCCACGCCCTCGATTTGCAGGCGACGCCTCTACATGAGGTGAAGTTGTCTTGCCCAAGGTACCGTGGGATTCGGTAATAGAAATATGAGGGATTAGGTTGTCGTCCTTTTCGCGGCTCACGACATACGATCAGGGATGGAAAAACAGTGCAGAAGAAGAAAAATGTCTCGAAACTAATGAAAACGTTTGATTTAGGGCTGCAAAAATAGGCGCAGCCGAGCAAGCTTGCTGTCCCAATCGCAGAGCTCTCGGAGAGCTTTCCAACGGTATGCTGTGTGCCGCGTAATTCCTTACGAATCCAAAGTTATGGGTACCGGAGCGACGAAGACCAGGTCCAAGCCCTTCGTCCTCTGTTTGCAGGCCCAGCCTCTAAGTGAGGCGAAGTTGTCTTGCCCAAGGTGACATGGGATTCGGTAATAAAAATGTGATGGATTAGGTTGTCGTCCTTTTTACAGCTCACGACGTACGATCCGGGATGAAAAAATAGCGCAAAAGAAGAAAAGTATACCGAAACTAATGAAAACATTCGATTTTGGACTCCGAAAATAGGCGCAGCTTAGCTGGCTTGCTGCCCCCATCGTAAAGCTCTCGGAGAGCTTTCCAACGGTATGCTGTGAACCGCGTAACTCCTTACGGATCAAAAGTTATGGGCATCGGTGCGACGGAGACCTGGTCCCAAGTCCTACAGCCTCGGTTTGCTGGCCCACCCTCTACGAGAGGCGAAGTTGTCTTTCCCAAGGTGCTACAGCTTTCGGTAATAGAAATGTAATGGACTAGGTTGTCGTCCTTTTCAAGGCTCACGACGTACGATCCGGGAGGGAAAAATAGCGTAGAAAAAGAAAAGTGTTCCAAAACTAATGAAAACGTTTGATTTTAGGCTCCGAAATTAGGCGCAGCCAAGTAGGCTTGCTGCCCTGTCGTAGAGCTCTCGGAGAGCTTTCCAACGGTATGTTGTGCACCGTGTAACTCCTTACGGATCAAAACTTATGGGTACCGGAACAAAGGAGACCTGGTCCCAAGCCCCACGGCCTCGGTTTGCGGGCCCCGCCTCTACGTGAAGCGAAGTTTGCCTGCCTAAGGTGACTTGGGATCTGATAATAGAAATGTGATGGATTAGGTTGTCGCCCTTTTCGCAGCTCAGGACGTACGATCCGGTACGAAAAAACAGCGCAAAAGAAGAAAAGTGTCCCGAAACTGATGAAAATGTTCGATTTTGGGCTCCAAATCTAGCACAGCCGAGCAGGCTTGCTGCCCCCGTCGTAGAGCTCTCGGAGAGCTTTCCAATGGTGTGTTGTGCGCTATGTAATTCCTTACGCATCAAACCTTATGGGCACCGGAGCTACGGAGACCTGGACCCAAGCCACAAGCCCTCGGTTTGCGGGCCCAGCCTATACGTGAGGTAAAGTTGTCTTGCCTAAGGTGCCATGGGATTCGGTAATAGAAATGTGATGGATTAGGTCGTCGTCCTTTTTTGCGGCTCACAACGTACGATCCGGGACGGAAAAACAGTGCAGAAGAAGAAAAGTGTACCAAAACTGATGAAAACATTCAATTTTGGGCTCCAAAAATAGGCGCAGCAAAGCTAGCTTGTTGCGCCCATCATAGAGCCCTCGGAGAGCTTTCCATCAGTATGCTGTGCAGCGCGTAACTCCTTACGGATCAAAAGTTATAGGCACCGGAGCGACGGAGACCTGGTCCCAAGCCCCACGCCCTCGGTTTACGGGCCCACCCTCTACTTGAGGTGAAGTTGTCTTGCCCAAGGTGCCATGGGATTCGGTAATAGAAATGTGA
This sequence comes from Ehretia macrophylla, assembly GCA_037974665.1. NCBI lineage: Eukaryota > Viridiplantae > Streptophyta > Magnoliopsida > Boraginales > Ehretiaceae > Ehretia > Ehretia macrophylla. The sequence goes on from CM075775.1 coordinate 39,195,761, forward strand.
TGGATTAGGTTTTCGTCCTTTTCACGGCTCACGACATACGATCCGGGACCAAAAAACAGCGCAAAAGAAGAAAAGTGTACCGAAATTGATGAAAACGTTCGATTTTGGACTCCGAAATAGGTAGAGCCAAGCAGGCTTGCTGCCCCCATCATAGACTTCTCGAAGAGCCTTCTAACGGTACGCTGTGCACCGCGTAATTCTTTGCAGATCAAAAATTATGGGCACTAGTACGACGGGGACCTGGTCCCAAGCCCCAAGCCCTCGGTTTGCAGGCCCAACCTCTACGTGAGGTGAAGTTGTCTTGCCCAAGGTGCTATGGGATTCGGTAATAGAAATGTGATGGATTAGGTTGTCGTCCTTTTCGCGGCTCACGACGTACGATTCGGGACGAAAAAATAGCCAGAAGAAAAAAAATATCCCGAAAATGATGAAAACGTACGATTTTGGGCTCCAAAAATAAGCCTAGCTATGTTGGCTTGCTGCCCCCCATCGTAGAGCTCTCGGAGAGCTTTCCAACGGTATGCTGTGCGCCGCGTAACTTCTGACGGATCAAAAGTTATGGGCACCGGAGCGACGGAGACCTGGTCCCAAGCGCCCACGGTTTACAGGCCCACCCTCTATATCACGCCCTAACCCGGCCTATAAAGGTTAGACTAGGGTGTGATCTAAACATTCAAGTCACGTCTCGTACTTAACCGTTCATGAAGATTTAACACTTAACGTTTTGGCCTATACTCCAAAAATTTTTGAAAAACCGGCAGCATAACGGCTGTAATTGGGCTCTTTGGTTTGACCTAATTCTCTAAAGGCCTCAAAATTTACCATCTCAAATTCATTTCCAACTAAGATTACTATTTATCATCAATTGAATTGCCTACTGGTTGTCTCGATGTCTCGTTTGATTAATAACCTAGCATGATACTATGTCTCGTTTGTTTGTTAATCCTCGTTACAAAAGTACATGTTGATCTTAGCTTAATAACGTGTACCTGCTTAAGATTTGGTTGGTTCATTTTACTTAGCTTTTACCTAATACTTCATAATCTTATTATAGTTACTAGCAGTAATAATAGAAAAACGATCATAGTAGTGTCTAGTGTCTGTCTAGTTAATATCAGTACAACCCAAAATTAGATCCCAAATTACAATAGGGGTCTTTTACATTACACATTAAGCAACATAAAAAGAAATAGTCTTCAAGTAGCATAGTTCACAATTAGCCATAATCACGCAAAGCACATAAGACAAGCAATCACTCCAAGGAATCATCGTTAGGCACATCGTCCTCAGGTACCTGTTCTCGATCTTCTTCACCTGAGATGATAAAAGAGGGTGAGTCCTTATGAACTCAGCGAGGGGGAACGAGAAATAGGTTTTGAAACTCATTTTCCGATTCAACTTATGAAAATCCTTTTTGCAAGCATGAATATAACACAATTAAGTGCATAACAATAATACAAAAGTAAAGGAACACATTTACCCGTCTTTCCTCCCCGAGGTCCTCTAGGAACCAAGCGAGAGTACTTATACACATAGTAAAAAGGATACGGTGAGCTTTTGCTCTCAGATCATTTCCAGTGTCAGTTGTTGCGGCCGACTTCAAATCATCTCCTTATCACGCCAAGTGGGTGTACTCTGGATGTACCCCGAAATCCTACGACCCAACTCTCCGAGAAATTCTAGCCCCCAAGCGAGAGAGGGAATTGGACAATGGTAGTCACGGTTGCACCGGCAAGCCCGATGCCGCCCGGTGTGCGTGAACGCTACCACGCCAGAATGAAGGGTTGCAATCTTGTATGCAATGCACATTTATGACATATAATATATCACATTAGGAGGACAACAAAGTAGGTTGCCTTCGGACAGTCATAAGATTGCACATTGACAAGTAAACAAGCGAGGCACGAATAGACAAGTAATTTCACTTAAAAGGCATATGGAGTTATATGAACATTAAACGGGAAGCCATGTAACGCACGTAAATCAGGTCATATAACTCATTTCAACGTCCACGTAATCAAATAATAAGGTTATTCAACATGCGACAACAATCTATGTGGGTTCGGATGCGAGAAAGGCCTATTTGTCAACATGCAATGATCAAAATCACATTTAGAGCTATAAGGGCAACTACAGGCAGCCTACTAAGCATATAATTACACCCAATATTCAAAGGATCAACACTTAGCATGTTTACCTAGTTGCTAGGGTTTCCATTCGTGCTTACCCATGCGATTAAGGCCCAAGTCCACTCAAAATCAATCTCAAGTCAAGCATCAATTAATACAAACATCCCCAAGTACTCGAAACAATCCACAAAACATCCCAATGCCACAATCCAAAGCAATTAATACCACAAGAGAAGTTACAACAAATTTCTAAGCATATAACTAAGTGAAACCCTCACTGCAATAGGCTGTTTTCTCACAATCATTAAGGCAAGCAAACAATCTCCAATTCCAGTGAATAAGATGTAAAATTAAAGCTTAAGAAATGAAATAAAATCAAAAACAAACCTTGCATCATTTGGAGTTCGGGTCCAATAGTTATAGCCAAAACAGTGGGATTGCACAAAACTGTCCAGATTTGCACACATTTCAATGTTTGTCGTGTTTAAGGTCCTTAGGGTCAGATTCAGCCTTAGTCCATTTCGAAAAAAAATGTCCAGAACTGAAAAATATAGCAACACACCAAATTTCATGCATTTTGGACATCATTTACTGAGTCAAAACTGGTTCATTTCACAAGGTCAGTGCATCTGCCAAAACCTGCTTCATTTTTCCAGACTTCCAGATTTGGACACATTTTAATGATTTGCCATTTTGAGGACCTTAGATTCAACATTATATTTGGCTTATTTCTACGAAAATTGTTCAAAACTGGCAAATCTAGTGACATACCAATTTTCATGCATTTTCAACATCATTTTCCTATCCAAACGCACCTCACAACAACAAGACAGAGAGCTGTCACCAAACCCGATTTCATCTATCATCATCTTCAAGCCAAAATCTTGCCATGCATGGTTGTAAAAGCTTATGAACACACAAATAACTCAAGTACAGAAGCAAAGACATACATTTAAGAGCATGCATGTGGATTTTTGAAAGATTTCCAAGAAGTTTTAGCCCTCACCTTAGCAAATCAACAAGAAGATGCACAAAACTTGATGAAGCACAAATTTCTTCTTCTTCCTTGCTTAGCCAAGACACCACCCGATTTCTCTATATTTTTCCTAGCTTAGTGGCCAAGTTTTTAGTAGATGCATGTGGTTAGAACAAGAAGAAAAGAAATGGAAGCTAGTAAACTCACCAAGGCCGAAATGGTGACTCAAGGAGCATGCATGTGTGATTCTTGCATCCTAGCTAGCTTGGTCGAGTTCCTTTGCTTGTTGCTTGTCTTGATTAACTATGGTATGATGAAGATGAGCTATGAAGGGAAGAAACTCATTCAAGGCCGAGAGAGAGAGAGAAGAATGAGAGGGAGAGAGAGAAATGTGAGAGGAAAATGAGAGAAATGAAAAAAATAGAAGCCTTGCAATTGATGAAGCATATTCGGCCTTGTGCAGCAAAAATTCAGCTTTTTTGTGTCTTCAAGATGTATTTTGAAATTCCTAGCATGGGCAAGGAGTAGTTGGTCAAGAATTGGAAGCTTTTGCAAAGGTTTTTGAGCTAATTTTTTATGCATTTGTGTCATAGAGTTGTCATAAGTTGTCTAGAATTAAATTGAATTGAGCAAGCAAGCACAAAACTCATGTGGTGGTCGGCCAAGGCTATAAAAAAATCTGATTTTGTGTCATCTTTTGAGCATTATTTAATTGTGTGTTGAAAGTGCAAAAAGAATAAGGAATAAAAAATAAGGAATGTCTAGTTTTTTGTGAGATTTTGTCTTCTAGTGGGTTGAATTAGTAATTAAATAATAGTTAGTGGATTTTGTAGGATTAATTAATGACCAAGTGCTTCGTGCAAGATGCTTTCTTGATTAGCGTGAGGGCACGCTTTCCTAGGTCTAGGGCACGTACTACGAGGTAGGACACGAACTATGAGACGGATGCACATTTTTCTAGTAAATGCACGCAACCCTAAGTGAATGCACGTAATTCAATGCATGGCACACAAAACAAACACAATTCTTAAACCAAGGTCAAGGTGCGCAAATCTAGATTAGGGCACACGAAACGAGGTATCACGCGCAAATCGAGGTCGGGCCTCACACTCTATATGAGGCAAAGTTGTCTTGCCCAAGGTGCCACAGCATTCAGTAATAGAAATGTAATGGACTAGGTTGCCGTCTTTTTCGCGGCTCACGACGTACGATCCGGGAGGGAAAAATAGTGCAGAAAAAGAAAAGTGTCCCGAAACTGATAAAAACGTTCGATTTTGGGATCCAAAATCAGCTGCATCCAAGCAAGCTTGCTTCCCTATCGTAGAGCTCTCAGAGAGCTTTCTAACGGTATGTTGTGCACCGTGTAACTCCTTACGGATCAAAAGTTATGGGCATCAGAGCGAAGGAGACCTGGTCCCAAGCCTCACGGCCTCAGTTTGCGGGCCCAGCCTCTATGTGAAGCGAAGTTGTCCTGCCCAAGGTGACTTGGGATCCGGTAATAGAAATGTGATGGAATAGGTTGTCATCCTTTTCGTGGCTCACGACGTACGAACCGGGACGAAAAAACAGCGCAAAAGAAGAAAAGTGTCCCGAAACTAAAGAAAACGTTCAATTTTGAGATCCAAAACAGGCACAGCCGAGAAGGCTTGCTGCCCCCGTCGTAGAGCTCTCGGAGAGCTTTCCAACGGTATGCTGTGTGCCGCGTAATTCCTTACGAATCAAACGTTATGGGCATCGGAGCGACGGAGACCTGGTCCCAAGCCCCAAGCCCTTGGTTTATAGGCCCAGCCTGTACGTGAGGTAAAGTTGTCTTGCCTAAGGTGCCATGGGATTCGGTAATAGAAATGTGATGGATTAGGTTGTCGTCCTTTTCGCGGCTCAAGACGTACGATCCGGGAGGGAAAAACAACGCAGAAGAAGAAAAGTGCCCCGAAACTGATGAAAACGTTCGATTCTAGGCTCCGAATTCAGGCATAGCCAAGTAGACTTGCTGCCCTATCGTAGAGCTCTCAGAGAGCTTTCCAACGGTATACTGTGCGTCGTGTAACTCCTTACGGATCAAAACTTATGGGCACCGGAGCGAATAAGACCTGGTCCCAAGCCCCAAGCCCTCGGTTTGCAGGCCCAGCCTGTACGTGAGGTGAAGTTGTCTTGCCTAAGGTGCCATGGGATTCGGTAATAGAAATGTGATAGATTAGGTTGTCATCCTTTTTGCGGCTCACGACGTATGATCCGGGACGGAAAAATAGCCCAGAAGAGGAAAAGTGTCCCGAAACTGATGAAAACGATAGATTTTTTCCAAAAAAAATAGACGTAGCAAAGCTAGCTTGTTGAGCCCATCATAGAGCTCTCAGAGAGCTTTCCAACGGTATGCTGTGCAACGCGTAACTACTTACGAATGAAAAGTTATGGGCACCGGAGCAACGGAGACCTGGTCCCAAGCCCCACGACCTCAGTTTGCTGGCTACGAGAGGCGCAGTTGTCTTGCCCAAGGTGCTGCAGCATTCGATAATAGAAATGTGATGGACTAAGTTGTCGTGCTTTTCGAGGCTCACGACGTACGATCCGGGAGGGAAAAATAGCGCAGAAGAAGAAAAGTGTCCTGAAACTGATGAAAACGTTTGATTTTAGACTTCGAAATCAGGCGAAGCCAAGTAGACTTGCTGCCCTGTTGTAGAGCTCCTGGAGAGCTTTCCAATGGTATGTTGTGCGCTGTGTAACTCCTTACGGATCAAAACTTATGGGCGCCAGAGCGAATGAGACCTGGTCCCAAGCCCTACAGCCTCGGTTTGCGGGCCCAGCCTCTACGTGAAGCGAAGTTGGCCTGCCCAAGGTGACATAGGATCCGATAATAGAAATGTGATGGATTAGGTTGTCGCCATTTTCGCAGCTCACGACGTACGATCCGGTACCCAAAAACAGCGCAAAACTAAGAAAAGTTTCCCGAAACTGATGAAAACGTTCGATTTTGAGCTCTAAATCTGGCACAGCCGAGCAGTCTTGTTGCCCCCGTCGTAGAGCTCTCGGAGAGCTTTCCAACGGTATGTTGTGCGCCGCATAATTCCTTACAGATTAAACCTTATGGGCATCGGAGCGACAGAGACCTGGTCCCAAGCCCCAAGCCCTCGGTTTGCGGGCCCAGCCTGTATGTGAGGCAAAGTTGTTTTGCCTAAGGTGTCCTGGGATTCGGTAATAGAAATGTGATGGATTAGGTTGTTGTCCTTTTTGCGGCTCACGACGTACGATCCGGGATGAAAAAATAGCACAAAAGAAGAAAAATGTCCCGAAACTGATGAAAACATTCAATTTTGGGCTCCGAAAATAGGTGCAGCAAAGCTAGCTTACTGCGCCCATCATAGAGCTCTCGGAGAGCTTTCCATCGGTATGCTGTGCACCGCGTAACTCCTTACGGGTCAAAAGTTATAGGAACCGGAGCGACAGAGACCTGGTCCCAAGCCCCACGGCCTCAGTTTGCGGGCCCAGCCTCTACGTGAAGCGAAGTTGTCCTGCCCAAGGTGACTTGGTATCCGGTAATAGAAATGTGATGGAAGAGGTTGTCGTCCTTTTCGCGGCTCACGACGTACGATCCGGGACGGAAAAACAGCACAAAAGAAGAAAAGTATCCTGAAACTGAAGAAAACATTTGATTTTGGGATCCAAAATAGGCACAGCTGAGAAGGCTTGCTGCCCCCGACGTAGAGCTCTCGGAGAGCTTTCCAACGGTATGCTGTGCGCCGCATAATTCCTTACAGATCAAACGTTATGGGCATCGGAGTGACGGAGACCTGGTCCCAAGCCCTAAGCCCTTGGTTTGCGGGCCCAGCCTGTACGTGAGGCGAAGTTGTCTTGCCTAAGGTGCCATGGGATTCGATAATAGAAATGTGATGGATTAGGTTGTCGTCCTTTTCGCGGCTCACGACGTATGATCCGAGATGGAAAAATAGCGCAAAAGAGGAAAAGTATCCCAAAACTGATGAAAACGTTCGATTTTGTGTTCCAAAAATAGGTGTAGCCAAGCTACCTTGTTGCTCCCATTGTAGAGCTCTCAGGGAGCTTTCCAACGGTATACTGTGCACCGCGTAACTACTTATGGATGAAAAATTATGGGCACCGGAGCGACAGAGACCTGGTCCCAAGCCCCACGGCCTCGGTTTGCTAGCCCACCCTCTACGAGAGGCGAAGTTGTCTTGCCCAAGGTGCGGCAGCATTTGGTAATAGAAATGTGACGGACTAGGTTGTCGTCTTTTTCGAGGCTCACGACGTACGATCCGGGAGGGAAAACCAGTGCAGAAGAAGAAAAGTGTCCTAAAACTAATAAAAACATTCGATTTTAGGCTCCGAATTCAGGTGCAGCCAAGTAGGCTTACTGCCCTGTCGTAGAGGTCTCAGAGAGCTTTCCAACGGTATGATGTGCGCCGTGTAACTCCTTACGGATCAAAACTTATGGGCACCGGAGCGAAGGAGACCTGGTCCCAAGCCCCACGGCCTCTGTTTGCGAGCCTAGCCTCTACGTGAATCGAAGTTGGCCTGCCCAAGGTGACTTGGGATCCGATAATAGAAATGTGATGGATTAGGTTGTCGTCCTTATCGTGGCTCATGACGTACGATCCGGTAAGGAAAAACAGCGCAAAAAGAAGAAAAGTGACCCGAAATTGATAAAAACGTTCGATTTTGGGTTCCAAATCTGGCACAGCCGAGCAGGCTTGCTCCCCACCTCGTAGAGCTCTCGCAGAGCTTTCCAATGGTATATTGTGCGCCGCGTAATTCCTTACGGATCAAACTTTATGGGCACTGCAGCGACGGAGACCTGGTCCTAAGCCCCAAGCCCCCGGTTTGCGGGCCCAGCCTGTACGTGAGGCAAAGTTGTCTTGCCTTAGGTGCCATGGGATTTGGTAATAGAAATATGATGGATTAGGTTGTCGTCTTGTTTGCAGCTCACGACGTACGATTCGGGATGGAAAAACAGCGCAGAAGAAGAAAAGTGTCCGAAAATTGATGAAAATATTCAATTTTGGGCTCCGACAATAGGCGCAGCAAAGCTAGCTTGCTGCGCCCATCATAGAGTTCTCGGGGAGCTGTCCATCGGTATGCTGTGCACCGCGTAACTCCTTACGGATCAAAAGTTATTGGCACCGGAGCGACGGAGACCTGGTCCCAAGCCCTACGCCATCAGTTTGCGGGCCCACCCTCTGCGTGAGGTGAAGTTGTCTTGCCCTATGTGCTGCGGCATTCGGTAATAGAAACGTGATGGAACAGGTTGTCGTCCTTTTCGCGGCTCACGACGTACGATTCGGGATGGAAAAATAGCATAGAAGAAGAAAAGTGTCCCAAAACTTATGAAAATGTTCAATTTTGGGTTTTGAAATCAGGCGCAGTCAAACATGCTTGCTACCCCCGTCGTAGAGCTCTCGGAGTGCTTTCCAACAATATTTTGTTTGCCACGTAACTGCTTACGGATCAAAAGTTATGGGCAACAGAGCGACAGAGACGTGGTCCTAAGCCCCATGCCCTCGGTTTACGGGCCCAGCCTCTACGTGAAGCGAAGTTGTCTTGCCCAAGGTATCATGGGATTCGATAATAGAAAGGTGATGGATTAGGTTGTCGTCCTTTTCGCAGCTCACGACGTACGATCCTCGACGGAAAAATAGTGCAAAAGAAGAAAAGTATCCCGAAGCTAAAGAAAATATTCAATTTTGGTCTCCGAAAACAGGCGCAGCTGAGCAGGCTTGCTTCCCCCGTTGTAGAGCTCTTGGAGAGCTTGCCAACGGTATGCTGTGCGCCACGTAACTCCTTGCGGATCAAAAATTATAGGCACCGGAGCGAAGGAGACCTGGTCCCAAGCCCCACGGCCTCAGTTTGCGGGCCTAGCCTCTATGTGAAGTGAAGTTGTCCTGCCCAAGTTGACTTGGAATCCGTTAATAGAAATGTGATGGATTAGGTTGTCGTCCTTTTTGCGGCTCACAACGTATGATCCGGGACGGAAAAATCGCGTAAAAAAAGAAAAATATCCCGAAACTGATGAAAACATTCGATTTTGGGCTACAAAACACACGTAGTAGAGAAGGCTTGCTGCCCCCGTCATAGAGCTCTCGGAGAGATTTCCAATGGTACGTTGTGCGCTGCGTAATTCCATACAGATCAAAAGTTATGGACACCGGAGCGACGAAGACTTGGTCTCAAGCCCCACGCCCTCGGTTTGCGGGACCAGCCTCTACGTGACGTGAAGTTGTCTTGCCCAAGGTGCCATGGGATTCGGTAATAGCAATGTGATAGATTAGGATGTCGTCTTTCTCGCGGCTCACGACGTACGATCCGGGACAGAAAAACAGCACAAAAGAAGAAAAATATTCCAAAACTGATGAAAACTTTCAATTATGGGCATTGAAAATGGGTGCAGCTATGCTGGCTTGCTGCCCCCATCGTAGAGCTCTCGGAGATCTTTCCAACGGTACGCTTTGCGCCGCGTAATTCCTTACGGATCAAAAGTTATGTGCACTGGAGCGATGGAGACTTGGTCCCAAGCCCCACGCCCTCGGTTTGCGAGCCTAGCCTCTACATGAGGCGAAGTTGTCTTGCCCAAGGTGTCGTGACATTCTGTACTAGAAATGTGATAGATTAGGTAGTCGTCCTTTTCACGGCTCACGACGTACGATACGGGATAAAAAAAATAGCACAAAAGAAGAAAAGTATCCCAAAACTGATGAAAACGTTCGATTTTGGGCTCCGCAAAGAAGCGCAGCCAAGCACCCTTTCTTCCCCCATCGTAGAGCACTTGGAGGGCTTTCCAACGGTATGCTGTGCGCCGCATTATTCTTAACAGATCAAAAGTTATGGGCACCGGAGCGACGGAGACCTGGTCCCAAGCCCCACGCCCTTGGTTTGCGGGCCCAGCGTCTACATGAGGCGAAGTTGTCTTGCCCAAGGTATCATGGGATTCGATTATAGAAATGAGATGGATTAGGTTGTCGTCCTTTTCGCGGCTCACGACGTACGATCCGGGACGAAAAAATAGCGCAAAAAAAAGAAAAGTGTACTGAAATTAATGAAAACGTTAGATTTTGGACTCCAAAATAGGCGCAACCGAGCAGGCTTGCTACCCCCATCGTAGTGCTCTCGGAGAGCTTTCCAACGGTATGCTGTGTACCACGTAATTCTTTACGAATCAAAGTAATGGGCCCCGGAGTGACGGAGACCTGGTCCTAAGCCCCAAGCCCTCGGTTTGCGGGCCCTGCATCTACGTGAGGTGAAGTTGTCTTGCCCAAGGTGCCGTGGGATTCGGTAAAAGAAATGTGATGGATTAGGTTGTCGTCCTTTTCGCGGCTCACGATGTACGATCCGTGAGGGAAAAATAGCGAAGAAGAAGAAAAATGTCCCGAAACTAAAGAAAACGTTCAATTTTGGGCTCCGAAATCAAGCGCAGCCAAGCAGGCTTGCTACCCCCATTGTAGAGCTCTCGCAGAGCTTCACAACGATATGCGGTGTACCGCGTAACTCCTTACAGATCAAAAGTTATGGGCACCGGAGCAAAGGAGACCTGGTCCTAAGCCCCACGGCCTCGGATTGCGGGCCCAGCCTCTAGTTGTAGCGAAGTTGTCCTGCCCAAGGTGACTTGGGATTCAGTAATAGAAATGTGATGGATTAGGTTGTCATCCTTGTCGCGGCTCACGACGTACGATCCGGGACGAAAAAATAGCGCAGAAGAAGAAAAGTGTCTCAAAATTCATGAAAACGTTCAATTTTGGGTTCCAAAAACAGCCGCAGCCTAGCAAGCTTGCAGCCCCTATCGTAGAGCTCTCAGAGACCTTTTCAACGGTATGTTATGCGCCGGGTAACTCCTTATGGATCAAAAGTTATGGGCACCCGAGCAACGGAGACCTGGTCCCAAGCCCCACGCGCTTGGTTTGCGGGCCAAGCCCCCACGTGAGGTGAAGTTGTCTTGCCCAAGGTCCCGTGGGATTCGGGAATAGAAATGTGAGGGATTAGGTTGACGTCCTTTTCGCGGCTCACGACGTACGATCCGGGATGGAAAAATAGTGCAAAAGAAGAAAAGTGTCCCGAAACTGATGAAAACGTTCGATTTTGGGCTCCAAAAAAAGGAGCAGACGAGCAAGCTTGCTGCCCCCATCGCAGAGCTCTCGAAGAGGTTTCCAACTGTCACGCCCCAACCCAGCCTATAAAGGTTAGACTAGGGTGTGATCTAACATTCAAGTCATATCACATACTTAACCGTTCATGAAAACTTAACACTTAATGTTTTAGCCTAAACTCCAAAATTTTTCGGAAAACCGGCAGCATAACGACTGTAATTGGGCTCTTTGGTTTGACCTAATTCTCTAAACGCCTCAAATTTTCGAATCTCAATTTCATTTCCAACTAGGATTACAATTTACCATCAATTGAAATGCCTACTGGTTATCTTGATGTCTCGTTTAATTAATAACCTAGCATGATACTATGTCTCATCTGTTTGTTTATCCTCGTTACAATAGTACATGTTGATCTTAGCTTAACAACGAGTACCTGCTTAAGATTTGGTTGGTTCATTTTACTTAGCCCTTACCTAATACTTCATAATCATATTATAGATACTAGCAACAATAATAGCAAAATGACCACAGTAGTGTCTAGTGTCTGTCTAGTAAATATCAATACAAATCAAAATTAGACCCCAAATTACAACAGGGGTCTTTTACATCACAAACATTGAACAACATAAAAAGAAATAGTCTTCAAGTAGCATAGTTCACAAGTAGCCATAATCACGCAAAGCACATAGGACAGGTAATCACTCCAAGGAATCATCATTAGGCACATCGTCCTCAGATACCTGTTCTTGATCTTCTTCACCTGAGATGATAAAAGAGGGTGAGTCCTTATGAACTCAGCGAGGGGAAACGAGAAATAGGTTTTGAAACTCATTTTCCGGTTCAACTTATGAAAATCCTTTTGTAAGCATGAATGTACACAATTAAGAACATAACAATAATATAAAGTAAAGGAACACAATTACCAGTCTTTCCTCCCCGAGCTCCTTTAGGAACCAAGCGAGAGTACTTACACATATAGTAAAAGGATACAGTGAGCTTTTGCTCTCAGTTGTTGCGGCCGTCTTCAAATCATCCCCTTATCACGCCAAGTGGGTGTACTCCGGATGTACCCGAAATCCTACGACCCAACTCTCCGAGGAAGTCTAGCCCCTAAGTGAGAGAAGGAATTAGACAATGGTAGTCACTGTTACACCGGCAAGCCCGATGCCGCCCGGTGTGCGTGAACGCTACCACGCCAGAATGAAAGGTTGCAATCTTGTATGCAATGCACATTTATGACATTTAATATATCACATTAGGAGGACAACAAAATAGGTTGCCTCCGGACAGTCATAAGATTGCACATTGACAAGTAAACAAAGGCACGATAGGACACGTAATTTCATTTGAAAGGCATATGGAGTTATATGAACATTAAACGGGCAGCCATGTAACGCACGTAAATCATTTCAACGTCCACGTTATCAAATAATAACGTTATTCAACATGCAACAACAATCTACGTGGGTTCGGATGCAAGAAAGGCCTATTTGTCAACATACAATGATCAAAATCACCTTTAGGCTATAAGGGCAACTACGGGCAGCCTACTAAACATATAATCACACACAATATTCAAAGGATCAACACTTAGCAAGTTTACCTAGTCACTAGGGTTTTCGTTTCATGCTTACTCGTGCGATTAAGCCTCAAGTCAACTCAAAATCAATCTCAAGCCATGCATCACTTAATTCAAACATCCCCAAGTATTCAAAACAGTCCACGCAACATCCCAATGTCACAATCCCAAGCATTTGATAACACAAGAGAAGTTACAACAAATTTTCTAAGCATATAACTAAGTGAAACCCTTACTGCAATAGGCTATTTTCTCACAATCATTAAGACAAGTAAAAAATCTCCAATTCCCGTGAATAAGATGTCAAATTAAAGCTTAAGAAATGAACTAAAATCAGAAACAAACCTGGCATCATTTGGAGTTCGGGTTCAATAGTAATAGCCAAAACAGTGGGACTGCACAAAACTGTCCAGATTTGCACACATTTCAATGCTTGTCGTTTTTGAGGTTCTTAGGGTCAGATTTAGCCTTAGTCCATTTCTGACAAAAATGTCTAGAACTGAAGAACATAGCAGCACACCAAAGTTAATGCATTTTGGACATCATTTGCTAAGTCAAAACTGGTTCGTTCTACAAGGTCAGTGCATCTGCCAAAACCTGCTTCATTTTTCCAGACTTCCAGATTTGGACACATTTTAATGATTTGCCATTTTGAGGACCTTAGAGTCAAAATTACTTTGGTCTATTTCTGCGAAAAATGTTCAAAACTGGCAAAACTAGTTACCTAAGAATTTTCATGCATTTTCAATATTATTTTCCTAGCCAAACTCACCTCGCAACAACAAAACAGAAAGCTATCACCAAACCCGATTTCATCTATCATCACCTTCAAGCCAAAATCTTGCCATGCATGGTTGTAAAAGCTTATGAACACACATATAACTCAAGTACAGAAGCAAAGACATACATTTAAGAGCATGCATGTGTATTTTTTAAAGATTTTCAAGAAGTTTTAGCCCTCACCTTAGCAAATCAACAAGAAGATGCACAAAACTTTGATGAAGCACAAATTTCTTCTTCTTCCTTGCTTAGATGAGACTCCAACTCGATTTTCTCTATTTTCCCTAGCTTAGTGGCCAAGTTCTTAGTAGATGCATGTGGTTAGAACAAGAAGAGAATAAATGGAAGCTAGCAAACTCACCAAGGCCGAAATGGTGACTCAAAGAGCCTGCATGTGTGATTCTTGCAACTTAGCTAGCTTGGTCGAGTTTCTTTGCTTGTTGCTTGCCTTGATGCACCATGGAATGATGAAGATGAGCTATGGTAAGATGAAACTCAGCCAACGCCGAGAGAGAGAGAGAAGAATGAGAGGGAGAGAGAGAAATGTTAGGAGAATGAGAGAAATGAAAGAAAAATGATGGCTTTGCAAAAGATGAAGCATGGGTCGGCCTTGGGCATGCAAAAATTCAGATTTGTGTCTTCAAGAAGCTTGAATTTTGAATCACCTAGCATGGGCAAGGAGCATTGTAGAGATTGGGAGAGTTTTGAGGAGTTTTGAGCTAATTTTTTTATGCATTTGTGTCATTAGTTGTCATAGAATGTCTAGGATTGTTAATAAATTATGCAATGCTAGTTCAAATACACATAGTGGTCGGCCAAGGCTAGCTTAAATTCTGAATTTTTGTCATCTTTTGAGCATTATTTAATTGTGTGTTGAAAGTGCAAAAAGAATAAAGAATAAAGAATAAGGAATGTCTAGCTTTTTGTGAGATTTTGTCTTCTAGTAGGTTGAATTAGTAATTTAATAATAGTTAGTGGAATTTGTAGGATTAGTTAATGACCTAGTACTTCGTGTAAGATGCTTTCTTGATTAGTGTGAGGGCACGCTTTTCTAGGTCTAAGGCATGCACTACGAGGTAGGGCACGAACTACGAGATGAACGCACGTTTCCAAGTAAATGCACGCAACCCTAAATGAATGCACGTAATTCAATGCATGGCACACAAAATGAACACAATTCTTAAACCTAGGTCAAGGCACGCAAATCTAAGTTAGGGTACATGAAACGAGGTATCACACGTAAATCGAGGTCGGGCCTCACACCAATGGTATGCTGTGTGCCGCGTAATTCCTTACAGATCCAAAGTTATGGGCACTAGAGCGAAGGAGATCTGGTCCCAAGCCCCTCGCCCTTGGTTTGTGGGCCCAGCCTCTACGTGAGGCGAAGTTGTCTTGCCCAAGGTGCCATGGGATTCGGTAATAGAAATGTGATGGATTAGGTTGTCGTCCTTTTCACGGCTCATGACGTACGATCCAGGACGGAAAAACAGCGCAAAAGAAGAAAAGTGTCACGCCCCAACTCGACCTATTGAGGTTAGACTAGGGAGTGATCTAAACATTCAAGTCATTTCACGTACTTAATCGTTCATGAAGGTTTAACACTTAACATTTAGCCTAAACTCCACAAATTCTCCGAAAAAACCGGCAGCATAACGGCTGTAATTAGGCTATTTAGTTTAACCTAATTCTCTAAATGCCTCGAAACTTTCAATCTCAAATTCATTTCCAACTAAGATTATTATTTATCACCAATCGGAACACCTACTAGTTATCTCAAAGTCTCGTTTGATTAACAACCTAGCACGATATCTTTGTCTCGTTTGTTTGTTAATCCTTGTTACAAAAGTACTTGTTGATCTTAGCTTAACAATGAGTACTTGCTTAAGATTTGGATAGATTCATTTTACTTAATCCTTTACCTGATACTTCATAAGCCTGTGATAGATACTAACCAGTAGCGATAGCAAAAATGACCATAAGAGTATCTAACTAGTTATGATCAGTACAAGCCAAAATTAGACCCCAAATTACAACGGGGGTCATTTACAATACAATAACAAGCAACATAAGAAATATTCTTCAAGCAACATATCGTTCACAAAATGGCCATAGTCAAGTAAGGCACGTAGGGCAAGCAATCATTCCAAGGAGTCATCAATAGGCATGTTATCCTCAGGTACCTGTTCCTAGTCTTCTTTACCTGAGATGATAAAAGAGGGTGAGTCCTTATGAACTCAGCGAGGGGGAACGAGAAATACGTTTTGAAACTCTTTTTCCGGTTAGCTTATGAAAAACTTCTTTTTGAAAACATGTCAGGTATTACAAGTTATAAGGTACACAAGTATAAGAATCAAATTGAGCAACATATACAATTACCAATCATTTCAAGGATACGGTGAGCATTTGCTCTCAATATCGATTCGATACGATTGTTGCGGCCGACTTCAATAATCCACTTATCGCTCCCATTTGGGTATACTCCGGATGTACCTCGAAAACCTACGACCCAACTCTCCGAGCAAGTCTACCCTCTAACCGAGAGAGGGAATTGGACAATGGTAGTCACGGTTGCACCGGCAAGCCCAATGCTGCCCGGTGTGCGTGAAACGCTACCACGGAAGAATGAAAGGTTGCAACCTTGTATGCAATGCATATTTATAACATTTAACATATCACATTGGGAAGACAACAAAGTAGGTTGCTTCCGAGCAATTATAAGATCGCACGTTGACAAGTAAACACACGAAGCAAGTTTGACATGTAATTTCACTTGTAAAACGCATGGAGTTATATGAATATTAAACAGACAGCCATATAACACATATGAATCAAGTCATATAACTCATTTTGGGGTTCACGCAATCAAATAACAAGGTTATACAACATGCAATGACATCTACGTGGGACTGGGTGCAAGAAAGGTCTACTTATCAACATGTAATTGTCGGAATCACATTTAGGGCTATAAAGACAACTATGGGCAGCCCACTAATCACACAAATAGACACGATAACTATAGGATCGATACTTAGCGAGTTTTTCATAGTCACTAGGGTTTCAATTCATGCTTACAAGTACGATTGAGCCACAAGTTGACAAGTATTCAAACCAAAGCCATGCATCGATTAATTAAACATCCTCAAGCATTCAAAATAGTCCACACAATATCCAAGTGCCACAATCCCAAGCATTTAATACAACAAGAGAAGTTACAATAATTTTCAAAGCATATCACTAGATGAAAACCTCACTGCAATGGTCTATTTTCCCACAATCATTTAGACAAGCAAACAATCTCCAATTCCAGTGAAAAATATGTCAAATTAAAGCTTAGGGAGTGAACTAAAACAAGAAACAAACCTCGCATCATTTGGAGTTCGGGTTCAAACGTTATAGCCAAAACCGTGAGACTACGCAAAACTGTCTAGATTTTCACACATGTCAATACTTGTCATTTTTTAGGAACTTAGGGTTAGATTTAGCCGTAGTCTATTTCTGACATAAAATGTCTAGAACTGAAAAATATAGCAGCATACCAAATTTCATGCATTTTGGATATCATTTACTAAGTCAAAGCTGGCTCGTTCTATAATGACAGTGAATCTGCCAAAACCTGCTTTATTTTCCCAGATTTTCCAGATTTGGACACCTTTTGATGTTTTGCCATTTTGGGGACCTTAGATTCAAAATTGGCTTAGGCTTATTTCTACAAAAAATTCTTAGAACTGGCAAAACTAGTCACCTACCAATTTTCACGCATTTTTAACATCATTTACCTAGTCAAAATCACTTCGCTCCAACGAGTCAGAAGACTGTCCTTTACGCGATTTCATCTATCTTCACATTCTAGCCAAATATCTTGCCATGCATGTTTACAAAAGCTCATGTACACACATATATCACAAGTACAGAGGTAAAAATAGACATTTAAAGGCATGCATGTGGTTTTGAAAGCTTTTCAAAAGAGTTTTAGCCCTCACCTTAGCAAGACAATAATGAAGATGCACAAAGCTCTTGATGGTGCACAAGATCGACTTTTCTCCTTGCTTGGCCGAGAGATAACTTGAGATTCTCTAATTCCTAGCTTAGTAACCATGTTCTTAGTATGTGCAAGTGGCTAGAACAGAAAGAAAATGAAATAGGAACTACCAAACATACCTAAGCTGAAATGAAAGTTCTATGAGCTTGCATGTATGTCTTTTTGCATTCTAGCTTGCTTGGTCGAGCTTCCTATTATCTTGTATGTCTTGATGAACCTTGGGATGATGAGCTTAAGCTATGGAGACTAGAATTGTAGCCAAGGCCGAGAGAGAGAGAGAGAATAAATGAGAGAAAGAGAGAATGTGAGAAAGAAATGAAAGCTTTGAAGAGTTTTGATGCATGTGTCGGCTATGGGCTTGCAAATTTCAGAATTTGTGTCTTCAATAGCATAATTTGAATAATCTTAGCATGGGTGATTGAGTGGGCCGAGATTGTGGTGCCTTGGGTAGAGTTTTGAGTCATTTTTTTATGCTTTGTGTCATGAGCTTGTCATAGAATGTCTAGGTATAATCTTTGAAATATGCTATGCTTGTTAAAATGCTCCATGTGGTCGGCCAAGGCTTGCAAAATTCTGAATTTTTGTCATGTTTTGAGCATTATTTAATTGTGTGCTTGGAATATGCAAAAGAATAAAGAATAAGAATGTCTAGCTTTTTGTGAGATTTCGTCTTCTAGTGAGTTGAATTAGCATTTTAATATTGGCTAGTGGAGTTTGTAGGATTAATTAATGATCTAGTGCTTCGTGTAAGATGCATCCTCGATTAACATGTGGGCACGCTCACCTAGGTCTAGGGTACGCACTACAAAGTTGTCCTGCCCAAGGTGACTTGGGATCCGGTAATAGAAATTTGATGGATTAGGTTGCCGTCCTTTTCGTGGCCCACGACGTACGATCCGGGATGAAAAAATAGCGCAAAAGAAGAAAAGTGTCCCAAAACTGATGAAAACGTTCGATTTTAGGCTTCGAAACACGCGCAGCCGGTCAGGCTTACTGCCCCCATCATAGAGCTCTCGAAGAGCTTTCCAACGGTACGTTGTGGGCCACGTAATTCCATACAAATCAAAAGTTATGGGCACCGAAGCGACGGAGACCTGGTCCCAAGCCCCACGCCCTCGGTTTGCAGGCCCAGTCTCTACGTGAGGCGAAGTTGTCTTGCCCAAGGTGCCATGGGATTTGGTGATAGAAATGTGATAGATTAGGTTGTCATCCTTGTCACGGCTCATGACGTACGATCCGGGACAGAAAAACAGTGCAGAAGAAGAAAAGTGTCCCAAAACTGATGAAAACGTTCAATTTTGGGCTCCGAAAATAGGCGCAGCTATGCAGGCTTGCTGCCCCCGCCGTAAAGCTCTAAGACAGCTTTCCAACGGTATGCTTTGCGCCGTGTAATTCCTTACAGATCAAAAGTTATGTGCACCGGAGCGACAAAGACCTGGTCCCAAGCCCCACGCCCTCGGTTTGCGGGCCCAGCCTCTACATGAGGCGAAGTTGTCTTGCCCAAGGTGCCATGGCATTCTGTTATAGAAATGAGATGGATTAGGTAGTCGCCCTTTTCGCGGCTCATGACAGACGATACGGGATAAAAAAACAGCACAAAAGAAGAAAAGTGTCCCGAAACTAATGAAAACGTTTGATTTTGGGCTCCAAAAAAAAGCATAGCCATCCACGCTTGCTTCCCCGTCGTAGAGCTCTTGGAGAGCTTTCCAACAGTATGTTGTGCACCACGTAATTCCTTACGAATTAAAAGTTATGGGCACCGGAGCGACGGAGATCTAGTCCCAAGCCCCACGCCCTTGGTTTGTGGGCCCAGCTTCTACGTGAGGTGAGGTTGTCTTGCCCAAGGTGTCGTGGGATTTGCTAATAGAAATGTGATGGATTAGGTTGTCATCTTTTTCGCGGCTCACGACGTACGATCCGGGACAGAAAAATAGCGCAAAAGAAGAAAAGTGTATCGAAACTCATGAAAACATTTGATTTTGGACTCCAAAATAGGCGCAACCGAGTAGGCTTGCTGCCCCCGTCGTAGAGCTCTCGGAAAGCTTTCCAACAGTATGCTGTGTGCCACGTAATTCCTTACGGATCAAAAGTTATGGGCACCGGAGCGACGGAGACCTGGTCCCAAGCCCCAAGCCCTCGGTTTGCGAGCCCAGCATCTACATGAGGCGAAGTTGTCTAGCCCAAGGTGCCGTGGAATTCGGTAATAGAAATGTGATGGATTAGGTTGTCGTCCTTTTTGCGGCTCCCGACGTACGATCCGGGAGGGAAAAACAGCGCAGAAGAAGAAAAGTGTCCCGAAACTGATGAAAACGTTCGATTTTGGTCTCCGAATTCAGGCGCAGCCAAACAAGCTTGCTTCGCCTATCGTAGAGCTCTCGGAGAGCTTCACAACGATATGCTGTGCGCTGCGTAACTCCTTACAAATCAAAAGTTATGGGCACCGGAGCGAATGAGACCTAGTCCTAAGCCCCATGGCCTCGGATTGCGGGCCCAGCCTCTACTTGAAGCAAAGTTGTCCTGCCCAAGGTGACTTGGGATTCAGTAATAGAAATGTGATGGATTAGGTTCTCGTCCTTGTCGTGGCTCACGACGTACAATCCGGGATGAAAAAATAGAGCAGAAGAAAAAAAGTGTCTCGAAACTTATGAAAACGTTCAATTTTGGGCTCCAAAAATAGCCGCAGCCTAGCAGGCTTGCTGACCCTATCGTAGAGCTCTCGAAGACCTTTCCAACGGTATGCTGTGCGCCGCGTAACTCCTTACAGATCAAAAGTTATGGGCACTAGAGCGAAGGAGACCTGGTCCCAAGCCCCATGCCCTCGGTTTGCGGGCCAAGCCCCTACGTGAGGTGAAGTTGTCTTGCCCAAGGTGCCGTGGGATTCGGTAATAGAAATGTGAGGGATTAGGTTGACGTCCTATTCGCGGCTCACGACGTACGATCCGGGATGGAAAAATAGAGCCGAAAAAGAAAAGTGTCCCGAAACTGATGAAAAAGTTTGATTTTGGGCTCCAAAATAAGGAGCAGCCGAGCAAGCTTGCTGCCCCCATCGCAGAGCTCATGGAGAGGTTTCCAACGGTATGTTGTGTGCCGCGTAATTCCTTACGGATCCAAAGTTATGGGCCCTGGAGCTATGAAGACCTGGTCCCAAGCCCCTCGCCCTCGGTTTGCGGGACCAGCCTCTACGTGAGGTGAAGTTGTCTTGCCCAAGATGCCATGGGATTCGGTAATAGAAATATGATAGATTAGGTTGTCGTCCTTTTTGCGGCTTACGACGTACAATCCGGGACGGAAAAACAGCGCAAAAGAAGAAAAGTGTATCAAAACTGATAAAAACGTTCGATTTTGGACTCTGAAATAGGTAAAGCCAAGCAAGCTTGTTGCCCCCGTCGTAGATGTAGCACCCCGATCCCTCTCGAAACCGGAAGTTCTATCAATCAATCTAATCACAACCCAACTCCAAACCCGGGCATAATTTTTAGGGAAAATGGACGGAGTCTCTCCTATTTCTAGGCAAAAAGCAAACTTACGACAGCATATAAGTGGACCAATACCATGTCTAACCATTCAATCACCTCAAGGCCATCCGAGCCTTGGTTCACAACAAGCAAATCACAAGTAAATATACATACATGCTTAGCAATTAAACTACACCAACCTATTGCATAAGTTAGACTATCATATCTTTCTATCTCCTTTCCTTTGTCATTACAAACATACATTGAAATTAAGCTACATTAACTAAATACATAATCTAACTTATCAAACCACCTCCACAATCTAATGAAACTTAAATTACATCCCTTTTGACATTAAATACATATAATACATAAAAGCATACATCTTTACAATTTTGACAACTCAAGTCACATAGGCACGCAAGACAACTCTTCAAGCACGGACTTTCACGGAATCACGAACCTTCCAGCTAACATGGCATTTCCTGAAATGTGGTGGTGAGGAGTGAGTATACATAACACGTATACTCAGTGAGGGCGAGACAGATATCAAGTTGGAGAGAAAGAAAGTCGTGCAATGCAAATAGACACAGCTAAGCAATAAAGTCAATAAGAAAGCATTCAATACAAACGACAATATACTAAACATTCAAGAAAGCATTAACACAGCCATTCAAAGCTATACCACACTCTGAAGGCTATGGTTCACTCTTACGAGCAATATACCATTTCACGAGCGATACATCAATCTCGAGCTTGATGTTGACAATGATGACAATAAGAGCGCAACCACCTTATAACACCAGTTTGGAATACCCCGGGAGTAACCATCAATTCTACGACCCAAATCTCCATGGGAGGCAACCCAAGCAAGAAAAGGGAATAGCCACAAAGCTAGAGCAACCAACATTGGCAACCCGAGGCTACCTAGAGAGGCATCACTCACGCGCTGGACACTATGCAATGCAAGACTCGATACAAGGCGATAAACGAGCGATAAACAAGATATCAAGCATTATCAACAATTGATAAACATTTCAATCAACAATCAACTCTAACAAGCGTAATAAGCATTAACAAGCATTAACAAGCATTTACAATCAAATATGTAACAAGAACAACACCAACAATATTATCAAGCAATAATAAGTATTCTATAGACATTGTAAGCATTCTATAAGCAATATAAACATTCTATAAGCATTATAAACATTCTATAAGCAATATTCTATGAAAACACACAAAATCATGAAAATGACCCCAACTTACCAAACACTACTACTTTCAAACGAGCCACGAGTTTTGAAAACCGACTTCACCAATCCTCCTAGGTCACTATAAAGCACGTCTCAACACCCCAAAACCCTACTTTACCCTAGAATTCTCGCAAAGTCCCGATTTCTCCCTTTGCTCGTTTGAACTACAACTATATTAACCAAATACCCAACCAACGCCATAATCGCACCAAAAGTGCTTCCATGACCTCCCGAAACAATGTCATCACGCAAAATGAGAAAATGCTAAACTCGACCTAAATGACCCCGACTTTTACCAAGGCATATTTCTCATTTTTTCCGTTACGCAACCTAAACAAATCATGCATTTAGACATTCTAGCATACCTAGCACCTTTTCACATCAACAGACAGCATAACAGCTCAATTTTATCATTTCAGGGGTTTACTATTCAGAAATTACTATTCAACTAACAAATTATATTTCAATTTCAATAATCAACATCAAAAAATGTTAAAATGCTATAAATACATGTTCTACGATTGCTAGAGGATATTCTTTAAGCCTCAAAACAATCAAAATAACATTCTTCGGATAAAACTCAAAAATTAAAGTTAACACATAAAACGTTCAAAAGCGCAATTAAACATGAAACCCTCACCTTAGACGCTCCTAGACACTAGGAAAACGACGCCGGATGCCTCGAAAACCACCCCGCACAAGCTCCCGCGAAGAAATGAAGATTTGATGTTGAAATTTTTTTTTTCTTTCTTCATGGTTTCGGCTATGGCTGCTTAATTTCCAGCTTTTTTTGTTTATTTGCAATGTTTTATAAGCTTAAATAAGTTGTCAAGCCTTGGTCAATTGGTCAAGCTTTGGTCAAACTAACTAAACTTGGTCAAATAGGCTTATTTTCATGCATTTTAAAGCTAAAACAAGTAACATAAATCTAATTCTAGTTAAATACAACTTAATACACTAAAATTAATACTAGTTTTCACTATTTGCTGAGGACTAAAAATCATTTCCTAACTATCGCTCTCGATATGCTATGCACTTTGCGTCAATAGAAGAATAATAATTAAATCTCAAAGAATTTAAGAAAATATAATTTTGCAGAGTAATCATGGTTGAAAATTCACTCCGGCTCGGAGCTACTTTTCATTTAATTGAAAACCGAGCATTAAGTTGCAAGAAAAATAAAACCGATTAACAATAATATGAAAAGTAGTTGATATTCCCTTAAAATAATTAACTCAAGTATTATTTCAATTACTTCTAAAAGAAATATGTAAATAAAGCTACAAATAATTGTTTAACTAAAAATAAACACAAATTCAATGCCAACATTTAAGATGTCACTTAGTTAAATGCAATTAAATGCCATTAAATGCATGCCGGGTTTGGGTTATCACAGTAGAGCTCTCAGAGAACTTTCCAACGGTATGTTGTGCGTTACGTAATTCTTACAGATCAAAAGTTATGGGAACCGGAGCGACGAAAATCGAGTCCCAAGCCCGAAGCCCTCGATTTACGGGCCCAGCCTCTACGTGAGGTGAAGTTGTCTTGCCCAAGGTGCCATGGGATTCAGTAATAGAAATGTGATGTATTAGGTTGTCGTCCTTTTCGCGGCTCACAATGTACGATCCGGGATGAAAAAACATGCTCAGAAGAAGAAAAGTGACCCAAAACTGAAGAAAACATTCCATTTTGGGCTCCGAAAATAGGTGCAGCATAGCTGGCTTGCTACCCCCATCGTAGAGCTCTCGGTGAACTTTCCAACGGTATGCTGTGCGCCGCGTAACTCCTTATGGATCAAAAGTTATGGGCATCAGAGCGACGGAGACTTGGTCCCAAGCCCCACGCCCTCGGTTTGCGGGTCAACCCTCTACATGAGGCGAAGTTGTCTTGCCCAAGGTGCCACAGCATTCGGTAATAGAAATGTGATGGACTAGGTTGTCGTCCTTTTCGCGGCTCACGACATACGATCTGGGAGGGAAAAACAACGCAGAAGAAGAAAAGTGTCCCAAAACTTATGAAAACATTCGATTTTAGGCGCTGAAATCAAGCGCAGCCAACAAGCTTTCCTCCCCAATCGTAGAGCACTCGGAGAGCTTTCCAACGGTATGCTGTGCGCAGTGTAACTCCTTACGGATCAAAAGTTATGGGCACCGGAGCGAAGGAAACCTAGTCCCAAGCCCCACGGCCTCGGTTTGCGGGCCCAGCCTCTACGTGAAGCGAAGTTGTCCTGCCCAAGGTGACTTGGGATCCAATAATAGAAATGTGATGGATTAGGTTGTCGTCCTTTTCGCGGTTGACGACGTACGATCCGGGATGAAAAAACAGCGCAAAAGAAGAAAAGTGTCCTGAAACTGATGAAAGCGTTCAATTTTGGGCTCCAAAACAGGCACAGCCGAGCAAGCTTGCTGCCCCCGTCGTAGAGCTCTCGGAGAGCTTTCCAACGGTATGCTGTACGCCATGTAATTCCTTACGAATGAAACGTTATGGGCACTGGAGCGACGGAGTCCTAGTCCCAAGCCCCAAGCCCTCGGTTTGCAGGCACAGCCTGTACGTGAGGCGAAGTTCTCTTGCCTAAGGTGCCGTGGGATTCGGTAATAGAAATGTGATGGATTAGGTTGTCGTCCTTTTCACGGCTCACGACGTGCTATCCGGGACGAAAAAACAGCGCAGAAGAAGAAAAGTGTTCCGAAAGTGATGAAAATGTTCAATTTTGGGCTCCAAAAATTGGTGCAGCCAAACGAGCTTGCTGCCCCCATCGTAGAACTCTCGGAGAGCTTTCCAACGGTATGCTGTGCACTGCATAACGCCTTACAGATCAAAAGTTATGGGCACTAGAGCGACGGAGACCTGGTCCCAAGCCCTAAGCCCCACGCCCTCAGTTTGCGGGCCCACGATCTACATGAGGCAAAGTTGTCTTGCCCAAGGTTTGGTGAAATTCGGTAATAGAAATATGATGGATTAGGTTGTCGTCCTTTTCACGGCTCACGACGTATGATCCGGGAGGGAAAAACCACGCAGAAGAAGAAAAGTGTCCTGAAACTAATGAAAATGTTCGATTTTGGGCTTCGAAATCAGGTGCAGCATAGCAGGCTTGCTGACCTCGTCGTAGAGCTCTCGGAGAGCTTTCCAATGGTATGTCGTGTGCCGCGTTACTCCATACAGATCAAAAGTTATGGGCACCGGAGCGAAGGAGACCTGGTCCCAAGCCCGTCGGCCTCGGTTTGTGGGCCCAACCTCTATATGAAGCGAAGTTGTCCTGCCCAAGGTGACTTGGGATCCGGTAATAGAAATGTGATGGATTAGGTTATCGTCCTTTTCGCGGCTCACGACGTATGATCTGGGACGGAAAAATAGCGCAAAAGAAGAAAAGTGTCCCAAAACTGATGAAAATGTTCTATTTTGGCTCTGAAACACTCGTAGCTGAGCAGGCTTGCTTCCCGCGTCATAGAGCACTCGGAGAGCTTTCCAACGGTATGTTATGCGCCGCGTAATTCCTTACGGATAAAAATTTATGGGCACCGAAGCGACGGAGACCTGGTCCCAAGCCCCACGCCCTTAGTTTGTGGGCCCAGCCTCTACGTGAGGCCAAGTTGTCTTGCCCAAGGTGCCGTGGGATTCGGTAATAGAAATGTGATAGATTAGGTTGTCGACCTTGTCACGGCTCACGACGTACGATCCGGGACAAGAAAACAGCGCAGAAGAAAAATATCCTGTAACTGATGAAAACATTCGATTTTAGGCTCCGAAAATAGGCACAGCTATGCAGGCTTGCAGTCCACGTCATAGAGCTCTTGGAGAGTTCTCCAACGGTATGCTTTGTGCCGCATAATTCCTTACGAATCAAAAGTTTTGGGCACCGGAGCGACGGAGACCTGGTCCCAAGCCCCACAGCCTCGATTTGTGGGCCCAGCCTCTACGTGAGGCCAAGTTGTCTTGTCGAAGGTGCGGTGGCATTCGGTAATAAAAATGTGATGGATTAGGTAGTCGTCCTTTTCGCGGCTCATGACGTACGTCCGGGAAGAAAAAACAGTGCAAAAGAAGAAAATTGTCCCAAATCTACTATAAATGTTCGATTTTGGGCTTCGAAAATAAGCGCAGCTATGCAGGCTTGCTGCCCCCATCGTAGAGCTCTCGGAGAGCTTTCCAACGGTATGCTTTGCGCCGCGTAATTCCTTACGGATCAAAAGTTATGGGCACCGGAACGACGGAGACCTGGTCCCACCCCTACGCCCTCGGTTTGCAGGCCCAGCCTCTACGTGGGACGAAGTTTTCTTGCCCAAGGTGTCATAGGATTCAATAATAGAAATATGATGGATTAGGTTGTCGTCCTTGTCGCGGCTCACGACACTCGATCCGGGAAGGAAAAATAGCGCAGATGAAAAAAATTATCCCGAAACTGATGAAAATGTTGGATTTAGGGCTCCGAAAATAGGCGCAGTCAAGCAAGCTTGCTGCCCCCGTCGTAGAGCTCTCGGAGAGCTTTCCAACGGTATGTTGTGCGCCGCGTAACTCCTGACGGATCAAAAGTTATGGGCACCGGAACGAAGGAGACCTGGTACCAAGCCCCTCGACCTCGGTTTGTGGGGCCAGCCTCTACGTGAAGCGAAGTTGTCCTGCCCAAGATGACTTGGGATCTGGCAATAGAAATGTGATGGATTAGGTTGTCGTCCTTTCGCAGCTCACGACGTACGATCCAGGATAAAAAAAACCTGAGCAGAAGGAGAAAAATGTCCCTAAACTAATAAAAACATTAGATTTAGGGCTCCGAAAGTAGACGCAGCTAAGCAAGCTTCCTGCCCCCGTCGTAGAGCTCTCGGAGACCTTTCTAACAGTATGTTGTGCGCCGCGTAACTCCTTACGGATCAAAAGTTATGGGCACCGGAGCAAAGGGGACTTGGTCCCAAGCCCCACGGCCTCAGTTTGAAGGCCCAGCCTCTACATGAAGCGAAGTTGTCCTGCCCAAGGTGACTTGGGATCCGGTAATAGAAATGTGATGGATTAGGTTGTCGACCTTTTTTCAGCTCATGACATACATCCGAGAGGGAAAAACAACACAGAAGAAGAAACGTGTCCCGAAATTGATGAAAACGTTCGATTTTGGGCTCTGAAATCAGGCGTAGCCAAGCAGGCTTGCTGTCCCCATCTTAGAGCTCTCAGAGAGCTTTCCAACGGTATGCTGTGCGCCACATTATCCATACTGATCAAAAATTATGGGCACCGGAGCGAAGGAGACCTGGTCTTATGCCCCACGGCCTCAATTTGCGAGCCCAGCCTCTACATGAAGCGAAGTTGTCCAGCCCAAGGTAACTTGGGATGCGGTAATAGAAATGTGATAGATTAGGTTGTCATCCTTTTCGCGACTCATGACCTACGATTCGGAACGGAAAAACAGTGTAAAAGAATAAAAGTGTCCCGAAATTGATGAAATAATTCAATTTTGGGCTCTGAAACAGGTGCAGCCAAGCAGGCTTGCTGCCCCCGTCATAGAGCTCTCGGAGAGCTTTCCAACGGTATGTTGTGCGCCGCGTAATTCCTTACGGAACAAAAGTTAGTGGCATTTGAGCGACGGAGACCTGGTCCTAAGCCCCACACCCTCAGTTTGCGGGCCCAGCCTCTACGTGAGGTGAAGTTTTTCTGCCCAAGGTGCCTTGAGATTCGGTAATAGAAATGTGATAGATCAGGTTGTCGTCCTTTTCGCAGCTCACGACGTACGATCCGGGATGGAAAAACAGTGCAGAAGAAGAAAAGTATCCCAAAACTGATGAAAACGTTCGATTTTGGGTTCCAAAAATAGGCGCAGCTATGTAGGCTTGCTGCCCTCGTCGTAGAGCTCTCGGAGAGCTTTCTAATGGTATGCTTTGCTCCTTGTAATTCCTTATGGATCAAAAGTTATGGGCACCGGAGCGACAGAGACCTGGTCCCAAGCCCTACGTCCTCGGTTTGCGGTCCCAGCCTCTACGTAAGGCGAAGTTTTCTTGCCCAAGATGTCGTGGTATTCGGTAATATAAATTTGATGGATTATGTAGTCGTCCTTTCTGCAGATCACGACGTACGATCCGGGATGAAAAAACAGCGCAAAAGAAGAAAATTTTCCCAAAACTGATGAAAACATTCAATTTTGGGCTCCGTAAATAGTCGCAGCTGTGTAGGCCTGCTGCCCCCGTCGTAGAGCTCTCGAAGAGCTTTCCAACGGTATGCTTTGCGTCGCGTACTTATTTATGGATCAAAAGTTATGGGCACCGGAGTGACGGAGACCTTGTCCCAAGCCTCACGCCCTCGGTTTGCGGGCCCAGCCTCTACGTGAGGCGAAGTTGTCTTGCCCAAGGCACCGTGGGATTCGGTAATAGAAATGTGATGGATTAGGTTGTTATACTTTTCGCGGCTCACGACGTACGATCCGGGACTGAAAAACGGCGCTGAAGAAGAAAAGTGTCCCGAAATTGAAGAAAACGTTCGATTTTGGGCGCAAAAATGGCGCAATCGAGCAGGCTTGCTACCCCCGTCGTAGAGTCCTCGGAGAGTTTTCCATCATTATGCTATACGCCGCGTAACTCCTTACGGATCAAAAGTTATGGGCACCGGAGCGACGGAGACCTAGTCCCAAGCCCCACGGCCACGGTTTGCGGACCCAGCCTCTACGTGAGGCGGAGTTGTCTTGCCCAAGGTGCTGTGGCATTCGGTAATAGAAATGCGATGGATTAGGTAGTCGTCCTTTTCGCAGCTAATGACGTACGATCTAGGACGAAAAAACCATACAATAGAAGAAAAGCGTCCTGAAACTAATAAAAACGTTTGATTATGGGATTCAAAAATAGGCACTGCCGAGCAGGATTGCTGCCCATGTCGTAGAGCTCTCGGAGAGCTTTCCAACGGTATGCTGTGTGCCGCGTAATTCCTTACGGATCAAAAGTTATAGGCACCGGAGCGACGGAGACTTAGTCCAAGCCCCAGGCCCTCAGTTTGCGGGGCCAGCCTCTGTGTGAGGCGAAGTTGTCTTGCCCAAGGTGCCATTAGATTCGTTAATAGAAATGTGATGGATTAGGTTGTCGTCCTTTTCGCAGCTCACGATGTACGATCTGGGGCAGAAAAATAGCGAAGAAGAAATAAAGACCCCTGAAACTGATGAAAACGTTCAATTTTGGGCTCCGAAAATAGGCGCAGCTGAGCATGCTTGCTGCCCCCATCGTAGAGCACTCGGATAGCTTTCCAACGATATGTTGTACACCGCTTAACTTCTTACGGATCAAAAGTTATGGGTACCAGACCGACAGAGACCTAGTCCCAAGCCCCACGCCCTCGGTTTGCGGGCCAAGCCTCTACGTGAGGCGAAGTTGTCTTGCCTAAGGTGCCTGGGATTCGGTAATAGAAATGTGAGGGATTAGGTTGTCGTCCTTTTCACGGCTCACGACGTACGATCCGGGAGGGAAAAATAGCGCAAAAGAAGAAAAGTGTCCCGAAACTGATGAAAACGTTCTATTTTGGGCTTCGAAAATAGGTGTTGTTGACAGGATTGGTGCCCACGTCGTAGAGCTCTCGGAGATCTTTCCAACGGTATGTTGTGCGCTACGTAACTGCTTACGGATTAAAAGTTATGGGCACCAGAGGGACGGAGACCTAGTCCCAAGCCCCACACCCTCAGTTTGCGGGCCTAGCCTGTACGTGAGGTGAAGTTGTCTTGCCTAAGGTGCAGTGGGGTTCGGTAATAGAATTGTGATGGATTAGGTTGTCGTCCTTTTCGCGGCTCACGATGTACGATCCGAGACAGAAAAACAACGTAGAAGAAGGAAAGTGTCCCGAAATTGATGAAAACATTCGATTTTGGTCTCTAAAAATATGTGTTGCCATGCTAACTTGCTGTCTCCATCGTACAGCTCTTGGAGAGCTTTCCAACGGTATGTTTTGCACCACGTAACTCCTTACGGATCAAAAGTTTTAGGCACCGGAGCGACGTGGACTTGGTCCCAAGCCCCACGCCCTCGGTTTGCAGGCCCACCCTCTAAATGAGGCAAAGTTGTCTTGCCCAAAGTGCCGCGGCATTCGGTAATAGAAATGTGATGGATTAGGTTGTGGTCCTTTTCGTGACTCACGACGTACGATCTGGGAGGGAAAAACAGCGCAAAAGAAGAAAATTATCCCGAAACTGATGAAAATGTTCGATTTTGGGCTCCGAAATCAGGCGCATCTATGCAGGCCTGCTGTCGCCGTCGTAAAGCTCTCGGAGAGCTTTCCAACAGTATGCTTTGCGTCGAGTACTTCCTGACGGATCAAAAGTTATGGGCACCGGAGCGACGGTGACCTTGTCCCACGCCTCACGCCCTCGGTTTGCGGGCCCAGCCTCTACGTGATGCGAAGTTGTCTTGCCCAAGGTACCATGGGATTCGGTAATAGAAATATGATGGATTAGGTTGTCATCCTTTTCGCGGCTCACGACGTACGATCTAGGAAGAAAAAACGGCGCTGAAGAAGAAAAGTATCCCGAAACTGAAGAAAACATTCGATTTTGGGCTCCAAAAATGGCGTAGTCGAGCAGGCTTGCTACCCCCGTCGTAGAGTCCTCGGAGAGTTTTCCATCATTATGTTGTACGCCGCGTAACTCCTTACGGATCAAAAGTTATGGGCACCGGAGCGATGGAGACCTGGTCCCAAGCCCCACGGCCACGGTTTGCGGACCCAGCCTCTACGTGAGGTGGAGTTGTCTTGCCCAAGGTGCTGTGGCACTCGGTAATAGAAATGCGATGGATTAGGTAGTCGTCCTTTTCGCGGCTAACGACGTACGATCTGGGACGAAAAAATCGCACAATAGAAGAAAAGTGTCCTGAAACTGATAAAAATGTTTGATTAAAGGATTCAAAAATAGGCGCAGCTGAGCAGGATTGTTGCCCATGTCGTAGAGCTCTCGGAGAGCTTTCCAACGAAATGCTGTGTGCCGCGTAATTCCTTACGGATCAAAAGTTATGGGCATCGTAGCGACGGAGACTTGGTCCCAAGCCCCAGGCACTCGGTTTGCGGGGCCAGCCTCTACGTGAGGCGAAGTTTTCTTGCCCAAGGTGCCATGGGATTCGTTAATAGAAATGGGATGGATTAGGTTGTCGTCCTTTTCGCAGCTCACGATGTACGATCCGGGGCCGAAAAACAGCGAAGAAGAAATAAAGTACCCTGAAACTGATGAAAAAGTTTAATTTTGGGCTCCGAAAATAGGTGCAGCCGAGCATGCTTGCTGCCTCCATCGTAGAGCACTCGGAGAGCTTTCCAACGGTATGCTGTGCACCGCGTAACTCCTTACGGATCAAAAGTTATGGGCTCCAGACTGACGGAGACCTGGTCCCAAGCCCCACACCCTCGGTTTGCGGGCCAAGCCTCTACGTGAGGTGAAGTTGTCTTGCCTAAGGTGCCATGGGATTTGGTAACAGAAATGTGAGGGATTAGGTTGTCGTCCTTTTGACGGCTCACGACGTACGATCTGGGAGGGAAAAAAAGTGCAGAAGAAGAAAAGTGTCTCGAAACTAATTAAAACGTTCGATTTTGGGCTTCGAAAATAGGCACTGTTGAACAAGCTTGGTGCCCACGTCGTAGAGCTCTCGGAGATCTTTCCAACGGTATGCTGTGCGCTGCGTAACTCCTTACGGATCAAAAGTTATGGGCACTAGAGCGACGGTGACCTAGTCCCAAGCCCCACACTCTCGGTTTGCGGGCCTAGCCTGTACGTGAGGTGAAGTTGTCTTGCCTAAGGTACAGTGGGATTCAGTAATAGAATTGTGATAGATTAGGTTGTCGTCCTTTTCGCGGCTCACGACGTACGATCCGGGACAGAAAAAACAGCGCAGAAGAAGAAAAGTGTCCCAAAATTGATGAAAATGTTCGATTTTGGTCTCTGAAAATATGCAAAGCCATGCTAGCTTGCTGCCCCCATCGTACAGCTCTTGGAGAGCTTTCCAACGGTATATTTTGCACCGCGTAACTCCTTACGGATCAAAAGTTTTGGGCACCAGAGCGACGTAGACCTTGTCCCAAGCCGTACGCCCTCGGTTTGCGGGCCCACCATCTAAATGAGGCAAAGTTGTCTTGCCCAAGGTGCGCGGCATTCGGTAATAGAAATGTGATGGATTAGGTTGTGGTCCTTTTCGCGACTCACGACGTACGATATGGGAGGGAAAAAAGCGTAAAAGAAGAAATGTGTCCCGAAACTGATGAAAACATTCAATTTTGGGTTTCAAAATCAGGCACAGCCAAGCAGGCTTGTCACCTCCATCTTAGAACTCTCGGAGAGCTTTCCAACGATATGCTGTGCGCCGCGTTACTCCTTACAGATCAAAAGTTATGGGTACCGGAGTGAAGGAGACCAGGTCCCAAGCCCCACGCCCTCGGTTTGCGGGGCCAGCCTCTACGTGAGGCAAAGTTGTCTTGCCCAAGATAACTTGGGATCCGTTAATAGAAATGTGATGGATTAGGTTGTCATCCTTTTCGCGGCTCACGACGTACGATTCGGGTTTAAAAAAGAGCGCAAAAGAAGAAAAGTGTCCCCAAATTGATGAAATCGTTCGATTTTGGGCTCATAAACAGGCGCAGCCGAGCAGGATTGCTACCCCCGTCATAGAGCTCTCGGTGAACTTTCCAACGACATGTTGTGCGCTGCGTAACTCCTCACGGATCAAAAGTTATGGGCACCAGAGCGACGAAGACCTGGACACTAGCCCCACGCCCTCGGTATGTGGGCCCAGCCTCTACGTGAAGCGAAGTTGTCTTGCCCAAGGTGCCGTGGGATTCGGTAATAGAAATGTGATGGATTAGGTAGTCGTCCTTTTTACGGCTCACGACGTACGATCTGGGATGAAAAAATAGCAAAATAGAAGAAAAGTATCCTAAAACTGATAAAAATGTTCCATTTTGGGCTCCAAAAATAGGCGCAACCTAGCAGCCTTGCTGCCTCTGTTGTAGAGCTCTTGGAGAGCTTTCCAACGGTATGTTGTGTGCCGCGTAATTCCGTACGGATCAAAAGTTATGGGCACCAGAGCTACGGAAACTTGGTCACAAACCCTAAGCCCTCGGTTTGCAGGCCAAGCCTCTACATGAGGCGAAGTTGCCTTGCCTAAGATACCATGGGATTCGGTATTAGAAATGTGATGGATAAGGTTGTCATCTTTTTCGAAGCTCACAATATACGATCCGGGATGGAAAAACAACGCAGAAGAAATAAAGTGCCCCGAAAATGATGAAAATGTTTGATTTTGTGCTCTGAAAATAGGGGCAGCCGAGCAGGCTTGCTACCCCTATCGTAGAACTCTCGGAAAGCTATCCAACTGTATGTTGTGCGCCGTGTAACTCTTTACTGATCAAAAGTTATGGGCACCAGAACGACGAAGACCTAATCCCAAGCCCTACGCCCTCGATTTGCGGACCCAACCTCTACGTGAAGCGAAGTTGTCTTGCCCAAGGTGCCATGGGATTCGGTATTAGAAATATGATGGATAAGGTTGTCGTCCTTTTCGCAGCTCACGATGTACGATCTGGCATGGAAAAACAGCGCAGAAGAAATAACGTGCCCCAAAAATGATGAAAACGTTCGATTTTGGGCTCCAAAAATTGGCGTATCCGAGCAAGCTTGCTGCCCCCATCGTAGAGCTCTCTGAGAGCTTTCCAACGTTATATTGTGCGCTGCGTAACTCCTTACAGATCAAAAGTTATGGCCACCGAAGCGACGGAGACCTGGTCCCAAGCCCCACGGCCTCGGTTTGCGGGCCCAGCCTCTACGTGAGGCGAAGTTGTCTTGCCCAAGGTGACGTGGTATTCGTTAATAGAAATGTGACGGATTATGTAGTCGTCCTTTCCGCGGCTCACGACGTACGATCCAGGATGAAAAAACAGTGTAAAAGAAGAAAAGTGTCCAAAAATTGGTGAAAACATTCTATTTTAGGCTCCAAAAATAGGCGCATCTGCGCAGGCTTGGTGCCCCCATCGTAGAGCACTCGGAGAGCTTTCCAACGGTCTATTGTGCGCTGCGTAATTCCTTACGGATCAAAAGTTATGGGCACTAGAGCGACGGAGACCAAGTCCTAAGCCCCACGCCATCGGTTTGCAGGACCAGCCTCTTCGTGAAGCGAAGTTGTCTTGCCCAAGGTGCGGTGGGATTCGGTAATAGAAATGTGATAAATTAGGTTGTCGTCCTTATCGCGGCTCACGACGTACGAATCGGGACGGAAAAACAGCGCAAAAGAAGAAATGTGTCCCAAAACTGATGATAACGTTCAATTTTGGTCTTCAAAAATAGGCGCAATTGAGCAGGCTTTCAACCCCCATTGTAGAGCTCTCGGAGTGCTTTCCAACGGTATGCTGTGCGCCGTGTAACTCTTTTCTGATCAAAAGTTATGGGCGCCAGAGCGACGGAGACCTAATACCAAGCCCCACGCCCTCGGTTTGCGGGCCAAGCCTCTACGTGAGGCGAAGTTGTCTTGCCTAAGGTGCCATAGGATTTGGTAATAGAAATATGAGGGATTAGGTTGTCGTCTTTTTTGCGGCTCACGACGTACGATCAGGGACGGAAAAACAACGCAAAAGAAGAAAAGTGTGTCGAAACAGATGAAAACGTTCAATTTTGGGCTTTGAAAACAGGCGCAGTTGAGCAGGCTTTCTACTCCCGTCGTAGAGCTCTCGGAGAACTTTTCAACGGTATGTTGTACGCTGCGTACCTCCTTACGGATCAAAAGTTATGGGCACTAGAGCGACGGAGACCTAGTCCCAAGCCCCACACCCTCGGTTTGCGGGCCTAGCCTGTACGTGAGGTGAAGTTGTCTTGCCTAAGGTACAGTGGGATTCGGTAATAGAAATGTGGTGGATTAGGATGTTGTCCTTTTTGCGGCTCACGATGTACGATCCAGGATCGAAAAACAGCGCAGAAGAAGAAAAGTGTCTCGAAATTGATGAAAACGTTCCATTTTGGGCTCTGAAAATAGGCGCAGCCATGCTAGCTTGCTGCCCCCATCGTAGAGCTCTTGGAAAGCTTTTCAACGTTATAGGCACCGGAGCGACGGAGACTTGGTTCTAAGCACCACGTCCTCGATTTGCGGGCCCACCCTCAACATGAGGCGAAGTTGTCTTGCCCAAGGTGCCGCGACATTCGGTAATAGAAATGTGATGGATTAGGTTGCCGTCCTTTTCGTAGCTCACGACGTACAATCCGGGAGGAAAAACAGCGCAAAAGAAGAAAAGTGTCCCGAAACTAATGAAAATGTTTGATTTTAGGCTCCAAAACCAGGTGCAGCAAAACAAGCTTGCTGCCCCCGTCGTAGAGCTCTCGGAGAGCTTTCCAACGGTATGTTGTGCGCCACGTTACTCCTTCCGGATTAAAAGTTATGGGTACCGGAGCGAAGGAAAATAGGTCCCAAGCCCCACGGCCTCGGTTTGCGGGCCCAACCTCTACATGAAGCAAAGTTGTCTTGCCCAAGGTGCCCTGGCATTCGTTAATAGAAATGTGATGGATTATGTAGTCGTCCTTTTCGCATCTCACGACGTACGATCCGGGATGAAAAAACAGTGCAAAAGAAGAAAAGTGTCCAAAAACATATGAAAATGTTCAATTTTGGGCTCTGAAAATAGGTACAGCTGTGCAGGCTTGCTACCCCCGTTGTAGAGCTCTCGGAGAGCTTTCCAACGGTATGTTGTACGACATGTAATTCATTACGGATCAAAAGTTATGGTCACCGGAGCGACGGAGACTTGGTCCCAAGCCCCAGGCACTCGGTTTGTGGGCCTAGCCTCTACATGAGGTGAAGTTGTTTTGCCCAAGGTACCGTGGGATTCGGTAATAGTAATGTGGTAGATTAGGTTGTCGTCCTTGTCGCTGCTCACGACGTATAATCCGGGATAGAAAAATAGCGTAGAAGAAGAAAATGTCCCGAAACTGATGAAAATGTTCGAATTTGGGCTCCGAAAATAGGTGCAGCTGTGCAGGCTTCATGCCCCTGTCGTAGAGCTCTCGGAGAGCTTTCCAACGGTATGCTTTGCGTCGCATACTTCCTTACGGAGCAAAAGTTATGGGCACTAGAGCGACGGAACTTGGTCCCAAGCCCCACGCCCTCAGTTTGCGGGCCAAGCCTCTACGTGAGGCGAAGTTGTCTTGCCTAAGGTGCCTGGGATTCGGTAATAGAAATGTGAGGGATTAGGTTGTCATCCTTTTTGCAGCTCACGACGTACGATCTGGGAGCAAAAAATAGCGAAATAGAAAAAAAGTGTCCTGAAACTGATGAAAACGTTCAATTTTGGGCTTCAAAAATAGGCGCTGCTTGGTAGGCTTTCTACCCTTGTCATAGAGCTCTCGGAGAGCTTTCCAACAGTATGCTATGCGCCACGTAACTCCTTACGGATCAAATGTTATGGGCACCGGAGCAACGGAGACCTGGTCCCAAGCCCCAAGCCCTCGGTTTGCGAGCCCAGCCTCTACGTGAGGAAAAGTTGTCTTGTCCAAGGTCCCATGGGATTCGGTATTAGAAATGTGATGGATTAGTTTATCGTCCTTTTCGCGGCTCACGACGTACGATCCGAGACGGAAAAATAGCTCAAGTGAAGAAAAATGTACTGAAACTGATGAAAACATTCAATTTTGGGCTCCAAAAATAGGCGCAGCCAAGGAAGTTTGTTGCCCCCATCGTAGAGCCCCCAGAGAGCTTTCCAACGGTACGCTGTGCGCCGTGTAACTCCTTATGGATCAAAAGTTATAGGCACCGAAGCGACGGAGACCTGGTCCCAAGCCCTACGGCCTCAGTTTCTGGGCCAGCCTCTACGTGAGGAAAAGTTGTCTGGCCCAAGGTGTCGTGGCATTCGTTAATAAAAATGTGATGGATTATGTAGTTGTCCTTTTCGATGTTCACGACGTACGAGCCTTTGTAACCATGCATGGCAAGATATTTAGCTAGAATCTGAAGATAGGTGAAATCGCGAAAATGACAGATTTCTGACTTGTTAGAACGAAGTGAATTTGGCCTGGTAGATGATGTTGAAAATGCATGAAAATTGGTTGGTGACCATTTTTTCCAGTTCTGAGCATTTTTCATAGAAATAGGCCAAGGCCAATTTTGAATCTAAGGTCTCCAAACTGGCAAAACATCGAAGGGTGTCTAAATTTGGAAAATCTGAAAAATGAACCAGGTTTTTGGCAGTTCACTGTCCTCGTAGAACAAACCAGTTTTGACTTAGTAAATGATATCTAAAATGCATGAAATTTTTTGTTTTATTATATTTTTCAGTTCTGGACATTTTGTCCAGAAATAGACCAAAGCCAATTCTGACCCTAAGACCCTAAAAAATAGAAAACATCGTAATGTGTCTAAAATTGGACAGTTTTGCGTAGTCTCACGGTTTTGGCCATAACTCCTAGGTCTGAACTCCAAATGAGGTGAGGTTTTTTTCTGGATTTAAATCACTCCTTAAGCTTTAATTTGAAATTTTTCTCACTGAAATTGGATATTTTTGCTTGTCTAAATGATTGTGGGAAAATGGACCATTGCAGTGAGATTTTGTTTAGTGATATGCTTTGAAAAATGTTGTAACTTCTCTTGTGGTAGTGAATGCTTGGGATTGTGGCACTTGGATGTTGTGTGGACTGTTTTGGATGATTGAGGGTGTTTTAATTAATCGATGCATGGCTTGAGTTTAATTACGTGACAAATTGAGGCTTAATCGCACGTGTAAGCATGAATTGAAACCCTATTAACTATGAAATCTCTCTAAGTGATGATCATATGATTAATGTGTCTAATTGTGTGATTAGTGGGCTGCTTAAGAAATATTAAGTAGACTTTTCTTGCACCCGGTCTTATGTGGACGTTGTTGCATGCTTGTATAAATTTATTACTTGATTGCGTGAACCCCTAAATGAGTTATATGACCTGATTCACATGTGTTACATGGCTGTCCGTTTAATATTCATATCACTCCATGTGCCTTACAAGTGAAATTACTTGTCATAGCATGCGTTGTGTGTTTACTTGTCAACGTGTGATCTTATAACTGCTCGGAGGCAGCCTACTTTGTTGTCCTCCTAATGTGATATGTTAAATGTTATAAATGTGCATTGCATACAAGGTTGCAACCTTTCATTGTGGCATGGTAGCGTTTCACGCAC
This sequence comes from Ehretia macrophylla, assembly GCA_037974665.1. NCBI lineage: Eukaryota > Viridiplantae > Streptophyta > Magnoliopsida > Boraginales > Ehretiaceae > Ehretia > Ehretia macrophylla. The sequence goes on from CM075775.1 coordinate 39,234,176, forward strand.
ACCGGGCGGCATCGGGCTTACCGGTGCTACCGTGACTACCATGGTCCAATTCCCTCTCTCGCTTGGCATTCCACCCTCGGAGAGTTGGGTCGTAGGTTTTTGGGGTACATCCGGAGTACACCCAAATGGGAGAGATAAGTGGATTATTGATGTCGGCCGCAACAATCGTATCGAAATTGATATTGAGAGCAAATGCTCGTCATATCCTTGAAATGATTGATAATTGTATATGTTGCTCAATTTGATTCTTATACTTTGCATACCTTATTACTTGTAATACGTGACATGTTTTCAAAAGGGGTTTTTTATAAGTTAACCGGAAAAAGAGTTTCAAAACGTTTTTCTCGTTCCCCTCGCTGAGTTCATAAGGACTCACCCTCTTTTATCATCACAGGTGAAGAAGATCAGGAACAGGTACCCGAGGAGCACGTGCCAATTGATGACTCATTGGAGTGATTGTCTGCCCTACATGTCTTATTTGACTGTGGCTATTTTGTGAACGATATGTTGAATTGAAGACTATTTCTTAAGCTGCTTGCTGTCGTTATTGTAAAAGATCCCCATTGTAATTTGGGGTCTAATTTTGGTTTGTACTGACGATAACTAGACAGACACTCTTTTAGGTCGTTTTGCTATCACTACTTGGTTAGTAACTATTACAGGCTTATGAAGTATTAGGCAAGGAATCAAGTAAAATGAATCTATCCAATCTTAAGTAGGTACTCATTTGTAGACTAAGATCAACAAGTACTTGTGTAACAAGAATTGACATATGAACGAGACATAGTTATCTTGCTAGGTTGTTAATAAAACGAGACTTCGAGATAATCAGTAGGCATGTCGATTGGTGATAAATAGTAATCTTAGTTAGAATCGAATTTGAGATTGAAAGTTTTGAGGCATTTAGGAAATTAGGTCAAACTAAAGAGCCAATTACAGCCGTTATGCTGCTGATTTTTCAGAGAATCATTTGGAGTTCTAGGCTAACGTTAAGCGTTAAACCTTAATGAACGATTAAGTACGTGAAATGATATGAATGTTTAGATCACACCCTAGTCTAACCTCTATAGGTCGGGTTGGGGCGTGACACCTTATATAAATGGTATCAGAGCTTAGATTGCTTAAGCCAGGTTTAACTCTCGGATCATGGATAGAAGCCCTAGGGTTATTGAGATGACTTTTTTATGTGTGTTAATGTGTGACAATATCAATTGTGCCTTCTCTGTTTCTATGTGCTTATGTGATTAACATATCTTAACTGTTTCGAGAATTGTATGTCTATGTAAAATTGTATGTTGCATACCTTATACATTAAATTCTTGTCTTGTCATATTCCAATAAATTGTGCATCGTAATCTGTGCCTGTCGATGGCTGGCCCTAGTACTCGCAATACCAATAAGAGCGATAAGCCTCAAGGAGCCGGAGATGCTCATCAAATTAATCCCGGCATGGCCATGTTTAACATGATGGCGAATGCTATAGATCGCGTGTCGCGAGTAATGGAACATCAAGATGCACGTGAAGCAAACAACGACAACAACAACAACAGGAATAATGGTAACAATGGGAGAAATAGCAGAGTGCGAGAGTTCCTTGACTTTCGCCCGTCCAAATTCTACGAGGAAGCTGATGATGAAAAGGCAGAGGCTTGGCTGTCTGTGATTGAAAGGATTTTCAGGCCACTTGACCATACTGATGAGGAAAAGATTAAGTTCGCTGTGTTTCGGTTGCATGGGGATTCGGAGCATTAGTGGCACACTGTCGAGGCACTTTGGGAAACTGATCCTACACCTCGCTTGTGGGATAATTTCGTTAAGGTATTCAAGGAGAAATATGTACCTGCAGTTTCTAGGCAGAGGCAAATTGAAGAATTCATACACTTGAACTAGGGTAACATGACGGTGGCCCAGTATAAGGCTCGTTTTGACAAACTCTCCCATTATGCTCAATACATTGTCAGTACCCCTGAGGTGAAGATGTGGAAATTTACGAATGGGTTGAGGCCAGAAATACAAGATTAGTTGGCTTCGCATGACTTTACTACCTATTCTGCTCTCCTTGCTGCTACCTCCCGAGTTGAGAAGATGAAACTTGATAGAGTCGGTCCAAGCCAGCTGAACAAGAAACCATATCAACCTCCAGGACAACAGAGGAAATTCCAGATTCAGAGTCGCAATCAGGGCCAGAGCCAGAACAGACCTGTTAATAACCATGGCCCAACTAAAGCACCATCAGCCTCTTCCACTCGTAGATCCGCAGGTAGTTTACCTACTTCTCAGACTGTCACATGTTATTACTATAACAGGAAGGGTCACACCAAGGCCCAGTATTGGAGGAAATCGGGATGATGTGTAGGGTGTGGCAGCAATCAACACCAGGTTAAGGATTGTCCTAAATGGTAGGGGGGACAAAATCAGATTAAACCAGCTGGTAGAGGCAAGACTCCAGTTCCTAGAGTTCAGGCCCGAGCTTATGCTATTGAGTACGAGGAGCTTCCTGATGAGACTACTGTTGTTGAAGGTACATTCTTGATACTGAATCAACCTGTTAGGGTGCTAATTGATCCAGGTGTTACTCATTCATTTATTACTCCCTTATGTGTGCAACGTGTGAAACTACGAGTTGTATGTTTGCCTTACGAAGTAGAAGTTGGTACTCCGATGGGTTCTAAACTTGTTACTAGCTCAGCTTGTAAAGCATGTAAAATCCAAATTAAGGATAGGGAATTCTCAGCCAATCTTATAGTGTTACCCTTTCGAGACTATGAAGTCATCTTAGGGATGGACTGGTTGGCAAAGCATCTTGCCAACTAGATTGCCAGACGAAGATTGTAACATTCTAGATACCTGGTCAACCAATATTGGAGGTAATGGGTCGAAAAGACTTCACCGAGAGTTCCATCATTTCATCTACGAAAGCAGTGAAGTCCTTGAGAATAGGGTGTAGTGGATACTTAGCTTATCTCATCAACAAGCCATCGGACAAAGCTAAGTTGGAGGAGATACCAGTGATTAAAGATTATGCGGATGTGTTCCCAGAAGAATTGCCCGGTTTACCCCCGGATCAGGAGATCGAGTTCATAATAGAATTACTGCATGGCACCCAGCCGATATCTAAAGCTACCTATCGTATGGTATCAGCCGAGCTACAAGAATTGAAGGACCAATTGCAAGGAGTGTTGAAGAAGGGGTTTTTTCAACCAAGTGCTTCTCTGTGGGGTGCGCCAGTCCTATTTGTAAAGAAGAAAGATGGAACGTTGAGGCAATGCATCGATTACCGAGGATTGAACCAAGTGACCGTCAAGAATAAATACCCACTTCCACTGATCGACGAGTTGTTTGGTCAACTTCAAGGAGCTAAAGTGTATTTGAAACTCGACTTGAGACAAGGGTATTATCAGCTTCGGATAAAAAAGGAGGATGTGCCTAAATCGGCTTTCAGGATGAGATATGGGCATTATGAATTTGTGGTGATGCCATTTGGGCTAACTAATGCCCCTGCAGCTTTTATGAACTTGATGCACAGGGTGTTTCAACCCTACTTGGACCAATTTGTGGTGATCTTTATTGATGATATTTTGGTATACTCGAAATCTGAGGCTGAGCATGAACAACATCTGCGATTGGTATTGCAGAAACTTTGAGAGCATCAATTGTATGCGAAGTTTAGCAAATGCGAATTTTGGTTGCAGCAGATTGCATTTTTGGGGCACATCATATCCCAAGAGGGAATAGCAGTGGACCCAGCAAAGATAGAAGCAGTGATGTCTTGGAAGAAGCCGAAAAATGTTACGGAGGTTTGGAGTTTTCTTGGTCTAGCCGGCTATTATCGGAGGTTCATAAAGGATTTCTCAAAGATTGCAGGACCGCTTACAAAGCTCACTCAAAAGAAAACAAAGTTCGTGTGGGATGACAAGTGTGAGAACAGCTTTCAAGAATTGAAGAAAAGATTGACTACCGCACCTGTTCTTGCATTGCCTGAAGGGAGTCAAGGCTTTGTAATCTATAGCGATGCTTATAAAGAAGGACTGGGGTGTGTGTTGATGCAGAATGGTAGAGTGATTGTGTATGCCTCTAGGAAGCCCAAGCCGTATGAATTGAACTACCCGACGCATGATTTGGAGTTAGCGGCTATTGTGTTTGCACTCAAGAAATGGAGGCACTATCTGTGGGGTAACAAGTTTGAGGTGTTTACTGATCACAAGAGCTTGAAGTACTTGTTCTCACAAAAAGAGTTGAACATGAGGCAAAGACGATGGATGGAGCTTTTGGATGATTATAACTACACAATCAATTATGTGCCCGGTAAAACAAATGTAGTTGCAGATGCCTTAAGCCGGAAGGCAAGCATGGCAAAACTGGAAGTTAAGGTGCAGAAGTTGTTAGAGGAAACATTTTTGTGGAATCTACAATTGACTCAAAAAGGGATACTTTTTGCCACTACACAAGTTCAACCGACCTGGTTGTCTGAATTACGAGAGGCTCAACAGAAGGATCAACAGTTTCAGAAGATTAAAGAAAGCAACACAAATTTCAAGTTTCATGATGATGGTATTTGGAGGTTTAGGATCGAATTTGTGTTCCTAATGATCCAGAGTTGAAAAAGAAGATTCTTGAAGAAGCCCATAACTCAAGATATACTATTCATCCCAGCGGAACAAAGATGTAACGGGATTTGAAGCAACACTATTGGTGGAATAACATGAAGAGGGAGGTCGTGGAGTTTGTGGCACGATGTTTAACTTACCAGAGAGTCAAAACAGAACATCAACGACCGGCAGGTTTACTTCAGCCGTTGGAAATCCCTCAATGGAAATGGGAACATATAACTATGGATTTTGTCATGGATTTGCCTAAATCACAAAAGGGTCATGATGCCGTTTGGGCCATAGTGGATAGATTGACTAAGTCAGCATACTTCTTACTGATGAACAAGGAGGATAGTCTTGAGAAACTGGGAGATATGTATGTAGCGGATATTGTAAGGTTGCACGGGATGCCTGTGAGTATTGTATCGGATAGGGATCCTCGTTTTACTTCCTGATTTTGGAAGAGATTGCAAGAAGCTTTGGGAACGAAGTTGAGTTTCAGCACGGCTTATCACCCTTAGACTGATGGACAATCCGAGATAACTATTCAGATTCTGGAGGATATGCTGAGGGCGTGTGTTTTAGACTTCGGAAAAGGTTGGGAGAAATATATGTCCCTAGCGGAGTTCGCTTATAATAACAGCTATCAGGCCACTATCGGGATGGCCCCATTTGAAGCATTGTATGGACGTAAGTGTCGATCCCCAATTTACTGGGATGAAGTAGGTGAGACGAAGACTTTTGACCCGACCCTTCTACCTGAACTTATGACGACTGTTGAAAATGTCCATCTCATCTGGAAACGGATGCTTACCGCCCAAAGCAGGCAGAAAAGTTATGCAGACCAACGGAGACAGAGTCTAGAGTTTGAGGTCGGCGACAAGGTGTTCTTGAAGTTATCACCTCGTAGGGGACTGATTAAACACGGCAAAGGTAGAAAGTTGAGCCCGAGGTTTGTAGGACCATTTGGATCATTGAGAAGGTTGGCAAATTGGTGTATCGTTTGGAACTACCCCAAAACCTCTCCAATATTCACAACGTCTTTCATGTTTCAATGCTACGGAAGTATCACCCTGATCCATCACATATCTTGGAGCCAGAGCCGTTGCAGCTTCGGGATAACTTGTCTTATGAAGAAAAGCCTATTCGGATCCTAGACGAGCTAGATCGGGAATTACGCAACAAGTCGAGACCGATGGTGAAAGTGTTGTGGGATCACTATGGGGTTGAAGAAGTAACGTGGGAAAGATGAGGCCAAATGGAGCAACAATATCCAGCAATATTTCAAAGGTGAAATTGAATTTCGGGACGAAATTCTTTTAAGGAGGGAAGGATGTGAGGCCCGACCTCGATTTGCGTGCGATATGTTGTTACGTGTGCCTTAACCTAGAATTGCGTGCCTTGACCTAGGTTTAAGAGTCGTGTCTCATTTTATGTGCCTTGCATTGAATTACGTGCATTCATTTAGGGTTGCGTGCATTTGCTTAGAAAATGTGCATTCGTCTCATAGTTCGTGCTTTACCACATAGTGCGTGCCCTAAACCTAAGAAAGCGTGCCCACACGCTAATCAAAAAAGCATCTTACACGAAGCACTAGATTATTAACTAATCCTACAAACTCTACTAACTAATATTAAAATGCTAATTCAACTCACTAGAAGACGAAATAAAACCAAAAGCTAAACATTCTTATTCTTTATTCTTTATTCTTTTGCACATCCCAAGCACACAATAAAATAAGCTCAAAACAAGACAAAAAAATTCAGAATTGAGCATGCTTGGCCGATCACTTCTTGCATTTTAACAAGCTTGCATAATTCCAAAATCATTCCTAGACAAGCCTATGACACAATGCATAAAAACATGAAATAAAACACACCTACCAAGCTTCACTTTCTCGACCAAAACACTCCATGCTTCCTCACATTTCAAGATTGCACAAGGACTAAGAGAATTTCAGAAATTTTGAAGCTCAAGGCTGACACATGCTTACACCAACATTTCATTCTTCTCAAACATTCTCTCAAGCTCTCAATTCCTCTCTATCTCGGCCAAGGCTGGTCCCTTAAGTCCCATAGCTTAAGCTTATCTTCTAAAGCTCACCAAGACACTCAAGGACCCTAGGGAGCTCGACCAAGCAAGCAAGAAGCAAGAATAGATGCATGCAAGCTCATAGAACACTCATTCGGCCCTAGGTATGTTTGATAGCTTTTCCTTCATCTCCCTTTTGTTCTAACCACATGCACATACTAAGGACATGGTAACTCAGCTAGGAATTAAAGAAATCAAGCAATATCTCTCTGCCAAACAAGGAGAGAAGACCATTTGTGCATCTTCAAGAGTTTTGAGCATCATTTGTTGGCAATAGGCTAAGGTGAGGGTTAATCTTTTTTAAGAGCTTTCAAAAACCACATGCATGCCTTCATATGTCTATTTTTACCTCTGTACTTGTGGTATATGTGTGTACATGAGCTTTTGTAACCATGCATGGCAAGATATTTAGCTAGAATCTGAAGATAGGTGAAATCGTGAAATTGACAGATTTCTAACTTGTTAGAACGAAGTGAATTTAGCCTGGTAGATGATCTTGAAAATGCATGAAAATTGGTAGGTGACCAGTTTTGCCAGCTCTGAGAATTTTTCATAGAAATAGGCCAAGGCCAATTTTGACTCTAATGTCTCCAAAATGGCAAAACATCGAAGGGTGTCTAAATCTGGAAAATCCGGAAAATGAAGCAGGTTTTTGGCAGTTCACTGTCCTCATAGAACGAACCAGTTTTCACTTAGTAAATTATATCTAAAATGCATGAAATTTGGTAGGTTGCTATACTTTTCAATTCTGGACATTTTTTTTCCAGAAATAGACCAAAGCCAATTATGACCCTAAGACCCTCAAAAATAGAAAACATCGTAATGTGTTTAAAACTGGACAGTTTTGCGTAGTCTCACGGTTTTGGCCATAACTCCTAGGTATGAACTCCAAATGAGGTGAGGTTTGTTTCTGGATTTAAATCACTCCTTAAGATTTAATTTGAAATTTTGCTCACTAGAATTGGAGATTTTTTGCTTGTCTAAATGATTGTGGGAAAATGGACCATTGCAGTGAGATTTTGTTTAGTGATATGCTTCGAAAAATGTTGTAACTTCTCTTGTGATAGTGAATGCTTGGGATTGTGGCACTTGGATGTTGTGTGGACTGTTTTGAATGATTGAGGGTGTTTTAATTAATCGATGCATGGCTTGAGTTTAATTACGTGACAAATTGAGGCTTAATCGCACGTGTAAGCATGAATTGAAACCCTATTAACTATGAAATATCACTAAGTGATGATCATATGATTAATGTGTCTAATTGTGTGATTAGTGGGCTGCCTATGAAATATTAAGTAGACTTTTCTTGCACCCGGTCTCATGTGGACGTCGTTGCATGCTTGTATAAATTTATTACTTGATTGCGTGAACCCCAAAATGAGTTATATGACTTGATCCACATGTGTTACAGGGTTGTCCGTTAAAATTCATATCACTCCATGTGCCTTACAAGTGAAATTACTTGTCATAGCATGCCTTGTGTGTTTACTTGTCAACGTGCGATCTTATAACTGCTCGGAGGCATCCAACTTTGTTGTCCGCCTAATGTGATATGTTAAATGTTATAAATGTGCATTGCATACAAGGTTGCAACCTTTCATTGTGGCATGGTAGCGTTTCAAGCACGCCGGATGGCATCGGGCTTGCCGGTGCTACCGTGACTACCATGGTCCAATTCCCTCTCTCGCTTGGCATTCCACCCTCAGAGAGTTGGGTCCTAGGTTTTCGGGATACATCCGGAGTACACCCAAATGGGATAAATAAGTGGATTATTGAAGTCGGCCGCAACAATCGTATCGAAATTGATATTGAGAGCAAATGCTCGTCGTATCCTTGAAATGATTGGTAATTGTATATGTTGCTCAATTTGATTCTTATACTTTGCGTACCTTATTACTTGTAATACGTGACATGTTTTCAAAAAGGGTTTTTTTATAAGTTAACCGAAAAAAGAGTTTCAAAACGTATTTCTCGTTCCCCTCGCTGAGTTCATAAGGACTCATCTCTTTTATCATCACAGGTGAAGAAGATCAGGAACAGGTACCCGAGGAGCATGTGCCTATTGATGACTCCTTGGAGTGATTGTCTGCCCTACGTGTCTTACTTGACTATGGCTATTTTGTGAGCGATATGTTGTATTGAAGACTATTTCTTAAGTTGCTTGCTGTCGTTATTGTAAAAGACCCCCGTTGTAATTTGAGGTCTAATTTTGGTTTGTACTAATGATAACTAGATAGACATTCTTTTAGGTCATTTTGCTATCACTACTTGGTTAGTAACTATTACAGGCTTATGAAGTATTAGGCAAGTAATCAAGTAAAATGAATCTATCCAATCTTAAGTAGGTACTCATTTGTAGACTAAGATCAACAGGTACTTGTGTAACAGGAATTGACACATGAACGAGACATAGTTATCTTGCTAGGTTGTTAATAAAACGAGACTTCGAGATAATCAGTAGGCATGTCGATTGGTGATAAATAGTAATCTTAGTTAGAATCGAATTTGAGATTGAAAGTTTTGAGTCGTTTAGGAAATTAGGTCAAACTAAAGAGCCAATTATAGCCGTTATGATGCCGGTTTTTCGGAGAATCTTTTGGAGTTCTAGGCTAACGTTAAGCGTTAAACCTTAATGAACGATTAAGTACGTGAAATGATATGAATGATTAGATCACACCCTAGTCTAACCTCTATAGGTCGGGTTGGGGCGTGACACCGCCTCTACGTGAGGCGAAGTTGTCTTGCCCAAGGTGCCGTGGAATTCGGTAATAGAAATGTGATTGATTAGGTTGGTTTCCTTTTCGCGACTCACGATGTACGATCCGGGATGAAAAAATAGCGTAGAAGAAGAAAAGTGTCCTAAAATTGATGAAAACGTTCGATTTTGGGCTCTGAAAATACGCACAGCCTAGCAAGCTTCATGTCTCCATCGTAGAGCTCTCGGAGAGCTTTCCAACGGTATGCTGTGCGCCGCGTAACTCCTTACGGATCAAAAGATATAGGCACCGGAGCGACGGAGAGCTGGTCCCAAGCCCCACGCCCTCGGTTTGCTTGCCCAACCTCTACGTGAGGCGAAGTCGTCTTCCCAAGGTGTCGCGACATTCGGTTATAGAAATGTGATGGATTAGGTTGTCGTCCTTTTTGTGAGGCCCGACCTCGATTTGCGTGCGATACCTCGTTTCATGTGCCCTAATCTAGATTTGCATGCCTTGACCTAGGTTTAAGAGTCGTGTTTCGTTTTTGAGTGCCTTGCATTGAATTACGTGCATACATTTAGGGTTGCATGCATTTACTTGGGAAACGTGCATTCGTCTCATAGTTCGTGCCCTACCTCATAGTGTGTGCCCTAAAACTAAGAAAGTGTACCATCACGCTAATTAAGAAAGCATCTTACACGAAGCACTAGATCATTAATTAATCCTACAAACTCCACTAACTAATATTAAATTACTAATTCAACCCACTAGAAGACGAAATTGCACCAAAAGCTAGACATTCTTTATTCTTTATTCCTTATTCTTTTGCACATCCTAAACACACAATATTAAATTGCTCAACCAAGACAAAAATTCGGATTCTTGCACAAGCTTGGCCAACCACTATTGCATATTGAACTAGCTTTGCATTTCAAAATTTGTACCTAAACATTCTATGACAAGTTATGACGCAAAGCATTAAAAAAATGACTCAAACTCTACCCAAAGCTCCACCAATCTCGACACACACTCCATGCCCATGCTAGGTGATTCAAACATGCTCCTTGAAGACACAAAAATCTGAATTTGCAAGCCCTAGGCCGACATATGCATCAATTCCTTCAAGCCTTTCATTTTTCTTTCATTCTTTCTCTCATTCTCTCATTCTTTCTCTCATTCTTCTCTCTCTCTCAGCCCTAGCTGAAACTCTACTCTCCATAGCTTAAGTTCATCACTCAATAGTTCATCCAGACATGCAAGCTACTAGGAACTCGACCAAGCAAAAGCTGGAATGCAAAAGACACACACGCAAGCTCATTGAACCTTCATTTCAGCTTAGGTGAGTTTGTTAGCTTCCATTTCATTTTCTTTTTGTTCTAGCCACTTGCACATACTAAGAAAATGGTTACTAAGCTAGGAAATTAGAGAAAATCAAGTGGTCTCTTGGCTAAGCAAGGAAAAAGGGTCGACATTGTGCTTCATCAAGAGTTTATGCATCTTCTTTGTTGTCTTGCTAAGGTGAGGGCTAAAACTTCTTGAAAAGCCTTTAAAAGCCACATGCATGCCTTTAAATGTCTATTTTTACCTCTATACTTGTGATATATGTGTGTACATGAACTTTTGTAAGCATGCATGGAAAGATATTTGGCTAGAATGTGAAGATAGGTGAAATCGCATATTTGGCAGCTTTCTGTTCTATTGGAACGAAGTAATTTTGACCAGGTAAATGATGTTTAAAATGCATGAAAATTGGTAGGTGACTAGTTTTTCCAGTTATGAGAATTTTTTGTAGAAATAGGCGAAAGCTAATTTTGACTCTAAGGTCCTCAAAATAGCAAAATATCAAAATGTGTCCAAATCTGGAAAATCTGGGAAAATGAAGCAGGTTTTGGCAGATTCACTGTCCTTGTAGAACGAACCAGTTTTGACTTAGTAAATGATATCCAAAATGTATGAAATTTGGTGTGCTGCTAGATTTTTCAGTTCCGGACATTTTTGTTAGAAATAGACTAAGGCTAAATCCGACAAGTATTGAAATGTGTGCAAATCTAGACAGTTTTGCGTAGTCTCACGGTTTTGGCTATAACTCTTGAACCCGAACTCCAAATGATGCGAGGTTTGTTTCTAGATTTAGTTCACTCCTTAAGCTTTAATTTGACATTTTGTTCACTGGAATTGGAGTTTGTTTCTTTGTCTCAATGATTGTGAGAAAATAGACCATTGCAGTGAGGTTTTTATCTAGTGATTTGCCTTGAAAATTATTGTAACTTCTCTTGTTGTATTAAATGCTTGGGATTGTGGCATTTGGATGTTGTGAAGACTGTTTTGAATGCTTGAGGGTGTTTGAATTAATCAATGCATGGCTTGAGTTTAATTACGAGATAACTTAGGGCTTAATCGCACAGGTAAGCACGAATCGAAACCCTAGTGACTAGGTAAACTCGCTAAATGTTGATCCTATGGATATCGTGTTTAGTTATGTAATTAGTAGGCTGCCCGTAGTTGCCCTTATAGCCCTAAATGTGATTCCGATGATTACATGTTGACAAGTAGGCCTTCCTTGTACCCGGTCCCTCGTAAACGTCGTTGCATGTTGTATGTCCTTATTATTTGATTACGTGAACTTCGAAATGAGTTATATGGCTTGATTTACATGCGTTACATGGCTGCCTGTTTAATATTCATATAACTCCATGTGCTTTTCAAGTGAAATTACTTGTTATATCGTGCCTCAGGTGTTTACTTGTCAATGTGCAATCTTATGACTGCTTGGAGGCAACCTACTTTGTTGTCCTCCTAATGTGATATATTAAATGTCATAAATGTGCATTGCATACAAGGTTGCAACCTTTCATTCTGGCGTGGTAGCGTTCAAGCACACCTGGCGGCATTGGACTTGCCGGTGCAACTGTGACTACCATTGTCCAATTCCCTCTCTCGCTTGGGGGCTAGACTTCCTCGAAGAGTTGGGTCGTAGGATTTCGGGGTACATCCGGAGTACACCCATTAGGCGTGATAAGGGGATGATTCGAAGTCGGCCGCAACAACTGATATTGGAAATGAACTGAGAGCAAAAACTCACCATATTCTTTTCACTATGTGTATAAGTACTCTCGCTTGGTTCCTAGAGGACCTCGGGGAGGAAAGACGAGTAATTGAGTTCTTTTACTGTTATATTACATTATGTACTTACTTGTGATACATGTCATGCTTGCAAAAGGGTTTTCATAAGTTGAACCAGAAAATGAGTTTCAAAACTTATTTCTCATTCCCCCTCACTGAGTTCATAAGGACTCACCCTCTTTTATCATCTCAGGTGAAGAAGACCAGGAACAGGTACCCGAGGACAACGTGCCTAATGATGATTCCTTGGAATGATTGCTTGCCCTACGTGCCTTATGTGACTATGGATATTTTGTGAACGATATGTTGCTTGAAGACTATTTCATTTCTTATGTTGCTTGTTATTGTATTGTAAATGACCCCCGTTGTAATTTGGGGTCTAATTTTGGCTTGTACTAATCATAACTAGATAGTCACTACTATGGTCATTTTTGCTATCGCTATTGACTAGTATCTATCATAGGATTATGAAGTATCAGGTAAGGATTAAGTAAAATGAATCTATCCAATCTTAAGCAGGTACTCATTGTTAAGCTAAGATCAACACGTACTTTTGTAACAAGGATTAACAAACAAATGAGACATAGTATCATGCTAGGTTGTCAATCAAACGAGACTTCGAGATAACTAGTAGGCGTTTCGATTGGTGATAAATAGTAATCTTAGCTAGAAATGAAATTGAGATTGGAAATTTTGAGGCCTTTAGAAAACTAGGTCAAACTAAAGAGCCCAATTACAGCCGTTATGCTGCTGGTTTTCAGGAGAATTTGTGGGGTTTAGGTTAAACGTTAAGTGTTAAACCTTCTTGAACGATTAAGTACGTGAAAGGACTTGAATGTTTAGATCATTCCTTAGTCTAACCTCTATAGGTCGAGTTAGGGCGTGAGACTTTTCACGGCTCACAACGTACGATTCGGGATGAAAAAACAACGTAGAAGAAAAAAAATATCCCGAAATTGATGTAAATGTTCGATTTTGGCCTCTGAAAATAGGCGCAGCATAGCAAGCTTGTTGCCCCCGTCGTAGAGCTCTCGGAGAGATTTTTAACGGTATGTTGTACGCCTCGTAACTCCTTACGGATCAAAAGTTATGGGCACCGGAGTGACGGAGACCTGGTCCCAAGCCCCACGACCTCGGTTTGCGGGCCCAGCCTCTACGAGAAGCGAAGTTGTCTTGCACAAGGTGACGTGGGATTCGGTAATAGAAATGTGATGGATTCAGTTGTCGTCCTTTTTGCGGTTCACGACATACGATTCGGGACGGAAAAATAACACAATAGAAGAAAAGTATCCCAAAACAGATGAAAACGTTCTATTTTGGGCTCTGAAATAGACGCAGCCGAGTAGGCTTGCTACCCCCGTCGTAGAGCTCTCGGAGAGCTTTCCAACAGTATGCTGTAAGCCGTGTAATTACTTACGGATCAAGATTTATGGGCACCGAAGCTACGGAGACCTGTTATGAAGCCTCACGCCCTCGGTTTGCGGGCCCAGCCTCTACGTGAGGCGAAGTTGTCTTGCCTAAGGTACCGTGGGATTCGGTAATAGAAATGTGATTGATTAGGTTGGTTTCCTTTTTGCGGCTCACGACGTACGATCCAGGACGGAAAAACAGCATAGAAGAAGAAAAGTGTCCGAAAATTGATGAAAACGTTCAATTTTGGGCTATGAAAATAGGTGCAGTCTAGAAGGCTTACTACCTCCAATGTAGAGCTCTCAGAGAGCTTTCCAACGGTATTTTGTGCGCCGTGTAACTCCTTACGAATCAAAAGATATGGGCACCAGAGCGACGGAGACCTGGTCCCAAGCCCCACGCCCTCAGTTTGCGTGCCCAGCCTCTATGAGAGGCAAAGTTGTCTTGCCCAATGTGCTATGGCATTCAGTAATAGAAATGTGATAGGTTAGGGTGTCGTCCTTTTCGCGGCTCACAACGTACGATCCGAGATGAAAAAACAGCGTAGAAGAAAAAAATGTCCTGAAACTGATGAAAACGTTCAATTTTAGGCTCTGAAAATAGGCGCAGCTGAGCAAGCTTGCTGCCCCCATCGTAGAGCTCTTAGAGAGCTTTCCAACGGTATGTTGTGCATCTCGTAACTCCATACGGATCAAAAGTTATGGGCGCCGGAGCGACGGAGACCTGGTCCCAATCCCCACGGCCTCGGTTTGCGAGCCCAGCCTCTACGTGAAGCAAAGTTGTCTTGCCCAAGCTGATGTGGGATTCGGTAATAGAAATATGATGGATTAAGTTGTCGTCCTTTTCGTGGCTCACGACGTACGATCCAAGACAGAAAAATAGCGCAATAGAAGAAAAGTGTCCCGAAACTTATGAAAACGTTCGATTTTCAGCTTTGAAACAGGCGCAGCCGAGCAAGCTTGCTACCCCCGTCGTAGAGCTCTTGGAGAGCTTTCCAACAGTATGCTGTAAGCCGCGTAATTCCTTAAGAATAAGAAATTATAGGTACCGGAGCTATAGAGATCTGTTCCAAAGCCCCACGCCCTCGGTTTGCGGGACCAGCCTCTACGTGAGGTGAAGTTGTCTTGCCCAAGGTGCTGTGGGATTAGATAATAGAAATGTAATTGATTAGGTTGGTTCCCTTTTCGCTGCTCACGACGTACGATCCGGGACGAAAAAAGAGCGTAGAAGAAGAAAAGTATCCCAAAACTGATGAAATCGTTCGATTTTGGGCTCGGAAAATAAGCGCAGCCCAGCAGGATTCATGCCTCCATCGTAGAGCTCTCGGAGAGCTTTCCAACGTTATGTTGTGCGCCGCGTAACTCCTTATGCATCAAAAGATATGGGCACCGGAGCGACGGAAACCTGGTCCCAAGTCCCATGCCCTCGGTTTGCGTGCCCAGCCGCTACGTGAGGCGAAGTCGTCTTCCCAAGGTGCCGCTACATTCGTTTATAGAAATGTGATGGATTAGGTTGTCGTCCTTTTCGCGGCTCACAACGTACGATCCGAGATGAAAAAATAGCGTAAAAAAAGTGTCCTAAAACTCATGTAAACGTTCAATTTGGGGCTCCGAAAACAGGCGCAGCTGAGCATGCTTGCTGCCCCCGTCGTAGAGCTCTCAGAGAGCTTTCCAACGGTATGCTGTGCGCCTCGTAACACCTTATGGATCAAAAGTTATGGGCACTGGAGCGACGGAGACCTCGTCCTAAGCCCCACGGCTTCGGTTTGGGGGCCCAGCCTCTACGAGAAGCGAAGTTGTCTTGCCCAAGGTGACGTGGGATTCGGTAATAAAAATGTGATGGATTAAGTTGTCGTCCTCTTCGCGGCTCACGACATACGATCCGGGAAGGAAAAACAACACAATAAAATAAAAGTGTCCCGAAACTGATGAAAATGTTCTATTTTAGGCTCTGAAACAGGCGCTGTCAGGTAGGCTTGCTACCCCCATCGTAGAGCTCTCGGAGAGCTTTCCAACGATACATTGTACGCCGCATAATTCCTTACGGATCAAAAGTTATAGGAACCAGAGCGACCAAGACCTGGTCCTAAGCCCCACAGCCTCGGTTTGCTAGCCCAGCCTCTACGTGAAGCGAAGTTGTCTTGCCCAAGGTTCCATGGGATTCGGTAATAGAAATGTGATGGATTAGGTTGTTTTTCTTTTCGCGGCTTACGACGTACGATCCGAGACAGAAAAATAGCGTAGAAGAAGAAAAGTGTTCCAAAACTGATGAAAATGTTCAATTTTGGACTCTAAAAATAGGCGCAGCCTAGCAGGCTTGCTGCCCCCATCGTAGAGCTCTCAGAAAGCTTTCCAACGGTATGCTGTGCGCCGCGTAACTTCTTACGGATCAAAAGATATGGGCACCGGAGCGACGGAGACCTAATCCCAAGCCCCACGCCCTCGGTTTGCGTGCCCACCCTCCACATGAGGTGAAGTTTTCTTGCCCAAGGTGCCGCGGCATTCGGTAATAGAAATGTAATGGATTAGGTAATCGTCCTTTTCGCGGCTCACAATGTACGTTCCGGGACGAAAAAACATCGCAGAAGAAAAAAGTGTCCCAAAACTGATGAAAACATTCAATTTTGGGCTCCGAAAATAGGGGCAGCTAAGCATCGTTGTTGCCCCCATCGTAGAGCTCTCGGAGAGCTTTCCAACGGTATGCTATGCGCCTCGTAACTCCTTACGGATCAAAAGTTATGGGCACCGGAGTGACGGACACGTGGTCCCAAGCCCCACGGCCTCAGTTTTCAGGCCCAACCTCTATGTGAAGTGAAGTTGTCTTGCCCAAGGTGATGAGGGATTCGGTAATAGAAATGTGATGGATTAGGTTGTCCTCCTTTTTGCTGCTCATGACATACGATCCGGGACAAAAAAACAGCACAATAGAAGAAAAGTGTCCCAAAACAGATGAAAACGTTCGATTTTGGGCTCCGAAACTGTTGCAGCCGAGTAGGCTTGGTACCCCAGTCGTAGAACTCTCGGAGAGCTTTCTAACAGTATGCTGTACGCTACGTAATTCATTACAGATCAGAAGTTATGGGCACTGGAGCGACGGAGACCTAGTCCCAAGCCCCATGGCCTTTGTTTGCTGGCCCAGCCTCTACATGAAGCGAAGTTTTCTTGCCCAAGGTGACGTGGGATTCGGTAATAGAAATTTGATGGATTAAGTTATCGTCCTTTTCGCGGCTCACGACATGCGATCCGGGATAAAACTAAAGAAAATGTTCAATTTTGGGGTACGAATATATGCGCAGCCGAGCAAGCTTGTTGTCCCCGTCGTAGAGCTCTCGGAGAGCTTTCCAACGGTATGCTGTACGCCGTGTAATTCCTTACGGATCAGAAGTTATGGGCATCGGAGAGATGGAGACCTGGTACCAATCCCCAAGTCCTCAGTTTGCGGGCCCAGCCTCTACTTGAGGCGAAGTTGTCTTGCCTAAGGTGTCTTGGCATTTGGTAATAGAAATGTGATGGATTAGGTTGTCGTCCTTTTTGCGGCTCACGACGTACGATCCGGGATGAAAAAACAACGTAAAAGAAGAAAAGTGTCCCGAAATTGATGAAAACATTCGATTTTGGGCTCCAAAAATATACGCTGCTTAGCAAACTTACTGCCCTTGTTGTAGAGCTCTCAGAGATCTTTCCAACGGTATGTTGTACACCGTGTAATTCCTTACGGATCAAAAGTTATGTGCACCGGAGCAACGGAGACCTGGTCCCAATCCCCAACGGCCTCGGTTTGCTGGCCCAGCCTCTACGTGAAGCAAAGTTGTCTTGTCCAAGGTGACGTGGGATTCGGTAATAGATATGTGATGGATTAAGTTATCATCCTTTTTGCGGCTCACGACGTACGATCCGGAAAAGAAAAACAGCGCAAAAGAATAAAAGTATCCCAAAACTGATGAAAATATTCGATTTTGGGCTCCAAAATAGCCGCAGCCCAGTAGACTTGCTGCCCTCGTCGTAGAACTCTCAGAGAGCTTTCCAACTGTTTGCTGTACGCCACGTAATTCCTTACAGATCAAAAGTTATAGGCACCGGAGCTACGATGACCTGTTTCGAAGCCCCACGCCCTCGGTTTGCGGGCCCAGCCTTTACGTGAGGCGAAGTTGTCTTGCCCAAGGTGCCGTGAGATTCGGTAATAGAAATGTGATTGATTAGGATGGTTTTCTTTTCGCGGCTCACGACGTACGATCAGGGACAGAAAAACAGCGTAGAAGAAGAAAAGTGTCCCAAATGAGATGAAAACATTCAATTTTGGGCTTTAAAAATAGGGGCAGCCTAGCAGGATTGCTGCCTCCATCGTAGAGCTCTCGGAGAGCTTTCAAACGGTATGCTGTGCGCCGTATAACTCCTTACGGATCAAAAGATATGGGCACCGGAGCGACGGAGACCTGGTCCCAAGCCCCACGCCCTCGGTTTGCATGCCCAGCCTCTACGTGAGGCGAAGTTGTCTTGCCCAAGGTACCGTGGCATTCAGTAATAGAAATGTGATAGATTAAGTTGTCGTCCTTTTCGCGGCTCACGATGTACGATCCGGGACGGAAAAAGAATCCAATAGAAGAAAAGTGTCCCAAAACTGATGAAAACGTTCTATTTTGGGCTCCGAAATAGGCGCAGCCGAGTAGGCTTGCTACCCCCATCGTAGAGCTCTAGGAGAGCTTTCCAACAGCATGTTGTACGCCGCGTAATTCCTTACGGATCAAAAGTTATGGGCACCGGAGCCACAGAGACCTGGTCCCAAGCCCCACGGCCTCGGTTCGCTGGCCCAGCCTCTACGTGAAGCGAAGTTGTCTTGCCCAAGGTGCCGTGGGATTCAATAATAGAAATGTGATGGATTAGGTTGTTTTCCTTTTTGCCTCTCACGACGTACGATCCGGGATGGAAAAACAGCGTAGAAGAAGAAAAGTGTCCCAAAACTGATGAAAACGTTCAATTTTGGGCTATGAATATAGGCGCATCCTAGCAGGCTTGCTGCCCCCATAGTAGAGCTCTCGAAGAGCTTTCCAACGGTATGCTGCTAATCGCCTAACTCCTTACGGATCAAAAGAGATGGGCACCGAAACGACAAAGACCTAATCCCAAGCCCCACGCCCTCGGTTTGCGTGCCCAGCCTCTACGTGAGGCGAAGTTGTCTTGCCCAAGGTGCCGCGGCATTCGGTAATAGAAATGTGATGGATTAGGTTGTCATCCTTTTCGCGGCTCACGACGTACGATCTAGGTCAGAATAACATCACAGAAGAAAAAAGTGTCCCGAAACTAATGAAAACGTTCAATTTTGGGCTCCGAAAATAGGCGCAGCTGAGCAACATTGCTGCCCCCATCGTTGAGCTCTCAGAGAGTTTTCCAACGGTATACTGTGCGCCTCGTAACTCCTTACGGATCAAAAGTTTGGGCACCGGAGCGACGGACACCTGGTCCTAAGCCCCACGCCCTCGGTTTGCGTGCCCAGCCTCTACGTGAGGCGAAGTTGTCTTGCCCAAGGTGCCGCGGCATTCGGTAATAGAAATGTGATGGATTAGGTTGTCATCCTTTTCGCGGCTCACGACGTACGATCCGGGACGGAAAAATAGCACAATAGAAGAAAAGTATCCCGAAACTGATGAAAACATTTGATTTTGGGCTCCGAAACAGGTGCAGCCAAGTAGGCTTGCTGCCCCATCGTAGAGCTCCTAGAGAGCTTTCCAACGGTATGCTGTATGCCGCGTAATTCCTTACGGATCAGAAGTTATGGGCACTGGAGCGACGGAGACCTAGTCCCAAGCCCCACGGCCTCAGTTTTTGGGCCCAGCCTCTACGTGAAGTGAAGTTGTCTTGCCCAAGGTGACGTGGGATTCGGTAATAGAAATATGATGTATTAGGTTGTCCTCCTTTTCACGGCTCACGGCGTACGATCCGCGATGAAAAAACAGCGCAAAAGAAGAAAAGTATCCCGAAACTGATAAAAATGTTCGATTTTGGGGTACGAATATATGTGCAGCGAAGCAAGCTTGCTGCCCCCGTCGTAGAGCTCTCGGAGTGCTTTACAACGGTATGCTGTACGACGCGTAATTCCTTACGGATCAGAAGTTATGGGCACGGGATAGACGGAGACCTAGTCCCAAGCCCCACGCCCTCGGTTTGTGGTTGCAGCCTCTACTTGAGGCGAAGTTGTCTTGTCTAAGGTTACGTGGGATTCAGTAATAGAAATGTGATGGATTAGCTTATCGTCCTTTTTGCGACTCACGACGTACGATCTGGGATTAAAAAATAACGCAAAAGAAGAAAAGTATCCCGAAACTGATGAAAACATTCGATTTTTGGCTCCGAAAATATACAAAGCCGAGCAGGCTTGCTGCCCCCGTCGTAGAGCTCTCGGAGAACTTTCCAACGGTAAGTTGTACGCCGCGTAATTCCTTACGGATCAAAAGTTATGGGCACTAGAGCAACGGAGACCTGGTCCCAAGCCCCACGGCCTCGGTTTGCTGGCCCAGCCTCTACGTGAAGCGAAGTTGTCTTGCCCAAGGTGCCATGGGATTCGGTAATAAAAATGTGATGGATTAAGTTGTCATCCTTTTCGCGGCTCACGACGTATGATTCGGGAAGGAAAAACAGTGCAAAAGAAGAAAAGTATACCGAAACTGATGAAAATGTTCGATTTTGGAGTCCGAAACTGCCGCAGCCAAGTAGGCTTGCTGCCCCCGTAGTAGAGCTCTCGGAGAGCTTTACAACAGTATGTTGTGCGCCTCGTAACTCCTTACGAATCAAAAGTTATGGGCATCGGAGTGACGGAGACCTGGTCCCACGGCCTCAGTTTGTGGGCCCAGCCTCTACATTAATTAAAGTTGTCTTGCCCAAGGTGACGTGGGATTCGGTAATAGAAATGTGATGGATTAGGTTGTCGTCCTTTTCGTGGCTCACGACGTACGATCCAGGAAGAAAAAACAGCGCAAAAGAAGAAAAATATCCCAAAATTGATGAAAATGTTATATTTTTGGCTATGAAACAGGCACAACCAAGCAGGCTTGCTGCCCCCATCGTAGAGCTCTCGGAGAGCTTTCCAACGGTATGTTTTGCGCCGCGTAATTCCTTACGGATCAAAAGTTATGGGCACCGGAGCGACGGAGACCTGGTCCCAAGCCCCACGCCCTCGGTTTGCTGGCCCGGCCTCAACGTGAGGCGAAGTTGTCTTGCCCAAGGTGCCGTGGGATTCAATAATAGAAATGTGATGGATTAGGTTGTTGCCCTTTTCGAAGCTCACGACGTACGATCCGGGACGGAAAAACAGCGAAGAAGAAGAAAAGTATCCCAAAACTGATGAAAATGTTCGATTTTGGGCTTCGAAAATAGGCGCAGCCTAACAGGCTTGATGACGCCATCGTAGAGCTCTTGGAGGTATTTCCAATGGTATGCTATACGCCGTGTAACTTCGTACGGATCAAAAGTTATGGGCACTGGAGCGACGGAGACCTAGTCCCAAGCCCCACGCCCTCGGTTTGGGGGCCCAGCCTTTACGTGAAGCGAAGTTGTCTTGCCCAAGGTGCCGTGGGATTCGGTAATAGAAATGTGATGGATTAGGTTGTCGTCCTTTTCGCGACTCACGACATACGATCGGGGACGGAAAAACAGCGCAAAAGAAGAAAAGTATCCCGAAACTGATGAAAACGTTTGATTTTGGGCTTCGAAAATAGGCCCAACAGAGCAAACTTGCTGCCCCTGTCGTAGATCTCTTGGGGAGCTTTCCAACGGTATGCTGTGCGCCGCGTAACTCCTTACGGATCAAAAGTTATGGGCACTGGAGTGACGGAGACCGGGTCCTATGCCCCACGCACTCTGTTTGCGGGCCCAACCTCTACGTGAGGCGAAGTTGTCTTGTCCAAGGTGCCATGGGATTCGGTAATAGAAATATGATGGATTCAGTTGTCGTCCTTTTTGCGGCTCACGACGTACGATCCGAGATTAAAAAACAACGCAAAAGAAGAAAAGTGTTGCCAAACTGATGAAAACGTTCAATTTTGTGCTCCAAAAACAAGCGCAGCCGAGGCGTCTTGCTTCCCCCGTCGTAGAACTCTCGGAAAGCTTTCCTACGGCATGTTGTGCGCCATGTAACTCATTACGGATGAAAAGTTACGGGCACCGGAGCGACGGACACATGGTCCCACGCCCTCGGTTTACGGGCCCAGCCTCTACGTTAGGCGAAGTTGTCTTGCCAAAGGTGCCATGGGATTCGGTAATAGAAATGTGATGGATTAGGTTGTCGTCCTTTTCACGGCTCACGACATACGGTCCGGGATGAAAAAACAGCGTAGAAGAAGAAAATAGTACCGAAACTGATAAAAACGTTCGATTTTGGGCTCTGAAAATAGGCGCAGCTGTGCAGGTTTCCTATCCCTATCGTAGAGCTCTCGGAGAGCTTTCCAATGGTATGTTGTGCGCCGCGTAACTACTTACAGATCAAAAGTTATGGGTACCGAAGCGACGGAGACTTGGTCTCAAGCCCCACAGCTTTGGTTTGCGGGCCCAACCTCTACGTGAAACGAAGTTGTCTTGACCAATGTGGCACGAGATTCGATAATAGAAATATGATGGATTAGGTTGTCGTCCTTTTCGCAACACACGACGTACGATCCGGGATGAAAAAATAGAACAAAATAAGAAAAGTGTCCCAAAATTGATGAAAACATTCGATTTTGAGCTCTGAAAATAGTTACAGCATGGCATGCTAGCTTCCTCCATCGTAAAGCTCTCGGAGTGCTTTCCAACGGTATGTTGTGCGGTACGTAATTCCTTACGGATCAAAAGTTATGGGCACCGGAGCGACGGAGACCTGGTCCCAAGCCCCACGCCCTCGGTTTGCTGGCCCGGCCTCAACGTGAGGCGAAGTTGTCTTGCCCAAGGTGCCGTGGGATTCAATAATAGAAATGTGATGGATTAGGTTGTTGCCCTTTTCGAAGCTCACGACGTACGATCCGGGACAAAAAAATAGCGTAGAAGAAGAAAAGTGTCCCAAAACTAATGAAAACTTTTGATTTTGGGCTCCGAAAATTGGCGCAGCCAAGCAAACTTGCTGCCCCCATCGTAGAGCTCTCAGAGAGCTTTCCAACGGTATGCTGTGTGCCTCGTAACTCCTTGCAGATCAAAAGTTATAGACACCGGAGCGACGGAGACCTGGTCCCAAGCCCCACGGCCTCGGTTTGTGGGCCCAGCCTCTATGTGAAGCGAAGTCATCTTGCCCAAGGTGACGTGGGATTCGGTAATAGAATTGTGATGGATTAGGTTGTCGTCCTTTTCGCGGCTCACGACATACGATCCGGGATGGAAAAATAGCACAAAAGAAGAAAAGTGTCCTGAAACTGATGAAAATATTCTATTTTGGGCTTTGAAACAGGCACAGTCGAGCAGGCTTGCTACCCTCGTCATAGAGCTCTTGGAGAGCTTTATAACGGTATGTTGTTCTCAACGTAATTCCTTAGGGATCAAAAGTTATGGGTACCGGAGCGACGGAGACCAGGTCCCAAGCCCTACGCCCTCGGTTTGCGGACCTAGCCTCAACGTGAGGCAAAGTTGTCTTGCCCAAGGTGCTGTGGGATTCAGTAATAGAAATATGATGGATTAGGTTGTCATCCTTTTCGCGGCTAGCGACGTACATTCCGGGATTAAAAAACAGTAAAGAAGAAGAAAAGTATCCTGAAACTTATGAAAACATTCAATTTTGGGCTACGAAAATAGGCGCATCCTAGCACGCTGGCTGCCGCCATCATAGAACTCTTAGAGATCTTTCCAACGTGATGCTGTACGCCACATATCTCCTTACGGATCAAAAGTTATGGGCACCGGAGCAACAGAGACCTGGTCTCAAACCCCACGACCTCAGTTTGTAGGCCCAGCCTCTACGTGAGGTGAAGTTGTCTTGCCCAAGGTGCTATGAGATTCGGTAATAGAAATGTGATGGATTAGGTTGTCATCTTTTTCGCGGCAAACGACGTACGATCCGAGACGAAAAAACAGCGCAGAAGAAGAAAAGTATCCCGAAACTGATGAAAACATTCGATTTTGGGCTACAAAAATAGGCACAGCCAAGCAGGCTAGTTGCACCCATCATAGATCTCTCGGAGAGCTTTCCAACGGAATGCTATGTGCCGCGTAACTCCTTACAGATCAAAAGTTATGGGCACCTGAGCGACGGAGACCTGGTCCCAAGCCCCACGGCCTCGGTTTGCGAGCCCAGCCTCTATGTGAGGCGAAGTTGTCTTCGCCAAGGTGCTGTGGCATTCAGTAATAGAAATGTTATGGATTAGGTTGTCATCCTTTTCACGGCTCACGACGTTCGATCCGGGATGAAAAAACAACGCAAAAGAAGAAAATTGTCGCGAAACTGATGAAAACATTCAATTTTGGGTTCCGAAATGGGCGCAGCCGAGCAGGCTTGTTGCCCCCATCATAGAGCTGTCGAAAATCTTTCCTACGGTATGCTGTGCGCCGCGTAATTCCTTACAAATCAAAAGTTATGGGCACCGGAGCGACGGAGACCTGGTTTCAATCCCTACGCCCTTTTTTTGTGGGCCCAGCCTCTACGTGAGGCGAAGTTGTCTTGCCCAAGGTGCTGTGGGATTCGATAATAAAAATGTGATGGATTAGGTTGCCGTCCTTTTCACGGCTAACGACGTACGATCCGGGATGGAAAAACTACGCAGAAGAAGAAAATTGTCCAAAAACTGATGAAAACGATCGATTTTGGTCTCCGAAAATAGATGCAGCCGTCCAAGATTGCTATCCCAATCGTAGAGCTCTTGGAGAGCTTTCCAACGGTATGCTGTACGCCGTTTAACTACTTACAGATCAAAAGTTATAGGTACCGGAGCGACGGAGACCTGGTCCCAAGCCCCACGGCTTCTATTTGCGGGCCCAGCCTCAACGTGAGGCGAAGTTGTCTTGGCCAAGGTGCCGTGGCATTCGGTAATAGAAATGTGATGGACTAGATTGTCGTCTTTTTCGCGGCTCACGACGTACGATCTGGGATGAAAAAACAACGCAAAAGAAGAAAAGTGTCACGAAACTGATGAAAACGTTGATTTTGGGCAACGAAAATATGCGCAGCCGAGCAGGCTTGCCGCCTTCGTCGAAGAGCTCTCGGAGAGCTTTCCAATGGTATGCTGTACTCCGCATAATTCCTTATGGATCAAAAGTTATGGGCACCGGAGCGACGAAGACCTGGTCCCAAGCCCCACGTCCTCGGTTTGCGGGCCCAGCCTCTACGTGATGTGATGTTGTCTTGCCCAAGGTGACGTTGGATTCGGTAATAGAAATGTGATTGATTAGGTTGTCGTCCTTTTCGCGGCTCACGACGTACGATCCAGGACGAAAAAATAGCGTAAAAGAAGAAAAGTGACCCAAAACTGATTAAAATGTTCGATTTTAGCCTGCCAAACAGGAGTAGACGAGTAGGCTTCCTGGCCCTATCGTAGAGCTCTCGGAGAGATTTCCAACGGTATGCTATGCGCTACGTAATTCCTTACAGATCAGAAGTTATCGGCACCATTGTGACGGAGACCTGGTCCCAAGCCCTACGTCCTCGGTTTGCAGGCCCAGCCTCTAAGTGAGGTGAAGTTGTCTTGCCCAAGGTGCCATGGGATTCATTAATAGAAATGTGATGGATTAGGTTGTTGTCCTTTTCGCGGCTCAGGACGTACGATCCGGGACGGAAAAACAACGCAGAACAAGAAAAGTATCCTAAAACATATGAAAACGTTCGATTTTGGGCTCCGAAAATAGGCACAGCATTGCAGGCTAGCTGCCCCCATCGTAGATCTCTCGAAGAGCTTTCCAACTGTATGCTGTGCGCCGCGTAACTCCTTACGAATCAAAAGTTATGGGCACCGGAGCAAAGGAGACCTGGTCCTACGCGCCACGCCCTCAGTTTGCGGGCCCAGGCTCTGCGTGTAGTGAAGATGTCTTGCCCAAGGTGCTGTGGGATTCCGTAATAGAAATGTGATGGATTAGGTTGTCGTCCTTTTCGCGGCTCAAGAAGTACGATCAGAGACGAAAAAATAGCGCAAAAGAATAAAAGTGTCCCGAAACTGATGAAAACGTTCAATTTTGGACTCCGAAAATAGGCACAGCTGAGTAGGCTTGCTGCCCTCATCGTAGAGCTCTTAGAGAGCTTTGCAACGGTATGCTGTGCACCGCATAACTCCTTACGGATCGAAAGTTATTGGCACCAGAGCGACGGAGACCTGGTCCCAAGCCCCACGTCCTCGGTTTACGGGCCCAACCTCTACGTGAAGCGAAGTTGTCTTGCCCAAGGTGCAATGGGATTCGGTAATAGAAATGTGATGGATTAGGTTGTCGTCCTTTTCGCGGCTCACGACGTACGATCCAGGACGAAAAAACAGCGCAAAAGTAGAAAAGTGTCTCGAAACTGATGAAAATGTTCGATTTAGGGCTCCAAAAATAGGCGTAGCTGTCCAGGCTTGCTGCCCCTGTCGTAGAGCTCTCAGAGAGCTTTCCAACGGTATGCTGTGCGCCGCGTAACTCCTTACGAATCAAAAGTTATGGGCACCAGAGCAATGGAGACTTGGTCCCAAGCCCCACGCCCTCGGTTTGCGGGCCCAGCCTCTACGTGAAACGAAGTTGTCTTGCCCAAGGTGCCGTGGGATTTAGTAATAGAAATTTGATGGATTAGGTTGTCGATCTTTTCGAGGCTCACGACGTACGATCCGGGACTGAAAAACACTGTAAAGTAGAAAAGTGTCCCGAAATTCATGAAAACGTTCAATTTTGGACTTCAAAAATAGGCGAAGCCAAGTAGGATTGCTTCCCCCATCGTAGAGCTCTCAAAGTGCTTTCCAACGGCATGTTGTGCGCTGCGTAACTCGTTACGGATCAAAAGTTATGGGCACCAGACGACGGAGACCTAGTCCCAAGCCCCACGCCCTCAGTTTGCGGGCCCAACCTCTACGTGAGGTGAAGTTGTCTTGCCCAAGGTGTCGTGGGATTCAGTAATAGAAATGTGATGGATTAGGTTGTCGTCCTTTTCGTGGCTCACGACGTGCGATCTTGGACGGAAAAACAGCGCAAAAGAATAAAAGTGTCCCAAAACTGATGAAAACGTTCGATTTAGGGCTCTGAAAATAGGCGCAACCCAGCAGGCTTGCTGCCCCCGTCGTACAGCTCTCAGAGAGCCTTCCAATGGTATACTGTGCGCCGCGTAACCCCTTATGAATCAAAAATTATGGGCACCAGAGCAAAGGATACCTGGTCCCAAGCCCCACGCCCTCGGTTTGCGGGCCCAGCCTCTACGTGAAGCGAGGTTGTCTTGCCCAAGGTTGTGAGGCCCGACCTCGATTTGCATACGATACCTCATTTCATGTGCCCTAACCTAGATTTACGTGCCTTGCCCTAGGTTTAAGAGTCGTGTTTCGTTTTGTGCACCTTGCATTGAATTATGTGCATTCATTTAGGGTTGCGTGCATTTACTTGGAAAAATGTGCATTCGTCTCGTAGTTTGTGCCTTACCTTATAGTACGTGCCCTAAATCTAGGAAAGCGTGCCCACACGCTAATCAAGAAAGCATCTTACACAAAGCACTAGATCATTAATTAATCCTACAAACTCCACTAACTAATATTAAAATGCTAATTCAACTCACTAGAAGACGAAATTGCACCAAAAGCTAGAAATTCTTATTCTTTATTCCTTATTCCTTTGCATATTCCAAGCATACAATTAAATAATGCTCAAAACATGGCAAAAAATTCAGATTTGAGCTTGCCTTGGCCGACCATGTAGGAGCTTTTGTCATGCTTTGCAATTTCAAAAATCATTCCAAGACATTCTATGACAACAACCTATGACACAAAGCATAAAAAAATGACTCAAAACCCTACCCAATGCACCACAATCTCGACACACTCAATTGCCCATGCTAAGGTGATTCAAATATGCTCTTGAAGACACAAAATCAGAATTTTGTGAAGCTCAAC
Source organism: Ehretia macrophylla (assembly GCA_037974665.1). Taxonomy (NCBI): domain Eukaryota; kingdom Viridiplantae; phylum Streptophyta; class Magnoliopsida; order Boraginales; family Ehretiaceae; genus Ehretia; species Ehretia macrophylla. The sequence goes on from CM075775.1 coordinate 39,262,084, forward strand.
GCCAACCAAATGCTCAAGCCTTTCATTTCATTCTCTTATTCTCTCTTTCTCTCATTTCTTCTCTCTCTCGGCCTTGGCTGCAATTATAGACTCCATAGCTTAAGTTCATCATCCTAAGGTTCATCAAGACATACAAGACACTAAAGAACTCGACCAAGCAACGCTAGGAGCAAAGAAACATGCATGCAAGCTCTTAGAACCTTCATTTGGCCCTTAGGTATGTTTGATAGCTCCTATTTCATTTTCTTTTTGTTCTAGCCACTTGCACATACTAAGAACATGGTTACTAAGCTAGGAAGTAGAGAATCTCAAGTTATCTCTCGACCAAGCAAGGAGAAAAGTTGATCTTGTGCATCATCAAGAGCTTTGTGCATCTTCATTGTTGTCTTGCTAAGGTGAGGGCTAAAACTCTTTTGAAAAGCTTTCAAAAACCACATGCATGCCTTTAAATGTCTATTTTTACCTCTGTACTTGTGATATATGTGTGTACATGAGCTTTTATAAACATGCATGGCAAGATGTTTGGCTAGAATGTGAAGATAAGTGAAATCGCGTAATTGACAATCTTCTAACTTGTTGGAACAAAGTGAATTTGACCAGGTAAATGATGTTGAAAATGCGTGAAAATTGGTAGGTGACTAGCTTTTCCAGTTATAAGCATTTTTCATAGAAATAGGCCAAAGCCAATTTTGAATCTAAGGTCTCCAAAATGGCAAACCATCGAAAGGTGTCCAAATGTGGAAAATTTGGGAAAATGAAGCATGTTTTTTACAGTTCACTGTCCTTGTAGAACGAACCAGTTTTGACTTAGTAAATGATATCCAAAATGCATGAAATTTGGTAGGCTACTATATTTTTCAGTTCTGGACAGTTTTGTCAGAAATAGACTAAGGCTACTCCTCAAAAATGACAAGTTGTGAAATATGTACAAATCTAGACAGTTTTGCGTAGTCGCACGGTTTTGGCTATAACTCTTTAACCCGAACTCCGAATGATGCGAGGTTTGTTTCTGGATTTAGTTCACTACTTAAGATTTAATTTGAAATTTTATTCACTGGAATTGGAAATTTTTTTCTTGTCTAAATGATTGTGGGAAAACAGACCATTGCAGTGAGGTTTTCATCTAGTGATATGCTTTGAAAATTGTTGTAACTTATCTTGTTGTGTTAAATGCTTGGGATTGTGGCACTTGGATGTTGTGTGGACTGTTTTGAATGCTTGAGGATGTTTAATTAATCGATGCATGGCTTTGGTTTAATTACGTGACAACTTGTGGCTTAATCGTACGTGGACTATTCCGTTAGGAAGCTCTGCAAGACCTGGTCCCAAGCACCACGCCCTCAGTTTGCGGGCCCAACCTCTACGTGAGGTAAAGTTGTCTTGCCCAAGGTGTCATGGGATTCGATAATAGAAATGTGATGGATTAGGTTGTCGTCCTATTTGCGGCTCACGATGTACGACCTGGAACGAAAAAATAGTGCAAAAGAATAAAAGTGTCCTGAAATTGATGAAAACGTTTGATTTTGTCCTCCGAAAATAGGCGCAACTGAGCAGGCTTGCTGTCCTCGTCGTAGAGCTCTTGGAGAGCTTCCCAACGGAATGCTGTGCGACGCGTAACTCCTTACGGATCAAAAGTTAAGGGCACCGGAGCGACGGAAACCTGGTCCCAAGCACCACGCCCTCGATTTGCAGGCCCAAGCTCTACGTGAGGCGAAGTTGTCTTGCCCAAGGTGCTATGGGATTCGGTAATAGAAATGTGATGGATTAGGTTGTCATCCTTTTCGCGGCTTACGACGTACGATTCGGGACGAAAAAACAGTGCAAAAGAAGAAAAGTGTCCCGAAACTGATGAAAACGTTCGATTTAGGTGTCCGAAAATAGGCGCAGCCAAGTAGCCTTGCTACCCCCGTCGTAGAGCTCTCATAGAGCTTTCCAACGGTATGTTGTGCACCACGTAACTTCTTACGAATCAAAGGTTATGGGCACCGGAGCAAAGGAGACCTGGTCCTACGCCCCAAGCCCTGGGTTTGCCGGCCCAGCCTCAATGAGAAGCGAAGATGTCTTGCCCAAGGAGCCATGAGATTCAATAATAGAAATGTGATGGATTAGGCTGTCAACTTTTTTGCGGCTCACGACGTACGATCCGGGATGATAAAATAACGTAAAAGAAGAAAAGTTTTCCAAAATTGATGAAAATGTTAGATTTTGGGCTCCGAAAATAGGTGCAGCCGAGCATGCTTGCTGCCCCCGTCGTAGAGCTCTTTGAGAGCTTTCCAACAGTATACTGCGGGCTGTGTAACTCCTTACGGATCAAAAGTTATGGGCACCGGAGCGACAGAGACCTGGTCTAAAGCCCAACGTCTTCGGTTTGCGGGCCCAGCCTCTACGTGAGGCGAAGTTGTCTTGCCCTAGGTGCAGTGGGATTCAGTAATAGAAATGTGATGGATTTGGTTGTCGTCCTTTTCGTAGCTTACGACATACGATCCGAGAAGGAAAAATAGCATAGAAGAAGAAAAGTGTCCCGAAACTGAGGAAAACGTTCGATTTAAGGCTCCAAAAACAAGCGCAACCGCGTAGGCTTGCTGCTCCCGTCGTAGAGCTCTCAGAGAACTTTCCAACGGTATGTTGTGCGTTGCGTAACTCCTTACGAATCAAAAGTAATGGGCACCGAAGCAAAGGAGACCCGGTCCCAAGCCCCATGCCATCGGTTTGCGGGCCCAGCCTCTACGTGAAGCCAAGATGTCCTGCCCAAGGTGCCACGGGATTCGGTAATAGAAATGTTATGGATTAGGTTGTCGTTCTTTACGCGGCTAACGACGTACGATCCGGGACGGAAAAACAACACAAAAGAAAAAAAGTGTCCCGAAACTGATGAAAACATTAGATTTAGGGCACCGAAAACTAGTGCAACTGGGCAGGCTTGCTATCCTCGTCGTAGAGCTCTCAGAGAGCTTTACAACGGTATGCTGTGAGCTGCGTAACTTCTTACGGATCAAAAGTTATGGGCACCAGAGCAAAGAAGACCTGGTCTCACGCCCCAGGCACTCGGTTTGCGGGCCCAGCCTCTACGTGAAGTGAAGATATCTTGCACAACGTGCCGTGGGATTCGGTAATATAAATGTGATGGATTAGGTTGTCGTCCTATTTGCGGCCCATGATGTACGACCCGGAACGAAAAAACAACGCAAAAGAAGAAAAATGTCCCAAAATTGATGAAAACGTTTTATTTTGTGCTTCGAAAATAGGCGCAGTCGAGCAGGCTTGCTGCCCCCGTCATAGAGCTCTTGGAGAGCTTCCCAACGGTATGTTGTGCGACGCGTAACTCTTTACAGATCATAAGTTATGGGTACCAGAGCGACAGAGATCTGGTCCCAAGCCCCACGCCCTCGGTTTGCGGGCCTAGCCTCTATGTAAGGCAAAGTTCTCTTGCCTAAGGTGCAGTGGGATTCGGTAATAGAAATGTGATGGATTAGGTTGTCGTCCTTCTCGCAGCTTACGACGTATGAGCCGGGATGGAAAAACAGCGCAAAAGAAGAAAAGTGTCCCGAAATTGATGAAAATGTTTGATTTAAGGCTCCAAAAACAAGCGCAACCCAGCAGACTTGCTGCTTCCATCATAGAGCTCTCAGAGAGCTTTACAACGGTATGCTATGCACCACGTAACGCATTAAGAATCAAAAGTTATGGGCACCAGAGCAGAGAAGACCTGGTCCCAAGCCCTACGCCCACGGTTTGCAGGCCCAGCCTCTACGTGAATCGAAGATGTCTTGCCCAAGGTGCCGTGGGATTCGGTAATAGAAATGTGATGGATTAGATTGTCGTCCTTTACGCGGCTCACGACGTACGATCTAAGACGGAAAAATAACGCAAAAGAAGAAAAGTATCTCGAAATGGATGAAACCGTTAGATTTTGGAATCTGAAAATAGGCGCAGACAAGCAAGCTTGCTCCCTCAGTCATAGAGCTCTCAAAGAGCCTTCCAACGGTATGTTTTGCGCCACGTAACTCCTTACGAATCAAAAGTTATGGGCACCGGAGCGACAAAGACCTAGTCCTAAGCTCCACGCCCTCAGTTTGTGGGCCCAGCCTCTACGTGAGGTGAAGTTGTCTTGCCCAAGGTGCCGTGGGATTCAGTTATAGAAATGTGATGGATTAGGTTGTCGTCTTTTTCGCGGTTCACGACATACGATATGGGACTGAAAAACAGCGAAAAAGAAGAAAAGTGTTCCAAAACTGTTGAAAACATTCGATTTAGGGCTCCGAAAATAGCCGCAACCGAGCAGGCTTGCTGCCCTCATCGTAGATCTCTCAGAGTGCTTTCCAACGGTATGTTGTGCGTCGCGTAACTCCTTACGAATCAAAAGTTATGGGCACCGGAGCAAAGGAGACCAGGTCTCAAGCCCCACGCCCTCGGTTTGCGAGCCCAGCTTCTACGTGAGGTGAAGTTGTCTTGCCCAATGTGCCGTGGGATTCGGTAATAGGAATGTGATGGATTAGGTCGTCGCCCTTTTTGCAGCTCACAACGTACGATCCAGGATAGAAAAATAGCGCAAAAGAAGAAAAGTGTCCTGAAATTGATGAAAACGTTCTATTTTGGGCTTCGAAAACTGGTGCAGATGAGCATTCTTGTTGCCCTCGTCGTAGAGCTCTCAGAGCGCTTTACAACGGTATGCTGTGAGCCGCGTAACTCCTTACGGATCAAAAGTTATGGGCACTAAAACAAATGAGACCTGGTCCCACGCCCTAGGCCCTCGGTTTGCAGGCCCAGCCTTTACGTGAAGCGAAGATGTCTTGCACAAGGTGCCGTGGGATTCGGTAATAGAAATGTGATGGATTAGACTGTCGTCCTTTTTGCGGCTCATGACGTACGACCCGAAACGAAAAAATAGCGCAAAAGAAGAAAAATATCCCGAAACAGATGAAAACGTTTGATTTTGTGCCCCAAAAATAAGCGCAGCTGAGCAGGCTTGCTGCCCCCGTCGTAGAGCTCTTGGAGAGCTTCCCAACGGTGTGCTGTACGACGCGTAACTCCTTTTGGATCAAAAGTTATAGGCACCGGAGCGACAGAGATCTGGTCCAAAGCCCCACGCCCTCGGTTTGCGGGCCCAGCATCTACGTGAGGCGAAGTTCTCTTGCCTAAGGTGTAGTGGGATTCAGTAATAGAAATGTGATGGATTAGGTTGTCGTCCTTTTCGCAGCTTACGACGTACGATCCGGGATGGAAAAACAGCGCAAAAGAAGAAAAGTGTCCCGAACTGATGAAAATGTTCGATTTAGTGATCTGAAAACAAGCGCAACCGAGCAGGCTTGCTGCCTCTGTCGTAGAGCTCTCAAAGAGCCTTCCAATGGTATGTTGTGCGCCACGTAACTCCTTACAGATCAAAAGTTATGGGCACCGAAGATACAGAGACTTGGTCCTAAGCCCCACGCCCTTAGTTTGTGGGCCTAGCCTCTGCGTCAGGTGAAGTTGTCTTGCCCAAGGTGACGTGGGATTCGGATATAGAAATGTGATGGATTAGGTTGTCGCCCTTTTCTTTGTTCACGACATACGATCTGGGACGGAAAAATAGCGCAAAAGAAGAAAAGTGTCTCAAAACTGATGAAAACATTCGATTTAGGGCTACAAAAATAGCCGCAACCGAGCAGGCTTGCTGCCCGCATCGTAGATCTCTCAGAGTGCTTTCCAATGGTATGTTGTGCGCTGCGTAACTCCTTAGGAATCAAAAGTTATGGGCACCGGAGCAAAGGAGACCAGGTCCGAAGCCCTACGCCCTCGGTTTGCGAGCCTAGCCTCTACGTGAGGCGAAGTTGTCTTGCCCAAGGTGCTATGGGATTCGGTAATAGAAATGTGATGGATTAGGTCATCGCCCTTTTCGCAACTCACGACGTACGATCCGGGACAGAAAAACAGCTCAAAAGAAGAAAAGTGTCCCGAAAATGATGAAAACGTTCTATTTTGGGCACTAAAAAATGGCGCAGATGAGCATTCTTGCTGCCCCCGTCGTAGAGCTCTCAGAGAGCTTTCCAACGGTATGTTGTGCGCCGCGTAACTCCTTGCGGATCAAAAGTTATGGGCACTAGAGCGATAGAGACCTGGTCCAAAGACCCACGCCCTCAGTTTGCGGGCCCAGCCACTACGTTAGGTGAAGTTGTCTTGCCTAACGTGCCATGGGATTCGGTAAAAGAAATGTGATGGATTAGGTTGACGTCTTTTTCGCGGGTCACGATGTACGATCCGGGACGGAAAAATAGCGCAAAAAAAAGAAAAGTGTCCCGAAACTAATAAAAACGTTCGATTTAGGCCTCCAAAAATAGCCCAACTCGGTAGGCTTGCTGCCCCCATCGTAGAGCTCTCAGAGAGCTTTCCAACGGTATGCTGTGCGCCGCGTAACTCCTTACGATTCAAAAGTTATGGGCACCGGAGCAAATGAGACATGGTCCCACGCCCCACACCCTCAGTTTGCGGGCCTAGCCTCTACGTGAATCGAAGATACCTTGCCCAAGGTGGTGTGGAATTCGGTAATAGAAATGTGATTGATTAGGTTGTCGTCCTTTTCGTGGCTCACGACGTGCGATCCGGGATGAAAAAATAGCGTAAATAAAGAAAAGTGTCTCGAAACTGATGAAAACATTCAATTTTGGGCCCTGAAAATAGGTGCAGCCAAGCAAGCTTGCTGCCCCTGTCGTAGAGCTCTTAGAGAGCTTTCCAACAGTTTGCTGTGCGTCGTGTAACTCCTTACGGATCAAAAGTTATGGTCACCGGAGCAACATATACCTAGTCCCAAACCCCACGCCCTCAGTTTGCAGGCCCAGCCTCTACGTGAGGCGATGTTGTCTTGCCCAAGGTGCCGTGGGATTCGGTAATAGAATTGTGATAGATTAGGTTATTGTCCGTTTTGCGGCTCACGACGTACGATCCGGGGCAGAAAAATTGTGCAAAAGAAGAAAAGTATCCTGGAACTGATGAAAACGTTCGATTTTGGGCTTTGAAAATAGGCGCAGGCGTGCAGGCTTCCTGCCCCCGTCGTAGAACTCTTAGAGAGCTTTCCTACGGTATGCTGCGCGCCTCGTAACTTCTTACAGATCAAAAGTTATGAGCACCGGAGCGACAGAGACTTGGTCCTAAGCCCCACGCCCTTGGTTTGCGTGCCTAGCCTCCACGTGAGGCGAAGTTGTCTTGCCCAAGGTGCAGTGGGATTCGGTAATAGAAATGTGATGGATTAGGTTATCATTCTTTTTGCAGCTTATGACGTACGATTCGGGACGAAAAAACAGCACAAAAGAAGAAAAGTGTCCCGAAATTGATAAAAACGTTCGATTTTGGGCTCCGAAAATAGGTGCAGCCTAGCAGCCTTGCTGCCCCCATCGTAGAGCTCTCAGAGGGCTTTCCAACGGTATGCTATACGCCGTGTAACTACTTACGGATCAAAAGTTATGGGCACCGGAGCGACGGAGACCTCGTCCCAAGCCCCACGACCACGGTTTGCAGGCCCAACCTCTACGTGAAGCGAAGTTGTCTTGACCAAGGTACAGTGGGATTCGGTAATTGAAATGTAATGGATTAGGTTGTTGTCCTTTTTGCGACTCACGATGTACGATACGGGCTAGAAAAACTGCGTAAAAGAAGAAATGTGTCTCGAAACTGATGAAAACGTTCAATTTTGGACTTTGAAAATAGGCGCAGCCGTGCAGGATTTCTGCCCCCGTTGTAGAGCTCTCAGAGTGCTTTCCAACGGTATGCTGCGCGCCACATAACTCCTTACGGATGAAAAGTTATGGGCACCGGAGCGACGAAGACCTGGTCCCAAGCCCCATGCCCTCGATTTACGGGCCTAGCCTCTACGTGAGGTGAAGTTGTCTTGCTGAAAGTGCAGTGGGATTCGGTAATAGAAATGTGATGGATTAGGTTGTCGTCCTTTTCGCGGCTCACGTCGTACTATCCGAGGCATAAAAACTGCGCAAAAGAAGAAAAGTGTCCAGAAACAGATGAAAATGTTCGATTTTGGGCTTTGAAAATAGGCGCAGCCGTGCAGGCTTGCTGCCCCCGCCGTAGAGCTCTCAGAGAGCTTTCCAACGGTATGTTGCGTGCCGCGTAACTCCTTACGGATCAAAAGTTATGGGCATTTGAGCGACGGAGACCTGGTCCCAAGCCTCACGACCACGATTTGCGGGCCCAACCTCTACGTGAGGCGAAGTTGTCTTGCCCAAGGTGCCATGGGATTCGGTAATAGAAATGTGATGGATTAGGTTGTCGTCCTTTTAGCGGCTCGCAAAGCACGATCCGGGGCAAAAGAACCGCGCAAAGGAAGAAAAGTATCCCGAAACTGATGAAAACATTCAATTTTGGGCTTTGAAAATAGGGGAAGCCGTGCAACCTTGCTTCCCTCGTCGTAGAGCTCTTAGAGAGCTTTCCAACGGTATGCTGCACGCCGCGTAACTCCTTACGGATCAAAAGTTAGGGGCACCGGAGCGACGGAGACCTGGTCCCAAGGCCCACGCCCTCGGTTTGCGGGCCCAGCCTCTATGTGAGGCGAAGTTGTCTTGCCCAAGGTGTAGTGGGATTCGGTAATAGAAATATGATGGATTAGGTTGTCGTCCTTTTTGCGGCCTACGACATACGATTCTGGACCGAAAAACAGCGCAAAAGAACAAAAGTGTCCCAAAATTGGTGAAAACGTTCAATTTTGGGCTCCCAAAATATGCGCAACTGAGCAGGATTGCAGCCCGCATCGTAGAGCTCTCAAAAAGCTTTCCAACGGCATGTTGTGTGTCGCATAACTCCTTACGAATCAAAAGTTATAGGCACTGTAGAAAAGGAAACCTGGTCCCAAGCCCCACGCCCTCGGTTTGCGGGTCCAGCCTCTACTTGAAGCGAAGATGTCTTGCCCAATATGCCGTGGGATTCGGTAATAAAAATGTGGTGGATTAGGTTGTCGTCCTTTTTGCGGCTCACGACGTATGATTCGGGGCAGAAAAACTGCCCAAAATAAGAAAAGTGTCATGAACTGATGAAAACGTTTGATTTTGGACTTTGAAAATAGGCGCAGCTGTGCAGGCTTCCTGTCGACGTTGTAGAGCTCTCAGAGAGCTTTCCAACGATATGCTGCACTCCACGTAACTCCCTACGGATCCAAAGTTATGGGCACCGGAGCGACGGAGACTTGGTCGCAAGCCCCACGCCCTCAGTTTACGGGCCAGCCTCTACGTGAGGCAAAGTTGTCTTGCCAAGGTGCAGTGGGAGTCGGTAATAGAAATGTGATGGATTAGGTTGTCGTATTTTTTGCGGCTTACGACGTACGATTCTGGACGAAAAAAAAGCGCAAAAGAAGAAACGTGTCCCGATACTGGTGAAAACGTTCAATTTTGGGATCCAAAAATAGGCACAACTGAGCAGGCTTACTGCGCGCATCATAGAGCTCTTAGAGAGCTTTCCAACGGTATGCTGTGTGCCGCATAACTGCGTACGAATCAAAAGTTATAGGCACCGGAGCAAAGGACACCTGGTCCCAAGCTCCACGCCCTCGGTTTGTGTGTCCAGCCTCTACATGAAGCGAAGATGTCTTGCCCAATGTGCCGTGGGATTCGGTAATACAAATGTGGTGGATTTGGTTGTTGTCCTTTTCGAGGCTCCCGACGTACGATCCGGGACGGAAAACAGTCCAAAAGAAGAAAAGTGTCCTGAAACTAATGAAATCATCTGATTTTGGACTCTGAAAATATGTACAGCCTAGAAAGCTTGCGACCTCCATCGTAGAGCTCTCAGAGAGCTTTCCAACGGTATGCTGTGCCCCGTGTAACTCCTTATGGATCAAAAGTTATGGGCACCGGAGCGACGGAGGCCTGGTCCCAAGCCCACGCCCTCGGTTTGCGGTCCTAGCCTCTAGGTGAGGCAAAGTTGTCTTGCCCAAGGTGCCATGGGATTCGGTAATAGAAATGTGATGGATTAGGTTATTGTCCTTTTCGCTGCTCACAACGTACGATCCGGGACGAAAAAACTGCGCAAAAGAAGAAAAGTGTCCCGAAACTGATGAAAATGTTCAATTTGGCCTCTGAAAATAGGTACAGTAGAGCAGGCTTGCTGCCTCCATCGTAGAGCTCTCAGAGAGCTTTCCAACGGTATGCTGTAGGCCTTGTAACTCCTTATGGATCAAAAGTTATGGGCACCGGAGCGATTAAGAACCAATCCCAAGCCCCACGCCTTCGGTTTGTGGGCCCAGCCTCTACGTGAGGCGAAGTTTCCTTGCCTAAGGTTCCTTAGGATTCGATAATAGAATTGTGATGGATTAGATTGTCGTCCTTTTTGCGGCTCACGACGTACGATACGGGACGAAAAAATAGCGTAAAAGAAGAAAAGTATCCCGATACTAATGAAAATATTCGATTTAGGGCTCCGAAAATTGGCGCAACTGAGCAGGCTTGCTGGCCCCGTCGTAGAGCTCTCAGAGGGCTTTCCAATGGTATGTTGTGCACAGTGTAACTCCTTACGAATCAAAAGTTATGGGCACCGGAGCAAAGAGATCTGGTCCCATGCCCCACGCCCTCGGTTTGCTGGCCCAGCCTCTACGTGAAGCGAAGTTGTCTTGCCAAAGGAGCCGTGGGATTCGGTAATAGAAATGTGATGGATTAGTTTGTCGTCGTTTTAGCAGTTCACGACGTACGATCCAGGACGGAAAAATAATGCAAAAGAAGAAAAGTGTCCCGAAATTGATGAAAACGTTCGATTTTGGGCTCTGAAAACAGGCGCAACCAAGCAGGCTTGCTGCCCCTGTCGTAGAGCTCTCAGAGAGCTTTCCAACAGTATGCTGTGCGCCACATAACTCCTTACGGATCAAAAGTTATGGGCACCAGAGCGACGGAGACGTGGTCTCAAGAACCACGCCCTCGGTTTGCGGGCCCAGCCTCTACGTGAGGCGAAGTTGTCTTGCCCAAGGTGTCATGGGATTCAGTAATAGAAATGTGATGGATTATGTTATCATCCTTTTCGCAGCTCATGACGTACGATCCGGGATAAAAAAAATAGCGCAAAAGAAGAAAAGTGTCCGGAAACTGATGAACATGTTAGATTTGGGGCTCCAAAAATTGGCGCAATCAAGCAGGCTTGGTGCCCCCATCGTAGAGCTCTCAGAGAGCTTTCCAACGGTTTGTTGTGCTCAGCGTAACTCCTTACTAATCAAAAGTTATAGGCACTGGAGCAAAGGAAACCTGGCCCTAAGCCTCACGCCCTCAGTTTGTGGGCCTACCCTCTACGTGAAGCAAAGTTTTCTTGCCCAAGGTGCTGTGGGATTCAGTAATAGAAATTTGATGGATTAGGTTGTCGTCCTTTTCGCTGCTCACGACGTACGATCCGGGACGGAAAAACAGCGCAAAAGAAGGAAAGTGTCTCGAAATTTATGAAAACGTTTGATTTTGGGCTCCAAAAATAGGCGCAGCAAAGCAGGCTTACTGCCCCCGTCGTAGAACTCTTAAAGATCTTTCCAACGGTATGTTGTGCACCGCGTAACTCCTTACAGCTCAAAAGTTATGGACACCCGAGTGACAGAGACTTGGTCCTACGCCCTACACCCTCAGTTTGCGGGCCCAGCCTCTACGTGAAGCGAAGATGTCTTGCCCAATGTGCCGTGGGATTTGGTAATAAAAATGTGATGGATTAGGTTGTCATCCTATTTGCGGCTCACGACCTACGATCCGGGATGAAAAATAGCATAGAAGAAGAAAAGTGTCCCAAAATAAATGAAAACGTTCGATTTTGGGCTCCAAAAGCAGGCGTAGTCGAGCAAGCTTTGTGCCCCCATCGTAGAGCTCTTGGAGAGCTTTCCAACGGTATGCTGTGCACCGCGTAACTCCTTACAGCTCAAAAGTTATGGACACCCGAGTGACAGAGACTTGGTCCTACGCCCTACACCCTCAGTTTGCGGGCCCAGCCTCTACGTGAAGCGAAGATGTCTTGCCCAAGGTGCCGTGGGATTCGGTAATAGAAATGCGATGGATTAGGTTGTCATCCTTTTTATGGCTCACGACGTACGATCTGGGATGAAAAAATTGCGCAAAAGAAGAAATGTGTCCGAAAATAGAATAAAACGTTCGATTTTGGCATCTGAAAAAAGGCGCTGCTGAGTAGGCTTGCTGTACCTGTCATTGTACTCTCAGAGAGCATTCCAACGGTATGTTGTGCTCCTTGTAACTCCTTACGACTCAAAAGTTATGGGCACCGGAGCGACGGAGACCCGATCCCAAGCCCCACGCCCTCGGTTTGCTGGCCTAGCCTCTACGTGAGGCAAAGTTGTCTTGCCCAAGGTGCCTTAGGATTTGATAATAGAAATGTGACATATTCGGTTGTCGTCCATTTCGCGGCTCACAACGTACGATCCTCGACGAAAAAATAGCAAAAAAGAAGAAAAGTGTCCCGAAATTGATGAAAACATTAGATTTAGGGCTCTGAAAATAGGTGCAACCGAGCAAGCTTGATGTTCCCGTCGTAGAGCTCTCAGAGGGCTTTCCAACAGTATGCTGTGCACCGCGTAACTCCTTACGAGTCAAAAGTTATGGGCACCAGAGCAAAGGAGACCTGGTTCTAAGCCCCACACCCTCAGTTTGCGTGCCCAACCTCTACGTGAAACAAAGTTGCCTTGCCCAAGGAGCCGTGGGATTCGGTAATAGAAATGTGATGGATTAGGTTGTCGTCCTCTTCGCGGCCCACGACGTACGATCCAGGATGGAAAAACAGCGCAAAAGAAGAAAAGTGTCTCGAAATTGATGAAAACGTTCAATTTTGGGCGTCAAAAATAGGCGGTGGTAAGGAGGCTTGTTGCGCCCATCGTAGAGTTCTCAGAGGGCTTTCCAACAGTCTGCTGTGCACCACGTAACTCCTTACGGATCAAAAGTTATGGGCACCAGAGCGACAAAGACCTAATCCCAAGCACCACGCCCTCGGTTTGCTGGCCCAGCCTCTACGTGAGGTAAAGTTGTCTTGCCCAAGGTACCGTGGGATTCGGTAATAGAAATGTGATGGATTTGGTTGTCGTCCTTTTCGTGGCTCATGACGTACGATCCGGGACGGAAAAACTGCGCAAAAGAAGAAAAGTGTCCTGAAACTGATAAAAATGTTGGATTTAGGGCTCTGAAAATTGGCGCAACCCAGCAAGCTTGCTGCCCCTATCGTAGAGCTCTCAGAGAGCTTTCCAACAATATGCTGTGCGCCGCGTAACTCCTTACTAATCAAAAGTTATGGGCACCAGAGCAAAGGAGACCTGGTCCTAAGCCTCATGCCCTCGGTTTGCGCGCCTAGCCTCTACGTGAAGCAAAGTTGTCTTGCCCAAGGTGCCGTGGGATTCAGTAATAGAAATTTGATGGATTAGGTTGTCCTTTTCGCAACTCACAACGTACGATCTGGGATAGAAAAATAGCGCAAAAGAAGAAAAGTCTCCCAAAATTGATGAAAACGTTCGATTTTAGGCTCCAAAAATAGGCGCAGCCAAGCAAGCTTGCTTCCCCCGTCGTAGAGCTCTTAAAGAGCTTTCCAACGGTATGCTGTGCGCCGCGTAACTCCTTACGGATCAAAAGTTGTGGGCATGAGAGCGACGGAGACCTGGTCCCACGCCCCACGCCCTCGGTTTGCGGGCCCAGCCTCTACGTGTGGTGAAGTTGTCTTGCCCAAGGTTCCGTGGGATTCGGTAATAGAAATGTGATGGATTATGTTGTCGTCCTTTTCGCAGCTCATGACGTACGATCCGAGACAGAAAAATAACGCAAAAAAAGAAAAGTGTCCCAAAATTGAAGAAAATGTTAGATTTACGGCTCTAAAAATTGACGCTATAGGGCAGGCTTTCTACCCCCGTCGTCGAGCTGTCCGAGAGCTTTCCAACTGTATGTTGTGCGCCGCATAACTCCTTACGAATCAAAAGTTATGGGCACCAAAGCAAAGGAGACCAGGCCCCACGCCCCACGCCCTCGCCCTCGGTTTGTGGACCCAGCCTCTAAGTGAAGCGAAGATGTCTTGCCCAAGATGCTGTGGGATTCGGTAATAGAAATTTGATGGATTAGGTTGTCGTCCTTTTCGCGGCTCACGACGTACGATACTGGGACGAAAAAATTGCTCAAAAGAAGAAAAGTGTCCCGAAATTGATGAAAACGTTCGGTTTTGGCCTCTGAAAATAGGCGTAGCCGATTAGGCTTGTTGCACCTACCGTAGAGCTCTCAGAGAGCTTTCCAACGGTATACTGTGCGCCACGTAACTCATTACGGCTCAAAAGTTATGGGCACCGGAGCGACAGAGACCCGATCCCAAGCTCCATGCCCTCGGTTTGCCTGCCCAACCTCTACGGGAGGCGAAGTTGTCTTGCCCAAGATGCCTTAGGATTCGGTAATAGAAATGTGATGGATTAGGTTGTCGTCCTTTTCACGGCTCACGACGTACGATCCGGGACGGAAAAACAGCGCAAAAAAAGAAAAGTGTCCCAAAACTGATGAAAATGTTTGATTTAGGGCTTTGAAAATAGGCACAACTGAGCAAGCTTGCTGACCCAATCGTAGAGCTCTCAGAGAGCTTTCCAACGGTATGTTGTGCACCGCGTCACTCCTTACGAATCAAAAGTTATGGGCATCGGAGCAAAGGAGACCTGGTCCCAAGCCCCACGCCCTCGGTTTGTGGGCCCAACCTCTACGTGAAGCGATGTTATCTTGCCCAAGGTGCTGTGGGATTCGGTAATAGAAATGTGATGGATTAGGTTGTCGTCCTTTATGCGGCTCACGACGTACGATCTGGGATGAAAAAAGGCGCAAAAGAGAAAAACTGTTCCAAAACTAATGAAAATGTTCGATTTAAGGCTCAGAAAATAGGCTCAGCAAAGCAAGCTTACTGCCCCCATCGTAGAGCTCTCAAAGAGCTTTCCAACGGTATGTTGTGCGCCGCATAACGCCTTACAGATCAAAAGTTATGGGCACCGGAGCGACGGAGACTTGGTCCCAAGCCCTACGCCCTCGGTTTGCTAGCCCAGCCTCTACGTGAGGCAAAGTTGTCTTGCCCAAGGTGCCGTGGGATTCGTTAATAGAAATGTGATGGATTAGGTTGTCGTCATTTTCGCAGCTCACGACGTATGATCCGGGACGCAAAAATAGCGCAAAAGAAGAAAACTGTCCCAAAACTGATAAAAATGTTTGATTTAGGGCTACGAAAATAGGCACAACCGAGCATGCTTGCGGCCCCCGTCTTAGAGCTCTCAAAGAGCTTTCCAACGGTATGCTGCGCACCGCGTAACTCCTTACGAATCAAAAGTTACGGGCACGGGAGCAAATGAGACCTAGTCCTTAGCCCTACGCCCTCGGTTTTGCGGGCCTAGCCTCTACGTAAAGCGAAGTTGTCTTGCCTAAGGTGCCATGGAATTCAGTAATAGAAATTTGATGGATTAGGCTGTCGTCCTTTTCGCGGCTCACATCGTACGATACGGAATGAAAAAACAGTGCAAAAGAAGAAAAGTGTCCCAAAATTGATGAAAACATTCAATATTCGGCTCCAAAAACAGGCGCAGCCAAGCAAGTTTGATGCCCCCGTCGTAGAGCTCTCAGAGAGCTTTCCAACGGTATACTGTGCGTCGCGTAACTCCTTACGGATCAAAAGTTATGGGCCCCAGAGCGACGGAAACTTGGTCCCAAGCCCTACGCCCTCGGTTTGCGGGCCCAGCCTCTACGTGAGGCGAAGTTGTCTTGCCTACGGTGCCGTGGAATTTAGTAATAGAAATATGATGGATTAGGTTGTCATCCTTCTTGCAGCTCACGACATACGATCCGGGATGAAAAAACAATGCAAAAGTAGAAAAGTGTCCCGAAAATGATGAAAACGTAAGATTTAGGGCTCCAAAAAAAGGCGCAACCAGGCAGGCTTGCTGCCCCCGTTGTAGAGCTCTCAGACAGCTTTCCAACGGTGTGTTGTGCACCGCATATCTCCTTACGAATCAAAAGTTACGGGCACCGGAGCAAAGGAGACCTGGTCCCACGCCCCACGCCCTCGGTTTGCGGGCCCAGCCTCTAAGTGGAACGAAGATGTCTTGCCCAAGGTGCCATGGGATTCGGTAATAGAAATGTGATGGATTAGGTTGTCGTCCTTTTTGCAGCTCACGACGAACGATCCGCGGCGGAAAAACTGCTCAAAAGAAGAAAAGTGTCCCAAAACTGATGAAAATGTTTGATTTTTGGCTTCGAATATAGGCGCAGCCAAGCAGGCTTGCTACCCCTGTTGTAGAGCTCTTAGAGGGCTTTCCAACGGTATGTCGCGCGCCGCGTAACTCCTTACGGATCAAAAGTTATGAGCACCGGAGCGACGAAGACCATGTTCTAAGCCCCACGCCCTCGGTTTGCGGGCCCAGCTACTACGTGAGGCGAAGTTGTCTTGCCCAAGGTGCAGTATGATTTGGTAATAGAAATATGATGGATTAGGTTGTCGTGCTTTTCGCGGCTTACGACATACGATCCGGGCAAGAAAAACAGCGCAAAAGAAGAAAAGTGTCCCGAAATTGATGAAAACGTTCGATTTATCGCTTTGAAAACAGGCGCAACTGAGCAGGCTTGCTGCCCCCCTCGTAGAGCTCCCAGAGAGCTTTCCAACGGCATGTTGTGCGCCGCGTAACTCCTTACGAATCAAAAGTTATGGGCACCAGAGCAAATGAGACCTGGTCTCAAGTCCCACGCCCCCGGTTTGCGAGCCCAGCCTCTACGTGAAGCGAAGATGTCTTGCCCAATGTGTCATGGGATTCGGTAATAGAAATGTGATGGATTAGGTTGTCATCCTTTTCGCGGCTCACAACGTACGATCCGAGACGGAAAAGTAGTGCAAAAGAAGAAAAGTGTCCCGAAACTGATGAAAACGTTCAATTTTGGACATCGAAAATAGGTGCAGCCGAGCAGGCTTACTGCCCACGTCATAGAGCTCTCAAAGAACTTTCCAACAGTATGCTGTGCGGCGCGTAACTCCTTACAGATCAAAAGTTATAGGCACCGGAGCGACAAACACCTGGTCCCAAGCCCCACGCCGTCGGTTAGCGGGCCCAGCCTCTACGTGAGGCAAAGTTGTCTTGCCCATGGTGCCATGGGATTCGGTAATAGAAATGTGATGGATTAGGTTGTCGTCCTTTTTGCGGTTCACGACGTACGATCCAGGAATAAAAAATAGCGCAAAAGAAGAAAAGTGTCTCAAAATTGATGAAAACGTTCGATTTTAGGTGCCGAAAATAGGCGATGGCAAGGAGGCTTGCTGCGACCGTCGTAGAGCTCTTAGAGAGCTTTCCAACGGTCTGTTGTACGCCACGTAACTCCTTACAGATCAAAAGTTATGGGCACCAGAGTGACGAAGACCTGGTCCCAAGCACCACGCCCTCGGTTTGGGGCCCAGCCTCTACGTGAGGCGAAGTTGTCTTGCCCAAGGTGCCGTGGGATTCGGTAATAAAAATGTGATGGATTTGATTGTCGTCCTTTTCGCGGCTCATGACGTACGATCCGGGATGGAAAAACAGCGCAAAAGTATAAAAGTATCCCAAAACTGATGAAAATGTTGAATTTAGGGATCTGAAAATTGGCGCAACCGAGCAAGCTTGCTGCCCCGGTCGTTGAGCTCTCAAAGAGCTTTCCAACAGTATGCTGTGCGCCGTGTAATTCCTTACTAATCAAAAGTTATGGGCACCGGAGCAAAGGAGACTTGGTCCTAAGCCTCACGCCCTCGGTTTGCGGGCCTAGCCTCTACATGAAGTGAATTTGTCTTGCCCAAGGTACCGTGGGATTCGGAAATAGAAATGTGATGGATTATGTTGCCGTCCTTTTCACGGCTCACGACGTATGATCCGGGACGAAAAACAATGCAAAAGAAGAAAAGTGTCCCAAAACTGAAGAAAACGTTAGATTTTGGGCTTCGAAAACTGGCGCTATAGGGTAGGATTGCTACCCCCGTCGTCGAGCTCTCAGAGAGCTTTCCAACGGTATGCTGTACGCCACATAACTCCTTACGAATCAAAAGTTATGGGCATTGGAGTAAAGGAGACCAGGTCCTACACCCCACGCCGTCGGTTTGTAGGCCCTACCTTTACATGAAGCGAAGATGACTTGCCCAAGATGCTGTGGGATTCGGCAATAGAAATTTGATGGATTAGGTTGTCGTTCTTTTCGCGGCTCACGGCGTACTATCCGGGACGAAAAAACTGCGCAAAAGAAGAAAAGTGTCCCGAAACTGATAGAAACGTTCGATTTTGGCCTCTGAAAATAGGCGCAGCTGAGCAGGCTTGCTGCACCAGTCGTAGAGCTCTTAAAGAGTTTTCCAACGGTATATTGTGCGCCACGTAACTCCTTACGGCTCAAAAGTTATGGGCACCGGAGCGACGGAGACACGATCCCAAGCCCCACGCCCTCGGTTTGCGGGCCCAGCCTCTACGGGAGCCGAAGTTGTCTGGCCCAGGGTACCTTAGGATTCGGTAATAGAAATGTGATGGATTAGGTTGTCTTCCTTTTCGCAGCTCACGACGTACGATCCGGTACGAAAAAATAACGCAAAAGAAGAAAAGTATCCCGAAACTGATTAAAATGTTCGATTTAGGGCTTTGAAAATAGGAGCAACCGAGCAATCTTGCTGCCCCCATCGTAGAGCTCTCAGAGAGCTTTCCAATGGTATGTTGTGCATCGCGTCACTCTTTATGAATCAAAAGTTATGGGCACCGGAGCGAAGGAGACCTGGTCCTAAGCCCTACGCCCTCGGTTTGTGGGCTCAACCTGTACATGAAGCGAAGTTGTCTTACCCAAGGTGCCGTGGGATTCGGTAATAGAAATATGATGGATTAGGTTGTCGTCCTTTTTTCGGCTCACGACGTACGATCCGAGATGAAAAACGGTGCAAAAGAAGAAAAATGTTCCAAAACTGATGAAAAATTTTGATTTAGGGCTCAGAAAATAGGCGCAGCAAAGTGGGCTTGCTGCCCCCGTCGTAGAGCTCTCAGAGAGCTTTCCAACGGTATGCTGTGTGCCGTGTAACGCCTTACGGATCAAAAGTTATGGGCACCAGAGCGACAGAGACCTGGTCCCAAGCCCCACGCCCTCGGTTTGCTGGCCCAGCCTCTACGTGAGGCGAAGTTGTCTTGCCCAAGGTGTCGTGGGATTCGGTAATAGAAATGTGATGGATTAGGTCGTCGTCATTTTCTCGGCTCACGACGTACGATCCGGGACGCAAAAATAGCGCAAAAGAAGAAAAGTGTTGCAAAACTTATAAAAATGTTTGATTTAGGGCTCCGAAAATAGGCACAACCGAGTATGCTTGCTGCCCCAATCTTAGAGCTCTCAAAGAGCTTTCCAACTATATGCTGTGCGCCGCGTAACTCCTTACGAATCAAAAGTTATGGGCACGGGAGCAAAGGAGACATGGTCCTAAGCCGCACGCCCTCGATTTTGCGGGTCAGGCCTCTACGTGAAGCAAAGTTGTCTTGCCCAAGGTGCCATGGGATTCAGTAATAGAAATTTGATGGATTAGGTTGTCGTCCTTTTCGCGGCTCATGATGTAGGATCCAGAACGAAAAAACAACGCAAAAGAAGAAAAGTGTCCCAAAATTGATGAAAACCTTCAATTTTCGGCTCCGAAAATAGGCGCAACCAAGCAAGCTTGCTGCCCCCGTCGTAGAGCTCTCAGAGAGCTTTCCAACGGTATGCTGTGCGCCGCGTGACTCCTTACGGATCAAAAGTTATGGACACCAGAGCGACGGAGACCTGGTCCTAAGCCCTACGCCCTCGGTCTGCAGGCCCAGCCTCTACGTGAGGCGAAGTTGTCTTGCCCAAGGTACTATGGGATTCGGTAATAGAAATGTGATGGATTAGGTTGTCATCCTTTTCACGGCTTGTCACGTCCCAACCCGGCCTATAAAGGTTAGACTAGGGTGTGATCTAAACATTTAAGTCATATCTCTTACTTAACCGTGCATGAAAGTTTAACACTTAACGTTTTAGCCTAGACTCCATAATTTTTCCGGAAAACCGGCAGCATAACGGCTGTAATTGGGCTATTTGGTTTGACCTAATTCTCTAAACGCCTCAAAATTTCCAATCTCAATTTCATTTCCAACTAAGATTACTATTTACCATCAATTGAAACGCCTACTAGTTATCTCGAAGTCTCGTTTGATTAATAACCTAGCATGATACTATGTCTCGTTTGTTTGTTAATCCTCGTTACAAAAGTACCTATTGATCTTAGCTTAACAATGAGTACCTGCTTTAAATTGGTTAGGTTCATTACTTAATCCTTACCTGATACTTCATAATACTATGATAGATACTAGCCAATAACGATAGCAACACGACCATAGTAGTGTCTATTTAGTTATTATTAGTACAAGCCAAAATTAGACCCCAAATTACAACGGGGGTCTTTTACATTACAAACATTAAGCAACATGAAAAGAAATAGTCTTCAAGTAGCATAGTGTTCACAAATGGCCATAATCAAGCAAAGCACATAGGACAGGCATTCATTCCAAGGAATCATCGTTAGGCACGTCGTCCTCGGGTACCTGTTCTTGATCTTCTTCACTTGAGATGATAAAAGAGGGTGAGTCCTTATGAACTCAGCGAGGGAGAACGAGAAATAGGTTTTGAAACTCATTTTCTGGTTCAACTTATGAAAATCCTTTTTGCAAGCATGAATGTATCACAATTAAATACATAATAATCATATAAAAGTGAAGGAACACAATTGCCCGTCTTTCCTCCCCGAGGTCCTCTAGGAACCAAGCGAGAGTACTTATACACATAGTGAAAATGATACGGTAAGCTTTTGCTCTCAGTCCATTTCCAGTATTAGTTGTTACGGCCAACTTCAAATCATCCCTTTATCACGCCAAATGGGTGTACTCCGGATGTACCCCGAAATCCTACAACCCAACTCTCCGAGGAAGTCTAGCCCCCAAGCGAGAGAGAGAATTGGACAATGGTAGTCACGGTTGCACCGGCAAGCCCGATGCCGCCCGGTGTGCGTGAACGCTACCATGCCAGAATGAAAGGTTGCAATCTTGTATGCAATGCATATTTATGACATTTAATATATCACATTAGGAGGACAACAAAGTAGGTTGCCTCCGAGCAGTCATAAGATTGCACATTGACAAGTAAACAAGCGAGGCACGATAAGACAAGTAATTTCACTCGAAAGGCACATGGAGTTATATGAACATTAACGGGCAGCCATGTAACGCACGTAAATCAAGTCATATAACTCATTTCAAAGTTCACGTAATCAAATAATAAGATTATTCAACATGCAACGACATCTACGTGGGTTCGAGTGCAAGAAAAGCCTACTTGTCAACATGTAATCATCAAGATCGCATTTAGGGCTACAATTGTGAGGCCCGACCTCGAATAACGTGTGTTACCTCGATTTACGTGCCCTGTCTTGGTTTTCGTGCATGCTTCGTCATTCGTGCCTTGACCTAGAATTATGTGCCCTAATCCTCAACTTACGTGCCCTGACTTCGAATTGCGTGCGTTACCTCGTTTCGTGTGCCTATACCTTGAATTGCGTGTCTTAATCTAGGTTTAAAAGTCGTACTTCGATTTACGTGCATTGCATTGAATTATGTGCCTTGCATTGATTTACGTGCATTCACTTAGGATTGCGTGCCTTAGTCTTAAAGTACGTGCCTTAGTCATGAAGTACGTGTCTACCTCGTAGTTCATGTCTACCTCGTGATTCGTGCCTCGTATCGATTTCTGTGTGTGTCTCATAGTGCGTGCCCTAGACCTAGGAAAGCGTGCCCGCATGCTAATTAATAAAGAATCCTACACAAAGCACTAGACTATAAAATAATCCTACAAACACCACTAACTATTATTATAATCCTAATTCAAAACTCTACAAAATCCACTAACACCTAAATATTATATTTTAAACTCACTACAAGACAAAATCTCACAAACCTCTAAATATATCTTATATTCTATTCTACTTAAAATCCCTAAATACCCAATATTCTCTTACACACATGCTAAACCCTAAGCACTTTCCTATTATCTAAACATTCCTATGACAAGTACAAAACACAATGCAACCTAGGATAGACAAATGCATGACAATACAAAAAAAAATAATAAAAACTTCACCCAAACCCTTCCCATTCTCGACCAAATCACCTAGCATGCTTCTCACAATTCAAATTGCATAGTTGACAAAGCAAAAAATCAGATTTGAAGGCCTTAAGGCCGACACACACTCACACACAACTCAACACATTTCATTTTCCTCTCAAAGTCCTCTCAAGCTTTCATTCTCTCTCCTTCTCTCTCATTTTAGAACATGGCTTCTCTTGAGCTTCCA
The DNA here is from genome assembly GCA_037974665.1 of Ehretia macrophylla. Lineage (NCBI taxonomy): Eukaryota > Viridiplantae > Streptophyta > Magnoliopsida > Boraginales > Ehretiaceae > Ehretia > Ehretia macrophylla. The sequence continues at coordinate 39,284,413 of CM075775.1, forward strand.
AGACCTCAAGCTCACTCTTAAGATCTCTCCCAAGCTCGGCCATAGCAGCCCAAGCAAGCAAGAAGCAAGAAAGAAGCTCCATTGGTGCAACCATCAAGAGTCTTGTGCATCTTCTTGTTGTTTTGCTAAGGTGAGGGCTAAAACTTCTTGAAAATCTTTCAAAAAACCACATGCATGCTCTTAAATGTCTATCTTTACTTCTGTACTTCAGATATATGTGTGTTCATAAGCTTTTATATCCATGCATGGCAAGATTTTGGCTAGAAGGTGATGATAGATGAAATTGGGTTTGTGACATCCTTCTGTCTTGTTGGTGCGAGGTGATGTTGGCTAGGTAAAGTATGTTTAAAATGCGTGAAAATTGGTAGGTAACTAGTTTTGCTAGTTTTGAACATTTTTTGCAGAAATAGGACAAAGCTAAGTTTGAATCTAAGGTCCTATAAAACGACAGGTATTAAAATGTGTCCAAATTTGGAAAGTCTGGAAAAATGAAGCAGGTTTTGGCAGATTCACTGACCTTGTATAACGAACCTTTTTTGACTTAGTAAATGATATCAAAAATGCATGAAATTTGGTGTACTTCTATATTTTTCAGTTCTGGACATTTTTGTCAGAAATGGATGAAGGCTAAATCTGACCCTAAGGCCCTCAAAAACGATAAGTATTGAAATGTGTGCAAATCTGGACAGTTTTGTACAGTCTCACTATTTTGGCTATAACTATTGAACCCGAACTCCAAATGATGCGAGGTTTGTTTCTGAAGTTAGTTCACTTCTTAAGCTTTAATTTGACATATTATTCACTGGAATTGGATATTGTTTGCTTGTCTTAATGATTGTGAGAATACAGTTCATTGCAGTGAGGATTTCACTTAGTGATATGCTTTGAAAATTATTGTAACTTCTCTTGTGGTATTAAATGCTTGGGATTGTGGCACTTGGATGTTGTGTGGACTGTTTTGGATGTTTGTGGATGTTTTAATTGATCAATTCATGGCTTGGGTTTAATTATTTGTCGACCTGTGGCTTAATCGCACGTGTAAGCATGAAACGAAACCCTATCGGCTATGAAAACTCGCTAAGCAATGATCCTATGGTTATTGTGTTTAATTGTATGAATTGTGGGCTGCCTAATAAATGTGAAGTATGCTTGAAATAGTTTACGAGTTGCTTGTGGTGTCTAGCGAACGAAACCGACCCCGAGCACGACCTAGCAAACCCTAATGGCCCCGTAGCTCCCCGAGTCATAAACTGTTCTTTTGTGAATTATGAAGGATATTGAGGAAGATTAATAGGCTGCCCGTATATGTCCTTATAGTCCTAAATGTGATTCCCGATGATTACATGTTGATAAGTAGACTTTACTTGCACCCGGTCTAAAGTAAGTGTCGTTGCATGCTTGTATAATCTATCATTTGATTATGTAAACTTCGAAATGAGTTATATGACTTGATTTACATGCGTTACATGGCTGCTCGTTTAATGTTCATATAACTTTATGTGTTTTACAAAGTGAAAATTCGTGTTAAGCATGCTTCGTTCAATTACTTGTCAATATGTGATCCTATATTTGCTTGGAGGCAACCTACTTTGTTGTCCTCCTAATGTGAATTGTTAAAAGGCATTCTATGGCTTATTTGAACATGATTACTTGGCTGCCCGTGAAAGTTTAATTGCTTTCAAATTGATATATGAAATGATTACATGTTCTTACAATGCCTTATATGCCAATATGTCAAAATGTGATCAAATACTTGTTCGGAGGAAACCGACTTTGTTGACCTCCCAATGTGAATTGTTAAATGGCATACATGTGCATTGCATACAAGGTTGCAACCTTTCATTCTGGCGTGGTAGCGTTCACGCACATCGGGCAGCATCGGGCTTGCCGGTGCAACCGTGACTACCATTGTCCAATTCCCTCTCTCGCTTGGGGGCTAGACTTCGTCGGACAGTTAGGTCGTAGGATTTCGGGGTACATCCGGAGTACACCCATTTGGCATGATAAGGGGATGATTTGAAGTCGGCCGCAACAACTGATACTGACATGAACTGAGAGCAAAAGCTCACCGTATCCTTTTCACTATGTGTATAAGTACTCTCGCTTGGTTCCTAGAGGACCTCGGGAAGGAAAGACGGGTAATTGTGTTCCTTTACCTTTATATTATATTATGTACTTGCTTGTGATATAATGTCATGCCTTCAAAAATGGTTTTCATAAGTTTAATCGGAAAAAGATTTCAAAACGTTATCTCTCGTTCCCCCTCGCTGAGTTCATAAGGACTCACCCTCTTTTTTGTCACAGGTACAACAGATTTGGAACATATACCCGAAGTAAATGTGCTTGTTGACGATTCCTTGGAGTGACTACATGCTTTTGTGCTTTGCCTGAAAGTGGTTGCTATATGGATGTTGTGTTTGATTGCAAACTATTCATTTTATAGATGTAAATGACCCCATTGTAATTTGGGTCTAATTTTGGGATTGTACTATCTATAACCAGACGAACTTCTTATTTGGTTATTTGCTTTCATTATCTTGAATAGTAGCTATCGTAGGCAATTAAACCACTAGGTGAAAAATCAACTAAGTCAATTCTATCTAATTCCACTTAGGTGCTTATTTGTAAACTAAAGAATAATAGGTACTTGCATGATAGGAAATTGATAAATAAACGGGACATAGTTATCATGCTAGGCTTATTAACCAAACGAGACCTTCAAGATAGACTACTAGGCATATCGGTTGATGAGACAAAATAGGAGTCCTTAATGGAATTGGATTAATGATTGGAATAATTGAGTCGTTTAGAAATTAGGTCAAACAAAAAGTTCCTAACTACAGTCGTTATGTTGCCGGTTTTCCGGAGAATTTGTGGAGTTTAGGCTAAAACATTAAGTGTTAAACCCTCTTGAACGACTAAGTACGTGATATGACTTGAATGTTTAGATCACACCCTAGTCTAACCTTCATAGGTCGGGTTGGGGCGTGACAACAATGGAAACTACAGGCAGCCTACGAAACATATAATTAAACACGATATTCATAGGATCAACACTTAGTGAATATACCTAGTCACTAGGGTTTCCATTTCGTGCTTACTCGTGCGATTAAGCCCCAAGTCAACTCAAAATCAATCTCAAGCCATGCATCGACTAATTCAAACAACCTCAATTATTCAAAACAGTCCACACAACATCCCAATGCCACAATCCCAAGCATTTAATACAACAAGAGAAGCTACAATAATTTTTCTAAGCATATCACTAAGTGAAACCCTCACTGCAATGGGCTGTTTTCTCACAATCATTAAGACAAGAAAAAAATCTCCAAATCCAGTGAATAAGATTTCAAATTAAAGCATAAGAAGTGAACTAAATTCAGAAACAAACCTCGCATCATTTAGGGTTCGGGTTCAATAGTTATAGCCAAAACAGTGAGACTGCACAAAACTGTCCAGATTTGCACACATTTTAATACTTGTCATTTTTGAGGTCCTTAGGGTCAGATTTAGCCTTAGTCCATTTCTGACAAAAATGTCCAGAACTGAAAAATATAGCAGCACACCAAATTTCATGCATTTTAGATATAATTTACTAAGTCCAAACTGGTTCGTTCTACAAGGTCAGTGAAACTGCCAAAACCTGCTTCATTTTTCCAGACTTCCAGATTTGGACATATTTTAATGATTTGCCATTTTGAGGACCTTAGAGTCAAAATTAGCTTTGTCCTATTTCTGGAAAAAATATTCAAAACTGGCAAAAATAGTTACCTACCAATTTTCACACATTTTCAATATCATTTTCCTAGCCAAAATCACCGTGCACCAATAAGACAGAAAGCTGTCACATGCACGATTTCATCTAACATCACATTCTAGCCCAAAATCTTGCCATGCATGGTTGTAAAAGCTTATGAACACACATATATCTCAAGTACAGAAGCAAAGACAAACATTTAAGAGCATGCATGTGGATTTTTGAAAGATTTTCAAGGAGTTTTAGCCCTCACCTTAGCAAAACAACAAGATGATGCACAAGACTTTGATGAAGCACAAGGTTGACTCTTTTCCTTGCTTAGCCGAGACACCACTCGATTTCTCCCTATTTTTCCTAGCTTAGTGACCAAGTTCTTAGTAGGTGCATGTGGTTAGAACAAGAAGAAAAGAAATGGAAGCTAGCAAACTCACCTAGGCCGAAATGGTTGTTCAAAGAGCTTGCATGTGTGATTCTTGCAACCTAGCTTGCTTAGTCGAGTTCCCTACCTTCTTGCTTGCCTTGATCAACCACGGTGTGATGAAGATGAGCTGTGGAGTAAATAAACTCAGCCAAGGCCGAGAGAGAGAGAGAGAAGAATGAGAGGGAGAGAAAGAAATGTGAGGAAATGAGAGAAATGAAGAAAAAATGAAGGCTTTTGCAAATGTTGATGCATATGTTGGCCTTGATCTTTGAAATTCAGATTTTTGTGTCTTCAAGAAGCATTTTTAAATTCCTAGCATGGGCAAGGAACTTATGTCGAGATTGGTGGAGCTTTGGGGAGGGTTTTGAGCTAGTTTTTTTATGCATTTGCGTCATAGAATTGTCATAGATTGTCTAGGAATTAAATTGAATTAAGCAAAGCAATCACAAAGCCCAACAAGTGGTCGGCCAAGGCATGTAGAAATCTGATTTTTTTTGTCATCTTTTGAGCATTATTTAATTGTGTGTTGAAAGTGCAAAAGAATAAAGAATAAAGAATAAGGAATGTCTAGCTTTTTGTTAGATTTTGTCTTCTAGTGGGTTGAATTAGTAATTTAATATTAGTTAGTGGAATTTGTAGGATTAATTAATGACCTAGTGCTTCGTGTAAGATGCTTTCTTGATTAACGTGAGGGCACGCTTTCCTAGGTCTAGGGCACGCACTACGAGACGAATGCACGTTTCCCAAGTAAATGCACGCAACCCTAAATGAATGCACGTAATTCAATGCAAGGCACACAAAATGAAACACGATTCTTAAGCTTAAGTCAAGGCACGCAAATCTAGGTTAGGGCACACGAAATGAGGTATCACATGCAAATCGAGGTCGGGCCTCACATGGATCACGACATACGATCCGGGATGAAAAAATAACGCAAAAGTAGAAAAGTGTCCCGAAACTAATGAAAACATTAGATTTAGGGCTCCGAAAATAGGCGCAACCGAGCAGGCATGCTGCCCCCATCGTAGAGCTCTTCCAATGGTACGTTGTGCGCCACATAACTCCTTACGAATCAAAAGTTATGGGCACCGGAGCAAAGGAGACTTGGTCCCACGCCCCATGCCCTCGGTTTGCGGGCCCAGCCTCTACGTGAAGCGAAGATGTCTTGCCCAAGGTGCCATGGGATTCGGTAATAGAAATGTAATGGATTAGGTTGTCGTCATTTTTACGGCTCACGACGTACGATCCGTGGCGGAAAAACTGCACAAAAGAAGAAAAGTGTCCCGAAACTGATGAAAATGTTTGATTTTTGGCTTCGAATACAGGCGCAGCCGAGCAAGCTTGCTGCCCCCGTTGTAGAGATCTCAGAGGGCTTTCCAACGGTATGTTGCGCGCCACATAACTCCTTACAGATCAAAAGTTATGGGCACCGGAGCGACGAAGACCTGGTTCTAAGCCCCACGCCCTCGGTTTGCGGGCCCAGCCACTACGTGAAGTGAAGTTGTCTTGCCCAAGGTGCAGTGTGATTTGGTAATAGAAATATGATGGATTAGGTTGTCGTGCTTTTCGCGGCTTACGACGTACGATCCGGGATGGAAAAACAATGCAAAAGAAGAAAAATATCCCGAAATTGATGAAAACGTTCGATTTAGCACTTCGAAAACAGGTGCAACCGAGCAGGTTTGCTGTCCCCATTGTAGAGCTCTCAGAGAGTTTCCAACGGTATGTTGTGCGCCGCATAACTACTTACGAATCAAAAGTTATGGGCACTGGAGCAAATGAGACCTGGTCCCAAGCCCCACGCCCCTGGTTTGCAGGCCCAGCCTCTACGTGAAGCGAAGTTGTCTTGCCCAAGGTGCCGTGGGATTCGGTAATAAAAATGTGATGGATTAGGTTGTCGTCCTTTTCGCGGCTCACAACGTACGATCCGGGACGGAAAAATAGTGCAAAAGAAGAAAAGTGTTCCGAAACTGATGAAAACATTTGATTTTGGGCTTCGAAAATAGGTGCAGCCAAGCAGGCTTGCTGCCCACGTCCTAGAGCTCTCAGAGAACTTTCCAACAGTATGATGTGCGACGCGTAACTCTTTATAGATCAAAAGTTATGGGCACCAGAGCGACAAAGACCTGGTCCCAAGCCCTACGCCCTCGGTTAGCGGGCCCAGCCTCTACGTGAGGCAAAGTTGTCTTGCCCATGGTGCCGTGGGATTCGGTAATAGAAATGTGATGGATTAGGTTCTCGTCCTTTTCGCGGCTCACGACGTACGATCCGGGATGAAAAAACTGTGCAAAAGAGGAAAGGTGTCCTAAAACTGATGAAAACGTTCAATTTTGGGCTATGAAAACAAGCGCAACCAAGTAGGCTTGTTGTACCCGTCGTAGAGCTCTCAGAGAGCTTTCCAACGGTATGTTGTGCGCCGCGTGACTCCTTACGGATCAAAAGTTATGTGCACCGGAGCGACGGAGACCTCGTCCTAAGCCCCACGTCCTCGGTTTACGGGCCCAACCTCTACGTGAGGTGAAGTTGTCTTGCCCAAGGTACAGTGGGATTCGGTAATAGAAATGTGATAGATTAGGTTCTCGTCCTTTTTGCAGCTCACGATGTATAATCCGGGATGGAAAAATAGCAAAAATGAAGAAAAGTGTCCCAAAACTGATGAAAACATACGATTTTGGGCTCCAAAAATAGGCGCAACGGAGCAAGCTTGCTACCGCCGTCGTAGAGCTCTTAGAGAGCTTTCCAACGGTATGCTGTACACCGCGTAACAACTTACGAATCAAAAGTTATGGGCACCGGAGCAAAGGAGACGTGGTCCCAAGCCCCATGCCCTCGGTTTGTGGGCCCAGCCTCTACGTGAAGCAAAGTTGTCTTGCCCAACATGCCACGGGATTCGGTAATAGAAATGTGATGGATTAGGTTGTCGTTCTTTTTGCGGCTCACGACGTACGATCCAGGATGGAAAAACAGCGCAAAAGAAAAAAAGTGTCCCGAAATTGATGAAAACGTTCAATTTTGGGCTTTGAAAATAGGCGTAGCAAGCATGCTTGCTGCTCCCGTTGTAGAGCTCTCAGAGAGCTTTCCAACGGTATGCTGTGCGCCGCGTAGCTCCTTACGGATCAAAAGTTATGGGCACCAGAGCTACGGAGACCTGGTCCCAAGCACCACGCCCTCGGTTTGCAGGCCTAGCCTCTACGTGAGGCGAAGTTGTCTTGCCCAAGGTGCCGTGGGATTCGGTAATAGAAATGTGATGGATTAGGTTGTCGTCCTTTTCGCGGCTCACGACGTACAATCCGGGATGGAAAAACAGCGCAAAAGAAGAAAAGTGTCCCAAAACTGATGAAAATGTTCAATTTTGGGCTCCAAAAATAGGCGCAACCGAGCAGGCTTGTTGCCCCCGTCGTAGAGCTCTCAGAGAGCTTTCCAATGGTATGCTATGCGCTGCGTAACTCCATACTAATCAAAAGCTATGGGCACCGGAGCAAAGGTGTCACGTCTCAACCCGGCCTATAAAGGTTAGACTAGGGTGTGATCTAACATTCAAGTCATATCACATACTTAACCGTTTATGAAGATTTAACATTTAACGTTTTGGCCTAAAATCCAAAATTTTACAGAAAACCGGCAGCATAACAGTTGTAATTGGGCTATTTGGTTTGACCTAATTCTCTAAACGCCTCAAAATTTACCATCTCAAATTCATTTCCAACTAAGATTATTATTTATCATCAATTGAAACGCCTACTAACTATCTCGATGTTACGTTTGATTAATAACCTAGCATGATACTATGTCTCGTTTGTTTATTAAACCTTGTTACAAAAATGCCTGTTGATCTTAGCTTAATAGCGAGTACCTGCTTAAGATTTGGTTGGTTCATTTTACTTAGCCCTTACCTAATACTTCATAATCCTATTATAGGTACTAGCAGTAATAATAGCAAAATGACCATAGTAGTGTCTAGTGTCTGTCTAGTAAATATCAGTACAACCCAAAATTAGACCCCAAATTACAACGGAGGTCTTTACATTACAAACATTGAGCAATATAAAAAGAAATAGTCTTCAAGTAGCATAGTTCACATATAGCCATAACCACGCAAAGCACATAGGACAAGCAATCACTCCACGGAATCATCGTTAGACAAATCATCCTCAGGTACCTGTTCTTGATCTTCTTCACCTGAGATGATAAAAGAGGGTGAGTCCTTATGAACTCAGCGAGGGGGAACGAGAAATAGGTTTTGAAACTCATTTTCCGGTTCAACTTATGAAAATCCTTTTTGCAAGCATGAATATAACACAATTAAGTACATAATAATAATATAAAGTAAAGGAACACAATTACCAGTCTTTCCTCCCCGAGGTTCTCTAGGAGCCAAGCGAGAGTACTTATATATATAGAAAAAAGATACGGTGAGCTTTTGCTCTCAGTTGTTGCGGCCGACTTCAAATCATCCCCTTAACACGCCAAGTGGGTGTACTCCGGATGTACCCCGAAATCCTACGACCCAACTCTCCGAGGAAGTCTAGCCTTCAAGCGAGAGAGGGAATGGGACCATGGTAGTCACGGTTGTACCGGCAAGCCCGATGCCGCCCGGTGTGCGTGAACGCTACCATGCCAGAATGAAAGGTTGCAACCTTGTATGCAATGCACATTTATGACATTTAATATAACACATTAGGAGGACAACAAAGTATGTTGCCTCCGGACAGTCATAAGATTGCACATTGACAAGTAAACAAGCGAGACACGAATAGACAAGTAATTTCACTTGAAAAGCATATGGAGTTATATGAACATTAAACGGGCAGCCATGTAACGCACGTAATTCAAGTCATATAACTCATTTCAACGTCCATGTAATCAAATAATAAGGTTATTCAACATGCAACAATAATCTACGTGGTTCGGATGCAAGAAAGGCCTATTTGTCAACATGCAACGAATCAAAATCACATTTAGGGCTATAAGGGCAACTACGGGCAGCCTACTAAGCATATAATTATACCCAATATTCAAAGGATCAACACTTAACATGTTTACCTAGTTGCTAGGGTTTTCTATTTCGTGCTTACCCGTGCGATTAAGCCTCAAGTCCACTCAAATCAATCTCAAGCCAAGCATCAATTAATCCAAACATCCCCAAGTACTCAAAATAGTCCACATAACATCCCAATGCCACAATCCGAAGCAATTAATACCACAAGAGAAGTTACAACAAATTTTCTAAGCATATAACTAAATGAAACCCTCACTGCAATAGGCTGTTTTGTCACAATCATTAAGACAAGCAAACTATCTCCAATTCCAGTGAATAAGATGTCAAATTAAATCTTAAGAAGAGAGAAAATCAGAAACAAACCTTGCATCATTTGGAGTTCGAGATCAATAGTTATGGCCAAAACAGTGGGATTGCACAAAACTGTCCAGATTTGCACACATTTCAATAATTGTCGTTTTTGAGGTCCTTAGGGTCAGATTTAGCCTTAGTCCATTTCTGACAAAAATGTCCAGAACTGAAAAACCTATCATCACACCAATTTTCATGCATTTTGGACATCATTTACTAAGTCCAAACTGGTTCGTTCTACCAGGTCAGTGCATCTGCCAAAACCCGCTTCATTTTTTCCAGATTTCCAGATTTGGACACATTTTAATGATTTGCCATTTTGAGGACCTTAGAGTCAAAATTAGCTTTGGCCTATTTCTACAAAAAATGTTCAAAACTGGCAAAAATAGTCACCTACAAATTTGCATGCATTTTAAACATCATTTACATAGCCAAAATCACCTCGTAACAACAAGTTAGAGAGCTGTCAACAAACCCGATTTCATCTATCATCATCTTCAAGCCAAAATCTTGCCATGCATGGTTGTAAAAGCTTATGAACACACAAATAACTCAAGTACAGAAGCAAAGACATACATTTAAGAGCATGCATGTGAATTTTTGAAGAATTTTCAAAAGGTTTTAGCCCTCACCTTAGCAAATCAACAAGAAGATGCACAAAACTTGATGAAGCACAAATTTCTTCTTCTTCCTTGCTTAGCCAAGACACCACCCGATTTCTTTCTATTTTTTCCTAGCTTAGTGGACAAGTTCTTAGTACATGCATGTGGTTACAACAAGAAGAAAAGAAATGGAAGCTAGTAAACTCACCTAGGCCGAAATGGTGACTCAAAGAGCATGCATGTGTGATTCTTGCATCTTAGCTAGCTTGATCGAGTTTCTTTGCTTGTTGTTTGTCTTGATGCACCATGGATTGATGAAGATGAGCAAAGGCAAGATAAAACTCAGCCAAGGCCGAGAGAGAGAGAGAAGAATGAGAGGGAGAGAGAGAAATGTGAGAAGAATGAGAGGAATTGACAAAGAATGAAGGCTTTTTGCAATTCTTGATGCAAGTGGTCGGCCTTGAGCTTTGTAATTCAGCTTTTTGTGTCTTCAAGAAGTATTTTGAAATTCCTAGCATGGGCAAGGAGTGTTTGGTCGAGAATGGTCGGGTTTTGAGGAGATTTTTGAGCAATTTGTTTATGCATTTGTGTCATAGAATGTCATAGTTTGTCTAGGAATTAAGTTGAATTGAACAAGCAAGCACAAAGCCCTTGTAGTGGTCGGCCAAGGCAATAAAAAAATCTGATTTTTTTGTCGCCTTATGTGCATTATTTAATTGTGTGTTGAAAGTGCAAAAAGAATAAGGAATAAAGAATAAGGAAAGTCTAGCTTTTTGTAAGATTTTGTCTTCTAGTGGGTTGAATTAGTAATTTAATAATAGTTAGTGGATTTTGTAGGATTGATTAATGACCTAGTGCTTCGTGTAAGATGCTTTCTTGATTAGCGTGAGGGCACGCTTTTCTAGGTCTAGGGCACGCATTACGAGGTAGGACACGAACTACGAGACGAATGTATGTTTTTCTAGTAAATGCACGTAACCCTAAATAAATGCACGTAATTCAATGCATGGCACACAAAATGAACACAATTCTTAAACCTAGGTCAAGGCACGCAAATCTAGATTAAGGCACACGAAACGAGGTAACGCACGCAATTCGAAGTCGGGGCACGTAAGTTGAGGATTATGGCACATAATTCTAGGTCAAGGCACGAATGACAAGGCATGCACGAAAACCAAGACAGGGCATATAATCCAAGGTCAATCATATCATTCTTGGTCTATGGCACACAAATCAAGGTAACACACATTATTCGGGGTCGGGCCTCACAAAGGAGACTTGGTCCCAAGCACCACACCCTCGGTTTGCAGGCCCAGCCACTACGTGAAGCAAAGTTGTCTTGCCCAAGGTACCGTGAGATTCGGTAATAGAAATTTGATGAATTAGGTTGTCGTCCTTTTCGCAGCTCACGACGTACGATCCGGGACAGAAAAACAGCACAAAAGAAGAAAAGTATCCCAAAATTGATGAAAATGTTCGATTTTGGCTTCAAAAATAGGTACAGCCAAGCAGGCTTGCTGCCCTCGTCGTAGAGCTCTTAGAGAGCTTTCCAACGGTATGATGTACGGTGCGTAACTCCTTACCGATCAAAAGTTATGGGCACCAGAGCGACGGAGACTTGGTCCCAAGCACCACAACCTCGGTTTGCAGGCCCAGCCTCTATGTGAGGCAAAGTTGTCTTGCCCAATGTGCAGTGGGATTCGGTAATAGAAATGTGATAGATTAGGTTGTCATCCTTTTCGCGGCTCACGACATACGATCCGGGACAGAAAAACAGCGCAAAAGAAGAAAAGTGTCCCGAAACTGATGAAAACATTCGATTTAGGGCTCTGAAAATAGGCACAATCGAGCAAGCTTGCTGCCTCCATTGTAGAACTCTCAAAGGGCTTTCCAACGGTATGCTGTGCAGCGCGCAACTCCTTACAAATCAAAAGTTATGGGCCCCCGAGCAAAGGAGACCTAGTCCCAAGCACCACGCCCTCGGTTTGCGGGCCCAGCCACTACGTGAAGCGAAATTGTCTTGCCCAAGGTACCGTGGGATTCGGTAATAGAAATTTGATGAATTAGGTTGTCGTCCTTTTTGCGGCTCACGACGTATAATCCAGGACAGAAAAACAGCACAAAAGAAGAAAAGTATCCCGAAATTGATGAAAATGTTCTATTTTGGATTTGAAAACAGGCGCAGCCAAGCAGGCTTGCTGCCCTTGTCGTAGAGCTCTTAGAGAGCTTTCCAACGGTGTGTTGTACGCAGCGTACCTCCTTACGGATCAAAAGTTATAGACACTAGAGCGACGGAGACCTGGTCCCAAGCCCCACGCCCTCGTTTTGCGGGCCCAGCCTCTACGTGAAGCGAAGTTGTCTTGCCCAAGGTGCCGTGGGATTCAGTAATAGAAATGTGTTGGATTAAGTTGTAGTCCTTTCGCGGCTCATGACGTACGATCCGGGACGAAAAAACAGCACAAAAGAAGAAAAGTGTACTGAAACTGATAAAAATGTTCGATTTAGGGCTTCAAAAATAGGCGCAACCAGGCAGGCTTGATGCCCCCGGCGTAGAGCTCTCAGAGAGCTTTTCAATGGTATGTTGTGCGTCGCATAACTCCTTACGAATCAAAAGTTATGGGCACCGGAGAAAATGAGACCTGGTCCTACGCCCCAAGCCCTCGGTTTACGGGCCCAGCCTCTACGTGAAGCGAAGATGTCTTGCCCAAGGTGTCATGGGATTCAGTAAAAGAAATGTGATGGATTATGTTGTCGTCCTTTTCTCGGTTCACGACGTATGATCCGGGATGAAAAAACAGCGCAAAAGAAGAAAAGTATCCTGAAACTGATGAAAACGTTCGATTTTGTGCTCTGAAAATAGGCACAGCTGATCAGGCTTGCTGCCCCTGTCATAGAACTCAGAGAGAGCATCCCAACAATATGTTGTGCGCCGCGTAACTTCTTATGGATCAAAAGTTATGGGCACTAGAACGACAAAGACCTGGTCCCAAGCCTTACACCCTCGGTTTGCGGGCCCAGCCTCTATGTGAGCCGAAGTTGTCCTGCCCAAGGTGCAGTGGTATTCAGTAATAGAAATGTGATGGATTAGATTGTCGTCCTTTTTGCGGCTTATGACGCACGATCCGAGACGGAAAAACAGCGCAAAAGAAGAAAATTGTACCGAAACTGATGAAAATGTTTGATTTAGGGCTCCGAAAATAGGTGCAACTGAGCAGGCTTGTTACCCTCGTCATAGAGCTCTCAGAAAGCTTTTCGACGGTATGTTGTGCGCCGCGTAACTCCTTACTAATCAAAAGTTATGGGCACCGGAGCATAGGAGACTTGTTCCCGAGCCCCACGCCCTCGGTTTGCTGGCCTAGCCTAGGCGTGAAGCAAAGTTGTCTTGCCCAAGGTGCCATGGGATTCAGTAATAGAAATTTGATGGATTAGGTTGTCGTCCTTTTCGCAGCTCGCGACATACGATCCGGGACGGAAAAACAGCGCAAAAGAAGAAAAGTGTCCCAAAATTGATGAAAACGTTCGATTTTGGGCTCCGAAAACTGGCGCAGCCACGCAGGATTGCTTCTTCCATCGTAGAGCTCTCAGAGAGCTTTTCAACGGTATGTTGTGCACCGCGTAACTCATTACGAATAAAAAATTATGGGCACCAGAGCGATAGTGACCTGGTCCCAAGCCCCACGCCCTCAGTTTGCGGGCTCAGCCTCTACGTGAGGCGAAGTTGTCTTGCCCAAGGTGCCTTAGGATTCGATAATAAAAATGTGAAAGATAAGGTTGTCGTCCTTTTCGCGGCTCACGACGTACTATCCGGGATGAAAAAATATCGCAAAAGAAGAAAAGTATCCCAAAACTGATGAAAACGTTCGATTTAGGGCTTCGAAAATAGGCGCAACCGAGCAGGCTTGTTGCCCCTTTCGTAGAGCTCTCAGAGGGCTTTCCAACGGTATGCTGTACACCAACTAACTCCTCACGAATCAAAAGATATGGGCATCAGAGCAAAGGAGACCTGGTCCTAAGACCCACGCCCTCGGTTTGCGTGCCCAGCCTTTATGTGAAGAAAAATTGCCTTGCCCAAGGATCCGTGGGATTCGGTAATAGAAATGTGATGGATTAGGTTGTCGTCCTTTTCACGGCTCATGACGTACGATCCAGGACAAAAAAAACAGCGCAAATGAAGAAATATGTCCAGAAATTGATGAAAACGTTCGATTTTGGGGTCCGAAAATAGGCGTAGGCAAATAAACTTGGTATCCCTGTCGTAGAGCTCTCAGAGAGCTTTCCAACGGTATGTTGTGCGATGCGTAACTCCCTACGGATCAAAAGTTATGGGCACCGGAACGACGAAGACCTGGTCCCAAGCCCCATGCCCTCGATTTGCGGGCCCAGCCTCTACGTGAGGCGAAGTTGTCTTGCCCAAGGTGCCGTGGGATTCGGTAATAGAAATGTGATGAATTAGGTTGTTATCCTTTTCACGGCTCACGACATACGATCCGGGATGAAAAAACAACGCAAAAGAAGAAAAGTGTCCCGAAACTAATGAAAATGTTAGATTTAGGGCTCTAAAAACAGGCGCAACCGGGCAAGCTTGCTGCCTTGCCATAGAGCTCTTAGAGAGCTTTCCAACGGTATGTTGTGCGCTGAATAACTCCTTACGAATCAAAAGTTATGGGCACTGGAGCAAAGAAGACCAGTTCCCACGCCCTATTCCTTCATTTTGTGGGCCCAGCCTCTACGTGAAGCGAAGATGTCTTGCCCAAGGTGCTGTGGGATTCGGTAATAGAAATGTGATGGATCAGGTTGTCATCCTTTTTGCTGCTCACGACGTACGATCCGGGATAAAAAAAACTGTGTAAAAGAAGAAAAGTATCCCGAAACTGATGAAAATGTTAGATTTAGGGCTCTGAAAATAGGCGCAACCGAGCAAGCTTGATGGCCCCGTCGTAGAGCTCTCAAAGAGCTTTCCAACGGTATGCTGTGCACCGCGTAACTCCTTACTAATCAAAAGTTATGGCACCGGAAAAAAGGAGACTTGGTCCTAAGCCCCACGCCCTCGATTTTCGGGCCTAGCCTTCACGTGAAGCGAAGTTGTCTTGCCCAATATGCCATGGGATTCAGTAATAGAAATTTGATAGATTAGGTTGTCGTCTTTTTCGCAACTCACGAGGTACGATCCGGGACATTAAAATAGCGCAAAAGAAGAAAAGTGTCCCGAAATTGATGAAAACATTTGATTTTGGGCTCCAAAAACATGCGCAACTGAGCAAGCTTGCTACCCCCGTCGTAGAGCTCTTAAAGAGCTTTCCAACGGTTTGCTGTGCGCCGCGTAACTCATCACGGATCAAAAGTTATGGGCACCAGAGCGACGGAGACCAGGTCCCACGCCCTACGCCCCAGGTTTGCGGGCCCAGCCTCTACGTGGGGCGAAGTTGTCTTGCCCAAGGTGCCGTGGGATTCGGTAATAGAAATGTGATGGTTACAATGTCGTCCTTTTTGCGGCTCACGACGTACGATCCGGGACGGAAAAACAACGCAAAAGAAGAAAAGTATCCCGATACTGATCAAAACGTTAGATTTAGGTCTCCAAAAACTAGTGCTATCTAGTAGGGTTGCTGCCCCCATCGTAGAGCTCTCAGAGAGCTTTCCAATGGTATGTTGTGCGCCGCATAACTCCTTACGAATCAAAAGTTATGGGCACCGGAGCAAAGGAGACCAGGTCCCAGCCACACGCCCTCGGTTTGCGGGCCCAGCCTCTACATGAAGCGAAGATGTCTTGCCCAAGGTGCTGTGGGATTCGGTAATAGAAATATGTTAGATTAGGTTGTCATCCTTTTCGCGGCTCACGACGTACGATCCGGGACGAAAAGACTGTGCAAAAGAGGAAAAGTGTCCCAAAACTGATGAAAATGTATGATTTTGGCCTCTGAAAATAGGCGCAACGGACCAGGCTTACTGCACCCGTCGTAGAGCTCTCAGAGAGCTTTCCTACGGTATACTGTGCGCCACGTAACTCCATACGGCTCAAAAGTTATGGGCATTGGAGCGACAAAGACCCGATCCCAAGCCCCACGCCCACGGTTTGTTGGCCCAGCCTCTACGGGAGGCGAAGTTGTCTTGCCCAAGGTGCCGTGGGATTCGGTAATAGAAATGTGATGGATTAGGTTGTCGTCCTTTTCGCGGTACACGACGTATAATCCGGGACGAAAAAGAGCGCAAAAGAAGAAAAAGTGTCTACAAACTAATGAAAACTTTCGATTTAGGGCTCAGAAAGTAGGCGCAATCGAACAGGCTTGCTGCCCCCAACGTAGAGCTCTCAGAGAGCTTTCCAACGGTATGTTGTGCACATCGTCACTCCTTATGAATCAAAAGTTAAGGGCACCGGAGCAAAGGAGACCTGATCCCAAGCCCCATGCCCTCAGTTTACGGGCCCAGCCTCTACATGAAACGAAGTTGTCTTGCCTAAGGTGCTGTGGGATTCGGTAATAGAAATGTGATGGATTAGGTTGTCGTTCTTTCGCGGCTCACGACGTACGATCCGGGATGGAAAAACAGCGCAAAAGAAGAAAAGTGTTCCAAAACTAATGAAAATGTTCGATTTAGGGTTCAGAAAATAGGCGCAGCCAAGCAAGCTTGCTGCCCCTATCATAGAGCTCTCAGAGAGCTTTCCAACGGTATGCTGTGCGCCGCGTAACGCCTTGCGGATCAAAAGTTATGAGCACCGGAGCGACATAGACTTGGTCCCAAGCCCCACGCCCTTGGTTTGCGGGCCCAGCCTCTACGTGAGGCGAATTTGTCTTGCCCATGGTGCCTTGGGATTCAGTAATAGAAACGTGATGGATTAGGTTGTCGTCCTTTTCGCGGCTCACGACGTACGATTCGGGATGCAAAAATACCACAAAAGAAGAAAAGTGTCCCAAAATAGATGAAAATATTCGATTTATGGCTCCGAAAATAGGGACAACCGAGCAGGCTTGCTACCCTCGTCATAGAGCACTCAAAGAGCTTTCCAACGGTATATTGTGTGCCGCGTGACTCCTTACGAATCAAAAGTTATGGGCACGGGAGCAAAGGAGACGTGGTTCTAAGCCCCACGCCCTCGGTTTGCGAGCCTAGCCTCTATGTGAAGCGAAGTTGTCATGCCAAAGGTGCCGTGGGATTCGGTAATAGAAATGTAATGGATTAGGTTGTTGTCCTTTTTGAGGCTAACGATGTACAATCCGGGACGAAAAAACAGCGTAAAAGAAGAAAAATACCCGAAATTGATGAAAACATTCGATTTTGGGCTCCGAATATAGGCGCAGCCAAGCAAGCTTGCTGCCCCCATCGTAGAGCTCTCAAAGAGCTTTCCAACGGTATGTTGGGCGCTGCGTAACTCCTTACGGATCAAAAGTTATGGGCACCAGAGCGACGGAGACCTGGTCCCAAGCCCCACGCCCTCGGTTTGCTGGCCCAGCCTCTACATGAGGCGAAGTTGTCTTGCCCAAGGTGCTGTGGGATTCGGTAATAGAAATGTGATGGATTAGGTTGTTATCCTTTTCACGGCTCACGACATACGATCCGGGATGAAAAAATAACGCAAAAGAAGAAAAGTGTCCCGAAACTAATGAAAACGTTAGATTTAGGGCTTTGAAAATAGGCGCAATCGGGCAGGCTTGCTGCCCCGCCTAGAGCTCTCAGAGAGCTTTCCAACGGTATGTTGTCCGCCGAATAACTCCTTACGAATCAAAAGTTATGGGCACCGAAGCAAAGGAGACCTGGTCCCACGCCCCACGCGCTCGGTTTGCTGGCTCAGCCTCTACGTGAAGCGAAAATGTTTTTCCCAAGGTGCCGTGGGATTCGGTAATAGAAATGTGATGGATTAGGTTGTCGTCCTTTTCGTGGCTCACAACGTATGATCCGTGGTGGAAAAATTGTGCAAAAGAAGAAAAGTGTCCCGAAACTGATGAAAATGCGCAATTTTGGGCTTCGAAAATAGGCACAGCAGAGTAGGCATGCTGCCCCCATTGTAGAGCTCTCAGAGAGCTTTCCAACGGTATGCTGCGCGCCGCATAACTCTTTACGGATCAAAAGTTATGGGCATCGGAGCGACGGAGACCTAGTTCCAAGCCCCACGCCATCGGTTTGCTGGCCCACCCTCTACATGAGGCGAAGTTGTCTTGCCCAAGATGCTGCGGCATTTGGTAATAGAAATGTGATGGATTAGGTTGTCGTCCTTTTCGCAGCTCACGACATACGATCCGGGATGGAAAAACAGCGCAAAAGTAGAAAAGTGTCCCAAAACTGATGAAAACATTTGATTTTGGGCTCCGAAATCAGGCGCAGCCAAGTAAGCTTGCTGCCCCCGTCGTAGAGCTCTCGGAGAGCTTTCCAATGGTATGCTGTGCGCCGCGTTACTCCTCATGGATCAAAAGTTATGTGTACCAGACCAAAGAAGACCATGTCCTTAGCCCCACGGGCTCGGTTTGCGGGCCCAGCCTCTACATGAAGCGAAGTTGTCCTGCCTAAGATAACTTGCGATCCGGTAATAGAAATGTGATGGATTAGGTTGTCATCCTTTTCGCGGCTCACGACGTATGATTCCGGATGGAAAAACAGTGCAGAAGAAGAAAAGTATCCCAAAGTTGATGAAATCGTTCGATTTTGGGCTCCAAAATAGGCGCAGCCAAGCACGCTTGCTCCCCCCGTCATAGAGCTCTCGGAGAGCTTTCCAACGGTATGTTGTGCGCCATATAACTCCTTACGGATCAAAAGTTATGGGCACCAGAGCGACGGAGACCTGGTCCCAAGCCCTACGCCCTCGGTTTGCGGGCCCAGCCTCTAAGTGAGGCGATGTTGTCTTGCCCAAGGTGCAGTGTGATTTGGTAATATAAATGTGATGAATTAGGTTTTCGTCCTTTTCGCGGCTTATGACGTACGATCCGGAACGAAAAAATAGCGCAAAAGAAGAAAAGTGTCCTGAAACTAATGAAAACTTTTGATTTAGGGCTTCGAAAACACGCACAACCAAGCAGGCTTGCTGCCCCCGTCGTAGAGCTCTCAAAGAGCTTTCCAACGGTCTGCTGTGCGCCGCGTACCTCCTTACGAAACAAAAGTTATGGGCACCGGAGCAAATGAGACTTGGTCCCAAGCCCCACACCCTCGGTTTACGGGCCCAGCCTCTACGTGAAGCGAAGATGTCTTGCCCAAGGTGCCATGGGATTCGGTAATAGAAATGTGATAGATCATGTTGTCGTCCTTATTGCGGTTCACAACGTACGATCCGGGACGAAAAAATAGTACAAAAGAAGAAAAGTGTCCCAAAACAGATAAAAATGTTCGATTTTGGGCTTCAAAAATAGGTACAGCTGAGCACGCTTGCTGCCCATATCGTAGAGCTCTTAGAGAGCTTTCCAACGTTATGCTTTGCGGCGCGTAAATCCTTACGGATCAAAACTTATAAGCACCGAAGCAACAGAGACCTGGTCCCAAGCCCTACTCTCTCGGTTAGCGGACCCAGCCTCTGCGTGAGGCGAAGTTCTCTTGCCCATAGAGCCGCGGGATTCGGTAATAGAAATGTGATGGATTAGGTTGTCGTGTATTTCGCGGCTCACGACATACGATCCAGGATCAAAAAACTGCGTAAAAAAAGAAAAGTGTCTTGACACTGATGAAAACGTTCGATTTTGGGATATGAAAACAAGCGCAGCTGAGTAGGCTTGCTGCTCCAGTCGTAGAGCTCTTACAGAGCTTTCCAATGATATGTTGTGCGGGGCGTAACTCCTTACGAATCAAAAGTTATGGGCACCGGAGCGACGGAGACCCGATCCCAAGCCACACGCCCTCGGTTTGCGGGCCCAGCCTCTACGTGAGGCGAAGTTGTCTTGCCCATGGTGCAGTATGATTCGGTAATAGAAATGTGATGGATAAGGTTGTCATCTTTTTCGTGGCTCACGACGTACGATCCGGGATGGAAAAAAAGTGTAAAAGAAGAAAAGTATCCCAAAATTGATAAAAACGTTTGATTTTCGGGCTCTGAAAATAGGCGCAACCGAGCAGGCTTGCTGCCTTCGTCATAGAGTTCTCAGAGAGCTTTCCAATGGTATGCTGTGCACCACGTAACTCCTAACGAATCAAAATTTATGGGCACCGGAGCAAATGGGACGTGGTCCCAAGCCCAACGCCCTCGGATTGCGGGCCAAGCCTCTACGTGAAGCAAAGTTGTCTTTCCCAAGGTGACATGGGATTCGGTAATAGAAATATGATGGATTAGGTTGTCATCTTTTTCGCGACTCACGACGTACGATCCGGGACGGAAAAACAGCGCAAAAGAAAAAAAGTGTCCTGAAATTGATGAAAACATTCGATTTTGGGCTTTGAAAACAGGAGTAGCAAGCAAGCTTGCTGCTCCCGTTGTAGAGCTCTCAGAGAGCTTTCAAACGGTATGCTGTGTGCCGCGCAGCTTCTTACAGATCAAAATTTATGGGCACCACAGCAACGGAGACCTGGTCTCAAGCACCACGCCCTCGGTTTGCTGGCCCAGCCTCTACATGAGGCGAAGTTGTCTTGCCCAAGGTGCCGTGAGATTCGGTAATAGAAATGTAATGGATTAGGTTGTCGTCCTTTTCGCGGCTCACGATGTACGATCCGGGATAAAAAAAATAGCACAAAAGAAAAAAGTATCCCAAAACTGATGAAAAAGTTTGATTTAGGGCTTCGAAAACAGGCACAACTGAGTAGGCTTGCTGCCCTTGTCGTAGAGCTCTCAGAGAGCTTTCTAACGGTATGCTGTACGCCGCGTAACTCTTTACGAATCAAAAGTTATAGGCACCGGAGCAAATAGACCTGGTCCCAAGCCCCACGCCCTCGGTTTGCGGGCCCATCCTCTACGTGAGGCGAAGTTGTCATGCCCAAGGTGCAGTATGATTTGGTAATAGAAATGTGATGGATTAGGTTGTCGTTCTTTTTGCGGCTTACGACGTATGATCTGGGACGGAAAAATAGTGCAAAAGAAGAAAAGTATCCCAAAACTGATGAAAAATATTGATTTAGGGCTTCGAAAATAGGCACAACTGAGCAGGCTTGCTGCCCCCGTCGTAGAGCTCTCAGAGAGCTTTAGAACGGTATGCTGTGCTCCGCGTAACTCCTATTGAATCAAAAGTTATGGGCACCGGAGAAAAGGAGACCAGGTCCCAATTCCCAAGCCCTCGATTTATGAGCCCAGCCTCTACGTGAAGCGAAGATGTTGTTCCCAAGGTGCCATGTGATTCAGTAATAGAAATGTGATGGATTAGGTTATTATCCTTTTCATGGCTCACGACGTACGATATGGGATGGAAAAACAACGCAAAAAAAAAGTGTCCCGAAATTGATGAAAACATTTGATTTTGGGCTTCGAAAACAAGCATAGGAAGCAGGCTTCCTACTCCTGTTGTAGAGCTCTCAGAGAGCTTTCCAACGGTATGCTGCGCGCCGCATAACTCTTTACGGATCAAAAGTTATGGGCATCGGAGCGACGGAGACCTAGTTCCAAGCCCCACGCCATCGGTTTGCTGGCCCACCCTCTACATGAGGCGAAGTTGTCTTGCCCAAGATGCTGCGGCATTTGGTAATAGAAATGTGATGGATTAGGTTGTCGTCCTTTTCGCAGCTCACGACATACGATCCGGGATGGAAAAACAGCGCAAAAGTAGAAAAGTGTCCCAAAACTGATGAAAACATTTGATTTTGGGCTCCGAAATCAGGCGCAGCCAAGTAAGCTTGCTGCCCCCGTCGTAGAGCTCTCGGAGAGCTTTCCAATGGTATGCTGTGCGCCGCGTTACTCCTCATGGATCAAAAGTTATGTGTACCAGACCAAAGAAGACCATGTCCTTAGCCCCACGGGCTCGGTTTGCGGGCCCAGCCTCTACATGAAGCGAAGTTGTCCTGCCTAAGATAACTTGCGATCCGGTAATAGAAATGTGATGGATTAGGTTGTCATCCTTTTCGCGGCTCACGACGTACGATTCGGGATGGAAAAACAGCGCAAATGAAGAAAAGTGTCCCGAAATTGATGAAAACATTCAATTTTGGGCTCCGAAATAGGGGCAGCCTACCGGGCTTGCTCCCCTCGTCGTAGAGCTCTCGGATAGCTTTCCAACGGTATGTTGTGCGCCGCGTAACTCCTTGCGGTTCAAAAGTTATGGGCACCGGAGCAAATGAGACCTGGTCCCAAGCCCCACGCCCTCAGTTTGCGGGCCCAGCCTCTACGTGAGACAAAGTAGTCTTGCCCAAGGTGTTGTGGGATTCGGTAATAGAAATGTGATAGATCATGTTGTCGTCCTTATTGCGGTTCACAACGTACGATCCGGGACGAAAAAACAGTACAAAAGAAGAAAAGTGTCCCAAAACTGATAAAAATGTTCGATTTTGGGCTTCAAAAATAGGTACAGCTGAGCACGCTTGCTGCCCCCGTCGTAGAGCTCTTAGAGAGCTTTCCAACGTTATGCTTTGCGGCGCGTAAATCCTTACGGATCAAAACTTATAAGCACCGAAGCAACAGAGACCTGGTCCCAAGCCCTACTCTCTCGGTTAGCGGACCCAGCCTCTGCGTGAGGCGAAGTTCTCTTGCCCATAGAGCCGCGGGATTCGGTAATAGAAATGTGATGGATTAGGTTGTCGTGTATTTCGCGGCTCACGACATACGATCCAGGATCAAAAAACTGCGCAAAAGAAGACAAGTGTCCTAAAACTAATGAAAACATTTGATTTTGGGCTCGAAAAACAAGCACAACAGAGTAGGCTTGCTGTACCTGTCGTAGAGCTCTCAGAGAGCTTTTCAACGGTATGTTGTGCGGCGCGTAACTCCTTACGGGTCAAAAGTTAGGGGCACCGGAGTGACAGAGACCTGGTCCCAAGCCCCATGCCCTCGGTTTGCGGGCCCAGTCTCTACGTGAGGTGAAGTTGTCTTGCCCACGGTGCCGTGGGATTCGGTAATAGAAATGTGATGGATTAGGTTATCGTCCTTTTCGAGGCTCACAACGTACGATCCGGGAACAAAAAACTGCGCTAAAGAAGAAAAGTATCCCGAAACTGATGAAAATGTATGATTTTGGGCTCTGAAAACAAGCACAGCCGAGTTGGCTTGCAACACCCGTTGTAGAGCTCTCAGAGAGCTTTCCAACGGTATGTTGTGCCTCGCGTAATTCCTTACGGATCAAAAGTTATGGGCACCAGAGCGACAGAGACTCGATCCCAAGCCACACGCCCTCGGTTTGCAGGCCCAGCCTCTACGTGAGGCGAAGTTGTCTTGCCCAAGGTGCGGTAGGATTCGGTAATAGAAATATGATGGATTAGGTTGTCGTCCTTTTTGCGGCTCGCAACGTACGATCCGAGATCAAAAAACTGTGCAAAAGAAGAAAATTATCCCAAAACTGATGAAAACGTTTGATTTTGGGCTCTGAAAACAAGCACAGCCGAGTAGGTTTGCTGCACCCATCGTAGAGCTCTCAGAGAGCTTTAAACCGGTATGTTGTGCGCCGCGTAGCTCCTTACGGATCAAAAGTTATGTGTACCAGAGCGACGGAGACCTGGTCCCAAGCACCACGCCCTCGGTTTGTAGGCCCAGCCTCTACGTGAGGCGAAGTTTTCTTGCCCAAGGTGCTGTGGGATTCGGTAATAGAAATGTGATGGATTAGGTTGTCGTCCTTTTTGCAGCTCATGACGTACTATCCTGGACGGAAAAATAGAGCAAAAGAAGAAAAGTATCCCAAAACTGATGAAAACATTTGATTTAGGGCTTCGGAAACAGGCACAACCAAGCAAAGTTGCTGCCCTCGTCGTGGAGCTCTCAGAGAGCTTTCCAACGGTATGCTGTGCGCCGCGTAACTCCTTACGAATCAAAAGTTATGGGCATCGGAGCAAATGAGACCTAGTCCTAAGCCCCACACCCTCGGTTTGCGGGCCCAGTCTCTACGTGAGGCGAAGTTGTCTTGCCCACGGTATAGTGTGATTTGGTAATAGAAATATGATGGATTAGGTTGTCGTCCTTTTCACGACTTACGACGTACGATCTGGGACAGAAAAACAGTGCAAAAGAAGAAAAGTGTCCCGAAACTGATGAAAATGTTCAATTTAGGGCTTCGGAAACAGGCACAACCGAGCAGGGTTGTTGCCTCCGTCGTAGAGCTCTCAGAGAGCTTTCCAACGGTATGCTGTGCGCCACGTAACTCCTTACGAATCAAAAGTTATGGGCACCGGAGCAAATGAGACTTGGTCCCAAGCCCCACGCCCTCGGTTTGCGGGCCCAGCCTCTACGTGAAGCGAAGATGTCTTGCCCAAGGTGCGGTGGGATTCGGCAATAGAAATGTGATGGATTAGGTTGTCGTTCTTTTCGCGGCTCACAACGTACGATCCGCGACGGAAAAACAGTGCAAAAGAAGAAATGTGTCCTGAAACTGATGAAAACGTTCAATTTTGGGCTTCAAAAATGGGTACAGCCGAGTAGGATTGCTGCCCACGTTGTTGAGCTCTCAAAGAGCTTTCCAACGGTATGCTGTGCGGCGCATAACTCCTTACGGATAAAAAGTTATGGGCACCGGATCGACAAAGACATGGTCCTAAGCCCCACGCCCTCGGTTAGCGGGCCCAGCCTCTACGTGAGGCGAAGTTGTCTTGCCCACGGCCCCATGGGATTCGGTAATAGAAATGTGATGAATTAGGTTGTTGTCCTTTTCGAGGCTCACGACGTACGATCCGGGATCAAAAAACTGCGCAAAAGAAGAAAAGTACAGCCAAGTAGGCTTGCTGAACCCATCGTAGAGCTTTCAGAGAGCTTTCCAACGGTATGTTGTGCACCGCGTAACTCCTTATGGATCAAAAGTTATGGGCACTGGAGCGACGGAGACCCGATCCCAAGCCACACGCCTTCGGTTTGCGGGCCCAGCCTCTACATGAGGCGAAGTTGTCTTGCCCAAGGTGCAGTAGGATTCGGTAATAGAAATGTGATGGATTAGGTTGTCGTCCTTTTTGCGGCTCACGACGTACGATCCGAGAAAGAAAAACAACGCAAAAGAAGAAAAGTGTCCCGAAACTGACGAAAACGTTTGATTTAGGGCTCCAAAAATAGGCACAACCGGCCAGGCTTGTTTCCCCCGCCATAGAGCTCTCAGAGAGCTTTCCAACGGTATACTATGCACCGTGTAACCCCTTACGAATCAAAAGTTACGGGCACCGGAGCAATGGAGACGTGGTCCCAAGGCCCACGCCCTCGGTTTGCGGGCCCAACCTCTACGTGAAGTAAAGTTGTCTTTCCCAAGGTGCCATGGGATTTGGTAATAGAAATGTGATGGATTAGGTTGTCGTCCTTTTCGCGGCTCACGACATACGATCCGGGACAGAAAAACAACGCAAAAGATGAAAAGTATCCCGGAACTGATGAAAACATTCGATTTAGGGCTCCGAAAATAGGCGCAACCGACCAGGCTTGTTGCCCCAGTCATAGAGCTCTCAGAGAGCTTTCCAACGGTACACTGTGCACCGCGTAACTCCTTCCGAATCAAAAGTTATGGGCACCGGAGCAAAGGAGACGTGGTCCTAAGCCCCACGCCCTCGGTTTGCGGGCCCAACCTCTACGTGAAGCAAAGTTGTCTTTCCCAAGGTGCCATGGGATTCAGTAATAGAAATGTGATGGATTAGGTTATTGTCCTTTTCGCAGCTCACGACGTACGATCTGGGACGGAAAAACAGCGCAAAAGAAAAAAAGTGTCCCAAAATTGATGAAAACGTTCGATTTTGGGCTTCGAAAATAGGCGTAGCAAGCATGCTTGCTACACTCATTGTAGAGCTCTCAGAGAGCTTTCCAACGGTATGCTGTGCACCGCCTAGCTCCTTACGGATCAAAAGTTATGGGTAACAGAGCGACGGAGACCTAGTCTCAAGTACCACGCCCTCGGTTTGCAGGCCCAGCCTTTACGTGTGGCGAAGTTGTCTTGCCCAAGGTGCCATGGGATTCGGTAATAGAAATGTGAAGGATTAGGTTGTCGTCCTTTTTGCAGCTCATGACGTACGATACGGGACGGAAAAACAACGCAAAAGAAGAAAAGTATCACGAAACTGATAAAAGCGTTCAATTTAGGGCTCTGAAAATAGGCAAAACCTTGCAATCTTGCTACCCCCGTCGTAGAGCTCTCAGAGGGCTTTACAACGGCATGCTGTGCGCCGCGTAACGCCTTACGAATCAAAACTTATGGGCCCCGGAGCAAAAGAGACCTGGTCCCAAGCACCACACCCTCGGTTTGCAGGCCCAGCTACTCCTTGAAGCGAAGTTGTCTTGCCCAAGGTACCGTGGGATTCGATAATAGAAATTTGATGGATTAGGTTGTCATCCTTTTCGTGGCTCACGACGTACGATCTGGGACAGAAAAACAGCACAAAAGAAGAAAAATGCCCCAAAATTGATGAAAACGTTTGATTTTGGGCTTCGAAAATAG
This sequence comes from Ehretia macrophylla, assembly GCA_037974665.1. Taxonomy (NCBI): domain Eukaryota; kingdom Viridiplantae; phylum Streptophyta; class Magnoliopsida; order Boraginales; family Ehretiaceae; genus Ehretia; species Ehretia macrophylla. The sequence continues at coordinate 39,310,982 of CM075775.1, forward strand.
GCACAGCCAAGCAGGCTTGCTGCCTTCGTCGTAGAACTCTTTGAGAACTGTCAACGGTATACTGTGCACCGCGTAACTCCTTACAAATAAAAAGTTATGGGCACCAGGGTGACGGAGACCTGGTCCTAAGCCCCACGCCCTCGTTTTGAGGGCCCAGCCTCTACGTGAGGCGAAGTTGTCTTGCCCAAGATGCCATGGGATTCATTAATAGAAATGTGATGGATTAGGTTGTCGTCCTTTTCACGGCTCACGGCGTACGATCCAAGGCGAAAAAACTACGCAAAAGAAGAAAAGTGTCCTGAAATTGATGAAACTATTCGATTTTGGGCTTCGAAAACAGGCGCAGCCGAGCAGGCTTGCTGCTCCCGTTGTAGAGCTCTCAGAGACCTTTCCAACAATATGCTGCGCGCCGCATAATTCCTTACGGATCAAAAGTTATGGGCACCGGAGTGATAGAGACCTGGTCCCATGCCCCACGCCCTCGGTAAGCGGGCCCAGCCTCTACGTGAGGCGAAGTTGTCTTGCCCACGGTACTATGGGATTTGGTAATAGAAATGTGATGGATTAGGTTGTCGTCCTTTTTGCGGCTCATGACGTACGATCCGGGATGGATAAACAGCGCAAAAGAAGAAAAGTATCTCAAAACTGATAAAAATGTTTGATTTAGGGCTCCGAAAATAGGCGCAACCGAGCGAGCTTACTTTCCAACGGTATGCTGTGCACCGCGTAACTCCTTACGAATCAAAAGTTATGGGCCCCGGAGCAAAGGAGACCTGGTCCCAAGCACCACGCCCTTGGTTTGCAGGCCCTGCCACTACGTGGAGCGAAGTTGTCTTGCCCAAGGTACCATGGGATTCGGTAATAAAAATTTGATGGATTAGGTTGTCGTCCTTCTCGCAGCTCACGACTTACGATCCGGGACAAAAAAAATAGCACAAAAGAAGAAAAATATCCCGAAATTGATGAAAACGTTTGATTTTGGGCTTCAAAAATAAGCGCAGCCAAGCGGGCTTGCTGCCCCCGTCGTAGAGCTCCGAGAGAGCTTTCCAACGGTATGCTGTGCAGCGCGTAACTCCCCTATTGATCAAAAGTTATGGGCACCGGAGTGACAGAGACCTGGTCCCAAGCCCCACGCCCTCGGTTAGCGGACCCAACCTTTACATGAGGCGAAGTTGTCTTGCCCACAGTGCCATGGGATTCGGTAATAGAAATGTGATGGATTAGGTTGTCGTCCTTTTCGCGGCTCACGACGTACGATCCGGGATCAAAAAACTGCGCAAAAGAAGAAAAATGTCCCGAAACAGAGGAAAACGTTCGATTTTGGGCTCTAAAAACAAGCGCCGCATAGTAGGCTTGCTACACCAGTCGTAGAGCTCTTAGAGAGCATTCTAATGATATTTTGTTCGCCGCGTAACTCCTTACGGATCAAAAGTTATGGGCACCGGAGTGACGGAGACCCGATCCTAAGCCACATGCCCTCGGTTTGCGGGCCCAGCCTCTACGTGAGATGAAGTTGTCTTGCCCAAGGTGCGGTAGGATTTGGTAATAGAAATGTGATGGATTAGGTTGTCGTCCTTTTCGCGGCTCACGACGTACGATTCGGGACGGAAAAAAAGCGCAAAAGAAGAAAAGTGTCCCAAAACTGATGAAAACGTTTGATTTAGGGCTCCAAAAATAGGCGCAACCGAGCAGGCTTGCTGCCCCCGTCGTAGAGCTCTCAGAGAGCTTTCCAACGGTATCCAGTGCACCACGTAACTCCTTACGAATCAAAAGTTATGGGCACCGGAGCAAAGGAGACGTGGTCCCAAGCCCCACACCCTCAGTTTGCGCGCCCAGGCTCTACGTGAAGCAAAGTTGTCTTGCCCAAGGTGCCATGGGATTCAATAATAGAAATGTGATGGATTAGGTTGTCGTCCTTTTTGCGGCTCACGACGTACGATCCGGGATGAAAAACAGCGCAAAAGAAAAAAAGAGTCCCGAAATTGATGAAAATGTTCGATTTTGGGCTTCGAAAATAGGCGTAGCAAGAAAGCTTGCTGCTCCCATCGTAGAGCTCTCAGAGAGCTTTCCAACGGTATTCTGTGCGTTGCGTAACTCCTTACGGATCAAAAGTTATGTGCACCAGAGCGACGGAGACGTGGTCCCAAGCACCACGCCGTCGGTTTGCAGGCCTAGCCTCTACATAAGGCGAAGTTGTCTTGCCCAAGGTGCCATGGGATTTGGTAATAGAAATGTGATAGATTAAGTTGTCGTCCTTTTCGTGGCTCACGACATACGATCCGGGACGGAAAAACAGCGCAAAAGAAGAAAAGTATCCCGAAACTGATGAAAACATTCTATTTAGGGCTTCAAAAACAGGCACAACCGAGCAGGTTTGCTGCCCCTATCGTAGAGCTCTCAAAGAGCTTTCCAACGGTATGCTGTGCGGCGCGTAACTCCTTACGAATCAAAATTTATGGGCACCGGAGCAAATGAGACCTTGTTCTAAGCCCCATGACCTCGGTTTGCGGGCCCAGCCTCTACGTGAGGCGAAGTTTTCTTGCCCAAGGTGCTATGTGATTTGGTAATAGAAATGTGATGGATTAGGTTGTCATCCTTTTCGCGACTTACGACGTACGATCCGGGACGAAAAAACAACGCAAAAGAAGAAAATTGCCCTAAAACTGATGAAAATGTTCGATTTAGGACTTCGAAAACAAGCAACAACCGAGCAGGCTTGCTGCCCCCGTTGTAGAGCTCACATAGAGCTTTTCAACGGTATGATGTGCGGCGCGTAACTCCTTACGAATCAAAAGTTATGGGCACCGGAGCAATGAGACTTGGTCCCTAGCCCCACGCCCTCAGTTTGCGGGCCCTGCCTCTACATGAAGTGAAGATGTCTTGCCCAAGGTGCCGTGGGATTCGGCAATAGAAATGTGATGGATTAGGTTGTCTTCCTTTTTGCAGCTCACGACGTACGATCTGGGACGGAAAAACAGCGCAAAAGAAGAAAAGTTTCCTGAAATTGATGAAAACGTTCGATTTAGGGCTCTGAAAATAGGCGCAACCGACCAGGCTTGTTGCCCACGTCGTAGAGCTCTTAGAGAGCTTTTTAACAGTATACTGTGCACCGCATAACTCGTTATGAATCAAAAGTTATGGGCACCGGAGCAAAAAAGACATGGCCCCAAGCCCCACACCCTCGGTTTGCGGGCCTAACCTCTACGGGAAGCAAAGTTGTCTGCCCAAAGGTGCCATGGGATTCGATAATAGAAATGTGATGGATTAGGTTGTCGTCCTTTTCGCGGCTCATGACGTATGATTCGGGACGGAAAAACAGCGCAAAAGAAAAAAAGAGTCCCGAAATTGATGAAAATGTTCGATTTTGGGCTTTGAAAACTAGCGTAGCATGCAGGCTTGCTACTCCCGTCGTAGAGCTCTCAGAGAGCTTTCCAACGGTATGCTGTGCGCCGTGTAACTCCTTACGGATCAAAAGTTATGGGCACCAGAGCGACGGAGACCTGGTCCTAAGCACCACGCCCTCGGTTTGCAGGCCCAGCCTCTACGTAAGTCGAAGTTTTCTTGCCCAACGAGCCATGGGATTCAGTAATAGAAATGTGATGGATTAGGTTGTCATCTTTTTCGCGGCTCATGACGTACGATCCGGGATGGAAAACAACACAAAAGAAGAAAGGTATCCCGAAACTGATAAAAATGTTCGATTTAGGGCTCCGAAAATAGGCGCAACCGAGCAATCTTGCTGCCCCCGTCGTAGAGCTCTCTGATGCCTTTCCAACGGTATGTTGTGCGCCTCGTAACTCCTTACAAATCAAGAGTTATGGGCCCCGGAGCAAAGGAGACCTAGTCCCAAGCACCTCGTCCTCGGTTTGCGGGCCCAGCCACTACGTGAAGCGAAGTTGTCTTGCCCAAGGTACCGTGGGATTCGGTAATAGAAATTTGATGGATTAGGTTATCGTCCTTTTCGCGGCTCACGACGTACGATCCAGGATGAAAAAATAGCACAAAAGCAGAAAAGTGTCCCGAAATTGATGAAAACGTTCGATTTTGGGCTTCAAAAATAGGTGCAGCCAAGTAGGCTTGCTGCCTTTGTCGTGGAGCTGTCCAACAGTATGTTGTGCGCCGCGTAACTCCTTACGGATCAAAAGTTATGGGCACCAGAGCGACGGAGACCTGGTCCCAAGCCCTACGCCCTCGTTTTGCGGGCCCAGCCTCTACGTGAGGCGAATTTTTCTTGCCCAAGGTACCGTGCGATTCGGTAATAGAAATGTGATGGATTAGGTTGTCGTCCTTTTCGCGGCTCACTACGTACGATCTGGGATGAAAAAACAGCGCAAAAGAAGAAAAGTGTCCCGAAACTGATGAAAACATTCTATTTAGGGCTCCGAAAACAGGCGCAACCCAATAGGCTTGATGCACCCGGCATAGAGCTCTCTGAGAGCTTTCCAATGGTATGTTGTGTGCCACATAACTCTTTACGAATCAAAAGCTATGGGCACCGGAGAAAAGGAGACCTGGTACAACACCCCAAGCCCTCGGTTTGCAGGCCCAACCTCTACGTGAAGCATAGATGTCTTGCCCAAGGTACTGTGGGATTCGGTAAAAGAAATGTGATGGACTAGGTTGTAGTCCTTTTCGCGGCTCACGACATACGATCCGGGATGAAAAAACAGCCCAAAAGAAGAAAAGTGTCCCAAAACTGATGAAAATGTTCGATTTTGTGCTTTAAAAATAGGCACAGCTGAGCAGGCTTGCTGTCCCCGTCGCAGAGCTCTTAGAGAGCTTCCCAACGATATGCTGTGCACCGCATAACTCCTTATGGATCAAAAGTTATGGGCACCGGAGTGACGGAGACCTAGTCCCAAGCCCTACGCCCTCGGTTTGCGGGCCCAGCCTGTACGTGAGGCGAAGTTGTCTTGTCCAAGGTGTAGTGGGATTCGGTAATAGAAATGTGATGGATTAGGTTGTCGTCCTTTTCACGTCTTACGACGTACGATCCGGGATAAAAAAAATAGTACAAAAGAAGAAAAGTGTACCGAAACTGATGAAAACGTTTGATTAAGGGCTCCGAAAATAGGCACAACTGAGCAGGCTTGTTGCCCCCATCGTAGAGCTCTCAGAGAGCTTTCCAACGGTATGTTGTGCTCCGCGTAACTCCTTTCGAATCAAAAGTTATGGGCACCGGAGAAAAGAATACTAGGTCCCACTTCCCAAGCCCTCGGTTTTCGGGTCCAGCCTCTACGTGAAGCGAAGATGTCTCGCCCAAGTTACCGTGGGTTTCGGTAATAGAAATGTGATAGATTAGGTTGTCGTCCTTTTCGCGGCTCACGACGTACGATCCGTGGCGGAAAAACTGCGCAAAAGAAGAAAAGTGTCCCGAAATTGATGAAAATGTTCGATTTTGGGCTTCGAAAACAGGCGCAGCTATGCTGACTTGCTGCCCCTATTGTAGAGCTCTCAGAGAGCTTTCCAACAGTATGCTGCGCACCGCATAACTCCTTACGGATCAAAAATTATGGGCACTGGAGCGACAGAGACCTGATCCCAAGCCCCACGCCCTCGGTTAGCGGGCCCAGCCTCTACATGAGGCAAAGTTTTCTTGCCCACGGTGCCATGGGATTCGGTAATAGAAATGTGATGGATTAGGTTGTCATCCTTTTCGCGGCTCATAACGTACGATCTGGGATGAAAAAACAGCGTAAAAGAAGAAAAGTATCCCAAAACAGATAAAAACGTTTGATTTACGGCTCCGAAAATGGGTGCAACTGAGCAAGCTTGCTTTCCAACGGTATGCTGTGCGCCACGTAACTCCTTACGAATCAAAAGTTATGGGCCCTGGAGCAAAGGAGACCTGGTCCCAAGCACTACACCCTCAGTTTGCGGGCCCAGCCATTACGTGAAGCGAAGTTGTCTTGCCCAAGGTACTGTGGGATTCGGTAATAGAAATTTGATGGATTAGGTTGTCGTCCTTTTTGCAGCTCACGACGTAAGATCCGGGACGGAAAAACAGCACAAAAGAAGAAAAGTGTCCCGAAATTGATGAAAACGTTCGATTTTGGGCTTCAAAAATAGGCGCAGCCAAGCAGGCTTGCTGCCCCCGTCGTACAGCTCTCAGAGAGCTTTCCAATGGTATACTGTGCGCTGCGTATGTGAGGCTCGACCTCAATTTGCGTGCGATCCCTCGTTTTGTGTACCCTAACCTAGATTTGCATGCCTTGACCTAGGTTTAAGAATCGTGTTTCGTTCTGTGTGCCTTGCATTGAATTACGTGCATACATTTAGGGTTACGTGCATTGACTTGGGAAATGTGCATTCGTCTCGTAGTTCGTGCCTTACCTCGTAGTGCGTGCCCTAAACCTAGGAAAGTGTGCCCACACGCTAATCAAGAAAGCATCTTACACGAAGCACTAGATCATTAATTAATCCTACAAATTCCACTAACTAATATTAAATTGCTAATTCAACTCACTAGAAGACGAAATTGCACCAAAAGCTAGACATTCTTATTCTTTATTCCTTATTCTTTTGCACTTCCCAAACACACAATTAAATAATGCTCAACCAAGAAAAAAAAATTCAAATTTGAACACAAGCTTGGCTGACCACATGGTGCTTTTGTGCATGCATTTCAATTTCAAAATCTACACCTAGACATTCTATGACAATTTTATGACACAAGCATAAAAAAATTGGCTCAAAACTCTACCCAAAGCTCCATATTCTCGACATACTCCAATTGCCCATGCTAGACACTTCAAATTATGCTCCTTGGAGACACAATTCTGAATTTTGCAAGGCCCTAGGCCGACACAAGCATCATATTCCTCAAAGCTTTTCATTTTTCTTTCATTCTTTCTTTCTTTCTCACATTTTCTCTCATTCTCTCATTCCTTCTCTCTCTCTCTCGGCCCTAGCTGAAATTATAGACTCCATAGCTAAGTTCTTCATCCTAAGGCTCTTCAAGACCTCTAAGCTACTTAGGAGCTCGACCAAGCAAAGCTAGGAGCAAAGAAACGCACATGCAAGCTCATAGCACATTCATTTCGGCCTAGGTATGTTTGATAAGCTTCCATTTCATTTTCTTTTTGTTCTAGCCACTTGCACATACTAAGGACTTGGTTACTAAGCTAGGAATTAGAGACATCTCAAGTTGTCTCTCGGCTAAGCAAGGAGAAGAGTCAACCTTGTGCATCATCAAGAGTCTTGTGCATCTTCTTGTTGTCTTGCAAAGGTGGGGGCTAAAATTTCTTGAAAAGCCTTTAAAAACCACATGCATGCCTTTGAATGTCTATTTTTTTACCTCTGTACTTGTGATATATGTGTGTACATGAACTTTTGTAAGCATGCATGGCAAGATATTTGGCTAGAATGTGGAGATAGGTGAAATCGCGTATTTGGCAACTTTCTATTCTGTTGGAACGAAGTGATTTTGACCAGGTAAATGATGTTGAAAATGCGTGAAAATTTGTGGGTGACTAGTTTTGCCAGTTTTGGGAATTGTTCATAGAAATAGGCCAAAGCTAATTTTGACTCTAAGGTCCCCTAAATGACAAAATACCAAAATGTGTCCAAATCTAGAAAATCTGGGAAAATGAAGCAGGGTTTGGTAGATTCACTGTCCTTGTAGAACGAACCAGTTCTAACTTAGTAAATGATATTCAAAATGCATGAAATTTGGTGTGCTGCTATATTTTTCAGTTCTAGACATTTTTGCCAGAAATAAACTAAGGCTAAATCTAATCCGAAGGTCCTAAAAAATGACAAGTATTGAAATGTGTGCAAATCTGGACAGTTTTGTGTAGTCTCATAGATTTGGCTATAACTCTTGAACCCGAACTCCAAACGATGAGGTTTGTTTCTGAATTTAGTTCACTCATTAAGCTTTAATTTGACATTTTGTTCACTGGAATTGGAGTTTGTTTGCTTGTCTCAATGGTTGTGAGAAAACAGACCATTGCAGTGAGGTTTTCATCTAGTGATTTGCCTTGAAAATTATTGTAACTTCTCTTGTTGTATTAAATGCTTGGGATTGTGGCATTAGGATGTTGTGTAGACTGTTTTGAATGTTTGAGGGTGTTTGAATTAATCAATGCATGGCTTGAGTTGAATTACGTGACAACTTAGGGCTTAATCGCATGGGTGAGCGTGAATTGAAACCCTAATGACTAGGTAAACTCACTAAGTGTTGATTCTATGAATAACGTGTTTAATTATGCGATTAGTAGGCTGCCCGTAGTTGCCCTTATAGCCCTAAATATGATTATGATGATTACATGTTGACAAGTAGGCCTTTCTTGCACCCGGTCTCACGTAGATGTCGTTGCATGTTGTATAATCTTATTATTTGATTACATGAACTTCGAAATGAGTTATATGATTTGATTTACATACGTTACATGGCTGCCCATTTAATATTCATATAACTCCATGTGCTTTTCAAGAGAAATTACTTGTCATATCGTGCCTTGCGTGTTTACTTGTCAATGTGCAATCTTATGACTATTCAGAGGCAACCTACTTTGTTGTCCTCCAAATGTGATATAATAAATGTCATAAATGTGCATTGCATACAAGGTTGCAACCTTTCATTCTGGCGTGGTAGCGTTCACGCACACCGGGCGGCATCGGGCTTGCCGGAGCAACCGTGACTACCATTGTCCAATTCCCTCTCTTGCTTGGGGGCTAGACTTCCTCGGAGAGTGGGGTCGTAGGATTTTGGGGTACATCCGGAGTACACCCATTTGGCGTGATAAGGGGATGATTTGAAGTCGGCCACAACAACTGATACTGGAAGTAAACTGAGAGCAAAAAGCTCACTGTATCCTTTTCACTATGTGTATAAGTACTCTCGCTTGGTTCCTAGAGGACCTCGGGGAGGAAAGACGGGTAATTTTGTTCCTTTACATTTATATTACATGATGTACTTACTTGTGATACATGTCATGATTGCAAAGGGTTTTCATAAGTTGAACCGAAAAATGAGTTTCAAAACTTATTTCTCGTTCCCCCTCGCTGAGTTCATAAGGACTCACCCTCTTTTATCATCTCAGGTGAAGAAGGCCAGGAACAGGTACCCGAGGACAACGTGCCTAATGATGATTCCTTTGAATGATTGCTTGCCCGACGTGCCTTACTTGACTATGGTCATTTTGTGAACGATATGTTGCTTGAAGACTATTTCATTTCTTATGTTGCTTGTTATTGTATTGTAAATGACCCCCGTTGTAATTTGGGGTCTAATTTTGGCTTGTACTGATCATAACTAGATAGTCACTGTGAGGCCCGACCTCGATTTGCGTGCGATACCTCGTTTTGTGTGCCCTAACCTAGATTTGCGTGCCTTGACTTAAGTTTAAGAATTGTTTTTCGTTTTGTGTGCCTTGCATTGAAATATATACATTCATTTAGGGTTGCGTGCATTTACTTGAAAAACGTGCATTCGTCTCGTAGTTCGTGCCCTACCTCGTAGTGCGTGCCCTCACGCTAATCAAGAAAACATCTTACACGAAGCACTAGGTCATTAATTAATCCTACAAATTCCACTAACTAATATTAAATTACTAATTCAACCCACTAGAAGACAAAATCTCACAAAAAGCTAGACATTCTTTATTCTTTATTCCTTATTCTTTTGCACTTTTAACACAATTAAATAATACTCCAATAGATGACAAAAATTCAGATCCTAGCACTAGCCTTGGCCGACCACATGGGATCATTTAGCAATGTTTTGCATAATTCAAATTAAATCTAGACAATCCTATGACAATCTATGACACATTGCATAAAAAAATTTAGCTCAAAAACTCCACCAAAGCCTCCAAATCTCGACATAATGCTTCTTGCCCATGCTAGGAATTTCAAAATGCTTCTTGAGGACACAAAAATCTGAATTTCTATGCCCAAGGCCGACATTTGCATCTATCCCTTCAAAGCCTTTCATTTTTCACTTCATTCTTCTTTCTTCCTCACATTTCTCTCTCTCCCTCTCATTCTTCTCTCTCTCTCTCTCTCTCTCTCTCGGCTTTGGCTGAGTTTCTACACTCCTTAGCTTGTCTTCATCACACCATGGTTCATCAAGGCAAGCAAGAAGGTAAGGTACTCGACTAAGCAAGCTAGGTTGCAAGAATCACACATGCAAGCTCCTTGAGCATCCATTTCGGGCTAGGTGAGTTTGCTAGCTTCCATTTCTTTTCTTCTTCTTCTAACCACATGCCCCTACTAAGAACTTGGTCACTAAGCTAGGAAAAGTAGAGAAAATCGAGTTGGTGCCTCGGCTAAGCAAGGAAAGGAGTCAACCTTGTGCTTCATCAAAGTTTTGTTCATCTTCTTGTTGTTTTGCTAAGGTGAGGGCTAAAACCTCTTGAAAATCCTTCAAAAATCCACATGCATGCTCTTAAATGTTTTTCTTTGCCTCTGTACTTGAGATATATGTGTGTTTATAAGCTTTTACAATCATGCATGGCAAGATTTTGGCTTGAAGGTGATGATGGATGAAATCGGGTTTTGTGACAGCTCTCTGTCTTGTTGTTGCAAGGTGAGTTTGGCTAGGAAAATGATGTTGAAAATGCATTAAAATAGGTAGGTCACTAGGTTTTCCAGTTTTGAACATTTTTCGCAGAAATAGCCCAAAGCTAATTTTGACTCTAAGGTCCTCAAAATGGCAAATGATTAAAATGTATCCAAATCTGAAAGTCTGGAAAAAAAATGAAGCAGGTTTTGGCAGATTCACTGACCTTGTAGAAAAAACCATTTTTGACTTAGTAAATAATATCTAAAATGTATGAAATTTGGTATGCTGCTATATTTTTCAGTTCTAGACATTTTTGTCAGAAATGGACTAAGGCTAAATCTGACCCTAAGGACCTCAAAAACGACAAGTATTGAAATGTGTGCAAATCTGGACAGTTTTGTGTAATCCCACTGTTTTGGCTATAACTATTGATCCTGAACTCCAAATGATGCAAGGTTTGTTTCTAAATTTAGTTCAATTCTTAAGCTTTAATTTGATATCTTATTCACTGGAATTGGAGATTTTTTACTTGTCTTAATGATTGTGAGAAAACAGCCTATTCCAGTGAGGGTTTCACTTAGTTATATGCTTAGAAAATTGTTGTAACTTCTCTTGTGGTATTAAATGCTTGGGATGTTGTGGCATTGGGATGTTGTGTGGACTATTTTGAATACTTGGGGATGTTTGAATTAATTGATGCATGGCTTGAGATTGATTTTGAGTTGACTTGGGGCTTAATCGCACAGGTAAGCACGGAATGGAAACCCTAGTGACTAGGTAAACTTGCTAAGTGTTGATCCTTTGGATATTGTGTGTAATTATATGTTTAGTAGGCTTCCCGTAGTTTCCCTTATAGCCCTAAATGTGATTTTGATCATTGCATGTTGACAAATAGGCCTTTCTTGCATCCAAACCCACGTAGATGTTGTTGCATGTTGAATAATCTTATTATTTGATTACGTGGACTTTGAATTGAGTTATATGATTTGATTTACGTGCATTACATGGCTGCCCGTTTAAAGTTCATATAACTTCGTATGCCTTTCAAATGAAATTACTTGTCTTATCGTGCCTTGCTTGTTTACTTGTCAATGTGTAATCTTATGACTATCCGGAGGCAACCTACTTTGTTGTCCTCCTAATGTGATATATTAAATGTCATAAATGTGCATTGCATACAAGGTTGCAACCTTTCATTCTGGCGTGGTAGCGTTCACGCACACCGAGCGACACCGGGCTTGCCGGTGCAACCGTGACTACCATTGTCCAATTCCCTCTCTCGCTTGGGGGCTAGACTTCCTCGAAGAGTTGGGTCGTAGGATTTCGGGGTACATCCGGAGTACACCCATTTGGCGTGATAAAGGGATGATTTGAAGTCGGACGCAACAATTGATACTGGAAATGAATTGAGAGCAAAAGCTCACCGTATCCTTTTCACTATGTGTATAAGTACTCTCGCTTGGTTCCTAGAGGACCTCGGGGAGGAAAGACGGGTAATTGTGTTCCTTTACTTTTATATTATTGTTATGTACTTAATTGTGATACATTCATGCTTGCAAAAAGGGTTTTCATAAGTTGAACCGGAAAATGAGTTTCAAAACCTATTTCTCGTTCCCCCATACTGAGTTCATAAGGACTCACCCTCTTTTATCATCTCAGGTGAAGAAGATCAAGAACAGGTACCCGAGGACGACGTGCCTAACGATGATTCCTTGGAATGAATGCCTGTCCTATGTGCTTTGCTTGATTATGGCCATTTGCGAACACTATGCTACTTGAAGACTATCTCTTTTCATGTTGCTTAATATTTGTAATGTAAAAGACCCCCGTTGTAATTTAGGGTCTAATTTTGGCTTGTACTGATAATAACTAGATAGACACTACTATGGTCGTTTTGCTATCGTTATTGGCTAGTATCTATCATAGGATTATGAAGTATTAGGTAAGGATTAAGTAATGAACCTAACCAATTTAAAGCAGGTACTCTTTGTTAAGCTAAGATCAACAGGTACTTTTGTAACGAGGATTAACAAACAAACGAGACATAGTATCATGCTAGGTTATTAATCAAATGAGACTTCGAGATAACTAGTAGGCATTTCAATTGATAGTAAATAGTAATCCTAGTTGGAAATGAAATTGAGATTGAAAATTTTGGGGCGTTTAGAGAATTAGGTCAAACCAAAGAGCCCAATTACAGCCGTTATGCTGCCGGTTTTCCGGAAAAATTATGAAGTCTAGGCTAAAACGTTAAGTGTTAAACTTTCATGAACGGTTAAGTATGAGATATGACTTGAATGTTTAGATCACACCCTAGTCTAACCTTTATAGGCCGGGTTGGGGCGTAACACCTTAGAGAAATGGTATCAGAGCTTAGTTTGCTAACTAGGCATTAGTCGGGTTCAACTCTCAGACTGTAAGTAGAAGCCCTAAAGTAATTTTGATGTCTTGTTTATATGTGTTAATATGTGGTAATGTGCTTTAATTGCTTGAGCATTAAATATTATGCGCTTTTATGAACCAATGTGAACAATATGTTTTATTTGCTCAATATGCCTATGTGATTCAAGTGCACCGTATGCTTTAAGTGTTTATTATGTTACAATGGTTTCTTGTATGCTAGGCTGAACATTAGTTGTCAATGTTTTATTATACAATCCTATGCATTAAGATATAGTTGTTCTTATGTGGTATGATTATATAAGTACACATTTGCTTCTCGTGTAACATAATCGTATATATATAAAAACATGTCATATCGTGGGGCTACCTCTTTTAGAATGGTTGGAAGAGTTCTTGGAAGTAGATGGAGACTTCAAAGGAATGAGTTCGTGACCTTCAAACAAGGGGATTTGACGGTTGCACAGTACGAAACCCGATTGAATCAACTGTCCCAGTATGCTCCTGAAATGGTATAGACTACTGAGAAAAAGATCCATAGATTTATTCAAGGGCTGAGATCCGAGATTCCAAATAGCTTGGCTCCTTTTCAGTTTCTCACCTATGGTGAAGTTCTTTTCGAGGCAATAAAAGCTGAGAGAGGAAAGAGTCAGGAAGTGGCAGGGTCGAGTCAACCGAGTCAAGTATAGAGCCTGGAGCAGCTACCTGTCGAGAAAGTCTGCCAGGGTGGTTTAGATATTCTTGTAGCTCGAGGCCCTTATGGAGGTGTTACTACTACTCTAATCCCATGTTGTACTCACTGTGCACGTAGAGGTCATCTGGAGATTAACTATTGGAGGAAAACAGAAAGGTGTAACGGTTACACTAGCAATCAACATAAGGTCAAGGAATGCCCAAAATGACAGAGGGTGCAAGGACAGGCTACGAGAGGGAGTACCTAGGGTCAAGGCCAGAATTTAGGGAAGACAACTACTAACAGATTACAGTCGGGTACCATAGTCAACCAATTTAGTCATGTCACATCGAGAGGCACGGTTAAACCCCATCCTGATACATGTAACTGTTGCAACAAGAAGGGGCACATGGAGGCCCAATGTTGGAAGAGGTTTGGTAAATGCAAAGGATGTGGGAGTGATCAACATCTCGTCAAGGAATGTCCAAAGTGGCAAAAGAATCGTGCCCAGATTGCTAGTAGTAACCACAGTTGAAGGTAAATTTACCTATTAAGAAAATATTACTTGACCTCAGTATCATCCATCCTTTATGTGCATTTCCTTAGAAACAACGTATTGTCATGCAAGTAAAGAGGTTGCTTTATATAACAGAAATAAAACGCAAGCATGATGATAGTAAACCCTAAGACATAAGGTCAACGAGTCTTGATGCTCGTAGCTAATTGAACATGTGAATGGGGAGAGTAAGATTCCACATAGTTAAAATAAATATGAATCAGAGTCATGATAACCCAAGAGACTGTTGTTAGACAATCGTATTTAAGTGCACAGTTTCACGTCTAGAAACTAGCGGGTGGCGGACTTCGAGTTGTGGTTGTTGAATAGCGGTTGGCGGACTTCGAGTTGTGGTTGTTGAATAGAGGACGAATTTCGTAGTGATAATTAGATGAGTGGTTGATTACTTTTGAAGTTCTATTAGGTTATATTGAAGGATGCCTCGTGGTCATAATTCTTATGTTGATACAACCTTGAAGTTATTTCGTGTAACAAGCTATTTGGGTTCGTATGGTAAGTATCCTATGAGCTAGCTCATTCCGGTACCCATTTATAGTCCTAGGATTATTGTTGTCCGAGCGGTAACCTAGTGGAACATTGATATCGCTTACGTGGCTATAACCCTAGCTTAGTAGCATTACTGTTGAAGATATATTGGTGCGGGTATTAAGTGTTCGAAAGAATAACTAGGTCGTTAAGTAAGTGGGACCATTATCTTCTTAAGTATGACGTAACCTTGGATTGAGGTGAGTGAAATTTATTTGAGGTTAAAACCATTCGCTTTAGGAGTCTTGATTAAGATTAAAAGAAATTCTGGAGCTTCGTAACTTGAAGACAGAGATTTGAATAAAGAAATAAATTGTGGGTCACAAGCTGATGAAACTTACTTGAAGAGTTGAATGAGTGCCACATGATAGTTTACCCATGCAATTTTGACGGCAGTTTGTTGGTGGTACTTAATAAGCCTTAGAGTTGAGTTTAACGAATCTCAACGGTCTTTCTCGTTGATTACGAGCGTGAAGGTTAACAAAGCCAGGAAGGGAGGTTAGTGAATAGGAGCCTGTAACTTGGAGACTAGTCACTAGAAGATTTGCTAATCTAATGTACTTATGAGATAAAAAGGACTATGATACTATTGATAGATGACGACTTGAAATGGATTAGTTTGTTTGGAAGAGTTCTTCCTGAAAATAGGGTCGTATTGTGAAATGATCCATAACCTGTGTATGGCCTATGTGATAACAGTTTGAAGTAGTTGACATGGTATGTAAATCGGATATAGATTTATCATATTGAAATTAGTGTATGTCACCCTAGGATCGTGGTATTATTGGGATATTCCTTTTGAGATATGAGTGCAAAATCGACACGACATAAGTCATGATTTTGGAGTTATAATTATATAGTTAAAATACCAATGTAGCCTTGATGACTATATATAAGGATTCTACCCTTAGTTAATGAACTTGACCTTAAGATCAAATGGAGAATAGAGTCGTTCAAAGGAACGAACTACAAAAGTAGGGGTCACAACGAATTAACAATTGGAGAAAGTTTGGAAGTGAATTAATTTTGGAAAAGGGGATCATAGAGCGAGCATCGGCCCGAAGTAGAAATATCAATGGCCAGAACCCATCTAACTAACCTCAATAGGTAAGAATGAATTTCGGGATGAAATTCTTTTAAGGAGGGGAGGATGTGAGGCCCGACCTCGATTTACGTGCGATACCTCATTTCGTGTGTCCTAACCTAGATTTGCGTGCCTTGACCTAGGTTTAAGAATTGTGTTTCGTTTTGTGTGCCATGCATTGAATTACGTGTATTCATTTAGGGTTGCGTGTATTTACTTAGGAAACATGCATTCATCTCGTAGTTCATGCCTTACCTCATAGTGCATGCCCTAGACCTAGAAAAGCGTGCCCTCACGCTAATCAAGAAAGCATCTTACACGAAGCACTAGGTCATTAATTAATCCTACAAATTCCACTAACTAATATTAAATTACTAATTCAACCTACTAGAAGACAAAATCTCACAAAAAGCTAGACATTCCTTATTCTTTATTCCTTATTCTTTTGCACTTTCAACACACAATTAAATAAAACTCCAATAGATGACAAAAATTCAGATCCTAGCACTAGCCTTGGCTGACCACGTGGGATCATTTAGCAATGCTTTGCATAATTCAAATAAAATCTAGACAATCCTATGACAATCTATGACACATTGCATAAAAAATTTAGCTAAAAAACTCCACCAAAGCCTCCAAATCTCGACATAATGCTTCTTGCCCATGCTAGGAATTTCAAAATGCTTCTTGAAGACACAAAAATCTGAATTTCTATGCCCAAGGCCGACATTTGCATCTATCCCTTCAAAGCCTTTCATTTTTCACTTCATTCTTCTTTCTTCCTCACATTTCTCTCTCTCCCTCTCATTCTTCTCTCTCTCTCTCTCTCGGCTTTGGCTGAGTTTCTACACTCCTTAGCTTGTGTTCATCACACCATGGTTCATCAAGGCAATCAAGAAGGTAAGGTACTCGACTAAGCAAGCTAGGTTGCAAGAATCACACATGCAAGCTCCTTGAGCATCCATTTCGGGCTAGGTGAGTTTGCTAGCTTCCATTTCTTTTCTTCTTCTTCTAACCACATGAACCTACTAAGAACTTGGTCACTAAGCTAGGAAAAATAGAGAAAATCGAGTTGGTGCCTCGGCTAAGCAAGGAAAGGAGTCAACCTTGTGCTTCATCAAAGTTTTGTGCATCTTCTTGTTGTTTTGCTAAGGTGAGGGCTAAAACCTCTTGAAAATCCTTCAAAAATCCACATGCATGCTCTTAAATGTTTGTCTTTGCCTCTGTACTTGAGATATATGTGTGTTTATAAGCTTTTACAATCATGCATGGCAAGATTTTGGCTTGAAGGTGATGATAGATGAAATTGGGTTTTCTGACAGCTCTCTGTCTTGTTGTTGCGAGGTGTGTTTGGCTAGGAAAATGATGTTAAAAATGCATAAAAATCAGTAGGTAACTAGTTTTTCTCGTTTTGAACATTTTTCTCAGAAATAGGCCAAAGCTAATTTTGACTCTAATGTCCTCAAAATGGCAAATCATTAAAATGTGTCCAAATCCAGAAGTCTGGAAAAAAAATGAAGCAGGTTTTGGCAGATTCACTGACCTTGTAGAACAAACCAGTTTTGACTTAGTAAATGATATCCAAAATACATGAAATTTGGTGTGCTGCTATATTTTTCAGTTCTGGATATTTTTGTCAGAAATGGACTAAGGATAAATCTGACCCTAAGGACCTCAAAAACGACAAGTATTGAAATGTATGTAAATCTGGACAGTTTTGTGCAATCCCACTGTTTTGGCTATAACTATTGATCCCGAACTCCAAATGATGCAAGGTTTGTTTCTGAATTTATTTCACTTCTTAAGCTTTAATTTGACATCTTACTCACTGGAATTGGAGATTGTTTGCTTATCTTAATGATTGTGAGAAAACAGCCTATTCCAGTGAGGGTTTCACTTAGTTATATGCTTAGAAAATTGTTGTAACTTCTCTTACGGTATTAAATGCTTGGGATTGTGGCATTGGGATGTTGTGTGGACTGTTTTGAATACTTGGGGATGTTTGAATTAATTGATGCATGGCTTGAGATTGATTTTGAGTTGACTTGGGGCTTAATCGCACGGATAAGCACAGAATGGAAACCCTAGTGACTAGGAAAACTTGCTAAGTGTTGATCCTTTGGATATTTTGTGTAATTATATGTTTAGTAGGCTGCCCGTAGTTTCCCTTATAGCCCTAAATGTTATTTTGATCATTGCATGTTGACAAATAGGCCTTTCTTGCATCCAAACCCACGTAGATGTTGTTGCGTGTTGAATAATCTTATTATTTGATTACGTGGACTTTGAATTGAGTTATATGATTTGATTTACGTGCATTACATGGCTGCCCGTTTAATGTTCATATAACTCCGTATGCCTTTCAAGTGAAATTACTTGTCTTATCATGCCTTGCTTGTTTACTTGTCAATGTGCAATCTTATGACTGTCCGGAGGCAACCTACTTTGTTGTCCTCCTAATGTGATATATTAAATGTCATAAATGTGCATTGCATACAAGGTTGCAACCTTTCATTCTGGCGTGGTAGCGTTCACGCACACCGAGCGACATCGGGCTTGTCGGTGCAACCGTGACTACTTGTTCAATTCCCTCTCTCGCTTGGGGGCTAGACTTCATCTGAGAGTTGGGCGTAGGATTTCGGGGTACATCCGGAGTACACCCATTTGGTGTGATAAAGGGATGATTTGAAGTCGGTCACAACAACTGATACTGGAAATGAACTGAGAGCAAAAGCTCACCGTATCCTTTTCACTATGTGTATAAGTACTCTCGCTTGGTTCCTAGAGGACCTCGGGGAGGAAAGACGGGTAATTGTGTTCCTTTACTTTTATATTATTGTTATGTACTTAATTGTGATACATTCATGCTTGCAAAAAGGGTTTTCATAAGTTGAACCAGAAAATGAGTTTCAAAACCTATTTCTCGTTCCCCCTCACTGAGTTCATAAGGACTCACCCTCTTTTATCATCTCAGGTGAAGAAGATCAAGAACAGGTACCCGAGGACGACGTGCCTAACGATGATTCCTTGGAATGATTGCCTGTCCTATGTGCTTTGCTTTATTATGGACATTTGTGAACATTATGCTACTTGAAGACTATTTCCTTTCATGTTGCTTAATGTTTGTAATGTAAAAGACCCCCATTGTAATTTGGGGTCTAATTTTGGCTTGTACTGATAATAAGTAGATAGACACTACTATGGTCATTTGTTATCGTTATTGGCTAGTATCTATCATATGATTATGAAGTATCAGGTAAGGATTAAGTAATGAACCTAACCAATTTAAAGCAGGTACCCATTGTTAATAGAAGATCAACAGGTACTTTTGTAATGAGGATTAACAAACAAACGAGACATAGTATTATGCTAGGTTATTAATCAAACGAGACTTCGAGATAACTAGTAGGCATTTCAATTGATGGTAAATAGTAATCCTAGTTGGAAATGAAATTGAGATTCAAAATTTTGAGGCGTTTATAGAATTAGGTCAAACCAAAGAGCCCAATTACAGCCGTTATGCTGCCAGTTTTTTGGAAAAATTGTGGAGTCTAGGCTAAAACGTTAAGTGTTAAACTTTCATGAACGGTTAAGTACGAGATATGACTTGAATGTTTAGATCACACCCTAGTCTAACCTTTATAGGCCGGGTTGGGGCGTGACAATCACTACTATGGTCATTTTTGCTATCGCTATTGACTAGTATCTATCATAGGATTATGAAGTATCAGGTAAGGATTAAGTAAAATGAATCTATCCAATCTTAAGCAGGTACTCATTGTTAAGCTAAGATCAACAGGTACTTTTGTAACAAGGATTAACAAAGAAACGAGACATAGTATCATGCTAGGTTTTTAATCAAACGAGACTTCGAGATAACTAGTAGATGTTTCGATTGGTGATCAATAGTAATCTTAGTTAGAAATGAAATTGAGATTGGAAATTTTGAGGCGTTTAGAGAATTAGGTCAAACTAAAGAGCCCAATTACAGCCGTTATGCTGCCGGATTTCTGCAGAATTTGTGGAGTTTAGGCTAAAATGTTAAGTGTTAAAACTTTCACGAATGATTAACTACGTGATATGACTTGAATGTTTAGATCACACCCTAGTCTAACCTTTATAGATCGGGTTGGGGCGTGACAGTGTAACTCTTTACTAATCAAAAGCTATGGGCACCGGAGAAAAGGAGACCTGGTCCCATGCCCCAACCCCTCGGTTTGCGGGCCCAGCCTCTACGTGAAGCGAAGATGTCTTGCCCAAGGTGTCGTGGGATTCGGTAAAAGAAATGTGATGGACTTGGTTGTCGTCCTTTTCGCGGCTCACGACGTACGATCCAAGATGAAAAAATAGCGCAAAAGAAGAAAAGTGGCTCAAAACTGATGAAAACGTTCGATTTTGTGCTCTGAAAATAGGCACAGCTGAGTAGGCTTGCTTCCCCCATCATAGAGCTCTTAGAGAGCTTTCCAACGGTATGTTGTGCGCCGTGTAACTCCTTATGGATCAAAAGTTATGGGCACTGGAGCGACGGAGACCTGGTCCCAAGCCCTACGCCCTCGGTTTGTGGGCCCAGCCTCTACGTGAGGCAAATTTGTCTTGCCCAAGGTACAGTGGGATTCGGTAATAGAAATGTGATGGATTAGGTTGTCGTCCTTTTCGCGGCTTACGACGTACGATCCGGGATGAAAAAACAACAAAAAAGAAGAAAAGTGTACCTAAACTGAAGAAAACGTTCGATTAAGGGCTCCGAAAATAGACGCAACTGAGCAAGCTTGTTGCCCCCGTCGTAGAGCTCTCAGAGAGCTTTCCAACGGTATGTTGTGCACCGCGTAACTCCTTTCAATTCAAAAGTTATGGGCACCGAAGAAAAGAAGACCTGGTCCCACTTCCCAAGCCCTCGGTTTGCGGGCCCAGCCTCTACGTGAAGCGAAGATGTCTTGCCCAAGGTACCGTGGGATTCGGTAATAGAAATGTGATGGATTAGGTTGTCGTACTTTTCACGGCTCACGACGTATGATCCGTGGAAGAAAAACTGCGCAAAAGAAGAAAGATGTCCCGAAACTGATGAAAATGTTTGATTTTGGGCTTCGAAAATAGGCGCAGCTGAGCAGGCTTGCTGCCCCCATTGTAGAGCTCTCAGAGAGCTTTCCAACAGTATGTTGCGAACCGCGTAACTCCTTACGGATCAAAAGTTATGGACATCGAAGCGACACAGACCTGGTCCTAAGCCCTATGCCCTCGGTTAGCGGGCCCAGCCTCTACGTGAGGCCAAGTTGTCTTGCCCACGGTGCTGTGGGATTCGGTAATAGAAATGTGATGGATTAGGTTGTCGTCCTTTTCGCGGATCACGACGTACGATCCGGGATGAAAAACTGCGCAAAAGAAGAAAAGTTTCCCAAAACTGATGAAAACGTTCGATTTTGGGCTATGAAAACAAGCGCAGCTGAGTAGGCTTGCTTCCCCCATCATAGAGCTCTTAGAGAGCTTTCCAACGGTATGTTGTGCGCCGCGTAACTCCTTATGGATCAAAAGTTATGGGCACTGGAGCGACGGAGACCTGGTCCCAAGCCCTACGCCCTCGGTTTGCGGGCCCAGCCTCTACGTGAGGCAAAGTTGTCTTGCCCAAGGTGCGGCATGATTCGGTAATAGAAATGTGATGGATTAGGTTGTCGTCTTTGTCACGGCTCACGACGTACAATCTGGGACGGAAAAATAGCGCAAAAGAAGAAAAGTATCCCAAAACTGATGAAAACGTTCGATTTAGGGCTCTGAAAATAGGTGCAACCAAACAAGCTTGTTGCCCCCGTCGTAGAGCTCTCAGAGAGCTTTCCAACGGTATGCTATACACTGCGTAACTCTTTACGAATCAAAAGTTATGGGAACCGGAGCAAAGGAGACGTGGTCCCAAGCCCCACGCCCTCGGTTTGCGGGCCCAGCCTCTACGTGAAGCAAAGTTGTCTTGCCCAAGGTGCCGTGGGATTCGGTAATAGAAATGTGATGGATTAGGTTGTCGTTCTTTTCGCGGCTCACGACATACGATCCGGGACGAAAAAATAGCGCAAAAGAAGAAAAGTGTCCCGAAACTGATGAAAACGTTTGATTTAGGGCTCTGAAAACAGGCGCAACCCGGCAGGCTTGATGCCCACGGCGTAGAGCTCTTAGAGAGCTTTCTAATGGTATGCTGTCCGCCGCGTAACTCTTTACGAATCAAAAGTTATGGGCACCGAAGAAATGGAGACTTGGTCCCGCGCCCCAAGCCCTCGGTTTGTGGGCCCAGTCTCTGGGTGAAGCGAAGATGTCTTGCCCAAGGTATCGTGGGATAGGGTAAAAGAAATGTGATGGATTAGGTTGTCGTCCTTTTCGCGGCTCACGACGTACGATCCGGGATAAAAAAACAGCGCAAAAGAAGAAAAATGTCCCAAAACTGATGAAAACGTTCGATTTTGTGCTCTAAAAATAGGCACACTCGAGTAGGCTTCTGACCCCATTGTAGAGCTCTTAGAGAGCTTCCCAACGGTATGCTGTGCGCCGTGTAACTTCTTATGGATCAAAAGTTATGCGCACCGGAGCGACGGAGACCTGGTCCCAAGCCCTACGTCCTCAGTTTGCAGGCCTAGCCTCTACGTGAGGCGAAGTTGTCTTGCCCAAGGTACAGTGGGATTCGGTAATAGAAATGTGATGGATTAGGTTGTCGTCCTTTTCGCGGCTTACGACATACGATCCGGGACGGAAAAATAGCGCAAAAGAAGAAAAGTATTCCGAAATTAATGAAAACGTTTGATTTAGGGCTCCGAAAATAGGCGCAACTGAGCAGGCTTGTTGCCCCCGTCGTAGAGCTCTCAGAGAGCTTTCCTATGGTATGCTGCGCACCGCGTAACTCCTTGCGAATCAAAAGTTATTGGCACTGAGCAGGCTTGTTGCCCCCGTCGTAGAGCTCTCAGAGAGCTTTCCTATGGTATGCTGCGCACCGCGTAACTCCTTGCGAATCAAAAGTTATTGGCACTGGAGAAAAGGAGACCTGGTCCCACGCCCCAAGCCCTCGATTTTACGGGCCCCGCCTCTACGTGAAGCGAAGATGTCTTGCCCAAGGTGTCATGGGATTCGGTAAAAGAAATGTGATGGATTAGGTTGTCATCCTTTTCGCGGCTCACGACGTACGATCCGGGATAAAAAAATAGCGCAAAAGAAGAAAAATGTCCCAAAACTAATGAAAACGTTCAATTTTGTGCTCTGAAAATAGGCACACTCGAGCAGGCTTGCTGCCTCCGTTGTAGAGCTCTTAGAGAACTTCCCAACGGTATACTGTGCGCCGCGTAACTCCTTATGGATCAAAAGTTATGGGCACCGGAGCAACGGAGACCTGGTCCCAAGCCCTACGCCCTCAGTTTGCGGGCCTAGCCTCTACGCGAGGCGAAGTTGTCTTGCCCAAGGTGTAGTGGGATTCAGTAATAGAAATGTGATGGATTAGGTTGTCGTCCTTTTTGCGGCTCACGACGTATGATCCGGGATAGAAAAATAGCGCAAAAGAAGAAAAGTATTCCGAAACTGATGAAAACGTTCGATTTAGGGTTCCAAAAACAGGCGCAACTGAGCAGGCTTGTTGCCCCCGTTGTAGAGCTCTCAGAGAGCTTTCTTATGGTCTGTTGTGCGCCGCTTAACTCCTTGCGAATCAAAGTTATTGGCACCGGAGAAAAGGAGTCCTAGTCCCACGCCCCAAGCCCTCGATTTTGCGGGCCCAGGCTCTACGTGAAGCGAAGATGTCTTGCCCATGGTGTCGTGGGATTCGGTAAAAGAAATGTGATGGATTAGGTTGTCATCCTTTTCGCGGCTCACGACGTATGATCCGGGATGAAAAAATAGCGCAAAATAAGAAAAGTGCCCCAAAACTGATTAAAACTATCGATTTTGTGCTCTGACAATAGGCACAGCCGATCAGGCTTGCTGCCTCCGTCGTAGAGCTCTTAGAGAGCTTCCCAACGGTATGTTGTGCGCTGCGTTACTCCTTACGGATCAAAAGTTATGGGCACCAGAGCGACGGAGACCTGGTCCCAAGCCCCACGCCCTCTGTTAGCGGGCCCAGCCTCTACGTGAGGCGAAGTTGTCTTGCCCACGGTGCCGTGGTATTCGGTAATAAATATGTGATGGATTAGGTTGTCGTCCTTTTTGCGGCTCACGACATACGATCCGGGATGAAAAAACTGCGCAAAGGAAGAAAAGTGTCCCAAAACTGATGAAAACGTTCGATTTTGGGCTCTGAAAACAAGCGCAGCTGAGTAGGCTTGTTACACCCATCGTAGAGCTCTCAGAGAGCTTTCCAACGGTATGTTGTGCGCCGCGTAACTCCTTACGGATCAAAAGTTATGGGCACCGGAGTAATAGAGACCTGGTCCCAAGCCCCACGCCCTCGGTTAGCGGGCCCAGGCTCTACGTGAGTTGAAGTTGTCTTTCCCACGGTGCCATGGGATTCGGTAATAGAAATGTGATGGATTAGGTTGTCGTCCTTTTCGCGGCTCACGACGTACGATCCAGGACGGAAAAATAGCGCAAAAGAAGAAAAGTGTCCCGAAACTGATGAAAACATTCGATTTAGGGCTCCGAAAATAGGCGCAACTGAACAGGCTTATTATACTTGTCGTAGAGCTCTCAGAGAGCTTTCCAACAGTATGCTGTTCACCGCGTAACTCCTTACGAATCAAAAGTTATGGGCACCGGAGCAAAGGAGACGTGGTCTCAAGCCCCGCGCCCTCTGTTTGTGAGCCCAGCCTCTACGTGAAGCAAAATTGTCTTGCCCAAGGTGCCGTGGGATTCTGTAATAGAAATGTGATGGATTTGGTTGTCGTCCTTTCTGCGGCTCACGACGTATGATCCGGGATGAAAAAACAACGCAAAAGAAGAAGAAAAATGTCCAAACATTGATGAAAACATTAGATTTAGGGCACCGAAAATAGGCGCAACCAAGCAAGCTTGCTAACCCCATCATAGAGCTCTCAGAGGGCTTTCCAACGGTATATTGTGCACCGCATAACTCCTTACGAATCAAAAGTTATGGGCACTGGAGCAAAGGAGACTTGGTCCCAAGCACCACGCCCTTGGTTTGCGGGCCCAACCACTACGTGAAGCGAAGTTGTCTTGCCCAAAGTTGTGAGGCCTGACCTCGATTTACGTGCAATACCTCGTTTCGTGTGCCCTAACCTAGATTTGTGTGCCTTGACCTAGGTTTAAGAGTCGTGTTTCATTTTGTGCGCCTTGCATTGAATTACGTGCATTTACTTGGAAAAACGTGCATTCGTCTCGTAGTTCGTGCTTTACCTCGTAGTGTGTGCCCTAAACCTAAGAAATTGTGCTCACACGCTAATCAAGAAAGCATCTTACACGAAGCACTAGATCATTATTTAATCCTACAAACTCCACTAACTAATATTAAAATGCTAATTCAACCCACTAGAAGACGAAATTGCACAAAAAGCTAAACATTCTTATTTTTTATTCCTTATTCTTTTGTACATCCCAAACACACAATATAATAATGCTCAAACAAGGCAAAAAATTCAGATTTGATCAAGCCTTGGCCGACCATGAGATGGATTTTGTGCTTGCTTTGCATAATTCAAAATTAAACTTAGACAACCTATGACACAAAGCATAAAAAAATGACTCAAAACCCTACCCAATGCACCACATTCTCGACACAGTCAATTGCCCATGCTAAGGTGATTCAAAACATGCTCTTGAAGACACAAAAATCAGAATTTTACAAGCCCATAGCCGACCAAAGTGCTTAAGCCTTTCATTTTCTTTCTCACATTCTCTCTTTCTCTCATTCACACACTCTCTCTCTCTTGGCCTTGGCTGCAATTATAGACTCCATAGCTTAAGTTCATAATCCTAAGGTTCATCAAGACATACAAGACACTAAAGAACTTGACCAAGCAAGCTAGAATGCAAAAAGACATGCATGCAAGCTCATAGAGCCTTTATTTCGGCATAGGTATGTTCGATAGCTTCTATTTCATTTTCTTTTTGTTCTAACCACATGCACATACTAAGGACATGGTAACTTAGCTAGGAATTAAGAATCTCAAGTCATCTCTCGACCAAGCAAGGAGAAAAGTTGATCTTGTGTGATATAAGTCGGGGTTTGCATATTTTTATATTTAAATTAGACTTTGTTGCATCCAATATGAGCTTAACTAATAAGTCTTAAATGCATTAATTTGTCTATCACTCATCTGAGACTTTTTCACATTTTTCAGGGCTAAAATGTTATTTGTACGTGAACGAATAATTAAATATGAAGATCATGAGGACATGCAGATCAAGAGTTGTGATGATGAAATAGCATTTAGAGCAAAGTCTTGAAGAATTGCATGAGAAGAAAAGATCAAAAGCTTATTGAAGAATATTTAATCAAGATTTGCGTGCGATACCTCATTTCGTGTGCCTAACCTAGATTTGCGTGCCTTAACCTAGATTTAAGAATCATGTTTTGTTTTGTGTGCCTTGTATTGAATTACGTGCATTCATTTAGGGTTGCGTGCATTTACTTGGAAAACGTGCATTCGTCTCGTAGTTCGTGCCTTGTCTCGTAGTGCATGCCCTAAACCTAGGAAAGCGTGCCCACACGTTAATCAAGAAAGCATCTTACACGAAGCACTAGATCATTAGCTAATCTTACAAATCCCACTAACTAATATTAAAATGCTAAGTCAATGCACTAGAAGATGAAATTGCACCAAAAGCTAGATATTCTTTATTCTTTATTCCTTGCATGTCCCAAACACAATAAAATAAGCATTCAACAAGACAAAAAAATTCAGATTTTAGCACATCTTTGGCCGACCACTAGGAGCTTTGTGCATGCAATTTAATTTCAAATTCTACTCCTAAACATTCTATGACACAAAGCAATAAAAAAATTAGCTCAAAACCCTCCTCAAAGCTCAAAATCTCGACATAAGCTCCTTGCCCATCCTAGACACTTCAAATGATGCTTCTTGAAGACACAAAATCTGAATTTGCAAAGCTCAAAGCCGACATATGCTTCAAACTTTGCAAAGCTTTTATTTTTCCTTCATTTTCTCTCATTTCCTCTCATTCTTCTCTCTCCCTCTCATTCTTCCCTCTCTCTCTTGGCCTTGGCTGAGTTTCTACACTCCATAGCTTATCTTCATCACTCCATGGTTCATCAAGGCATGCAAGTAGCTAGGGAGCTCGACTAAGCAAGCTAGGTTGCAAGAAACACACATGCAAGCTCTTTGAACCTCCATTTCGGCTTAGGTGAGTTTGCTAGCTTCCATTTCTTTTCTTCTTGTTCTAACCACATGCACCTACTAAGAACTTGGTTACTAAGCTAGGAAATTAGAGAAAATCGAGTGGTCTCTCAGCTAAGCAAGGAAGAAGATCAACTTTGTGCTTCATCAAGAGTCTTGTGCATCTTCTTGTTGTTTTGCTAAGGTGAGGGCTAAAACTTCCTAAAAATCTTTTAAAAAAACCACATGCATGCCCTTAAATGTCTATCTTTACTTCTGTACTTGAGATATATGTGTGTTCATGAGCTTTTATAAACATGCATGGCAAGATTTTTGGCTAGAATGTGATGATAGATGAAATCGTGTATGTGACAGCCCTCTGTCTTGTTGGTGCGAGGTGATTTTGGCTAGGTAAATGATGTTGAAAATGCGTGAAAATTGGTAGGTAATTTTCTAGTTCTAAACTAGTTTTTCCAGTTCTGAACACTTTTCAAAGAAATAGGCCAAAGCTAATTTTGACTCTAAGGTCCTCAAAATGGCTAATTATTAAAATGTGTCCAAATCTAGAAAGTCTGGAAAAATGAAGCAGGTTTTGGCAGATTCACTAACCTTGTAGAACGAACCACTTTTGACTTAGTAAATGATATCCAAAATGCATGAAATTTGGTGTGAAGCTAGAATTTTTAGTTCTGGACATTTTTGTCAAAAATGGACTAAGGTTAAATCTGACCCTAAAGCCGTAAAAAATGACAAGTATTGAAATGTGTGCAAATCTGGACAGTTTTGTGTAGTCTCACTGTTTTGGCTATAAGTCTTGAACCCGAACTCCAAATGATGCGAGGTTTGTTTCTAAATTTAGTTCACTCCTTAAGCTCTAATTTTACATCTTGTTCACTGGAATTGGAGATTGTTTTCTTGTCTCAATTATTGTGAGAAAACAGTCCATTGCAGTGAGGGTTTAACCTATTGATATGCTTAGAAAGATCATTGTAGCTTCTCTTGTTGTATTAAGTGCTTGGGATTGTGGCATTGGATGTTGTGTGGACTGTTTTGAGTGCTTGAGGGTGTTTGATTTAATCAATACATGGCTTGAGCTTAATTGCGAGATGACTTGGGGCTTAATTGCACGGGTAAGCATGAATTGGAACCCTAGTAACTTGGTAAACTTGGTAAGTGTTGATCCCTTGGATATTGTGTTGATTATGTGTTTAGTAGGCTGTCCGTAGTTGCCCTTGTAGCCCTAAATATGATTTCAATGATTACATGTTGATAAGTAGGCCTTTCTTGCACCCGGTCCCACGTAGATGTCGTTGCATGATGAATAATCTTATTATTTGATTTCGTGAACTTTGAAATGAGTTATATGACTTGATTTACATGCGTTACATGGCTGCCCGTTTAATATTCATATAACTCCATGTGCTTTTCAAGTGAATTTACTTGTCATATCGTGCCTCGCGTGTTTATCTGTCAATGTGCAATCTTATGACTGCTCGAAGGCAACCTACTTTGTTGTTCTCCAAATGTGATATATTATATGTCATAAATGTGCATTGCATACAAGGTTGCAACCTTTCATTCTGGCGTGGTAGCATTCACGCACATCAGGCTGCATCGGGCTTGCCGGTGCAACCGTGACTACCATTGTCCAATTCCCTCTCTCGTTTGGGGGCTAGACTTCCTCGGAGAGTTGGGTCGAAGGATTTTGGGGTACATCCGGAGTACACCCATTTGGAGTGATAAGGGGATGAATTGAAGCCGTCCACAAAAACTGATACTGGAATTGAACTGAGAGCAAAAGCTCACCGTATCCTTTTCACTATGTGTATAAGTACTCTCGCTTGGTTCCTAGAGGACCTCGGGGAGGAAAGACGGGTAATTGTGTTCCTTTACTTTTACATTACGTTATGTACTTACTTGTGATATATTCATGCTTGCAAAAGGGTTTTCATAAGTTGAACTGGAAAATAAGTTTCAAAACTTATATCTCGTTCCCCTTCGCTAAGTTCATAAGGACTCACCCTCTTTTATCATCTCAGGTGAAGATGACCAGGAACAGGTACCCGAGGACGACGTGCCTAATGATGATTCCTTGGAATGATTGCTTGCCCTACGTGCCTTGCTTGACTATGGCCATTTTGTGAACAATATGTTGCTTGAAGACTATTTCATTTCTTATGATGCTTGTTGTTGTAATGTAAAAGACCCCCGTTGTAATTTGGGGTCTAATTTTGGCTTGTACTGATCGTAACTAGATAGACACTACTATGGTCATTTTGCTATCATTATTGGCTAGTATCTATCATAGGATTATGAAGTATCCGGTAAAGATTAAGTAAAATGAACATATCAAATCTTAAGCAGATACTCATTGATAAGCTAAGATCAACAGGCACGTTTGCAACAAGGATTAACAAACTAACGAGACATAGTATCATGCTAGGTTATTAATCAAATTAGACTTCGAGATAACTAGTAGGCGTTTCAATTGATGGCAAATAGTAATCTTAGTTGGAAATGAAATTGAGATTGGAAATTTTGAGGCGTTTAAAGAATTAGGTCAAACCAAATAGCCCAATTACAGATGTTATGCTGCCGGTTTTCCAAAAAATTGTGGAGTTTAGGCTAAAACGTTAAGTGTTACACTTTTATGAACGATTAAGTACGAGATATGACTTGAATGATTAGATCATACTATAGTCTAACCTTCATAGGCTGGGTTGGGGCGTGACACCTTATAGAAAGAATGGTATTAGAGCTTAGATTGCTTAAGCCGGGTTTAACTCTCGGACCATAGGTAGAAGCCCTAAGATTATTAGGATGATTTGTCTATATGTTATTGTGTGATAATGTTAATTGTGCCTTCTATGTTCTATGTGCTTATGTGATTAACTTGTCTTAACTGTTTCTAGAACTATGTGTTTATGTAAAATTATATGTTACATATCTTATGCATTAAATTCTTGTCCTATCGTATTCCAATAAATTGTGCATCGTAATTTGTGCCTATAGATGGCTGGCCCTAGTACCCGTACTACTAATAGGAGCGGTGAGCCCCAAGAGACCAGAGATGCCTATCAAACTAATCCTAGCATGGCTATGTTTAATATGATGGCGAATGCCATGGATCGCGTGTCACGAGTGATGGAATAGCAAGATGCACGTGAAGCAAACAACAACAACAACAACAACAGGAATGCTGGTAACCATGGGAGACATAGTAGAATGCGGGAGTTCCTTGACTTTCGCCCGTCCAAATTCCACGGGAAAGCTGATGATGAGAAAGCAGAGGCTTGGCTGTCTGAGATCGAGAGGATTTTCAGGCCACTTGACTATACTGATGAAGAAAAGGTGGAGTTTGCTGTGTTTCTGTTGCACGAGGATGCTAAGCATTGGTGGCACACTGTGGAGGCACTGTGGGAAACTGATCATATACCTCGCTTGTGGGGTAATTTCGTTAAGGCATTCAAGGAAAAATATGTACCTGCAGTTTCTACGCAGAGGCGGATTAAGGAATTCATGCACCTGAACTAAGGTAACATGATGGTGGCCCAGTACGAGGCTCGTTTTGACCGACTTCCCGCTATGCTCAATACATGGTTAGTACTCCTAAGGCAAAGATGTGGAAATTTACGACTAGATTGAGGCCAGAGATTCAGGACCAGTTGGCTTCGCATGACTTCGATAACTATTCTGCTCTCTTTGCTGCTGCTTCCTGAGTTGAGAAGAGGAAACTTGATAGAGCCGGTTCAAGTCAACCGAACAAGAAACCATACCAGCCTCCAGGTCAACAGAGGAAATTCCAGAGCCAGAGTCGTAGTCAGGGCCAGAGTCAGAACAGACCAGTTAATAACCGTGGCCCGACTAAAGCACCATCAGCCTCTTCCGCTCACGGATCCACAGGTAGTTCACCTGCTACTCAGTCTGTCAACTGTTCTTACTGTGACAAGAAGGAGCATACTGTGGCCCAATGCTGGAAGAAGTCAGGACGATGTGTGCGGTGTGGCAGTGATCAGCATCAGATCAAGGATTGCCCTAAATGGCAAGTAGGACAAAATCAGGTTAAACCAGCTGGTAGAGGCAAGACTCCAGTTCTTAGAGTTCAGGCACGAGCTTATGCTATTGAGTGCTAGGAGCTTCCAGAGGAGACCGTTGTTGTTGAAGGTACATTCTTCATACTGAATCAACCTGGTAGGGTGCTAATTGACCCAGGTGCGACTCATTCATTTATTACTCCCTTATGTGTGCAACGTGTGAAACTGAGAGTTGTATGTTTGCCTTACGAAGTAGAAGTTGGTACTCCAATGGGTTCTAAACTTGTTACTAGCTCAGCTTGTAAAGCATGTAAAATTCAAATTAAAGATAGGGAATTCTCAGCCAATCTTATTGTATTACCTTTTCGAGACTATGAAGTCATTTTAGGGATGGACTGGTTGGCAAAGCATCATGCCCAACTAGATTGTCGGACGAAGATTGTAACATTCCGGATACCTGGTCAACTAATATTGGAAGTCATGGGTCGAAGAGATTTCACCGGGAGTTCCATCATTTCATCTACGAAAGTAGTGAAGTCCTTGAGAAAAGGATGCAGTGGATACTTAGCTTACCTCATTAACAAGTCATCGGACAAAGCTAAGTTGGAGGAGATGCCAGTGATCAAAGATTACGCGGATGTGTTCCCAGAAGAATTGCCCAGTTTACCCCCAAATCGGGACATCGAGTTCATTATAGAATTATGCCTGGCACTCAGCCGATATCTAAAGCTCCCTATTGTATGGCACCGGCCGAGCTACAAGAGTTGAAGGACCAATTGCGAGGATTACTAAAGAAGGGGTTTGTTCAACCAAGTTCTTCTCCATGGGGTGCGCCAGTCCTATTTGTAAAGAAGAAAGACGGAACATTGAGACTATGCATCGACTACCGAGGATTGAACCAAGTGAATGTCAAGAATAAATACCCACTTTCACTGATCGACGAGTTATTTGACCAACTTCAAGGAGCCAAAGTGTATTCGAAGCTCGACTTGAGGTAAGGGTACTATCAGTTGCAGATCAAAAAAGAGGATGTGCCTAAAACGGCTTTTAGGACGAGATATGGGCATTATGAATATGTGGTGATGCCATTTGGACTAACCAATGCCCCTGCAGCTTTTATAGACTTGATGCACATGGTGTTTCAACCTTACTTGGACCAATTTGTGGTGATCTTCATTGATGATATTTTGGTGTACTCGAAATCCGAGGCTGAGCATGAACAACATCTACGGTTGGTACTGCAGAAACTTCGAGAGCATCAATTGTATGCAAAGTTTAGCAAGTGCGAGTTTTGGTTGCAGCAAATTGCATTTTTGGGGCATATCATATCCCAAGAGGGAATAGCAGTGGATCCAGCAAAGATAGAAGCGGTGATGTCTTGGAAGAAGCCGGAAAACGTTACGGAGGTTCAGAGTTTTCTTGGTCTAGCTGGCTATTATCGAAGGTTCGTGAAGGATTTCTCAAAGATTGCAGGACCGCTTACAAATCTCACTCGAAAGAAAACAAAGTTCATATGGGATGACAAGTGTGAGAACAACTTCCAAGAATTGAAGAAAAGATTGACTGCCGCACCTGTTCTTGCATTGCTTGAAGGGAGTCAAGGTTTTGTAATCTATAGCGATGCTTCGAAGGAAGGATTGGGTTGTGTGTTGATGCAAAATGGTAGAGTGATTGCGTATGCTTCTAGGAAACTAAAGCCGTATGAATTGAACTACCCGACGCATGATTTGGAGTTAGCGGCTATTGTGTTTGCACTCAAGAAATGGAGGCACTATCTGTGGGGTAACAAGTTCGAGGTGTTTACTAATCACAAGAGCTTGAAATACTTTTTCTCATAAAAGGAATTGAACATGAGGCAAAGGCGGTGGATGGAGCTTTTGGATGATTATAACTGTACAATCAATTATGTGCCCGGTAAAGCGAATGTAGTTGCAGATGCCTTAAGTCGGAAAACAAGCATGGCAAAACTGGAAGTCAAGGTGCAGGAGTTGTTGGATGAAGCATTTTTGTGGAAACCACAATTGACTCAAAAAGGATTACTATTTGCCACTACACAAGTTCAATTGACCTTGTTGTCTGAAACGAGAGGCTCAACAGAAGAACCAACAGTTTAAGAAGATTAAAGAAAGCAACACAGATTTTAAGTTTCATGATGATGGTGTTTGGAGATTTAGGAATCGAATTTGTGTTCCTAATGAGCCAGAGCTGAAAAAGAAGATTCTTGAAGAAGCCCATAATTCAAGATATACTATTCACCCCGGCGGAACAAAGATGTACTGGGATTTGAAGCAACACTATTGGTGGAATAACATGAAGAGAAAGATCGCGAAGTTCATGGCACAGTGTTTGACTTGCCAGAGAGTCAAAGCGGAACATCAACGACCAGCAGGTTTACTTCAGCCGTTGGAGATTCCTCAATGGAAATGGGAACATATAACTATGGACTTTTTTATGGACCTGCCCAGGTCACAAAAAGGTCATGACGCCGTTTGGGTCATAGTGGATAGATTGACTAAGTCAGCGTATTTCTTACCGATGAACAAGGATGATAGTCCTGAGAAATTGGGAGATATGTATGTGGCGGAGATTGTAAGATTGCACGGGTTGCCTGTGAGTATTGTATCGGATAGGGATCCTCGTTTTACTTCCCGATTTTGGAAGAGATTGCAAGAAGCTTTGGGAACGAAGTTGAGTTTCAGCACGGCTTATCACCCTCAAACTGATGGACAATTTGAGAGAACTATTCAGATTCTGGAGGATATGCTGAGGCGTGTGTTTTAGACTTCGGGAAAGGTTGGGAAAAATATCTGTCTCTAGTGGAGTTCGCTTATAATAATAGTTATCAGGCCACTATCGGAATGGCCCCATTTGAGGCATTGTATGGACATAATTGTCGATCCCCAATTTACTGGGATGAAGTAGGTGAGACGAAGACTTTTGACCCGACCCTTCTACCTGAACTTACGAAGACTAGATGGAGCAACAGTATCCAGTATTATTTCAAAGGTAATATTGAATTTCGGGACGAAATTCTTTTAAGGAGGGGAGGATGTGAGGCCCGACCTCGATTTGCGTACAATACCTCGTTTCGTGTATCCTAACCTAGATTTGCGTGCTTTGACCTAGGTTTAAGAATTGTGTTTCATTTTGTGTTCCTTGCATCGAATTACATGTATACATTTAGGGTTGCGTGCATTTACTTGAGAAACGTGCATTCGTCTCGTAGTTCGTGCCCTACCTCGTAGTGCGTGCCCTAAACCTAGGAAAGCGTGCCCTCACGCTAATTAAGAAAGTGTCTTACACGAAGCACTAGACCATTAATTAATCCTACAAATTCCACTAACTAATATTAAATTACTAATTCAACCCAATAGAAGACAAAATCTCACAAAAAGCTAGACATTCTTTATTCTTTATTCTTTGCATATCCGAAACACACAATTAATTATTGCTCAACCAAGACAAAAATTCAGATTTTATCACACCCTTGGCCGAGCTTTGTGCATGCAATCCAATTTCAAAATTTATTCCCCAAACATTCTATGACAATTCTATGACACAAAGCAATATAAAAATTAGCTCAAAACCCTCCTCAAAGCTCCAAATCTCGACACAAGCTCCTTGCCCATGCTAGGTGATTCAAATTATGCTTCTTGAAGACACAAAATTCTGATTTTGCAAGGCCCTTGGCCGACATATGCATCAAACCTAGCAAGCTTTCATTTTTTTTTTCTTTCATTCTTTCTTTCTTTCTCACATTTCCTCCCACTCTCCCATTCTTCTCTCTCTCTCTCGGCCTTGGCTGAGTTTCTACACTCCATAGCTTAACTTCATCACTCAATGGTTCATCAAGACATGCAAGAAGCTTAGGATCTTGACCAAGCAAAACTAGGAGCAAAGATGCACACATGCAAGCCTTTAGCACATCCATTTCGGTTTAGGTGAGTTTGTTAGCTTCCATTTCTTTTCTTCTTGTTCTAACCGCATGCACCTACTAAGAACTTGGTTACTAAGCTAGGAAATTAGAGAAATCCCAAGTTGTCTCTCGGCTAAGCAAGGAAAAAAATCAACTTTTTGCTTCACCAAGAGTTTGAGCATCTTCTTTGTTGTCTTGCTAAGGTGAGGGCTAAAACTTCTTGAAAAGGTTTCAAAAAGAACATGCATGCCCTTAAATATCTATCTTTACTTCTGTACTTGTGATATTTGTGTGTTCATGAGCTTTTGTAAACATGCATGGCAAGATATTTGGCTAGAATGTGATGATAGATGAAATCGGGTATGTGACAGCCTTCTGCCTTGTTGGTGCGAGGTGATTTTGACCAGGTAAAAGATGTTGAAAATGTGTGAAAAATGGTAGGTAACTATTTTTGCCAGTTCTGAACACTTTTCGAAGAAATAGTCCAAAGCTAATTTTGACTCTAAGGTCCTCAAAATAGATAATTATCAAAATGTGTCCAAATCTGGAAAGTCTGGAAAAATGAAGCAGGTTTTGGCAGATTCACTGACCTTGTAGAACGAACCAGTTTGGACTGAGTAAATGACATCCAAAATGCATGAAATTTGGTGTACTGCTATATTTTTCAATTATGGACATTTTTATCAGAAATGGACTAAGCCTAAATCTTACCCTAAGGCCCTAAAAAACGACAAGTATTGAAATGTGTGCAAATCTGGATAGTTTTGTGTAGTCTCACTGTTTTGGCTATAACTCTTGAACCCGAACTCCAAATGATGCGAGGTTTGTTTCTAATTTAGTTCACTCCTTAAGCTTTAATTTGACATCTTGTTCACTGGAATTGGAGATTGTTTGCTTGTCTTAATGATCGTGAGAAAACAGTCCATTGCAGTGAGGGTTTCACCTGTTGATATGCTTAGAAAATTAACGTAACTTCCCTTGTTGTATTAAATTCTTGGGATTGTGGCATTTGGATGTTGTGTGGACTGTTTTGAATGCTTGAGGGTGTTTGAATTAATCAATGCATGGCTTGAGCTTAATTACGAGATGACTTGGGGTTTAATCGCACGGGTAAGCATGAATTGAAACCCTAGTAACTAGGTAAACTCGCTAAGTGTTGATCCTTTGGATATTGTGTTTGATTATGTGTTTAGTAGGCTGCCCGTAGTTGCCCTTGTAGCCCTAAATACGATTTCGATGATTACATGTTGATAAGTAGGCCTTTTGTGAGGCCCGACCTCGATTTGCGTGTGATACCTCGTTTCGTGTGCCTAACCTAGATTTGCGTGCCTTAACCTAGATTTAAGAATCGTGTTTCGTTTTGTGTGCCTTGCATTGAATTACGTGCATTCATTTAGGGTTGTGTACATTTACTTGGAAAATGTGCATTTATCTCGTAGTTCGTGCCTTATCTCGTAGTGCGTGCCCTAAACCTAGGAAAGCGTGCCCACACGTTAATCAAGAAAGCATCTTACACGAAGCACTAGATCATTAGTTAATCCAACAAATCCCACTAACTAATATTAAAATGCTAAGTCAATGCACTAGAAAACGAAATTGCACCAAAAGCTAGATATTCTTTATTCTTTATTCTTTATTCCTTGCATGTCCCAAACACACAATAAAATAAGCCTTCAACAAGACAAAAAAATTCAGATTTTAGCACATCTTTGGCCGACCACTAGGAGCTTTGTGCATGCAATTTAATTTCAAATTCTACTCCTAAACATTCTATGACAATTCTATGACAATTCTATGACAATTCTATGACACAAAGCAATAAAAAAAATTAGCTCAAAACTCTCCTCAATGCTCAAATTCTCGATATAAGCTTCTTGCCCATCCTAGACACTTCAAATGATGCTTCTTGAAGACACAAAATCTGAATTTGCAAAGCTCAAAGCCGACATATGCTTCAAACTTTGCAAAGCTTTTATTTTTCCTTCATTTTCTCTCATTTCCTCTCATTCTTTTCTCTCCCTCTCATTCTTCCCTCTCTATCTTGGCCTTGGCTGAGTTTCTACACTCCATAGCTTATCTTCATCACTCCATGGTTCATCAAGGCATGCAAGAAGCTAGGGAGCTCGACTAAGAAAGCTAGGTTGCAAAAAACACACATGCAAGCTCTTTGAACCTCCATTTCGACTTAGGTGAGTTTGCTAGCTTCCATTTCTTTTCTTCTTGTTCTAACCACATGCACCTACTAAGAACTTGGTTACTAAGCTAGGAAATTAGAGAAAATCAAGTGGTCTCTCGGCTAAGCAAGGAAGAAGATCAACTTTGTGCTTCATCAAGAGTCTTGTGCATCTTCTTGTTGTTTTGCTAAGGTGAGGGCTAAAACTTCTTGAAAATCTTTCAAAAAAACCACATGCATGCCCTTAAATGTCTATCTTTATTTATGTACTTGAGATATATGTGTGTTCATGAGCTTTTATAAACATGCATGACAAGATTTTTGGCTAGAATGTGATGATAGATGAAATCGTGTATGTGACAGCCCTCTGTCTTGTTGGTGCGAGGTGATTTGGGTTAAGTAAATGATGTTGAAAATGCATGAAAATTGGTAGGTAACTATTTTTTCCAGTTCTGAAAACTTTTCGAAGAAATAGGCCAAAGCTAATTTTGACTCTAAGGTCCTCAAAATGGCAAATTATTAAAATGTATCCAAATCTGGAAAGTCTGGAAAAATAAAGCAGGTTTTGGCAGATTCACTAACCTTGTAGAACGAACCAGTTCTGACTTAGTAAATGATATCCAAAATGCATGAAAGTTGGTGTGAAGCTAGATTTTTCCGTTCTGGACATTTTTGTCAGAAATGGACTAAGGTTAAATTTGATCCTAAAGCCCTAAAAAACGACAAGTATTGAAATGTGTGCAAATCTGGACAGTTTTGTGTAGTCTCACTATTTTTGCTATAACTCTTGAACCCGAACTCCAAATGATGCGAGGTTTGTTTCTGAATTTAGTTCACTCCTTAAGCTCTAATTTTACATCTTGTTCACTGGAATTGGAGATTGTTTTCTTTTCTCAATGATTGTGAGAAAACAGTCCATTGGAGTGAGGGTTTCACCTATTGATATGCTTGGAAAAATTATTGTAGCTTCTCTTGTTGTATTAAGTGCTTGGGATTGTGGCATTTGGATGTTGTGTGGACTGTTTTGAGTGCTTGAGGGTGTTTCATTTAATCAATACATGGCTTGAGCTTAATTGCGAGATGACTTGGGGCTTAATCGCACGGGTTAGCACGAATTGGAACCCTAGTAACTAGGTAAACTTGCTAAGTGTTGATCCTTTGGATATTGTGTTGATTATGTGTTTAGTAGGCTGTCCGTAGTTTCCCTTGTAGCCCTAAATATGATTTCGATGATTACATGTTGATAAGTAGGCCTTTCTTGCACCCGGTCCCACGTAAATGTTGTTGCATGATGAATAATCTTATTATTTGATTTCGTGAACTTTGAAATGAGTTATATGACTTGATTTACATGCATTACATGGCTGCCCATTTAATATTCATATAACTCCATGTGCTTTTCAAGTGAATTTACTTGTCATATCGTGCCTCGCGTGTTTAACTGTGAATGTGCAATCTTATTACTGTTCGGAGGCAACCTACTTTGTTGTCCTCCTAATGTGATATATTACATGTCATAAATGTGCATTGCATACAAGGTTGCAACCTTTCATTCTGGCATAGTAGCGTTCACGCACACCGGGCGGTATCAGGCTTGCCGGTGCAACCGTGACTACCATTGTCCAATTCCCTCTCTCGCATGGGGTCTAGACTTCATCAGAGAGTTGGATCGTAGGATTTTAGGGTACATCCGGAGTACACCCATTTGGCGTGATAAGGGGATGATTTGAAGTTGGTTGCAACAACTGATATTGGAAACGAACCGAGAGCAAAAGCTCACCGTATCCTTTTCACTATGTGTATAAGTACTCTTGCTTGGTTCCTGGAGGACCTCGGGGAGGAAAGACGGGTAATTGTGTTCCTTTACTTTTTTATTATGTTATGTACTTACTTGTGATATATTCATGCTTGCAAAAAGGATATTCATGCTTGCAAAATGGGTTTGCATAAGTTGAACCGAAAAATGAGTTTCAAACCTATTTCTCGTTCCCCCTCGCTGAGTTCATAAGGACTCACCCTCTTTTATCATCTCAGGTGAAGAAATCAGGAACAGGTACCTGAGGACAATGTGTTTAACGATGATTCCTTGGAATGATTGCTTGCCCTACATGCCTTACGTGACCATGGCCATTTTGTGAACAATATGTTGTTTGAAAACTATTTCTTTTATGTTGCTTGTTGTTGTAATGTAAAAGACCCCCGTTGTAATTTGGGGTCTAATTTTGGTTTGTACTAATAATAACTAGATAGACACTACTATGGTCATTTTTGTTATCGTTATTGGCTAGTATCTATCATAGGGTTATGAAGTATCAGGTAAGGACTAAGTAAAATGAACCTATCCAATCTTAAGCAGGTACTCATTGTTAAGCTAAGATCAACAGGTACTTGTGTATCGAGGATTAACAAAAAAATGAGACATAGTATCATGCTTGGTTATTAATCCAACGAGACTTCGAGAAAACTAGTAGCATTTCAGTTGATGAATAGTAATCTTTGTTGGAAATGAAATTGAGATTGAAAATTTTGAGTCGTTTAGAGAACTAGGTCAAACTAAAGAGCCCAATTACAACCGTTATGCTGTCGGTTTTTCGGAAAAATTGTGGAGTCTAGGCTAAACGTTAAGTGTTAAACTTTCTTGAACGATTAAGTACGAGACATGAATTGAATGTTAAGTTCACACCCTAGTCTCACCTTTATAGGCCGGGTTGGGGCGTGACACCTTATAGATAGAATGGTATCAAAGCTTAGATTGCTTAAGCTGGGTTTAACACTCGGACCATGGGTAGAGCCCTAAGGTAATTGGGATGACTTGTCTATATGTTATTGTGTGATAATGTTAAATGTGCCTTCTATGTTCTATGTGCTTAAGTGATTAACATGTCTTAATTGTTTCTAGAATTGTATATCTATATTATGTTGCATATCTTATGCATTAAATACTTGTTTGTCGTATTTCAATAAATTGTACATCGTAATCTGTGCCTATAGATGGCTGGCCCTAGTACCCGCACTACTAATAGGAGCAGTAAACCCCAAGAGACCGGAGATGCTTATCAAACTAATCCCAGCATAGCTATGTTTAACATGATGGCAAACGCCATGGATCGCGTGTCACGAGTGATGGAACGTCAAGATGCACGTGAAGCGAACAACAACAACAACAATAGGAATGATGGTAACCATGGGAGACATAGCAGAATGAGAGAGTTCCTTGACTTTTGCCCATCCAAATTCCACGGGGAAGTTGATGATGAGAAAGCAAAGGCATGGCTATTTGAGATCGAGAGGATTTTCAGGCCACTTGATTATAGTGATGAAGAAAAGGTGGAGTTTGCTGTGTTTCTATTGCTCGGGGATGCTGAGCATTGGTGGCACACTGTGGAGGCACTGTGGGAAACTGATCATACCCCTCGCTTGTGGGGTAATTTCGTTAAGGCATTCAAGGAGAAATATGTACCAGCAGTTTCCAGACAGAGGCGGATTGTGGAATTCATGCACTTGAACCAGGGTAACATGATGGTGGCCCAGTACGAGGCTCGTTTTGATCGATTGTCCCGCTATGCTCAATACATGGTCAGTACTCCGGAGGCAAAGATATAGAAATTTACGACCGGATTGAGGCTAGAGATTTAGGACCAGTTGGCTTTGCATGACTTCAATACCTATTCTGCTCTCTTTGTTGCTGCTTCCCAAGTTGAGAAGAGAAAATTTGATAGAGCCGGTTCGAGTCAGCCGAACAAGAAACCATACCAACCTTCAGGTCAACAGAGGAAATTCCAAAGTCAGAGTCGTAATCAGGGCTAGAGCCAGAACAGACCAGTGAATAACCATGGCCCGACTAAAGCGCCATCAACTTCTTCCACCCGCGGATTCACAGGTAGTTCACCTGCTACTCAGTCTATCAACTGCTCTTACTATGACAAGAAGGGGCATACCGAGGCCCAGTGCTGGAAGAAGTCAGGACGATGTGTGTGGTGTGGCAGTGATCAGCATCAGATCAAGGATTGTCCTAAATGGCAAGCAGGACAAAATCAAGTTAAACTAGCTGGTAGAGGCAAGACTCCAGTTCCTAGAGTTTAGGCTCGAGCTTATGCTATTGAGTGCGAGGAGCTTCCAGAGGAGACCGCTATTGTTGAAGGTACATTCTTCATACTGAATCAACCTGTTAGGGTGCTAATTGATCTGGGTGCTACTCATTCATTTATTACTCCCTTATGTGT
The DNA here is from genome assembly GCA_037974665.1 of Ehretia macrophylla. Taxonomy (NCBI): domain Eukaryota; kingdom Viridiplantae; phylum Streptophyta; class Magnoliopsida; order Boraginales; family Ehretiaceae; genus Ehretia; species Ehretia macrophylla. The sequence continues at coordinate 39,352,343 of CM075775.1, forward strand.
GAAACGTGTGAAACTACGAGTTGTATGTTTGCCTTACGAAGTAGAAGTTGGTATTCCGATGGGTTCTAAACTTGTTACTAGCTTAGCTTGTAAAGCATGTAAAATCCAAATTAAAGATAGGGAATTCTCGGCCAATCTTATTGTATTACCTTTTCGAGACTATGAGGTCATCTTAGAGATGGACTGGTTGGCAAAGCATCATGCCCAACTAGATTGCCGGACGAAGATTGTAACATTCCGGATACCTAGTCAACCAATACTGGAGGTAATGGGTCGAAGAGATTTCACCGGGAGTTCCATCATTTCATCTACGAAAGCAGTGAAGTCCTTGAGAAAAGGGTGTAATGGATACTTAGCTTACCTCATTAACAAGCCGTCGGACAAAGCTAAGTTGGAGGAGATGCCAGTGATCAAAGACTATGCAGATGTGTTTCTAGAAGAATTGCCCGGTTTACCCCCAAATCGGGAGATCGAGTTCATTATAGAATTACTGCCTGGCACCCAGTCAATATCTAAAGCTCCCTATCGTATAGCACCAGTCGAGCTACAAGAATTGAAGGATCAATTGCAAGGATTGTTGAAGAAGGGGTTTGTTCAACCAAGTTGTTCTGTGGGGGGGACACGAGTCCTATTTGTGAAGAAGAAAGACAGAACGCTGAGGCTATGCATCGATTACCGAACCAAGTGACTATCAAGAATAAATACCCACTTCCACTGATCGAAGAGCTGTTTGATCAACTTCAAGGAGCCAAAGTGTATTCGAAACTCGACTTGAGGCAAGGGTACTATCAATTGCGGATCAAAAAGGAGGATGTGCCTAAAACGGCTTTCAGGACAAGATATGGGCATTATGAATATGTGGTGATGCCATTTGGACTAACTAATGCCCCTGCAGCTTTTATGGACTTGATGCACAGGGTGTTTCAACCCTACTTGGACCAATTTGTGGTGATCTTCATTGATGATATTTTGGTATACTTGAAATCCAAGTCTGAGCATGAACAATATCTGCGATTGGTATTGCAGAAACTTCGAGAGCATCAATTGTATGCAAAGTTTAGTAAATGCGAATTTTGGTTGCAGCATATTTCATTTTTGGGGCATATCATATCCCAAGAGGGAATAGCAGTAGATCCAGCAAAGATAGAAGTGGTGATGTCTTGGAAGAAGCCGAAAAATGTTACGGAGGTTCGGAGTTTTCTTGGTCTAGCAGGCTGTTATTGGAGGTTCGTGAAGGATTTCTCAAAGATGGCAGGACCGCTTACAAAGCACACTCAAAAGAAAACAAAGTTTGTGTGGGATGACAAGTGTGAGAACAGATTCCAAGAATTGAAGAAAAGATTGACTACTGCACCTGTTCTTGCATTGCCTGAAGGGAGTCAAAGTTTTGTAATCTATAGCGATGCTTCAAAGGAAGGATTGGGTTGTGTGTTGATGCAAAATGGTAGAGTGATTACGTATGCTTCTAGGAAACCGAAGCCGTATGAATTGAACTACCCGACGCATGATTTGGAGCTAGCGGCTATTTTGTTTGTGCTCAAGAAATGGAGGCACTATCTGTGGGGTAACAAGTTCGAGGTATTTACTGATCACAAGAGCTTGAAATACTTGTTCTTACAAAAAGAGTTGAACATGAGGCAAAGGCGGTGGATGGAGCTTTTGGATGATTATAACTGCACAATCAATTATGTGCCTGGTAAAGCAAATGTAGTTGCAGAAGCCTTAAGTACGAAAGCGAGCATGGCAAAAATGGAAGTCAAGGTACAGGAGTTGTTGGAGGAAGCATTTTTGTGGAAACCACAATTGACTCGAAAAGGGTTACTATTTGCCGCTACACAGGTTCAATCGACCTTGTTGTCTGAATTACGAGAGGTTCAACAAAAAGACCAACGGTTTCAGAAGATTAAAGAAAGCAACACAAAATTCAAGTTTCATGATGATGGTATTTGGAGGTTTAGGAATCGGATTTGTGTTCATAATGAGCCAGAGCTGAAAAAGAAGATTCTTGAAGAAGCCTACAATTCAAGATATACTATTCACCTCGGCAGAACAAAGATGTATCGGGATTTGAAGCAACACTATTGGTAGAATAACATAAAGAGAGAGATCGCGGAGTTTGTGGCACGGTGTTTGACTTGCTAGATAGTCAAAGCGGAACATCAATGACTAGCAGGTTTACTTCAGCCGTTGGAGATTCCTCAATGGAAATGGGAGCATATAACTATGGACTTTGTTATGGACCTGCCTAGGTCACAAAAGGGTCATGACGCCGTTTGGGTCATAGTGGATAGATTGACTAAGTCACCGGACTTTTTACCGATGAACATGGAGGATAGTCCTGAGAAGTTAGGAGATATGTATGTGGCGGAGATTGTAAGATTGCACGGGATGCCTGTGAGTATTGTATCAGATAGGGATCCTCGTTTTACTTCCCGATTTTGGAAGAGATTGCAAGAAGCTTTGGGAACGAGTTGAGTTTCAGCATGGCTTATCACCCTCAGATTGATGGACAATCTGAGAGAACTATTTAGATTCTGGAGGATATGCTGAGGGCGTGTGTTATAAACTTCGGGAAAGGTTGGGAGAAATATCTATCTCTAGCGGAGTTCGCTTATAATAATAGTTATCAGGCCACTATCGGGATGGCCCCATTTGAGGTATTGTATGGACGTAAGTGTCGATCCCCAATTTACTGGGATGAAGTAGTTGAGACGAAGACTTTTGACCCGACCCTTCTACCTGAACTTATGAAGACTGTTGATAATATCCACCTTATCCGGAAACGGATGCTTACCACCCAGAGCAGGCAAAAATGTTATGCAGACCGACGGAGACGGAGCCTAGAGTTTGAGGTCGGCGACAAGGTGTTCTTGAAGATATCACCCCGGAGGGGACTGATTAAACATGGCAAGGGTGGAAAGTTAAGCTCGAGGTTTGTAGGACCATTTGAAATAATTGAGAAGGTTGGCAAGTTGGCGTATCGGTTGGAACTACCCCAAAACCTCTCCAATATTCACAACATCTTTCATGTTTCGATGCTGCGGAAGTATCACCCTGATCCATCGCACAATTTTAGAGCCAGAGCCGTTGCAGCTTTGGGAGAACTTGTCTTATGAAGAGTAGCCCATTCGTATCCTAGACCAGCAAGATTGGGAGTTACACTACAAATCTATACCGATGGTGAAAGTGTTATGGGATCACCATGGAGTTGAAGAAGCAACGTGGGAAAGACGAGACCAGATGGAGCAACAGTATCTAGCTTTATTTCAAAGGTAATATTGAATTTCGGGATGAAATTCTTTTAAGGAGGGGAGGATGTGAGGCTCGACCTCGATTTGCGTGTGATACCTCGTTTCGTGTGCCTAACCTAGATTTGCGTACCTTGACCTAGATTTAAGAATTGTGTTTCATTTTGTGTACCTTGCATTGAATTACGTGCATTCATTTAGGGTTGCGTGCATTTACTTGGAAAACGTGCATTCGTCTCGTAGTTCGTGCCTTGTCTCATAGTGCGTGCCCTAAACCTAGGAAAGCTTGCCCACACGTTAATCAAGAAAGCATCTTACACGAAGCACTAGATCATTAGTTAATCCGATACACGGCCAATCTACGGTAGAAGAGAAGGTTCCATCAGAACAATTATTTATTTCAATTTCAGTTCAAGGTTCATTATGAACATCAAGTCCCAAGGTATGGAATCCCAAGAAGAGACTGGCCCATTTTGGCTGTATTGACCGCATCTTTTGGCGTAACCGGTTATTCCTTACCTCGGGACCAAATTGGTTATTGGGCAGTTAAAATTGTAACAGGTGTACCTGAAGCTATTCCTGTAATAGGATCACCTTTGGTAGAATTATTGCGCGGAAGTGCCGTCTCCTTGCATAATATGGATTCCAAACCTGAAAGAGAACGTTGTTTTGGGGGGGATTTAACGGTCAAAGCGAGCCCCTTTATTCTGAATTAAAGAATTCAGAATGGATCAAATCTCCCCAAGTAGGATTCAAACATACGACCAATCGGCCCCGGTGATACAAATCCCACTAACTAATATTAAAATGCTAAGTCAATGCACTAGAAGACGAAATTGCACCAAAAGCTAGATATTCTTTATTCTTTATTCCTTGCATGTCCCAAACACAATAAAATAAGCATTCAACAAGACAAAAAAATTCAGATTTTAGCACATCTTTGGCCGACCACTAGGAGCTTTGTGCATGCAATTTAATTTCAAATTCTACTCCTAAACATTCTATGACACAAAGCAATAAAAAAAATTAGCTCAAAACCCTCCTCAAAGCTCAAAATTTCGACATAAGCTCCTTGTCCATGCTAGACACTTCAAATGATGCTTCTTGAAGACACAAAATCTGAATTTGCAAAGCTCAAAGCCGACATATGCTTCAAACTTTGCAAAGCTTTTATTTTTCCTTCATTTTCTCTCATTTCCTCTCATTCTTCTCTCTCCCTCTCATTCTTCCCTCTCTCTCTTGGCCTTGGCTGAGTTTCTACACTCCATAGCTTATCTTCATCACTCCATGGTTCATCAAGGCATGCAAGTAGCTAGGGAGCTCGACTAAGCAAGCTAGGTTGCAAGAAACACACATGCAAGCTCTTTGAACCTCCATTTCGGCTTAGGTGAGTTTGCTAGCTTCCATTTCTTTTCTTCTTGTTCTAACCACATGCACCTACTAAGAACTTGGTTACTAAGCTAGGAAATTAGAGAAAATCGAGTGGTCTCTCAGCTAAGCAAGGAAGAAGATCAACTTTGTGCTTCATCAAGAGTCTTGTGCATCTTCTTGTTGTTTTGCTAAGGTGAGGGCTAAAACTTCTTGAAAATCTTTCAAAAAAACCACATACATGCCCTTAAATGTCTATCTTTACTTCTGTACTTGAGATATATGTGTGTTCATGAGCTTTTATAACATGCATGGCAAGATTTTTGGCTAGAATGTGATGATAGATGAAATCGTGTATGTGATAGCCCTCTGTCTTGTTGGTGCAAGGTGATTTTGGCTAGGTAAATGATGTTGCAAATGTGTGAAAATTGGTAGGTAACTAGTTTTTCCAGTTCTGAACACTTTTCAAAGAAATAGGTCAAAGCTAATTTTGACTCTAAGGTCCCAAAATGACAAATTATTAAAATGTGTCCAAATCTAGAAAGTCTGGAAAAATGAAGCAGGTTTTGGCAGATTCACCGACCTTGTAGAAAAAACTAGTTTGACTTAGAAAATGATATCCAAAATCCATTATATTTGGTGTGAAGCTAGATTTTTCAGTTCAGGACATTTTTGTCAGAAATGGACTAAGGTTAAATCTGACCCTAAAGCCCTAAAAAACGACAAGTATTGAAATGTGTGCAAATCTGGACAGTTTTGTGTAGTCTCACTGTTTTGGCTATAACTTTTGAACCCGAACTCCAAATGATGCGAGTTTTGTTTCTGAATTTAGTTCACTCCTTAAGCTCTAATTTTACATCTTGTTCACTGGAATTGGAGATTTTTTGCTTGTATCAATGATTGTGAGAAAACAGTCCATTGCAGTGAGGGTTTCACCTATTGATATGCTTAGAAAAATCATTGTATCTTCTCTTGTTGTATTAAGTGCTTGGGATTATGGCATTTGGATGTTGTGTGGACTGTTTTGAGTGCTTGAGGGTGTTTGATTTAATCAATACATGGCTTGAGCTTAATTGCGAGATGACTTGGGGCTTAATCGCACGGGTAAGCACGAATTGGAACTCTAGTAACTAGGTAAACTTGCTAGGAGTTGATCCTTTGGATATTGTGTTGATTATGTGTTTAGTAGGCTGTCCGTAGTTGCCCTGGTAGCCCTAAATATGATTTCGATGATTACATGTTGATAAGTAGGCTTTTCTTGCACCCGGTCCCACGTAGATATCGTTGCATGATGAATAATCTTATTATTTGATTTCGTGAACTTTGAAATGAGTTATATGACTTGATTTACATGCGTTACATGGCTTCCCGTTTAATATTCATATACCTCCATGTGCTTTTCAAGTGAATTTACTTGTCATATCGTGCCTCGCGTGTTTAACTGTGAATGTGCAATCTTATTACTGTTCGGAGGCAACCTACTTTGTTGTCCTCATAATGTGATATATTACATGCCATAAATGTGCATTGCATACAAGGTTGCAACCTTTCATTCTGGCGTGGTAGCGTTCACGCACACCGGGCGGCATCGGGCTTGCCGGTGCAACCGTGACTACCATTGTCCAATTTCCTCTCTCGCTTGGGGGCTAGACTTCCTCGGAGAATTGGGTCGTAGGATTTCAGGGTACATCCGGAGTACACCCATTTGGCGTGATAAGGGGATGATTTGAAGTCGGCCGCAACAACTAATATTGGAAACGAACCGAGAGCAAAAGCTCACCGTATCCTTTTCACTATGTGTATAAGTACTCTTGCTTGGTTCCTAGAGGACCTCGGGGTGGAAAGACGGGTAATTGTGTTCCTTTACTTTTATATTATGTTATGTACTTACTTGCGATATATTCATGCTTGCAAAAAGGGTTTTCATAAGTTGAACCGGAAAATGAGTTTCAATCCTATTTCTCGTTCCCCCTCGCTGAGTTCATAAGGACTCACCCTCTTTTATCATCTCAGATGAAGAAGATCAGGAACAGGTACCTGAGGACAACGTGCCTAACGATGATTCCTTGGAATGATTGCTTGCCCTACATCCCTTACGTGACCATGGCCATTTTGTGAACAATATGTTGTTTGAAGACTATTTCTTTTATGTTGCTTGTTGTTGTAATGTAAAAGACCCCCGTTGTAATTTGGGGTCTAATTTTGGTTTGTACTGATAATAACTAGATAGACACTACTATGGTCATTTTTGCTATCGTTATTGGCTAGTATCTATCATAGGGTTATGAAGTATCAGGTAAGGACTAAGTAAAATGAACCTATCCAATCTTAAGCATGTACTCATTCTTAAGCTAAGATCAACAGGTACTATTGTAACGAGGATTAACAAAAAAATGAGACATAGTATCATGCTAGGTTATTAATCAAACGAGACTTCGAGACAACTAGTAGCATTTCAGTTGATGAATAGTAATATTTGTTGGAAATGAAATTGAGAATGGAAATTTTGAGGCGTTTAGAGAACTAGGTCAAACTAAAGAGCCCAATTACAGCCGTTATGCTGCCGGTTTTCTGAAAAAATTGTGGAGTCTAGGCTAAACGTTAAGTGTTAAACTTTCATGCACGATTAAGTATGAGACATGACTTGAATGTTAAGTTCACACCCTAGTCTAACCTTTATAGGCCGGGTTGGGGCGTGACACCTTTCTTGCACCCGGTCCCACGTCGATGTCGTTGCATGATGAATAATCTTATTATTTGATTACGTGAACTTTGAAATGAGTTATATGATTTGATTTACATGCGTTACATGGCTGCCCGTCTAATATTCATATAACTCCATGTGCTTTTCAAGTTAATTTACTTGTCATATCGTGCCTCGCGTGTTTAACTGTCAATGTGCAATCTTATGACTGCTCGGAGGCAACCTACTTTGTTGTTCTCCAAATGTGATATATTACATGTCATAAATGTGCATTGCATACAAGGTTGCAACCTTTCATTCTGGAGTGGTAGCGTTCACGCACACCGGGCGGCATCGGGCTTGCCAGTGCAACCGTGACTACCATTGTCCAATTCCCTCTCTCGCTTGGGGGCTAGACTTCCTCGGAGAGTTGGGTCGTAGGATTTTGGGGTACATCCGGAGTACACCCATTTGGCGTGATAAGGGGATGAATTGAAGCCGACCGTAACAACTGATACTGGAATTGAACTGAGAGCAAAAGCTCACCGTATCCTTTTCACTATGTGTATAAGTACTCTCGCTTGGTTCCTAGAGGACCTCGGGGAGGAAAGACGGGTAATTGTGTTCCTTTATTTTTACATTACGTTATGTACTTACTTGTGATATATTCATGCTTGTAAAAGAGTTTTCATAAGTTGAACCAGAAAATGAGTTTCAAAACTTATTTCTCGTTCCCCCTTGCTGAGTTTATAAAGACTCACTCTCTTTTATCATCTCAGGTGAATAAGACCAGGAACAAGTACCCGACGACGACGTGCCTAATGATGATTCCTTGGAATGATTGCTTGCCCTACGTGTCTTGCTTGACTATGGCCATTTTGTGAACAATATGTTGCTTGAAGACTATTTCATTTCTTATGATGCTTGTTGTTGTAAAACCCCCGTTATAATTTGGAGTCTAATTTTCACTTGTACTGATCGTAACTAGATAGACACTACTATGGTCGTTTTGCTATCGTTATTGGCTAGTATCTATCATAGGATTATGAAGTATCCGGTAAGGATTAAGTAAAATGAACCTATCCAATCTTAAGTAGGTACTCATTGATAAGCTAAGATCAACAGGTACGTTTGCAACAAGGATTAACAAACTAACGAGACATAGTATCATGTTAGGTTATTAATCAAATGAGACTTTGAGATAACTAGTAGGCGTTTCAATTGATGGCAAATAGTAATCTTAGTTGGAAATGAAATTGAGATTGAAAATTTTGAGGCATTTAAAGAATTAGGTCAAACCAAAGAGCCCAATTACAGCCGTTATGCTGCCGGTTTTCTGGAAAATTGTGGAGTTTAGGCTAAAACGTTAAGTGTTACACTTTCATGAACGATTAAGTATGAGATATGACTTGAATGATTAGATCACACCCTAGTCTAACCTTCATAGGTCGGGTTGGGGCGTGACAAACCCCGACTTATATCACAACCCCCAATCAGCGTATTGCTAGTCCCTAGCAATTGAAGCGATTTAAAAGATTATTGAATAAACAAACATCAAATGATTTTTTTTTCTTCCCTAAACCTTCACTCAAGTCAATACACCAAGCAAAAAAACTACAATTGTTAGAGATGTTCACATATCATCAACTCAGCGTGTGTGAATGATTTAGCAAGCACAATACCAACTTCTCATATTTAGATATCACGACTCAACTCCCCTTTCAGAGAATACATATCAACTCAATCCTCACAGATATTATCACTCAATAAACAACAACACTCAGAAGATAAAGTGTAATACTCTCAACTAGTATATGTGAGTGGAGGAATATAAACAAATAAGAATCTCACATATAAGCATGAATGAAGGAACATTAATAAAGAAGATATAATATATAGTCTCATGGAAGGAATACCAAAAAAAAAAATACTTCATATCACCCTTTTAGATCTATCATATATAGTCAACATTGCCATGTAACCCCTAAGATCAAGTAAGGACTTTTTTAGGACGCAATGTAGGTAAAAAAGATATATATAGGGGTTAAGGTTAAGTGGTGAATGTTGAAAGTGTCTCAAGATTACTTGGGAAATACTTTCAGCTTTCTGTTCAATACTCTTTTTTTTTTACTCTTTTCTCATTCACATCTTTCACAACTCCATTAGTCTTTCACTAACTTTGTTTCAAATTTTGTTTTTGTTTTTGTTTTTTTGTTTTCTTGTACTTTTTTTTGGGTATTTTTTCCCCCTTTTTTTTGGAAAAAATACACATTTCTATCACTGTTTTTCTTCCCCTCAACTATGAAAACTTCAATAACGATAGAAAACGTCTCAAATAAGTCATCCTACTCCAAGAAGATAAAATCACTAGTAACAAGAGTAGTTAATGCAACTAACAAATTTAAGCTCATAATCTCCATCAATGCTGAAAGAATGTTTCCACTTTCTACTTGAAACACTTTGGGAAAATGGGTTTATGAAGGAAAGACTAATTTCAAGGTTCAACAGGGCGACTAGCAGTTATGTAAAGAAACGAAAAGAAAAAAAAGAATATATTATTATAAGGCTCAAAACAAGAAACAGGGCCTACTGTCATCTCTTAAAGATTTACATGGCTTACCCAAAATTTCATGACTTCACTTCAAGTGTGACATAAAGAATTTTTAGGCAAATAAATGAAAGAATAATAAGACTATTTAACGATATAACATGAGCTTCTACAAAAGAAAATAATTAGATGACCAAGAAAGTAACACTCTTGCAATAAATGATAGGCTCAAGACTCACAAGGGTTTAAATAGCTTTCACATATTCTCTTCAGGTTATCTCGTCATTCAATCCTTCAACAAAAAGTAGTATTGTGTTGCTACACGAATGTGCAAGGAGCTGAGTATGATGACAATGAATTCCTTTTTCACAAAAGCGGCTAATTAACTTGGTATACAACTTAAGCTAAGGCAAGGGAAAAGGAAGGGATAAAACAAAATTAATGATGATTGCAAAATGACTCTCCACCCCCAATCAAAATCAAACATTGTCCTCAATGTTGAAAAATAAACTCTCAAATATATGCAACAATGAACAGAGAGTATAAAGAAAGCGCATGAGAACAAGTTAGCTAAGAAAATAAAGTTTGTACGAGAACGTACCTGAAGCACTTGATAAGTAAAAGGAAAATAATGCCTTAAATCTGCAACTATTCAGTGAAACCCAAAAAGCCAAAGAAAGCAAAGGAGCAGGAAACAACAAAAATAAAAATACTTTTTTTTTTTTACTTTTTCCATTTATATATATATATATATATATATATATATATATTTTGTTGGCCGACCCTATTTATATCCCCATACAAAGGCTCCGAACTCTGGGTGGCACTCAAGCCGACTCTATGAAACAATAAAAATAATGAATGAACTAAAACAAAAATAGGAAAAGAGATAGAATTTAAATACGTGGGTCCATTTAATGTTAGCCACTACGACAAATCATGTGAAACTTCAAAAATAGAGTTAACCAAGTACATTAAAAATGCGGAGAAGAGGCCATTAATTTCAAACCACCAACGTACTCAAACTCCGGTCAGTCCCCCATATTTAGGAGGGAAAGCTAGGCATTACGCTTTCGGCCAATGGTTTTACTTTCATAGTATCCATCCTAGTCAACCCCAAGACTTCCATTACACAAGATAATCCATTTTCGAGAAAATGGTAAAGCCCACTATAACCCTGTGGAGGTCCAACCAAAAGTTTGGAAAAATAAAGATTGCATAAAAAGTATTTTAATCCTGATAAACAGGATCATCTACTAGGACCTCTTCGATCTCTGGGTTTTTAAGTTCTAGAAATGGTTTTAATCGTTGCCCATTCACTTTAAATATATTACCATTATGAGGATTTTCAATTTCAATAGTACCATGAGGATAGATAGTTTGCACAACATATGGACCAGACCACCTAGATATCAGTTTTCCTGAAAATAAATGTAAACGGGAATTATACAGCAAGACTTTTTGACCAGGCTCAAAAGATTTCCTAAAGATGTTAGAATCATGCACTTTCTTCATTCTATCTTTATATGACTTGGCACAATCATAAGCATCATTACGGATTTCCTCCAACTCATTGAGTTGAAGTTTTCTTTGAATACCTGCCTTATCAAGTTCAAAATTTAAAGTTCTAATAGCCCAGTATGCCTTATGCTCTAGCTCAACAGGAAGATGACATGCCTTATCAAACAGTAGACGATATGGCGACATTCCAATGGGAGTCTTATATGATGTCCTATATGCCCACAATGCATCATCTAATTTCAAAGACCAATCTTTCCGTGTGGGATTTATAGTCTTTTCTAGAATTCTTTTTTATCTCCCTATTGGATATTTCAACTTGGCCACTAGTCTGTGGGTGATAAGGAGTAGCTACCTTATGAGTAATGCCATATTTTTTCATTAACTGCTCAAACACCTTATTGCAAAAATGTCTACCCCCATCACTAATGATTGCCCTTGGAGTACCAAATCGTGCAAAAATGTGTTCTTTCAAAAATTTAACAACTGTTCTATGATCATTACTCCTACATGCTTTAGCCTCTATCCATTTTGACACATAATCTACTCCAACTAGAATGTAAATATTACCAAAAGAATTAGGGAATGACCCCATAAAATCAATACCCCAAACATAAAAAATATCAACAATTAAAATTGGGTTCAAAGGCATCATGTTTTTCTTACCAATACTCCCTAATCTCTGGCATCGTTCACAAGCTCTACAATAATCATGCGAATCACGAAATATAGAAGGCCAATAAAATCCACATTGCAAAATTTTAGTAGCTGTTTTCCTAGAGCTAAAGTGACCACCACATGCATGATCATGACAAAAAGAAATAATATTTTGTTGTTCACTTTCAGGAATGCATCTTCTAATAATCTGGTCAGGACAATATTTAAACAAGTAGGGATCATCCCAAAAGAAATGTTTTACCTCAGACAAAAACTTGAACTTATCTTGCTTGCTCCAAAGTGTTGGTAGCTGATTTGTAACCAAGTAGTTTACAATATCAGCATACCATGGTGTTTGAGAAATCTCTAGCAGCTGCTCATCAAGAAAAGACTCAACAATAGGAGAAACATTATCATCATGCTTAATCACTAATTTAGATAAATGATCATCTACTACATTTTCTGACCCCTTTTTATCTCTAGTCTCAAGATCAAATTCTTGAAGTAAAATCCATCTAATGAGTCTAGCCTTAGCATCCTTTTTAGAGAACAAATATTTCAAAGCAGCATGATTAGAAAATATGACAACTTTAGACCCTAGAATATAAGATCTGAATTTTTCCAAAGCAAAAACAACAGCCAATAGCTCTTTCTCAAGGGTGGAATAGTTCAATTGAGCATCATTCAGTGTTCTGCTAGCATAATAAATCACATGAGGAAGTTTATCAATTCGTTGACCCAAAATAGCACCAATAGCATAATCAAAAGCATCACACATAATTTCAAAAGGCACATTCCAATAAGGTGATCTAATAATAGGTGCAGAAGTCAATTCATTTTTCAGTCTATTGAAAGCTTCAATACATGCATCATCAAAAACAAAAGGTGTATCCTTACCAAGGAGATTACATAAAGGTCTAGCTATCTTACTAAAATCTTTTATAAACCTCCTGTAAAATCCTGCATGGCCAAGAAATGATCTAATTTCTTTTACATTCCTAGGAAAAGGAAGATTAGAAATCAAACCAATTTTTTCCTTATCTACTTCAATGCCTTTTTCAGAAATGGTATGACCAAGTACAATACCCTTTTTAATCATGAAGTGACATTTTTTCCAATTAAGCACAAGATTCTTTTCTTTACACCTAGCTAGCACCAAAGATAAATTATGCAAACAAGTATCAAATGAAGTTCCAAAGACAAAAAAATCATCCATAAACACTTCTAAAAATTGCCCAACCATATCAGAAAAAATACTAATCATGCATCTTTGAAAAGTGGCCGGAGCATTGCACAACCCAAAAGCCATGTGACGATATGCAAAAGTGCCAAATGGACATGTAAATGTGGTCTTTTCTTGATCCTCAAGTGCAATTGCAATTTGATTATAACCAGAATATCTATCAAGAAAACAATAATATATATGACCAGCTAATTTTTCCAACATCTGATCTATGAAAGGGAGAGGGAAGTGATCTTTCCTAGTCATAGAATTCAACTTACGATAATCAATATACACTCTCCACCCAGTTTTCACTCTTGTTGGAACTAGCTCATCATCTTCATTTTTTACAACAGTTACACCAGACTTCTTAGGTACTACCTGTACAAGACTCACCCAATTACTGTCAGAAATAGGATAGATAACACCCACATCTAAAAGTTTTAGAATTTCAGCCTTTACCACATCTTGCATGATAGGATTTAGACGCCTTTGTGATTCACGTGTAAGATTAGCATCTTCCTCCAAATGGATTCTATGCATAACAACTGATGGACTAATGCCCTTAATGTCTACTATTGTCCAACCTATAGCCTCTTTATGTTCTTGTAAAACACTCACTAACTGACGTTCTTGAGACTCATCTAAATTAGAAGCTACAATGGCAGGAAGTGTCTCATTAGCTCCTAAAAAGACATATTTAAGGGTATCTGGCAAAGGCTTTAACTCTAACTTAGGTGGCTCTACTACAGATGGTAACGGTGGTGATGAGGAAAGGGTAAGCGGTAATGGTTTAGGCTGCCACTTATCAAAATTCATGAGAGGCACAGAATCTAGCAAAGAATGAACCTCAGCAACAACATTATCAATATCCAAATCAAAACCAAAATGAGCTAAACATGCTTCTAATAGGTCAACACAACTTGACTGCACAAATGCATCATGAACTAAATCTTCAATCATATTAATTTCACAGACATCATCATTATCATCAGGCATTTGTTTACTTATATGGAAAATATTAAGCTCAACAGTCATGTTACCAAAAGAAATTTTCATCACAACATTCCTACAATTAATTAATGCATTTGATATGGCTAAAAATGGACGACCCAAAATAACATGAGTTTGCACAGCAAGGTTATCAACAGGCTCAGTATCCAGAACAAGAAAATCCACCGGGAAGTAAAAAGTATCTACCTTAATCAAAACATCCTCAATTATACCTCTCGGAATTTTTACTAATCTATCTGCTAACTGCAGTGTCATCCTAGTAGGCTTTAGCTCACCTAGACCTAATTGCAGGTAAACAGAGTAAGGAAATAAATTCACACTTGTACCTAAATCTAGCAAAGCTCTCTCAATCTGATGTTCTCCAATTTTGCAAGAAATAGTAGGAGATCCAGGATCTTTATACTTAACAGGATATTTATTTTGAATCACTGAGCTCACCTGTTCTGTTAAAAATGCTTTCTTAGGAACATTTGTCTTTCTTTTTGCTGTAACAAGATCTTTAAAAAATTTAGCATATGCAGGCACTTGTTTAATGGCATCCAGAAAAGGTATATTTATTTGTACCTGCTTGAAGACCTCTAAAATGTCACCAACCTGTGCACTGTCCTTCTTACTAAGAAGCCTATGGGGAAATGGAGCTTTAGGCATGAACTCTTTAATTTCAGGCTCTATGACTCTAGGATGTGACTCTTTAGGCTCTATAGGTGTATCATGTGATGAATGCACTCTACTTTCATTATGATCATCCTCAGAGTTTTTAACTTTCTCTACTTTCCTATTGCTACGCTCAGGAACAGTCACATGGTTATCAATTTGCTTACCAGACCTAAGTATAGTGATGGATTGCACATGCTCCTGCCCTGAATTAGAACTAGATGCCCTATTAATAGTATATTGCCCCTTTGGATTGGGTATGGGCTGACTTGGAAATTTTCCTTTCTCTCTTTCTCCTACCTGTGTGGCCAATTGACCCATTTGAGTCTTTAACTTAGCTATAGCATTAGTGTTCAATTGAGTTGAATTTTTCATTTCCTGAATTGCTTGGGTCGTGGTCTGCATGAATGCTTTAAGAGACTCCTCTAGTGATGATTGTTGCCTAGACTGACCTGCAAACTGAGGTGAAACCTGAGCATGAGAGTAGTTCTGATTAGGTGGCCTAAACTGATTCTGATATAGCACTGGTGGGACAACTGGGTTACTAGAAGGTTGATTTAATTTCCATGAAAGATTTGGATGGTTCCGCAAATTAGGATTATATGTCTCCACATATGGATTAACAAATGGCCTTCCTAAATTATTAAGTGAATTCGCTTGTTCAGCATGACACTCATTATATGCAGGCATAGAAGGACACATTGCAGTTACATGCATAGGACTCGCACAAATAGAACATATTTCATTATGAACATTGTTAACAGAACCTCCTCCATTATTCACAGCTAAGGCATCTACTTTTCTTGTAAGAGCATCTAATCTAGCCTTTATATCTACCTCCTCACTAATCTCATACAAACCCCCTTTCTTTGCTGTCTGAACTGGCTTCTCTTTATGGTTAGAGAAATCCCATTGCTGGGAACTCTCTGACAAACCTTCACGAAAATTATATGCATCATCCTCTGTTAGACTCAAGAAACCCCCACCATTCATTGACTCTACCATATTCCTACTTGACTATGTCAACCCATTATAAAAGTATTGCACTAATCTCCAAGTTTCAAAACCATGATGAGGACATTTAATTTGCAAATCCTTAAACCTCTCCCAACTTTCATAAAATTTTTCATGCTCATCCTGACAAAAATCATTAATTTCTCTCCTTAAAGCATTAGTTTTATTCATGGGAAAGAATTTTGACAAAAACTTTTTTACCATTGCTGCCCAAGATGTAATAGATCCAGAAGGAAGAGAATTAAGCCATGCTTTGGCCTTATCCTTTAGTGAAAAAGGAAATAGGCACAAGCGAAAAGATTCTTCAGAAAAATTTTGAAATTTAAATGTAGTACATATTTCCAAAAATTCTTTAACATGCAAATAAGGATCCTCTATATCTAGACCATGAAAAGTGGGAAGAAGATTTATTACTTGTGGTTTTAGCTCAAAATGTGCGGCTGTAGTGGCAGGCAAAACTATGCATGAAGGAGGATTGGTAGAGATGGGGTGGAACAACTCCCTAAGAGGCTTAATCTCCTCTCCCTATTGACTCATTTTAGATTCTTGTTCTAACTAAATGCTAACTAGCTTGTTTGTATGATCACGTGCCCAAACTTTCATGCAACACAAATATCACACAAAAAGAAACAAAGAAAGAAAAAAAAATGCACTTATTTTTTTTAATTTTATTTTCATTTTATTTTATTATTATTTTTTAATTAAATTTTTTTTTATTTTTTTTCAAAAAGCAATAAAACAACTAGTAGAAGAAAAACCTAATCAAAAGTCTAAAAACTTATCTTATTCAAGTCCCCGGCAACGGTGCTAAAAACTTGTTGTACGTTTTAAATTACTCACAAGTGCATGAATCGTATGAAGGTATAGCTCAGGCAAATACGAGGTCGATCCCTCAGAGACTTGTTTAGTTAAGGTCAAGTTTTAGACTACGATTTAGATTTCCTAATCTAATTGGAAAGATTGATATTTCAGGTTGAGATAAAATAGTAAAAGACTAAACAATAAATTTAAATAAGTAAGAGGATTAAAAATCCTAAGACAATAGTAATTAATAATTTTAAGAACAAAAATAAAGTAATACTAAAAGAATATGTAATGAATCTAGAGACTTAATAAATAAATTCTAAAATAAGAACAACTAATAAATTGAATGAAATAAATTAATAAATTCTAAAACGAAAACAATTAACAACTTGAGTAAAATCAATTAAAATAAACTAAAACAATAAAGTATTAGAAAAGAAAATAACTAATTAAATAAAAGACGAAGATTAAAAAGTGAGACTAAACAAGTAATCGTAAAAGGCTAAGGCTCGGAATCCACCTTGCTAATCCTAACGTCAACTATATTTGATCATTAATTTTTCCCAAATTAAAATACATGATAATCTCGCAGTCTAGCCTCGTTACCATGGAAGATATCGTCTTTTAAGCCCTAAGTTAATGAATCCCAAAAGAATGTTTATTCCAACTTTGCAAAAAAATCTTCAAATTATTAATTGTATCCCAACTAGAAATCACAATTAATATTCGGCATTAAAAATCAAAACTTTCAATTATTAAGAACTATTCAAAGCATGAGAAAAACATGATTAAACCCATCTAAGAAATTATCTCAACAATTGATGAAAGAATAAACATTAAACATGAATGGTCAAGTTATGGGAAAAAAAATTAATTCACAAATATAGTATCTATTAAAATTAACAAGGTTTCATCGTCACCTTAGCGAAGAAAATTAGCCTGACATTCTAACGAAACTAAAATAACAATTCTGAAAAATAAACATTATTTAAATAAATTAAAGTAAAGGAAAGAAAACGTTACAGAGTTTAAATGCGAAGAAACTCCAAAAGTATCCTAATGTCTCGCAGTAGAAGAAAAACTAATAAAACTAAACTAATTTTTTTTATTGAATTTCCGCCGCTGCTGCTGCTTCTCGCGTTCTGCCTCCAGTTGCGTTTCTTTCATGTGCCTTAAATAGGCACAAAGTTCTTCTTCTTTTTTTTTTTTTCGTTTTGCCGACCTTGGCCAATGGGCCAAGGCTTTGATCTCTTTTTGTTTTCTTTTATTTCAAGTCCAATTTGGACTTGTCTCGTGAATCTGATTGTTGGCCAAGGCTAATGCCTTGGTCAATGGTCAATTCTTATATTATTTTTTCTTTTTTTTATTTTCTTTCCTTTTGTTTTATTTCTTCAAATCTTGATTAAATATTTCTTCAATAAGTTTTTGATATTTTCTTCTCATGCAATTCTTCAAGACTTTACTCTAAATGCTATTTCATCATCAGAACTCTTGATCTGCATGTCCTCATGATCTTCATATTTAATTATTCATTCACGTACAAATAACATTTTAGCCATGAAAAATGTGAAAAAGTCTCAGATGAGTGAAAGAAAAATTAATGCATTTAAGACTTATTAGTTAAGCTCATATTGGATGCAAAAAAGTCTAATTTAAATATAAAAATATGCAAACCCCGACTTATATCATTGTGCATCATCAAGAGCTTTGTGCATCTTCATTATTGTCTTGCTAAGGTGAGGGCTAAAACTCTTTTGACAAGCTTTCAAAAATCACATGCATGCCTTTAAATTTCTATTTTTACCTCTGTACTTGTGATATATGTGTGTACATGAGCTATTGTAAACATGCATGGCAAGATATTTGGCTAGAATGTGAAGATAGGTGAAATCGCGTAAATGACAGTCTTCTGACTTGTTGGAGCGAAGCGAATTTGACCAGGTAAATGATGTTGAAAATGCGTGAAATTTGTTAGATGACTATTTTTGCCAGTTCTGAGCATTTGTTGTAGAAATAGGCCAAAACCAATTTTGACTCTAAGGTCCCAAAAATGGCAAAACATCGAAAGGTGTCCAAATCTGGAGAATCTGGGAAAATGAAGCAGGTTTTGGCAGATTCACTGTCCTTGTAGAACGAACCAGTTTTGACTTAGTAAATGATATTCCAAATTCATGAAATTTGGTATGCTGCTAGATTTTTCAGTGCTGGACATTTTTGTCAGAAATAGACTAAGGCTAAATATGACCCTAAGGTCCTCAAAAAAGACAAGTATTGAAATGTGTACAAATCTGGACAGTTTTGCGTAGTATCACGGTTTTGGCTATAACTCTTGAACCCGAACTCCAAATAGTGCGAGGTTTGTTTCTGAATTTAGTTCACTCCGTAAGATTTAATTTGACATATTTTTCACTAGAATTGGAGATTGTTTGCTTGTCTAAATGATTGTGGAAAAACAGACCATTGCAGTGAGGTTTTCATCTAGTGATATGCTTTGAAAATTATTGTAACTTCTCTTGTTGTATTAAATGCTTGGGATTGTGACACTTGGATGTTGTGTGGACTATTTTGAATGCTTGACGATGTTTAATTAATCGATGCATGGCTTTGTTTTGAATACTTGTCAACTCGTGGCTCAATCGTACGTGTAAGCATGAATTGAAACCCTAGTGACTATGAAAAACTCACTAAGTATCGATCCTATGGTTATCGTGTCTATTTGTGTGATTAGTGGGCTGCCCGTAGTTGTCTTTATAGCCCTAAATGTGATTCCGACAATTACATGTTGATAAGTAGACCTTTCTTGTACCCGGTCCCACGTAGAAGTCGTTGGATGTTGTATAACCTTGTTATTTGATTGCGTGAACCCCGAAATGAGTTATATGACTTGATTCACATGTGTTACATGACTGTCCGTTTAATATTTATATAACTCCATGCGTTTTAAAAATGAAATTACATGTCACACTTGCTTTGTGTGTTTACTTGTCAACGTGTGATCTTATAATTGCTCGGAGGCAACCTACTTTGTTGTCCTCCTAATGTGATATGTTACGTGTTATAAATATGCATTGCATACAAGGTTGCAACCTTTCGTTGTGGCATGGTAGCATTTCATGCACGCTGGGCAGCATCGGGCTTGCCGGTGCTACCGTGACTACCATGGTCCAATTCCCTCTCTCGCTCGGCATTCCACCCTTGGAGAGTTGGATCGTAGATTTTCGGGGTACATCCGGAGTATACCCAAATGGGAGCGATAAGTGGATTATTGAAGTTGGCCACAACAATCGTATCGAAATCGATATTGAGAGCAAATGCTCACCGTATCCTTGAAATGATTGGTAATTGTATCTGTTGCTCAATTTGATTCTTATTACTTGTAATACGTGACATGTTTTCAAAAGGGGTTTTTTCATAAGTTAACCGGAAAAAGAGTTTCAAAACGTATTTCTCGTTCCCCCTCGCTGAGTTCATAAGGACTTACCCTCTTTTATCATCTCAGGTGAAGAAGACAAGGAACAGGTACCCGAGGACAACGTGCCTATTGATGACTCCTTGGAATGATTGCTTGCCCTACGTGCCTTACTTGACTATGGCCATTTTGTGAACGATATGTTGCTTGAATACTATTTCTTATGTTGTTTGTTGTTGTATTGTAAATGACCCCCGTTGTAATTTGGGGTCAAATTTTGGGTTGTATTGATGATAACTAGATAGACACTCTTATGGTCGTTTTTGCTATCGCTACTGGTTAGTATCTATCACAGGCTTATGAAGTATCAGGTAAAGGATTAAGTAAAATGAATCTATCCAATCTTAAGCAGGTACTCATTGGTAGGCTAAGATCAACAGGTACTTTTGTAAAAAGGATTAACAAACAAACGAGACAGAGATATCATGCTAGGTTGTTAATCAAACTAGACTTTGAGATAACTAGTAGGCGTTTCGATTGGTGATAAATAATAATCTTAGTTGGAAATAAATTTGAGATTGAAAGTTTTGAGGCGTTTAGAGAATTAGGTCAAACTAAAGAGTCCAATTACAGCCGTTATGTTGCCGGTTTTCCGGAGAATTTGTGGAGTTTAGGCTAAACGTTAAGTGTTAAACCTTCATGAACGATTAAGTACGTGAAATGACTTGAATGTTTAGATCACTCCCTAGTCTAACCTCAATAGTTCGGGTTGGGGCGTGACACCTTAGAGAAATGCTATCAGAGCTTAGATTACTTAAGCTAGGTTTAACTCTCGGACCATGGGTAGAAGGCCTAAGATTATCGGGATGACTTGTTTATGTGTGTTATTGTGTGACAATATCAATTGTGCCTTCTCTGTTTCTATGTGCTTATGTGATTAACATGTCTTAACTGTTTCGAGAATTGTGTGTCTATATAAAATTGTATGTTGCATGCCTTATACATTAAGTTCTTGTTTGTCGTATTCCAATAAATTGTGCATAATAATCTGTGCCTATAGATGGCTGGCCCTAGTACCCGCAATACTAATAGGAGCGGTGAGCCCCAAGAGATCGGAGATACTCATCAAACTAATCCCAGTATGGCTATGTTTAATATGATGGAAAATGCTATGGATACCGTATCGTGAGTGATAGAACGTCAAGATGCACGTGAAGCAAACAACAACAACAACAACAACAACAGGAATGATGGTAACAATGGGAGAAATAGCAGAATACGGGAATTCGTTGACTTTCGCCCGTCCAAATTTCACGGGGAAGCTGATGATGAAAAGGTAGAGGCTTGGTTGTCCGAGATTGAAAGGATTTTTAGGCCACTTGATTATACCGACGAGGAAAAGGTTGAGTTCACTGTGTTTCTATTGCACGGGGATGCTTTGCATTGGTGGCACACTGTGGAGGCACTTTGGGAAACTGATCATACACCTCGCTTATGGGGTAATTTTGTTAAGGCATTCAAGGAAAAATACGTACCTGCAGTTTCCAGGCAGAGGGGGATTGAAGAATTTATGCACTTGAACCAGGGTAACATGACGGTGGCCCAGTATGAGGCTCATTTTGACCGATTGTCCCGCTATGCTCAATACATGGTCAGTACCTCTGAGGCGAAGATGTGGAAATTTACGAATGGATTGAGGCCAAAAATCCATGATCAATTGGCTTGACACGACTTCACTACCTATTCTGCTCTCCTTGCGGCTGCCTCCCAAGTTGAGAAGAGGAAACTTGATAGAGCCAGTTCGACCCAGTCAAATAAGAAACCATATCAGCCTTCAGGACAACAGAGGAAATTCTAGACCCAAAGTCGCAGTCAGGGCCAGAGCCAGAATAGACCAGTTAATAACCGTGGCCCAACTAAAGCACCATCAGCCTCTTCCACCTATGAATCCACAGGTAGTTCACCTACTACTCAGACTGTCACCTGTTCTTACTGTAACAGGAAGGGTCACACCGAGGCCCAGTGTTAGAGGAAATCGGGACGATGCGTAAGGTGTAACAGCAATCAACACCAGGTCAAGGATTGTCCTAAATGGCAAGGGGACAAAATCAGATTAAACCAGCTGGTAGAGGCAAGACTCCAGTTCCTAGAGTTCAGGCTCGAGCTTATGCTATTGAGTGCGAGGAGCATCCTGAGGAGACCGCTGTTGTTGAAGGTACATTCTTGATACTGAATCAACTTGTTAGGGTGCTAATTGACCCAGGTGCTACTCATTCATTTATTACTCCCTTATGTGTACAATGTGTGAAACTATGAGTTGTATGTTTGCCTTACGAAGTAGAAATTGGTACTCCAATGGGTTCTAAACTTGTTACTCGCTCTGCTTGTAAAGCATGTAAAATCCAAATTAAAGATAGGAAATTCTCAGCCAATCTTATTGTATTACCCTTTCGAGACTATGAAGTCATCTTAGGGATGGACTGGTTGGCAAAGCATCATGCCCAACTAGATTGCCGGACGAAGATTGTAACATTCCAGATACCTGGTCAACCAATATTGGAGGTAATGGGTCGAAGAGACTTTACCGGGAGTTCCATCATTTTATCTACGAAAGCAGTGAAGTCCTTGAGAAAAGGATGTAGTGGATACTTAGCTTACCTCACCAACAAGCCGTCGGACAAAGCGAAGTTGGACGAGATGCCAGTGATTAAAGATTATGCGAATATGTTTCCAGAAGAATTGCCCGGTTTACCCCCAAATCGGGAGATCGAGTTCATTATAGAATTATTGCCTGGCACCCAGCTGATATCTAAAGCTCCCTATCGTATGGCACCAGCCGAGCTACAAGAACTAAAGGACCAATTGCAAGGATTGTTGAAGAAGGGGTTTGTTCAACCAAGTTCTTCTCCGTGGGGAGCGCTAGTCCTATTTGTAAAGAAGAAAGACGGAACGTTGAGGCTATGCATCGATTACCGAGGATTGAACCAAGTGACCGTCAAGAATAAATACCCACTTCCACTGATTGACAAGTTGTTTGATCAACTTCAGGGAGCCAAAGTATATTCGAAGCTCGACTTAAGGCAATGGTACTATCAGTTGTGGATCAAAAAGGAGGATGTGCCTAAAACGGCTTTCAGGACGAGATATGTGCATTATGAGTATGTGGTAATGCCATTTGAGCTAACTAATGCCCCTGGAGCTTTCATGGACTTGATGCACAGGGTGTTTCAACCCTACTTGGACCAATTTGTGGTGATCTTTATTGATGATATTTTGGTATACTCGAAATTCGAGGCTGAGCATGAACAACATCTGCGATTGGTATTGCAGAAACTTCGAGAGCATCAATTGTATGCGAAGTTTAGCAAATGCGAATTTTGGTTGCAGCAGATTGCATTTTTGGGGCACATCATATCCCAAGAGGGAATAGCAGTAGATCCAGCAAAGATAGAAGCGGTGATGTCTTGGAAGAAGCCAGAAAATGTTACGGAAGTTCAGAGTTTTCTTGGTCTAGCCGACTATTATCAGAGGTTTGTGAAGGATTTCTCAAAGATTGCAGGACCGCTTATAAAGCTAACTCAAAAGAAAACAAAGTTTGTGTGGGATGACAAGTGTGAGAACAGCTTTCAAGAATTGAAGAAAAGATTGACTACTGCACCTGTTCTTGCATTGCCTGAAGGGAGTCAAGGCTTTGTAATCTATAGCAATGCTTCAAAGGAAGGACTGGGTTGTGTGTTGATGCAAAATGGTAGAGTGATTGCGTATGCTTCTAGGAAACCGAAGCCGTATGAATTAAACTACCCGACGTATGATTTGGAGTTAGCGGCTATTGTGTTTGCACTTAAGAAATAGAGACATTATCTGTGGGGTAACAAGTTCGAGGTGTTTACTGATCACAAGAGTTTGAAATACTTGTTCTCACAAAAAGAGTTGAACATGAGGCAAAGACGGTGGATGGAGCTCTTGGATGATTATAACTGCACAATCAATTATGTGCCCGGTAAAGCAAATGTAGTTGTAGATGCCTTAAGTCGGAAAGCAAGCATGGCAAAACTGGAAGTTAAGGTGCAGGAGTTGTTAGAGGAAGCATTTTTGTGGAAACCACAATTGACTCAAAAAGGGTTACTATTTGCCACTACACAAGTTCAATCGACCTTGTTGCCTGAATTATAAGAGGCTCAACAGAAGGACCAACAGTTTCAGAAGATTAAAGAAAGCAACACAGATTTCAAGTTTCATGATGATAGTATTTGGAGGTTCAGGAATTGAATTTGTGTTCCTAATGATCCAGAGTTGAAAAAGATGATTCTTGAAGAAGCGCATAATTCAAAATACACTATTCACCCCGGCGGAACAAAGATGTACCAGGATTTGAAGCAACACTATTGGTGGAATAACATGAAGAGAGAGATTGCGGAGTTTGTGGCACGGTGTTTGACTTGCCAGAGAGTCAAAGCAGAACATCAACGACTAGCAGGTTTACTTCAGCCGTTGGAAATTCCTCAATGGAAATGGGAACATATAACTATGGACTTTGTCATGGACCTGCCCAGGTCACAAAAGGGTCATGACGCCGTTTGGGTCATAGTGGATAGATTGACCAAGTCAGCGCACTTCTTACTGATGAACAAGGAGGATAGTCCTGAGAAATTGGGAGATATGTATGTGGCAGATATTGTAAGGTTGCACGGGATGCCTATGAGTATTGTATCGGATAGGGATCCTCGTTTTACTTCCCGATTTTGGAAGAGATTGCAAGAAGCTTTAGGAACGAAGTTGAGTTTCAGCACGGCTTATCACCGTCAGACGGATGGACAATTTGAGAGAACTATTCAGATTCTGGAGGATATGCTGAGGGCGTGTGTTTTAGACTTCGGAAAAGTTTGGGAGAAATATCTGTCTTTAGCGGAGTTCGCTTATAATAACAGTTATCAGGCCACTATCGGGATGGCCCCATTTGAGGCATTGTATGGACGTAAGAGTCGATCCCCGATTTACTGGGATGAAGTAGGTGAGACGAAGACTTTTGACCCAACCCTTCTACCTGAACTTATGAAGACTGTTGATAATGTCCACCTTATCCAGAAACGGATGCTTACCACCCAAAGCAGGCAGAAAAGTTATGCAGACCGACTGAGATGGAGTCTAGAGTTTGAGGTCGGCGACAAAGAGTTCTTGAAGATATCACCTCGGAAGGGACTGATTAACCACGGCAAGGGTGAGAAGTTGAGCCTGAGGTTTGGAGGACCATTTGAGATAATTGAGAAGGTTGGCAAATTGGCGTATTGCCTGGAACTACCCCAAAACCTCTCCAATATTCACGACGTCTTTCATGTTTCAATGCTACGGAAGTGTCACCCCAATCCATCGCATATCTTGGAGCCAGAGCCGTTGCAGCTTCAGGAGAACTTGTCTTATGAAGAGAAGCCCGTTCGGACCCTAGACCAGCAAGATCGGGAGTTGCGCAACAAATCTATACCGATGGTGAAAGTGTTATGGGATCACCATGGAGTTGAAGAAGCGACGTGGGAAAGGCGAGACTAGATGGAGCAACAGTATCCAGCATTATTTCAAAGGTAATATTGAATTTCGGGACGAAATTCTTTTAAGGAGGGGAGGATGTGAGGCCCGACCTCGATTTATGTGTGATACCTCGTTTCGTGTGCCCTGACCTAGATTTGCGTGCCTTGACCTAGGTTTAAGAGTCGTGTTTCATTTTGTGTGCCTTGCATTGAATTACGTGCATTCATTTAGGGTTGCGTGCATTTACTTAGAAAAATGTGCATTCGTCTCGTAGTTCGTGCCTTACCTTGTAGTGCGTGCCCTAAACCTAGGAA
Organism: Ehretia macrophylla; assembly: GCA_037974665.1. NCBI lineage: Eukaryota > Viridiplantae > Streptophyta > Magnoliopsida > Boraginales > Ehretiaceae > Ehretia > Ehretia macrophylla. Next base: position 39,378,319 of record CM075775.1, read on the forward strand.
AGCATGCCCACACGCTAATCAAGAAAGCATCTTACACAAAGCACTCGATCATTAATTAATCCTACAAACTCCACTAACTAATATTAAAATGCTAATTCAACCCACTATAAGACGAAATTGCACAAAAAGCTAAACATTCTTATTCTTTATTCCTTATTCTTTTGCACATCCCAAACACACAATATAATAATGCTCAAACAAGACAAAAAATTCAGATTTGATCAAGCCTTGGCCGACCATGAGATGGATTTTGTGCTTGCTTTGCATAATTCAAAATTAAACTTAGACAACCTATGACACAAAGCATAAAAAAATGACTCGAAACCCTACCCAATGCACCACATTCTCGACACACTCAATTGCCCATGCTAAGGTGATTCAAAACATGCTCTTGAAGACACAAAAATCAGAATTTTACAAGCCCATAGCCGACCAAAGTGCTTAAGCCTTTCATTTTCTTTCTCACATTCTCTCTTTCTCTCATTCACTCTCTCTCTCTCGGCCTTGGCTGCAATTATAGACTCCATAGCTTAAGTTCATCATCCTAAGGTTCATCAAGACATACAAGACACTAAGGAACTCGACCAAGCAAGCTAGAATGCAAAAAGACATGCATGCAAACTCATAGAGCCTTCATTTCGGCATAGGTATGTTTGATAGCTTCTATTTCATTTTCTTTTTGTTCTAACCACATGCACATACTAAGGACATGGTAGCTTAGCTAGGAATTAAGAATCTCAAGTCATCTCTCGACCAAGCAAGGAGAAAAGTCGATCTTGTGCATCATCAAGAGCTTTGTGCATCTTCATTATTGTCTTGCTAAGGTAAGGGCTAAAACTCTTTTGAAAAGCTTTCAAAAACCACATGTATGCCTTTAAATGTCTATTTTTACCTCCGTACTTGTGATATATGTGTGTACATGAGCTTTTGTAAATATGCATGGCAAGATATTTGGCTAGAATGTGAAGATAGGTGAAATCGCGTAAATGGCAGTCTTCTAACTTGTTGGAGCAAAGTGAATTTGACAAGGTAAATGATGTTGCAAATGTGTGACTAGTTTTGCCAGTTCTGAGTATTTTTCGTAGAAATAGGGCAAAGCCAATTTTGACTCTAAAGTCCCCAAAATGGAAAAAAATCGAAAGGTGTCCAAATCTGGAGAATCTGGGAAAATGAAGCAGGTTTTGGCAGATTCACTGTCCTTGTAGAACAAACCAGTTTTGACTTAGTAAATGATATCCAAAATGTATGAAATTTGGTGTGATGCTAGATTTTTCAGTTCTGGACATTTTTGTCAGAAATAGACTAAGGCTAAATCTGAACCTACGGTCCTCAAAAACTACAGGTATTAAAATGTGAACAAATCTGGACAGTTTTGCGTAGTCTCACGGTTTTGGCTATAACTCTTGAACCCGAACTCCAAATGATACGAAGTTTGTTTCTGGATTTAGTTCACTCCATAATATTTAATTTGACATATTGTTCACTGGAATTGGAGATTGTTTGCTTGTCTACATGATTGTGGGAAAACAGACCATTGCAGTGAGGTTTTCATCTACTGATATGCTTTGAAAATTATTGTAACTTCTCTTGTTGTATTAAATGCTAGGGATTGTGGCACTTGGATGTTGTGTGGACTATTTTGAATGCTTGAGGATTTTTAATTCATCGATGCATGGCTTTGGTTTGAATACTTGTCAACTCGTGGCTCAATCGTACGTGTAAGCATGAATTGAAACCCTAGTGACTATGAAAAACTCGCTAAGTATCGATCCTATGGTTATCGTGTCTATTTGTGTGATTAGTGGGCTGCCCGTAGTTGTCTTTATAGCCCTAAATGTGATTCCGACAATTATATGTTGATAAGTAGACCTTTCTTGTACCCGGTCCCACGTAGATGTCGTTGCATGTTGTATAACCTTGTTATTTGATTGTGTGAACCCTGAAATGAGTTATATGACTTGATTCACATGTGTTACATGGCTGTCCGTTTAATATTTATATAACTCCATGCGTTTTACAAGTGAAATTATATGTCACACTTGCTTCGTGTGTTTAATTGTCAACGTGCGATCTTATAATTGCTCGAAGGCAACCTATTTTGTTGTCCTCCTAATGTGATATGTTAAATGTTATAAATATGCATTGCATACAAGGTTGCAACCTTTCGTTGTGGCATTGTAGCGTTTCACGCACGCTGGGCGGCATCAGGCTTGCCGGTGCTACCGTGACAACCATGGTCCAATTCCCTCTCTCGCTCAGCATTCCACCCTTGGAGAGTTGGATCGTAGATTTTCGGGGTACATCCGGAGTACACCCAAATGGGAGCGATAAGTGGATTATTGAAGTCGGCCGCAACAATCGTATTGAAATCGATATTGAGAGCAAATGCTCACCGTATCCTTGAAATGATTGGTAATTGTATCTGTTGCTCAATTTGATTCTTATTACTTGTAATACGTGACATGTTTTCAAAAGGGGGTTTTCATAAGTTAACCGAAAAAAGAGTTTCAAAACGTATTTCTCGTTCCCCCTCGCTGAGTTCATAAGGACTCACCCTCTTTTATCATCTCAGGTGAAGAAGACCAGGAACAGGTACCTGAGGACAACGTGCCTATTGATGACTCCTTGGAATGATTGTTTGCCCTATGTGCCTTACTTGACTATGGCCATTTTGTGAATGATATGTTACTTGAATACTATTTCTTATGTTGCTTGTTGTTGTATTGTAAATGACCCCTGTTGTAATTTGGGGTCAAATTTTGGGTTGTACTGATCATAACTAGATAGACACTCTTATGGTCATTTTGTTATCGCTACTGGTTAGTATCTATCACAGGCTTATGAAGTATCAAGTAAAGGATTAAGTAAAATGAATCTATCCAATCTCAAGTAGGTACTCATTGGTAGGCTAAGATCAACAGGTACTTTTGTAACAAGGATTAACAAACAAACGAGTCAGAGATATCATGCTAGGTTGTTAATCAAACGAGACTTTGAGATAACTAGTAGGCGTTTCGATTGGTGATAAAAAATAATCTTAGTTGGAAATGAATTTGAGATTGAAAGTTTCGAGGCATTTAGAGAATTAGGTCAAACTAAAGAGCCCAATTAGAGTCATTATGCTACCGTTTTTTCGGAGAATTTGTAGAGTTTAGGCTAAACGTTAAGTGTTAAACCTTCATGAACGATTAAGTACGTGAAAAGACTTGAATATTTAGATCACTCCCTAGTCTAACCTCAATAGGTTGGGTTGGGGCATGACAAAAGTATCGTGGGATTCGGTAATAGAAATTGGATGGATTAGGTTGTTGTCTTTTTCGCGGTTCACGACGTACGATCCGGGATGAAAAAATAGCACAAAAGAATAAGAGTATCCCAAAATTGATGAAAATGTTCGATTTTGGGCTATGAAAATAGGCTCAGCCAAGCAGGCTTGCTGCCCTTGTCGTAGAGCTCTCAGGGATCTTTCCAACGGTATACTGTGCACCGCGTAACTCCTTATGGATCAAAAGTTATGAGCACCAGAGCGACGGAGACCTGGTCCCAAGCCCCACGCCCGCGTTTTGTGGTCCCAGCCTCTACGTGAGGCGAAGTTGTCTTGCCCAAGGTGCCGTGGGATTCAGTAATAGAAATGTGATGGATTAGGTTGTCATCCTTTTCGCGGCTCACGACGTACGATCCGGGATGAAAAAACATCGCAAAAGAAGAAAAGCGTCCCAAAATTGATGAAAACGTTCGATTTTGTGCTCTGAAAATAGGCACAGCTGATCAGGCTTGTTGCCCCCGTCGTACAGCTCTTAGAAAGCTTCCCAACAGTATGCTGTGCGCCGCGTTATTCCTTACGGATCAAAAGTTATGGGCACCGGAGCGACGGAGACCTGGTCCCAAGCCCTACGCCCTCGGTTTGCGGGCCTAGCCTCTACGTGAGGCGAAGTTGTCTTGCCCAAGGTGCAGTGGGATTCGGTAATAGAAATGTGATGGATTAGGTTGTCGTCCTTTTCACGGTATACGACGTACGATCTAGGACAGAAAAACAGCGCAAAAGAAGAAAAGTGTACCAAAACTGACGAAAACGTTCGATTTAGGGCTACGAAAATGGGCGCAACTGAGCAGGCTTGTTGCCCCCGTCGTAGAACTCTCAGAGAGCTTTCCAACTGTATGCTTTGTGCCATGCAACTCCTTACGAATCAAAAGTAATGGACACCGGAGCAAAGGAGACCTGGTCCTAAGCCCCACGCCCTCGGTTTGCGGGCATAGCCTCTACGTGAAGCGAAGTTGTCTTGCCTAAGGTTCCGTGGGATTTAGTAATACAAATTTGATGGATTAGGTCGTCGTCCTTTTTCTGGCTCACGACGTACGATCTGTGACGAAAAAATAATGCAAAAGAAGAAAAGTGTCCCGAAATTGATGAAAATGTTCGATTTTGGGCTCTAAAAACTGGCGCAGCCAAGCTGGATTGATGCCCCTATCGTAGAGCTCTCAGAGAGCTTTTCAACGGTATGTTGTGCGCCGTGTAACTCATTACGGATCAAAACTTTTGGGCACCAGAGCGACGGCGACCTGGTCCCAAGCCCCATGCCCTCAGTTTGCGGGCACAGCCTCTACGTGAGGCGAAGTTGTCTTGCCCAAGGTGCCATGGGATTCGATAATAGAAATTTGATGGATTAGGTTGTTGTCCTTTTCACGGCTCACGACGTACGATCCGGGATGAAAAATAACACAAAAGAAGAAAAGTGTACCAAAATTGATGAAAACGTTCGATTTAGAGCTCCAAAAATAAGGACAACTGGGCATGCTTGCTGCCCCCGTCGTAGAGCTCTCAAGGAGCTTCCCAACGGTATGTCGTGCGCCGCGTAACTCCTTACAGATCAAAAGTTATGGGCTCCAGAGCGACGGAGACATGGTCCCAAGCCCCACGCCCTCGGTTTTCGGGCACAGCCTCTACGTGAGACGAAGTTGTCTTGCCCAAGGTGCCATGGGATTTGGTAATAGAAATGTGATGGATTAGGTTGTCGTCCTTTTCGCGGCTCACGACGTACGATTCAGGGCAGAAAAACTACGCAAAAGAAGAAAAGTGTCCCGAAACTAATGAAAATGTTCAATTTTGGACTTAGAAAACAGGCGCAGTTGAGTAGGCTTGCTGCCCCCGTTGTAAAGCTCTCAAAGAGCTTTTCAACGGTATGTTGTGCGCCGCGTAACTCCAAACGGATCAAAAGTTATGGGCACCGGAGCGACGGAGACCTAGTCCCAAGCCCCACGCCCTCGGTTTATGGGCCCAGCCTCTACGTGAGGCGAAGTTGTCTTGCCCAAGGTGTAGTGGGATTTGGTAATAGAAATGTTATGGATTAGGTTGTCGTCCTTTTCGCGGCTTACGACGTACGTTCTGGGATGGAAAAATAGCGCAAAAGAAGAAAAGTGTCCCAAAACTGATGAAAACGTTCAATTTAGGGCTCTGAAAACAAGCTCAACCAAGCAGGCTTGCTGCCCCCGTCGTAGAGCTCTCAGAGAGCTTTCCAACGGTATGTTGTGCGCCGCGTAACTCCTTGCGAATCAAAAGTTATGGGCACCGGAGCAAAGGAGACCTGGTCCCAAGCCCTACGCCCTCGGTTTGCAGGCCCAGCCTTCACGTGAAACGAAGATGTCTTGTCCAAGGTGCCATGGGATTCGGTAATAGAAATGTTACGGATTAGGTTGTCGTCCTTTTCACGGCTTACGACGTACGATCCGGGACGAAAAACATTGCAAAAGAGTAAAAGTGTCCCGAAACTGATGAAAATGTTTGATTTTGGGCTCTGAATATAGGTGCAGCTGAGCAAGCTTGTTGCCCCCGTCGTAGAGCTCTCAGAGAGCTTTCTAACGGTATGCTGTGCACCGCGTAACTCCTTACGAATCAAAAGTTATGGGTACCAAAGCGACGGTGACCCGGTCCCAAGCCCTACGCCCTCGGTTTGCGAGCCCAACCTCTATATGAAGCAAAGTTGTCTTGCCCAAGGTACCGTGGGATTCGGTAATAGAAATGTGATGGATTAGGTTGTCTTCCTTTTGCAGCTCACGACGTACGATCCGGGATGAAAAAACTGCGCAAAAGTAGAAAAGTGTCTCGAAACTGATGAGAACATTCGATTTTGGGCTCTGAAAACAGGCGCAGTCAAGTAGGCTGGCTGCACCCGTCGTAGAGAGCTCAAAGAGCTTTCCAACGGTATGCTGTGCGCTATGTAACTCCTTACGGATCAAAAGTTATGGGCACCAGAGCGACGTAGACCCAATCCCAAGCCCCACGCCCTCAGTTTGCGGGCCCAGCCTCTACGTGAGTCAAAGTTGTCTTGCCCAAGGTGTTGTAGGATTCGGTAATAGGAATGTGAAGGATTAGGTTGTCGTCTTTTTCGCGGCTCATGACGTACGATCCGGGACAGAAAAAATAGCGCAAAAGAAGAAAAGTATCCCGCAACTGATGAAAACATTCGATTTAGGGCTCCGGAAATATGAGCAACCGATCAGGCTTGCTGCCTCTATCGTAGAGCTCTTAGAGAGCTTTTCAATGGTATGTTGTGCACCGCGTAACTCCTTACGAATCAAAAGTTATAGGCACCGAAGCAAAGGAGACCTGGTCCCAAGCCCCACGCCCTCGGTTTACGGGCTCAACCTCTACATGAAGAAAAGTTGTCTTGCCCAAGGTGCCATGGGATTCCGTAATAGAAATGTGATGGATTGGGTTGTCGTCCTTTTCATGGCTCACGACGTACTATCCGGGACGAAAAAATAGCGCAAAAGAAGAAAAGTATCCCGAAATTATTGAAAACATTCGATTCTGGGCTCCGAAAGTAGGCGTAGTAAAACAAGCTTGCTGCCCCCGGCGTAGAGCTCTTAGAGAGCTTTCCAACGGTATGTTGTACGCCGCATAACTCCTTACGGATCAAAAGTTATGGGTACCAGAGCGACGGAGACTTGATCCCAACATGCCCTCGATTTGCGGGCCCAGCCTCTACGTGAGGCGAAGTTGTCTTGCCCAAGGTACTGTGGGATTCAGTAATAGAAATGTGATGGATTAGGTTGTCATCCTTTTCATGGCTCACAACGTACAATCCGGGACAGAAAAACAGCGTAAAAGAATAAAAGTGTTTCGAAACTGATGAAAATGTTTGATTTAGGGCTCCGAAAATAGGCGCAACCGAGCAGGCTTACTTCCCCCATCGTAGAGCTCTCAGAGAGCATTCCAACGGTATGTTGTGCACCGCATAACTCCTTACGAATCAAAAGTTATGGGCACCATTGCAAAGGAGACCTGGTCCCAAGCCCCACGCCCTCAGTTTGCGGGCCCAACTTCTACGTGAAACGAAGTTGTCTTGTCCAAGGTGCAGTGGGATTCGGTAATAAAAATGTGATGGATTAGGTTGTCGTCCTTTTCGCGGCTCACAACGTATGATCCGGGGCGGAAAAACTATGCAAAAGAAGAAAAGTGTCCCAAAACTAATGAAAATATTTGATTTTGGGCTTCGAAAATAGGCGCAGCAGAGAAGGCTTGCTACCCCCGTTGTAGAGCTCTCAGAGAGCTTTCCAACGGTATGCTGCGCGCCGCGTAACGCCTTGCGGATCAAAAGTTATGGTCACCGGAGCGACGGAGACCTAGTCCCAAGCCCACGACCTCGGTTTGCGGGCCCAGCCTCTACGTGAGCCGAAGTTGTCTTGCCCAAGGTGCAGTCGGATTCCGTAATAGAAATGTGATGGATTAGGTTGTCTTATTTTTCGCGGCTTTCGACGTACGATCTGGGAAGAAAAAACAGCACAAAAGAAAAAAAGTGTCATGAAACTGATGAAAAAGTTGGATTTAGTGCTCCGAAGACAAGCGCAACAGAGCAGGCTTGCTACCCCCATCGTAGAGCTCTCAGAGAGATTTCCAACGGTATGTTGTGCGCCGCATAACACCTTACGAATCAAAAGTTATGGGCACCGGAGCGAAGGAGAACTGGTCCCAAGCCCCACGCCCTCGGTTTGTGGGCCCAACCTCTACGTGAAATGAAGATGTCTTGCCCAAGGTGCCGTGGGATTCGGTAATAGAAATGTGATGGATTAGGTTCTCATCCTTTTCGCGGCTCATGACGTACGATCCGGGACGAAAAAACAGTGCAAAAGAAGAAAAGTGTCCCGAAACAGATGAAAACGCTCAATTTTGGATCTGAAAATGGGTGCAGCCGAGCAGCCTTACTGCCCCCATTATAGAGCTCTCAGAGAACTTTCCAACGGTATGCTGTGCGTCGCGTAACTCCTTACGGATAAAAAGTTATGGGTACCGGAGCGACAAAGACCCGATCCCAAGCCCCACGCCCTCGGTTTGCGGGCCCAGCCTCTACATGAGGTGAAGTTGTCTTGCCCAAGGTGCCATGGGATTCGGTAATAGAAATGTGATGGATTAGGTTGTCGTCCTTTCGCGGCTCACGACGAACGATCCGTGATGAAAAAACTGTGCAAAAGAAGAAATGTGTCTCAAAACTGATGAAAACGTTCGACTTTGGGCTCTGAAAATTGGTGCATCTTAGCAGGCTTGCTGCACCCGTCGTAGAGCTCTGAGAGAGCTTTCCAACGGTATGCTGTGCGCCGCGTAACTCCTTACGGATCAAAAGTTATGGGCACCGGAGTGACGGAGACCTGATCCCAAGCCCCACGCCCTCAGTTTGCGGGCCCAGCCTCTACTTGAGGCGAAGTTGTCTTGCCCAAGGTGCCGTAGGATTCGGTAATAGAAATGTGATGGATTAGGTTGTCGTCCTTTTCGCGGCTCACGACGTACGATCTAGGACAGAAAAATAGTGCAAAAGAAGAAAAGTATCCCGAAACTATTGAAAATGTTCGATTTAGGGCTCCGACAATTGGCATAACCGAGCAGGCTTGCTGCCCCTATCGTAGAGCTCTCAAAGAGCTTTCCAACGGTATGCTGTGCACCGCATAACTCCTTACGAATCAAAATTTATGGGCACCGGAGCAAATGAGACCTAGTCCTTAGCCCCACGCCCTCAGTTTGCGGGCCCAGCCTCTACTTGAGGCGAAGTTGTCTTGCCCAAGGTGCCGTAGGATTCGGTAATAGAAATGTGATGGATTAGGTTGTCGTCCTTTTCGCGGCTCACGACGGACGATCCGGGTCGGAAAAACAGCGTAAAAGAAGAAAAGTGTCCCGAAATTGATGAAAACGTTCAATTTTGGGCTCTGAAAATAGGCGCAGCCAAGCAGGCTTTTTGCCCCCGTCCTAGAGCTCTCAGTTTGCTTTCCAACGGTATGCTGTGCACCGCGTAACTCCTTACGGATCAAAAGTTATGGGCACCAAAGCAACGGAGACCTGATCCCAAGCACCACGCCCTCGGTTTCCAGGCCCAGCCTCTAAGTGAGGCAAAGTTGTCTTGTGAAGCCCAGCACGGAACCTCATATGCATATCATATCGTTTAATATTTGTTTATAGTGATTAATGTGCATTTACAGCAATTAATGTGCATTTACCTTGGTTTACGTGCATCTATCTCGATTAACGTGTAAATGGATGCAATAACATCCATGAGAGGACCTTAGAGGTTGTAGATGATAATTAAATTTTACTAAATTAAATTAACTAACCAAAATAATTAAAATTGGAACTACATGATAATACTATGCATTCACACTATTGGAAATGCATTTATATCGTTTAATGTACGTTTGCATCATTTTACATGTATTTGCATTGTTTAACGTGCACTTGGATGGTTTAGATTTCGTAGACGATAAATAAATTACACTACTCTACGTTAGCTAACTAAATAATTAAATTAGAACTACATGGCATGCTAGTAAATAAGCAATTAGTTAGAGGGGCAACTTAGTCATTAGGGACAAGATATTTCCTACATAAATTAAATCTAACAAAACACACGCATAACATACACAAATACACATTCAGCACACACACACACACACCACACGCAGAGATCAGGAGAAGAGAGAAGGAAAAGAGAAAAGAGAAGAAAGAAGGAGAAAAAGAAGAGGAAGAAGAATTCTAAGTCATTTCCTTTCCATTTGCTAGCTAATTCCAGTCATTATCTTGCTCCTCTTGCTTTCTATGTCAAGATCAAATGTAAGGGATTCTTTCAAAAACTCCTTGATAAAGCTCATCTATGGTTGTATGTTGCATTTTGTTGAGTAATATAGCTTGTGAAGTCCATCTATGTCTTCATTATGGAGTTGGGTGTATATATGTGTTGTAGATCTAAGAATTGAAAATGTATGTTAGGTGTTGTGGTTTGTTGAGGAGAGGTGATTTAGGTGGAGCTTGAGCTCTTGTATGATGCTTAGAAGTCTCATTGAACATGCTTGATTAATGGTAGGAGGTGGTATGGATTGTTAGGTTGATTTTGGAGAAAATTGTGTCTTTCCCATGCAGCTATCCGGGCGTTACAGCCCTTATCCGGTCGCCTGGATAGAGGCCACAACGCCCGGCAGAAAAATGCCATCTGGGTGTTACCTGCTTCATCCGGTCGACCTGATGAAAGCAGTATCGCCTGGATGTTTGACAACTCTGCGGAGTGATTTGCGAAGGCCATATCTCATTCATTTCAACTCCGAATTGAGTTTCGTTTGATTCTAGAGTTATCTACATTCGATAAGATTCGATTCTAGACCAAAATAAGAGTAATTGGATTTCGTAAAAATGGGGAAAATTAACCTCCTAAGTTAGGCTAATGCAAGAGGGTTGAGGATGCTTCATAGTTTCGTTCGAGATTGGATTTTATTGTCGTTTTGAGTTGTTTTAAGGTATTTTTACACCCTCCTTTGGTATATGACTATGTTGAGCTCTTCTACATGGTATTAATATGGTCAAGCACGATGAGTATTGGTTTCATGAATATCTAAACAATGTGCATATGACTACATGTTTGTATGAGGTCACTACAAAGTTAAACACTTGCATAATTAAGTAACTTTCCTTGTTGTCCTTCACTTTGGGACTTATGAATTCTAAATGCAAGGTGTACACATGTTTACTTGTTCGACCCTATGATAAGTATGCTTGAATAAGTTTGGAGTATATATACGCTTGAATGTTGGAAGTAACCTTCCTCCTTGACCTCCACTTGCATGTTTATGTATTATATGAATTCTAATGGGGTTATGAATATATTGATATGTATCTAATTGCTATCCCTAGCTGGTGGCAATCTACCTTGTGCTTTTGAGCTTGTTTACTTCGTGTGAAATCCTCTCGCACTTGGTGAATTTTCGTTGGAGAAATAAAAGATGAATAAATGATACAAATATGTTATTAAACTCCACGGTAGAAGTTCTGGGCCACCTGGGTGGTGTTGGGCTTGCCAGGATGGACTTGGGCTATTATGGGTTGGGTTGCCTGCGGAATACCCTCCTCATGGGTTGCCTCAGTAGTGCCCTGTTGATTGTCGTGCTTTTGGGTTGTTTGCGGAGTACCCTCGTCATGGGTTGCCTCCGCAGTGCCCTGTGGATTATAGTGCCCCCTTGGTTGGCGTACTATTGGGTTGCCTGTGGAGTACCTCCTCATAGGTTACCTCCGTAGTACCCTCTTATTTGAAGTATGGGGTTGTGATATTGGGGAAACATCAGGATGGGCCATCTCGTACTTTTGCAACCATTCTTGCTAGGTCCCTTGAGATTCCCGAGGAAAGTGTTGTCGTATCCTTTTACTATATGTACAACCACTCTAATTCAGGGAGAATAGTTGATTACTTGTTTACATGTTTAGTTTTGTTACTTACTGCACGACAAGATTCCATGTGGCTTATATATAATTCATGTATCTTTGTGCATGACAAAGTCTCTTTATCATGTTTAACTTGGTTATTGTCATGCTTGGTTTCACTTTCATCAAATATTCTGGATATACATTTTCTACCAGTTTTACTTGTTTCATCATGCTTAAACTAGTTTATTTACCATTTTATTTTACCTTGTTTCTTATTAGTTGTCTATTTATGCATAGCACAACTTTTCAAAACGCTTCCTAAATGTTAAAAAGGCTTGCGAAAAAAAAAACCTTGTTCCCCTTATCCCTCATTGAGCTAAGTGTAACTCCTCTTTATGACAATTAGAGGTAAGGCTGGTTGAGTTAACTTTACAAGTTGAAGAAAAGGATTGCTTACGTGAAAGACTTCTTGATTGGTGTGGTATAAGTACATGAGATACTTGATGTGCATTGAAGAACCTAGATCCTGTGTGTAGGTATTTGGTGATCAGCATTATGTAATTTGATAGGATATGATTGTAATCTTAGTTATCAGTGATGAAGATTGTATAATGTCAGTGTTGGATAATATAACTTTAAGTTAGTGATTATTCTTCTGAGACCCAGAAACTTGATTCTTAGTTAGTTGTTATGTTGAACAGGGGAATTCGAGGTCTTGTGAATATTTCACGAACTATTGTAATCCTTTAAGGCCGATGGATGGGTAGCTATTTGGAGTTACTATGAAGGTTTAAGTGGATGTACAATTTCTAAATTATTAATTACATGTTTTAAGCAATTCGAACGTCATGTTTCGGCCTTAACCTAGAGATGGGTTAGGGTCGGCGCATGGCATGTCTGGCCCAAGGTTCTGTGGGATTCGGTAATAGAAATGTGATGGATTAGGTTGTCGTCCTTTTCACGGCTCACGACGTATGATTCGGGACGGAAAAACAGTGCAAAAGAATAAAAGTGTCCCAAAACTGATAAAAACGTCCAATTTAGGTCTCTGAAAATAGGTGCAACTGAGTAGGCTTGCTGTCCCCATCGTAGAGCTCTCAGAGAGCTTTCCAACAGTATGTTGTGCGTCGCGTAACTCTTTACGAATCAAAAGTTATGGGCCCCAGAGCAAAGGAGACCTGGTCCTAAGCACCACGCCCTCGGTTTGCGGGCCCAGCCTCTACGTGAAGCGAAGTTGTCTTACCCAAGGTGTCGTGGGATTCAGTAATAGAAATTTGATGGACTAGGTTGTCGTCCTATTCGCAGCTCACGACGTACGATCCGGGATAGAAAAGTAGTGCAAAAGAAGAAAAGTGTCCCAAAATTGATGAAAACGTTCTATTTTGGGCTCCGAAAGCAGGGGCAACTAAGCAAGCTCACTGCCCCCGTCGTAAAGCTCTCAGAGAACTTTCCAACAGTATGCTGTGCGTCGCGTAACTCCATACGGATCAAAAGTTATGGGCACCAGAGCGATGGAAACCTGGTCCCAAGCCCCACGCCCTCGGTTTGCAGGCCCAGCCTCTACGTGAGGCGAAGTTGTCTTGCCCAAGGTGCCATCGGATTCAGTAATAAAAATGTGATGGATTAGGTTGTCATCCTTTTCGCAGCTTACGACGTACGATCCGGGAGAGAAAAACAGTGCAAAAGAGGAAAAGTGTCCCAAAACTGATGAAAATGTTCGATTTAGGGCTCCAAAAATAGGCACAACTGGGCAGACTTGTTACCCCCGTCGTAGAGCTCCCAAAGATCTTTCCAACGGTATGCTGTGCACCGCGTAACTCCTTACGAATCAAAAGTTATGGGCACCGGAGCAAAGGAGACCTGGTCTCACACCCCAAGCCCTCGGTTTGCGGGCCTAGCCTCTACGTGAAGTGAAGATGTCTTGCCCAAGGTACCGTGGGATTCTGTAACATAAATGTGATGGATTAGGTTGTCGTCCTTTTCGCAGCTCACGACGTACGATCCAGAAAGAAAAAACAGCGCAAAAGAAGAAAAGTGTCCCGAAACTAATGAAAAACTTCGATATTGGGTTCCAAAAATAGGCACAACTGAGCAGGCTTGCTGCCCCCGTCGTAGAGCTCTTACAGAGCTTCCCAACGGTATCCTGTGCGCCGCGTAACTCCTTACAAATCAAAAGTTATAGGTACCGAAGTGACAAAGACTTGGTCCCAAGCCCTGCGTCCTCGGTTTGCGGGCCCAGCATCGACGTGAGATGAAGTTGTCTTGCCCAAGGTGCCATGGGATTCGCTAATAGAAATGTGATGGATTAGGTTGTCGTCCTTTTCACGGCTCACGACGTACGATCCGGGGCAGAAAAATTGCGCAAAAGAAGAAAGGTGTCCCAAAACTGATGAAAACATTCGATTTTGGGCTTCAAAAATAGGCGTAGCCGATCAGGCTTTTCTACCCCCGTTGTAGAGCTCTCAGAGAGCTTTCCAACGGTATGCTGCGCCCCACGTAACTCCTTATGGATCAAAAGTTATGGGCACCAGAGCGACGGAGACCTGGTCCCAAGCCCCACGCCCTCGGTTTGCGGGCCCAGCCTCTACATGAAGCAAAGTTGTCTTGCCCAAGGTGCCATGGGATTCTATAATAGAAATGTAATGGATTAGGTTGTCATCCTTTTCGCGGCTCACGACGGACGATCCGGGTCGAAAAAACAGCGCAAAAAAAGAAAGTGAACCGAAATTGATGAAAACGTTAGATTTTGGGCTCTAAAAATAGGCGGAGCCAAGCAGGCTTGCTGCCCTCGTCGTAGAGCTATCAGAGAGCTTTCCAACTGTATGTTGTGCGCCGCGTAACTCCTTACGAATCAAAAGTTATGGGCACCGGAGCAATAGAGACCTGGTCCAAAGCCCTACGCCCTTGGTTTGCGGGCCCAACCTCTAAGTGAGGCGAAGTTGTCTTGCCCAAGGTACCGTGGGATTCGGTAATATAAATGGGATGGATTAGGTTGTCGTCCTTTTCGCGATTCACGACGTAGGATCTGGGACGAAAAAACGGTGCAAAAGAAGAAAAGTGTCTTGAAATTGATAAAAATGATCGATTTCGGGCTTTGAAAACAGGCGCAACCGAGCAGGCTTGCTACACCAGTCGTAGAGCTCTCAGAGAGCTTTCCAACGGTATGTTGTGCGCCGCGTAACTCCTTGTGGATCAAAAGTTATAGGCACCGGAGCGACGGAGACCCGATCCCAAGTCCCACGCCCTTGGTTTGCAGGCCCAGCCTCTATGTGAGGCGAAGTTGTCTTGCCCAAGGTGCCATGGGATTCGGTAATAGAAATTTGATGGATTAGGTTGTCATCCTTTTCGCGGCTCACGACGTATGATTCGGGACGGAAAAACAGCGCAAAAGATGAAAAGTGTCCCGAAACTGATGAAAAGATTCTATTTTGTGCTCCGAAAGCAAGCGTAGCTAAGCAAGCATGCTGCCCCTGTCGTAGAGCTCTCAGAGAGCTTTCCAATGGTATGCTGTGCGCCACGTAACTCCTTATGGAACAAAAGTTATGGGCACCGGAGCGACTGAGACCTTGCCCCAAGCCCCCCGCCCTTGGTTTGCGGGCCCAACCTCTACGTGAGGCAAATTTGTCTTGCCCTAGGTGCCATGGGATTCGGTAATAGAAATGTGATGGATTAGATTGTCGTCCTTTTCGCAGATCACGACATACGATCCGGGACGGAAAAACAGTGCAAAAGAAGAAAAGTATCCCGAAACTGATGAAAATGTTCAATTTAGGGCTCCAAAAAAAGGCATAACCGAGAATGCTTTCTCCCCATGTCGTACAGCTCCTAGAGAGCTTTCCAACTGTATGTTGTGTGCCGCGTAACTCCTTACGAATCAAAAGTTATGGGCACCAGAGCAAAGGGGACTTGATCCCGCGCCCCACGCCCTCAGTTTGCGGGCCTAGCCTCTACGTGAAGCGAAGATGTCTTGCCTAAGGTGCCATGGGATTCGGCAAAAGAAATGTGATGGATTAGGTTGTCATCTTTTTCGCGACTCATGACGTACGATACGTGATGAAAAAATAGCGCAAAAGAATAAAAGTATCCAGAAACTGACGAAAACTTTTGATTTTGGGCTCTGAAAACAGGCGCAGCTGAGCACGTTTGTTGCGCCCGTCGTAAAGCTCTCAGAGAGCTTTCCAACGGTATACTGTGCACCGCGTAACTCCTTACAGATCAAAAGTTATGGGCACCGGAGCGACGAAGACCTGGTCCCAAGCCCCACGCCTTCGGTTTGCGGGCCAACCTCTACATGATGCGAAGTTGTCTTGCCCAAGGTGCCATGGGATTCGGTAATAGAAATTTGATGGGTTAGGTTACCATCCTTTTCGAGGCTCACGACGTACGATCCGGGTCGGAAAAACAGTGCAAAAGAAGAAAAGTATCCTGAAACTGATGAAAATGTTTGATTTTGGGCCGCGAAAAAAGGCGTAGCCGAGCAGGCTTGATGCCCCTCTCGTAGAGCTCTTAAAGAGCTTTCCAACGGTATGTTGTACGCCGCGTAACTCCTTACGAATCAAAAGTTATGGGCACTGGAGCAACGGATACCTGGTCCCAAGCCCCACGCCCTCGGTTTGCGGGCCCAGCCTCTACGTGAAGCTAAGATATCTTGCCTAAGGGGTTGTGGGATTCGGTAATAGAAATGTGATGGGTTAGGTTGTCGTCCTTTTCGCTGCTCACGACGTACGATTCGGGAAGGAAAAACAGCGCAAAAGAAGAAAAGTGTCCCAAAACTGATGAAAATATTTGATTTTGGGATCCAAAAAAAGGCACAACTGAGCAGGCCTGCTGCCCTCGTCGTAGAGCTCTCGAAGAGCTTTCCAACGGTATGTTTTGCGCCGCGTAACTCCTTACGAATCAAAAGTTATGGGATCCAGAGGAATGGAGACATGGTCCCAAGCCCCACACACTTGGTTTGTGGGCCCAGCCTCTAAGTGAAGTGAAGATGTCTTGCCCAAGGTCCCGTGGGATTCAGTAATAGAAATGTGATGGATTAGGTTGTCGTCCTTTTCGCGACTCACGACATATGATCTGGGATGATAAAACAGTGCAAAAGAAGAAAAGTATCCCGAAACTGATGAAAACTTTCAATTTTGGGCTCTAAAAATAGGAGCAATCAAGCAGGCTTGCTGCCCTATCATAGAGCTCTCAGAGAGCTTTCCAACGGTATGCTGTACGCCGCGTAACTCCTTATGAATCAAAAGTTATGGGCACCGGAGCGACGGAGACTTGGCCCCAAGCCCCACGCCCTCGGTTTGCGGGCCCAGCCTCTACATGAGGTGAAGTTGTCTTGCCCAAGGTGCCGTGGGATTCGATAATAGAAATTTGATGGGTTAGGTTGTTCTTCTTTTCGCGGCTAACGACGTCCGATCCGGGATGGAAAAATAGCACAAAAGAAGAAAAGTATCCCGATACTGATGAAAACGTTTGATTTTGGGCTTCGTAAATAGGCACAGCCGAGCAAGCTTGATGTCCCCGTCGTAGAGCTTTCGGAGAGCTTTCCAACGGTATGCTGTGCGTTGCGTAACTCCATACGGATCAAAAATTACGGGCAGCTGAGCGACAAAGACCTGGTCCCAAGCCCCACGCCCTCGGTTTGCAGGCCCAGCCTCTACGTAAGGTGATGTTGTCTTGCCCAAGGTGCCGTGGGATTCGGTAATAGAAATGTGATGGATTAGGTTGTCGTCTTTTTCGTGGCTCACGACGTACGATCCAAAATAGAAAAACAAGCCAAAAGAAGAAAAGTGTCCCAAAAATGATGAAAACGTTCGATTTTGGGCTTGGAAAACAAGCGCAGTAGAGCAGGCTAGCTGCCCCGGTCGTAGAGCTCTCCGAGAGCTTTCCAACGGTATGTTGTGCGCTGCGTAACTCCTTACGGATCAAAAGTTATGGGCACCGAAGCGACGGAGACCTGGTCCCAAGCCCCATGCCCTCAGTTTGCTGGCCCAGCCTCTACGTGAGGCGAAGTTTTTTTTCCCAAGCTTCCGTGGGATTCGGTAATAGAAATGTGATGGATTAGGTTGTCATCCTTTTCGCGGCTCACGACGTACTATCCAGGACGAAAAAAACAGCGCAAAAGAAGAAAAGTCTCCCGAAACTGAAGAAAACATTCGATTTAGGGCTCCGAAAATTGGTGACTTCAAGCAGGCTTGCTGCCCCTGTCGTAGAGCTCTCAGAGAGCTTTCCAACGGTATGCTGTGCGCCGCGTAACTCCTTACGAATCAAAAGTAATGGGCACCGAAGCGACGGAGACCTGGTGCTAAGCCCTATGCCCTCGGTTTGCAGGGCCCAGCCTCTACGTGAAGTGAAGTTGTCTTGCCCAAGGTGTCATGGGATTCGGTAATAGAAATGTGATGGATTATGTTGTCATCCTTTTCGCGGCACACGACGTATGATCCGGGACGGAAAAACAGCGCAAAAGAATAAAAGTGTCCTAAAACTAATGAAAACATTTGATTTTGGGCTCCGAAAATAGGCGCAGCAAAGCAGGCTTGCTACCCCCGTCATAGAGCTCCTAAAGTGCTTTCCAATGGTATGCTGTGTGCCACGTAACTCCTTACGGATCAAAAGTTATGGGCACCGGAGCAACGGAGACCTAGTCCCAAGCCCTACGCCCTCGGTTTGCGGGCCCAACCTCTACGTGATGCAAAAATGTCTTGCCCAAGGTGCCGTAGGATTTGGTAATAGAAATGTGATGAGATAGGTTGTCATCCTTTTCGTGGCTCACGACGTACGATTCGGGACGGAAAAATAGTGCAAAAAAAGAAAAGTGTCCCAAAACTGTTGAAAACTTTTGATTTTGGGCTCCGAAAAAAGACGCAAAAGAGTAGGCTTGCTGGCCCCATCATAGAGCTCTCAGAGAGCTTTCCAACGGCATGTTGTGCGCCACGTAACTCCTTAGGAATCAAAAGTTATGGGCACCGGAGACCTGGTCCCAAGCCCCACGCCCTCGATTTGCGGGCCCAGCCTCTACGTGAAGTGAAGATGTCTTCCCCAAGGTGCCGTGGGATTCGGTAATAGAAATGTGATGGATTAGATTGTCGTCCTTTTCGCGGCTCACAACGTACGATCCGGGATGATAAAACAACGCAATAGAAGAAAAGTGTCCTGAAACTGATGAAAATGTTCGATTTTGGGCTCTGAAAATAGGTGCAGCCGAGCAGGTTTACTGCCCCATCGAAGAGCTCTCAAATAACTTTCCAACGGTATGCTGTGCGCCGCGTAACTCCTTACGGATCAAAAGTAATGGGCACCGAAGTGACGGAGAATTGGTCCCAAGCCCGACGCCCTCGGTTTGCAGGCCCAGGCTCTATGAGAGGCGAAGTTGTCTTGCCCAAGGTGCCGTCGGATTCAGTAATAGAAATTTGATGAGTTAGGTTGTCGTCCATTTCGCGGCTTACAACGTACGATCCGGGACGAAAAAATAGCGCAAAAGAAGAAAAGTATCCCGAAACTAAGGAAAACATTCTATTTTGGGCTCCGTAAACAGGCGAAGCCTAGCAGGCTTGATCTCCCGTCGTAGAGCTTTCAGAGAGCTTTCCAATGGTATGCTGTGCGCCCCGTAACTCCTTACGGATCAAAAATTATGGGCACTGGAGCGACGGAGACTTGGTCCCAATCCTCACGCCCTCGGTTTGCGGGCCCAGCTTATACATGAGGCGATGTTGTCTTTGTGAGGCCCGACCTCGATTTGCGTGTGATACCTTGTTTCGTGTGCCCTAACCTAGATTTGCGTGCCTTGACCTAGGTTCAAGAATTGTGTTTCGTTTTGTGTGCCTTGCATTGAATTACGTGCATTCATTTAGGGTTGCATGCATTTACTTGGGAAACGTGCATTCGTCTCTTAGTTCGTGCCCTACCTCGTAGTGCATGCCCTAAACCTAGGAAAGCGTGCCTACACGCTAATCAAGAAAGCATCTTACACGAAGCACTAGATCATTAATTAATCCTACAAACTCCACTAACTAATATTAAATTGCTAATTCAACCCACTAGAAGACAAAATCTCACAAAAAGCTAGACATTCTTTATTTTTTATTATTTATTCTTTGCATATCCCAAACACACAATTAAATATTGCTCAACCAAGACAAAAATTCAGATTTTGCACAAGCCTTGGCCGACCAACTCTTGCACTTGTGCATGCATTCCAATTTAAAATTCTATTCCTAGACATCCTATGGCAATCTATGACACAATGCATTAAAAAAATTTGGCTCAAAACTCTACCCAAGGCTCCATATTCTCGACCCATCCTCTTGCCATGCTAGGTGATTCAAAATTATGCTTCTTGAAGACACAAATCTGAATTTTACAAGGCCCTAGGCCAACATATGCATCAAACATTCCAAGCTTTCATTTTTCTTTCATTCTTTTCTCTTTCTCTCATTTCTTCTCTCTCTCTCTCTCGGCCCTAGCTGAAAATATACTCTCCATAGCTAAGTTCTTCATCCTAAGGCTCTTCAAGACCTCCAAGCTACCAAGGAACTCGACCAAGTAAAGCTAGAGTGCAAGAGACGCACATGCAAGCTCATTGAACATCCATTTCGGCTTAGGTGAGTTTGTTAGCTTCCATTTCATTTTCTTCTTGTTCTAACCACATGTACCTACTAAGAACTTGGTTACTAAGCTAGGAAATTAGAGAAAATCAAGTGGTCTCTCGGCTAAGCAAGGAAAAGAGTCAATCTTGTGCATCCTCAAGAGTTTGTGCATCTTCTTTGTTGTCTTGCTAAGGTGAGAGCTAAAACTTCTTGAAAAGCTTTTGAAAACCACACGGATGCCTTTGAATGTCTATTTTTACCTCTGTACTTGTGATATATGTGTGTTCATGAACTTTTATAAACATGCATGGCAAGATATTTGGCTAGAATGTGATGATAGTTGAAATCGCATATGGGACAGCCTTCTGCCTTATTGGTGCGGGGTGATTTTGACCAGGTAAATGAGGTTGAAAATGCGTGAAAATTGGTAGGTGACTAGTTTTTCTAGTTTTGAGAATTTTTTGAAGAAATAGGACAAAGCTAATTTTGACTCTAAGGTCCTCAAAATTGCAAAATATCAAAATGTGTCCAAATTTGGAAAATCTGGGAAAATGAAGCAGGTTTTGGTAAATTCACTGTTCTTGTAGAACGAACCAGTTTTGACTTAGTAAATGATATCCCAAATGCATGAAATTTAGTTTGCTACTATATTTTTCAGTTCTAGAGATTTTTGTCAGAAATGGACTAAGGCTAAATCTGACTCTAAGGCCCTCAAAAACGACAAGTATTGAAATGTGTGCAAATCTGGACAGTTTTGTGTAGTTTCACAGTTTTGGCTATAAATCTTGAACACGAACTCCAAATGATGCGAGGTTTGTTTCTGAATTTAGTTCACTCCTTAAGATTTAATTTGAAATTTTGTTCACTGGAATTGGAGTTTGTTTGCTTGACTCAAAGATTGTGAGAAAACAGTCCATTACAGTGAGGGTTTCACCTATTGATATGCTTAGAAAAATTATTGTAGCTTCTCTTGTTGTATTAAATGCTTGGGATTGTGGCATTGGGATTTTGTGTGGACTGTTTTGAATTCTTGAGGGTGTTTGAATTAATCAATGCATGGCTTGAGTTTAATTACGTGACAACTTAGGGCTTAATCGTACGGGTGAGCATGAATTGAAACCCTAATGACTAGGTAAACTCGCTAAGTGTTGATCCTATGAATATTGTGTTTAATTATGTAATTAGTAGGCTGCCCGTAGTTGCCTTTATAACCCTAAATATGATTCCGATGATTACATGTTGACAGGTAGGCCTTTCTTGCACCCGGTCCCACATAAATGTCGTTGCATGTTGAATAATCTTATTAATTGATTACGTGAACTTCAAAATGAGTTATATGACTTGATTTACATGCGTTACATGGCTGCCCGTTTAATATTCATATAACTCCATGTGTCTTTCAAGTGAAATTACCTGTCATCTCGTGCCTCGCTTGTTTACTTGTCAATGTGCAATCTTATGACTGCTCGGAGGTGACCTACTTTGTTGTCCTCCTAATGTGATATATTAAATGTCATAAATGTGCATTGCATACAAGGTTGCAACCTTTCATTCTGGCGTGGTAGCGTTCACGCACATCGGGCGGCATCGGGCTTGTCGGTGCAACCGTGACTACCATTGTCCAATTCCCTCTCTCGTTTGGGCGCTAGACTCCCTCGGAGAGTTGGGTCGTAGGATTTCGGGGTACATCCGGAGTACACCCATTTGGCGTCATAAGGGGATGATTTGAAGTCGGCCGCAACAACTGATACTGGACATGAACTGAGAGCAAAAGCTCACCGTATCCTTTTCACTATGTGTATAAGTACTCTTGCTCGGTTCCTAGAGGACCTCGGGGAGGAAAGACAGGTAATTATGTTCCTTTACTTTTACATTATGTTATATACTTACTTGTGATATATTCATACTTGCAAAAAGGATTTTTCATAAGTTGAACCGGAATATGAGTTTCAAAACTTATTTCTTGTTCCCCCTCGCTGAGTTCATAAGGACTCACCCTCTTTTTTCATCTCAGGTGAAGAAGACCAGGAACAGGTACCCGAGGACAACGTGCTTAATGATGATTCCTTGGAATGATTGCTTGCCCTACGTGCCTTGCTTGACTATGGCCATTTTGTGAACAATATGTTGCTTGAAGACTATTTCATTTCTTATGTTGCTTGTTATTGTATTGTAAATGACCCCCGTTGTAATTTGGGGTTTGATTTTGGCTTGTACTGATCCTAACTAGACAGACACTACTATGGTCGTTTTGCTATCGTTATTGGCTAGCATCTATCATAGGATTATGAAGTATCAGGTAAGGATTAAGGAAAATGAATCTATCCAATTTTAAGCAGGTACTCATTGTTAAGCTAAGATCAACAGGTACTTTTGTAACAAGGATTAACAAACAAACGAGACATAGTATCATGCTAGGTTATTAATCAAACGAGACTTTGAGATAACTGGTAGGCGTTTCGATTGGTTATAAATAGTAATCTTAGTTAGAAATGAAATTGAGATTAGAAATTTTGAGGCGTTTAGAGAATTAGGTCAAACTAAAGAGCCCAATTACAGTCATTATACTGCCAATTTTTTGGAGAATTTGTGGAGTTTAGGCTAAAATGTTAAGTGTTAAACCCTCTTGAATGATTAAGTACGTGATATGACTTGAATGTTTAGATAACACCCTAGTCTAACCTTCATAGGTCAGGTTGGGGCGTGACACCTTAGAGAAGAATGGTATCAGAGCTTAGATTGCTTAAGCCGGGTTTAACTCTCGGACCATTGGTAGAAGCCCTAAGGTTATTAGGATGACTTGTTTATGTGTTATTGTGTGACAATATCAATTGTGCCTTCTCTGTTTCTATGTGCTTATGTGATTAATATGACCTAATTGTTTCTAGAATTGTGTATCTATATAAAATTATATGTTGCATATCTTATGCATTAAATTCTTGTCTTGTCATATTTCAACAAATTGTGCATCGTAATCTGTGCCTATAGATGGCTGGCCCTAGTACCCACACTACTAATAGAATTGGTGAGCCCCAAGAGACTGGAGATACTTATCAAACTAATCCTGGCATGGCTATGTTTAATATGATGACAATTTCCATGGATCACGTGTCGCGAGTGATGGAACATCAAGATGCACGTGAAGCAAACAACAACAACAATAGGAATGATGGTAACCATGGGACACATAGCAGGATGCGGGAGTTCCTTGACTTTCGCCCGTCCAAATTCCGCGAGGAGGCTGATGATGAAAAGGCAGAGGCTTGACTGTCTGAGATCGAGAGGATTTTCAGACCACTTGACTATATTGATGAAGAAAAGGTGGAGTTCACTGTGTTTCTGTTGCACGGGGATGCTGATCATTGGTGGTACACTGTGGAGGCACTTTGGGAAACTGATCATACATCTCGCTTGTGGGGTAATTTTGTTAAGGCATTCAAGGAGAAATATGTACCTGCAGTTTCCAGGCAGAGGCGGATTGAGGAATTCATACACCTAAACCAGGGTAACATGACGGTGGCCTAGTACAAGGCTCGTTTTGACCGACTTTCCCGCTATGCTCAATACATGGTCGGTACTCCTGAGGCAAAGATGTGGAAATTTACGATTGGATTGAGGCCAGAGATTCAGGACCAGTTGGCTTCGCATGACTTCGATACCTATGCTGCTCTCCTTGCTGCTGCTTCCCGAGTTGAGAAGAGGAAACTTGATAGAGTCGATTCGAGTCAGCCAAATAAGAAACCATACCAGCCTCCAGGTCAACAGAGGAAATTCCAGAGTCAGAGTTGCAGTCAGGGCTAGAGCCAGAATAGACCAGTTAACAACCATGGCCCGACTAAAGCACCATCAGCCTCTTCCACCTGCGGATCCACAGGTAGTTCACCTGCTACTCAGTCTATCAACTGTTCTTACTATGACAAGAAGGGGCATACCAAGGCCCAGTGCTGGAAGAAGTCAGGACGATGTGTGCAGTGTGGCAGCGATCAGCATCAGATCAAGGATTGCCCTAAATGGCAAGCAGGACAAAATCATGTTAAACCAGCTAGTAGAGGCAAGGCTCCAGTTCCCAGAGTTCAGGCTCGAGCTTATGCTATTGAGTGCGAGGAGCTTCCAGAGGAGACCGCTGTTGTTGAAGGTACATTCTTGATTCTGAATCAACCTGTTAGGTGCTAATTGATCCAGGTGCTACTCATTCATTTATTACTCCCTTATGTGTGCAACGTGTGAAACTGAAAGTTGTATGTTTGCCTTACGAAGTAGAAGTTGGTACTTCGATGGGTTCTAAACTTGTTACTAGCTCAGCTTGTAAAGCATGTAAAATCCAAATTAAAGATAGGGAATTCTCAGCCAATCTTATTGTATTACCCTTTCGAGACTATGAAGTCATCTTAGGGATGGACTGGTTGGCAAAGCATCATGCCCAACTAGATTGCCGGACGAAGATTGTAACATTCCGGATACCTGGTCAACCAATACTGGAGATAATAGGTCGAAGAGATTTCACCGGGAGTTCCATCATTTCATCTACGAAAGCAATGAAGTCCTTGAGAAAAGGATGTAGTGGATACTTAGCTTACCTCATCAACAAGCCATCGGACAAAGCTAAGTTGGAGGAGATGCCAGTGATTAAAGATTATATGGATGTGTTTCCAAAAGAATTACCCAGTTTACCCCCGAATCGAGAGATCGAGTTCATTATAGAATTACTACCTTGCACCCAGCCGATATCTAAAGCTCCCTATCGTATGGCACCAGCCGAGCTACAAGAATTGAAGGACCAATTGCAAGGATTGTTGAAGAAGGGGTTTGTTCAACCAAGTTCTTCTTCGTGGGGTGCACCAGTCCTATTTGTAAAGAAGAAAGACGGAACGTTAAGGCTATGCATCGATTACCGAGGATTGAACCAAGTGACCGTCAAGAATAAATACCCACTTCCACTGATCGACAAGTTGTTTGATCAACTTCAAGGAGCCAAAGTGTATTCGAAACTCAACTTGAGGCAAGGGTACTATCAGTTGCGGATCAAAAAGGAGTATGTGCCTAAAACGGCTTTTAGGACGAGATATGGGCATTATGAATATGTGGTGATGCCATTTGGACTAACTAATGCCCCTGCAACTTTTATGGACTTGATGCACAGGGTGTTTCAACCCTACTTAGACCAATTTGTGATGATCTTCATTGATGATATTTTGGTATACTCAAAATTCGAGGCTGAGCATGAACAACATCTGTGGTTGGTACTGCAGAAACTTCGAGAGCATCAATTGTATGCAAAGTTTAGCAAGTGTGAGTTTTGGTTGCAGCAAATTGCATTTTTGGGGCACATCATATCCCAAGAGGGAATAGCAGTGGATCCAGCGAAGATAGAAACGGTGATGTCTTGGAAGAAGCCGGAAAATGTTACAGAAGTTTGGAGTTTTCTTGGTCTAGCCGGCTATTATCGGAGGTTCGTGAAGGATTTCTCAAAGATTGCAGGACCGCTCACAAAGCTCACTCAAAAGAAAACAAAGTTCGTATGCAATGACAAGTGCGAGAACAGCTTCCAAGAATTGAAGAAAAGATTGACTACCGCACCTGTTCTTGCATTACCTGAAAGAAGTCAAGGTTTTGTAATCTATAGCGATGCTTTGAAGGAAGGACTGGGTTGTGTATTGATGCAAAATGGTAGAGTGATTGCGTATGCTTCTAGGAAACCGAAGCCGTATGAATTGAATTACCCGACGCATGATTTGGAGTTAGCGGCTATCGTGTTTGCACTCAAGAAATGGAGGCACTATCTGTGGGGTAACAAGTTCGAGGTGTTTACTGATCACAAGAGCTTGAAATACTTGTTCTCACAAAAAGAGTTGAACATGAGGCAAAGACGATGGATGGAGCTTTCAGATGATTATAACTTCACAATCAATTATGTGCCCAGTAAAGCAAATGTAGTTGCAGATGCCTTAAGTCGGAAAGCAAGCATGGCAAAACTGGAAGTCAAGGTGCAGGAGTTGTTGGAGGAAGCATTTTTGTGGAAACCACAATTGACTCAAAAAGGGTTACTATTTACTACTACACAAGTTCAATTGACTTTGTTGTCTGAATTGCGAGAGGCTCAACAGAAGGACCAACAGTTTCAGAAGATTAAAGAAAGCAACACATATTTTAAGTTTCATGATGATGGTATTTGGAGGTTTAGGAATCGGATTTGTGTTCCTAATGAGCCAGAGCTGAAAAAGAAGATTCTTGAAGAAGCCCATAACTCAAGATATACTATTCACCCCGGCGGAACAAAGATGTACTGGGATTTGAAGCAACACTATTGGTGGAACAACATGAAGAGAGAGATTGCAGAGTTTGTGGCACGGTGTTTGACTTGCTAGAGAGTCAAAGAAGAACATCAACAACCAGCAGGTTTACTTCAGCCATTGGAGATCCCTCAATGGAAATGGGAACATATAACTATAGACTTTGTTATGGACCTGCCCAGGTCACAAAAGGGTCATGACGCCGTTTGGGTCATAGTGGATAGATTGACTAAGTCAGCGCACTTCTTACCGATGAACAATGAGAATAGTCTTGAGAAATTGGGAGATATGTATGTGGCGGAGATTGTAAGATTGCACGGGATGCCTGTGAGTATTATATCGGATAGGGATCCTCGTTTTACCTCCTGATTTTGGAAGAGATTGCAAGAAGCTTAAGGAACGAAGTTGAGTTTCAGCACGGCTTATCACCCTCAGATTGATGGACAATCTGAGAGAACTATTCAGATTCTAGAGGATATGCTGAGGGCGTGTGTTTTAGACTTCGAGAAAGGTTGGGAGAAATACTGTGTCTTTTCGCGACTAACAACGTACGATCCGGGATGGAAAAATAGTGCAAAAGAAGAAAAGTATCACGAAACTGATGAAAATGATAAATTAAGGGCTCCAAAAAGAGGCGCAACCGAGCATGCTTGATCCCCCTGTCGTAGAGCTCTAAGAGAGCTTTCCAACGGTATGCTATGCGCCGCGTAACTCCTTACGAATCAAAAGCTATGGGTACCGGAGCAAAGGGGACTTGATCCCACGCCGCACACCCTCGGTTTGCGGGCCCAGCCTCTACGTGAAGCGAAGATGTCTTGCCCAAGGTGTCATGGTATTCGGTAATAGAAATGTGATGGATTAGGTTGTCATCCTTTTCGGGACTCACGACGTACGATCCGAGATGAAAAAACAGCGCAAAAGAATAAAAGTGTCCCGAAACTGATGAATACTTTCGATTTTGGGCTCTGAAAATAGGCAAAGCCGAGCACGTTTGTTGCTCCTGTCGTAAAGCTCTCAGAGAGCTTTCCAACGATATGCTGTGCGCAGCGTATCTCTTTACGGAGCAAAAGTTATGGGCACCGGAGCGACGGAGACCTGGTCCTAAGCCCCACACCCTCAGTTTGCGGGCCCAGCCACTACGTGAGGTGAAGTTGTCTTGCCCAAGGTACTGTGGGATTCGGTAATGGAAATTTGATGGGTTAGGTTGTCGTCCTTTTTGCGGCTCACGACGTACGATCCGGGACGAAAAAACAACGCAAAAGAAGAAAACTATCCCAAAACTGATGAAAACGTTTGATTTTGGGCTCCGAAAAAAGGCACAGCCGAGCAGGCTTGATGCCCCCCTCGTAGAGCTCTGAAAGAGCTTTCTAACGGTATGCTGTGCGTCGCGTAACTCCTTGCGAATCAAAAGTTATGGGCACTGGAGCAATGGACACCTAGTCCCAAGCCCCACGCCCTCGGTTTACGGGCCCAGCCTTTACGTGAAGTGAAGAAGTCTTGCCCAACTTGCCATGGGATTTGGTTATAGAAATGTGATGGATTAGGTTGTTGTCTTTTTCGAGGCTCATGACATACGATCTGGGATGATAAAACAGCGCAAAAGAAGACAAGTGTCCCGAAACTGATGAAAATGTTCGATTTTGGGGTCTAAAAATAGGAACAATTGAGGAGGCTTTCTACCCCATCATCGAGCTCTCAAAGAGCTTTCTAACGGTATGCTGTACGCCGTGTAACTCCTTACGGATCAAAAGTTATGGGCACCGGAGCGACGGAGACCTGGTCCCAAGCCCCACGCCCTCGGTTTGCGGGCCCAGCCTCTACGTGAGGTGAAGTTGTCTTGGCCAAGGTGCCGTGGGATTCGGTAATAGAAATTTGATGGGTTAGGTTGTCGTTTTCTTTTCGCCGCTCACGACCTACGATCCGGGACGGAAATATAGCGCAAAAGAAAAAAAGTATCCCGATATTGATTAAAACGTTTGATTTTGGGCTTCGTAAATAGGCGCAGCCGATCAAGCTTGATGTCCCCGTCGTAGAGCTTTCGGAGAGCTTTCCAATAGTATGTTGTGCGCTGCGTAACTCCTTACGGATCAAAAATTATGGGCACCGGAGCGACGGAGACCTGGTCTCAAGCCCCACACCCTCGGTTTGCAGGCCCAGCCTCTACGTGAGGCAATGTTGTCTTGCCCAAGGTGTCGTGGCATTCGGTAATAGAAATGTAATGGATTAGGTTGGTGTCCTTTTCGCGTCTCACGACGTACGATCCGGGATAGAAAAACAGCGCAAAAGAAGAAAAGTATCCCGAAAATGATGAAAACGTTCGATTTTGGGCTCCAAAAATAGGCACAGTAGAGCAGGCTTGCTGCCTCCGTCGTAGAGCTCTCTGAGAGCTTTCCAATGGTATGCTGTGCGCAGCGTAACTTCTTTACAGATCAAAACTTATGGGCATCGGAGCGACGGAGACCTAGTCCCAAGCCTCACGCCCTCAATTTGCTGGCCCAGCCTCTACGTGAGGCGAAGTTGTCTTGCCCAAGCTTCCGTGGGATTCGGTAATAGAAATGTGATGGATTAGGTTGACATCCTTTTCGCAGCTCAGGACGTACGATCCAGGACGGAAAAACAGCGCAAAAGAAGAGAATAGTCCCGAAACTGACGAAAATGTTCGATTTTGGGCTTCAAAAATTGGTACAATCGAGCAGGCTTGCTTTCCCCATCATAGAGATCTCAGAGAGCTTTCCAACGGTATGCTGTACGTCGCATAACTCCTTACGAATCTAAAGTAATGGGCATCGGAGCGACGGAGACCTGGTCCTAAGCCCTATGCCCTCGGTTTGCTAGCCCAGCCTCTACGTCAAGTGATGTTGTCTTGCCGAAGGCGCCATACGATTCGGTGATAGAAATGTGATGGATTATGTTGTCGTCCTTTTCACAGCTCACGACATACGATCCGGGACGGAAAAACAGCGCAAAAAAAGAAAAGTGTCCCAAAACTGATGAAAACATTTGATGTTGGGACCCAAAAATAGGCCCAGCAAAGCAGGCTTGTTGCCCCCATCGTAGAGCTCCCAGAGTGCTTTCCAACGGTATGCTGTGTGCCGTGTACTCCTTACGGATCAAAAGTTATGGGCACTGGAGCAACAGAGACTTGGTCCCAAGCCCCACGCCCTCGGTTTGCGGGCCCAGCCTCTACGTGATGCGAAGATGTCTTGCCCAAGGTGTCGTAGGATTCGGTAATAGAAATGTGATGGGATAGGATGTCGTCGTTTTTGTGGCTCACGACATACGTTTTGGGGCGAAAAAACAGTGCAAAAGAAGAAAAATGTCCCAAAACTGTTGGAAACGTTTGATTTTGGGCTCCAAAAAAAGACGCAGAAGGGCAGGCTTGTTGCCCCCATCGTAAAGCTCTCAGAGAGCTTTCCAACGGTATGCTGTGCACCGCGTAACTCCTTACGAATCAAAAGTTATGGGCACTGGAGCAACGGAGACTTGGTCCCAAGCCCCACGCCCTCGATTTGTAGGACCAGCCTCTACGTGAAGCGAAGATGTCTTGCGCAAGGTGCCGTAGGATTTGGTAATAGAAATGTGATGGATTAGATTGTCGTCCTTTTCGCGGCTCACGACGTACAATCTGGGATGATAAAACAACGCAATAGAAGAAAAGTGTCCCGAAAGTGATGTAAATGTTCAATTTTGGGCTTTGAAAATAGGCACAGTTGAGCATGTTTACTGCCCAACGTAGAGCTCTCAAAGAGCTTTCCAACGGTATGTTGTGCTCCGCATAACTCCTTGCAGATCAAAATTTATGGGCACCGAAGCGAAGGAGACTTGGTCCCAAGCCTAACGCCCTCAGTTTGTGGGGGCCCAGCCACTACGTGAGGCGAAATTGTCTTGCCCAAGCTGCCGTCGGATTCGATAATAGAAATTTGATGGGTTAGGTTGTCGTCCTTTTTGCGGCTCACAACGTATGTTACGGGACGGAAAAATAGTGCAAAAGAAGAAAAGTAACCCGAAATTGATGAAAATGTTCTATTTTGGGCTCCGTAAATAGGCGAAGCCAAGTAGGCTTGATGCCTCCGTCGTAGAGATTTCAGAGAGTTTTCCAACGGTATGCTATGCGCCCCGTAACCCCTTATAGATCAAAAGTTATGGGCACCAGAGTGACGGAGACCCAGTCCAAAGCCCCACGCTCTCAGTTTGTGGGCCCAGCCTCTACGTGAGGCGAAGTTGTCTTGCCCAAGGTGCTGTGGGATCGGTAATAGAAATGTGATGGATTAGGTTGTCAAATTTTTCGCAGCTCACGACGTATGATACGGGATAGAAAAACAGCGCAAAAGATGAAAAGTCTCCCAAAACTGGTGAAAACGTTCGATTTTAGGCTCCGACATTAGGCGCAACTGAGCAGTCTTTTTGCCTATGTGGTAGAGCTCTCAGAGAGCTTTCCAACGGTATGTTGTGCACCGCGTAACTTTTTACGAATCAAAAGTTATGGGCACCGGAGCAAAGAAGACCTGGTCCAAAGTGCCACGCCCTTGGTTTACGGTCCCAACCTCTACATGAAGTGAAGTTGTCTTGCCTAAGGCACTATGGGATTTGGTAATAGAAATGTGATGGATTAGGTTGTCGTCCTTTTCGCAGCTCATCACGTATGATCCGGGATAGAAAAACAGCGCAAAAGAAGAAAAATCTCCCGAAACAGATGAAAACATTCAATTTTGGGCTCCGCAAATAGCCGCAACAGGGTAGGCTTGCTACCCCCGTCATAGATCTCTCAGAGAGCTTTCCAACGGTATGCTGTGCGCCGCGTAACTCTTTACAAATCAAAAGTTATGGGCACCGGAGCAAAGGAGACTAGTCCCACGCCCTACGCCCTCGGTTTGCGGGCCCAGCCTCCACGTGAGGTGAAGTTGTCTTGCCCAAGGTGCTGTGGGATTCGGTAATAGAAATGTGATGGATTAGGTTGTCATCCTTTTCGCAGCTCACGACGTATGATCTAGGACGAAAAACAGCACAAAAGAAGAAAAGTGCCCCGAAACTGATGAAAACATTCGATTTTGGGATCCAAAAATAGGCGCAGCAAAGCAGGCTTGTTGGCCAGTCGTAGAGCTCTTAGAGAGCTTTCCAACGGTATGCTGTGCGCCGTATAATTCCTTACGGATCAAAAGTTATGGGCACCGAAACAAATGAGACTTGGTCCGACGCCCCACGCCCTACGCCCTCGGTTTGCGGTTGCAGCCTCTAAATAAAGCAAAGATGTCTTGCCCAAGGTGCTGTGGGATTCGGTAATAGAAATGTGATGTACTAGGTTGTCGTCCTTTTTGCGGCTCTCAACGTACAAACCGGGACGAAAAAATAGTGCAAAAGAAGAAAAAGCGTCCCGAAATTGATGAAATTTTTTGATTTACGGCTCCGAAAATAGGCGCAACCGAGCAGGATTGTGGCCCCCGTCGTAGACCTCTCAGAGAGCTTTCCAACGGTATGCTGTGAGCCGCGTAACTCTTTACGAATCAAAAGTTATGGGCACCGAAGCAAAGGAGACCTGGTCCCAAGCACCACGCCCTCGGTTTGCTGGCCTAGCCTCTACGTAAGGCAAAGTTGTCTTGCCCAAGGAGTCGTTGGATTCGGTAATAGAAATGTGATGGATTAGGTTGTCGTCCTTTTCGCAGTCATGACGTACGATCCAGGATTGAAAAATAGTGCAAAAGAAGAAAAGTGTCCCAAAATTGATGAAAATGTTCTATTTAGGGCTCAGAAAATAGGAGCAATCGAGCAAGCTTGCTGCCCCCGTCGTAGAGCTCTCAGAGAACTTTCCAACGGTATGCAGTGCACCGCGTAACTCCTTGCGAATCAAAAGTTATGGGCACCGGAGCAAAGGAGATATGGTCCCAAGCCCCACGCCCTCGGTCTGCGGGCCCAGCCTCTACGTGAAGCGAAGTTGTATTGCCCAAGGTGTCGTGGGATTCGGTAATAGAAATGTGATGAATTAGGTTGTCGTCCTTTTCGCGGCTCACGACGTACGATCCGAGATGGAAAAATATCCCAAAAGAAGAAAAGTGTCCCGAAATTGATGAAAATGTTTGATTTTGGGCTCCAAAAGCCGGCGCAACCAAGCAACCTTGCTGCCCCCGTCGTGGACCTCACAGAGAGCTTTCTAACAGTATGTTGTGCGCCGCGTAACTCTTTACGGATCAAAAGTTATGAGCACCAGAGCAACAGAGACCTAGTCCCAAGCACCACGCCCTCGGTTTGCAGGCCCAGCCTCTACGTAAGGCGAAGTTGTCTTGCCCAAGGAGCCGTGGGATTCGGTAATAGAAATGTGGTGGATTAGGTTGTCGTCCTTTTCGCGGTCACGCCGTACGATCCAGGATTGAATAATAGCGCAAAAGAAGAAAAATGTCCCAAAACTGATGAAAATGTTCAATTTAGGGCTCCAAAAATAGGTGCAACCGAGCAAGCTTGCTGACCCCATCGTAGAGCTCTCAGAGAGCTTTCCGACGGTATGCAGTGCGCCGCGTAAGTCCTTACGAATCAAAAGTTATGGGCACCGGAGCAAAGGAGATCTGGTCCCAAGCCCCAAGGCCTCGGTTTACGGGCCCAGCCTCTACGTGAGGCAAAGTTGTCTTGTCCAAGATACCGTGGGATTCAGTAATAGAAATGTGATGGATTACGTTGTCATCCTTTTCGCTGCTCACGACGCACGATCCGGGGTGGAAAAACTGCGCAAAAAAAAAAAGAAAAGTGTCCCGAAACTAATGAAAATGTTCGATTTTGGGCTTCGAAAATTGGCACAGCCCTACCCCCGTCGTAGAGCTCTCAGAGAGCTTTCCAACGGTATACTGCTCGCCGCGTAACTCCTTATGGATCAAAAGTTATGGGCGCTAGAGCAATGGAGACCTGGTCTGGTCCTAAGCCCCACACCCTCGGTTTGCGGGCCTAGCCTCTACGTGAGGCGAAGTTGTCTTGCCCAAGGTGCAGTGGGATTTGATAATAGAAATGTGATGGATTAGGTTGTCATCCCTTTCGCAGCTTAGGACGTACGATCCGGGAAAGAAAAACTGCGCAGAAGAAGAAAAGTGTCCCAAAACAAATTAAAACATTCGATTTAGGCTCCAAAATCAGGCGCAACCGAGCAGGCTTGCTACCCCCGTCGTAGAGCTCTCAGAGAGCTTTCCAACGGTTTGTTGTGCGCCACGTAACTCCTTACGAATCAAAAGTTATGCGTACCGGAGCAAAGGAGACCTGGTCCTACGACCCATGCCCTCGGTTTGCGGCCCCAACCTCTATGTGAAGCGAAGACGTCTTGCCCATGGTGCAGTGGGATTCGATAATAGAAATGTGATGTATTAGGTTGTCGTCCTTTTCACGGCACACGACGTACGATCAGGGATGAAAAAATAGCACAAAAGAAGAAAAATGTCCCAAAAATGATGAAAACGTTCGATTTTGAGCTCTAAAAATAGGCGCAGCCGAGAAGGCTTACTGCCCCCATCCTAGAACTCTTAGAGAGCTTCCCAACGGTATGCTGTGCGCCGTGTAACTCCTTACGGATCAAAAGTTATGGGCACCGGAGCGACGTAGACCTGATCCCAAGCCCCACGCCCTTGGTTTGCCAGCCCAGCCTCTATGTGAAGTGAAGTTTTCTTGCCCAAGGTGCCGTGGGATTCGGTAATAGAAATTTGATGGATTAGGTTGTCGTCCTTTTTTCGGCTCTCGACGTACGATCCGGGAAGAAAAAAAATAGCTCAAAAGAATAAAAGTGTCCCGAAATTGATGAAAACGATCGATTTTGGGCTCCAAAACTAGGCACGGCCAAGCAAGCTTGCTACTCCTATCGTAGAGCTCTTAGAGAGCTTTCCAACTGTATGTTGTGCGCCGCGTAACTCCTTACGGATCAAACGTTATGGGCACTAGAGCGACGGAGACCTTGTACCAAGCCCCACGCCCTCGGTTTACGGGCCCAGTCTCTACGTGAGGGAAAGTTATCTTGCCTAAGGTGCCATGGGATTTGGTAATAGAAATGTGATGGATTAGGTTGTCGTCCTTTTCGCGGCCCACGACGTACGATCTGGGACGAAAAAATAGCACAAAAGAAGAAAAGTGTCCCAAAACTTATGAAAACGTTTGATTTAGGGCTCCGAAAATAGGCGTAACTGGGGAGGCTTGCTGCCCCCGTTGTAGAGATATCAGAGAGCTTTCCGACGGTATGGTGTGCGCCGCGTAACTCCTTACGGATCAAAAGTTATGGGCACTAGAGCGACGGAGACTTGGTCCCAAGCCCCATGCCCTCGGTTTGTGGGCCCAGCCTCTATGTGAGGGGAAGTTGTCTTACCCAAGGTGCCATAGGATTCGGTAATAGAAATGTGAGGGATTAGGCTATTGTTCTTTTTGCGGCTCACGACGTACAATTCGGGATGGCAAAATAGCGCAAAAGAAGAAAAGTGTCCCAAAATTGATGAAAATGTTCGATTTACGGCTCCGAAAATAGGCGCAACCGGGCAGGCTTGTAGACCCCGTCGTAGAGCTCTCAAAGAGCTTTCCAACGGTATGATGTGCGCTGCGTAACTCCTTACGAATCAAAAGTTATGGGCACCGGAGCAAAGGAGACCAGGTCCCACGACCCACGCCCACAGTTTGCAGGCCCAGCCTCTACGTGAAGTGAAGATGTCTTGCCCAAGGTGCCATGGGATTCAGTAATAGAAATGTGATGTATTAGGTTGTTGTCCTTTTCGCGGCTCACGACGTACGATCCGAGACGAAAAAATAGCGCAAAAGTAGAAAAGTGTCCCAAAACTGACGAAAACGTCTGATTTTGGGCTCCAAAAATAGGCACTGCCTAGCCAGCTTGCTGCCTTCATCGTAGAGCTCTTAGAGAGCTTCCCGGCGGTATGTTGTGTGCCGCATAACTCATTACGGATCGAAAGTTATGGGCATCGGAGCGACCGAGACCTGGTCCCAAGCCGCACGCCCTCAATTTGTGGGCCCAGCCTCTAGGTGAGGCGAAGTTGTCTTGCCCAAGGTGCCGTGGGATTCGGTAATAGAAATGTGATGGATTAGGTTATCGTCCTTTTCGCGGCTCACGACGTACGATCCGGGGCAGAAAAACTGCGCAAAAGAAGAAAAGTGTCCCGAAACTGATGAAAAAATTCAATTTTGGGGATCAAAAATAGGCGCAGCAGAGCAGGCTTGCAGCCATCGTCTTAAAGCTCTCAGGGAGCTTTCCAACGGTATGCTACGCGCCACGTAACTCCTTACGGATCAAAAATTATGGGCACCGGAGCGACGGAGACTTGGTCCCAAGCCCCACGCCCTCGGTTTGCAGGCCCAGCCTCTACGTGAGGCGAAGTTGTCTTGCCCAAGGTGCTGTGGGATTTGGTAATAGAAATGTGATGGATTAGGCTGTTGTCCTTTTCGCGGCTCACGATGTACGATCCGGGAAGGAAAAACAGCGTAAAAGAAGAAAAGTGTCCCGAAACTAATGAAAACGTTTGATTTAGGGCTTCGAAAAAAGGCGCAACTGAGCAGGCTTGCTGCCCCGTAGTAGAGCTCTCAGAGAGCTTTCCAACGATATGCTGTGCATCGTGTAACTCCTTACGAATCAAAAGTTATGGGCACCGGAGCAAAGGAGACTTGGTCCCTTGCCCCACGCGCTCGGTTTGCGGGCCCAGCCTCTACGTGAGGTGAAGATCTCTTGCCCATGGTGCCGTGGGATTCATTAATAAAAATGTGAAGGATTAGGTTGTCACCCTTTTAGAGGCTTACAATGTAAGATCCGTGACGAAAAAACAGTGCAAAAGAAGAAAAGTATCCCAAAACTGATGAAAACATTCGATTTTGGACTCTGAAAATAGGCGCAGCCAGGCAGGTATGCTGCCCCCGTCGTAGAGCTCTCAAAAGTTATGGGCAACGGAGCGACGGAGACCTTGTCCCAAGCCCCACTACCTCGGTTTACGGGCCCAGCCTCTACGTGAGACAAAGTTATCTTGTCCAAGGTACCGTGGAATTTGGTAATAGAAATGTGATGGATTAGGTTGTCGTCCTTTTCGTGGCACACGACGTACGATTCGGGACAGAAAAATAGTGCAAAAGAAGAAAAGTGTCCAGAAACTGATGAAAACGTTCAATTTAGGGCTCCAAAAAAAGGCACAACCGAGCAGGCTTGCTGCCCCCATCGTAGAGCTCTCAAAGAGCTTTCCAACGGTATGCTGTGCACCGCGTAACTCCTTACGAATCAAAAGTTATGGGCACCGGAGCAAAGGGGACCTGGTCCCTTGCCCCATACCCTCGGTTTGTGGGCCCAGCCTCTACGTGAAGCGAAGATGTCTTTCCCAAGGTGTCGTAGGATTCGGTAATAGAAATGTGATGGATTCAGTTGTCGTCCTTTTTGTAGCTCACGACGTACGATGCAGGGCGAAAAAACTGCGCAAAAGAAGAAAAGTATCCCTAAACTAATGAAAACGTTCGATTTTGGGCTTCGAAAATAGGCGCAGCTGAGCAGGCTTGCTGCCCCCGTCGTAGAGCTCTCAAGGAGCTTTCCAAATGAATGATGTGCGTCGCGTAACTCCTTACGGATCAAAAGTTATGGGCACCGGAGCGACGGAGAACTGGCCCCAAGCCCCACGCCCTCGGTTTACGAGCCCAGCCTCTACATGAAGCGA
Organism: Ehretia macrophylla; assembly: GCA_037974665.1. NCBI lineage: Eukaryota > Viridiplantae > Streptophyta > Magnoliopsida > Boraginales > Ehretiaceae > Ehretia > Ehretia macrophylla. The sequence goes on from CM075775.1 coordinate 39,415,508, forward strand.
AGTTGTCTTTCCCAAGGTGTAGTGGGATTCAGTAATAGAAATGTGATGGATTAGGTTGCCGTCCTTTTCGCTGCTTACGACGTGCGATCCGGGATAAAAAAATAACGCAAAAGAAGAAAAATGTCCTAAAATTGATGAAATCGTTCGATTTAGGGTTCCGAAAATAGGCGCAATCGAGTAGGCTTGCTGCCCGCGTCAAAGAGCTCTCAAAGACAGATGAAAATGTTCGATTTTGGGCTATGAAAATGGGCGCAACTGCGCAGGCTTGTAGTCCCCGTCGTAGAGCTCTTAGAGAGCTTTCCAACGGTATGCTTTGCGCCGCATAACTCCTTACGGATCAAAAGTTATGGGCACCAGAGCTACGAAGACCTGGTCCCAAGCCCTACGCCCTCGGTTTGCAGGCCCAACCCCTATTTGAGGCGAAGTTGTCTTGTCCAAGGTGCCATGGGATTCGGTAATAGAAATGTGATGGATTAGGTTGTCGTTCTTTTCGCGGCTCATGACGTACGATCCGGGACGAAAAAACTGCGCAAAAGAAGAAAAGTGTCACGAAACTGATGAAAACGTTCAATTTTGGGCTTTGAAAACATGCGCAGCCGAGCAGGCTTGCTGAACTTGTCGTAGAGCTCTCAGAAAGCTTTCCAACGGTATGCTGTGCGCCGCGTAACTCCTTACAAATCAAAAGTTATGGGCACCGGAGCAAAACAGAACTGGTCCCATGCCCCACGCCCCACACCCTCATTTTACGGGCCCAGCCTCAACGTGAAGCGAAGTTGTCTTGCCCAAGGTGTTGTGGAATTCGGTAATATAAATGTGATGGATTAGGTTGTCATCCTTTTCGCGACTCACGACGTACGATCTGAGACGAAAAAACAGAGCAAAAGAAGAAAAGTGTCACGAAACTGATGAAAACATTTAATTTTGGACTCTGAAAATTGGCGCAGGCGGGCAGGTATGCTGCCCACATCGTAGTGCTCTTAGAGAGCTTTCCAACGGTATGCTGTGCGCCACGTAACTCCTTACAAATCAAAAGTTATGGGCACCGGAGCGACGGAGAATTTGCCCAAGCCCCACGCCCTCGGTTTGCGGGCCTAGCCTCTACGTGTGGCAAAGTTGTCTTGCCCACAGTTCCATGGGATTCTGTAATAGAAATGTAATGGATTAGGTTGTCGTCCTTTATGTGGCTCACGACGTACGATCCAGGACTGAAAAACAGCGCAAAAGAAGAAAAGTGTCCTAAAATTGATGAAAATGTTCAATTTATGGGTTCGATAAAAGGCGCAACCGAGCTGGCTTACTGCCCTCGTGTTAGAACTCTCAAAGAGCTTTCCAACGGTATGCTGTGCGCCGTGTAACTCCTTACGAATCAAAAGTTATGGGTACCGGAGCAAAGGAGACCTGGTCCCACGCCCCACACCCTCGATTTGCGAGGCCCAGCCTCTACGTGAAGCGAAGATGTCTTGCCCAAGGTGTCGTGGGATTCAGTAATAAAAATGTGATGGATTAGGTTGTCTTCCTTTTCGCGGCTCACGACGTACGATCCGGGATGAAAAAACTACGCAAAAGAAGAAAAGTGTCCTAAAACTGATGAAAACATTCAATTTTGAGTTTTGAAAACAGGCGCAGCCGAGTAGGCTTGCTGCACCTATCGTAGAGCTCTCAGAGAGCTTTCCAAAGGTCTGCTGTGCGCCGCGTAACTCCTTACGAATCAAAAGTTATGGTCACCGGGGCAAAAGAGACCTGGTCCCACGCCCCACGCCCTCAGTTTGTAGGCCCAGCCTACGTGAAATGAAGTTGTCTTGCCCAAGGTGTTGTGGTATTCGGTAATATAAATGTGATGGATTAGGTTGTCGTCCTTTTCGCGGCTCACGACGTACGATCTGAGACGAAAAAACATAGCAAAAGAAGAAAAGTGTCACGGGACTGATGAAATCATTCAATTTTGGACTCTGAAAATAGGCGCTGCCCGGAAGGTATGCTACCCACATCGTAGAGCTCTCAAAGAGCTTTCCAACGGTATGCTGTGCGGTGCGCAACTCCTTACGGTTCAAAAGTTATGGGCACGGGAGTGACGGAGACCTTGCCGAAGCCCCATGCCCTAGGTTTGCCGTCCCAGCCTCTACGTGAGGCAAAGGTGTCTTGCCCACGGTTCCGTGGGATTCTGTAATAGAAATGTGATGGATTAGGTTGTCGTCCTTTTTGCAGCTCGCGACGTGCGATCCGGGACTCAAAAACAGCGCAAAAGAAGAAAAGTGTCCCAAAACTGATGAAAACTAACAATTTATGGCTCCGATAAAAGGCGCAACCGAGCTAGCTTGTTGCCCTTGTGTTAGAGCTCTCAAAGAGCTTTCCAATGGTATGCTGTGCACCGTGTAACTCCTTACGAATCAAAAGTTATGGGTACCGGAGCAAAGGAGACCTGGTCCGACGCCGTACTCCCTCGGTTTGCGGGGCCCAGCCTCTACGTGAAGCGAAGATGTCTTGCCCAAGGTGCCATGGGATTCGGTAATAGAAATGTGATGGATTAGGTTGTCTTCCTTTTCGCAGCTCACGACGTACGATCCGGGATGAAAAAACTGCGCAAAAGAAGAAAAGTGTCCCAAAACTGATGAAAACATTCGATTTTGGGCTTTGAAAATAGGCGCAGCCGAGCACGCTTGCTGCACCTGTCATAGAGCTCTCAAAGAGCTTTCCAAAGGTATATTGTGCGCCGCGTAACTCTTTACGAATCAAAAGTTATGGTCACCGGAGCAAAAGAGACCTGGTCCCACGCCCCACGCCCTCAGTTTGTGGGCCCAGCCTCTACGTGAAGCGAAGTTGTCTTGCCCAAGGTGTTTTGGGATTCGGTAATATAAATGTGATGGATTAGGTTGTCATCCTTTTCGCGGCTCACGACGTACGATCCGAGACGAAAAAACAGAGCAAAAGAAGAAAAGTGTCACGGGACTGATGAAATGATTAAATTTTGAACTCTGAAAATAGGCATTGCCTAGAAGGTATGCTGCCCACGTCGTAGAGCTCTCAAAGTGCTTTCCAACAGTATGCTGTGCGCCGCGTAACTCCTTACGGATCAAAAGTTATGTGCACGGGAGCAACGGAGACCTTGTCGAAGCCCCACGCCCTAGGTTTGCGGGCCCAGCCTCTACGTGAGGCAAAGTTGTCTTGCCCACAGTTCTGTGGGATTCTGTAATAGAAATTTGATGGATTAGTTTGTCTTCCTTTTCGCGGCTCACGACGTACGATCCGGGATCGAAAAACAGCGTAAAAGAAGAAAAGTGTCCCAAAACTGATGAAAACGATCAATTTATGGCTCCGATAAAAGGCACAACCGAGCTGGCTTGCTGCCCCTGTGTTAGAACTCTCAAAGAGCTTTCCAATGGTATGCTGTGTGCCGTGTAACTCCTTACGAATCAAAAGTTATGAGTACCGGAGCAAAGGAGACCTGGTCCTATGCCCTACTCCCTCGGTTTGCGGGGCCCAGCCTCTACGTGAAGCGAAGATGTCTTGCCTAAGGTGCCATGGGATTCGGTAATAGAAATGTGATGGATTAGGTTGTCTTCCTTTTCGCGGCTCTCGACGTACGATCCGGGATGAAAAAACTACGCAAAAGAAGAAAAGTGTCCCGAAACAGATGAAAACATTCGATTTTGGGCTTTGAAAACAGGCGCAGCCGAGTAGGCTTACTGCACCCGTCGTAGAGCTCTTAGAGAACTTTTCAACGATATACTGTGTGCCGCATAACTCCTTACGCATCAAAAGTTAAGGGCACCGGAGCGACGGAGACCTGATGCCAAGCCCCACGCCCTCAGTTTGTGGGCCCAACCTCTATGTGAGGCGTAGTTGTTTTGCCCAACGTGCCATGGATTCGGTAATAGACATATGATGGATTAGGTTGTCGTCTTTTTCGCGGCTCACGACGTACGATCCTGGATGGAAAAATAGCGTAAAAGAAGAAAAGTGTCCCAAAAATGATAAAAACGTTCAATTAGGGCTCTAGAAACAGGCGCAACCGAGCAGGCTTGTTGCCCCCATCGTAGAGCTCTCAGAGAGCTTTCCAACGGTATGTTGTGCGTCGCGTAACTCTTTACGAATCAAAAGTTATGGGCAACGAAGCAAAGGAGACCTGGTCCCGCGCCCCATGACCTTGGTTTGCGGGACCAGCCTCTACATGAAGTGAAGATGTCTTGCCCAAGGTGCCATGGGATTCGACAATAGAAATGTGATAGATTAGGTTGTCGTCTTTTTCGTGGATCACAACGTACGATCCGGGACAAAAAAATAGCGCAAAAGAAGAAAATTATTGTAAAACTGATGAAAACGTTTGATTTTGGGCTTTGAAAACAAGCGCAGCCGAGCAGGCTTGCTGCACATGTCGTATAGCTCTCAGAGAGCTTTCCACCGGTATGTTGTGCGCCACGTAACTCCTTACGAATCAAAAGTTATGGGCACCGGAGCAAAAGAGACCTGGTCCCACGCCCCATGCCCTCAGTTTGGGGGCCCAACCTCTACATGAAGCGAAGTCGTCTTACCCAAGGTGCTGTGGGATTCGGTAATATAAATGTGATGGATTAGGTTGTCGTCCTTTTCGTGGCTTACGATGTACGATCCGGGACGAAAAAATAGAGAAAGAGAAGAAAAGTATCACAAAACTGATGAAAACATTCAATTTTGGACTTTGAAAATAGGAGCAACCGGAGAGGTATACTGCCCACGTCGTAGAGCTCTCAGAGAGCTTTCCAACGGTATGCTGTGCGCCGCGTAACTCCTTACAGATCAAAAGTTATGGGCACCGGAGCGACGGAGACCTTGCCCATGCCCCACGCCCTCGGTTTGCTGGCCCAGCCTCTACGTGAGGCAAAGTTGTCTTGCCCACGGTTCCGTGGGATTCTGTAATAGAAATGTGATGGATTAGGTTGTTGTCCTTTTTGCGGCTCAAGATGTACAATCCGGGACCCAAAAACAGCGCAAAAGAAGAAAAATGCCCCAAAACTGATGAAAACGTTCAATTTATGGCTCCAATAAAATTCGCAACTGAGTTTCTTGCTGCCATCGTGTTAGAGCTCTCAAAGCGCTTTCCAACGGTATTCTGTGCGCCGTGTAACTCCTTACGAATCAAAAGTTATGGGAACCGGAGCAAATGAGACTTGGTCCCACGCCCCACGCCCTAGGTTTTGGGGGCCCAGCCTTTACGTGGAGCAAAGATGTCTTACCCAAGGTGCCGTAGGATTCGGTAATAGAAATGTGATGGATTAGGTTGACTTCCTTTTCGCGGCTCACGACGTACGATCCGAGATGAAAAAACTGCGCAAAAGAAGAAAAGTGTCTCGAAACTGTTGAAAACGTTCAATTTTGGTATTTGAAAACAGGCGTAGCAGAGTAGGCTTTTGGTACTCGTCGTAGAGCTCTCAGAGAGCTTTCCAACGGTATGCTGTGTACGGCGTAACTCCTTACGGATCAAAAGTTATGGGCACCGGAACGACGAAGACCCGATGCCAAGCCCCACGCCCTCAGTTTGCGAGCCCAGCCTCTACGTTAGGTGAAGTTTTCTTGCCCAAGGTGCCATGGGATTCGGTAATAGAAATATGATGGATTAGATTGTCGTCTTTTTTGCGGCTCACGACGTACGATCCGGGACAGAAAAATAGCGCAAAGGAAGAAAAGTGTCCCAAAAATGATGAAAATGTTTAATTAGGCCTCTGGAAATAGGTAGAACCGAGCAGGCTTGCTGCCCCCATCGTAGAGCTCTCAGAGATCTTTCCAATGGTATGTTGTATGCCGCGTAACTCCTTACGAATCAAAAGTTATGGGCACCAGAGCTAAAGAGACCTGGTCCCACGCCCCACGCCCTCAGATTACGGGCCCAGCCTCTACGTGAAGTGAAGTTGTCTTGCCTAAGGTGCTGTGGGATTCGGTAATATAAATGTGATGGATTAGATTGTCGTCTTTTTCGCGGCTCACGACATACGATCCGCGACGAAAAAACAGATCAAAAGAAGAAAAGTGTCACGAAACTGATGAAAACATTCAATTTTGGACTCTGAAAATAGGCGCAGTTGGGAAGGTATACTGCCCACGTCATAGAGCTCTCAGAAAGCTTTCCAACGGTATACTGTACGCCGCATAACTCCTTACGGATCAAAAGTTATGGGCACTGGAGTGACGGAGACCTTGCCTAAGCCCCACGCCCTCGGTTTACGGGCCCAGCCTCTACGTGAGGCAAAGTTGTCTTGCCCACGGGTCCGTGGAAATGTGATGGATTAGGTTATCGTCCTTTTCGCGGCTCACGATGTACGATTCGGGACCGAAAAATAGCGCAAAAGAATAAAAGTGTCCTAAAACTGATGAAAACGTTCAATTTAGGGCTCCAAAAAAAGGCGCAACCGAGCTTGCTTGCTATACCCGTCGTAGTGCTCTCAAAGAGCTTTCCAACGATATGCTGTGTGTCACGCCCCAACCCGACCTATAGAGGTTAGACTAGGGTGTGATCTAAACATTCAAGTCATTTCACGTACCTAATCGTTCATGAAGGTTTAACACTTAATGTTTTAGCCTAAACTCCACATATTCTCCGGAAAACTGGCAGTATAACGGCTGTAATTGAGCTCTTTAGTTTGACATAATTTTCTAAAGGCCTCAAAACTTCAATCTCGATTTCATTTCCAACTAAAATTACTATTTATCACCAATCAAAACGCCTACTTGTTATCTTGAAGTCTCGTTTGATTAACAACCTAGCATGATAACTATGTCTCGTTTGTTTGTTAATCCTTGTTACAAAAGTTCCTATCGATCTTAGCTTAACAATGTGTACCTGCCTAAGATTGGATAGATTCATTTTACTTAATCCTTACCTGATTCTTCATAATCCTATGAGAGATACTAGCCAGTAGCGATAGCAAAAATGACCATAGTAGTGTCTATCTAGTTATGATCAGTACAAGCCAAAATTAGACCCCAAATTACAACGGGGGTCATATACAATACAACAAGCAACATAAGAAATAGTCTTCAAGCAACATATCGTTCACAAAATGGCCATAGTCACGTAAGGCACGTAGGACAAGCAATCATTCCAAGGAGTCATCGTTAGGCACGTTGTCCTCGGGTACCTATTCCTGGTCTTCTTCACCTGAGATGATAAAATAGGGTGAATCCTTATGAACTCAGTGAGGGGGAACAAGAAATAAGATTTGAAACTCTTTTTCCGGTTCAACTTATGAAAACCCTTTGCAAGCATGACATATATCAAAAGTAAGTACATAATGTAATATAAAAGTAAAGGAACACAATTGCCTGTCTTTCCTCCCCGAGGTCCTCTAGGAACCAAGAGAGAGTACTTATACACATAGTGAAAAGGATACGGTGAGCTTTTGCTCTCAGTTCATGTCCAGTATTAGTTGTTGCGGTCGACTTCAAATCATCCCCTTATCACGCCAAATGGGTGTACTCCGGATATACCCCGAAATCCTACGACCCAACTATCCGAGAAAGTCTAGCCCCTAAGCGAGAGAGGGAATTGGACAATGGTAGTCACGGTTGCACCGGCAAGCCCGATGCTGCCCGCTGTGTGTGAACGCTACCACGCCAGAATGAAAGGTTGCAACCTTATATACAATGCACATTTATGAAATTTAATATATCACATTAGGAGGACAACAAAGTAGGTTGCCTCCGAGCAGTCATAAGATTGCACATTGAGAAGTAAACACGCGAGGCACGATATGACAGGTAATTTCCCTTGTAAAGCACATGGAGTTATATGAGTATTAAACGGGCAGCCATGTAACGCATGTAAATCAAGTCATATAACTCATTTTGAAGTTCACATAATCAAATATTAAGGTCATACAACATGCAACGACGTCTACGTGGGACCGGGTGCAAGAAAGGCCTACTTGTTAACATGTAATCATCGGAACCACATTTAGGGCTATTAGGGCAACTACGGGCAGCCTACTAATCACATAATTAAACACGATATTCATAGGATCAACACTTAGCGAGTATTCTTAGTCATTAGGGTTTCAATTCATACTCACCCGTGCGATTAAGCCCTAAGTTGTCACGTAATTAAACTCAAGCCATGCATCAATTAATTAAAACACCCTCAAGCATTCAAAACAGTCCACACAACATCCAAGTGCCACAATCCCAAGCATTTAATACAACAAGAGAAGTTACAATAATTTTCAAAGCATATCACTTGATGAAAGCCTCACTGCAATAGTCTGTTTTCTCACAATCATTGAGACAAGCAACCAATCTCCAATTCCAGTGAACAAAATTTCAAATTAAATCTTAAGGAGTGAACTAAATCCAGAAACAAACCTCGCATCATTTGGAGTTCGGGTTCAAGAGTTATAGCCAAAACCGTGAGACTACGCAAAACTGTCCAGATTTGTACACATTTCAATACTTGTCGTTTTTGAGGATCTTAGGGTCAGATTTAGCCTTAGTCTATTTCTGACAAAAATGTCCAGAACTGAAAAATATATCCGCATACCCAATTTCATGCATTTTAGATATCATTTACTAAGTCAAAATGGATTCGTTCTACAAGGACAGTGAATCTGCCAAAACCTGCTTCATTTTCCAGATTTTCCAGATTTGGACACCTTTCAATGTTTTGCCATTTTGGGGACCTTAGATTCAAAATTAGCTTTGGCCTATTTCTACGACAAATGCTCAGAACTGGCAAAAATAGTCACCTACCAATTGTCACATATTTTCAACATCATTCACCTGGTCAAAATCGCTTTGCACCAACAAGTCAGAAGACTGTCCTATACGCGATTTCATCTATCATCACATTCTAGCCAAATATCTTGCCATGCATGTTTACAAAAGCTCATGTACACACATATATCACAATTACAGAGGTAAAAATAGACATTTAAAGGCATGCATGTGGTTTTTAAAAGCTTTTCAAAGAATTTTTAGCCCTCACCTTAGCAAGACAACAAAGAAGATACACAAACTCTTGATGAAGCACAATGTCGACCTTTTTCCTTGCTTAGCCGAGAGACAGCTTGAGATTCTCTAATTTCCTAGCTTAGTAACCATGTTCTTAGTATGTGCAAGTGGCTAGAACAAAAAGAAAAAGAAATAGGAGCTATTAAACTTACCCTAGCCGAAATTAACTTGCATGTGTGTTTTTTTTTTTTTTTTGCAATCTAGCTTGCTTGGTCGAGCTCCTTAGCAACTTGCATGTCTTGAAGAACCTTAGGATGATAAACTCAAGCTATGGAGAGTAGAATTTCAGCCAAGGCCGAGAGAGAGAGAAGAAATGAGAGAAAGAATGAGAGAAAGAGAGCAAATGAGAGAAAGAATGAGAAGCTTGACGAGTTCATGCCTCTGTTGGCCTAGGGCCTTGAGAATTCTGAATTTTTGTCTTCAAGGAGCATAATTTGAATCATCCTAGCATGGGCATTTGATTGCGTCGAGATTGGGGTGCATTGGGCAGGGTTTTGAGCCATTTTTTTGTTTTTTTTGTTTTGTGTTATAACTTGTCATAGAATGTCTAGGAATGTTAATAAATTATGCAATGCTAGTTCAATTTGCAAATAGTGGTCGGCCAAGCTTGTGCAATAATCTGAATTTTTGTCTTGGTTGAGCAATATAATATTGTATGTTTGGGATGTGCAAAAGAATAAGGAATAAAGAATAAAGAATGCTTAGCTTTTGGTGCAATTTCGTCTTCTAGTGAGTTGAATTAGCAATTGAATATAAGTTAGTGGAGTTTGTAGGATTAATTAATGATCTAGTGCTTCGTGTAAGATGCCTTCTTGATTAGCGTGTGGGCACGCTTACCTAGGTCTAAGGCACACAGTAAAAGGTAAGGCACGAGCTACAAGACGAATGCACGTTTCCCAAATAAATGCACGCAACCCTAAATGTATGCACGTAATTTAATGCAAGGCACACAAAATGAAACACGACTCTTAAACCTAGGTCAAGGCACGCAAATCTAGATTAAGGCGCACAAAACGAGGTATCGCACGCAAATCGAGGTTGGGCCTCACATTCTCCCCTCCTTAAAAGGATTTCATCCCGAAATTCAATGTTATCTTTGAAATAATGCTGGATACTGTTGCTCCATCTGGTCTCGCCTTTCCCACATTGCTTCTTCAACTCCATGATGATCCCACAACACTTTCACCATCGGTATAGATTTGTTGCGCAATTCTCGATCTTGCTGGTCTAGGATCCGAATGGGCTTCTCTTCACAAGACAAGTTCTCCCGAAGCTGCAACGGCTCTGGTTCCAAGATATGCGATGGATCAGGATGATACTTCCGTAGCATTGAAACATGAAAGACGTCGTGAATATTGGAGAGGTTTTGGGGTAGTTCCAGGCGATACGCCAATTTGCCAACCTTCTCAACTATCTCAAATGGTCCTACAAACCTCGGGCTTAACTTTCCACCCTTGTCGTGTTTAATCAGTCCCCTCCGAGGTGATATCTTCAAGAACACCTTGTTGCCGACCTCAAACTCTAGACTCTGTCTCCGTCGGTCTGCATAACTTTTATGCCTGCTTTGGGTGGTAAGCATCTGTTTCCGGATGAGGTGGACATTATTAACAGTCTTTATAAGTTCAGGTAGAAGGGTCGGGTCAAAAGTCTTCGTCTCACCTACTTTATCCCAGTAAATTGGGGATCGACACTTACGTCCATACAATGCTTCAAATGGGGCCATCCCGATAGTGGCCCGATAACTGTTATTATAAGCGAACTCTGCGAAAGATAGATATTTCTCCCAACCTTTTTCGAAGTCTAAAACACACGCCCTCAGCATATCCTCCAGAATCTGAATAGTTCTCTCAGATTGTCCATCAGTCTGAGGGTGATAAGCCGTGCTGAAACTCAACTTCGTTCCCAAAGCTTCTTGCAATCTCTTCCAAAATTGGGAAGTAAAACGAGGATCCCCATCTGATACAATACTCACAGGCATCCCGTGCAACCTTACAATATCCGCCACATACATATCTCCCAATTTCTCAGGACTATCTTCCTTGTTCATCAGTAAGAAGTGTGCTGACTTGGTCAATCTATCCACTATAACCCAAACGGCATCATGACCCTTTTGTGACCTGGGCAGGTCCATGGCAAAGTCCATAGTTATATGTTCCCATTTCCATTGAGGAATCTCCAACGGCTGAAGTAAACTGCCGGTCGTTGATGTTCTGCTTTGACTCTCTGGCATGTCAAACACCGTGCCACAAACTCAGCAATCTTTCTCTTCATGTTATTCCACCAATAGTGTTGCTTTAAATCCCAGTACATCTTTGTTCCGCCGGGGTGAATAGTATATCTTGAATTATGGGCTTCTTCAAGAATCTTCTTTTTCAGCTCTGGCTCATTAGGAACACAAATCCGATTCCTAAACCTCCAAATATCATCATCATGAAACTTAAAATCTGTGTTGCTTTCTTTAATCTTCTGAAACTGTTGGTCCTTCTGTTGAGCCTCTCGTAATTCGGACAACAAGGTCGGTTGAATTTGTGTAGTGGCAAAAAGTAACCCTTTTTGAGTCAATTATGGTTTCCACAAAAATGCTTCCTCTAACAACTTCTGCACCTTAACTTCCAGTTTTGCCATGCTTGCTTTCCGACTTAAGGCCTTTGCAACTACATTTGCTTTACCGGGCACATAATTGATTGTGCAGTTATAATCATCCAAAAGCTCCATCCACCGCCTTTCCCTCATGTTCAACTCCTTTTGTGAGAACAAGTATTTCAAGCTCTTGTGATTAGTAAACACCTCGAACTTGTTACCCCACAGATAGTGCCTCAATTTCTTGAGTGCAAACACAATAGCCGCTAACTCCAAATCATACGTCGGGTAATTCAATTCATACGACTTCAGTTTCCTAGAAGCATACGCAATCACTCTACCATTTTGCATCAACACACAACCCAGTCTTTCCTTCGAAGCATCGCTATAGATTACAAAACCTTGACTCCCTTCAGGCAATGCAAGAACAGGTGCAGTAGTCAATCTCTTCTTCAATTCTTGGAAGCTGTTCTCACACTTGTCATCCCACACGAACTTCGTTTTCTTTTGAGTGAGCTTTGTAAGCGGTTCTGCAATCTTTGAGAATTCCTTCACGAACCTCCGATAATAGCCGGCTAGACCAAGAAAACTCCGAACCTCCGTAACATTTTCTGGCTTCTTCCAAGATATCACCGCTTCTATCTTTGCTAGATCTCCCGTTATTCCCTCTTGCGATATGATATGCCCCAAAAATATAATCTGCTGCAACCAAAATTTGCATTTGCTAAACTTTGCATACAATTGATGCTCTCGAAGTTTCTGCAGTACCAATCATTGATGTTGTTCATGCTCAATCTCATATTTTGAGTATACCAAAATATCATCAATAAAGATCACCATAAATTGGTCCAAGTAGGGTTGAAATACCCTGTGCATCAGGTCCATAAAAGCTGTATGGGCATTAGTTAGCCCAAATGGCATCACCACATATTCATAATGCCCATATCTCGTCCTGAAAGCCGTTTTAGGCACGTCCTCCTTTTTGATCCGCAACTGATAGTACCATTGCCTCAAGTCGAGCTTTGAATACACTTTGGCTCCCTGAAGTTGATCAAACAACTCGTCGATCAGTGGAAGTGGGTATTTATTCTTCACGGTCACTTGGTTCAATCCTCGGTAATCGATGCATAGCCTCAACGTTCTATCTTTCTTCTTTACAAATAGGACTGATGCACCCCACAGAGAAGAACTTGGTTGAACAAACCCCTTCTTCAACAATCCTTGCAATCGGTCCTTCAATTCTTGTAGCTCGGCTAGTGCCATACGATAGGGAGCTTTAGATATTGGCTGGGTACCAGGCAGTAATTCTATAATGAACTCGATATCCCGATTTGGGGGTAAACCGGGCAATTCTTCAAGAAACACATCCGCATAATCTTTAATCACTGGAATCTCCTCCAACTTAGCTTTGTCCGACGGCTTGTTGATGAGGTAAGCTAAGTATCCACTACATCATTTCCTCAAGGACTTCACTGCTTTCGTAGATGAAATGATGGAACTCTCGGTGAAGTCTCTTCGACCCATTACCTCCAATATTGGTTGACCAGGTATCTGGAATATTACAATCTTCGTCCAGCAATCTAGTTGGGCATGATGCTTTGCCAACCAGTCCATCCCTAAGATGACTTCATAGTCTCGAATGGGTAATACAATAAGATTGGCTGAAAATTCCCTATCTTTAATATTTGATTTTACATGCTTTACAAGCTGAGCAAGTAACAAGTTTGGAACCCATCGGAGTACCAATTTCTACTTCGTAAGGCAAACATACAACTCGTAGTTTCACACGTTGCACACATAAGGGAGTAATAAATGAATGAGTAGCACCTGGATCAATTAGCACCCTAACAGGTTGATTCAGTATCAAGAATGTACCTTCAACAACAGCGGTCTCCTCTGGAAGCTCCTCGCACTCAATAGCATAAGCTCGGGCCTGAACTCTAGGAACTGGAGTCTTGCCTCTACCAGCTGGTTTAACTTGATTTTGTCCTCCTTGCCATTTAGGGCAATCCTTGATCTGATGCTGATCACTGCCATACCGCACACATCGTCCTGACTCCTTCCAACACTAGGCCTCGGTATGACCCTTCTTGTCACAGTAAGAACAGTTGATAGACTGAGTAGCAGGTGAACTACCTGTGGATCCGCGGGTGGAAGAGGCTGATGGTGCTTTAGTCAGGCCACGGTTATTAACTAGTCTGTTCTGGCTCTGGCCCTGACTGCGACTCTGAGTCTGGAATTTCCTCTATTGACCTGGAGGCTGATATGGTTTCTTGTTCGGCTGGCTTGAACCGGCTCTATCAAGTTTTCTCTTCTCAACTCGGGAAGCAGCTGCAAGGAGAGCAGAATAGGTAGCAAAGTCATACGAAGCCAACTGGTCCTGAATTTCTGGCCTCAACCCATTCGTAAATTTCTACATCTTCGCCTTAGGGGTACTGACCATGTATTGAGCATAACAGGACAGTCGGTCAAAGCGAGCCACATACTGGGCCACCGTTATGTTACCCTGGTTCAAGTGCATGAATTCCTCAATCTGCCTCTGCTTGGAAACTGTAGGTACGTATTTCTCCTTGAATGCCTTAACGAAATTACCCCACAAGCGAGGTGTATGATCAGTTTCCCAAAGTGCCTCCACAGTGTGCCACCAATGCTCAGCATCCTCGTGTAATAGAAACATAGCGAACTCTATCTTTTCTTCATCAGTATAGTCAAGTGGCCTGAAAATCCTCTCAATCTCAGACAGCCAAGCCTCTGCCTTTTCATCATCAGCTTCCCCGTGGAATTTGGACTGGCGAAAGTCAAGGAACTCCTGCATTCTACTATTTCTCCCATGGTTACCATCATTCCTGTTGTTGTTGTTTGCTTCACGTGCATCTTGACGTTCCATCACTCACGACATGCGATCCATGGCATTCGCCATCATGTTAAACATAGCCATGCCAGGATTAGTTTGATGAGCATCTTCGGTCTCTTGGGGCTCACCGCTCCTATTAGTAGTACGGGTACTAGGGCCAGCTATCTATAGGCACAAATTACGATGCACAATTTATTGGGATACGACAAACAAGAATCTAATGCATAAGATATGCAACAAATAATTTTATATAGATACACAATTCTAGAAACAGTTTGAGACATGTTAATCACATAAGCACATAGAGACAGAGAAGGCACAATTGATATTGTCACACAATAACACATATAAACAAGTCATCTTAATTACCTTATGGCTTCTACCCATGGTCCGAGAGTTAAACCCGGCTTAAGCAATCTAAGCTCTGATACCATTAAGATAAGGTGTCACGCCCCAACCCGACCTATAGAGGTTAGACTAGGGTGTGATCTAAACATTCAAGTCATTTCACGTTCCTAATCGTTCATGAAGGTTTAACACTTAATGTTTTAGCCTAAAGTTCACAAATTCTCTGAAAAATGGGCAGCATAACAACTGTAATTGGGCTCTTTAGTTTGACCTAATTTTCTAAAGGCCTTAAAACTTCAATCTCGATTTCATTTCCAACTAAGACTACTATTTATCACCAATCGAAACGCCTACTAGTTATCTTAAAGTCTCGTTTGATTAACAACCTAGCATGATAACTATGTCTTGTTTGTTTGTTAATCCTTGTTACAAAAGTACCTGTTGATTTTAGCTTAACAATGAGTACCTGCTTAAGATTGGATAGATTCATTTTACTTAATCCTTACCTGATACTTCATAATCCTATGATAGATACTAGCCAGTAGCAATAGCAAAAATGACCATAGTAGTGTCTATCTAGTTATGATTAGTACAAGCCAAAATTAGACCCCAAATTACAACAGGGGTCATATACAATACAACAAGCAACATAAGAAATAGTCTTCAAGCTACATATCTTTCACAAAATGGCCATAGCCACGTAAGGCACGTAGGACAAGCAATCATTCCAAGGAATCATCGTTAGGTACGTTGTCCTCGGGTACCTATTCCTGATCTTCTTCACCTGAGATGATAAAAGAGGGTGAGTCCTTATGAACTCAGCGAAGGGGAACGAGAAATAAGATTTGAAACTCTTTTTCTGGTTCAACAATTGAAAACCCTTTGCAAGCATAACATATATCACAAGTAAGTACATAATGTAATGTAAAGATAAAAGAACACAATTACCCGTCTTTCCTCCCCGAGGTCCTCTAGGAACCAAGCGATAGTACTTATACACATAGTGAAAAGGATACGGTGAGCTTTTACTCTCAGTTCATTTCCAGTATCAGTTGTTACGGTCGACTTCAAGTCATCCCCTTATCACGCCAAATGAGTGTACTCGGGATGTACCCCGAAATCCTACGACCCAACTCTCCTAGGAAGTCTAGCCCCCAAGCGAGAGAGGAAATTGGACAATGGTAGTCATGGTTGCACCGGCAAGCCCGATGCCGCCCGGTGTGCGTGAATGCTACCATGCCAGAATGAAAGGTTGCAACCTTGTATGCGATGCACATTTATGACATTTAATATATCACATTAGGAGGACAACAAAGTAGGTTGCCTCCGAGCAGTCATAAGATTGCACATTGACAAGTAAACACACGAGGCACGATATGACAGGTAATTTCACTTGTAAAGCACATGGAGTTATATGAGTATTAAATGGGCAGCCATGTAACGCATGTAAATCAAGTCATATAACTCATTTCGAAGTTCATGTGATCAAATAACAAGGTCATAAAACATGCAACGACATCTACGTGGGACTAGGTGCAAGAAAGGCCTACTTGTCAACATGTAATCATTGGAGCCACATTTAGGGCTATAAGGGAAACTACGGGCAGCCTACTAATCACATAATTAAACACGATATTCAAAGGATCAACACTTAGCGAGTATTCCTAGTCATTAGGGTTTCAATTCATACTCACCCATGCGATTAAGCCCTAAGTTGTCACGTAATTAAACTCAAGCCATGCATCGATTAATTAAAACACCTTCAAGCATTCAAAACAGTCCACATAGCATCCAAGTGCCACAATCCCAAGGATTTAATACAACAAGAGAAGTTTCAATAATTTTCAAAGCATATCACTAGATGAAAGCCTAACTGCAATAGTCTATTTTCTCACAATCATTGAGACAAGAAAACAATATCCAATTCTAGTGAATAAAATTTCAAATTAAATCTTAATGAGTGAAATAAATCTAGAAACAAACCTCGCATTAGGGTCAGATTTAGCCTTAGTCTATTTCTGACAAAAATGTCCAGAACTGAAAAATTTAGCAGTATACGAAATTTCATGAATTTTGGACATCATTTACTAAGTCACAACTGGTTCGTTCTACAAGGACAGTGAATCTGCCAAAACCTGCTTCATTTTTCCAGATTTTCCAGATTTGGACACCTTTCGATGTTTTACCATTTTGGAGACCTTAGATTCAAAATTGGCTTTGGCTTATTTCTGTAAAAAATTCTCAGAACTGGAAAACCTAGTCACCTACCAACTTTCACGCATTTTCAACATCATTTACCTGGTCAAAATCACTTCGCTACAACATGTCAGAAGACTGTCCATTTACACGATTTCACCTATCTTCACATTCTAGCCAATTATCTTGCCATGCATGTTTACAAAAGCTCATGTACACACATATATCTCAAGTACAGAGGTAAAAATAGACATTTAAAGGCATGCATGTGGTTTTTGAAAGCTTTTCAAGAGAGTTTTAGCCCTCACCTTAGCAAGACAACAATGAAGATGCACAAAACTCTTGATGATGCACAAGGTCGTCCTTTTTTCCTTGCTTAGCCGAGAGACAACTTGAGATTCTCTAATTCCTAGCTTAGTAACCATGTTCTTAGTATGTGCAAGTGGCTAGAACAAAAAGAAAATGAAATAGGAGCTATCAAACATACCTAAGCCGAAGTGAAGGTTCTATGAGCTTGCATATGTGTCTTTTGCATTCTAGCTTGCTTGGTCGAGTTCCTTAGTAGATTGAAGGTCTTGATGAATCTTAGGATGATGAACTTGAGCTATGGAGTGTAGAATTGCAGCTAAGGCCGAGAGAGAGAGAGAGAAAATGAGAGAGTGAAAGAGAGAATGTGAGAAAGAATGAAAAGCTTGAGGAGTTTTTTGATGCATGTGTCGGCCTAGGGCCTTGAAAATTCTGATTTTGTGTCTTCAAGAGCAAAATTTGAATCACCTTAGCATGGGCAATTGAGTATGTCGAGATTTTGGGTACATTGGGTAGGGTTTTGAGTCATTTTTTTATGCTGTGTCATAGGTTGTCTAAGTTTAACTTTGAATTATGCAAAGCATGCACAAAGTCCTTCTCATGGTCGGCCAAGCTTGTGCAAGATTCTGAATTTTTGTCATGTTTTGAGTATTACTTAAATGAGTGTTCTTGGAACATGCAAAAAGAATGAAGAATAAAGAATAGGAATGTTTAGCTTTTTGTGAGATTTCGTCTTCTAGTGAGTTGACTTAGCATTTCAATATTAGTTAGTGGAGTTTGTAGGATTAATTAATGATCTAGTGCTTCGTGTAAGATGCTTTCTTGATTACCGTGTGGGCACGCTTACCTAGGTCTAGGGCACGTACTACGAGGTAAGGCACAAACTACGAGATGAATGCACGTTTCCCAAGTAAATGCACGCAACCCTAAATGTATGCACGTAATTCAATGAAAGGCACACAAAATGAAACACGACTCTTAAACCTAGGTTAAGGCACGCAAATCTAGGTTAGGGCACACAAAATGAGGTATTGCACGTAAATCTAGGTCGGGCCTCACAGCAGCCGAGTAGGCTTCCTGCCCCCATCGTAGAGCTCTCAGAGAGCTTTGCAACATTATGCTGTGCGCCGCGTAACTCGTTACGGATCAAAAGTTATGGGCAGCGGAGCGACGGAGACCTGGTCCCAAGCCCCATGCCCTCGGTTTGCGGGCCTAGCCTCTACGTGAAGCAAAGATGTCTTGCCTAAGGTGGCATGGGATTCGGTAATATAAATGTGATGGGTTAGGTTGTCGGCCTTTTCGCTGCTCACGACGTACGATCCGGGATGGAAAAACAGCGCAAAAGAAGAAAAGGGTCCCGAAACTAATGAAAACATTTGATTTTGGGCCATGAAAAAAGGCATAGCCAAGCAAGCTTACTGCCCCCGTCGTAGAGCTCTCAAAGAGCTTTCCAACGGTATGTTGTGCGCCGCGTAACTCCTTACGAATCAAAAGTTATGGGCACCAGAGCAACGGAGACCTAGTCCTAAGCCCCATGCCCTCGGTTTGCGGGCCCAGCCTCTACGTGAAGCAAAAATGTCTTGCCCAAGGTACCATGGGATTCGATAATAGAAATGTGATGGGTTAGGTTGTTGTCCTTTACGCAGCTCACGAAGTACGATTCGGGATAGAAAAACGTCAAAAAAGAAGAAAAGTGTCCCGAAATTGATGAAAATATTTGATTTTGGGCTCCGAAAAAAGGCGTAGCTGAGCAGGCATGTTGCCCCCATCGTAGAGCACTCAGAGAGCTTTCTAACGGTATGTTGTGCGCCGCGTAACTCCTTACGAATCAAAAGTTATGGGCACTAGAGCAACGGAGACCTGGTCTCAAGCCCCACGCCCTCGGTTTACGGGCCCAACCTCTACGTGAAGCGAAGATGTCTTACCCAAGGTGTTGTGGGATTCAATAATAAAAATGTGATGGATTAGGTTGTCGTCCTTTTCGCGGCTCACGACGTACGATCCGGGATGATAAAACAGCGCAAAAGAAGAAAAGTGCCCCGAAACTGATGAAAACGTTCAATTTTGGGCACTGAAAATAGGTGCAGCCGAGCAAGCTTGTTGCCCCGTCGTAGAGCTCTCTGAGAGCTTTCCAACGGTATGCTGTGCGCCGCGTAACTCCTTACGGATCAAAAGTTATGGGCGCCAGAGCGACAGAGACCTGGTCCCAAGCCACACGCCCCCAGTTTGCAGGCCCAGCCTCTACGTGAGGCGAAGTTGTCTTGCCCAAGGTGCCGTGGCATTCGGTAATAGAAATTTGATAGGTTAGGTTGTCATCCTTTTCGCGGCTCACGACGAACTATCCGGGACCGAAAAATAGCACAAAAGAAGAAAAGTATCCCAAAATTGATGAAAACATTCGATTTTTGGCTCTGTAAATAGGCGAAGCCGAGCAGGCTTGATGCCCCGTAGTAGAATTCTCAGAGAGCTTTCCAACGGTATGCTGTGCACCGTGTAACTCCTTACAGATCAAAAGTTATGGGCATCGGAGTGACGGAGACTTGGTCCCAAGCCCCACGCCCTCAGTTTGCGGGCCCAGCCTCTTCGTGAGGCAAAGTTGTCTTGCCCAAGGTGCCGTGGGATTCGGTAATAAAAATGTGATGGATTAGGTTGTCATCCTTTTCACGGCTCATGACGTACGATCCGGGATGGAAAAACATCGTAAAAGTAGAAAAGTATCCCGAAATTGATGAAAACATTCGATTTTGGGCTCCAATAACTAGCGCAGCCGAGCAAGCTTGTTGAGCCGTCGTAGAGCTCTCAGAGAGCTTTTCAAAGGTATGTTGTGCGCCGCGTAACTCCTTACGGAACAAAAGTTATGGGCACCAGAGCGACGGAGACCTGGTCCCTAGCCCCACGCCCTCAGTTTGCGGGGCCAGCCTCTATGTGAGGCGAAGTTGTCTTGCCCAAGGTGTCGTGGGATTCGGTAATAGAGACATGATGGATTAGGTTGTCGTCCTTTTCGCGGCACACGACGTACAATTCGGGACGGAAAAATAGAGCAAATGATGAAATGTTTCCCAAAACTGATGAAAATGTTCGATTTAGGGTTCTGAAAATAGGTGCAACAGAGCAGGCTTGCTGACCCCGTTGTAGAGCTCTCAGAGAGCTTTCCAATGGTATGTTGTGCACTGCGTAACTCCTTACAAATCAAAAGTTATGGTCATCGGAGCAAAGGAGACCTGGTCCCAAGCCCTACGCCTTCGGTTTGCGGGCCCAACCTCTACGTGAAGCGAAGTTGTCTTGCCCAAGGTGCCATGGGATTCGATAATATAAATATGATGGATTAGGATGTCTTCCTTTTCGCGGCTCACGACATACGATCCGGGACGGAAAAACAGCGCAAAACAAGAAAAGTGTCACAAAATTGATAAAAATGTTTGATTTTTGGCTCTAAAAATTCGCGCAGCCGAGCAGGTTGGCTGCCCTCATCGTAGAGCTCTCAGAGAGTTTTCCAACTGTATGTTGTGCACCGCGTAACTCCTTACGGATCAAAAGATATGGTCCCCGGAGCGACGGAGACCTTGTCCCAAGCCCCACGCCCTCAGTTTACGAGGCCAGCCTCTACGTGAGGCGAAGTTATCTTGCCCAATGTGCCATGGGATTCGGTAATAGAAATGTGATGGATTAGGTTGTCGTCCTTTTCGCGGCTCACGAGGTACGATCCATGATGAAAAAATAGCGCAAAAGAAGAAAAGTGTCCCAAAACTAATGAAAATGTTCAATTTAGGGCACCGAAAATAGGCACAACCGAGCAGGCTTACTACCCCCATTGTAGAGCCCTTACAGAGCTTTCCAACAGTATGCTGTGCGCCGCGTAACTCCTTACGAATCAAAAGTTATGGTCACCGGAGCAAATTAGACCTGGTCCCAAGCCCCACGCCCTCAGTTTGCGGCTCCAGCCTCTACGTGAAGCGAAGTTGTCTTGCCCAAGGTGCTATAGGATTCGGTAATATAAATGTGATGGATTAGGTTGTCGGCCTTTTCGCGGCTCACAACGTACTATCCGGGATGAAAAAACAGCGCAAAAGAAGAAAAGTTTCCCAAAATTGATGAAAACGATCGATTTTGGGCTCCGAAAACAGGTGCAGCCAAGCAGGCTTGTTGCCCCCATCGTAGAACTCTCAGAGAGCTTTCCAACGGTATGCTGTGTGCCGCGTAACTCCTTACGGATCAAATGTTATGGGCACCAGAGCGACGGAGACCTAGTCTAGAGCCCCACGCCCTCAGTTTGCGGGCCCGGCCTCTACGTGAGGGAAAGTTGTCTTGCCCAAGGTGCCGTGGGATTCGATAATAGAAATGTCATGGATTAAGTTGTCAACCTTTTCGCGGCTCACGACGTACGACTCCGGGATGAAAAAATAGTGCAAAAGAAGAAAAGTGTACCGAAACTGATGAAAACGTTTCATTTTGGGCTCCAAAAAGAGGCGCAACCGAGCAGGCTTGCTGCCTCCGTCGTAGAGCTCTTAGAGAGATTTCCAACGGTATGCTGTGCGCCGCGTAACTCCTTACGGATCAAAAGTTATGGGCACTGGAGCGACGGAGACTTGGTCCTTAGCCCCGCGCCCTCGGTTTGCGGGCCCAGCCTCTACGTCAGGCGAAGTTGTCTTGCCCAAGGTGTCATGGAATTCTGTAATAGAAATGTGATGGATTAGGTTGTTGTCCTTTTCGCGACTTGCGACGTACGATCCGGGACAGAAAACAATGCAAAAGAAGACAAGTGCCACGTAACTGATTAAAACATTCGATTTAGGGCTCCGAAATTAGGCGTAACTGAGCAGGCTTGCTGCCCCCGTCGTAGAGCTCTCAGAGAGCTTTCCAATGGTATGCTGTGCGTCACGCCCCAACTTGGCCTATAAGGTTAGACTAGGGTGTGATCTAAACGTTCAGGACATGTCACATACTTAACCGTTCATGAAGATTTAACACTTATCGTTTTAGTCTAAACTCTAAGTTTTTCCGGAAAATCGGCAGTATAACGGCTGTAATTGGGCTCTTTGGTTTGACCTAATTCTCTAAATGCCTCAATTATTCCAATCATTAATCCAATTCCATTAGGGACTCCTATTTGTCACCAACCGATTTGCCTACTAGTTTATCTTGAAAGTCTCGTTTGGTTAATAAGCCTAACATGAAAACTATGTCCTATTTATTTCTCAATTTCCTATCATACAAGTACCTATTATCCTTTAGTTTGCAAATGAGGACCTAAGTCAAATTAGATAGAATTAACTTAGTTAATTGTTCATCTAGTGGTTTGAATGCCCACGATAACTACTAATTAAGAAAACGAAAGCAAACAACCAAATAAAAGTTCATCCAGTTATAGATAGTACAATCCCAGAATTAGACCCAAATTACAACGGGGTCATTTACATCAATAAAATGAATAGTTTGCAATCAAACACAACATCCATATAGTAACTACTTTCAGGAACAACACAAAAGCACGTAGGGACAGGCAATCACTCCAAGGAATCATCGTTAGGCATATCGTCCTCGAGTACCTGTTCTTGATCTTCTTCACCTGAGATGATAAAAGAGGGTGAGTCCTTATGAACTCAGCGAGAGGGAACGAGAAATAGGTTTTGAAACTCATTTTCCGGTTCAACTTATGAAAACTCATTTCTTTGAAACATATCACGTATTACAAATAATAAGGTACGCAAATATATGAAACAAATCGAGTAACGGATATAAAGTAAGGGAACAGAAATACTAGTCTTTCCTCCCCGAGGTTCTCTAGGAACCAAGCGAGAGTACTTACATATAAGTATAGGAACATGAATACCAGTCTTTCCTCCCCGAGGTTCTCTAGGAACCAAGCGAGAGTACTTATACACATAGTAAAAAGGATACAGTGAGCATTTGCTCTCAATATCAATTTCGATTCATTTGGTTTGGTCGACTTCAATAATCCACTTATCGCTCCCAATTGGGTGTACTCTAGATGTACCCCGAAACCTACGACCCAACTCTCTGAGGGTGGAATGCCAAGAAAGAGAGAGAATTGGACCATGGTAGTCACGGGAGCCCCGGCAAGCCCTCTGCCGCCCAGCGTTTGTGAAACGCTACCATGACACAATGAAAGGTTGCAACCTTGTATACAATTCCCATTTATGCCATTTAACATTTCACATTAGGAGGTCAACGAAGTAGGTTTCCTCCGAGTGAGTATATGATCACATTTTGATATATTGGCGTATAAGGCATTGTAAGAACATATAATCATTTCATATATCCATTTGAAAGCAATTAAACTTTCACGGGCAGCCTAGTAATCATGTTCAAATAAACCATTGAATATCTTTTAACAATTCACATTAGGGGGACAACAAAGTAGATTGCCTCCGAGCAATTTCAAGATCACATATTGCCGAGTAAACGAACGAGGCATGCTTGACATGAAATTTCACTTTGTAGAACACATAGAGTCATATGAACATCAAACGGGCAGCCATGTAACACATGCAAGTCAAGCCATATAACTCATTTCGAAGTCCACGTAATCAAGTGATACGATTATTTAACATGCAACAACATCTACGTGGGTTCGGTTGCAAGAAAAGCTTATTTAACAACATGCAATGGTCAAAATCACATTTTGAAGTTATAAGACATTTACGGGCAGCCCACTAAGCATATAATTTCCACACAATATCCAAATGATCAATACTTAGAAAAACTACCTAGTCATTAGGGTTTCCATTTCGTGTATATTCGTGCAATTTGAGTCTCAACCCAACTCAACGTCAATCTCAAACCATGCATCATTTAATCCAACATCCTCAAACATTCAAAACAGTCCACCCAACATCCCGACGCTACACTTCCAAGTGTATACTTCAACAAGAGGAGTCACAACAATTTTTCTAAGTACAACGTTAAGTGAAACCCTTACTGCAATAGGCTGTTTTCTCACAATCAATAGGATAATCAAACAATCTCCAAATCCAATGACTAATATGTCGAATTAAAGCTTAAGAAGTTAACTAAAATCAGAAACAAACCTTGTATCAATTGGAGTTCAGGATCATTAGATATATCCGAAACAGTGGAATAGCACAAAACTATCCAGATTTACACATGTTTCAGAAATTGACGTTTTTGAGGTCCTTATGGTCAGTTTTAACCTTGGTCCATTTCTGACAAAATTGTCCAGAACTGAACAATATAGCATAAAACCAAATTTCATGCATTTTTGACATCATTTACTAAGTCAAATATGGTTCGTTCCACAAGGTCAGTGCATCTGCCAAAACCTGCTTCATTTTTCCAGATTTCCAGATTTGGTCACATTTTAAAGATTTTCCATTTTGAGGATCTTAGAATCAAAATTAACTTCGGCCTATTTCTTGGAAAAATGTTCCAAACTGTCCAAACTAGTCACCTACCAATTTTCAAGCATTTTCAACATCATTTGCCTAGCTAAACTTACCTCGAACAGTCTGGTCAGAGAGCTGTCAACAATTTCGACTTCACCTAGCATCATTTTCAAGCCAAGATCTTGCCATGCATGGTTGTTTAAGCTTATGAACGACCATATAGCTCAAGTACAGAAGAAAATAAACACATTTATTAGCATGCATGTGAATTTTTGAAGAGTTTTCAAAAGGTTTTAACCCTCACCTTTGCAATCAACCCAAAAAATGCTCAAAACCTTGTTGAAGCTCAAATCTCTTCTTCTTCTTGCTTAGCCGAGATTCCAACTAGCTTTTCTCTATTTTTCCTAGCTTAGTGATCAATATCTTAGCACATGCATGAGGTTAGAACAAGAAGAAAAGAAATGGAAGCTTAAAAACTCACCAAGACCGAAAATGGTGACTCAAAATGCTTGCATGTGTGTTTCTTGCATTCTAGCGTGCTTGGGTGAGTTTATTTGCTTGTGGTTTGTCTTGATGCACCATAGGATGATGAAGATGAGCTAAGATGTGGAGAGAACTCAGCCAAAACCGAAATGGAGAGAGAGAGTGAGAGGGAGAGAGAGAAAATGTGAGGAAAGTGAGAGAAATGAGAGAAAAATGAGGCTTTTGCAAAAGTTGATGCATATGTTGGCCTTGGGCATGCAAAAATTCAGATTTGTGTCATCTTTTGAATTGTTTTAACATGTGTGTAAGAGAATGTTGGGTATTTAGGGATTTTAGGTAGAATAGAATATAGGATATGTTTAGAGGTTTGTGAGATTTTGTCTTGTAGTGAGTTGAAAATATAATATTTAGGTGTTAGTGGATTTTGTAGAGATTTGAATTAGGATTATAATAATAGTTAGTGGTGTTTGTAGGATTATTTTATAGTCTAGTGCTTTGTGTAGGATTTTTTATTGATTAGTGTGGTGGCACGAATTCCTAGATCTAGGGCACGAATTACCAGGTAAGACACGAATTACGAGGTGCAGCACGTATTTCAAGACTAAGGCACATACTTCAAGATAAGTGCACGAATTCTAATGCTAACACATGCATCCCTAGGTGAATGAACGTAGACCGAAATAAGGCACGGAATTCAATGCAATGCATGTAATTTAAGATATGACTCTTAAACCTAGGTTAAAGCACGTAGTTCAAGGTTAATGCACACGAAACGAAGAGACACATGCAAATTGAGGTCTCGCACGTAAATAAAGGTCATGGAACGTTTATCTAGGTATCGCACGTATATCGAGGATTAGGGCACACAATTCTAGGTTAAGGCACGTATAACAAGGCATACATGAAAACCAAGACAAGGCACGTAATCCAAGGTTGGTCATACCGTTCTTGGTCTAAGGCACGCAAATCAAGGTAAGACACGTTATTCGGGGTCGGGCCTCACACTGTGCACCGCGTAACTCCTTACGAATCAAAAGTTATGGGCACCGGTGTAAATGAGACCTGGTCCTAAGCCCCAACACCTTCGGTTTGCGGGCCTATCCTCCACGTGAAGTGAAGATGTCTTGCCCAAGGTGCCGTGGGATTCAGTAATAGAAATGAGATGGATTAGGTTGTCGTCCTTTTTGCGGCTAACGACGTACGATCCGGGACGAAAAAAATAGTGCAAAAGAAGAAAAGTGTACCAAAACTGATGAAAATGTTCAATTTTTGGCTACAAAAATAGGTGCAGCTATGCTGTCTAGCTACCCCTGTCGTAGAGCTCTTAGAGAGCTTTCCAACGATATGCTATGCGCCGCGTAACTCCTTACGGATAAAAAGTTATGGGCACCGGAGCGACAGAGACCTGGTCCTAAGCCCCACGCCCTCGGTTTGTGGACCCAGCCTCTACTTGTGGCGAAGTTGTCTTGCCCAAGGTACTGTGGGAATTGGTAATCGAAATTTGATGGGTCAGCTTTTTGTCCTTTTTGCGGCTCACGACGTACGATCCGGGACAGAAAAACAATGCAAAAGAAGAAAAGTGTTTCGAAACTGATGAAAACGTTTGATTTTGGGCTCTGAAAAAGGCGTAGCCGAGCAGGCTTCCTGCCCCCATCGTAGAGCTCTCGGAGAGCTTTGCAACAATATGTTGTGCGTCGCGTAACTCGTTACGGATCAAAAGTTATGGGCACCGAAGCGACGGAGACCTGGTCCAAGCCCCACGCACTCGGTTTGCGGGCCCAGCCTCTACGTGAAGCGAAGATGTCTTGCCCAAGGTGGCGTGGGATTCGATAAAAAAAATTTGATGGGTTAGGTTGTCATCCTTTTCGCGGCTCACGACATACGATCCGGGATGGAAAAATAACGCAAAAGAAGAAAAGTGTCCTAAAATTGATGAAAACATTCAATTTTGGGCTCTGAAAAAGGGCGTTGCTGGGCAGACATACTGCCCCCGTCGTAGAACGCTCAGAGAGCTTTCCAACGGTATGCTATGTGCCGCATAACTCCTTACGTATCAAAAGTTATGGGCATCGAAGCAACGGAGACCTGGTCCCAAGCCCCACGCCCTCGGTTTACGGGCCCAGCCTCTACGTGAAGTGAAGATGTCTTACCCAAGGTTCTGTGGGATTCGGTAATGGAAATGTGATGGATTAGGTTGTCGTCCTTTTCCCGGCTCACGACGTACGATCCGGGATGATAAAATAGTTCAAAAGAAGAAAAGTATCCCGAAACTAATGAAAATGTTCGATTTTGGGCTCTGAAAATAGGTGCAGCCGAGCAGGCTTGATGCCCCCGTCGTAAAGCTTTCGGAGAGCTTTCCAACGGTATGCTGTGCGCCGCGTAACTCCTTACGGATCAAAAATTATGGGCACATGAGCGACGGAGACTTGGTCCCAAGTCCCATGCCCTTGGTTTGCGGGCCCAACTTCTACGTGAGGCGATGTTGGCCTGCCCATGTGATGGACTAGGTTGTCATCCTTTTCGCGTCTCACGACATACGATCCGGGACAAAAAAATAGCTTAAAGAAAGAAAAGTGTCCCGAAACTGATGAAAATGTTTGATTTTGGGCTCCAAAAACATACGCAGTGTGAGGACGGACCCCGAATAACGTGTCCTACCTCGATTTGCGCACCTTAGACCTAAAATTATATGACCGACCTTGGATTACGTGTCCTGTCTTGGTTTTCATGCATGCCTCATTATACGTGCCTTAACCTAGAATTGTGTGCCCTAATTCTCGATATACGTGCGACACCTAGATAAATATGTCATGACCTTAATTTATGTGCGAGACCTTGATTTGCGTGTGTCTCTTCGTTTCGTGTGCATTAACCTTGAACTGCGTGCTTTAACCTAGGTTTAAGAGTCGTGTCTTGAATTACGTGCATTGCATTAAATTACGTGCCTTATTTTGATCTGCGTTCATTCACCCAGGGTTGCATGTATTAGCATTAGAATCCGTGCACTTATCTTGAAGTACGTGCATTAGTCTTGAAGTTCGTGTCTTACCTCCTAGTTCTTGTATACCTCGTAATTCGTGTCCTAGACCTAGGAATCCGTGCCACCACGCTAATCAATAAAGAATCCTACACAAAGCACAAGACAATAAAATAATCCTACACAATTCACTAACTATTATTATAATCCTAATTCAAATCTCTACAAAATCCACTAACACCTAAATATTATATTTTAAACTCACTACAAGAAAAAATCTCACAAACCTCTAAACATATCCTATATTCTATTCTACCTAAAATCCCTAAATACCCAACATTCTCTTACACACATGTTAAAACAATTCAAAAGATGACACAAAATCAGATTTTTGCATGCATGTTTAATTCAAAATGATTCTAGACAAGTCATGACACAAAAACACTTATCAATGCATAAAAAATTGCCTAAAACCACCTCAATTTCCTCTCATTTTCGACCAAACCACTCATGGCCCATGCTAGCATTTTAAATTCCACCTTGAAGACACAAAAATCTGATTCACCAAGCTCAAGGCTGAACATGCTCATCAAAAATTGCAAAAGGCTTTATTCCTCGTCATATTTTGTCATTTCTTCATTTCTTTCTCAAACTTCTTTCTCTCCCTCTCATTTCCTCTCTCCATTTCGGTTCTTGGCTGAGTTCTCTATCTCCTTGTCTTGTCTTCTTCATAACTTAGCTAAGCCAAGTCAAGCAATCATCAAGAAAGTCGAGCAAACAAGCTAGAGTTCGAAAATCACTCATGCATGTGCATTGAAGCTTCATTTTCGGCCTAGGTGAGTTACTAAGCTTCCATTTCTTTTCTTCAAGTCCTAACTACATGCATGTACTAAGAGATTGCTTACTAGGCTAGGAAAAATAGAGAAAACCAAGTTGGAAACTTGGCTAAGCAAGAAGAAGAAGAAATTTGAGCTTCAACAAGGTTTTTGTGCATCTTTTGGTTGATTGCAAAGGTGAGGGTTAATACCTTTTGAAAACTCTTTAAAATTTCTCATGCATGCTCATAAGTGTGTGTATTTGCTTCTGTCCTTGAGCTATATGGTCGTTCATAAGCTTAAACAACCATGCATGGCAAGATCTTGGCGTGAAAATGATGCTAGGTGAAGTCGAAATGGATGACAGCTCTCTGACCAGTCTGTTCGAGGTAATTTTAGCTAATAAAATGATGTTTAAAATGCTTGAAAATTGGTGGCTGACTATTTTGGACAGTTTTGAACATTTTTACCAGAAATATGCCGAAGCTAATTTGGACTCTAAGGTCCTCAAAATGGCAAATCATTAAAATGTGACCAAATCTGGAAATATGGAAAAATGAATCAGGTTTTGGCAGATGCACTGACCTTGTGGAACGAACCATGTTTAACTTAGTAAATGTTGTCCAAAGTGCATGAAAATTGTTATACTGCTATATTTTTCAGTTCCAGACAATTTTGTCAGAAATGGACCAAAGCTAAAACGGAATCTAAGGACCTCAAAAACGTCAATTTATGAAAAGTGTACAAATCTGGACAGTTTTGTGCTACCTCACTGTTTCGGCCATAACTAATGATTATGAACTCCAATTGATGCAAGGTTTGTTTCTGAGTTTAGTTAACTTATTAAGCTTTAATTTGACATCTTATTCACTGAATTTGGAGATTGTTTTCTTACACGATTGATTGTGAGAAAACAGCCTATTGCAGTGAGTGTTTCACTTAGCTATATGCATGGAAAACTATTGTAACCTCTCTTGTGGTACTAATTGCTTGGAATTGTGATGTTGGAATATTGCGTGGACTGTTTTGAGTACTTGAGGATGTTTGAATTGAATGATGTATGACTCGGGAATGATGTTGAGTTGACTTAGGGTTTGAACACACGATTATGCATGAAACGGAAACCCTAATGGCTAAGTAATCTTACTAAGTGTTAATCGTTGGATATTGTGTGGAAATTGTACATTGATTGGGCTGCCCGTAAATGTGTTATAACTTCAATTATGGTTTTGACCATTGCATGTTGTCAAATAAGCTTGTCTTGCTACCGAACCCACGTAAATGTTGTTGCACGTCGAATAATTCGTATCACTTGATTATATGAGCTTCTTGATGAGTTATATGGCCTGTTTTACATGTGTTACTTGGCTGCCCGTTTGATGTTCATATGACTCTATATGCCTTTCAAGTGAAATTACTTGTCTTATTGTGCCTTGTTTGACCACTTGACAACTTGCGATCTTATAACTGTTCGGAGGCAACCTACTTTGTTGTCCTCCTAATGTGATATGTTAAATGTTATAAATGTGCATTCCATACAAGGTTGCAACCTTTCGTGTGGCATGGTAGCGTTTCACGTCCGCCGGGTGGCATCGGGCTTACCGGTGTTACCGTGACTACCATGATCCAATTCCCTCTCTCGCTTGGTATTCACCCTTGGAGAGTTGGGTCCTAGGTTTCGGGGTACATCCGGAGTACACCCACCTAGCGTGTTTTGGGGTTATTTGAAGTCGGCCGCAACTTCTAATTCTGAAACTGATTTGAGAGCAAATGTTCACCGTATCCTTGAAATGATTGGTAATTGTATCCGTTTCCCGATTTGTTTCTTATAATTGCTTACCATATTATTTGTAATATGTGACATGTTTTAAAAAGGGGTTTTCATAAATTGAACCGGAAAATGAGTTTCAAATCGTATTTCTCGTTTCCCCCTCGCTGAGTTCATAAGGACTTACCCTCTTTTCATCACAGGTGAAGAAGAACAGGTACAGGTACCCGAGGACAACGTGCCTATCGATGATTCCTTGGAGTGATTGCCTGTCCCTACGTGCTTTTGTGCCTTGCCTGAAAGTGGTTACTATATGGATGTTGTGTTTGGTTGCAACTATTCATTTTATTGATGTAAATGACCCCGTTGTAATTTGGGTCTAATTCTGTGATTGTACTATCTATAACCGGACGAACTTTTATTTGGTTGTTTGCTTTCGTTTTCTTCATTAGTAGTTATCGTAGGCATTCAAACCACTAGATGAACAATCAACTAAGTTAATTCTATCTAATTTCACTTAGGTGCTCATTTGCAAACTAAAGGATAATAGGTACTTGCATGATAGGAAATTGACAAATAAACGGGACATAGTTATCATGTTAGGCTTATTAACCAAACGAGACTTTCAAGGTAAACTAGTTAGCCAATCGGTTGGTGACAAATAGGAGTCTTTAATGGAATTGGATTAATGATTGGAATAATTGAGGTATTTAGAGAATTAGGTCAAACCAAAGAGCCCAATTACAGCCGTTATGATGCCGGTTTACCGAAAAATTTTGGAGTTTAGGCCAAAATGTTAAGTGTTAAATCTTTATAAACAGTTAAGTATGTGATATTACCTGAATGTTTAGATCACACCCTAGTCTAACCTTCATAGGCCGGGTTGGGGCGTGACACGCAGTCGAGCAGGCTTCCTTCCCCATCATAGAGCTCTCGGAGAGCTTTGCAACATTATGTTGTATGCCGCGTAACTCGATATGGATCAAAAGTTATGGGCACCGAAGCGACGGAGACGTGGTCCCAAGCCCCACGCCCTTGATTTACGGGCCAGCTTCTATGTGAAGCGAAAATGTCTTGCCCTAGGTGGCGTGGGATTCGGTAATAGAAATGTGATGGGTTAGGTTTTCATCCTTTTCGCGGCTCACGACGTACGATCCGGGATGAAAAAATAACGCAAAAGAAGAAAAGTGTCCTACAACTGATGAAAATATTTGATTTTGGGCTCTGAAAAAAGGAGCAGCCGAGCAGGCTTGTTGGCCCCGTCGTAGAGCTCTCAAAGAGCTTTCCAACCGTATGATGTGCACCGCGTAACTCATTACGAATCAAAAGTTATGGGCACCGGAACAACGGAGACCTAGTCCCAAGCCCCACGCCCTCGGTATGCGAGCCCATCCTCTACATGAAGCGAAGATGTCTTGCCCAAGGTGCTGTGGGATTCGGTAATAGAAATGTGATGGATTAGGTAGTCGTGCTTTTCGCGGCTCACGACGTACGATTCGGGACAGAAAAATAGCGCGAAAGAAGAAAAGTGTCCTAAAACTGATGAAAATTTTTGATTTTGGGCTCCGAAAAAAGGCGTAGCTGAGCAGGCTTGCTACCCCCATCGTAGAGCTCTCAGAGAGCTTTCCAACGGTATGTTGTACGCCACGTAACTCCTTGCGAATCAAAAGTTATGGGCTTCGGAGCAACGGAGACCTGGTCCCAAGCCCCACACCCTTGGTTTACGGGCCCAGCCTCTACGTGAAGTGAAGATGTCTTGCCCAAGGTGCCGTGGGATTGGATAAAAGAAATGTGATGGATTAGGTTATCGTCCTTTTCGCGGCTCACGAAGTACGATCCAGGATGATAAAATCGTACAAAAGAAGAAAAGTGTCCCGAAACTGATGAAAACGTTCGATTTTGGTCTCTGAAAATAGGTGCAGCCGAGCAGGCTTGTTACCTCATCGTAGAGCTCTCAGAGAGCTTTCCAACGGTATGTTGTGCGCCGCGCAACTCCTTACGGATCAAAAGTTATGGGCACCGGACCGACGGAGACCTGGTCCCAAGCCCTACGCCCTCGATTTGCAGGCCCAGCCTCTACGTGAGGCGAAGTTGTCTTGCCCAAGGCGCCGTGGGATTCGGTAATACAAATTTGATAGGTTAGGTTGTCGTCCATTTCACGGCTCACGACGTACGATCCAGGATAGAAAAGCAGCGCAAAAGAAGAAAAGTATCCTGAAACTGATGAAAACGTTCAATTTTGGGCTCCGAAAACAAGCACAGCCAAGCAAGCTTGCTGCCCCATAGTAGAGCTCTCAAAGAGCTTTCCAACAGTATGCTATGCGCCACGTAACTCCTTACGTATCAAAAGTTATGGGCATCGGAGCGATGAAGACCTAGTCTCAAGCCCCACGCCCTCGGTTTGCGGGCCCAGCCTCTACGTGAAGCGAAGATGTCTTGCCCAAGGTGCCATGGGATTCGATAATAGAAATGTGATGGGTTAGGTTGTTGTCCTTTACGCGGCTCACGACATACGATTCGAGACGAAAAAATAACGCAAAAGAAGAAAAATGTCTTGAAACTAATGAAAATATTTGATTTTGGGATCCGAAAAAAGGTGTTGCTGTGTAGGCATGCTGCCCTCGTCGTAGAGCGCTCAGAGAACTTTCTAACGGTATGCTGTGCGCCGCGTAACTCCTTATGAATCACAAGTTATGGGCACCGGAGCAACGGAGACCTAGTCCCAAGCCCCACGTCCTCGGTTTACCGGTCCAGCCTCTACGTGAAGATTCGGTAATAGAAATGTGATGGATTAGGTTGTCGTCCTTTTCGCGGCTCACAATGTACGATCCGGGATGATAAAACAGTGCAAAATAAGAAAAGTGTCCCGAAACTTATGAAGACATTCTATTTTGGGCTCTGAAAATAGGTGCAGCCGAGCAAGCTTGTTGCCCCGTCATAGAGCTCTCTGAGAGATTTTCAACGGTATGCTGTGCGCCGCGTAACTCCTTACGGATCAAAAGTTATGGGCACCGAAGCGACGGAGACTTGGTCCCAAGCCGCACGCCCCCAGTTTGCAAGCCCAGCCTCTACGTGAGGTGAAGTTGTCTTGCCCAAGGTGCCGTGGCATTCAGTAATAGAAATTTGATGGGTTAGGTTTTCATCCTTTTCGTGGCTCACGACGTACTATTCGGGACGGAAAAAAAGCACAAAAGAAGAAAATTATCCCGAAATTGATGAAAACGTTAGATTTTGGGCTCCGTAAACAGGTGCAGCCGAGCAGGCTTGATGCCACCATCGTAGAGCTTTCGAAGAGCTTTCCAACGGTATGTTGTGCACCACGTAACTCCTTACGGATCAAAAATTATGGGCACATGAGCGACGGAGACTTGGTCCCAAGCCCCACGCCTTCAGTTTGCAGGCCCAGCCTCTACGCGAGGCGATGTTGTTCTGCCCAAGGTGCCATGGGATTCAATAATAGGAATGTGATGGACTAGGTTGTCATCTTTTTTCGCGACTCACGACGTACGATCCGGGACAGAAAAACAGTGCAAAAAAAGAAAAGTGTCCCAAAACTGATGAAAAGGTTTGATTTTGGGCTCCGAAAATAGACGCAGCCAAGCAGGCTTCCTGCCCCCATCGTAGAGCTCTCGGAGAGTTTTGTAACATTATGTTGTGCACCGCGTAACTCGTTACAGATCAAAAGTTATGGGCTCCAGAGCGACGGAGACCTGGTCCCAAGCCCCACGCCCTCGGTTTACGGGCCCAGCCTCTACATGAAGTGAATATGTATTGCCCAATGTGGCGTGGGATTCGGTAATAGAAATATGATAGGTTAGGTTGTCGTCATTTTCGCGGCTCACGCCTACGATCCGGGACGGAAAAATAGCGCAAAAGAAGAAAAGTGTCCCGCAATTGATGAAAATGTTTGATTTTGGGCTCTGAAAAAAGGCGCAGCCAACCATGCTTGCTGGCCCCATCGTACAGCTCTCAAAGAGCTTTCCAACGGTATGCTGTGCACCGCGTAACTCCTTACGGATCAAAAGTTATGGGTATCGGAGCAACGGAGACCTAGTCCAAAGCCCCACGCCCTCAGTTTGCGGGCCCAGCCTCTACTTGAGGTGGAGTTGTCTTGCCCAAAGTGTCGTGGGATTCAGTAATAGAAATGTGATGGATTAGGTTGTCGTCCTTTTCGTGGCTCATGACGTAAGATCCGGGATAGAAAAACTGCGCAAAAGAAGAAAAATATCCCGAAACTGATGAAAATATTATATTTTGGGCTCCAGAATATAGCGCAGCCGAGCAGGCTTGTTGCCCACGTCGTAGAGCTCTCAGAGAGCTTTCCAACGGTATGCTGTGCGCTGCGTAACTCCTTACGGATCAAAAGATATGGTCCCCGGACCGATGGACACCTTGTCTCAAGCCCCACGCCCTCAGTTTGCGGGCCCAACTTCTACGTGAGGCGAAATTATTTTGCCCAAAGTACCGTGGGATTCGGTAATAGAAATGTGATGGATTAGGTTGTCGTCCTTTTCGCGGCTCACGAGGTACGATTCGTGACAGAAATATAGCATAAAAAAAGAAAAGTGTCCTAAAACTGATGAAAATGTTCAATTTAGGGCTCCAAAAATAGGCGCAACCAAGCAGTCTTGCTGCCTTCGTCGTATAGCGCTCAGAGAGCTTTCCAACGGTATGCTATGCACCGCGTAACGCCTTACGAATCAAAAGTTTTGGTCACCAGAGCAAAGTAGACTTGGTCCCAAGCCCCACGCCCTCAATTTGCGGGCCCAGCCTCTACGTGAAGTGAAGTTGTCTTGCCCAAGGTGCCATGGGATTCGGTAATATAAATGTGATGGATTAGGTTGTCGTCCTTTTCGCAGCTCACGACGTACGATCCGGGACGAAAAAACAACGCAAAAGTAGAAAAGTTTCCCAAAATAGATGAAAACGCTTGATTTTGGGCTCCGAAAATAGGTGCAGCCAAGCAGGCTTGTTGCCCCCATCGTAGAACTCTCAGAGAGCTTTCTTACGGTATGCTGCGTGCCGTGTAACTCCTTACGGATCAAATGTTTTGGGCACCAGAGCGACGGAGATCTGGTCTAGAGCCCCACGCCCTCAGTTTGCGGGCCCAGCCTCTACGTGAGGCGAAGTTGTCTTGCCCAAGGTACCGTGGAATTCGGTAATAGAAATGTCATGGATTAAGTTGTCGCCCTTTTCGCGGCTCACGACGTACGATCCGGGATGAAAAAACAGCGCAAAAGAAGAAAAGTGTCCCAAAACTGATGAAAACGTTTGCTTTTGAGCTCCGAAAATGGGCGCAGGTGAGCAGGTTTGCTGTCCCCGTCGTAGAGCTCTTAGAGAGCTTTCCAATGGTATACTGTGTGTCACGCCTCAATCCGGCCTATAAAGGTTAGACTAGGGTGTGATCTAAACATTCAAGTCATATCAAGTACTTAATCGTTCATGAAAGTTTTAACACTTAACATTTTAGCCTAAACTCCACAAATTCTCCGAAAATCCGGTAGCATAACGGCTGTAATTGGGCGCTTTAGTTTAACCTAATTCTCTAAATGCCTCAAAATTTCCAATCTCAATTTCATTTCTAACTAAGATTACTATTTATCACCAATCGAAACGCCTACTAGTTATCTCGAAGTCTCGTTTGATTAATAACCTAGCATGATACTATGTCTCGTTTGTTTGTTAATCCTTGTTACAAAAGTACCTGTTGATCTTAGCTTAACAATGAGTACCTGCTTAAGATTGGATAGATTCATTTTACTTAATCCTTACCTGATACTTCATAATCCTATGATAGATACTAGTCAATAGCAATAGCAAAAACGACCATAGTAGTGACTATCTAGTTATGATCAGTACAAGTCAAAATTAGACCCCGAATTACAACGTGGGTCATTTACAATACAATAACAAGCAACATAAGAAATGAAATAGTCTTCAAGCAACATATCGTTCACAAAATGTCCATAGTCACGTTAGGCATGTTGTCCTCGGGTACCTGTTCCTGGTCTTCTTCACCTGAGATGATAAAAGAGGGTGAGTCTTTATGAACTCAGCGAGGAGGAACGAGAAATAAGTTTTGAAACTCATTTTCCGGTTCAACTTATGAAAACCCTTTGCAAGCATCACATATATCACAAGTAAGTTCATAATGTAATATAAAAGTAAAAGAACACAGTTACCCGTCTTTCCTCCCCGAGGTCCTCTAGGAACCAAGCGAGAGTATTTATACACATAGTGAAAAGGATACGGTAAGCTTTTGCTCTCAGTTCATTTCCAGTATCAGTTGTTGCGGCCGACTTCAAATCATTCCCTTATCATGCCAAATCGGTGTACTCCGGATGTTCACCGAAATCCTACGACCCAACTCTCCGAGGAAGTCTAGCCCCCAAGCGAGAGAGAGAATTGGAAAATGGTAGTCACGGTTGCACCGGCAAGCCCGATGCCGCCCGGTATGCGTGAATGCTACCACGCCAGAATAAAAGGTTGCAACCTTGTAAGCAATGCACATTTATGACATTTAATATATCACATTAGGAGGACAACAAAGTAGGTTACCTCCGAGAAGTCAAAAAATTGCACATTGACAAGTAAACACGCGAAGCATGATATGATAGGTAATTTTACTTATAAAGCACATGGAGTTATGTGAATATTAAACGGGCAGCCATGCAACGCATGTAAATCAAGTCATATAACTCATTTCGAAATTCACGTAATCAAATAATAAGATTATTCAACATGCAACGACATCTACGTGGGACCGGGTGCAAGAATGGTCTAC
Organism: Ehretia macrophylla; assembly: GCA_037974665.1. Taxonomy (NCBI): domain Eukaryota; kingdom Viridiplantae; phylum Streptophyta; class Magnoliopsida; order Boraginales; family Ehretiaceae; genus Ehretia; species Ehretia macrophylla. Next base: position 39,452,956 of record CM075775.1, read on the forward strand.
TTGTCAACATGTAATCATCGGAACCAGATTTAGGGCTATAAGGGCAACTACGGGCAGCCTACTAATCACATAATTAAATACGATATTCATAGGATCAACACTTAGCGAATTTACCTTGTCACTACGGTTTCAATTCGTGCTTACCCGTGCGATTAAGCCCCAAGTCATCTCGTAATTAAACTCAAGCCATGCATTGATTAATTCAAACACCCTCAAGCATTCAAAACAGTCTACACAACATCCAAATGCCACAATCTCAAGCATTTAATACAACAAGAGAAGCTACAATAAATTTTCTAAGCATATCACTAGGTAAAACCCTTACTGCAATGGACTATTTTCTCACAATCATTAATACAAGCATACAATCTCCAATTCCAGTGAACAAGATGTCAAATTAAAGCTTAAGGAGTGAACTAAATTCAGAAAGAAACCTCGCATCATTTGGAGTTCGGGTTCAAGAGTTGTAGCCAAAACCGTGAGACTACGCAAAATTGTCCAGATTTGCACACATTTCAATACTTGTCGTTTTTGAGGACCTTAGGGTCAGATTTAGCCTTAGTCCATTTCTGACAAAAATGTCCAGAACTGAAAAATATAATAGTAAACCAAATTTAATGCATTTTTTATGTCATTTACTAAGTCAAAACTGGTTCGTTCTACAAGGACAGTGAATCTACCAAAACCTGCTTCATTTTTCCAGATTTTCCAGATTTGGATACATTTTGATATTTTGCCATTTTGAGGACCTTAGAGTCAAAATTAGATTTGGCCTATTTCTATGAAAAATGCTCAGAATTGGTAAAAATCATCATCTACCAATTTTCACGCATTTTGAACATCATTTACCTTGTAAAAATCACCTCGCACCAACAAGACAAAAGAGTATCCCATATGCGATTTCATCAATCATCACATTCTAGCCAAATATCTTGCCATGCATGTTTACAAAAGCTCATGAACACACATATATCACAAGTACAGAAGTAAAAATAGACATTCAAAGGCATTCATATGGTTTTTGAAAGCTTTTCAAGAAGTTTTAGCCCTCACCTTAGCAAGTCAACAAAGAAGATGCACAAACTCTTGATGAAGCACAATGTCGACCATTTTTCCTTGCTTAGCCGAGAGACAACTTGAGATTTCTCTAATTTCCTAGCTTAGTAACCAAGTTCTTAGTATGTGCAAGTGGCTAGAACAAAAAGAAAATGAAAGGGAAGCTAACAAACTTACCTAAGCTGAAGTGAATGTGCTATGACCTTGCATGTGAGTTTCTTGCAATCTTGCTTGCTTAGTCGAGTTCCCTAGCTTCTTGCATGTCTTGATGAACCATTGAGTGATGAACTTAAGCTATGGAGTATAAAATTCAGCTAAGGCCGAGAGAGAGAGAGAATGAGAGAGTGAATGAGAGGAAATGAGAGAATGTGAGAAAGAATGAAAGCTTGAGGAATCTTTGATGCATGTGTCGTCCTAGGGCCTTGAAAAATCAGAATTTTGTGTCTTCAAGAAGTATAATTTGAATCCTTAGCATGGGCAATTGAGTGTGTGTCGAGAATATGGGTGCATTGGGTAGGGTTTTGGGTTATTTTTTTATGCCTTGTGTCATAGATTGTCATAGGATGTCTAGATTTAATTTTTTGGAATTGCAATGCATGCACAAATGCAAGAGATGGTCGGCAAAGGATTGCAAAATGCTGAATCTTTGTCATCTTTTGAGCATTCTTTTAATTGTGTGTTTGGGATATGCAAAGAATAAAGAATAAAGAATAAAGAATAAGAATGTCTAGTTTTTTGTGAGATTTTGTCTTCTAGTGAGTTGAATTAGCATTTTAATATTAGTTAGTGGAGTTTATAGGATTAATTAATGATCTAGTGCTTCGTGTAAGATGCTTTCTTGATTAGCGTGTGGGCACACTTTCATAGGTTTAGGGCACGCACTACGAGGTAGGGTACAAACTACGAGATGAATGCACGTTTTCCAAGTGAGGCGAAGTTGTATTGCCTAAGGTGCCACGGGATTCGTAAATAGAAATGTGATGGATTAGGCTGTCGTTATTTTCGCGGCTCACAACGTACGATCCGGGGTGAAAACACTGCGCAAATGAACAGAAATATCCCGAAACTAATGAAAATATTCGATTTTGGTCTTCAAAAACAGGTGCAGCCAAGCAGGCTTGCTGCCTATATCGTAGAGCTCTCTGAGAGCTTTCCAACGGTATGCTGCACTCTGCGTAACTCGTTACGGATCAAAAGTTATGGCCACCGGAGCGACGGAGACCTGGTCCTAATCCCCACGCCCTCGGTTTATGGGCCCGACAGAAAACAACGCAAAAGAAGAAAAGTGCCACGAAACTGATGAAAACGTTCGATTTAGGGCCCTGAAATTAGGCGCAACTAAGCAAGCTTTCTGCCTTCGTCGTAGAGCTCTCAGAGAGCTTTCCAATGGTATGCTGTACACTGCGTAACTCCTTACGAATCAAAAGTTATGGGCACCGGTGCAAAGGAGACCTGGTCCTAAGCCCAAACGCCCTCGGTTTGCGGGCCCAGCCTCTACGTGAAGCGAAGATGTCTTGCCCAACGTGACATGGGATTCGGTAATGGAAATAAGATTGATTAGGTTGTCGTCCTTTTCGCGGCTCACGACGTACTATCCGGGACGAAAAAATAGTGCAAAAGAAGAAAAGTGTACCAAAACTGATGAAATCATTCAATTTTGGGCTACAAAAATAGGTACAGCATAGCTGGCTTGCTGCCCCCATCATAGAGCTCTCAGAGAGCTTTCCAACAGTATGTTGTGCGTCGCGTAACTCCTTACGGATCAAAAGTTATGGGCACCGGAGCGACGGAGACCTAGTCCTAAGCCCCACGCCCTCCGTTTGTGGACCCAGCCTCTACTTGAGGCGAAGTTGTCTTGCCCAAGGTGCCGTGAGATTCAGTAATAGAAATTTCATGGATTAGGTTGTCGTCTTTTTCGCGACTCATGACGTACAATCCTGGAAGAAAAAACTGTGGAAAAGAAGAAAAGTGTCCCAAAACTGATGAAAACATTCAATTTTGAGCTATGAAAATAGCCACAGCCGAGCAGGCTTATAGCATCTATCGTAGAGCTCTAAGAGAGCTTTCCAACGGTATGCTGTGCGTCGCATTACTCCTTACGAATCAAAAATTATGGGCACCGGAGCAACGGAGACCCAATCCCAAGCCCCACGCCCTCGGTTTTCGGGCCCAGCCTCTACGTGAGGCGAAGTTATCTTGCCTAAGGTGCCATGAGATTCGGTAATAGAAATGTGATGGATTAGGTTGTCGTCCTTTTTGCGGCTCACGACGTACGATCCGGGACAGAAAAACTGTGCAAAAGAAGAAAAGTATCCTAAAATTGATAAAAACGTTCGATTTTGGGCTACAAAAATTGGTACACCCGAGCAGACATGCTGACCATGTCGTAGAGTTCTCAGAGAGCTTTCCAACAGTATGTTGTACGCCATGTAACTCCTTACGAATCAAAAGTTGTGGGCCCCGGAGCGACGGAGACCTTGTCCCAAGCCCCACGCCCTCAGTTTGCGAGCCCAGCCTCTATGTGAGGTGAAGTTATCTTGCCCAAGGTGCCATGGGATTCGGTAATAGAAATGTGATAGATTAGGTTGTCGTCCTTTTTGCGGCTCACGAGGTACGATCCGTGATGAAAAAATAGCGCAAAAGAAGAAAAGTGTCCCGAAACTGATAAAAACATTAGATTTAGGGTTCCGAAAATAGCCACAACCGAGCAGGCCTGCTACCCCCGTCGTAGAGCTCTCAGAGAGCTTTCCAACGGTATGTTGTGCGCCACGTAACTCCTTACGAATCAAAAGTTATGGTCATTGGAGAAAAGAAGACCTGGTCCTAAGCCCCACGCCCTCAGTTTGCGGGCCCAACCTCTACGAAGAGCGAAGTTAATATAAATGTGATGGATTAGGTTGTCGTCCTTTTGGCTGCTCACGACGTACGATCCGCGACGAAAAAACATTGTAAAAGAAAAAAAGTGTCCCAAAATTGATGAAAACGTTTGATTTTGGGCCCCAAAAATAGGTACAGCCAAGCAAGCTTGTTGCCCCCATCGTAGAGCTCTCAGAGGGCTTTCCAATAGTATGCTGTGCGCTGCGTAACTCCTTGCAGATCAAAAGTTATGGGCACTAGAGCTACGGAGACCTGGTTTAAAGCCCCACGCCCTCAGTTTGCGTGCCTAGCCTCTATGCGAGGCGAAGTTATCTTGCCCAAGGTGCCGTAGGATTCAATAATAGAAATGTGATGGAATAGGCTGTCGTCCTTTTCGCGGCTCACAACATACGATCCGGGACGGAAAAATAGCACAAAAGAAGAAAAGGCTCCCGAAATTGATGAAAACATTCGATTTAGAGTGCTGAAAATAGGCGTAACCGTGTAGGCTTGCTGCCTCTATCGTAGAGCTCTTAGAGAGCTTTCCAACGGTATGCTGTAAGTCGCGTAACTCCATACGAATCAAAAGTTATGGGCACAAGAGCAGAAGAGACCTGGTCCCACGCCCCACGCCCTCGGTTTACGGGCCCACCCTCTACGTGAAGTGAAGTTGTCTTGCCCAAGATACCATGGGATTCGGTAATAGAAATGTGGTGGATTAGGTTGTCGTCCTTTTCGTGGCTCCCAACGTACGTTCTGGGACGAAAAAATAGCGCAAAAGAAGAAAAGTGTCCCGAAACTGATGAAAATGTTCAATTTTGGGCTCTTAAAATAGGCACAGTCAAGCAGGCTTCCTGCCCCCGTCGTAGAGCTCTTAGAGAGCTTTGCAACAGTATGCTGTGCACTGCAAAACTCTTTACAGATCAAAAGTTATGGGCACTGAAGTGACGGAGAGCTGGTCCCAAGCCCTACGCCCTCGGTTTGCAGGCCCAGCCTCTACGTAAGGTGAAGTTGTCTTGCCAAAGGTGCTGTAGGATTCGGCAATAGAAATGTGATAGATTAGATTGTCGTCCTTTTCGCGGCTGACAAAGTACGATCCGGGGTAGAAAAACTGCGCAAATGACGAAAAGTGTCCCGAAATTGATGAAAACATTACATTTGGGCTTCAAAAATAGGCGCTGCCGAGCAGGCTTGCTACCCCCATCGTAGAGCTCTCAGAGAGCTTTCTAACGTTATGTTGCGCTCTGCGTAACTCTTTACAGATCAAACGTTATTGGCACCAGAGCGACGGAGACTAGGTCCCAAGCCCCACGGCCTCGGTTTGCGGGTCCAGCCTCTACGTGCCACGAAGTTGTCTTGCCCAAGGTGCAGTGGGATTCGGTAATAGAAATGTGATGGATTAGGTTGTCGTCCGTTTCGCGGCTCACGACGTACAATTCGGGATGAAAAAATAGCACAAAAAAAGAAAAGTCTTCCGAAACTAATGAAAACATTCAATTTAGAGCACTGAAAATAGGCGTAACCGTGTAGGCTTGCTGCCCCTATCGTAGAGCTCTTAGAAAGCTTTCCAACGGTATGCTGTGCATCACGTAACTCCTTACGAATCAAAAGTTATGGCCACCGGAGCAGAAGAGACCTGGTCCCACGCCCCACGCCCTCGGTTTACGGGCCCAGCCTCGACATGTATCGAAGTTGTCTTACCCAAGGTACCATGGGATTCGGTAATAGAAATGTGAAGGATTAGGTTGTCGTCCTTTTCGCTACTCACGACGTAAGATCCGCGATGAGAAAACAACGTAAAAGATGAAAAGTGTCCTGACACTAGTGACAACGTTCGATATTGGGCTTCGAAAACAGGCGTAGCCGAGCAGGCTTGCTGCCCCCGTCGTAGAGCTCTCGGAGAGCTTTCCAACGGTATGCTGTGCACCGCAAAATTCTTTACAGATCAATAGTTATGGGCACCGCAGTGACGGAGACCTGGTCCCAAACCCCACGCCCTCGATTTGCCGGCCAGCCTCTACGTGAGGCGAAGGTGTCTTGCCCAAGGTGGAGAGGGGGTCGGTGATAGAAATGTGATGGATTAGGTTGTCGTCCTTTTCCCGGCTCACGATGTACGATCCGGGGTAGAAAAACTACGCAAATGACGTAAAGTGTCCCGAAATTGATGAAAACATTACATTTGGGCTTCAAAAATAGGCGCTGCCGAGCAGGCTTGCTGCCCCCGTCGTAGAGCTCTCAGAGAGCTTTCTAACGTTATCTTGCACTCTGCGTAACTCTTTACAGATCAAACGTTATGGGTACCAGAGCGACGGAGACTAGGTCCCAAGCCCCATGTCCTCGGTTTGCGGGTCCAGCCTCTACGTGCAGCGAAGTTGTCTTGCCCAAGGTGCCTTGGGATTCGGTAATATAGATGTGATGGATTAGGTTGTCGCCCTTTTGGCTGCTCATGACGTACGATTCGTGACGAAAAAACATCGCAAAAGGAAAAAAGTGTCCTAAAATTGATGAAAATGTTCGATTTTAGGCCCCGAAAACAGACGCAGCCAAGCAAGCTTGTTGCCCCCATCATAGAGCTCTCAGAGAGCTTTCCAACAGTATGCTGTGCGCTGCGTAACTCCTTGCAGATCAAAAGTTATGGGCACTAGAGCTACGGAGACCTGGTTTAAAGCCCCACGCCCTCAGTTTGCGTGCCTAGCCTCTATGTGAGGCGAAGTTGTCTTGCCCAAGTTGCTGTGGATTCGGTAATAGAAATGTGATGGATTAGGTTGTCGTCCTTTTAGCGGCTCACGATGTACGATCCGGGGCGAAAAAATAGCACAAAAGAAGAAAAGTCGCCCGAAATAGATGAAAACATTCAATTTAGAGCGCTGAAAATAGGCATAACTGTGTAGGCTTGCTGCCCCTATCGTAGAGCTCTTAGAGAGCTTTCCAACGGTATGCTGTGCGTTGCGTAACTCCATACGAATCAAAAGTTATGGGCACAAGAGCAGAAGAGACCTGGTCCCACGCCCCACGCCCTCGGTTTATGGGCCCAGCCTCTACGTGAAGTGAAGTTGTCTTGCCCAAGGTGCCATGGGATTCGGTAATAGAAATGTGATGGACTAGGTTGTCGTCCTTTTCGCGGCTCACGATGTATGATCCGGGATGAAAAAACCGCACAAAAGAAGAAAAATATCCCAAAACTGATAAAAACGTTCAATTTTGAGCTCTGAAAATAGGCGCAGCCGAGCAGGCTTCCTGCTCCTATCGTAGATCTTTTAGAGAGCTTTGCAACGGTATGCTGTGCGCTGCAAAACTCTTTACAGATCAAAAGTTATGGGTATCGAAGTGACGGAGACCTGGTCTCAAGCCCCACGCCCGCGGTTTGCAGGCCCAACCTCTTCGTGAGGTAAAGTTGTCTTGCCAAAGGTGCTGTGGGATTCGGTAATAGAAATGTGATGGATTAGGTTGTCGTCCTTTTCCCGGCTCACGACGTACAATCCGGGGTAGAAAAACTGTACAAATGACGTAAAGTGTCCCGAAATAGATGAAAACATTACATTTGGGCTTCAAAAATAGGTGCTGCCGAGCAGGCTTGCTGCCCCCATCGTAGGGCTCTCAGAGAGCTTTCTAACGTTATGTTCCGCTCTGCGTAACTCTTTACAGATCAAACGTTATGGGCACCAGAGCGACGGAGACTAGGTCCCAAGCCCCACGCCCTCGGTTTGCGGGTCCAACCTCTACGTGCGGTGAAGTTGTCTTGCCCAAGGTTCCTTGGGATACGGTAATATAGATGTGATGGATTAGGTTGTCGCCCTTTTGGCTGCTCACGACGTATGATTCGCGAAGAAAAAACATCGTAAAAGAAAAAAAATGTTCCGAAATTGATGAAAAAGTTCCATTTTAGGCCCAGAAAACAGGCGCAGCCAAGCAAGCTTGTTGCCCCCATCGTAGAGCTCTCAGAGGGCTTTCCAATAGTATGCTGTGCGCTGCGTAACTCCTTGCAGATCAAAAGTTATGGGCACTAGAGCTACGGAGACCTGGTTTAAAGCCCCACGCCCTCAGTTTGCGTGCCTAGCCTCTATGCGAGGCGAAGTTATCTTGCCCAAGGTGCCGTGGGATTCAGTAATAGAAATGTGATGGATTAGGTTGTCGTCCTTTTTGTGGCTCACGACATACAATCTGGGACGAAAAAACAGCGCAAAAGAAGAAAAGTCTCCCTAAGCTGATGAAAACATTCGATTTAGAGTGCTGAAAATAGGCGTAACCGTGTAGGCTTGCTGCCCCTATCGTAGAGCTCTTAGAGAGCTTTCCAACGGTATGCTGTGCGTTGCGTAACTCCATACGAATCAAAAGTTATGGGCACAAGAGCAGAAGAGACCTGGTCCCACGCCCCACGCCCTCGGTTTACGGGCCCAGCCTCTACGTGTACCGAAGATGTCTTGCTCAAGGTGCCATGGAATTCAGTAATAGAAATGTGATGGATTAGGTTATCATCCTTTTCGTGGCTCACGACGTACGATCCGGGATGAAAAAACAGCGCAAAAGAAGAAAAGTGTCCTAAAAATGATGAAAATGTTCAATTTTGTGCTATGAAAATAGATGCAGCCGAGCAGGCTTCCTGACCAAATCGTAGAGCTCTTAGAGAGCTTTGCAACGGTATGCTGTGCACCGCAAAATTCTTTACAAATCAAAAGTTATGGGCACCGAAGCGACGGAGACCTGGTCCCAAGCCCCACGCCCTCGGTTTGCAGGCCCAACCTCTACATGAGGTGAAGTTGTCTTGCCAAAGGTGCTGTGGGATTCGGTAATAGAAATGTGATGGATTAGGTTGTCGTCCTTTTCTCGGCTCACGACGTATGATCCGGGGCAGAAAAACTGCGCAAATGAAGAAAAGTGTCCCAAAATTGATGAAAACGTTACATTTGGGCTTCAAAAACAGGCGCTGCCGAGCAGGCTTGCTGCCCCCAATGTAGAGCTTTCAGAGAGCTTTCTAACTTTATGCTGCGAGCCGCGTAACTCTTTACGGATCAAACGTTATGGGCACCAGAGCGACGGAGACTAGGTCCCAAGCCCCACGCCCTTGGTTTGCGGGTCCAGCCTCTAAGTGCAGCGAAGTTGTCTTGCCCAAGGTGCCGTGGGATTCGGTAATATAGATGTGATGGATTAGGTTGTCGCCCTTTTGGCTGCTCATGACGTACGATTCGTGACGAAAAAACATCGCAAAAGAAAAAAAGTGTCCTGAAATTGATGAAAATGTTTGATTTTAGGACCCGAAAACAGACGCAGTCAATCAAGCTTGTTGCCCCCATCATAGAGCTCTCAGAGAGCTTTCCAACAGTGTGCTGTGCGCCGCGTAACTCCTTAAAGATCAAAAGTTATGGGCACTAGAGCGACGGAGACCTGGTCCAAAGCCCAACGCCCTTAGTTTGCGTGCCCAGCCTCTATGTGAGGCGAAGTTGTCTTGCCCAAGGTGCAGTGGGATTCGGTAATAGAAATGTGATGGATTAGGTTGTCGTCCTTTTAGCGGCTCACGACGTAAAATTCGGGACGAAAAAATAGCACAAATGATGAAAAGTCTCCCGAAACTGATCAAAACATTCAATTTAGAGCGCTGAAAATAGGTATAACCGTGTAGGCTTGCTGCCCCTATCGTAGAGCTCTTAGAGAGATTTCCAACGGTATGCTTTGCGTCGCGTAACTCCTTACGAATCAAAAGTTATGGGCACCGGTGCAGAAGAGATCTAGTCCCACACCCCACGCCCTCGGTTTGCGGGCCCAGCCTCTACGTGAAGCGAAGTTGTCTTGCCCAAGGAGCCATGGGATTCAGTAATAGAAATGTGAGGGATTAGGTTGTCGTCCTTTTTACGGCTCATGACGTACGATCCGATACGGAAAAACAGTGCAAAAGAAGTAAAGTGTCCCAAAACTGATGAAAATGTTCAATTTCGGGCTCTGAAAAAAGGCGCAGTCGAGCAGTCTTCCTGCCCCTATCGTAGATCTCTTAGAGAGCTTTGCAACGGTATGCTGTGCGCCGCAAAACTCTTTACAGATCAAAGGTTATGGGTGTCGAAGTGACGGAGACCTGGTCTCAAGCCCCACGCACTCGGTTTCCAGGCCCAACCTCTAAATGAAGTGAAATTGTCGTGCCCAAGGTGCTGTGGGATTCGGTAATAGAAATGTGATGGATTAGGCTGTCGTCCTTTTCCCGGCTCACGACGTACGATCCGGGGTAGAAAAACTACGCAAATGACGTAAAGTGTCCCGAAATTGATGAAAACATTAATTTGGGCTTCAAAAATAGGCGCTGCCGAGCAGGCTTACTGCCCCCATCGTAGAGCTCTCAGAGAGCTTTCTAACGTTATGTTCTGCTCTGCGTAACTCTTTACAGATCAAATGTTATGGGTACCAGAGCGACGGAGACTAGGTCCCAAGCCCCACGCCCTCGGTTTGCGGGTCCAACCTCTACGTGCGGCGAAGTTGTCTTGCCCAAGGTGCCTTGGGATTCGGTAATATAGATGTGATGGATTAGGTTGTCGCCCTTTTGGCTGCTCACGACGTATGATTCACGACGAAAAAACATCACAAAAGAAAAAAAGTGTTTCGAAATTGATGAAAAAGTTCCATTTTAGGCCCCGAAAACAGGCGCAGCCAAGCAAGCTTGTTTCCCCCATCATAGAGCTCTCAGAGAGCTTTGCAACAGTATGTTGTGCGCCGCGTAACTCCTTACAGATCAAAAGTTATGGGTACTAGAGCGACGGAGACCTAGTCCAAAGCCCAACGCCCTCAGTTTGCATGCCCAGCCTCTATGTGAGGCGAAGTTGTCTTGCCCAAGGTGCCGTGGAATTCGGTAATAGAAATGTGATGGATTAGGTTGTCGTCCTTTTTGTGGCTCACGACATACAATCTGGGACGAAAAAACAGCGCAAAAGAAGAAAAGTCTCCCTAAGCTGATGAAAACATTCGATTTAGAGTGCTGAAAATAGGCGTAACCGTGTAGGCTTGCTGCCCCTATCGTAGAGCTCTTAGAGAGCTTTCCAACGGTATGCTGTGCGTTGCGTAACTCCATACGAATCAAAAGTTATGGGCACCGGAGTAGAAGAGAGCTGGTCCCACGCCCCACGCCCTCGGTTTACGGGCCCAGCCTCTACGTGTACCGAAGATGTCTTGCTCAAGGTGCCATGGAATTCAGTAATAGAAATGTTATGGATTAGGTTGTCGTCCTTTTCACGACTCACGACGTACGATTTGGGACGAAAAAACAGCGCAAAAGAAGAAAAGTATCCCAAAACTGAAGAAAATGTTCGATTTTGGGCTCTGAAAATAGGTGCAGTCGAGCAGGCTTCCTGACCAAATCGTAGAGCTCTTAGAGAGCTTTGCAACGGTATGCTGTGCACCGCAAAATTCTTTACAAATCAAAAGTTATGGGCACCGAAGCGATGGAGACCTGGTCCCAAGCCCCACGCCCTCGGTTTGTAGGCCCAACCTCTACGTGAGGTGAAGTTGTCTTGCCAAAGGTGCTGTGGGATTCGGTATTAGAAATGTGATGGATTAGGTTGTCGTCCTTTTCGCGGCTCACGACGTATGATCCGGGGCAGAAAAACTGCGCAAATGAAGAAAAGTGTCCCAAAATTGATGAAAACGTTACATTTGGGCTTCAAAAATTGGTGCTGCCGAGCAGGCTTGCTGCCCCCATCGTAGAGCTCTCAGAGAGCTTTCTAACGTTATGTTGCGCTCTGCGTAACTCTTTACAAATCAAACGTTATGGGCACCAGAGCAACGGAGATTAGGTCCCAAGCCCCACGCTCTCGGTTTGCGGGTCCAGCCTCTACATGCGGCGAAGTTGTCTTGCCCAAGGTGCCTTGGGATTCGGTAATATAGATGTGATGGATTAGGTTGTCGCCCTTTTGGCTGCTCACAACGTATGATTCGCGACGAAAAAACATCATAAAAGAAAAAAAGTGTCCCGAAATTGATGAAAACGTTCCATTTTAGGCCCCAAAAACAGGCGCAGCCAAACAAGCTTGTTTCCCCCATCATAGAGCTCTCAGAGAGCTTTCCAACAGTATGCTGTGCGCCGCGTAACTCCTTACAGATCAAAAGTTATGGGCACTAGAGCGACGGAGACCTGGTCCAAAGCCCAACGCCCTCAGTTTGCGTGTCCAGCCTCTATGTGAGGCGAAGTTGTCTTGCCCAAGGTGCTGTGGGATTCGGTAATAGAAATGTGATGGATTACGTTGTCGTCCTTTTCGCGGCTAACGACGTACAATCCGGGACGAAAAAATAGCACAAAAGAAGAAAAGTCTCCCGAAATTGATGAAAACATTAAATTTAGAGTGCTAAAAATAGGCGTAACCGTGTAGGCTTCCTGCCCTATCGTAGAGCTCTTAGAGAGCTTTCCAACGGTATGCTGTGCGTCGCGTAACTCCTAACGAATCAAAAGTTATGGGCACCGGAGCAGAAGAGACTTTGTCCTACGCCCCACGCCCTCAGTTTATAGGCCCAGCCTCTACATGAAACGAAGATGTCTTGCCCAAGGTGCCATGGGATTCGGTAATAGAAATGTGATGGATTAGGTTGTCGTCCTTTTCGCGGCTCACGACGTACGATCCGGGATGAAAAACCAGCGCAAAAAGAGAAAAGTGTCCCAAAACTGATGAAAAAATTCAATTTTGGGATCTGAAAATAGGCGCAGTCTTTCAGGCTTCCTTCCCCCATCGTATAGCTATTAAAGAGCTTTCTAACGGTATGCTATGCGCCGCGTAACTCGTTACGGATCAAAAGTTATGGGCACCAGAGCGACGGAGACCTGGTCCCAAGCCCCACGCCCTCGGTTTGCAGGCCCAACCTCCACGTGGGGTGAAGTTATCTTTCCCAAGGTGCCGTGGGATTCGGTAATAGAAATGTGATGGATTAGGTTGTCGTCCTTTTCACGGCTTACGACATACGATACGGGACAGAAAAACAGCGCAAAAGAAGAAAAGTGTCCCGAAATTGATGAAAACATTACATTTGGGCTTCAAAAATAGGCGCTGCCGAGCAGGCTTGCTGTCCCCGTCGTAGAGCTCTCAGAGAGCTTTCTAACGTTATGTTGCGCTCTGCGTAACTCTTTACAGATTAAACGTTATTGGCACCAGAGTGACGGAGACTAGGTCCCAAGCCCCACGCCCTTGGTTTGCGGGTCCAGCCTCTACGTGCGGCGAAGTTGTCTTGCCCAAGGTGCCTTGGGATTCGGTAATATAGATGTGATGGATTAGGTTGTCGCCCTTTTGGCTGCTCATGACGTACGATTCGCGACGAAAAAACATCGCAAAAGAAAAAAAGTGTCCCGAAATTGATGAAAACGTTCAATTTTGGGCCCCGAAAACAGGCGCAGCCAAGCAAGCTTGTTGCCCCCATCATAGAGCTCCCAAAGAGCTTTCTAACAATATATTGTGCGCCGCGTAACTCCTTACAGATCAAAAGTTGTGTGCACTAGAGCTACGGAGACCTGGTTTAAAGCCCCACGCCCTCAGTTTGCGTGCCTAGCCTCTATGCGAGGCGAAGTTATCTTGCCCAAGGTGCCGTGGGATTCAGTAATAGAAATGTGATGGATTAGGTTGGCGTCCTTTTCGCGGCTAACGACGTACAATCCAGGACGAAAAAATAGCACAAAAGAAGAAAAGTCTCCCGAAACTGATCAAAACATTCAATTTAGAGCACTGAAAATAGACGTAACCGTGTAGGCTTGCTGCCCTTATCGTAGAGCTCTTAGAGAGCTTTCCAACGGTATGCTGTGCGCCACGTAACTCCTTACGAATCAAATGTTATGGGCATCGGAGCAGAAGAGACCTGGTTCCACTCCCAAGCCCTCGGTTTATGGGCCCAGCCTCTACATTTACTGAAGATGTCTTGCCCAAGGTGCCACGGGGTTCAGTAATAGAAATGTGATGGATTAGGTTGTCGTCCTTTTCGCGGCTCACGACGTATGATCCGGGACTAAAAAACAGCGAAAAAGTGTCCCAAAACTGATGAAAATGTTCAATTTCGGGCTCTAAAAATAGGCGTAGTCGAGCAGGTTTCCTGCCCCCGTCATAGAGCTCTTAGAGAGCTTTGCAATGGTATGTTGTGCGCCGCAAAAACTCTTTACAGATCAAAAGTTATGGGCACCGAAGTGACGGAGACCTGGTCCCAAGCCCCACGCCCTCGGTTTGCAGGCCCAACCTCTACGTGAGGTGAAGTTGTCTTGCCAAAGGTGTTGTGGGATTCGATAATAGAAATGTGATGGATTAGGTGGTCGTCCTTTTCCCGGCTCACGACGTACGATCCGGGGTAGAGAATCTGCGCAAATGACGTAAAGTGTCCCGAAATTGATGAAAACATTACATTTGGGCTTCAAAAATAGGCGCTGTCGAGCAGGCTTGCTGCCCCCATCGTAGAGCTCTCAGAGAGCTTTCTAACATTATGTTGCGCTCTGCGTAACTCTTTACAGATCAAACGTTATGGGCACCAAAGCGACGGAGACTAGGTCCCAAGCCCCACGCCCTCGGTTTGCGGGTCCAGCCTCTACGTGCGGCGAAGTTGTCTTGCCCAAGGTTCCTTGGGATTCGGTAATATAGATGTGATGGATTAGGTTGTCGCCCTTTTGGCTGCTCACGACGTATGATTCGCGACGAAAAAACAACTTAAAAGAAAAAAAGTATCCCGAAATTGATGAAAACGTTCCATTTTAGGCCCCGAAAATAGTCGCAGCCAAGCAAGCTTGTTGCCCCCATCATAGAGCTCTCAGAGAGCTTTCCAACAGTATGTTGTGCGCTGCGTAACTCCTTGCAGATCAAAAGTTATGGGCACTAGAGCTACGGAGACCTGGTTTAAAGCCCCACGCCCTCAGTTTGCGTGCCTAGCCTCTATGCGAGGCGAAGTTGTCTTGCCCAAGGTCACGTAGGATTCCGTAATAGAAATGTGAACGATTTGGTTGTCGTCCTTTTCGCAGCTCACGACGTACGATCCGAGACGGAAAAACAGCACAAACCAAGGAAAGTCTCTCGAAACTGATGAAAACATTCAATTTAGAGCATTGAAAATAGGCGTAACCGTGTAGGCTTGCTGCCCCTATCGTAGAGCTCTTAGAGAGCTTTCCAACGGTATGCTGTACGTCGCGTAACTCCTTACGAATCAAAAGTTATGGGCACCGGAGTAGAAGAGACTTGGTCCCACACCCCACGCCCTCGGTTTACAGTCCCAGCCTCTACATGTACAGAAGATGTCTTGCTCAAGGTGCCATGGGATTCGGTAATAGATATGTGATGGATTAGGTTGTCGTCATTTTCGCATCTCAGGACGTATGATCTGGGACGAAAAAACAGCGCAAAAGAAGAAAAGTATCCCAAAACTGAAGAAAATATTCAATTTTGGGATCTGAAAAGAGGTGCAGTCGAGCAGGCTTACTGACCAAATCGGAGAGCTGTTAGAGAGCGTTGCAACGGTATGCTCTGGACCGCAAAATTCTTTACAAATCAAAAGTTATGGGCACCGAAGCGATGGAGACCTGGTCCCAAGCCCCACGCCCTGGGTTTGTAGGCCCAACCTCTACGTGAGGTGAAGTTGTCTTGCCAAAGGTGCTGTGGGATTCGGTATTAGAAATGTGATGGATTAGGTTGTCGTCCTTTTCGCGGCTCACGACGTATGATCCGGGGCAGAAAAACTGCGCAAATGAAGAAAAGTGTCCCAAAATTGATGAAAACGTTACATTTGGGCTTCAAAAACAGGCGCTGCCGAGCAGGCTTGCTGCCCCCATCGTAGAGCTCTCAGAGAGCTTTCTAACGTTATGTTGCGCTCTGCGTAACTCTTTACAGATCAAAACGTTATGGGCACCAGAGCGACGAAGACTAGGTCCCAAGCCCCACGCCCTCGGTTTACGGGTCCAGCCTCTACGTGCGGCGAAGTTGTCTTGCCCAAGGTGCCTTGGGATTCGGTAATATAGATGTGATGGATTAGGTTGTCGCCCTTTTGGCTGCTCACGATGTATGATTCGCGACGAAAAAACATCGCAAAAGAAAAAAAGTGTCCCGAAATTGATGAAAAAGTTCCATTTTAGGCCCCGAAGACTGGCGCAGCCAAGCAAGCTTGTTGCACCCATCATAGAGCTCTCAGAGAGCTTTCCAACAGTATGCTGTGCACCGCGTAACTCCTTACATATCAAAAGTTATGGGCACTAGAGCGATGGAGACTTGGTCCAAAGCCCAACGCCCTCAGTTTGTGGGCCCAGCCTCTACGTGAAGCGATGTTGTCTTGCCCAAGGTACTGTGGGATTTTTTAATAGAAATGTGATGGATTAGGGTGTCGTCCTTTTCGTGGCTAACGACATACAATCCGGGACGAAAAAACATCACAAAATAAGAAATGTATCCCGAAACTGATGAAAACATTCGATTTAGAGTGCTGAAAATAGGCGTAACCGTGTAGGCTTGCTGCCCCTATCGTAGAGCTCTTAGAGAGCTTTCCAACGGTATGCTGTGCGTTGCGTAACTCCATACGAATCAAAAGTTATGGGCACAAGAGCAGAAGAGACCTGGTCCCACGCCCCACGCCCTCGGTTTACGGGCCCAGCCTCTACGTGTACCGAAGATGTCTTGCTCAAGGTGCCATGGAATTCAGTAATAGAAATGTTATGGATTAGGTTGTCGTCCTTTTCACGACTCACGACGTACGATTTGGGACGAAAAAACAGCGCAAAAGAAGAAAAGTATACCAAAACTAATGAAAACGTTCAATTTTGGGCTATGAAAATAGGCGCAGTCGAGCAGGCTTCCTGACCAAATCGTAGAGCTCTTAGAGAGCTTTGCAACGGTATGCTGTGCACCGCAAAATTCTTTACAAATCAAAAGTTATGCGCACCGAAGCGATGGAGACCTGGTGCCAAGCCCCACGCCCTCGGTTTGAAGGCCCAACCTCTACGTGAGGTGAAGTTGTCTTGCCAAAGGTGCTGTGGGATTCGGTAATAGAAATGTGATGGATTAGGTTGTCGTCCTTTTCGCGGCTCACGACGTATGACGCGGGGCAGAAAAACTGCGCAAATGAAGAAAAGTGTCCCAAAATTGATGAAAACGTTACATTTGGGCTTCAAAAACAGGCGCTGCCGAGCAGGCTTGCTGCCCCCAATGTAGAGCTTTCAGAGAGCTTTCTAACTTTATGCTGCGAGCCGCGTAACTCTTTACGGATCAAACGTTATGGGCACCAGAGCGACGGAGACTAGGTCCCAAGCCCCACGCCCACGGTTTGCGGGTCCAGCCTCTACGTGCGGCGAAGCTGTCTTGCCCAAGGTGCCTTGGGATTCGGTAATATAAATGTGATGGATTAGGTTGTCGTCCTTTTGGCTGCTCACGACGTACGATCCGCGACGAAAAAACATTGTAAAAGAAAAAAAGTGTCCCAAAATTGATGAAAACGTTTGATTTTGGGCCCCAAAAATAGGTACAGCCAAGCAAGCTTGTTGCCCCCATCGTAGAGCTCTCAGAGGGCTTTCCAATAGTATGCTGTGCGCTGCGTAACTCCTTGCAGATCAAAAGTTATGGGCACTAGAGCTACGGAGACCTGGTTTAAAGCCCCACGCCCTCAGTTTGCGTGCCTAGCCTCTATGCGAGGCGAAGTTATCTTGCCCAAGGTGCCGTGGGATTCAGTAATAGAAATGTGATGGATTAGGTTGTCGTCCTTTTTGTGGCTCACGACATACAATCTGGGACGAAAAAACAGCGCAAAAGAAGAAAAGTCTCCCTAAGCTGATGAAAACATTCGATTTAGAGTGCTGAAAATAGGCGCAACCGGGTAGGCTTGCTGCCCCCATCGTAGAGCTCTCAGAGAGCTTTCCAACGGTATGCTGTGCGCCGCGTAACTCCTTACGAATCAAAAGTTATGGGCACTGGAGCAAAAGAGACCTGGTCCCACGCGCCACGCCCTCTGTTTGCGGGCCCAGCCTCTACATGAAGCGAAGTTGTCTTGCCCAAGGTGCCGTGGGATTCGGTAATAGAAATGTGATGGATTAGGTTATCGTCCTTTTCGCGGCTAACGACGTATGATCCTGGGCGAAAAAACAGCGCAAAAGTAGAAAAGTTTCCCAAAACTGATGAAAAGGTTCAATTTTGGGCTCTGAAAATAGGCGTAGTCGAGCAGGCTTCTTGCCCCTGTCATAGAGCTCTTAGAGAGCTTTGCAACAGTATGCTGTGAGCCGCAAAACTCTTTACAGATCAAAAGTGGGCACCGAAGTAACGGAGACCTGGTCCCAAGCCCCACGCCCTCAGTTTGCAGGCCCAACCTCTACGTGAGGTGAAGTTGTCTTGCCAAAGGTACTGTGGGATTCGGTAATGGAAATGTGATGGATTAGGTTGTCGTCCTTTTCCAGGCTCACGACGTACGATACGCGGTAGAAAAACTGCGCAAATGACGTAAAGTGTCCCGAAATTGATGAAAACATTACATTTGGGCTTCAAAAATAGGCGCTGCCGAGAAGGCTTGCTACCCCCGTCGTAAAGATCTCAGAGAGCTTTCTAACATTATGTTGCGCTCTGCGTAACTCTTTACAGATCAAACGTTATGGGCACTAGAGCGACGGAGACTAGGTCCCAAGCCCCACGCCCTCGGTTTGCGGATCCAGCCTCTACGTGCGGCGAAGTTGTCTTGCCCAAGGTGCCTTGGGATTCGGTAATATAGATGTGATGGATTAGGTTGTCGCCCTTTTGGCTGCTCACGACGTACGATTCGCGACGAAAAGACATCGCAAAAGAAAAAAGTGTCCCGAAATTGATGAAAACGTTCGATTTTGGGCCCCGAAAACAGGCGCAGCTAAGCAAGCTTGTTGCCCCCATCGTAGAGCTCTCAGAGGGCTTTCCAATAGTATGCTGTGCGCTGCGTAACTCCTTGCAGATCAAAAGTTATGGGCACTAGAGCTACGGAGACCTGGTTTAAAGCCCCACGCCCTCAGTTTGCGTGCCTAGCCTCTATGCGAGGCGAAGTTGTCTTGCACAAAGTGCCGTGGGATTCGGTAATAGAAATGTGATGGATTAGGTTGTCGTCCTTTTTGCGGCTAACGACGTACAATCCGGGATGAAAAAACAGCGCAAAAGGAGAAATGTATCCCGAAAATGATGAAAACTTTCAATTTAGAGCGCTGAAAATAGACGTAACTGTGTAGGCTTGCTGCCCCTATCGTAGAGCTCTTTGAGATCTTTCCAACGGTATACTGTGCGTCGCGTAACTCTTTGCGAATCAAAAGTTATGGGCACCGGAGCAAAGGAGACTTGGTCCCACGCCCCACGCCCTCAGTTTATAGGCCCAGCCTCTACATGAAGCGAAGTTGTCTTGCACAAGGTGCAGTGGGATTCGGTAATAGAAATGTGATGGATTAGGTTGTCGTCCTTTTCGCGGCTCACGATTTATGATCCGGGAAGAAAAAACAGCGCAAAAGTAGAAAAGTAGCCCAAAATTGATGAAAATGTTCAATTTTGGGCTCTGAAAATAGGTGCAGTCGAGCAGGCTTCCTGACCAAATCGTAGAGCTCTTAGAGAGCTTTGCAACGGTATGCTGTGCACCGCAAAATTCTTTACAAATCAAAAGTTATGGGCACCGAAGCGATGGAGACCTGGTCCCAAGCCCCACGCCCTCGGTTTGTAGGCCCAACCTCTACGTGAGGTGAAGTTGTCTTGCCAAAGGTGCTGTGGGATTCGGTATTAGAAATGTGATGGATTAGGTTGTCGTCCTTTTCGCGGCTCACGACGTATGATCCGGGGCAGAAAAACTGCGCAAATGAAGAAAAGTGTCCCAAAATTGATGAAAACGTTACATTTGGGCTTCAAAAACAGGCGCTGCCGAGCAGGCTTGCTGCCCCCAATGTAGAGCTTTCAGAGAGCTTTCTAACTTTATGCTGCGAGCCGCGTAACTCTTTACGGATCAAACGTTATGGGCACCAGAGCGACGGAGACTAGGTCCCAAGCCCCACGCCCTTGGTTTGCGGGTCCAGCCTCTAAGTGCAGCGAAGTTGTCTTGCCCAAGGTGCCGTGGGATTCGGTGATAAAAATGTGATGGATTAAGTTGTCGTCCTTTTCGCAACTTACGACGTACGATCTGGGATGGAAAAATAGCACAAAAGAAGAAAAGTGTCCCGAAACTGATGAAAACGTTTGATTTAGGGCTTCAAAAATAGGCGCAGCCAAGTAGGCTTGTTTCCTCCGTTGTAGAGCACTCAAAGAGCTTTCGAACGGAATGCTTTACGCCGTGTAACTCCTTACGAATCAAAAGTTATGGGCACCGGAGCAAAGGAGACCTGGTCCCAATCCCCACGCCCTCAGTCTACGGGCCCATCCTCTATGTGAAGCGAAGATGTCTTGCCCAAGGTGTCGTGGGATTTGGTAATAGAAATGTGATGGATTAGGTTGTCGTCCTTTTCGCGGCTCACGATGTACGATCCGGGATGAAAAAACAGTGCAAAAGAAGAAAAGTGTCCCAAAACTGATGAAAACATTTGATTTTGGGCTTCAAAAATTGGTGCAGCCTAGCAAACTTGCTGCCCCCGTCATAGAGCTCTCTGAAAGCTTTCTAACGGTATGCTGTGTGCAGCGTAACTTCTTACGGATCAAAAGTTATGGGCACCAGAGTGACGGAGACTTGGTCCCGAGCCCCACACCCTCGGTTTGCCGGCCCAGCCTCTACGTGAGGCGAAGTTTTCTTGCCCAATGTGCCGTGGGATTCGGTAATATAAATGTGATAGATTAGGTTGTCGTCCTTTTCGCGGCTCACGATGTACGATCCGGGACGGAAAAACAGTGCAAAAGAAGAAAAGTGTCCCGAAACTGGTTAAAACATTCGATTTTGGGCTTTGAAAATAGGTGCAGCCTAACAGGCTTGCTGCCCCTGTTGTAGAGCTCACAGAGTGCTTTCCAACGGCATGCTGTGCGCAGTGTAACTTCTTACGGATCAAAAGTGATGGGCACCGGAGCGACGGAGACCTGGTCCCGAACCCCACGCCCTCGGTTTGCCGGCCTAGCCTCTACGTGAGGCGAAGTTTTCTTCCCCAAGGTGCCGTGGGATTCTGTAATAGAAATGTGATGGATTAAGTTATCATCCTTTTCGCGGATCACGACGTACGATCCGGGATGAAAAAACAGTGCAAAAGAAGAAAAGTGTCCTGAAACTGATGAAAACGTTCGATTTTGGGCTCTAAAAATAGGCGTAGCCTAGTAGGCTTGATGCACCTATCGTAGAGCTCTCAGAGAGCTTTCCAACGGCATGTTGTGCGCCGCGTAACTCCTTACGGATCAAAAGTTATGGGCACCAAAGCGACGGAGACCCGATCCCAAGCCACGCGCCCTCGGTTTACGGGCCCAGCCTCTACGTGAGGCGAAGTTGTCTTGCCCAAGGTGCCGTAGGATTCGGTAATAGAAATGTGATGGATTAGGTTGTCGTCCTTTTCATGGCTCACGACGTACGATCCAGGACGAAAAAATAGCCCAAAAGAAGAAAAGTGTCCCGAAACTGATGAAAACATTTGATTTAGGGCTCCGAAAATAGACGCAACCGAGCAGGCTTGTTGCCCCCGTCGTAGAGCTCTCAGAGAGCTTCCCAGCGGTATGCTGGGCACCGCGTAACTCTTTACGAATCAAAAGTTATGGGCACCGGAGAAAAGGAGACTTAGTCCTAAGCCCCACACCCTCTGTTTGCGGGCCCAGCCTCTACGTGAAGCGAAGTTGTCTTGCCCAAGATGCCATGGGATTCGGTAATAGAAATGTGATGGATTAGGTTGTCATCTTTTTCGCGGCTCACGACGAATGACCGGGATGGAAAAACTGTGCAAAAGAAGAAAAGTGTCCAGAAATTGATGAAAACGTTCGATTTTGGGCTCCGAAAATAGGTACAGCCAAGTAGGCTTATTGCCCCCGTCGTAGAGCTCTCAGAGAGCTTTCCAACGGTATGTTGTGCGCCGCGCAACTCCTTACGGATCAAAAGTTATGGGCACCAGAGCGACGGAGACCTGGTCCCAAGCACCACGCCCTCGGTTTGCAGGCCCAGCCTCCACATGAGGCAAAGTTGTCTTACCCAAGGTGCCATGGGATTCGGTAATAGAAATGTGATGGATTAGGTTGTCGTCCTTTTCGTAGCTCACGACGTATAATCCGGGACTGAAAAATAGCGCAAAAGAAGAAAAGTAACGCAAAACTGATGAAAGTGTTCGAGTTATGGCTCAGAAAATAGGTGCAACCGAGTAGACATGCTGCCCCCATCGTGGAGCTCACAGAGAGCTTTCCAATGGCATGCTGTGCCCCACGTAACTCCTTACGAATCAAAAGTTATGTGCAACGGAGCAAAGGAGACCTGGTCCCAAGCCCCACGCCCTCGGTTTGTGAGCCCAACCTATACGTGAGGCGAAGTTGTCTTGCCCATGGTGCCGTGGGATTCGGTAATAGAAATGTGGTGGATTAAGTTGTCGTCCTTTTCGCAGCTCACGACATACGATTCAGGACGGAAAAACAATGTAAAATAAGAAAAGTGTTCTAAAACTGATGAAAACGTTGAATTTAAGGCTCCGAAAATAGGTATAACCGGGCAGGCTTGCTACCCCCGTCGTAGAGCTCTCAGAGAGCTTTGCAATGGTATGGTGTGCGCTATGTAACTCTTCATGAATCAAAAGTTATGGGCACCGGAGCAAGGGAGACCTGGTCCTACGCCCCACTCCCTCAGTTTGCGGGCCCAGCATCTATGTGAGCCGGTGTTGCCTTGCCCAATGTGCTATAGGATTCGGTAATAGAAATGTGATGGATTAGGTTGTCGTCCTTTTCGCGGCTCACGACGTACGATCCGGGACGAAAAAACAATGTAAAATTAGAACAGTGTCCCAAAACTTATGAAAACATTTGATTTAGGGCTCCAAAAATAGGTGTAACCCAGCAGGCTTGCTGCCCCCGTCGTAGAGCTCTCAGAGAGCTTTCCAATGGTATGCTGTGCACCGCGTAACTCCTTACGAATCAAAAGTTATGGGCAACGGAACAAAGGAGACCTGGTCCAAAGCCTAAAACTCTCTGTTTGCGGGCCCAGCCTCTACGTGAAGCGAAGTTGTCTTGCCCAAGATGCCATGGGATTCGGTAATAGAAATGTGATGGATTAGGTTGTCATCTTTTTCGCGGCTCACGACGAATGACCGGGATGGAAAAACTGTGCAAAAGAAGAAAAGTGTCCAGAAATTGATGAAAACGTTCGATTTTGGGCTCCGAAAATAGGTACAGCCAAGTAGGCTTATTGCCCCCGTCGTAGAGCTCTCAGAGAGCTTTCCAACGGTATGTTGTGCGCCGCGCAACTCCTTACGGATCAAAAGTTATGGGCACCAGAGCGACGGAGACCTGGTCCCAAGCACCACGCCCTCGGTTTGCAGGCCCAGCCTCTACGTGAGGCGAAGTTGTCTTGCCTAAGTTGTCATGGGATTCAGTAATAAAAATGTGATGGATTAGGTTGTCGTCCTTTTCGCAGCTCACGACGTACTATCCAGGACTAAAAAATAGCGCAAAAGAAGAAAAGTAACGCAAAACTGATGAAAGTGTTCGAGTTATGGCTCAGAAAATAGGTGCAACCGAGTAGACATGCTGCCCCCATCGTGGAGCTCACAGAGAGCTTTCCAATGGCATGCTGTGCCCCACGTAACTCCTTACGAATCAAAAGTTATGTGCAACGGAGCAAAGGAGACCTGGTCCCAAGCCCCACGCCCTCGGTTTGTGAGCCCAACCTATACGTGAGGCGAAGTTGTCTTGCCCATGGTGCCGTGGGATTCGGTAATAGAAATGTGGTGGATTAAGTTGTCGTCCTTTTCGCAGCTCACGACATACGATTCAGGACGGAAAAACAATGTAAAATAAGAAAAGTGTTCTAAAACTGATGAAAACGTTGAATTTAAGGCTCCGAAAATAGGTATAACCGGGCAGGCTTGCTACCCCCGTCGTAGAGCTCTCAGAGAGCTTTGCAATGGTATGGTGTGCGCTATGTAACTCTTCATGAATCAAAAGTTATGGGCACCGGAGCAAGGGAGACCTGGTCCTACGCCCCACTCCCTCAGTTTGCGGGCCCAGCATCTATGTGAGCCGGTGTTGCCTTGCCCAATGTGCTATAGGATTCGGTAATAGAAATGTGATGGATTAGGTTGTCGTCCTTTTCGCGGCTCACGACGTACGATCCGGGACGAAAAAACAATGTAAAATTAGAACAGTGTCCCAAAACTTATGAAAACATTTGATTTAGGGCTCCAAAAATAGGTGTAACCCAGCAGGCTTGCTGCCCCCGTCGTAGAGCTCTCAGAGAGCTTTCCAATGGTATGCTGTGCACCGCGTAACTCTTTACGAATCAAAAGTTATGGGCACCGGAGAAAAGGAGACTTAGTCCTAAGCCCCACACCCTCTGTTTGCGGGCCCAGCCTCTACGTGAAGCGAAGTTGTCTTGCCCAAGATGCCATGGGATTCGGTAATAGAAATGTGATGGATTAGGTTGTCATCTTTTTCGCGGCTCACGACGAATGACCGGGATGGAAAAACTGTGCAAAAGAAGAAAAGTGTCCAGAAATTGATGAAAACGTTCGATTTTGGGCTCCGAAAATAGGTACAGCCAAGTAGGCTTATTGCCCCCGTCGTAGAGCTCTCAGAGAGCTTTCCAACGGTATGTTGTGCGCCGCGCAACTCCTTACGGATCAAAAGTTATGGGCACCAGAGCGACGGAGACCTGGTCCCAAGCACCACGCCCTCGGTTTGCAGGCCCAGCCTCTACGTGAGGCGAAGTTGTCTTGCCTAAGTTGTCATGGGATTCAGTAATAAAAATGTGATGGATTAGGTTGTCGTCCTTTTCGCAGCTCACGACGTACTATCCAGGACTAAAAAATAGCGCAAAAGAAGAAAAGTAACGCAAAACTGATGAAAGTGTTCGAGTTATGGCTCAGAAAATAGGTGCAACCGAGTAGACATGCTGCCCCCATCGTGGAGCTCACAGAGAGCTTTCCAATGGCATGCTGTGCCCCACGTAACTCCTTACGAATCAAAAGTTATAGGCAATGGAGCGACGGAGACCTTGTCCCAAGCCCCACGCCCTAGTTTTGCAAGCCCAGCCTCTACGTGAAGTGAAGTTGTCTTGCCTAAGTTGCCATGGGATTCGGTAATAGAAATGTGATGGATTAGGTTGTCGTCCTTTTCGCAGCTCACGACGTACTATCCAGGACTAAAAAATAGCGCAAAAGAAGAAAAGTGACCCGAAACTTATGAAAGTGTTCGAGTAATGGCCCAGAAAATAGGTGCAACCGAGTAGACATGCTGCCCCCATCGTGGAGCTCACAGAGAGCTTTCCAATGGCATGCTGTGCCCCACGTAACTCCTTACGAATCAAAAGTTATGTGCAACGGAGCAAAGGAGACCTGGTCCCAAGCCCCACGCCCTCGGTTTGTGAGCCCAACCTATACGTGAGGCGAAGTTGTCTTGCCCATGGTGCCGTGGGATTCGGTAATAGAAATGTGGTGGATTAAGTTGTCGTCCTTTTCGCAGCTCACGACATACGATTCAGGACGGAAAAACAATGTAAAATAAGAAAAGTGTTCTAAAACTGATGAAAACGTTGAATTTAAGGCTCCGAAAATAGGTATAACCGGGCAGGCTTGCTACCCCCGTCGTAGAGCTCTCAGAGAGCTTTGCAATGGTATGGTGTGCGCTATGTAACTCTTCATGAATCAAAAGTTATGGGCACCGGAGCAAGGGAGACCTGGTCCTACGCCCCACTCCCTCAGTTTGCGGGCCCAGCATCTATGTGAGCCGGTGTTGCCTTGCCCAATGTGCTATAGGATTCGGTAATAGAAATGTGATGGATTAGGTTGTCGTCCTTTTCGCGGCTCACGACGTACGATCCGGGACGAAAAAACAATGTAAAATTAGAACAGTGTCCCAAAACTTATGAAAACATTTGATTTAGGGCTCCAAAAATAGGTGTAACCCAGCAGGCTTGCTGCCCCCGTCGTAGAGCTCTCAGAGAGCTTTCCAATGGTATGCTGTGCACCGCGTAACTCCTTACGAATCAAAAGTTATGGGCAACGGAACAAAGGAGACCTGGTCCAAAGCCCAACGCCCTTGGTTTGCAGGCCCAGCTTCTACACGAAGCGAAGTTGTCTTGCCCAAGGTGCCATGGGATTCGGTAATAGAAATGTGATGGATTAGGTTGTCGTCCTTTTCGCTGCTCACGACCTACGATCCGGGATAGAAAAATAGCGCAAAAGAAGAAAAGTGTCCCGAAATTGATGAAAGTGTTCAATTTTGGGCTACGAAAATAGGCATAGCCAAGAAAGCTTGATGCCCCCATTGTAGAGATCTCAAAGCGCTTTCCAACGGTAGGCTGTGTGCCGCATAACTCCTTACGAATCAAAAGTTATGGGCACCGGAGCAAAGGAGACCTAATCCCACGCCCCACGCCCTCGATTTGTAGGCCTAGCCTCTACGTGAGCCAAAGTTGCCTTCCCCAAGGTGCCGTAGGATTTGGTAATAGAAATGTGATGGATTAGGCTGTCGTCCTTTTCGCTGCTCAAGATGTACGATCTGGGACGAGAAAATAGCGCAAAAGAAGAAAAGTATCACGAAATTGATGAAAACATTCGATTTTGTGCTCCGAAAACAAGCGCAGCCAAGCAAGCTTAACACCCCCGTCATAGAGCTCTCAGAGAGCTTTGCAATGGTATGCTATGCACCGTGTAACTCCTTACGGATCAAAAGTTATGGACACTAGAGCGATGGAGACCTGGTCCAAAGCACTACGCCCTCGGTTTGCGGGCCCAACCTCTACGTGAGGCGAAGTTTTCTTCCCCAAGGTGCCATGGGATTCGGTAATAGAAATGTAATGGATTAGGTTGTCGTCCTTTTCGCAGCTCACAACGTATGATCCGGGATGAAAAAACAGCGCAAAAATAGAAAAGTGTCCCAAAACTAAAGAAAATGATAGATTTTGGGCTCCGAAAATACGCGCAGGCAAGCAAGTTTGCTGCCCCCATAGTAGAGCTCTCAGAGAGCTTTCCAATGGTATGTTGTGCACCGCGTAACTCCTTATGAATCAAAAGTTATGGGCACCAGAGCAAAGGAGACCTGGTCCTAAGCCAAACGCCCTCGATTTGTGAGCCCAGCCTCTACATGAAGCGAAGTTGTCTTGCCCAAGGTGCCATGGGCTTCGGTAATAGAAATGTGATGGATTTGGTTATCTACCTTTTCGCAGTTCACGACATATGATCCAGGACGAAAGAACAACACAAAAAAAAAGTGTCCCAAAATTGATAAAAATATTTGATTTTGGGCTCCAAAAATAGGCACAGCCAAGCAAGCTTGTTGTCCCCATCCTAGAGCTCTCAGAGAGCTTTCCAACGGTATACTGTGCGTCTCGTAACTCCTTACGGATCAAAAGTTATGGGTACCAGAGCGACGGAGACCTAGTCCCAAGCATCACGCCCTCGGTTTGCGAGCCCAGCCTCTACGTGGGGTGAAGTTGTCTTGCACAAGGTACCGTGGGATTCAGTAATAGAAATATGATGGATTATGTTGTCGTCCTTTTCGCGGCTCACAACGTACGATCCGAGACGAAAAAATAGCGTAAAAGAAGAAAAGTGTCCCAAAATTGATGAAAACGTTCAATTTAGGGCTCCGAAAATAGACGCAACCGAGCAGGCTTGCTGCCCCCGTCGTAGAGCTCTCAGAGAGCTTTCCAACGGTATGTTGTGCACTGCGTAACTCCTTACAAATCAAAAGTTATGGACACTGGAACAAAGGTGATCTAGTCCTAAGCACAATGCCCTCAGTTTGGGGGCCTAGCCTCTACGTGAAGCGAAGTTATCTTGCCCAAGGTGCCATGGGATTCGGTAATAGAAATTTTATAGATTAGGTTGTCGTCCTTTTTGCGGTTCACGACGTACGATCTGGGACGAAAAAATAGCGCAAAAGAAGAAAAATGTCATGAAACTGATGAAAACGTTCAATTTTGGGCTCCGAAAACAAGCACAACTGGGCAGGCTTGTTGCCCCTATCGTAGAGCTCTCATAGTGCTTTCCAATGGTATCCTATGAACCGTTTAACTCCTTACGAATCAAAAGTTACGGGCACCGGAGCGACGGAGACGTAGTCCCACGCCCCACGCCCTCAGTTTGCGGGCCCAGCCTCTACGTGAGGCGAAGTTGTCTTGCCCAAGGTATTGTGAGATTCGGTAATAAAAATGTGATGGATTAGGTTGTCGTCCTTTATACGGCTCACGACGTACGATCCGGGGCAGAAAAACTGCACAAAAGAAGAAAATTGTCTCGAAACTGATAAAAACGTTCGATTTTGGCTTTCGAAATAGGCACAGCCAAGCAGGCTTCCTGCCCCCGTTGTAGAGCTCTCAGAGAGCTTTCCAACGGTATGCTGCACGCCACGTAACTCGTTACAAATCAAAAGTTATGGGCACCAGAGCGATGGAGACCTGGTCCCAAGCCCCACGCCCTCGATTTGCGGGCCCAGCCTCTACGTGAGGCGAAGTTGTCTTGCCCAAGGTGTAGTGGGATTCGGTAATAGAAATGTGATGGATTAGGTTGTCGTCCTTTTCGCGGCTTACGACGTACGATCCAGGATGGAAAAATAGCGGAAAAGAAGAAAAGTGGCCCAAAACTGATGAGAACGTTCGACTTTGGCCTCCGAAAATAGGCGCAGCCAAGCAGGCGAGTTGCCTACGTCATAGAGCTCTCGGAGAGCTTTCTAACGGTATGTTGTGCGCCGCACAACTCCTTACGGATCAAAAGTTATGGGCACCAGAGCAACCGAGACCTAGTCCCAAGCACCACGCCCTCGGTTTGCAAGCCCAGCCTCTACGTGAGGCGAAGTTGTCTTGCCTAAGTTGCCATGGGATTCGATAATAGAAATGTGATGGATTAGGTTGTCGTCCTTTTTGTAGCTCACAACGTACTATCCGGGACTGAAAAATAGCGCAAAAGAAGAAAAGTAACGCAAAACTGATGAAAGTGTTCGAGTTATGGCTCAGAAAATAGGTGCAACCGAGTAGACATGCTGCCCCCATCGTGGAGCTCACAGAGAGCTTTCCAATGGCATGCTGTGCCCCACGTAACTCCTTACGGACCAAAAGTTATGGGCACCAGAGCGACGGAGACCTAGTCCCAAGCACCACGCCCTCTGTTTGCAGGCCCAGCCTCTACGTGATGTGAAGTTGTCTTGCCCAAGTTGTCATGGGATTCAGTAATAGGAATGTGATGGATTAGGTTGTCGTCCGTTTCGCGGCTCACGACGTACTATCCAGGACGAAAAAACAGCGCAAAAGAAGAAAAGTAACGCAAAACTGATGAAAGTGTTCGAGTTATGGCTCAGAAAATAGGTGCAACCGAGTAGACATGCTGCCCCCATCGTGGAGCTCACAGAGAGCTTTCCAATGGCATGCTGTGCCCCACGTAACTCCTTACGAATCAAAAGTTATGTGCAACGGAGCAAAGGAGACCTGGTCCCAAGCCCCACGCCCTCGGTTTGTGAGCCCAACCTATACGTGAGGCGAAGTTGTCTTGCCCATGGTGCCGTGGGATTCGGTAATAGAAATGTGGTGGATTAAGTTGTCGTCCTTTTCGCAGCTCACGACATACGATTCAGGACGGAAAAACAATGTAAAATAAGAAAAGTGTTCTAAAACTGATGAAAACGTTGAATTTAAGGCTCCGAAAATAGGTATAACCGGGCAGGCTTGCTACCCCCGTCGTAGAGCTCTCAGAGAGCTTTGCAATGGTATGGTGTGCGCTATGTAACTCTTCATGAATCAAAAGTTATGGGCACCGGAGCAAGGGAGACCTGGTCCTACGCCCCACTCCCTCAGTTTGCGGGCCCAGCATCTATGTGAGCCGGTGTTGCCTTGCCCAATGTGCTATAGGATTCGGTAATAGAAATGTGATGGATTAGGTTGTCGTCCTTTTCGCGGCTCACGACGTACGATCCGGGACGAAAAAACAATGTAAAATTAGAACAGTGTCCCAAAACTTATGAAAACATTTGATTTAGGGCTCCAAAAATAGGTGTAACCCAGCAGGCTTGCTGCCCCCGTCGTAGAGCTCTCAGAGAGCTTTCCAATGGTATGCTGTGCACCGCGTAACTCCTTACGAATCAAAAGTTATGGGCAACGGAACAAAGGAGACCTGGTCCAAAGCCCAACGCCCTTGGTTTGCAGGCCCAGCTTCTACACGAAGCGAAGTTGTCTTGCCCAAGGTGCCATGGGATTCGGTAATAGAAATGTGATGGATTAGGTTGTCGTCCTTTTCGCTGCTCACGACCTACGATCCGGGATAGAAAAATAGCGCAAAAGAAGAAAAGTGTCCCGAAATTGATGAAAGTGTTCAATTTTGGGCTACGAAAATAGGCATAGCCAAGAAAGCTTGATGCCACCATCGTAGAGCTCTCAGAGAGCTTTCCAACGGTAGGCTGTGCGCCACATAACTCTTTACGAATCAAAAGTTATGGGCACCGGAGCAAAGGAGACCTAGTCCCACGCCCCACGCCCTCGGTTTGCAGGCCTAGCCTCTACGTGAGCCAAAGTTGCCTTGCCCAAGGTGCCATAGGATTCGGTAATAGAAATGTGATGGATTAGGCTGTCGTCCTTTTCGCTGCTCACGATGTACGATACGGGACGAGAAAATAGCGCAAAAGAAGAAAAGTATCACGAAATTGATGAAAACATTCGATTTTGTGCTCCGAAAACAAGCGCAGCCAAGCAAGCTTAACACCCCCGTCATAGAGCTCTCAGAGAGCTTTGCAATGGTATGCTATGCACCGTGTAACTCCTTACGGATCAAAAGTTATGGACACTAGAGCGATGGAGACCTGGTCCAAAGCACTACGCCCTCGGTTTGCGGGCCCAACCTCTACGTGAGGCGAAGTTTTCTTCCCCAAGGTGCCATGGGATTCGGTAATAGAAATGTAATGGATTAGGTTGTCGTCCTTTTCGCAGCTCACAACGTATGATCCGGGATGAAAAAACAGCGCAAAAATAGAAAAGTGTCCCAAAACTAAAGAAAATGATAGATTTTGGGCTCCGAAAATACGCGCAGGCAAGCAAGTTTGCTGCCCCCATAGTAGAGCTCTCAGAGAGCTTTCCAATGGTATGTTGTGCACCGCGTAACTCCTTATGAATCAAAAGTTATGGGCACCAGAGCAAAGGAGACCTGGTCCTAAGCCAAACGCCCTCGATTTGTGAGCCCAGCCTCTACATGAAGCGAAGTTGTCTTGCCCAAGGTGCCATGGGCTTCGGTAATAGAAATGTGATGGATTTGGTTATCTACCTTTTCGCAGTTCACGACATATGATCCAGGACGAAAGAACAACACAAAAAAAAAGTGGCCCGAAATGATGAAAACGATCGATTTTGGGTTCCCAAAATAGGTGCAGCCAAGCAGGCTTGCTACCCCCATCCTAGAGCTCTTAGAGAGCTTTCCAACAGTATACTGTGCGTCTCGTAACTCCTTACGGATCAAAAGTTATGGGTACCAGAGCGACGGAGACCTAGTCCCAAGCATCACGCCCTCGGTTTGCGAGCCCAGCCTCTACGTGGGGTGAAGTTGTCTTGCACAAGGTACCGTGGGATTCAGTAATAGAAATATGATGGATTATGTTGTCGTCCTTTTCGCGGCTCACAACGTACGATCCGAGACGAAAAAATAGCGTAAAAGAAGAAAAGTGTCCCAAAATTGATGAAAACGTTCAATTTAGGGCTCCGAAAATAGACGCAACCGAGCAGGCTTGCTGATCCAGTCATAGAGCTCTCAGAGAGCTTTCCAACGGTATGTTGTGCACTGCGTAACTCCTTACAAATCAAAAGTTATGGACACTGGAACAAAGGTGATCTAGTCCTAAGCACAATGCCCTCAGTTTGGGGGCCTAGCCTCTACGTGAAGCGAAGTTATCTTGCCCAAGGTGCCATGGGATTCGGTAATAGAAATTTTATAGATTAGGTTGTCGTCCTTTTTGCGGTTCACGACGTACGATCTGGGACGAAAAAATAGCGCAAAAGAAGAAAAATGTCATGAAACTGATGAAAACGTTCAATTTTGGGCTCCGAAAACAAGCACAACTGGGCAGGCTTGTTGCCCCTATCGTAGAGCTCTCATAGTGCTTTCCAATGGTATCCTATGAACCGTTTAACTCCTTACGAATCAAAAGTTACGGGCACCGGAGCGACGGAGACGTAGTCCCACGCCCCAGGCTCTCGGTTTGCGGGCCCAGCCTCTACGTGAGGCGAAGTTTTCTTGCCCAAGGTGTCATGGGATTCGGTAATAGAAATGTGATGGATTAGGTTGTCGTCCTTTATGCGGCTCACGACGTACGATCCGGGGCAAAAAAACTGCGCAAAAGAAGAAAATTGTCCCGAAACTGATAAAAATGTTCGATTTTGGCTTTCGAAACAGGCATAGCTGAGCAGGCTTGCTGCCCCCGTTGTAGAGCTCTCAGAGAGCTTTCCAACGGTTTCCTGCGCCCCACATAACTCCTTACAAATCAAAAGTTATGGGCACCGGAGCGACGGAGACCTGGTCCAAAGCCCCACGCCCTCGGTTTGCGGGCCCAGCCTCTACGTGAGGCGAAGTTGTCTTGCCCAAGGTGTAGTGGGATTCGGTAATAGAAATGTGATGGATTAGGTTGCCGTCATTTTCGCGGCTTACGACGTACAATCTGGGATCGAAAAATAGCGCAAAAAAAGAAAAGTGTCCCGAAACTGATGAAAACGTTCGATTTAGGGGTATGAAATCTGGCACAACCGAGCAGGCTTGCTTCCCCCACCATAGAGCTTTCAGATAGATTTCCAACGGTATGCAATGCATCGCGTAACTCCTTACGAATCAAAAGTTATGGGCACCGGAGCAAAGAAGACTTGGTCCCAAGCCCCACGCCCTCGGTTTGCGGGTCCAGCCTCTACGTGAAGAGAAGATGTCTTGCCCAAGGTGCCATGGGATTCGGTAATAGAAATGTGATGTATTAGGTTGTCGTCCTTTTTGCGGCTCACGACTTACGATCCGGGACAGAAAAACAATGCAAAATAAGAAAAGTGTATCGAAACTGATGAAAACGTTCAATTTTGGGCTCTGAAAACAAGCGCAAATGGGAAGGCTTGTTGCCCCCGTCGTAGAGCTCTCCGAGAACTTTCCAATAGTATGCTGTGCACCGCTTAACTCCTTACAAATCAAAAGTTAAGGGTACCGGAGCAAAGGAGACCTGGTCCCACGCCCCATACCTCAGTTTTCGGGCCCAGCCTCTACGTGAAGCGAAGATTTCTTGACCAAGGTGCCATGGGATTCTATAATAGAAATGTGATGGAATAGATTGTCATCCTTTTCGAGGCTCACGACGTATGATTTGGGATGAAAAAATAGAGCAATAGAAGAAAAGTGTCCCAAAACTGATAAAAACATTTGCTTTTCAGCTCTGAAAATAGGCGCAGCCGAGCAAGCTTGCTGCCCCCGTCATAGAGCTCTTAAAGAGCTTCCCAACGGTATGCTGTGAGCCGAGTAACTTCTTACGGATTAAAAGTTATAGGCATCAGAACGACGGAGACCTGGTCTCAAGCTCTGCGCCCTCGGTTTGCGGGCCCAACCTCTACGTGAGACGAAGTTGTCTTGCCCAAGGTGTTGTGGGATTCAGTAATAGAAATGTGATGGATTAGGTTGTCGTCCTTTTTGTGGCTCACGACGTACGATCCGGGGCGGAAAAACTGCGCAAAAGAAGAAAATTGTCCCGAAACTGATGAAAATGTTCAATTTTGGATTTCAAAAATAGGCGCAGCCGAGCAGGATTGCTGCCCATGTCGTAGAGCTCTCAGAGAGCTTTCCAACGGTATGTTGCGCGCCGCGTAACTCTTTACGGATCAAAAGTAATGGGCACCGGAGTGACGGAGACTAGGTCCTAAGCCCTACGCCCTCGGTTTGCGGGCCCGGCTTCTACGTGTGGCGAAGTTGTATTTCCCAAGGTGCCGTGGGATTCGGTAATAGAAATGTGATGGATTAGGTTGTCATCCTTTTCGCGGCTTACGATGTATGATCCGGGATGGAAAAACAGCGCAAAAGAAGAAAAGTGACCCGAAACTGATGAAAACGTTCGATTTAGGGCTTCGAAAATAAGCACAACCGAGCAGGCTTGCTGTCCCCACCGTAGAGCTCTCAGAAAGATTTCCAACGGTATGTTGTGCGCCGCGTAACTCCTTACGAATCAAAAGTTATTGGCACCGGAGCAAAGGAAACCTAGTCCCAAGCCCCACGCCCTCGGTTTGCAGGCCCATCCTCTACGTGAAGTGAAGATGTCTTGCCCAAGGTGGCTTGGGATTCAGTAATAGAAATATGATGGATTAGGTTGTTGTCAATTTTGCGGCTCACGATGTACGATCCGGGACGGAAAAATAGCGCAAAAGAAAAAAAGTGTCCCGAAATTGATGAAAATGTTTGATTTTGATCTCTGAAAAAAGGCGTAGCCAGGCAAGCTTAATGCCCCCGTCGTAGAGCTCTCAGAGAGCTTTCCAACGGTATACTGTGCGCCGCGTAACTCCTTACGGATCAAAAGTTTTAGGCACCAGAGCGACGGAGAGTTGGTCCCAAATACCACGCCCTCGGTTTGCGGGCCCAGCCTCGACGTGAGGCGAAGTTGTCTTACCCAAGGTGCCGTGGGATTCGGTAGTAGAAATGTGATGGATTATGTTGTCGTCCTTTTCGCAGCTCACGACATACGATCCGGGACGGAAAAACAGCGAGAAAGAAGAAAAGTGTCCCGAAAATGTTGAAAATGATCGATTTAGGGATCCAAAAATAGGTGCAACTGAGCAAGCTTGCTACCCCCGTATTAGAGCTCTCAGAGAGCTTTCCAACGGTAGGCTGTGCGCCAAAGCAAAGGTGACCTAGTCCTGAGCACCACGCCCTCGGTTTGCGGGCCCAGCCTCTACGTGAAGCGAAGTTGTCTTGCCCAAGGTGCCATGGGATTCGGTAATAGAAATTTGATGGATTAGGTGGTCATCTTTTTTACGGCTCACGACGTACGATCCGGGGCAGAAAAACTGCGCAAAAGAAGAAAATTATCCCAAAACTGATGAAAACGTTCGATTTTGGGTTCCAAAAATAGGCGCAGCAGAGCAGGCTTGCTGTAATCATCGTAGAGCTCTCAGAGTGCTTTCCAACGATATGATGCGCGCCACATAACACCTTACGGATCAAAAGTTATGGGCACCGGAGCGACGGAGACCTGGTCCCAAACCCCATGCCCTCGGTTTACGGGCCCAGCCTTTACGTGAGGTGAAGTTTTCTTGCCCAAGGTGCAATGGGATTCAGTAATAGAAATGTGATGGATTAGGTTGTCTTCTTTTTCGCGGCTTACGACGTAAGATCCGAGATGAAAAAGCAGCGCAAAAGAAGAAAAGTATCCCGAAACTGATAGAAATGTTCAATTTAGGGCTCTGAAATTAGGCGCAACTTAGTAGGCTTGCTGTCCTCTTCGTAGAGCTCTCAGATAGCTTTCCAACGGTATGCAGTACGCCGCGTAACTCCTTACGAATAACAAGTTATAGGCACCGGAGCAAATGAGACCTGGTCCTAAGCCCCACGCTCTCGGTTTGCGGGCCCAGCCTCTACGTGAGGCGAAGTTGTCTTGCCCAAGGTGTCGTGGGATTCGGTAATAGAAATGTGATGGATTAGGTTGTCGTACTTTATGCGGCTTATGACGTACGATTCGGGGCAAAAAAACTGCGCAAAAGAAGAAAATTGTCCCGAAAGTGATGAAAATGTTCGATTTTGGCTTTCGAAATAGGCACAGCTGAGCAGGCTTGCTGCCTCCGTTGTAGAGCTCTCAGAGAGCTTTCCAACAGTATGCTGCGCGTCACGTAAATTCTTATAGATCAAAAGTTATGGGCACCGGAGCGACGGAGACCTGGTCCCAAGCCCCACGCCCTCGGTTTGCGGGCCCAGCCTCTACGTGAGGCGAAGTTTTCTTGCCCAAGGTGTAGTGGGATTCGGTAATAAAAATGTGATGGATTAGGTTGTCGTCGTTTTCGCGGCTTACGACATACAATCCGGGATCGAAAAACAGTGCAAAAGAAGAAATGTGTCCCGAAACTGATGAAAACGTTCGATTTAGGGATCTGAAATCTGGCACAACCGAGCAGGCTTGCTTTCCCCGCCGTAGAGCTGTCAGATAGCTTTCCAACAGTATGCAGTGCACCGCGTAACTCCTTACGAATCAAAAGTTATGGGCACCGAAGCAAAGAAGACCTAGTCCCAAGCCCTATGCCCTCGGTTTGCGGGTCCAGCCTCTACGTGAAGCAAAGATGTCTTGCCCAAGGTCCCATGGGATTCGGTAATAGAAATGTGATGTATTAGGTTGTCGTTCTTTTTGCGGCTCACGATTTACGATCTGGGATAGAAAAACAATGCAAAATAAGAAAAGTGTACCGTAACTGATGAAAACGTTCAATTTTGGGCTCCGAAAATAGGCGCAAATGGTAAGGCTTGTTGCCCTCGTCGTAGAGCTCTCTGAGAGCTTTCCAACAGCATGTTGTGCACCACTTAACTCCTTACAAATCAAAAGTTAAGGGTACCGGAGCAAATGAGACTTGGTCCCACGCCCCATGACCTCAGTTTGCGGGCCCAGCCTCTACGTGAAGTGAAGATTTCTTGCCCAAGGTGCCATGGGATTCTGTAATAGAAATATGATAGATTAGGTTGTCGTCCTTTTCGAGGCTCACGACGTATGATTCGGGACGAAAAAATAGCGCAATAGAAGAAAAGTGTCCCAAAACTGATGAAAACGTTCGATTTTCAGCTCCGAAAATAGGTGCAGCCGAGCAAGCTTGGTGCCCCCGTCATAGAGCTCTTAAAGAGCTTCCCAACGGTATGCTGTGGAGCCGAGTAACTTCTTACGGATTAAAAGTTATAGGCATCGGAGCGACGGAGACCTGGTCTCAAGCCCCACGCCCTCGGCTTGCGGGCCCAACCTCTATGTGAGGCGAAGTTGACTTGCCCAAGGTGTCATGGGATTCGGTAATAGAAATGTGATGGATTAGGTTGTCGTCCTTTTTGCGGCTCACGACATACGCTCCGGGGTGAAAAAACTGCGCAAAAGAAGAAAATTGTCCCGAAACTGATGAAAACGTTCGATTGTGGATTTCAAAAACAGGCGCAGCCGAGCAGGATTGCTGCCCACATCGTAAAGCTCTCATAGTGCTTTCCAACGGTATGCTGCGCGCCGCGTAACTCTTTACGGATCAAAAGTAATGGGCACCGGAGCGACGGAGACAAGGTCCTAAGTCCCACGCCCACGATTTGCGGGCCCAGCCTCTACGTGTGGTGAAGTTGTCTTGCCCAAGGTGCCGTGGGATTTGGTAATAGAAATGTGATAGATTAGGTTGTCGTCCTTTTCACGGCTTACGATGTACGATCCGGGATGGAAAAATAGCGCAAAAGAAGAAAAGTGACACGAAACTGATGAAAACGTTCAATTTAGGGCTCTGAAAATAAGCGCAACCGAGCAGGCTTGCTGCCCCCACAGTAGAGCTCTCAGAGAACTTTCCAACGGTATGTTGTGCGCTGCGTAACTCCTTACGAATCAAAAGTTATAGGTACCGGAGCAAAGGAGACCTAGTCCCAAGCCCCACGCCCTCGGTTTGCAGGCCCATCCTCTACGTGAAGTGAAGATGTCTTGCCCAAGGTGGCTTGGGATTCGGTAATAGAAATGTGATGGATTAGGTTTTTGTCATTTTC
Organism: Ehretia macrophylla; assembly: GCA_037974665.1. Lineage (NCBI taxonomy): Eukaryota > Viridiplantae > Streptophyta > Magnoliopsida > Boraginales > Ehretiaceae > Ehretia > Ehretia macrophylla. The sequence goes on from CM075775.1 coordinate 39,490,607, forward strand.
GCGGCTCACGATGTACGATCCGGGACGGAAAAATAGCACAAAAGAAGAAAAGTGTCCCGAAATTGATGAAAACGTTCGATTTTGATCTCCGAAAAAAGGCGTAGCCAGGAAAGCTTAATGCCCCCGTCCTAGAGCTCTCAGAGAGCTTTCCAACGGTATATGGTGCGTCTCGTAACTCCTTACGGATCAAAAGTTTTAGGCACCAAAGCGACGGAGAGCTGGTCCCAAATACCACGCCCTCGGTTTGCGGGCCCAGCCTCTACGTGAGGCAGAATTGTCTTACCCAAGGTGCCATGGGATTCGGTAATAGAAATGTGATGGATTATGTTGTCATCCTTTTCACTGCTCACGACATACGATCCGGGATGGAAAAACAGCGCGAAAGAGGAAAAGTGTCCCGAAACTGAGGAAAACGTTCGATTTAGGGCTCCGAAAATGGGTGCAACCGAGCAAGCTTGCTACCACCATCGTAGAGCTCTTAGAGAGCTTTCCAACGATAGGTTGTGGGCCACGTAACTCATTACGAATCAAAAGTTATGGGCACCAAAGCAAAGGTGACCTAGTCCTGAGCACCACGCCCTCGGTTTGCGGGCCCAGCCTCTACGTGAAGCGAAGTTGTCTTGCCCAAGGTACCATGGGATCGGTAATAGAAATTTGATGGATTAGGTTGTGGTCCTTTTTACGGCTCACGACGTACGATCCGGGGCGAAAAAACTATGCAAAAGAAGAAAATTATCCCAAAACTAATGAAAACGTTCGATTTTGGGTTCCAAAAACAGGCGCAGCAAAGCAGGCTTGCTTCAATCGTCGTAGAGCTCTGAGAGTGCTTTCCAACGGTATGCCGCGCGCCACGTAACTCCTTACGGATCAAAAGTTATGGGCACCGGAGCGACGGAGACCTAGTCCCAAACCCCATGCCCTCGGTTTACGGGCCCAGCCTTTATGTGAGGTGAAGTTGTCTTGCCCAAGGTGCAATAGGATTCGGTAATAGAAATGTGATGGATTAGGTTGTCTTCTTTTTCGCGGCTTACGACGTAAGATCCGAGACGAAAAAACAGCGCAAATGAAGAAAAGTGTCCCGAAATTGATAAAAATGTTCAATTTAGGGCTCCGAAATCAGGCGCAACTTAGCAGGCTTGCTGCCCCCATCGTAGAGCTCTCAAATAGCTTTCCAACGGTATGAAGTACGCCGCGTAATTCCTTACGAATAAAAAGTTATAGGCACCGGAGCAAAGGAGACCTGGTCCCAAGCCCCACGCTCTCGGTTTGCAGACCCAGCCTCTACGTGAAGTGAAGATGTCTTGCCCAAGGTGCCGTGGGATTCAGTAATAGAAATATGATGTATTAGGTTGTCGTCCTTTTCACGGCACACGACGTACGATCCGGGACAGAAAAATAGTGCAAAAGAAGAAAAGTGTCCCAAAACTGATGAAAACATTCGAGTTTGGGTTGCGAAAATAGGCGCAAACGGGCTGGCTTGATGCCCCCGTCGTAGAGCTCTCAGAGAGCTTTCCAACGGTATGTTGTGCGCCGCTTAACTCCTTACGAATCAAAAGTTATGGGCACCGGAGCAAAGGAGACCTAGTCCCACGCCCCACGACCACAGTTTGCGGGCCCAGCCTTTACGTGAAGCGAAGATGTCTTGCCCATGTTGCCATGGGATTCGGTAATAGAATTGTGATGGATTAGGTTGTTGTCCTTTTCGCGGCTCACGACGTACGACCCAGGATGAAAAAATAGCGCAATAGAAGAAAAATGTCTCGAAACTGATGAAAACGTTTGATTTTCGGCTCCAAAAATAGGCACAACCGAGCAGGCTTGTTGCCCCAGTCGTAGAGCTCTTAGAAAGCTTTCCAACGGTATGCTGTGCGCCACGTAACTCCTTACGGATCAAAAGTTATGGGCACCAGAGCGACGGAGACTTGGTCCCAAGCCCCACGCCCTCGGTTTGTAAGGCCCAACCTCTACGTGAGGCGAAGTTGTCTTGCCCAAGGTGCCGTGGGATTCAGTAATAGAAATGTGATAGATTAGATTGTCGTCCTTTTTGCAGATCACGACGTATGATCCGGGATGAAAAAACAGCGCAAAAGAAGAAAAGTGTCCCGAAACTGATGAAAACGTTCGATTTTGGGCTCCGAAAATAGGCGTAGCTGTCACGCCCCAACCCGACCTATAGAGGTTAGACTAGGGTGTGATCTAAACATTCATATCATTTCACGTACTTAATTGTTCATTAAGGTTTAACGCTTAACGTTAGCCTAGAACTCCAAAATTCTCCAGAAAACCGGCAGCATAACGACTGTAATTGTCTCCTTAGTTTGACTTAATTTCCTAAACGTCTCAAAACTTTCAATCTCAAATTTGATTTCAACTAAGATTACTATTTATCACCAATTGAAATGCCTACTAGTTATTTCAAAGTCTCGTTCGATTAACAACCTAGCATGGTAACTATGTCTCGTTTGTTTGTCAATCCCTATTACAAAAGTACTTGTTGATCTTAGCTTACCAATGAGTACCTGCTTAAGATTAGATAGATTCATTTTACTTAACTCTTTTCTAGTACTTCATAAGCCTGCAGTAGTTACCAATCAAAGTAGCAAAACGAGCAAATAAGGTGTCTGTCTAGTTAATATCGGTACAATTCAAAATTAGACCCCAAATTACAACGGGGGTCATTTACAATAACGACAACAAGTAACATAAGAAATAGTCTTCAAAGCAACATATTGTTCACAAAATGGTCATAGACAAGTAAAGCACGTAGGGCAAGCAATCACTCCAAGGAGTCATCAATAGGCACGTTATCCTCGGGTACCTATTCCTGGTCTTCTTCACCTGAGATGATAAAAGAGGGTGAGTCCTTATGAACTCAGCGAGGGGGAACGAGAAATACGTTTTGAAACTCTTTTTCCGGTTAACTTATGAAAAACTGCTTTTGAAAACATGTCACGTATTACAAGCAATAAGGTACGCAAAGTATAAGAATCAAATTGAGCAACAGATACAATTACCAATCATTTCAAAGATACAGTGAGCATTTGCTCTCATTATCAATTTCGATACGATTGTTGCGGCCGATTTCAATAATCCACTTATCGCTCCCATTTGGGTGTACTTTGGATGTACCCCGAAAACCTACGACCCAACTCTCCGAGGATGGAATGCCAAGCGAGAGAGGGAATGGGACCATGGTAGTCACGGGTGCACCGGCAAGCCCGATTGTCACGCCCCAACCCGGCCTATAAGGTTAGACTAGGGTGTGACCTAAACGTTCAGGACATGTCACATGCTTAACCGTTCATGAAGATTTAACATTTAACGTCTTGGCCTAAACTCCAAAATCATGACTCATGTTGTATCAATCTCGCATTCATACCTCAAAAGGAATATCACAATAATTCCATGATCCTAGGGTGATATACGTTAATTTCAAGATGATTGGTCTATATCCGATTTACATATCCTATCTACTAGCTTCAAAATTGTTAACACGTAGGACATACACATGTTATGTATTATTTCCACATTTCGACCCTATTCACGAGGAACTCACCAAGCAAACTAATCCATCTTAAATCGTTATCTATTGATAATATCATAAGCCTGCTTATCTCGGAGGTACATTAGATTAGCAAATCTTCTAATGGCTAGTCTCCCGATTACAAGCTCCTATCCCTTAACCTTCTTTCCGAGTTTCGCTAACCTTTACGTTCGTAATCAAGGAGAAATGCCGTTGAGATTCGTTAAACTCAAACTCTAAGGTTTATTAAGTATCACCAACAAATTGCCATCGAAATTGCATGGGCAAACCGATCATGTTGCACTAGTTCAACTCTTACAAGTAAACTCATCAACTTGTAATCCACAATTTATTTCCTTATTCAAATCCCTATCTTCAAGTCACGAGGCTTCAGAATTTCTTTAATCTTAACCAACACTCCTAAGGCAAATAGTTTCAATCTCAAATAAATTTTACCTACCTCAATCCAAGGTTATGTCATACTTAAGAAGATAATGGTCCTACTCACTTAGCGACCTAGTCATTCATTCGAATACTTAATGCCCACCAATATATCTTCGACATTAATGATCCCAAGTTGGGTTCATCGCCATGTAGGTGATATCAATGCTCTACTAGGTTACCGGCCGTACAACAACAATCCTAGGGCTATAAATGGGTACCGAAATGATCTAGCTCATAAAATACTTACGTGAGATAACTTCAGGGTTGTATCAACATAAGAATTATGATCACGAGGCATCCTTCAACATAACCTAATAGAACTTCAAAAGTAATCAACCACTTATTTAACTATCACTACAAGATTCACCCTCTATTCAACGACCATGATTCGAAGTTTACCAACCGCTTGTTTTTAGAAGTGAAACGGTGCACTTAAATACGGTTGTCTAACAACAGCCTCTTGGGTCATCGTAACTCTAATTCATCTCTATCTTAACTCTATGAAATCTTACTCTTCTCATTTACATGTTCAACTAGCTAAGAGCATCAAGACTCATCGACCTTAGGTCCTAGGGTTCACCATGGATCATCATGCATACTTACTATTAACTATTTAGGATTACTAATCATATCCTAACGACTCCACTTTGTAACTAGATGCTTTAATCTTATTCCCATGTTTTATATATACTAGGTCCATCGGTCTTACTTAAGGATATATGCTTTCCAACATCCTCTAGGGTATCTAAACAATGAGTGCATAGAATGACTTACTTGCATAATCACAACTAAATCCGAGAGACACCAAATTAATACCATGATTCTAAATATCACCGATATCCAACTTAGGACCTTTAGCAACGTTAGTCATCTAATGCATAATTCAATACCTTACACTCCTATTCGACCTAACATTTAGGTGTAGTCTTCCGAACACGAGTTCTAGCTACGTGAATTCCTCGATTCCAATATCCTTATATCTTGTTATATTAAAGAATCATCAACCTTGTTAAATTTGGTCTCCAGAGTTGCCTACATGTCTTGAGGTTATCCATTGTTAAGTCACTCAAATACACTATCCATGTCTCAATAATCTAACCCTTAAAAGTAACTATCGTCAACTTCCATGAATTCATCTTTTAATTTCTAGGTCACGATCTTATTATTGAGTGAACTTGAAACTCGTTAATATACACCTTATTAGGTTCAACGATGCTTAATTCCAATCAAGTAAGGATTGAATCATATAATTAGTCTATTATACCATTTTAAGATATAAGAATTGTGTTCAAAAGAAAGTCATAAGTGAAACTTCCATTATAAGCATGTGAACATATATATACTACTCCACATCTCCAATAGTATATTCTTATATCTAAGGAAAGTTGTATATCATTAACATTTATTCTTGAACCACAATTAGAAGAACGGTTTGACAGAATTAAGAACTTTATAGCTATAAAATTGATAACTTAATCACAGGCATGTGTATTCCAAAGATAAAGAGATAATTTTACCTCAACAATTATACATGTGCTACGCATTTTATACATATGCATATCCAATAATACATACTATCCATCGAGTACCTGTGAAGATGCCAAAAATCTCTAACTGAGACTTTTCGTTCTTCCTGCATGAATTCACTTCCCTGAAAGTTATAATCCTAACTATCTATGTGTATAAACAGTCATTCGCGGTTATATAACATGCACATGTATCAAGGAAAGAGTAGAAATATATACTACTCCACATGTCACGTATTACAAATAATAAGGTACGCAAATATATGAAACAAATCGAGTAATAGATACATTTACCAATCATTTCAAGGATACGGTGAGCATTTGCTCTCAATATCAATTTCGATTCATTTGGTGCGGCCGACTTCAATAATCCACTTATCGCTCCCAATTGGGTGTACTCCGAATGTACCCCGAAACCTATGACCCAACTCTCCGAGGGTGGAATGCCAAGCGAGAGAGGGAATTAGACCATGGTAGTCACGGGAGCACCGGCAAGCCCTATGCCGCCCAGTGTTCGTGAAACGCTACCATGCCACAATGAAATGTTGCAACCTCGTATGCAATGCAAATTTATAACATTTAACATATCACATTAGGAGGACAACAAAGTAGGTTGTCTCTGAGCAAGTATATGATCACATTTTGAGATATTGGCATATAAGGCGTTGTAAGAACTTATAATCATTTCATATATCCATTTGAAAGCAATTAAACTTTAACAGGCAGTCAAGTAATCATGTTCAAATAAACCATTGAATATCTTTTAACAATTCACATTAGGAGGACAACAAAGTAGGTTGCCTCCGAGCAATTTCAAGATCACATATTGCCAAGTAAACGAACGAGGCATGCTTGACATGAAATTTCACTTTGTAGAACACATAGAGTCATATGAACATTAAACGGGCAGCCATGTAACACATGCAAGTCAAGCCATATAACTCATTTCGAAGTCCACGTAATCAAGTGATACGATTATTCAACATGCAACAACATCTACGTGGGTTCGGATGCAAGAAAAGCCTATTTGTCAACATGCAATGATCAAAATTACATTTAAGCTTATAAGACATTTACGGGCAGCCCACTAAGCATATAATTTCCACACAATATCCAAATGATCAACACTTAGCAAGACTACCTAGTCATTAGAGTTTCCGTTTCATGCTCAACCATGTGATTAAACCCTAAGTCAACTCAAGTTCATTCACAAGTCATGCATCATTCAATTCAAACATCCTCAAGTACTCAAAACAGTCCACACAACATCCCAACACCACAATTCCAAGCAATTAGCACCACAAGAGAGTTTACAACAATTTTCCAAGCATGTAACTAAGTGAAACCTTTACTGCAATAGGCTGTTTTCTCACAATAAATAGGATAATCAAAAAATCTCCAAATCCAGTGAATAAGATTTCAAATTAAATCTTAAGAAGTTAACTAAAATCAGAAACAAACCTTGCATCAATTGGAGTTCGGGATCATTAGATACAGCCGAAACAGTGGAATAGCACAAAACTGTCCAGATTTGCACACATTTCGATAATTGACGTTTTTGAGGTCCTTAGGGTCAGATTTAGCCTTGGTCCATTTCTGATAAAAATGTCTAGAACTGAAAAATATAGCAGTACACCAATTTTCATACATTTTTGACATCATTAACTAAGTCAAGTCTGGTTCGTTCTACAAGGTCAGTGCATCTGCCAAAACCTGCTTCATTTTTCCAGATTTTCAGATTTGGTCACATTTTAAAGATTTGTCATTTTGAAGACCTTATATTCACAATTAGCTTCGTCCTATTTCTGGGAAAAATGTTCAAAACTGTCCAAAATAGTCATGTACCAATTTTCAAACATTTTCAACATCATTTGCCTAGCTAAACTTACCTCGAACAGACTGGTCAGAGAGCTGTCAACAATTTCGACTTCACCTAGCATCATTTTCAAGCCAAGATCTTGCCATGCATGGTTGTTTAAGCTTATGAACGACCATATAAATCAAGTACAGAAGCAAATAAACACATTTATGAGCATGCATGTGAATTTTTGAAGAGTTTTCAAAAGGTTTTAACCCTCACCTTTGCAATCAACCCAAAAAAATGCTCAAAACCTTGTTGAAGCTCAAATCTCTTCTTCTTCTTGCTTAGCCGAGATTCCAACTAGCTTTTCTCTATTTTTCCTAGCTTAGTGATCAATCTCTTAGCACATGCATGAGGTTAGAACAAGAAGAAAAGAAATGGAAGCTTAAAAACTCACCAAGGCCGAAAATGGTGACTCAAAATGCTTGCATGTGTGTTTCTTGCATCCTAGCTTGCTTGGGTGAGTTTCTTTGCTTGTGGTTTGTCTTGATGCACCATAGGATGATGAAGATGAGCTAAGAGGTGGAGAGAACTCAGCCAAAACCGAAATGGAGAGAGAGAGTGAGAGGGAAGTGAGAGAAATTGAGAGAAAATGAGAGAATATGACAAAAGTGATGGCTTTGCAATTTTTTTGAGCATATGGTCAGCCTTGGGCATACAAATTCAGACTTTTTGTGTCTTCAAGGAGTATTTTGAAATGGATAGCATGGGCATGGAGCACTTGGTCGAAAATGGTGGAGATTTGAGGAGAATTTGAGCAATTTTTTTATGCATTGTGTTAGGTGTTTTGTCCTAGTTTGTCTAGGACTAATTTTTATGCATTTGTGTCATTAGAATTGTCATAGGAATGTTGGGGAATGAGGGAATCTAGGTAGAATAAAATATAGGAATGTTTGTTGATGAGTTGAATTAGGAATATAATATTAGTTAGTGGAGTTTGTAGAGAATTTGAATTACGAATATAATATTAGTTAGTGGATTGTGTAGGATTATTTTAGTGTCTAGTGCTTTGTGTAGGATTCTTTCTTGATCAACATGGTGGCACGGATTCCTAGGTCTAGGGCACGAATTACGAGATAGACACGAACTATGAGGTAAGACACAAACTACGAGGTAAGACACGAACTTCAAGACTAATGCACGTACTTCAAGATAAATGCACGGATTCTAATGCAAATGCACGCAAATCAAGACATGACTCTATATCTAGGTAAAGGTACGCAGTTCAAGGTTAGGGTACACGAAACGAGGTAACGCACGTACATCGAGGTCAGGGCACGTATTTTTAGGTACCACACGTGAGTCAGGGATTAGGGCACACTATTCTAGGTCAAGGAATGTATGACGAGGTATGCACGAAAACCAAGACAGGACACGTCATCCAAGGTCGGTCATTTAATTTTAGGTCTAAGGCGCGTAAATCGAGGTAGGACACGTTATTCGGGGTCAGGCCTCACAGATGCCGCCCGGCGTGCATGAAACGCTACCATGCCACAACGAAAGGTTGCAACCTTGTATGCAATGCACATTTATAACATTTAACATATCACATTAGGAGGACAACAAAGTAGGTTGCCTCCGAGCAGCCCATTAATCACATTTAGGGCTATAAAGACAACTACGGGCAGCCCATTAATCACACAAATAGACACAATAACCATAGGATTGATACTTAGCGAGTTTTCCTAGTCACTAGGGTTTCAATTCATGCTCACCCGTGCGATTAAGCCCCAAGTTGTCACGTAATTAAACTCAAACCATGCATCGATTAATTAAAACACCCTCAAGCATTTAAAACAGTCCACACAACATCCAAGTGCCATAATCCCAATCATTTAATACAACAAGAGAAGTTACAATAATTTTTAAAGCATGTCACTAGATGAAAACCTCACTGCAATGGTCTGTTTTCTTACAATCATTGAGACAAGCAAAAAATCTGCTATTCCAGTGAACAAAATGTCAAATTAAATCTTAAGGAGTGAACTAAATCCAGAAACAAACCTCGCATCATTTGGAGCTCGGATTCAAGAGTTATAGCCAAAACCGTGAGACTACGCAAAAATGTCCAAATTTGCACACATTTCACTACTTGTCATTTTTGAGGAACTTAGGGTCAGATTTAGCCTTAGTCTATTTCTGACAAAAATGTCCAGATCGGAAAAATATAGCATTATACCAAATTGCATTCATTTTTGATATCATTTACTAAGTCAAAACGGGTTCGTTCTACAAGGACAGTGAATCTGCCGAAACCTGCTTCATTTTCCCAGATTCTCCAAATTTGGGCACCTTTCGATGTTTTTCCATTTTGGGGACCTTAGAGTCAAAATTGGCTTTGGCCTATTTCTATGAAAAATTCTCAGAACTGGCCAAACTAGTCACCTATCATTTTCACGCATTTTCAACATCATTTACCTGGTCAAATTCATTTCGCTCCAACAAGTCAGAAGACTGCCATTTACGCGATTTCACCTATCTTCACATTCTAGCCAAATATCTTGCCATGCATGTTTACAAAAGCTCATGTACACACATAAATCACAAGTACAGAGGTAAAAATAGACATTTAAAGGCATGCATGTGGTTTTTGAAAGCTTTTCAAAAGAGTTTTAGCCCTCACCTTAGCAAGACAACAATAAAGATGCACAAAGCTTTTGATGATGCACAAGATTGACTTTTCTCCTTGCTTGGTCAAGAGATGACTTGAGATTCTTAATTCCTAGCTAAGTTACCACATCCTTAGTATGTGCATGTGGTTAGAACAAAAGAAAATGAAATAGAAGCTATCAAACATACCTATGCCGAAATGAAGGCTCTATGAGCTTGCATGTATGTCTTTTTGCATTCTAGCTTGCTTGGTCGAGTTCCTTAGTGGCTTGAAGGTCTTGATGAATCTTAGGATGATGAGCTTAAGCCATGGAGAGTGAGATTGCAGCCAAGGCCGAGAGAGAGAGAAGAAATGAGAGAGTGAACGAGAGAAAGAGAGAATGTGAGAAAGAAATGAAAGCTTTGAAGAGTTTTGATGCATGTGTCAGCTATGGGCTTGCAAATTTTAGAATTTGTGTCTTCAAGAGCATATTTTGAATCACCTTATCATGGGCAATTGAGTGTGTCGAGATTTTGGTGCATTGGGTAGGGTTTTGAGTCATTTTTTTATGCTTTGTGTCATAGGTTGTCTAAGTTTAATTTTGAAATTGCAAAGCATTGTCAAATGCTCCATGTGGTCGGCCAAGCTAGTGGAAAATTATGAATTTTTGTCTTGGTTGAGCTTATTTTATTGCATGTGCTTGGAATATGCAAAAAGAATAAAGAATAAAGAATAAGAATGTTTAGCTTTTTGTGCAATTTCGTCTTTTAGTGGGTTGAATTAGCATTTTAATATTAGTTAGTGGAGTTTGTAGGATTATTTTATAGTTTAGTACTTTGTGTAGGATTCTTTATCGATTACCGTGCCGGCACGCTTTTCTATGTATATGACACGTACTACGAGACACGCACAGAAATTAATACGGGACACGAATCACGAGGTAGACACAAACTACGAGATAAGACACGAACTTCAAGACTAAGGCACGTACTTCAAGATTAATGCATGCAATCCTAGGTGAATGCACATAAACCAATACAAGGCACGTAATTCAATGCAATGCACGACTCTATATCTAGGTTAAGGTACGCAATTCAAGGTTAGGGTACACAAAATGAGGTAACACACGTACATCGAGGTCAGGGTACATATATCTAGGTATCGCACATCAGTCGAGAATTAGGGCACACCATTCTAGGTCAAGGCACGAATGACGAAGCATGCACAAAAACCAAGATAGGGCACATAATCCAAGGTCAGTCATATAATTCTTGGTCTATGACACGCAAATTGAGGTAACACACGTTATTCAGGGTCGGGCCTCACATCATCCCCTCCTTAAATGAATTTCGTCCCGAAATTCATTCTTGCCTATTGAGGTCATTTAGACGGATTCTGACCCTTGTTATTCTTCCTACTCTGGTTCGTCCCGTGTTTGGTGATATTTTACCACAACCAATTCACTTCTTATGTTTCTCCAATCATTTAATTCGGTGTGACCTCTACATTTACAGTTCTTTCCTTTGAACGACTCTATTTTCTCCATTTGATCTTAAGGTCAAGTTCATTAACTAAGGTTAGAATCTTCAAACATAGTAATCAAAGCTGCATCGGTATTCTAACAATATAACTATGACTCCAAAATCATGACTTATGTTGTGTCAATCTTGCATTCATACCTCAAAAAGGAATATCACCATAATACCATGATCCTATGGTAACATACCCTAATTTCAAGATGATAGGTCGATATCCGATTTACATATCCTATCAACTAGCTTCAAAATTGTTAACACGTATGACATAAACAAGTTATGGATCATTTCCACAATATGACCCTATCTTCAAGAAGAACTCACCAAACAAACTAATCCATCTCAAATCGTCATCCATCAATAGTATCATGGTCCTTATCTCGTAGGTACATTAGATTAGTAAATCTTCTAGTAAATCTTCTAATGACTAGTCTCCCAGTTATAGGCTCCTATTCATTAACATTCTTCCCCAACTTCGTTAACCTTCAAGCTAGTAATCAAGAAGAAAGACCATTGAGATTCGTTAAACTCAAACTCTAAGGTTTATTAGGTACCACCAACAAATTGCCATTGAAATTGCATGGGTAAACTAATCATGTTGTACTAGTTCAACTCTTACAAGTAAATTCATCAACTCGTAATCCACAATTTATTTCATTATTCAAATCTCTATCTTCAAGTCACGAAACTTCGGAATTTCTTTTAATCTTAATCAAGACTCCTAAGGCGAATAGTTTCAATCTCAAATAATTTCACTCACCTCAATCCAAGGTTACATCATACTTAAGAGGACAATGGTCCTACTCACTTCGCGACCTAATCATTCCTTCGAACACTTAATGCCCGCCAATATATCTTCAACATTAATGTTACTAAGCTGGGTTCATCACCATGTAAGTAATATCAATGCTTTACTAGGTTACCAGCCGTACAACAACAATCCTAGGACTATAAATGGGTATCGAAATGATTGAGCTCATAAGATACTTACACGGGATAACTTCAAGGTTGTATCAATATAAGAATTATGACCAAGAGGCATCCTTCCATATAATCTAATAGAACTTCAAAAGTAGTCAACCACTCCTTTAACTATCAGTACAAGATCTGCCCTCTACTTAACGACCACGATTCGAAGTCTACCAACGACTAGTTTCTAGACGTGAAATGGTGCACATAGATACAGTGGTCTAACAATAGTCTCTTAGGTCATCATGACTCTGATTCATCTCTATCTTACTCTCTTTGTTTACATGTTCAACTAGCTAAGAGCATTAAGTCTGATCGATCTTAGGTCCTAGGGTTTACCATGAATCATCATGCGTACTCACTATTAGCTATTTAGGATTACTATTCATACCCTAACGACTCCACTTTGCAACCAGATGCTTTAATCTCATTTTCATGGTTTATATACTAGGTCCATCAGTCTCACTTAGGGATATATGCTTTCTAACATCCTCTAGGGTATCCAAACAACGAGTGCACAGAATGACTTACTTCGCATAATCACAACTAAATCCGAGGGGCAACAATTTAATACCATGATTCTTAATATCATCAATATCCAACTTAGGACCTTAGCAACGTTAGTCATCTAATGCATAATTCAATACCTTACACTTCTATTCGACCTAACATTTAGGTGTAGTCTTCCAAACACGAGTTCTAGTTACGTGAATTCCTCGATTCTAACATCCCCATATCTTGTTATACTAAAGATTCATCAACCTTGTTAAACTTAGTCTCCAGAGTTGCCTACATGTCTTGAGGTTATCCATTGTTATGTTACTTAAACACACTATTCATGCCTTAATAATCTAACCCCTATCGTCAATTTCCACGAATTCATCTCTTAATTTCTAGGTCACGATCTTACCATTGAGTGAACTTGAAACTCGCTAGTATACACCTTATTAGGTTCAACGATGCTTAATTCCAATCAAGTAAGGATTCAATCACATAAATAGTCTATTATACCATTTTAAGATAGAAGAATTTGATTCAAAAGCAACTCCTAAGTCAAACTTCCATTATGAACATATATATACTACTCCACATGTTCAATAGTATATTCTTATATCTAAGGAAAGTTGTATGTCATTAACATTTATTCTTGAACCACAATTAGAAGAACGGTTTAACAGAATCAAGAACTTTATGGCTATAAAATTGATAACTTAATCACAGGCATGTGTATTCCAAAGATAAGGAGATAATTTTACCTCAACAATTATACCTGTGCTATGCATTATATATATATGCATATCCAATAATATATATGATCCATCGAGTACCTGTGAAGATGCGAGAAATCTCTAACCGAGCCATTTTCGTTCTTCCTGCATAAATTCACTTCCCTGAAAGTTCTAGTCCTAACTATCTATGTGTATAAACAGTTATTCATGGTTATATAACATGCAAATGTTCCAAGAAATGAGTATAAACGCATGCATGCATTATTAAGGGCACTAACGTGTCGGTGTGCATGACACATAATACATATGGTCCACAAAGGCACATAATATTCAATGCACAAAGCAATTAAGCACATTAGCACACATATAAACAAGACATCATATTTACTTTAGGGCTTCTACCTACGGTCCGAGAGTTGAACCAGACTAATGCCTAGTTAGCAAACTAAGCTCTGATACCATTCCTCTATAAGGTGTCACGCCGCCCCAACCCGACCTATAGAGGTTAGACTAGGGTGTGATCTAAACATTCATATCATTTCACGTACTTAATTGTTCATTAAGGTTTAACGCTTAACGTTAGCCTAGAACTCCAAAATTCTCCAGAAAATCTGCAGCATAACGGTTGTAATTGGCTCCTTAGTTTGACCTAATTTCCTAAACGCCTCAAAACTTTCAATCTCAAATTCGATTTCAACTAAGATTACTATTTATCACCAATTGAAATGCCTACTAGTTATTTCGAAGTCTCGTTCGATTAACAACCTAGCATGGCAACTATGTCTCGTTTGTTTGTCAATCCCTGTTACAAAAGTACTTGTTGATCTTAGCTTACCAATGAGTACCTGCTTAAGATTAGATAGATTCATTTTACTTAACTCTTTTCTAGTACTTCATAAGCCTGCAGTAGTTACCAATCAAAGTAGCAAAACGAGCAAATAAGGTGTCTGTCTAGTTAATATCGGTACAATTCAAAATTAGACCCCAAATTACAACGGGGGTCATTTACAATAACGACAACAAGTAACATAAGAAATAGTCTTCAAAGCAACATATTGTTCACAAAATGGTCATAGACAAGTAAAGCACGTAGGGCAAGCAATCACTCCAAGGAGTCATCAATAGGCACGTTATCCTCGGGTACCTATTCCTGGTCTTCTTCACCTGAGATGATAAAAGAGGGTGAGTCCTTATGAACTCAGCGAGGGGGAACGAGAAATACGTTTTGAAACTCTTTTTCCGGTTAACTTATGAAAAACTGCTTTTGAAAACATGTCACGTATTACAAGCAATAAGGTACGCAAAGTATAAGAATCAAATTGAGCAACATATACAATTACCAATCATTTCAAGGATACGGTGAGCATTTGTTCTCAATATCAATTTTGATACGATTGTTGCGGCTGACTTCAATAATCTACTTATCGCTCCCATTTGGGTGTACTCCGGATGTACCCCAAAAATCTACAACCCAACTCTCCGAGGGTGGAATGCCAAGCGAGAGAGGGAATTGGACCATGGTAGTCACGGTAGCACTGGCAAGCCCGATGCCGCCCAACGTGCGTGAAACACTACCATGCCACAACGAAAGATTGCAACCTTGTATCCAATGCACATTTATAACATTTAACATATCACATTAGGAGGACAACAAAGTAGGTTGCCTCCGAGCAATTACAAGATCGCACGTTGACAAGTAAACACACGAAGCAAGTTTGACATGTAATTTCACTTGTAAAACGCATGGAGTTATATGAATATTAAATGGACAGCCATGTAACACATGTGAATCAAGTCATAGAACTCATTTCAGGGTTCATGCAATCAAATAACAAGGTTATACAACATGCAACAACATCTACGTGGGACCGGGTGCAAGAAAGGTCTACTTATCAACATGTAATTGTTGGAATCACATTTAGGGCTATAAAGACAACTACGGGCAGCCCATTAATCACACAAATAGACACAATAACCATAGGATTGATACTTAGCGAGTTTTCCTAGTCACTAGGGTTTCAATTCATGCTCACCCGTGCGATTAAGCCCCAAGTTGTCACGTAATTAAACTCAAACCATGCATCGATTAATTAAAACACCCTCAAGCATTTAAAACAGTCCACACAACATCCAAGTGCCACAATCCCAAGCATTTAATACAACAAGAGAAGTTACAATAATTTTTAAAGCATGTCACTAGATGAAAACCTCACTGCAATGGTCTGTTTTCTTACAATCATTGAGACAAGCAAACAATCTAAAATTCCAGTGAACAAAATGTCAAATTAAATCTTAAGGAGTTAACTAAATCCAGAAACAAACCTCGCATCATTTGGAGTTCGGATTCAAGAGTTATAGCCAAAACCGTGAGACTACGCAAAACTGTCCATATTTGCACACATTTCAATACTTGTCATTTTTGAGGAATTTAGGGTCAGATTTAGCCTTAGTCTATTTCTGACAAAAATGTCCAGAACTGAAAATTATAGTAGCATAAAAAATTTCACGCATTTTGGATATCATTTACTAAGTCAAAACTGGTTCGTTCTACAATGACAGTGAATCTGCCAAAACCTGCTTCATTTTCCCATATTCTCCAGATTTGAACACCTTTCGATGTTTTGCCATTTTGGGGACCTTAGAGTCAAAATTGGCTTTGGTCTATTTCTAAGAAAAATTCTCAAAACTTGCAAATCTAGTTATCTACCAATTTTCAAGCATTTTAAACATCATTTACCTGGTCAAATTCACTTCACTCCAACAAGTCAAAAGACTGTCATTTACGCGATTTCACCTATCTTCACATTCTAGCCAAATATCTTGCCATGCATGTTTACAAAAGCTTATGTACACACATAAATCACAAGTACAGAGGTAAAAATAGACATTTAAAGGCATGCATGTGGTTTTTGAAAGCTTTTCAAAAGAGTTTTAGCCCTCACCTTAGCAAGACAACAATGAAGATGCACAAAGCTCTTGATGATGCACAAGATCGACTTTTCTCCTTGCTTGGTCGAGAGATGACTTGAGATTCTTAATTCCTAGCTAAGTTACCATGTCCTTAGTATGTGCATGTGGTTAGAACAAAAGAAAATGAAATAGAAGCTATCAAACATACCTATGCCGAAATGAAGGCTCTATGAGCTTGCATGTATGTCTTTTTGCATTCTAGCTTGCTTGGTCGAGTTCCTTAGTGGCTTGAAGGTCTTGATGAATCTTAGGATGATGAGATTAAGCCATGGAGAGTGAGATTGCAGCCAAGGCCTAGAGAGAAAGAGAAGAAATAAGAGAGTGAATGAGAGAAAGAGAGAATGTAAGAAAGAAATGAAAGCTTTGAAGAGTTTTGATGCATGTGTCAGCTATGGGCTTGCAAATTTCAGAATTTGTGTCTTTAAGAGCATAATTTGAATCACCTTATCATGGGCAATTGAGTGTGTCGAGATTTTGGTGCATTGGGTAGGGTTTTGAGTCATTTTTTTATGCTTTGTGTCATAGGTTGTCTAAGTTTAATTTTGAAATTGCAAAGCATTGTCAAATGCTCCATGTGGTCGGCCAAGCTAGTGGAAAATTATGAATTTTTGTCTTGGTTGAGCTTATTTTATTGCATGTGCTTGGAATATGCAAAAAGAATAAAGAATAAAGAATAAGAATGTTTAGCTTTTTGTGCAATTTCGTCTTTTAGTGGGTTGAATTAGCATTTTAATATTAGTTAGTGGAGTTTGTAGGATTATTTTATAGTTTAGTACTTTGTGTAGGATTCTTTATCGATTAGCATGTGGGCACGCTTTTCTATGTCTATGGCATGCGCTACGAGACACACACAGAAATTAATACGGGACACGAATCACGAGGTAGACACAAACTACGAGATAAGACACGAACTTCAAGACTAAGGCACGTACTTCAAGATTAATGCATGCAATCCTAGGTGAATGCACATAAACCAATACAAGGCACGTAATTCAATGCAATGCACGCAAATCAAGGCACGACTCTATATCTAGGTTAAGGTATGCAGTTCAAGGTTAGGGCACACGAAACAAGGTAACGCATGTACATCGAGGTCAGGGTACATATATCTAGGTATCACACGTCAATCGGAGATTAGGGCACACCATTCTAGGTTAAGGCATGAATGACGAAGCATGCACAAAAACCAAGACAGGGCACGTAATCCAAGGTCAATCATATAATTCTTGGTCTATGGCACAGAAATTGAGGTGACAAACATTATTCGAGGTCGGGCATCACAGCAGCCCAGCAGGCTTGTTGCCCCTGTCGTAGAGCTCTTAGAGAGCTTCCCAACGGTATGTTGTACGCCACGTAAATCCTTACGGATCAAAAGTTATGGGCACCAGAGTGACGGAGACCTGGTCCTAAGCCCCATGCCCTCGGTTTGCGGGCCCATCCTCTACGTGAGGTGAAGTTGTCTTGCCCAAGGTGTCGTGGGATTCGGTAATAGAAATGTGATGGATTAGGTTGTCATCCTTTATGCGGCTCACGACGTACGATCCGAGGCAGAAAAACTGCGTAAAAGAAGAAAATTATCCCGAAACTGAAGAAAACATTCGATTTTGGATTTCAAAAATAGGCACAGCTGAGCAGTCTTGCAGCCCCCGTCATAAAGCTCTCACAGACCTTTCCAACGGTATGTTGTGCACCGCGTAACTCCTTACGAATCAAAAGTTACGGGCACTAGAGCAAGAGAGACCTGGTCCCGAGCCCAATGCCCTCGGTTTGCGAGCCCAGCCTCTACGTGAAGCGAAGTTTTCTTGCCCAAGGTGCCATGGGATTCTATAATAGAGAAGTGATGTATTAGGTTGTCGTCCTTTTCGCGGCTCACGACGTATGATCCGGGATGGAAAAACAGCGCAAAAAAAAGAAAAGTCTCCCGAAATTGATGCAAATGTTCGATTTTGGGCACTGAAAATAGGCATAGCAATGCAGGCTTATTGCCCCCGTCGTAGAGCTCTCAGAGAGCTTTCCAACAGTATACTATGCGCTGAGTAACGCCTTACGGATCAAAAGTTATGGGCACCGGAGCGACGGAGACATGGTCCTAAGCACCACGCCCTCGGTATGCGGGCCCAGCCTCTACGTGAGGCGAAGTTGTCTTGCCCAAGGTGCAGTGGGATTCGGTAATAGAAATGTGATGGATTATGTTGTTGTCCTTTTTGCGACTCACGACGTACGATCCGAGACGGAAAAACAGCGTAAAAGAGGAAAAATGTCCCGAAACTGACAAAAACGTTCGATTTAGGGCTCTGAAAATAGGCATAACCAAGCAGGCTTGCTAGCCCCGTCGTAGAGCTCTCAAAGAGCTTTCCAACGGTATGCTGTGCACCTCGTAACTCTTTACGAATCAAAAGTTATAGGCACCGGAACAAAGGAGACCTAGTCCCAAGCACCACGACCTCAGTTTGCGGGCCCAGCCTCTATGTGAAGCGAAGATGTCTTGCCCAAGGTGCCGTGGATTCGGTAATAGAAATGTGTTGGATTATGTTATCGTCCTTTTCGCGGCTCACGACGTACGAACCGAGACCGAAAAATAGTGCAAAAGATGAAAAGTGTCCCGAAACTGATGAAAACATTCGATTTAGGGCTCCGAAAATAGGCGCAACCAAGCAGGCTTGTTGCCCCCGTCGTAGAGCTCTCAGAGAGCTTTCCAGTGGTATGCTGTGCTCCTCGTAACTCCTTACGAATCAAAAGTATGGGCACCGGAGCAAAGGAGACCTAGTCCTAAGCACCACGACCTCGGTTTGCGAGCCCAATCTCTACGTGAAGCGAAGTTGTCTTGCCTAAGGTGCCGTGGGATTCGGTAATAGAAATTTGATGGATTAGGTTGTCGTCCTTTTCGCGACTCACGACGTACGATCTGGGACAGAAAAACAGCGCAAAAGAAAAAAGTGTCGCGAAACTGATGAAAACGTTCGATTTTGGGCTCCGAAAAAAGGCGCAACCAGGCAGGTTTGTTGCCCCCGTCATAGAGCTCTCAGAGAGCTTTCAAACGGTATGTTGTGAGCCGCTTAACTCTTTACGAATCAAAAGTTATGGGCATCGGAGCAAAGGAGACCTGGTCCTACGCCCCATGCCCTCGGTTTACGAGTCCAGCCTCTACGTGAAGCGAAGATGTCTTGCCCAAGGTGCCGTGGGATTCGGTAATAGAAATGTGTTGGATTAGGTTATCGCCCTTTTCGCGGCTCACGACGTGCGATCCGGGATGAAAAAACAGCCCAAAAGAAGAAAAGATTCCCGAAACTGATGAATACGTTCAATTTTGGGCTCTGAAAATAGGTGCAGCCGAGCAAGCTTGCTGCCCCCATCGTAGAGCTCTTAGAGAGCTTCCTAACAGTATGCTGTGCGCCGCGTAAATCCTTACGGATCGAAAGTTATGGGCATTGGAGCGACGGAGACCTGGTCCCAAGCCCCACACCCTCGGTTTGCGGGCCCAGCCTCTACGTGAGGCGAAGTTGTCTTGCCCAAGGTGTCATGGGATTCGGAAATAGAAATGTGATGATTAGGTTGTCGTCCTTTTTGCGGCTCACGACATACGATCTGGGGAGGAAAAACTGTGTAAAAGAAAAAAAATTTCCCGAAACTGATGAAAATGTTCGATTTTGGGTTTTGAAAACAGGCGCAGCAAAGCACGCTTGTTGCCCCCGTTGTAGAGCTCTTAGAGAGCTTTCCAACGGTATACTGCGCGCCGCGTAACTCCTTAGGGATCAAAAGTTATGGACACCGGAGCGACGGAGACCTGGTCCTAAGCCCCATGCCCTCGGTTTGCGGGCCCAGGCTCTACGTGATGCGAAGTTGTCTTGCCCAAAGTGTAGTGAGATTCGGTAATAGAAATGTGATGGGTTAGGTTGTCGTCCTTTTTGCGGCTTACGACGTACGATCTGAGACGGAAAAACAGCGCAAAAGAAAAAATGTATCCCGAAACTAATGAAAACATTCGATTTAGGGCTCCGAAATCAGGCACAACCGAGCAGGCTTGCAGCCCCCGTCGTAGAGCTCTCAGATAGCTTTCCAACGAAATGTAGTGCGCCGCATAACTCCTTACGAATCAAAAGTTATGGGCACCGGAACAAAGGAGACCTGGTCCCAAGCTGCACTCCCTCGGTTTGTGAGCCCTGCCTCTACATGAAGCTAAGATGTCTTGCCCAAGGTGCCATGGAATTCGGTAATAGAAATGTGATGTATTAAGTTGTCATCCTTTTCGCGGCTCACGACGTACGATTCGCGACGGAAAATCAGTTCAAAAGGAGAAAAGTGTCCCGAAACTAATGAAAACGTTCGATTTTGGGCACCGGAGCAAAGGAGACCTGGTCCCACACCCACGACCTCGGTTTACGGGCCCAGCCTCTACGTGAAGCGAAGATGTCTTGCCCAAGGTGCCGTGGGATTCGGTAATAGAAATGTGATGGATTAGATTGTCGTCCTTTTCGTGGCTCATGACGTACGATTCGGGCCGAAAAAATAGCGCATTAGAAGAAAAGTGTCCCAAAACTGATGAAAATGTTCGATTTTTGGCTTTGAAAATAGGCGTACCCGAGCAGGCTTGCTGCCCCCGTCGTAGGGCTCTTAGAGAGCTTCCCAACGGTATGTTGTGCGCCGCGTAACTCCTTACGTATCAAAAGTTATGGGCACCGGAGCGACGGAGACCCGGTCCCAAGCCCCACGCTGCAGGCCCAGCCTCTACGTGAGGTGAAGTTGTCTTGCCCAAGGTGCCGTGGGATTCGGCAATAGAAATGTGATAGATTAGGTTGTCGTCCTTTTCGTGGATCACGACGTATGATCTGGGATGAAAAAATAGCGCAAAAGAAGAAAAGTGTCTCGAATTTGATGAAAACGTTCAATTTTGGGCTCCGAAAATAGGCGCAGCCGAGCAGGCTTGCTGCCCCCGTCGTAGAGCTCTTAGTGAGCTTCCCAACAGTAAGCTGTGCGCCACGTAACTCCTTACTGATCAAAAGTTATGGGCACTGGAGCAACGGAGACCTGATCCCACCCCTCACGCCCTCGGTTTGCGGTCCCAACCTCTACGTGAAACGAAGATGTCTTGCCCAAGGTGCTATGGGATTCGGCAATAGAAATGTGATGTATTAGGTTGTCGTCCTTTTCGCGGCTCACAACTTACGATCCGGGACGGAAAAACAGTGCAAAAGTAGAAAAGTGTCCCGAAACAGATGAAAACGTTCGATTTTGGACACCGAATGTGAGGCCCGACCTCGATTTGCATGTGATATGTCGTTACGTGTGCCATAACCTAGAATTGCTTGCCTTGACCTAGGTTTAAGAGTCGTGTCTCGTTTTATGTGCCTTGCATTGAATTACATGCATTCATTTAGGGTTGCGTGCATTTGCTTGGAAAACGTGCATTCGTCTCATAGTTCGTGCTTTATCTCGTAGTGCATTCCCTAAACCTAGGAAAGCGTGTCCGCACGCTAATCAAGAAAGTATCTTACACGAAGCACTATATTATTAAGTAATCCTACAAACTCCACTAACTAATATTAAAATGCTAATTCAACTCACTAGAAGACGAAATTTCACCAAAAGCTAAACATTCTTATTCTTTATTCTTTATTCTTTTGCACATCCCAAGCACACAATAAAATAAGCTCAAAACAAGACAAAAAAATTCAGAATTGAGCATGCTTGGCTGACCGCTTCTTGCATTTTAACAAGATTTCATAATTCAAAAATCATTCCTAGACAAGCCTATGACACAATGCATTAAAAAATGAAATAAAACACACCTACCAAGCTTCACTTTCTCGACCAAAACACTCCATGCTTCCTCACATTTCAAGATTGCACAAGGACTAAGAGAATTTCAGAAATTTTGAAGCTCAAGGCCGACACATGCTTACACCAACATTTCATTCTTCTCAAACATTCTCTCAAGCTCTCAATTCCTCTCTCTTTCAGCCAAGGCTGCTCCCTTAAGTCCCATAGCTTAAGTTCATCTCCTAAAGCTCACCAAGACACTCAAGGACCCTAGGGAGCTCGACCAAGCAAGCAAGAAGCAAGAATAGATGCATGCAAGCTCATAGAACACTCATTCGGCCCTAGGTATGTTTGATAGCTTTTCTTTCATCTCCCTTTTGTTCTAACCATATGCACATACTAAGGAAAAGGTAACTCAGCTAGGAATTAAAGACATCAAGCAATATCTCTTGGCCAAACAAGGAGAGAAGACCATTTGTGCATCTTCAAGAGTTTTGAGCATCATTTGTTGGCAATAGGCTAAGGTGAGGGTTAATCTTTCTTAAGAGCTTTCAAAAACCACATGCATGCCTTCATATGTCTATTTTTACCTCTGTACTTGTGGTATATGTGTGTACATGAGCTTTTGTAACCATGCATGGCAAGATATTTAGCTAGAATCTGAAGATAGGTGAAATCGCGAAAATGGCAGATTTCTGACTTGTTAGAACGAAGTGAATTTGGCCTGGTAGATGATTTTGAAAATGCATGAAAATTTGTAGGTGACTATTTTTTCGAGTTCTGAGAAGTTTTCGTAGAAATAGGCCAAGGCCAATTTTGACTCTATGGTCTTTAAAATGGCAAAACATCGAAGGGTGTCTAAATCTGGAAAATCTAGAAAATGAAGCAGGTTTTTGGCAGTTCACTGTCCTCGTAGAACGAACCAGTTTTGACTTAGTAAATTATATCTAAAATGCATGAAATTTGGTAGGTTGCTATATTTTTCAGTTCTGGACATTTTTTCCAGAAATAGACCAAAGCCAATTCTGACCCTAAGACCCTCAAAAATAGAAAACATCGTAATGTGTCTAAAACTAGACAGTTTTGCGTAGTCTCATGGTTTTGGCCATAAATCCTAGGTCTGAACGCCAAATGAGGTGAGGTTTGTTTCTGGATTTAAATCACTCCTTAAGATTTAATTTGAAATTTTTCTCACTGGAATTGGAGATTGTTTTCTTGCCTAAATGATTGTGGGAAAATGGACCATTTTGTTTAGTGATATGCTTTGAAAAATGTTGTAACTTCTCTTGTGGTAGTGAATGCTTGGGATTGTGGCACTTGGATGTTGTGTTGATTGTTTTGGATGATTGAGGGTGTTTTAATTAATTGATGCATGGCTTGAGTTTAATTACGTGACAAATTGAGGCTTAATTGCACGTGTAAGCATGAATTGAAACCCTATTAACTATGAAATCTCGCTAAGTGATGATCATATGATTAATGTGTCTAAATGTGTGATTAGTGGGCTGCCTAAGAAATATTAAGTAGACTTTTCTTGCACCCGGTCTCATGTGGACGTCGTTACATGCTTGTATAAATTTATTACTTGATTGCGTGAACCCCGAAATGAGTTATATGACTTGATTCACATGTGTTACATGGCTGTCCGTTTAATATTCATATCACTCCATGAGCCTTACAAGTGAAATTACCTGTCATAGCATGCCTTGTGTGTTTACTTGTCAATGTGCGATCTTATAACTACTTGGAGGCAGCCTACTTTGTTGTCCTCCTAATATGATATGTTAAATGTTATAAATGTTCATTGCATACAAGGTTGCAACCTTTTATTTTGGCATGGTAGCATTTCACGCACGCCGGGCGGCATTGGGCTTGCTGGTGCTACCGTGACTACCATGGTCTAATTCCCTCTCCCACTTGGCATTCCACCCTCGGAGAGTTGGGTCGTAAGTTTTCGGGGTACATCCGGAGTACACCCAAATGGGAGAGATAAGTGGATTATTGAAGTCGGCTGCAACAATCGTATCGAAATTGATATTGAGAGCAAATGCTCGCCGTATCCTTGAAATGATTGGTAATTATATTTGTTGCTCAATTTGATTCTTATACTTTGCGTACCTTATTACTTGTAATACGTGACATGTTTTCAAAAAGGGGTTTTTCATAAGTTAACCGAAAAAAGAGTTTCAAAATGTATTTCTCGTTCCCCCTTACTGAGTTTATAAGGACTCACCCTCTTTTATCATCACAGGTGAAGAAGATCAGGAATAAGTACTTGAGGAGCACGTGCCTATTGATGACTCCTTGGAGTGATTGTCTGCCCTACGTGTCTTACTTGACTATGGCTATTTTGTGAACGATATGTTGTATTGAAGACTATTTCTTAAGTTGTTTGCTGTCGTTATTGTAAAAGACCCCCGTTATAATTTGGGGTATAATTTTGGTTTGTATTGATGATAACTAGACAGACACTCTTTTGGTCATTTTGCTATCACTACTTGGTTAGTAACTATTACAGGCTTATGAAGTATTAGGCAAGGAATCAAGTAAAATGAATCTATCCAATCTTAAGCAGGTACTCATTTGTAGACTAAGATCAATAGGTACTTGTGTAACAGGAATTGACACATGAACGAGACATAGTTATCTTGCTAGGTTGTTAATAAAATGAGACTTCGAGATAATCAGTAGGCATGTCGATTGGTGATAAATAGTAATCTTAGTTAGAATCGAATTTAAGATTGAAAGTTTTGAGGCATTTAGGAAATTAGGTCAAACTAAAGAGCCAATTATAGCCGTTATGCTGCCAGTTTTCTGGAGAATCTTTTGGAGTTCTAGGCTAACGTTAAGCGTTAAACCTTAATGAACGATTAAGTACATGAAATGATATGAATGTTTAGATCATACCCTAGTCTAACCTCTATAGGTCGGGTTGGGGCGTGACACCGAAAATAGGCACAAATGGGCAGGCTTGCTGCCCCCATCGTAGAGCTCTTAGAAAGCTTTCCAACCATATGTTGTGCACCACTTAACTCCTTACGAATCAAAAGTTATGGGCACCGGAGCAAAGGAGACCTGGTCCTACACCCCACGCCCTAGGTTTGCAGGCCCAGCCTCTACGTGAAGCGAAGATGTCTTGCCCAAGGTACCGTGGGATTCGATAATAGAAATGTGATGGATTAGGTTGTCGTCCTTTTCGCGGCTCACGATGTACGATTCGGGATGAAAAAGCAGCGCAAAAGAAGAAAAGTATCCCGAAACTGATGAAAACGTTCGATTTAGGGCTCCGAAAATAGGCACAACAGAGCAGGCTTGCTACCCCTGTCGTAGAGCTCTTTGAGAGATTTCCAACGGAATGCTGTGCACCGCGTAACTCCTTACGGATCGAAAGTTATGGGCACCGGAGCGACGGAGACCTGGTCCCAAGCCCCACGCCATCGGTTTACGGGCCTAGCCTCTACGTGAGGCATAGTTGTTTTGCCAAAGGTGCAGTAGGATTCGGTAATAGAAATGTGATAGATTAGGTTGTCGTCCTTTTTGCGACTTATGACGTACGATCCGGGACAGAAAAATAGCGCAAAAGAAGAAAAATGTTCCAAAACTAATGAAAACGTTCGATTTTGGTCTGCAAAAATAGGCGCATCCGAGCAGGCTTGTTGCCACCGTCGTAAAGCTCTCAGAGAGCTTTCAAACGGTATGATGTGCGCCGCGTAACTCTTTACGAATCAAAAGTTATGGGTACCGGAGCAACAGAGACCTAATCCCACGCCCCACGCCCTCGGTTTGCGGGCCCAGCCTCTACGTGAAGCGAAGATGTCTTGCCCAAGATGCCGTGGTATTCGGTAATAGAAATGCGATGGATTAGCTTGTCGTCCTTTTCGCGGCTCACGACGTACTATCCGGGACGAAAAAACAGCGCAAAAGAAGAAAAGTGCCCGAAATTGATGAAAATGTTTGATTTTGGATTTCAAAAACAGGTGCAGCTGAGCAAGCTTGTATCCCCCGTCGTAGAACACTCAGAGAGCTTTCCAACGGTATGCTGTGCGCCGTGTAACTCCTTACAGATCGAAATTTATGGGCACCGGAGCGACGGAGACCTGGTCCCAAGCCCCACGCCATCGGTTTGCGGGCCCAGCCTCTACGTGAGAGGAAGTTGTCTTGCCCAAGGTACAGTGGGATTCGGTAATAGAAATGTGATGGATTAGACTATCGTCCTTTTTTCGGCTTACGACGTACGATCTGGGACGGAAAAACAGCGCAAAAGAAGAAAAGTGTCCCAAAACGGATGAAAGCGTTCCATTTAGGGCTCCGAAATCAGCCGCAACCGAGTAAGCTTGTTGTCCCCATCGTAGAGCTCTCAAATAGCTTTCCAACGGTATGAAGTGCGCCGTGTAACTCCTTACAAATCAAAAGTTATGGGCACCGATGCAAAAGAAACCTGGTCCCAAGCCCCATGCCCTCGGCTTGCGGGCCCTGCCTCTATGTGAAGCGAAGATGTCTTGCCTAAGGTGCCATGGGATTCGGTAATAGAAATGTGATGGATTAGGTTGTCATCCTTTTTGCGGCTCACGACGTACGATCTAGGACCAAAAAATAGTGCAAAAGAAGAAAAGTGTCCCGAAACTGATGAAAATGTTTAATTTTGGGCTCCGAAAATAGGCGCAGCCAAGCAGGCTTGCTGCCCCCATCGTAGGCCTCTTAGAGAACTTTCCAATGGTATGTTGTGCGCCGCGTAACTCCTTACGGGTCAAAAGTTATGGTCACTAAAGTGACGGAGACCTTGTCCCAAGCCCCACGCCCTCGGTTTACGGGCCAAGCCTCTATGTGAGGCGAAGTTGTCTTGCCTAAAGTGTCATGGGATTTGATAATAGAAATGTGATGGATTAGGTTGTCGTTCTTTTTGTAGCTCACGACGTACGATCCGGGATAAAAAAACAGCGCAAAAGAAGAAAAGTGTCCCAAAAATGATGAAAACATTCGATTTTGTCTCCGAGAATAGGCGCAGCCAATCTAGCTTGCTACCCCTGTCGTAGAGCTCTTGGAGAGCTTTCCAACGGTATGTTGTGCGGTGTGTAACTCCATACGGATCAAAAGTTATGGGCGCCAGAACGATGGAGACCTGGTCCCAACCCCACGCCCTCGGTTTGCAGGCCCAGCCTCTACGTGAAGCGAAGTTGTTTTGCCCAAGGTACCGTGGGATTCGGTAATAGAAATGTGATGGATTACGTTGTCGTCCTTTTTGCGGCTCACGACGTACGATCCGGGATAGAAAAATTGCACTAAAGAAGAAAAGTGTCCCAAAACTATTGAAAACATTCGATTTTGGGCTCTGAAAATAGGTGCAGCCGAGTAGGCTTGCTACTATCATCGTAGAGCTCTCAGAAAGCTTTCCAACGGTGTGATGTGCGTCGCGTAACTCCTTACGAATCAAAAGTTATAGGCATCAGAGCAACAGAGACCTGATCCTACGCCCCACGCCCTCGGTTTGTGGGCCCAGCCTCTACGTGAAGCGAAGATGTCTTGCCAAAGATGCCGTGGTATTCGGTAATAGAAATGCGATGGATTAGCTTGTCGTCCTTTTCACGGCTCACGAAGTACTATCCGAGACGAAAAAATAGCGCAAAAAAAAGAAAAGTGTCCCGAAACTGGTAAAAACATTCGATTTTGATCTACGAAAGTAGGCGCAGCTAAGCAAGCTTGCTACCCCCGTCGTAGAGCTCTCAGAGAGCTTTCCAACAGTATGTTGTGCACCGCATAACTCCTTACGGATCAAAAGTTATGGGCACCAGAGCGACGGAGAATCGTCCCAAGCCCCACGCCCTCGGTTTGTGTTCCCAACCTCTACGTGAGGCGAAGTTGTCTTGCTCTAGGTGCCGTGGGATTCGGTAATAGTAATGGGATCGATTAGGTTGTCATACTTTTTGCGGCTCACGACGTACGATTCGGGACGGAAAAACAGCGCAAAAGAAGAAAAGTGTCTGAAAACTGATGAAAACGTTCGATTTTGGGCTCAGTAAATAGGCGCAGCCAAGGAGGATTGATACCCCTGTTGTAGAGCTCTCGGAGAGCTATCCAAAGGTATGTTGTGTACCGCGTAACTCCTTACGGATCAAAAATTTTGGGCACCGGAGCGACGGAGACCTGGTCCTAAGCCCCACGCCCTAGGTTTGCGGGCCCTGCCTCTACGTGAGGCAAAGTTGTCTTGCCCAATGTGCCGTGGGATTCAGTAATAGAAATATGATCTATTACGTTGTTGTCATTTTTGCAGCTCACGACGTACGATCCGGAATGGAAAAACTGCACAAAAGAAAAAAAATGTCCTTAAAGTGATGAAAATGTTCGATTTTGGGTTCCGAAAATAGGCGCAGCAGAGCAGGTTTGCTGCCCCTGTCGTAGAGCTCTCAGAAAGCTTTCCAACGGTATGATGTGCCCTGCATAACTCCTTACGAATCAAAAGTTATGGGCACCGGAGCAACGGAGACCTGGTCCCAAGCCCCACGCCCTCTGTTTGGGGGACCCAGCCTCTACGTGAAGCGAAGATGTCTTGCATAAGGTGCCATGGGATTCGGTAATAGAAATGTGATGGATTAGGTTGTCGTCCTTTTTGTGGCTCACGCGTTATATCCGGGATGAAAAAACAGCGCAAAAGAGGAAAAATATCCCAAAACTGATGAAAATGATCGATTTAGGTCTCCGAAAATAGGCACAACCGAGCAAGCTTTCTCGCCCCGTCATAGAGTACTCAAAGAGCTTTCCAACGATATGCTGTACGCCACGTACATCCTTACGGGTCAAAAGTTATGGGCGCCGGAGCGACGGAGACCTGGTCCTAAACCCCACGCCCTCGGTTTGTGGGCCCAGCCTCTACGTGAGGTGCAGTTGTCTTGCCTAAGGTACCGTGGGATTTGGTAATAGAAATGTGATGGATTAGGTTGTCGTCCTTTTCGCGGCTTGTGACGTACGATCCGGGACAGAAAAATAGCGTAAAAGAATAAAAGTGTCCTGAAACTGATGAAAATGTTCGATTTAGAGCTTTGAAAATAGGCGCAACCGAGCAAGCTTGCTACCCCCGTCGTAGAGCTCTCAGAGAGCTTTCCAATGGTATGCTGTGCACTGCGTAACTATTTACGAATCAAAAGTTATCGGCACCGGAGCAAAGGAGACCTGGTCCCAAGCCCCACGCCCTCGGTTTGCGGGCCCGGCCTCTACGCGAAGGGAATTTGTCTTGCCCAAGGTGCCGTGGGATTCGGTAATAGAAATGTGATGGATTAGGTTGTCATCCTTTTCGCGATGCACAACGTACGATCCGGGATAGAAAAATAGCGAAAAAGAAGAAAAGTGTCACGAAACTGATGAAAACGTTAGATTTTGGGCTCCGAAAATAGGCGCAGCCGAGAAGGCTTGCTGCCCCCATCTTAGAGCTCTTAGAAAGCTTTCCAACGGCATGATGTGCGCACGTAACTCCTTACGAATCAAAAGTTATGGGCACCGGAGCAACGGAGACCTGATCACACGCCCCACGTCCTCGGTTTGCGGGCCCAGCCTCTACGTGAGTCGAAGTTGTCTTGCCCAAAGTGCTGTGGGATTCGGTAATAGAAATGAGATGGATTAAGTTGTCATCCTTTTTGCGGCTCACAACGTATGATCCGGGATAAAAAAAAACTGCGCAAAAGAAGAAAAGTGTCCCAAAACTGATGAAAATGTTCAATTTTGGGGTTTGAAAATAGGCGCAGCCGAGCGGGCTTGCTACAACAGTCGTATAGCTCTCAAAGAGCTTTCCAACGATATGTTGTGCACTGCGTAACTCCTTACGGATCAAAAGTTATAGGCACGAGAGCGACGGAGACCTGGTCCCAAGCCCCACGCCACCGGTTGGCGGGCCCAGCCTCTACGTAAGGCGAAGTTGTCTTGCCCAAGGTGCCATGGGATTTGGTAATAGAAATTTGATGGATTAGGTTGTCGTCCTTTTTGCAACTCACGACGTACGATGCGGGATGAAAAAATAGCGCAAAAGAAGAAAAGTGTCCCAAAACTGATGAAAACGTTCGATTTTGGGATCGGCAAATAGTTGCAGCCAAGCAGGCTTGCTACCACCGTCGTAGAGCTCTCAGAGAGATTTCCAAGGGTATGTTGTGCGCCGTGTAACTCCTTACAGATCAAAAGTTACGGGCACCGTAGCGACGGAGACCTGGTCCTAAACCCCGCGCCCTCGATTTGCTGGGCCAGCCTATACGTGAGGCGAAGTTGTCTTGCCCAAGGTGCCATGGGATTTGATAATAGAAATGTGATGGGTTAGGTTGTCCTCTTTTTCGCGGCTCACGACGTATGATCCGGGACGAAAAAACACCGCAAAAGAATAAAATTGTCTCGAAACTGATGAAAATGTTTGATTTCAGCTCCGAAAAAAGGCACAGCCGAGTAGGCTTGCTGCCCCCGTCGTAGAGCTCTCAGAGAGCTTATCAACAGTATGCTGTGATTTGCGTAACCCGTTACAAACCAAAAGTTATGGGCACCGGAGAGACGGAGACCTTGTCCCAAGAACCACGCCCTCGGCTTGCGGGCCCAGTCTTTAAGTGAGGCGAAGTTGTCTAGCCCAAGGTGCAGTGCGTTTCGGTAATAAAAATGTGATGGACTACGTTGTCGTCCTTTTCGCGGCTCACGACATACGATATGGGATAGAAAAACTGCACAAAAGAAGAAAGATGTCCAGAAACTATTGAAAACGTTCGATTTTGGGCTCTGAAAATAGGCGCAGCAGTGCCGGCTTGTTGCCCCCGTCATAGAGCTCTCAGAAAGCTTTCCAACGGTATGATGTGCGCCGTGTAACTCCTTACGAATCAAAAGTTATATGCACCGGAGCAATGGAGACTTGGTCCCAAGCCCCACACCCTCAGTTTGGGGGACCCAGCCTATACGTGAAGTGAAGATGTCTTGCCCAAGGTGCCATCGAATTCAGTAATAGAAATGTGATAGATTAGGTTGTCGTCCTTTTTGCGGCTCACGCGTACTATCCGGGATGAAAAAATAGGGCAAAAAAAGAAAAAGTGTCCTGAAACTGATGAAAATGATCAATTTAGGTCTCCAAAAATAGGCACAACCGAGCAGGCTTTCTCGCCCAGTCATAGAGCTCTCACAGAGATTTTCAACGGTATGCTGTGCGCCACGTAACTCCTTACGGGTCAAAAGTTATAGGTGTCGGAGCAACGGAGACCTGGTCCTAAACCCCACGCCCTTGGTTTGCTGGCCCAGCCTATACGTGAGGCGAAGTTGTCTTGCCCAAGGTGTCATGGGATTCGGTAATAGAAATGTGATGGATTAGATTGTCGTCCTTTTCACAGCTCACGACGTACGATCTGGGATGGAAAAATAGCGCAAAAGAAGAAAAGTATCCCGAAACTGTTGAAAATGTTTGATTTAGGGCTTCGAAAATAGGCGCAACCGAGCAGGATTGCTACCCCTATCGTAGAGCTCTCAGAGAGTTTTCCAATGGTATGCTGTGCACCGCGTAACTCCTTACGAATCAAAAGTTATCGGCACCGCAGCAAAGGAGACCTGATCCCACGCCCCACGCCCTCAGTTTGCGGGCCCAGCCTCTACGTGAGGCAAAGTTGTCTTGCCCAAGGTGTTGTGGGATTTGGTAACAGAAATGTGATAGATTAGGTTGTCGTCCTTTTCGCGGCTCACGACGTACGATCCGGGCTGAAAGAACTGCGCAAAAGAAGAAAAGTGTCCCAAAACTAATGAAAACATTCAATTTTTGGGTTTGAAAATAGGCGCAGCCGAGCAAGCTTGCTGCACCAGTCGTATAGCTCTTAGATAGCTTTCCAACGATAAGCTGTGCGCCGCATAACTCCTTACGGATCAAAAGTTATGGGCACCAGAGCGACGGAGACATGGTCCCAAGCCCCACGCCCCCGGTTGGCGGGCCCAGCCTCTACGTAAGGCAAAGTTGTCTTCCCTAAGGTGTCGTTGGATTCGGTAATATAAATGTGATGGATTAGGTTGTCGTCCTTTTCTCGGCTCACGACGTACGATGCGGGATGAAAAAATAGCGCAAAGGAAGAAAATTGTCCCAAAACTGATGAAAACATTCGATTTTGGGATCGGAAAATAGTTGCAGCCGAGCAAGCTTGTTGCCATCGTCGTAGATCTCTTAGAGAGCTTTCCAACGGTATGCTGTGCGCTACATAACTCTTTACAGATCAAAAGTTGTAGGCACCGGAGCGATAGAGACCTGGTCCCAAGCCACACGCCCTCTGTTTGCGGGCCCAGCCTATACGTGAGGCGAAGTTTTCTTGCCCAAGGTGCCATGGGATTCGATAATAGAAATGTGATGGGTTAGGTTGTCGTCCTTTTCGCGGCTCACGACGTATGATCCGGGATGGAAAAACATCGCAAAAGATGAAAAGTGTCCCGAAATTGATGAAAATGCTTGATTTCAGATCCTAAAAAAGGCGAAGCCGAGCAGGCTTGCTACCCCAGTCGTAGAGCTCTCAGAGAGCTTACAAACGGTATATTGTGATATGCGTAACCCGTTACGGATCAAAAGTTATGGTCACCGGAGAGACGGAAACCTGGTACCAAGAACTACGCCTTCAGTTTGCAGGCCCAGCCTCTACGTGAGGCGAAGTTGTCTTGCCGAAGGTGAAATGGGATTTGGTAATAGAAATTTGATGGATTACGTTGTCGTCCTTTTCGCGGCTCACGACGTACGATCCGGGATAGAAAAACTGCGTAAAAGAAGAAAGGTATCCCAAAACTGTTGAAAACGTTCGATTTTGGGCTCCGAAAATAGGTGCAGCAGAGCAGGCTTGCTGCCCCTGTCGTAGAGCTCTCAAAAAGCTTTCCAACGGTATGATGTGCGCCACGTAACTCCTTACGAATCAAAAGTTATGGGCACCAGAGCAACGGAGACCTAATCCCACGCCCCACGCCCTCGGTTTGCGGGCCCAGCCTCTATGTGAAGCGAAGATGTCTTGCCTAAGGTGCCATGGTATTCGGTAATAGAAATGCGATGGATTAGCTTGTCGTCCTCTTCGCGGCTCACGACGTACTATCCAGGACGGAAAAACAGCGCAAAAGAAAAAAAGTGTCTCGAAACTGGTAAAAATTTTTGATTTTGGGCTGCGAAAATAGGCGCAGCCAAGCTGGCTTGCTGCCCCAGTCGTAGAGCTCTCAGTATGATGTGCGCCTCATAACTCCTTACGGATCAAAAGTTATGGGCACCAAAGCGACGGAGACTTGGTCCCAAGCCCCACACCCTCGGTTTGCGTTCCCAACCACTACGTGAGGCGAAGTTGTCTTGCCCAAGGTGCCGTGGGATTCAGTAATAGTAATGTGATGGATTAGGTTGTCGTCCTTTTCGCGGCTCACGATGTACGATCCGGGATGAAAAAACAACGCAAAAGAAGAAAAGTGTCCCAAAATTAATGAAAATGTTCGATTTGGGGCTCCAAAAATAAGTGCAACCGAGTAAGCTTGCTACCCCAGTCGTAGAGCTCTCATAGAGCTTTCCAACGGTATGCTGTGCTCCGCGAAACTCTTTACGAATCAAAAGTTATGGGCACCGGGTATGCTGTGCTTCGCGAAACTCATTACGAATAAAAAGTTATGGGCACCGGAGCAAAGGTGACCTGGTCCCAAGCCCCACGCCCTCGGTTTGCAGGCCCAGCCTCTACGTGAAGCGAAGTTGTCTTGCCTAAGGTAACATGGGATTCGGTAATAGATATGTGATAGATTAGGTTGTCATCCTTTTCTTGGCTCACGACATACGATCCGGGATGAAACGCAAAAGATGAAAAGTGTCACGAAACTGATGAAAACGTTTGATTTTGGGCTCTGAATATAGGTGCAGCCGAGCAAGCTTTCTGCTCCCATCGTAGAGCTCTCAGAGAGCTTTCCAACGGTATGTTGTGCGCCGCGTAACTCCTTACGGATCAAAAGTTATGGGTACCGGAGCGACAGAGACCTGGTCTCAAGCCTTACGCCCTCGGTTTGTGGGCCCAGCTTCTACGTGAGGCGAAGTTGTCTTGCCCAAGGTGCCATGGGATTCGGTAACATAAATATGATGGATTAGGTTGTCGTCCATTTCGCGGCTCATGACGTACGATCCGGGATAAAAAAAACTGCGCAAAAGAAGAAAAGTGTCCCGAAATTGATGAAAACATTCGATTTAAGGGTTTGAAAATAGGCGCAGCCGAGCAGGCTTGCTGCACCAGTCGTATAACTCTCAGAGAGCTTTCGAACGGTATGGTGTGCACCACGTAACTCCTTACGGATCAAAAGTTATGGGCACTGGAGCGATGGTGACATGGTCCCAAGCCCCATGCCCTCGGTTGGCTGGCCCAGTCTCTACGTAAGGCCAAGTTGTCTTGCCCAAGGTGCCGTGGGATTCAGTTATAGAAATGTGATAGATAAGGTTGTCGTCCTTTTCGCGGCTCACAACGTACGATGCAAGACAGAAAAACAGTGTAAAAAAAGAAAAGTGTTCCAAAATTGATGAAAACGTTCGATTTTGGGCTCGAAAAATAGTTACAGCCATGCAGCCTCCATCGTAGAGCTCTCAGAGAGCTTTCCAACGGTATGCTGTGCGCCGCGTAACTCCTTACAAATCAAAAGTTATGGACACCAGAGCGATGGAGACCTGGTCCTAAGCCCTACGCCCTCGGTTTGCGGGCCCAGCCTAGACGTGAGGCGAAGTTGCCTTGCCTAAGGTGCCATGGGATACGATAATAGAAATGTGATGGGTTAAGTTGTCGTCCTTTTCGCAGCTCACGACGTATGATCTGGGACGGAAAAACAGTGCAAAAGAAGAAAAGTGTCCCGAAACTGATGAAAACATTTGATTTCAGCTCCGAAAAATGGCGCATATGAGCAGGCTTGCTACCCCCATCGTAGAGTTCTCGGAGAGCTTACCAATGGTATGTTGTGCACTGCGTAACTCATTACGAATCAAAAGTTATGGGTACCGGAGAGACAGAGACCTGGTCCCAAGAACCACGCCCTCTGTTTACGGGCCCAGCCTCTACGTGTGGCGAAGTTGTCTTGCCCAAGGTGTAGTGGGATTTGGTAATAAAAATGTGATGGATTACGTTGTCGTCCTTTTCCTGGCTCACGACTTTCGATCCAGGATAGAAAAACTGTGCAAAAGAAGAAAAATGTTCAAAACCTGTTGAAATCGATCAATTTTGGGCTCCGAAAATAGGCGCAGCCGAGCAGGCTTGCTGCCCTCGTCGTAGAGCTCTCAGAAAGCTTTCCAATGGTATGATGTGCGCCGTGTAACTCCTTACGAATCAAAAGTTATGGGCACCGGAGCAACGGAGACCTGATCCCACGTCCTATGCCCTCAGTTTGTGGGCCCAACCTCCACGTGAAGCGAAGATGTCTTGCCCAAGGTGCCATGGTATTCAGTAATAGAAATGCAATGGATTAGCTTGTCGTCCTTTTCGCTGCTCACGACGTACTATCCGGGACGGAAAAACAGTGCAAAAAAAGAAAAGTGTCCCGAAACTGGTGAAAACGTTCGATTTTTGGGCTACGAAAACAGGCGCAGCTGTCACGCCCCAACCCGACCTATAAAGGTTAGACTAGGGTGTGATCTAAACATTCAAGTCCTTTCACATTCTTAATCATTCTAGGAGGTTTAACACTTAACATTTTATTCTAGACTCTAAAATTTTTCGGAAATCCAGCAGCATAACGGCTGTAATTGGGCTCTTTGTTTTGACCTAAATTTTTTAACAGCCTTAAACTTTCAATTCAATTTCATTCCTGACTAGTGTTTACTATTTTATCATCAATTGAATTGCTTATTGGTTATTTCGACGTCCCGTTTGATTTATAACCTAGCATGATACTATGTCTCGTTTGTCCATTTATCCTCATTTCAAAATCTACTTGTTGATCTTAGCTTATTAGCGAGTACCTGTTGAGATTGGATAAGTTCGTTTGCCTATTCCTTAGCTAAGCATCATAACCTATGATAGATACTAGTGATAATAAAAGCAAAACGATCATAGTATGTCTAGTATCAGTCTACTTAATATAAGTACAAACCAAAATTAGACCCCAAATTACAACGGGGGTCTTTTACATTAGCAACAACAAGCAACATAAGATAAATGGTCTTCAAGCAGCACAAAATACACAAGTAGTCACGTTCAAGCAAAACAACAATAACAGGCAATCACTCTAGGGGTTCATCATTAGGTACATTGAGCTCGGGTTCCTGTACCTGTTCTTCTTCACCTGAGATGATAAAAGAGGGTGAGTCTTTATGAACTCAGCGAGGGGGAACGAGAAATAAGTTTTGAAACTCATTTTTCGGTTAAACTTATGAAAACCCCTTTCTCAAACATGAATACAATAGAAATACAAGTACAGAAATACAAGTACAAAACAGGAATACCGATCTTTCCTCCCCGAGGTTCTGTAGGATCCAAGCGGGAGTACTTATACACATAATAAAAAGGATACGGTGAGCTTTTGCTCTCAGATCAGTTTCAGAATCAGAAGTTGCGGCCGACTTCAAATCATTCCCCAAAACACACCAGGTGGGTGTACTCCGAATGTACCCCAGAATCCTACGACCCAACTCTCCGAGGAAGTCTAGCCCCCAAGCGAGAGAGGGAATGGGACCAAGGTGGTCACGGTAACACCGGCAAGCCCGATGCCGCCCGGCATACGTGATCGCTACCATGCAGACAGGAAAGGTTGCAACCTTGTATGCAATGCACATTCATGACAGGTAATATATCTCACAGAAGGAAGACAACAAAGTAGGTTGCCTCCGGACAGTCATAGGATTGCACATTGACAGATAAACAAGCAGGACATGATAAGACAGGAAATTTCACTTGAAAGGCATATAGAGTTATATGAAAATTAACCGGGAAGCCATGTAACACATGTAAAACATGCCATATAACTCATTAAAAAGTCCACGCAATCAAGTGATAAGATTATTCAACATGCAATGATATCAACATGGGTTCGGATGCAAGAAAAGCTTAATTGTCAACATGCAATGGTCAAGATCACTTTTGAAGTTATAAAACATTTACGGGCAGCCCACTAAGCCTATGATTCCAACACAATATCCAAATAATCAACACTTATTAAGACTACCTAGTCGTTAGGGCTTCCATTTCAAGTATATTCGTGCAATTTGAGCCTCAACCCAACTCAATGTCAATCTCAAACCATACATCATTTAATTCAACATCCTCAAACGTTCAAAACAGTCCACACAACATCCCAACACCACATTTCCACACAATTAGTACCACAAGAGAGGTTACAACAATTTTCCAAGCATATGGCTAAATAAAACCTTTACTGCAAGAGGCTGTTTTCTCACAATCAATAGAATAATCAAACAATCTCCAAATTCAGTAAATAAGATGTAAAATTAAATCTTAAGAAGTTAACTAAAATCAGAACAAACCTTGCATCAATTGGAGTTCAGAATCATTAGTTATAGCCGAAACAGTGAGGTAGCACAAAACTGTCCAGATTTGTACACTTTTCAGAAATTGACGTTTTTGAGGTCCTTAGAGTCAGTTTTAACTTTGGTCCATTTCTGACAAAATTGTCCAGAACTGAAAAATATAGCATCATACCGAATTTCACTCATTTTGGACAACATTTACTAAGTCAAATATGGTTCGTTCCACAAGGTCAGTGCATCTGCCAAAACCTGATTCATTTTTCCAGATTTCCAGATTTGGTCACATTTTAATGATTTTCCATTTTGAGGACCTTAGAGTCAAAATTAGCTTTCAGCCTATTTCTGGGAAAAATGTCCAAAACTGTCCAAACTAGTCACCTACCAATTTTCAAGCATTTTCAACATCCTTTGCTTAGCTAAACTTACCTCGAACAGACTGGTCAGAGAGCTGTCATCCATTTCGACTTCACCTAGCATCATTTTCAAGCCAAGATCTTGCCATGCATGGTTGTTTAAGCTTATGAACGACCATATAGCTCAAGTACAGAAGCAAATACACACATTTATGAGCATGCATGTGAGTTTTTAAAGAGTTTTCAAAAGGTTTTAACCCTCACCTTAGCAATCAACCACAAAGATGCACAAAAACTTGTTGAAGCTTCAAATCTCTTCTTCTTCTTGCTTAGCCGAGATTCCAACTTGGTTTCTCTATTTTTCCTAGCCTAGTGATCAATATCTTAGCACATGCATGAGGTTAGAACAAGAAGAAAAGAAATGGAAGCTTAAAAACTCACCAAGGCCGAAAATGGTGACTCAAAATGCTTGCATGTGTGTTTCTTGCATCCTAGCTTGCTTGGGTGAGTTTCTTTGCTTGTGGTTTGTCTTGATGCACCATAGGATGATGAAGATGAGCTAAGAGGTGGAGAGAACTCAGCCAAAACCGAAATGGAGAGAGAGAGTGAGAGGGAGAGAGAGAAAATATGAGGAAAGTGAGAGAAATGAGAGAAAAATGAGGCTTTTGCAATTTTTTTGAGCATGTGGTCAGCCTTGGGCTTCCAAATCTGAATTTTTGTGTCTTCAAGGTGGAATTTGAAATGTTAGCATGGGCCATGAGTGGTTTGGTCGAAAATGAGAGGAAATTGAGGTGGTTTTGGGCAATTTTTTATGCATTGATAAGTGTTTTTGTGTCATGACTTGTCTAGAATCATTTTGAATTAAACATGCATGCAAAAATCTGATTTTGTGTCATCTTTTGAATTGTTTTAACATGTGTGTAAGAGAATGTTGGGGATTTAGGGATTTTATGTAGAATAGAATATAGGGTATGTTTAGAGGTTTGTGAGATTTTGTCTTGTAGTGAGTTTAAAATATAATATTTAGGTGTTAGTGGATTTTGTAGAGATTTGAATTAGGATTATAATAATAGTTAGTGGATTGTGTAGGATTATTTTATTGTCTTGTGCTTTGTGTAGGATTCTTTATTGATTAGCGTGGTGGCACGGATTCCTAGGTCTAGGGCACGAATTACGAGGTAGACACAAACTACGAGGTAAGACACCAACTTCAAGACTAATGCACGTACTTCAAGATAAATGCACGGATTCTAATGCTAACACACACAACCCTAGGTGAATGAACGTAAACCAATACAAGGCACGTATTTCAATGCAATGCACGTAAATCAAGACATGACTCTTAAACCTAGGTTAAGACATGTAGCTCAAGGTTAAGGCACACGAAACGAAGTAACGCACGTACATCGAGGTCATGGCACGTATTTCTAGGTACCGCACGTGAGTCGGGGATTAGGGCACACTATTCTAGGTCAAGGTACGTATGACGAGTTATGCACGAAAACCAAGACAGGACACGTAATCCAAGGTCGGTCATATCATTCTTGGTCTATGACACGCAAATCAAGGCAACACACGTTATTCGGGGTCGGGCCTCACAGCAGCCAAGCAGGCTTGTTGCCCCCGTCGTAGAGCTCTCAAAGAGCTTTCCAACGGTATGCTGTGCGCTGCGTAACTTGTGAGGCCCGACCTCATTTTGCATACGATATGTCGTTTCATGTGCCCTAACCTAGAATTGCGTGCCTTGACCTAGGTTTAAGAGTCGTGTCTCATTTTATGTTCCTTGCATCGAATTACGTGCATTCATTTAAAGTTATATGCATTTACTTGGAAAATGTGCATTCGTCTCGCAGTTCGTGCTTTACCTCGTAGTGCGTGCCCTAAACCTAGGAAAGCGTGCCCGCATGCTAATCAAGAAAGCATCTTACACGAAGCACCATATTATTAATTAATCCTACAAATTCACTAACTAATATTATAATCCTAAATAAACTCACTAGAAGACAAAATTTTACCAAAAGCTAAACATTCCTATTCTTTATTCTTTATTCTTTTGCATATCCCAAGCACACACAATAAAATAAGGCTCAAAACATAACAAAATTCAGAATTAAACCTTACCTTGGCCGACCATGTGAGGACTTTTGACATACTTTGCAATTTCAAAAATCAAACCGAGACATTCTATGACACAATGCATCAAAAAAATGACCTAACATCCTACCCAATGCTCCACATTCTTGGCCCACTCAAATGCCCATGCTAAGACAATTCAAAATGCTCAAAAAAATTACACAAATCAGATTTGTAGAAGCTCAAGGCTGACCATATGCTCAAGCATTTCATTTCTTTCTCTCATTCTCTCATCCTCTCATTTTCTCTCACTCTCTCGGCCTTGGCTGCATCCATAAGCTCCATAGCTTAAGCTCTCATTCTAAGGCTCTCCTAGACACTCAAGGACTCTAAGATACTCGTCCATGGCAGCCCAAACAAGCAAGAAGCAAGAAAAATTGCATGCAAGCTCATAGAACCCTTCATTTCAGCCCTAGGTATGTTTGATAGATTTTCTTTCATCTCCATTTCGTTCTAACCACATGCACATACTAAGAACATGATAACTCAGCTAGGAATTACGGAAATCAAGCAATCTCTCTCGGCCAAGCAAAGAGAAAGGACCTTTTGTGCCTCTTCAAGAATTTTGAGCATCATTTGTCATCAATAGGCTAAGGTGAGAGCTAAAACTCTTTTAGAAGCTTTCAAAAACCACATGCATGCCTTCATATGTCTATATTTACCTCTGTACTTGTTGTATATGTGTGTCCATGAGCTTATATAACCATGCATGGCAAGATATGTGGCTAGAACTTGAAGATAGATAAAATCGCATAACTGGCAGATTTCTGACTTGGTAGAGCGAGATGCATTTGGCCTGGTAAATGATGTTTAAAATGCTTGAAAATTGGTAGATGACTATTTTTGCCAGTTCTAAACATTTTTCGTAGAAATAGGCCAAGGCCAATTTTGACTCGAAGGTCTCCAAAATGGCAAAACATCGAAAGGTGTCTAAATCTGGAAAATCTGGGAAAATGGAGCAGGTTTTTGGTAGTTCACTATCCTTGTAGAACGAAACAGTTTTTACCTAGTAAATGATATTTAAAATGCATGAAATTTGGTATGTTGCTATATTTTTCAGTTCTGGACATTTTTGTCAGAAATAGACTAAAGCTAAATCTGACCCTAAGACCCTAAAAAATGGCCATTATTGAGATATGTACGAATCTGGACAGTTTTGCGTAGTCTCACGGTTTTAGTTATAACTCTTGAATCAAAACTCCAAATGATGCGAGGTTTATTTCTGGATTTAAATCACTCATTAAGCTTTAATTTGATATTTTTTTCACTGGAATTGGAGATTGTTTTCTTGTCTAAATGATTGTGGGAAAACAGACCATTGCAATGAGGTTTTTATTTAGTGATATGCTTTGAAAAATATTGTAACTTCTCTTGCGGTATTGAATGATTGGGATTGTGGCACTTGGATGTTGGGTGGACTGTTTTGGATGATTGAGGATGTTTTAATTAATCGATGCATGGCTTGGGTTTAATTACGTGACAACTTGTGGCTTAAATCGCACGTGTAAGCATAGATTGAAACCCTGTTGACTATGAAAACTCGCTAACTGTTGATCCTATGGTTATTGTGTCTAATTTAATGACTAGTGGGCAGCCTAATAAATGTTAAGTATGTTTGAAATGTGATTCCAATGATTACATGTTGATAAGTAGACTTTTCTTGCACCCGGTCTCATGTAGACGTCGTTGCATGCTTGAATGAACTTATTACTCAATTAAGTGAACCCCGAAATGAGTTATATAACTTGCTTTACATGTGCTACATGGCTGTCCATTTAATATTCATATAACTCCATGTGTAATACAAGTGAAATTAAATGTCAAAGCATGCCTTGTGTGTTTACCTGTCAATGTACGATCTTATAACTGCTCGGAGGCAACTTACTTTGTTATCCTCCTAATGTGATATGTTAAATGTTATAAATGTGTATTGCATACAAGGTTGCAACATTTCATTGTGGCATGGTAGCGTTTCACGAACGCCGGGCGGCATAGGGCTTGCCGGTGGTCCTGTGACTACCATGGTCCAATTCCCTCTCTCGCTTGGCATTCCACCCTCGGAGAGTTGGGTCGTAGGTTTTCGGGGTACATCCGGAGTACACCCAATTGGGAGCGATAAGTGGATTATTGAAGTCGGCCGCAACCATCATTATCGAAAATGTTATTGAGAGCAAATGCTCACCGTATCCTTGAAATGATTGGTAATTGTATCGTCTGCTCAATTTGATTCATATACTTGTGTACCTTACTACTTGTGATACGTGACATGTTTTAAAAAGGGGTTTTTCATAAGTTCAACAGGAAAAAAAATTTCAAAACATATTTCTTATTCCCCCTCGCTAAGTTCATAAGGACTCACCCTCTTTTATCATCACAGGTGAAGAAGATCAGGAACATGTACCCGAGAATAACGTGCCTATTGATGACTCCTTGGAGTGATTGCCTGCTCTACGTGCCTTACTTGACTGTGGCCATTTTGTGAACGATATGTTTGTTTTGAAGATTATCTCTTATGTTGTTTGTCGTTGTTATTGTAAAAGACCCCTGTTGTAATTTGGGGTCTAATTTTGGTTTGTACTGACTATAACTAGATAGACACTCTTTTGGTCATTTTGCTATCACTACTTGGTTAGTAACTATTACAGGCTTATGAAGTATTAGGCAAAGAATCAAGTAAAATGAATCTATCCAATCTTAAACAGGTACTCATTTGTAAGCAAAGGGATAACAGACACTTGTGTAACAGTCGTTTATAAATAAATGGGACATAGTTATCATGCTAGGTTTGTTAATCAAACGAGACTGAGATTAATAGTAGGCATATCGATTGGTGATAAATAGTAATCTTAGTTGGAATCAAATTTGAGATTGAAAGTTTTGAGGTGTTTAGAAAATTAGGTCAAGCTAAAGAGCCAATTACAGCCGTTATGCTGCCGGGTTTTTTTTTCAAAAATATTTTGGATTTCTAGGCTAACGTTAAGCGTTAAACCTTAATGAACGATTAAGTACGTGGAATGATATAAACGTTTAGATCACACCCTAGTCTAACCTCTATAGGTCGGGTTGGGGTGTGACACAGGCTCTACGTGAAGCGAAGATGTCTTGCCCAAAGTGCCATAGGATTCGGTAATAGAAATGTGATGGATTAGGCTATCGTCCTTTTCGCAGCTCACGCGTACTATCCAGGACGAAAAAATAGCGCAAAAGAAGAAAAGTGTCCCGAAACTGATGAAAACAATCGATTTAGGTCTTCAAAAATAGGCACAACCGAGCAGGCTTTCTCACCATGTCGTAGAGCTCTCAGTGAACTTTTCAATGGTATGCTGTGCGCCGCCTAACT
This sequence comes from Ehretia macrophylla, assembly GCA_037974665.1. NCBI lineage: Eukaryota > Viridiplantae > Streptophyta > Magnoliopsida > Boraginales > Ehretiaceae > Ehretia > Ehretia macrophylla. Next base: position 39,534,285 of record CM075775.1, read on the forward strand.
CCTTACGTATCAAAAATTAAGGGCACCAGAGCAAAGGAGACTTGGTCCTACGCCCTACTTCCTCGGTTTGTGGGCCAAGCCTCTACGTGAAGCGAAGATGTCTTGCACAAGATGCCATGGGATTCGGTAATAGAAATGTGATGGATTAGGTTGTTGTCCTTTTTACGGCTCATGACGTACGATCTAGGACGGAAAAACAATGCAAAAGAAGAAAAGTATCCCAAAACTAATGAAAACGTTCGATTTTGGGCACCAAAAATAGGCGTAGTCGAGAAGGCTTGCTTCCCCCGTCGTAGAGCTCTCAGAGAGCTTTCCAACGGTATGCTGTACGCCGCATAACTCCTTATAGATCAAAAGTTATGGGTACCGGAGCGATGGAGACCTGGTCCTAAGCCCCACACCGTCGGTTTGCATGTCCAGCCTCTACGTGAGGCGAAGTTATCTTGCCCAAGGTGTTGTGGGATTCGGTAATAGAAATATGATGAGTTAGGTTGTCGTCCTTTTTGCGGCTCACGACGTACGATCCGGGACGGGAAAACAGTGCAAAAGAATAAAAGTGTCCCGAAATTGATGAAAACGTTCGAATTAGGGCTCCAAAAAAGGCACAATCGAGCAGGCTTGCTACCCTCATCGTAGAGCTCTTAGAGTGCTTTCCAACGGTATGCTGTGCGCCGCGTAACTCCTTACGAATCAAAAATTAAGGGCACCGAAGCAAAGGAGACTTGGTCCCACGCCCTACTCCCTTGGTTTGTGGGCCCAGCCTCTATGTGAAGCGAAGATGTCTTGCACAAGGTGCCATGGGATTCGGTAATAAAAATGTGATGGATTAAGTTGTCGTCCTTTTTGCGGCTCACGACGTACGATCCGGGATAGAAAAACAACGCAAAAGAAGAAAAGTATCCCAAAATTGATGAAAACGTTCGATTTTGGGCACATAAAATAGGCGTAGTCGAGAACGCTTGCTGCCCCCGTCGTAGAGCTCTCAGAGAGCTTTCCAACGGTATGCTGTACGCCACGTAACTCTTTATAGATCAAAAGTTATGGGCACCGGAGCGACGGACACATGGTCCTAAGCCCCACGCCCTCAGTTTGCGTGTCCAGCCTCTACATGAGGCGAAGTTGTCTTGCCCAAGGTACTATAGGATTCGGTAATAGAAATATGATGGGTTAGGTTGTCGTCCTTTTCGTGACTCACGACGTACGATCTGGGACAGGAAAACAGCGCAAAAGAAAAAAAGTGTCTCGAAATTGATAAAAACGTTCAAATTAGGGCTCTGAAAAAGGCGCAACCGAGCAGGCTTGCTACCCCCATCGTAGAGCTCTCAGAGTGCTTTCCAACGGTATGCTGTGCGCGGCGTAACTCCTTACGAATCAAAAGTTATGAGCACCAGGGCAAAGGAGACCTGGTCCCATGCCCTATGCCCTCGGTTTTTGGACCCAGCCTCTACGTGAAGTGAAGATGTCTTACCGAATGTGCCGTGGGATTCAGTAATAGAAATGTGATGGATTAGGTTGTCGTCCTTTTCGCGCCTCACAACGTACGATACGGGACGGAAAAACAGCGCAAAAGAAAAAAAGTATCCCAAAATTGATGAAAACATTCAATTTTGGGCTCGAAAAATAGGCGTAGTAGAGCGGGCTTGTTTCCCCCGCCGTAGAGCTCTCATAAAGCTTTCCAACGGTATGCTATGCGCCGCATAACTCTTTACAGATCAAAAGTTATGGGCACCGGAACGACGAAGACTTGGTCCTAAGCCCCACGCCCCCGGTTTGCGGGTCCAGCCTCTACGTGAGGCGAAGTTGTCTTGCCCAAGGTGCCTTGGGATTCGGTAATAGAAATATGATGGGTTAGGTTGTCGTCCTTTTCGCGGCTCACGACGTACGATCCGGGACAGAAAAACAGCGCAAAAGAAGAAAAGTGTCCCGAAACTGATGAAAACGTTTGATTTAGGATCTGAAAAAAAAACAGCCGAGCAAGCTTGCTGCCCCCGTCGTAGAGCACTCGGAGAGCTTACCAACGGTATGCTGTGCACTACGTAACTCATTACAGATCAAAAGTTATGGGCAACGGAGCGACGGAGACCTGGTCCCAAGCCCCATGCCCTCGGTTTGTGGGCCCAGCCTTTACGTGGGGCGAAGCTGTCTTGCCCAAGGTGCCATGGGATTCGGTAATAGAAATGTGATGGATTATGTTGTCGTCCTTTTCGCTGTTCACGACGTATGATCCGGGATAGAAAAACTATGCAAAAGAAGAAAATTGTCCCGAAACTGATAAAAACTTTCGATTTTGGGCTTTGAAAACAGCCGCAGTCAAGCAGGCTTGCTGCCGTCGTCGTAGTGCTCTCAGAGAGCTTTCCAACGGTGTGATGGGCATTGCGTAACTCCTTACGAATCAAAAGTTATGGGCACCGGAGCAATGGAGACATGGTCCCACGCCCTACGCCCTCGGTTTGCGGGCCCAGCCTCTACGTGAAGCGAAGATGTCTTGGCCAAGGTGTCGTGGGATTTGGTATGAGAAATGTGATGGATTAGATTATCGTCCTTTCGCTGCTCACGACGTACTATCCGGAATGAAAAAATAGCGCAAAAGAAGAAAAGTGTCCCGAAACTGATGAAAACATTCGATTTTGGGCTATGAAAACAGGTGCAGCCACGTATGCTTGCTGCCTCCGTCTTAGAGCTCTTTGAGAGCTTTCCAACGGTATACTGTGTGCTGCGTAACTCTTTATAGATAAAAAATTATGGGCACCGGAGCTACAAAGACCTAGTCCCAAGCCCCACGCCCTCGGTTTGTAAGCCCAACCTCTACGTGAGGCGAAGTTGTATTGCCCAAGGTGCCGTTGGATTCGGTAATAAAAATGTGATTGAATAGATTGTCGTCCTTTTCGCGGCTCACGACGTACGATTCGGGACTGAAAAACAGCGCAAAAAAAGAAAAGTGTCCCAAAACTGTTGAAAACATTCGATTTAGGGCTCGAAAATAGGCACAACCGAGCAAGCCTACTTGGTTGCGCCTATTTTTGGAGCCCAAAATCAAATGTTTTCTCAAATTTTGGGACACTTTTATTCTTTTGCGCTATTTTTTCATCCCGGATAGTGCGTCGTGAGTCGCGAATAGGGCAACAACCTAATCCATCACGTTTCTATTACCGAACCCCATGGCACCATGGGCAAGACAACTTCGCTTCACGTGGAGGCTGGGCCTGCAAACCGAGGCGTGGGGCTTGGGACCAGGTCTCCATCACTCTGGCGCCCATACTTTTGATCCGTAAGGAGTTACGTGGTGCACAACATACCGTTGGAATACTCTCCGAGAGCTCTCAGACGGGGGCATCAAGCCTGCTCGGCCGCGCCTATTTTTGGAGCCCAAAATTGAACATTTTCAACAGTTTTGAGACACTTTGCTTTTTTTTCGCTGTTTTTTCGTCTTGGGTAGTGCGTCGTGAGTCGCGAAAAGGACGACAACCTAATCCTTCATATTTTAATTACCGAATCCCATGGCACCTTGGGCAAGACAACTTCGCTTCACGTCGAGGTTGGGCCCGCAAACCGAGGGCGTGGGGCTTGGGACCAGGTCTCCGTCACTCCGGTGCCCATAACTTTTGATCCATAAGGAGTTACGCTGCGCACAGCATATCATTGGAAAGCTCTCCGAGAGCTCTACGACGTGCGCAACTCGCCTTCTCCATTGCACCTATTTTCGGAGACCAAAATTGAATGTTTTCATCAGTTTCGGGACACTTTTCTTCTTTTGAACTATTTTGCCTTCCAGGGTCGTACGTCGTGAGCCGCAAGAAGGACGATGACCTAATCCATCACATTTCTATTACTGAATCCCACGGTACCTTGAGCAAGACAACTTCAATTCAGGTAGAGGCTGGGCCCGCAAACCGAGGGCGTGGGGCTTGGGACCAGGTCCCTGTCGCTCTAGTGCCCATAACTTTTGATCCGTAAGGAGTTACGCGGCGCACAACATACCGTTGAAATGCTCTCCAAGAGCTCTAAGACAGGGTCAACAAACCTGCTTGACTGTGCCTACTTTCAGAGCCCAAAATCAAACATTTTCACCAATTTCGGGATACTTTTATTCTTTTGCGCTGTTTTTTCATCCCGGATAGTGCGTCGTGAGTCGCGTAAAGGACGACAACCTAATCCATCACATTTTTATTACTGAATCCAACGGCACCTTGGGCAAGACAACTTCGTTTCACGTAGAGGCTGGGCCCGCAAATCGAGGGCGTGGTGCTTGAGACCAAGTCTCCGTCGCTTTGGTGCCCATAACTTTTGATCCTTAAGGAGTTACGCAGCACAAAGTATACAGTTGGAAAGCTCACCGAGAGCTCTACGATTGGGGTAGCAAACCTGCTCGGATACGCCTATTTTTGGAGCCCAAAATCGAACATGTTCATCTATTTCGGGGCACTTTTCTTCTTTTGCGCTGTTTTTCTGTCCCGGATTGTACGTCGTGAGCCGTGAAAAGGACAACAACTGAATCCATCATATTTGTATTACCGAATCCCATGGCACCTTGGGCAAGACAACTTCGCTTCACATAGAGGATGGGCCTGCAAACCGAGTGCGTGGGTCTTGGGACCAGGTCTCCGTCACTCCGGTGCCCATAACTTTTGATCCGTAAGGAGTTTCGCGGCGCACAGTATACCGTTGGAAAGCTCTCTGAGATCTCTACGATGGGGGCAACTAGCCTGCTCCACTGCACCTATTTTTGGATCCCAAAATCGAATGTTTTCATCAGTTTCGCGACACTTTTCTTCTTTTGTGCTGTTTTTCCATCCCGGTTCGTACGTCGTGAGTCGCGTAAAGGACGACGACCTAATCCATCACATTTCTATTACCGAATCCCACGGCACCTTAAGCAAGACAACTTTGATTCAGGTAGATTCTTGGCCCGCAAACCGAGGGCGTAGGGCTTGGGACAAAGTCCCCGTCGCTCCAGTGCCCATAACTTTTGATCCGTAAGGAGTTACGTGGCGGACAACATACCGTTGGAATGCTCTCCGAGAGATCTTAGACGGGGTCAACCAGCCTGCTTGGTTACGCCTGTTTTCGGAGCCCAAAATCGAACCTTTTCACTAGTTTCAGGATACTTTTATTCTTTTGAGCTGTTTTTTTCCCGGATAGTGCGTCGTGTGTCGTGAAAAGGACAACAACCTAATTCATCACATTTCTATTACCGAATCCCATGGCACCTTGGGCAAGACAACTTCGCTTCACGTGGAGGCTGGGCCTACAAACTGAGGGCATGGGGATTGGGTCCAAGTCTCTGTCACTCCGGTGCCCGCAACTTTTGAACCGTAAGGAGTTACGCGATGCACAGCATACCGTTGGAATGCTCTCCAAGAGCTCTAAGATGAGGACAGCAAGCCTGCACGGCTGCGCCTATTTTCGGAGCCTAAAATCGAACATTTTCATCAGTTTTGGGATACTTTTCTACTTTTGCGCTGTTTTTCGATCCCGGATCGTACGTCGTGAGCCACGAAAAGGACGACAACCTAATCTATTACATTTCTATTACCGAATCCCATGGCACCTTGGGCAAGACAACTTCGCTTCACGTGGAGGCTGGGCCCGCAAACTGAGGGCATGGGGCTTGGGACCATGTATCCGTCGCTCTGGTGTCCATAAATTTTGATCCTTAAGGAGTTATACAGCGCACAACATACAGTTGGAAAGCTCTCCGAGAGCTTTACGACTGTGGTAGCAAACCTGCTCGGATGTGCCTATTTTCGTAGCCCAAAATCAAACATTTTCATCTATTTCGGGACACTGTTCTTCTTCTGCGCTGTTTTTCTGTCCCGGATTGTACGTCGTGAGACGCGAAAAGGACGACAACCGAATCCATCATATTTGTATTGCCAAATCCCATGGCACCTTGGGCAAGACAACTTCGCTTCACATAGAGGATGGGCCTGCAAACCGAGGGCGTGGGGCTTGAGACCAGGTCTCCGTCACTCCGATGCCCATAACTTTTGATCCGTAAGGAGTTTCGCGGTGCATAGTATACCGTTGGAAATCTCTTTGAGAGCTCTACAACGGGGGCAACTAGCCTGCTCGATTGCACCTATTTTTGGAGCCCAAAATCGAACGTTTTCATTAGTTTTGGGACACTTTTCTTCTTTTGCGCTGTTTTTCCATCCTGGGTCGTACGTCGTGAGTCGCGAAAAGGACGACGACCTAATCCATCACATTTCTATTACCGAATCCCACGGCACCTTAAGCAAGACAACTTCGATTCAGGTAGAGTCTAGGCCCGCAAACCTAGGGCGTGGGGCTTGGGACCAAGTCCCCGTCGCTCCAGTGCCCATAACTTTTGATCCGTAAGGAGTTACGCGGCGCACAACATACCGTTGGAATGCTCTCCAAGAGCTCTAAGATGGGGTTAGTCAGCCTGCTCGACTGCGCCTATTTTCGGAGCCTAAAATCGAACCTTTTCACCAGTTTCGGGACACTTTTATTCTTTTGCGCTGTTTTTTTCTCCCGGATAGTGCGTCGTGTGTCGCGAAAAGGACGACAACCTAATTCATCACATTTCTATTATGGAATCTCATGGCACCTTGGGCAAGACAACTTCGTTTCACGTAGAGGCTGGGGCTACAAACCGAGGGCGTGGGGCTTGGGTCCAGGTCTCTGTCACTCCGGTGCCTACAACTTTTGAACCGTAAGGAGTTACGCGGCGCACAGCATACCGTTAGAATGCTCTCTAAGAGCTCTAAGATGGAGGCAGCAAGCCTGCTCGGCTGCGCCTATTTTCGGAGCCTAAATTCGAACATTTTCATCACTTTTGGGACACTTTTCTACTTTTGCTCTGTTTTTTCATCCCGGATCGTATGTCGTGAGCCACGAAAAGGACGACAACCTAATCTATCACATTTCTATTACCGAATCACACGGTACCTTGGGCAAGACAACTTCGCTTCACGTATAGGCTGGGCCCGCAAACCGAGGGCGTGGGGCTTGGGACCAGGTCTCCGTCACTCTGGTGCCCATCACTTTTGCTTCATAAGGAGTTACGCAGTGCACATCATACCGTTGGAAAGCTCTCCAAGAGCTCTACGACAGGGGTAGTAAACCTGCTCGAATGCGCCTATTTTCGGAGCCTAAAATTGAACGTTTTCATATATTTCGGGACACTTTTCTTCTTTTGCCCTATTTTTTTGTCCTGGATTGTACGTCGTGAGTCACAAAAAGGACGACAACCGAATCTATCACATTTGTATTTTCGAATCCCATGGCACCTTGGGCAAGACAAGTTCGCTTCACATAGAGGATGGGCCTGCAAACCGAAGGCATGGGCTTAGGACTAAGTCTCCGTCACTCCGATGCCCATAACTTTTGATCCGTAAGGAGTTTCATTGCGCACAACATATCGTTGGAAAGCTCTCTGAGAGCTCTACGATAGGGGCAACTAGCCTGCTTGACATGCAGCTATTTTTGGAGCCCAAAATTGAACATTTTAATCAGTTTCGGGACACTTTTCTTCTTTTGTGCTGTTTTTCCATTCTGGGTCGTACGTTGTGAGCTGCGAAAAGGACGATGACCTAATCCATCACATTTCTATTACCGAATCCCATGGCACATTGAGCAAGACAACTTCGATTCAGGTAGAGGCTAGGCCCGCAAACCGTGGGCGAGAGGCTTGGGACCAGGTCCCCGTCACTCCAGTGCCCATAACTTTTGATCTGTAAGGAGTTATGCGGCGCACAGCATACCATTGGAATGTTCTCTGAGAGCTCTAAGACGGGGTCAGCAAGCCTGCTCAGCTGTGCCTATTTTCGGAGCCCAAAATTGAACATTTTCACCAATTTCGGGACACTTTTATTCTTTTGCACTGTTTTTTCATCCCGGATAGTGCATCCTGAGTCACGAAAAGGACGACAACCTAATTCATCACATTTCTATTACCATATCCCATGGCACCTTGGGCAAGACAACTTCCTGTCACGTAGAGGCCGGGCTTGCAAACCGAGAGCGTGGGGCTTGGGCCCAGGTCTCCGTCACTCTGGTGCCCATAACTTTTGAATTGTAAAAAGTTACGCGGCGCACAGCATACCGTTGGAATGCTCTCCTAGAGCTCTAAGACGGGGGCACCAAGCCTGCTCGGCTGCGCCAGTTTTCGAAGCCCTAAATCAAACATTTTCATCAGTTTCGGGATACTTTTTTACTATTGCGCTGTTTTTCCATCCTAGATCGTACGTCGTGAGCCACGAAAAGGATGACAACCTAATCTATCACATTTCTATTACCGAATCCCATGGCACCTTGGGCAAGACAACTTCGCTTCACGTAGAGGCTGGGCCAGCAAACCGAGGCCGTGGGGCTTGGGACCAGGTCTCCGCCGCTCTGGTGCCCATAATTTTTGATCCGTAAGGAGTTACGAAGCGCACAACATACCGTTGGAAAGCTCTCCGAGAGCTCTACGACTGAGGCAGCAAACCTGCTCGGATGCCCCTATTTTCAGTGCCCAAAATCGAATGTTTTCGTCTATTTCGGGACACATTTCTTCTTTTGCGTTGTTTTTCCATCTCGGATTATACGTCGTGAGCCGCAAAAATGACGACAACCGAATCCATCACATTTGTATTACCGAATCCCATGGCACCTTGGGCAAGACAACTTCACTTCACATAGAGGATGTGCCTGCAAACCCAGGGCGTAGGGCTTGGGACCAGGTCTCCGTCACTCCTGTGCCAATAACTTTTGATCCATAAAGGAGTTATGCGGCGCACAGCATACCGTTGGAAAGCTCTCTGAGAGCTCTACGTCGTGAGAAATTAGCCTGCTCGACTGTACCTATTTTTGAAGCCCAAAATCAAATGTTTTCATCAGTTTCAGGACACTTTTCTTCTTTTGCGCTGTTTTTCCATCCCGAGTCGAATGTCGTGAGCCGTAAAAAAAATGATGACCTAATCCATCACATTTCTATTACCGAATCCCACGGCACCTTGAGCATGACAACTTCGCTTCAGGTAGAGGCTGGGCCCGCAAACCGAGGGCGTGGGGCTTGGGACCAGGTCTTCGTCGCTCCAGTGCCCATAACTTTTGATCCGTAAGGAGTTACGCGGCACACAGCATACCGGTGGAATGCTCTCCGAGAGCTCTAAGGCAAGGACAGCTAGCCTACTCGGCTGCGCCTATTTTCGGAGCCCAAAATTGAACGTTTTCACCAATTTCGGGACACTTTTATTCTTTTGCACTGTTTTTTCGTCCCGGATAGTGCGTCATGAGTCGCGAAAAGGATGACAACCTAATCCATCACATTTTTATTACCGAATCCCATGGCACCAAGGGCAAGACAACTTCGCTTCACGTAGACGATGGGCCAGCAAACCGAGGGCTTGGGGCTTGGGGCTTGGGACCAAGTATCCGTCACTCCGGTGCCCATAACGTTTGATCCGTAAGGAGTTACGCGGCGCATAGCATACCGTTGGAATGCTCTCCGAGAGCACTAAGACGGGGGCATTAAGCCTGCTCGGTTGTGCCGGTTTTCGAAGGCCAAAATTGAACATTTTCACCAGTTTCGAGAAACTTTTCTTCTTTTGCGCTGTTTTTCCGTCCTGGATACTACGTCGTGAGCCGCGAAAAGAACGACGACCTAATCCATCACATTTCTATTACCGAATCCCATGATAACTTGGGCAAGACAACTTCGCTTCACGTAGAGGCTGGGCCTGAAAACCGAGGCCATGGGGCTTAGGACTAGGTCTCCGTTACTCCGATGCCCATAACTTTTGATTCGTAAGGAGTTACGCGGCACACAGCTTACCGTTGGAAGGCTCTCAAAGGGCTCTAAGACGAGGGTAGCTAGCCTGCTTGGCTGCGCCTATTTTCGTAGCCCAAAATCAAACATTTTCATCAATTTTGGGACACTTTTTTTCTTTTCGCTATTTTTTCGTCCCGGATCGTACGTCGTGAGCTGTGAAAAGGATAAGAACCTAATCGATTACATTTCTATTACCGAATCCCACAACACCTTGAGCAAGACAACTTCGCTTCAGGTAGAGACTGGGCCCGCAAACCGAGAGTGTGGGGCTTGGGACCAGGTCCCCGTCGCTCCTGTGCCCATAACTTTTGATTCGTAAGGAGTTACACGGCGCACAGCATACCGTTAGAATGCTATCTGAGAGCTCTAAGACCAGGCTAGCAAGCCTACTTGGCTGTGCCTGTTTTCGGAGCCCAAAATCGAATGTTTTAACCAGTTTCGGGACACTTTTGTTCTTTTGCGCTGTTTTTTCGTCCCTTATAGTGCGTCGTGAGTCGCGAAAAGGACAACAACCTAATCCATCACATTTCTATTACCGAATCCCATGGCACTTTGGGCAAGACAACTTCGCTTCACGTAGAGGTTGGGCCAGCAAACCGAGGGCGTGGGGCTTGGAACCAGGTCTCCGTCACTCCAGTGCCCATAACTTTTGAACCGTAAGGAGTTACGCGAAGTACAACATACCGTTGGAATGCTCTCCGAGAGCTCAAAGATGGGGGCAGCAAGCCTACTCGGCTGCGCCTGTTTTCGGAGACCAAAATCAAACATTTTCATCAGTTTCGGGACACTTTTCTACTTTTGTGCTATTTTTCCATCCCGTATGGTATGTCGTGAGCCGCAAAAACGACGACAGCCAAATCCATCACATTTGTATTACCGAATCGCATGGTACCTTGGGCAAGACAACTTTGCTTCACATAGAGGATGGGCCTGCAAACCGAGGGCGTGGGGTTTGGGACCAGGTCTCTATCACTCCGGTGCCCATAACTATTGATCCGTAAGAAGTTACGCGACACACAGCATACCGTTGGAAAACTCTCAAAGAGCTCTACAACGGGGGAAATAACCTGCTCGACTGCACCGATTTTTGGAGCCCAAAATTGAACGTTTTCATCAGTTTCGGGACACTTTTCTTCTTTTGCACTATTTTTCCATCCCGGGTCGTATGTCGTGAGCCGCGAAAAGGACAACGACCTAATCCATCACATTTCTATTACTGAATCCCACGGCACCTTGAGCATGACAACTTCGCTTCAGGTGGAGGCTGGGCCCACAAACCGATGGCATGGGGCTTGGGACCAGGTCTCCGTCGCTCCGGTGCCCATAAATTTTGATCCGTAAGGAGTTACGCGGCGCACAACATACCGTTGGAATGCTATCCGAGAGCTTTAAGGCAGGGGTAGCTAGCCTACTCAGTTGTACCTATTTTCGGAGCCCAAAATTGAACGTTTTCACCAGTTTCTAGACACTTTTATTCTTTTACGCTGTTTTTCCGTCCCGGATAGTGCGTCATGACTAGCGAAAAGGATGACAACCTAATCCATCACATTTCTATTACCGAATCCTGAGGCACCTTGGGCAAGACAACTTCGCTTCACATAGAGGATGGGCCTGCAAACTGAGGACGTGTGTGAGGCTCGACCTCGATTTGTGTGCTATACCTCATTTGGTATGCCCTAACCTAGATTTGTGTGCCTTGACCTAGGTTTAAGAATCATGTTTCGTTTTGTGTGCCTTGCATTGAATTATGTGCATACATTTAGTGTTACGTGCATTTACTTGGGAAACGTGCATTCGTCTTGTAGTTCATGCTTTACTTCGTAGTGCGTGCCTAAAACCTAGGAAAGCATGCCCTCACGCTAATCAAGAAAGCATCTTACAAGAAGCACTAGATCATTAATTAATCCTACAAACTCTACTAAGTAATATTAAAATACTAAGTCAATGCACTACAAGACAAAATTGCACCAAAAGCTAGACATTCTTATTCTTTATTCTTTATTCTTTTGCATATTCCAAGCACTCAATTAAATAATGCTCAAACAAGACAAAAATTCAGATTTGAAGATATGCTTGGTCGACCACATGGTGCCTTTGTGCATGCATTTCAATTTCAAATCTAAACCTAGACATTCTATGACAACTATGACACAAAGCAATACAAAAATGGCTCAAAACCCCTCCTCAATGCACCAAATCTCGACCCATTCCCTTGCCTATGCTAGGATGATTCAAATTGTGCTCCTTGAAGAAACAATTCTGAATTTTGCAAGGCCCTAGGCCGACACAAGCATCATATTCCTCAAAGCTTTCATTTTTCTTTCATTCATTCTTTCTTTCTCACATTTTCTCTCACTCTCTCATTCCTTCTCTCTCTCTCTCCGCCCTAGCTGAAATTATAGACTCCATAGCTAAGTTCTTCATCCTAAGGCTCTTCAAGACCTCCAAGCTACTTAGGAGCTCGACCAAGCAAAGCTAGGAGCAAAGAAACGCACATACAAACTCATAGCACATTCATTTCGGCTTAGGTAAGTTGTTAGCTTCCATTTCTTTCTCTTCTTGTTCTAACCACAAGCACCTACTAAGAACATGGTAACTTATCTAGTAAATTAGAGAAATCTCAAGTTGTCTCTCGGCTAAGCAAGGAGAAGAGTCGACATTGTGCTTCATCAAGAGTTGTACATCTTCTTTGTTGTCTTGCTAAGGTGAGGGCTAAAACTTCTTGAAAAGCCTTTAAAAACCACATGCATACCTTTGAATGTCTATTTTTACCTCTGTACTTGTGATATATGTGTGTACATGAACTTTTGTAAAGATGCATAGCAAAATATTTGGCTAGAATGTGAAGATAGGTGAATTCGCGTATTTGACAGCTTTCTGTTCTGTTGGAACAAAGTGATTTTTACCAGGTAAATGATGTTAAAAATACGTGAAAATTAGTAGGTGACTATTTTTACCAGTTCTGAGAATTTTTCATAGAAATAGGCCAAAGCTAATTTTGACTCTAAGGTCCCCTAAATGGCAAAATACCAAATGTGTCCAAATCTGGAAAATCTGGGAAAATGAAGCAGGTTTTGGCAGATTCACTGTCCTTGTAGAACGAACCAGTTTTGACTTAGTAAATGATATCCAAAATTCATAAAATTTGGTGTGCTGCTATATTTTTCAGTTCTGGACATTTTTTTCAGAAATGGACTAAGGCTAAATCTGAGAGTAAGGCCCTAAAAAATGACAAGTATTGAAATGTGTGCAAATCTGGACAATTTTGCGTAGTCTCACGGTTTTGGCTATAACGCTTGAACTCGAACTCCAAATGATGCGAGGTTTGTTTCTAAATTTAGTTCACTCCTTAAAATTTAATTTGACATTTTGTTCACCGGAATTGGATATTGTTTGGTTGTCTCAATGATTGTGAGAAAATAGACCATTGCAGTGAGGTTTTCATCTAGTGATATGCTTAGAAAAATTATTGTAGCTTCTCTTGTAGTATTAAATGCTTGGGATTGTGGCATTTGGATGTTGTGTAGACTGTTTTGAATGCTTGAGGGTGTTTGAATTAATCAATGCATGGCTTGAGTTTAGTTACGTGACAACTAGGGCTTAATCGCACGGGTAAGCATGGATTGGAACCCTAATGACTAGGAAAAAACTCGCTAAGTGTTGATCCTACGGATATCGTGTTTAATTATGTTATTAGTAGGCTGCCTGTAGTTGCCCTTGTAGCCCTAAATGTGATTTCGATGATTACATGTTGACAAGTAGGCCTTTCTTGCACCCGGTCCCACGTAGATATCGTTGCATGTTGAATAATCTTATTATTTGATTACGTGAACTTCGAAATGAGTTATATGACTTGATTTACATGCGTTACATGGCTGCCCATTTAATATTCATATAACTCCATGTGCTTATAAGTGAAATCACCTGTCATATCGTGCCTCGCATGTTTACTTGTCAATGTGCAATCTTATGACTGCTCGGAGGCAACCTACTTTGTTGTCCTCCAAATGTGATATATTAAATATCATAAATGTGCATTGCATACAAGGTTGCAACCTTTCATTCTGGCGTGGTAGCGTTCATGCACACCGGGCGGCATCGGGCTTGCTAGTGCAACTGTGACTACCATTGTCCAATTCCCTTTCTCGCTTGGGGGCTAGACTTCCTCGGAGAGTTGGGTCATAGGATTTCGGGGTACATCCGGAGTACACCCATTTGGCGTGATAAGGGGATGATTTGAAGTCGTCCGCAACAACTGATACTGGAAATGAACTGAGAGCAAAAGCTCACCGTATCCTTTTCACTATTTGTATAAGTACTCTCACTTGGTTCTTAAAGGACCTCGGGGAAGAAAGAGGGGTAATTGTGTTATTTTACTTTTACATTACATTATGTACTTGTGATATAATGTCATGCTTGCAAAAGGGTTTTCATAAGTTGAACCGGAAAATGAGTTTCAAAACTTATTTCTCGTTCCCCCTCACTTAGTTCATAAGGACTCACCCTCTTTTATCATCTCAGGTGAAGAAGACCAGGAATAGGTACCCGAGGAAAATGTGCCTAATGATGATTCCTTGGAATGATTGCTTGCCCTACGTGCCTTACTTGACTATGGCCATTTTGTGAACGATATGTCGCTTGAAGACTATTTCATTTCTTAGGTTGCTTGTTATTGTATTGCAAATGACCCCCGTTGTAATTTGGGATCTAATTTTTACTTGTACTGACCATAACTAGATAGACACTACTGTGGTCGTTTTTGCTATCGCTATTGACTAATATCTATCATAGGATTATGAAGTATCAGGAAAGGATTAAGTAAAATGAATCTATCCAATCTTAAGCAGGTACTCATTGTTAAGCTAAGATCAACAGGTACTTTTGTAACAAGGATTAACAAACAAACGAGACATAGTTATCATGCTAGGCTGTTAATCAAACGAGACTTCGAGACAACCAGTAGGCGTTTCAATTGATAGTAATCTTAGTTGGAAATGAATTTGAGATTGAAAGTTTTGAGGCATTTAGAGAATTAGGTCAAACTAAAGAGCCCAATTACAGTCGTTATGCTGCCGGATTTTCAGAGAATTTGTGGAGTTTAGGCTAAAACGTTAAGTGTTAAACTTTCATGAACGATTAAGTACGTGATATGACTTGACTGTTTAGATCACTCCCTAGTCTAACCTCTATAGGTCGGGTTGGGGCGTGACACCCTAGAAGAATGGTATCAGAGCTTAGATTGCTTAAGCCAGGTTTAACTCTCGGACCATGGGTAGAAGCCCTAAGGTTATTAGGATGACTTGTTTATGTGTTATTGTGTGACAATATCAAGTGTGTCTTCTCTGTTTCTATGTGCTTATGTGATTAACATGTCTTAACTGTTTCTAGAATTGTGTATCTATATAAAATTATATGTGGCATACCTGATACATTAAATTCTTGTCTTGTCGTATTCCAATAACTTGTGCATCATAATCTGTGCCTATAGATGGCTGGCCCTAGTACCCGCACTACTAATAGGAGTGGTGAGCCCCTAGAGACCGGAGATGCTTATCAAACTAATCCCGGCATAGCTATGTTTAACATGATGACGAATGCCATGGATCGCGTGTCGCGAGTGATGGAACGTCAAAATGCACGTGAAGCAAACAACAACAACAACAACAGAAATGATGGTAACCATGGGAGACATAGCAGAATGCGGGAGTTTCTTGACTTTCGCCCGTCCAAATTCCATGGGGAAGTTGATGATGAAAAGGTAGAGGCTTGGCTGTCTGAGATCGAGAGGATTTTCAGGCAACTTGACTATACTGATGAAGAAAAGGTTGAGTTCGCTGTGTTTCTGTTGCACGGGGATGTTGAGCATTAGTGGCACACTGTGGAGGCACTTTGGGAAACTGATCAAACACCTCACTTGTGGGGTAATTTCATTAAGGCATTCAAAGAAAAATACGTACCAGTAGTTTCCAGGCAGAGGCGGATTGAGGAATTCATGCACTTGAACCAGGGTAACATGACGGTGGCCCAGTACGAGGCTCGTTTTGACCGACTGTCCTGTTATGGTCAATACATGGTCAGTACCCCTGAGGCAAAGATGTGGAAATTTACGAATGGGTTGAGGCCAGAAATTCAGGATCAGTTGGCTTCGCATGACTTCGATACCTATTCTGCTCTTCTTGTGGCTGTTTCCCGAGTTGAGAAGAGGAAACTTGATAGAGCCGGTTCAAGCCAGCCGAACAAGAAACCGTATCAGCCTCCAGGCCAACAGAGGAAATCCCAGAGTCAGAATCGCAGTCAGGGCCAGAGCCAGAACAGACCAGTTAATAACCGTGGCCCGACTAAAGCACCATCGGCCTCTTCCACCTGCGGATCCATAGGTAGTTCACTTGCTACTTAGTTTATCAACTATTCTTACTGTGACAAGAAGGGTCATACCGAGGCCCAGTGCTGGAAGAAGTCAGGACGATGTGTGTGGTGTGGCAGTGATCATCATCAAATCAAGGATTGCCCTAAATGGCAAGGACGACAAAATCAAGTTAAACCAGCTGGTAGCGGCAAAACTCCAGTTCCTAGAGTTCAGGCTCGAGCTTATGCTATTGAGTGCGAGAAACTTCCAGAGGAGACCGCTGTTATTGAAGGTACATTCTTGATGCTGAATCAACCTGTTAGGGTGCTAATTGATCCAGGTGCTTCTCATTCATTTATTACTCCCTTATGTGTACAACGTGTGAAACTACAAGTTGTATGTTTGCCTTACGAAGTAGAAGTTGGTACTCCGATGGGTTCTAAACTTGTTACTAGCTCAGCTTGTAAAGCATGTAAAATCCAAATTAAAGATAGGGAATTCTCAGCCAATCTTATTGTATTACCTTTTCGAGACTATGAAGTCATCTTAGGGATAGACTGGTTGGCAAAGTATCATGCCCAACTAGATTGCTGGACGAAGATTGTAACATTCCAGATACCTAGTCAACCAATATTGGAAGTCTTGGGTTGAAGAGACTTCACCGGGAGTTCCATCATTTCATCTACGAAAGCAGTGAAGCCCTTGAGAAAAGGATATAGTGGATACTAAGCTTACCTCATCAACAAGCCGTCGGACAAACCTAAGTTGGAGGAGATGCCAGTGATTAAAGATTATGCGGATGTATTTCTAGAAGAATTGCCTGGTTTACCCCCAAATTGGGAGATCGAGTTCATTATAGAATTACTGCCTGGCACCCAGCCAATATCTAAAGCTCCCTATCGTATGGCACCAGCCGAGCTAGAAGAATTGAAGGACCAATTGCAAGGATTGTTGAAGAAGGGGTTTGTTCAACCAAGTTCTTCTCCGTGGGGTGCGCCAGTCCTATTTGTAAAGAAGAAAGACGGAACTTTAAGGCTATGCATCGATTACCGAGGATTGAACCAAGTGACTGTCAAGAATAAATATCCACTTCCACTGATCGACAAGTTGTTTGACCAACTTCAGGGAGCCAAAGTGTATTCGAAGCTTGACTTGAGGCAAGGGTACTATCAATTGCGGATCAAAAAGGAGGATGTGCCTAAAACGACTTTCAGGACGAGATATGGGCATTACGAATATATGGTGATGCCATTTGGACTAACTAATGCCCCTACAGCTTTTATGGACTTGATGGATAGGGTGTTTCAACCCTACTTGGATCAATTTGTGGTGATCTTCATTGATGATATTTTGGTATACTCGAAATCCGAGGCTGAGCATGAACAACATCTGCGATTGGTACTGCAGAAACTTCGAGAGCATCAATTGTATGCAAAGTTTAGCAAATGCGAATTTTGGTTGCAGCAGATTGCATTTCTGGGGCACCTCATATCCCAAGATGGAATAGCAGTAGATCTAGCAAAGATAGAAGCGGTGATGTCTTGGAAGAAGCTGGAAAACGTTACGGAGGTTCGGAGTTTTCTTGGTCTAGCCGGCTATTATCGGAGGTTCGTGAAGGATTTCTCAAAGATCGCAGGACCGCTTACAAAGCTCACTCAAAAGAAAACAAAGTTCGTGTGGGATGACAAGTGTGAGAACAGCTTCCAAGAATTGAAGAAAAAATTGACTACTGCACCCGTTCTTGCATTGCCTGAAGGGAGTCAAGGTTTTGTAATCTATAGCGATGCTTCGAAGGAAGGACTGGGTTGTGTGTTGATGCAAAATGTTAGGGTAATTGCGTATGCTTCTAGGAAACCGAAGCCGTATGAATTGAACTACCCAACGCATGTTTTGGAGTTAGCGGCTATTGTGTTTGCCCTCAAAAAATGGAGGCACTATCTGTGGGGTAACAAGTTCGAGGTGTTTACTGATCACAAGAGCTTGAAATATTTGTTCTCACAAAAAGAGTTGAACATGAGGCAAAGACGGTGGATGGAGCTTTTGGATGATTATAACTGCACAATCAATTATGTGCCCAGTAAAACAAATGTAGTTGCAGATGCCTTAAGTCGGAAAGCGAGCATGGAAAAACTGGAAGTCAAGGTGCAGGAGTTGTTAGAGGAAGCATTCTTGTGGAAACCACAATTGACTCAAAAAGGGTTACTTTTTGCCACTACACAAGTTCAATCGACATTGTTGTCTGAATTACGAGAGGCTCAACAGAAGGACCAACAGTTTCAGATGATTAAAGAAAGCAACAAAGATTTCAAGTTTCATGATGATGGTATTTAGAGATTTAGGAATCGGATCTGTGTTCCTAATGAGCCAGAGTTGAAAAAGAAGATTCTTGAAGAAGCCCATAATTCAAGATATACTATTCATCCCAGCAGAACAAAGATGTATTGGGATTTGAAGCAACACTATTGGTGGAATAACATGAAGAGAGAGATTGCGGAGTTTATGGCACGGTGTTTAACTTGCCAGAGAGTCAAAGCGGAACATCAACGACCGGCAGGTTTACTTTAGCTGTTGGAAATTCCTCAATGGAAATGGGAACACATAACTATGGACTTTGTCATGGACCTGCCCAGGTCACAACGCCGTTTGGGTCATAGTGGATAGATTGACCAAGTCAGCGCACTTCTTACCGATGAACAAGGAGGATAGTCCTGAGAAATTGGGAGATATGTATGTGTCGGATATTGTAAGGTTGCAGGGGATGCCCATGAGTATTGTATCGGATAGGGATCCTCGTTTTACTTCCCGATTTTAGAGGAGATTGCAAGAAGCTTTGCGAACGAAGTTGAGTTTCAACACGGCTTATCACCCTCAGACTGATGGACAATCTGAGAGAACTATTCAGATTCTGGAGGATATGCTGAGGGCGTGTGTTTTAGACTTCGGGAAAGGTTGGGAGAAATATCTATCTCTAGCGGAGTTCGCTTACAATAACAGTTATCAGGCCACTATCAGGATGGCCCCATTTGAGGTATTGTATAGACGTAAGTGTCGATCCCCAATTTATTGGGATGAAGTTGGTGAGACGAAGACTTTTGACCTGACCCTTCTACCTGAACTTATGAAGATTGTTGATAATGTCCACCTCATCCGAAAACTGACGCTTACTGCCCAAAGCAGGCAGAAAAGTTATGCAGACTGACGGAGACGGAGCCTAGAGTTTGAGGTCGGTGACAAGGTGTTCTTGAAGATATCACCCCGGAGGTGACTGATTAAACACGGCAAGGGTGGAAAGTTGAGCCCGAGGTTTGTAGGACCATTTGGGATAATTGAGAAGGTTGGCAAATTGGCGTATCGCCTGGAACTACCCCAAAACCTCTCCAATATCCACGATGTTCTTCATGTTTCAATGCTACGGAAGTATCACCCTAATCCATCGCATATCTTGGAGCCAGAGCCGTTGCAGCTTCAGGAGAACTTGTCTTATGAAGAGAAGCCCATTCGGATCCTAGACCAGCAAGATCGGGAGTTGCGCAACAAATCTATACCAATGGTGAAAGTGTTGTGGGATCACCATGGAGTTGAAGAAGCAACGTGGGAAAGGCGAGACCAGATGGAGCAATAGAATCCAGCTTTATTTCAAAGGTAATATTGAATTTTGGGACGAAATTCTTTTAAGGAGGGGAGGATAGGAGGCCCAACCTCGATTTGCGTGCGATACCTCGTTTCGTTTGTCCTAACCTAGATTTGTATGCCTTGACCTAGGTTTAAGAATCGTGTTTCGTTTTGTGTGCCTTGCATTGAATTACGTGCATACATTTAGGGTTGCGTGCATTTACTTAGGAAACTTATATTTGTCTCGTAGTTCGTGCCTTACCTCGTAGTGCGTGCCTAAAACCTAGGAAAGCGTGCCCTCACGATAATGAAGAAATCATCTTACACGAAGCACTAGATCATTAATTAATCCTACAAACTCCACTAACTAATATTAAAATGCTAAGTCAATGCACTAGAAGACGAAATTGCACCAAAAGCTAGACATTCTTATTCTTTATTCTTTATTCTTTTGCATAGTCCAAGCACTCAATTAAATAATGCTCAAACAAGACAAAAATTCAGATTTGAAGACATGCTTGGCCGACCACATGGTGCCTTTGTGCATGCATTTCAATTTCAAATCTAAACCTAGACATTCTATGACAACTATGACACAAAGCAATAAAAAAATGGCTCAAAAACCCTCCCCAATGCACCAAATCTCGACCCATTCCCTTGCCCATGCTAGGATGATTCAAATTATGCTCCTTGAAGACACAATTCTGAATTTTGCAAGGCCCTAGGCCGACACAAGCATCATATTCCTCAAAGCTTTCATTTTTCTTTCATTCATTCTTTCTTTCTCACATTTTCTCTCACTCTCTCAATCCTTCTCTCTCTCTCTCGGCCCTAGCTGAAATTATAGACTCCATAGCTAATTTCTTCATCCTAAGGCTCTTCAAGACCTCCAAGCTACTTAGGAGCTCGACCAAGCAAAGCTAGGAGCAAAGAAACGCACATGCAAGCTCATAGCACATTCATTTCGGCTTAGGTAAGTTGTTAGCTTCCATTTCTTTCTCTTCTTGTTCTAACCACATGAACCTACTAAAAACATGGTAACTTAGCTAGGAAATTAGAGAAATCTCAAGTTGTCTCTCAGCTAAGCAAGGAGAAGAGTCGACATTGTGCTTCATCAAGAGTTGTGCATCTTCTTTGTTGTCTTGCAAAGGTGAGGGCTAAAACTTCTTGAAAAGCCTTTAAAAACCACATGCATGCCTTTGAATGTCTATTTTTACCTCTGTACTTGTGATATATGTGTGTACATGAGCTTTTGTAAGCATGCATAGCAAGATATTTGGCTAGAATGTGAAGATAGGTGAAATCGCGTATTTGACAGCTTTCTGTTCTGTTGCAACGAATCGATTTTTACCAGGTAAATGATGTTGCAAATGCGTGAAAATTGGTAGGTGACTAGTTTTGCCAGTTCTGAGAATTTTTCATAGAAATAGGCGAAAGCTAATTTTGAATCTAAGGTCCCCTAAATGGAAAAATGTCAAAATGTATCCAAATCTGGAAAATCTGGGAAAATGAAGCAGGTTTTGGCAGATTCACTGTCTTTGTAGAACGAACCAGTTTTGACTTAGTAATTGATATCCAAAATGCATGAAATTTGGTGTGCTGCTATATTTTTCCGTTCTAGACATTTTTGTTAGAAATGTACTAAGGCTAAATCTTACCCTAAGGCCCTCAAAAATGACAAGTATTGAAATGTGTGCAAATCTGGACAGTTTTGTGTAGTCTCACGGTTTTGGCTATAACTCTTGAACCCGAACTCCAAATGATGCGAGGTTTGTTTCTGAATTTAGTTCACTCCTTAAAATTTAATTTGACATTTTGTTCACTAGAATTGGAGATTGTTTGCTTGTCTCAATGATTGTGAGAAAACAGACCATTGCAGTGAGGTTTTCATCTAGTGATATGCTTAGAAAAATTATTGTAGCTTCTCTTGTTGTATTAAATGCTTGGGATTGTGGCATTTGGATGTTGTGTAGACTGTTTTGAATGCTTGAGGGTGTTTGAATTAATCAATGCATGGCTTGAGTTTAATTACGTGACAACTAGGACTTAATCGCACGGGTAAGCATGAATTGGAACCCTAATGACTAGGAAAAAACTCGCTAAGTGTTGATCCTATGGATATCGTGTTTTTATTATGTGATTAGTAGGCTGCATGTAGTTGCCCTTGTAGCCTTAAATGTGATTTCGATGATTACATGTTGACAAGTAGGCCTTTCTTGCACTCGGTCCCACGTAGATGTCGTAGCATGTTGAATAATCTTATTATTTGATTACGTGAACTTCGAAATGAGTTATATGACTTGATTTACATGCGTTACATGGCTGCCCGTTTAATATTCATATAACTCTATGTGCTTATAAGTGAAATCACCTGTCATATCGTGCCTCGCGTGTTTACTTGTCAATGTGCAATCTTATGACTTCTCGGAGGCAACCTACTTTGTTGTCCTCCAAATGTGATTTATTAAATGTCATAAATGTGCATTGCATACAAGGTTGTAACATTTCATTCTGGTGTGGTAGCGTTCACGCACACCGGG
Organism: Ehretia macrophylla; assembly: GCA_037974665.1. Classification (NCBI taxonomy): domain Eukaryota; kingdom Viridiplantae; phylum Streptophyta; class Magnoliopsida; order Boraginales; family Ehretiaceae; genus Ehretia; species Ehretia macrophylla. Next base: position 39,556,561 of record CM075775.1, read on the forward strand.
CGGCATCGGGCTTGCCGGTGCAACCGTGATTACCATTGTCCAATTCCCTCTCTCGCTTGGGGGCTAGACTTCCTCGGAGAGTTTGGTCGTAGGATTTCAGGGTATATCCAGAGTACACCCATTTGGCGTGATAAAGGGATGATTTGAAGTCAGCCGCAACAACTGATACTGGAAATGAACTGAGAGCAAAAGCTCACCATATCATTTTTTACTATGTGTATAAGTACTCTCGCTTGGTTCCTAGAGGACCTCGGGGAGGAAAGACGGGTAGTTGTGTTCTTTTACTTTTACATTACATTATGTACTTACTTGTGATATAATGTCATGCTTGTAAAAGGGTTTTCATAAGTTGAACCGAAAAATGAGTTTCAAAACTTATTTCTCGTTCCCCCTCGTTGAGTTCATTAGGACTCACCCTCTTTTATCATCTCAGGTGAAGAAGACTAGGAATAGGTACCCGAGGACAACGTGCCTAATGATGATTCCTTGGAATGATTGCTTGCCCCACGTGCCTTACTTGACTATGGCCATTTTGTGAACGATATGTCGCTTGAAGACTATTTCATTTCTTACGTTACTTGTTATTGTATTGTAAATGACCCCCGTTGTAATTTGGGGTCTAATTTTGGCTTGTACTGATCATAACTAGATAGACACTACTATGGTTGTTTTTGCCATCGCTATTGACTAGTATCTATCATATGATTATGAAGTATCAGGTAACGATTAAGTAAAATGAATCTATCCAATCTTAAACAGGTCATTGTTAAGCTAAGATCAACAGGTACTTTTGTAACAAGGATTAACAAACAAACAAAACATAGTTATCATGCTAGACTGTTAATCAAACGAGACTTCGAGACAACTAGTAGGCGTTTCAATTGATAGTAATCTTAGTTGGAAATGAATTTGAGATTGAAAGTTTTGAGGCATTTAGAGAATTAGGTCAAACTAAAGAGCCCAATTACAGCCGTTATGCTGCCAGATTTTCGGAGAATTTGTGGAGTTTCGGCTAAAATGTTAAGTGTTAAACTTTCATGAATGATTAAGTACGTGATATGACTTGAATGTTTAGATCACTCCCTAGTCTAACCTCTATAGGTCGGGTTGGGGCGTGACAGCGTGGGGCTTGGGACCAGATCTGCGTCACTCCGGTGCCCATAACTTTTGATCCGTAAGGAGTTACGCGGCGCACAGCATACCGTTGGAATGCTCTCCGAGAGCTCTAAGACGGGGGCATCAAGCCTGAATGGCTGCACTTATTTTCGGAGCCCAAAATCGAACATTTTCACCAGTTTCGAGATATTTTTCTTCTTTTGCGTTGTTTTTCCGGCCTGGATACTATATCGTGAGCCGCGAAAAGGACGACAACCTAATCCATCACATTTCTATTACCGAATCCTACAGCACCTTGGGCAAGACAACTTTGCTTCACGTAGAGGTTGGGCTCGCAAATCGAGGGCGTGCGGCTTGGGACCAGGTCTCCGTCACTCCGGTGCCTATAACTTTTGATCCGTGAGAAGGTAAGTGAGGCCTGACCTCGATTTACGTGCGATACCACATTTCGTGTGCCCTAACCTAGAATTACGTGCCTTGACCTAGGTTTAAGAATCGTGTTTTGTTCTGTGTGCCTTGCATTGAATGACGTGCATACATTTAGCGTTGCGTGCATTTACTTAGGAAACGTGCTTTCGTCTCGTAGTTCGTGCCTTACCTCGTAGTGCGTGCCCTAAACTTAGGAAAGCGTGCCCACACGCTAATCAAGAAAGCATCTTACACGAAGCAGTAGATCATTAATTAATCCTACAAACTCCACTAACTAATATTAAAATGCTAATTCAACTCACTAGAAGACGAAATTGCACCAAAAGCTAAGCATTCTTTATTCTTTATTCCTTATTCTTTTGCACATCCCAAACACACAATATTATATTGCTCAACCAAGACAAAAATTCATAATCTTGCACAAGCTTGGCTGACCACATGGAGCATTTAAACAAGCATTGCAATTTCAAATTTATTCCTAGACATTCTATGACAAGTTATGACACAAAGCAAAAAAAAAAAACCTAAAACCCTACCCAATGCACCCAAAATCTCGACACATGCAAATGCCCATACTAGGTGATTCAAAAACATGCTCCTTGAAGACACAAATCAGAATTTTCAAGGCCCTAGGCCGATACATGCATCAACTCTTCAAGCTTTTCATTTTCTTTCATTATTTCTCTCATTCTTTCTCTCATTTCTCTCATTCTTTCTCTCAATTCTTCTCTCTCTCTCAGCCCTAGCTGCAATTATTGACTCCATAGCTTAAGTTTATCATCCAAAGGTTCTTCAAGACATGCAAGTTACTAAGGAACTCGACCAAGCAAGCTAGAATGCAAAAAGACACACATGCAAGCTTATAGAACCTTCATTTTGGCTTAGGTAAGTTTGATAGCTCCTATTTCATTTTCTTTTTGTTCTAACCACATGCACCTACTAAGAACATGGTAACTTAACTAGGAATTAAAGAATCTCAAGTTGTCTTTCGGCTAAGCAAGGAGAAAAGTAGATTTTGTGCTTCATCAAGAGTTTTGTGCATCTTCTTTGTTGTCTTGCTAAGGTGAGGGCTAAAACTCTCTTGAAAAGCTTTCAAAACCACATGCATGCCTTTAAATGTCTATTTTTACCTCTGTACTTGTGATATATGTGTGTACATGAGCTTTTGTAAACATGCATGGCAAGAAATTTGGCTAGAATGTGATGATAGATGAAATCGCGTATTGGAAAGTCTTCTGACTTGTTGGTACGAAGTGATTTTGACCAGGTAAATGATGTTAAAAATGTTTGAAAATTGGGAGGTGACTAGTTTTTCCAGTTCTAAGAATTTTTCGTAGAAATAGGCCAAAGCTAATTTTGACTCTAAGGTCCCCAAAATGGCAAAACATCGAAAGATGTCCAAATCTGGAAAATCTGGAAAATGAACCAGTTTTGACTTAGTAAATAATGTCCAAAATGCATGAAATTTGGTGTTCTGCTAGATTGTTTTGTTCTGGACATTTTTTTCAGAAATAGACTAAGGCTAAATCGGACCCTAAGGCTCTCAAAAATGACAAGTATTGAAATGTGTGCAAATCTGGACAGTTTTGCGTAGTCTCACGGTTTTGGCTATAACTCTTGAACCCGAACTCCAAATGATGCGAGGTTTCTTTCTGAATTTAGTTAACTCCTTAAGATTTAATTTGACATTTTGTTCACTGGAATTGGATATTTTTTGCTTGTCTCAATGATTGTGAGAAAACAGACCATTGCAATGAGATTTTCATCTAGTGATATGCTTTGAAAACTATTGTAACTTCTCTTGTTGTATTAAATGCTTGGGATTGTGGCACTTGGATGTTGTGTGGACTGTTTTGAATGCTTGAGGGTCTTTTAATTAATCGATGCATGGCTTGAGTTTAATTACGTGACAACTTGGGGCTTAATCGCACGGGTGAGCATGAATTGAAACCCTAATGACTAGGAAAGCTCGCTAAGTGTTGATCCTATGGATATCGTGTTTAATTATGTGATTAGTAGGCTGCCCGTAGTTGCCCTTATAGCCCTAAATGTGATTACGATGATTACATATTGACAAGTAGATGCTTCTTGCATCCGGTCCCACGTAAACATCGTTGCATGTTGTATGACCTTATCATTTGATTACGTGAACTTCGAAATGAGTTATATGACTTAATTTACATGTGTTACATGGCTGCCCATTTAATATTCATATAACTCCATGTGCTTTACGAGTGAAACTACCTGTCATATCATGCCTCGTGTGTTTACTTGTCAATGTGCAATCTTATGACTGTTTGGAGGCAACCTACGTTGTTGTCCTCCTAATGTGATATATTAAATGTCATAAATGTGCATTGCATACAAGGTTGCAACCTTTCATTCTGGCATGGTAGCGTTCACGCACACCTGGCGGCATCGGGCTTGCCGGTGCAACCGTGACTACCATTGTCCAATTCCTTCTCTCACTTGGGGGCTAGACTTCCTCGGAGAGTCGGGTCGTAGGATTTTGGGGTACATCCGGAGTACACCCATTTGGCGTGATAAGGGGATGATTTAAAGTCGGCCGCAACAACTGATACTAGAAATGAACTGAGAGCAAAAGCTCACCGTATCCTTTTCACTAGGTGTATAAGTACTCTCGCTTGGTTCCTAGAGGACCTCGGGGAGGAAAGACGGGTAATCGTGTTCTTTTACTTTTATAGTACATTATAAACTTACTTGTGATATATGTCATGCTTGCAAAAAGAGTTTTCATAAGTTGAACCGGAAAATAAAGTTTCAAAACTTATTTCTCGTTCCCTCTCGTTGAGTTCATAAGAACTCACCCTCTTTTATCATCTCAGGTGAAGAAGACCAGGAACAGGTACCCGAGGACAATGTGCTTTTTGATGATTCCTTGGAATGATTGCTTGCCCTACGTACCTTACGTGACTTACGTGACTATGGCCATTTTGTGAACGATATGTTGCTTGAAGACTATTTCTTATATTGCTTGTTATTGTATTGTAAATGACCCCCGTTGTAATTTGGGGTCAAATTTTGGCTTGTACTGGTCATAATTAGTTAGACACCCTTATGGTCGTTTTTTCTATCGCTACTGATTAGTATCTATCGCAGGCTTATGAAGTATCAGGTAAAGGATTAAGTAAAATGAATCTATCCAATCTTAAGCAGGTACTCATTGGTAGACTAAGATCAACAGGTACTTTTGTAACAAGGATTAACAAACAAACGAGACAGAGTTATCATGCTAGGTTGTTAATTAAACGAGACATCGAGATAACTAGTAAGCGTTTCAATTGGTGATAAATAGTAATCTTAGTTGGGAATGAATTTGAGACTGAAAGTATTGAGGCATTTAGAGAATTAGGTCAAACTAAAGAGCCCAATTACAGCCGTTATGCTGCTGGTTTTTCGGAGAATCTGTGGAGTTTAGGCTAAACGTTAAGTGTTAAACCTTCATGAACGATTAAGTACGTGAATGACTTGAATGTTTAGATCACACCCTAGCCTAACCTCTATAGGTCGGGTTGGGGCGTGACACCTTATAGAAATGGTATCAGAGCTTAGATTGCTTAAGCTGTGTTTAACTCTCGGACCATGGGTAGAAGCCCTAAGGTATTTGAGATGACTTGTTTATATGTGTTATTGTGTGATAATATCAATTGTGCCTTCTCTGTTTCTATGTGCTTATGTGATTAACATGTTTTAACTGTTTCTAGAATTATGTATCTATATAAAATTATATGTTGCATATCTTATGCATTAAATTCTTGTTTGTCGTATTCCAATAAATTGTGCATCGTAATTTGTGCCTATAGATGGCTGGCCCTAGTACCCGCAATACTAATAGGAGCGGTGAGCCCCAAGAGACCGGAGATGCTTATCAAACTAATCCTGGCATGGCTATGTTTAATATGATGGCGAATGCCATCGATCGCGTGTCACGAGTGATGGAACGTCAAGATGCACGTGAAGCAAACAACAACAACAACAACAGGAATGATGGTAACCATGGGAGAAATAACAGAATGTGAGAGTTCCTTGACTTTCACCCGTCCAAATTCTTTGGGGAAGCTGATGATGAAAAGGCAGAGGCTTGGCTGTCTGAGATTGAAAGGATTTTCAGGTCACTTAACTACACTGACGAGGAAAAGGTGGAGTTCGCTGGGTTTCTGTTGCACGGGGATGCTGAGCATTGGTGGCACACCATGGAGGGACTTTGGGAAACTGATCATACACCTCGCTTGTGGGGTAATTTCGTTAAGGCATTCAAGGAAAAATACGTACCTGCAGTTTCCAGGCAGAGGCGGATTGAGGAATTCATGCACTTGAACCAGGGTAACATGATGGTGGCCTAGTACGAGGCTCGTTTTGACCAACTGTCCCAATATGCTCAATACATGGTCAGTACCCCTGAGGCGAAGATGTGGAAATTTACGAATGGGTTGAGGCCAGAAATTCAGGATCAGTTGGCTTCGCATGACTTCACTACCTATTATGCTTTCCTTGCTGCTGCTTCCCGACTTGAGAAGAGGAAACTTGATAGAGCCGGTTCAAGTCAGCCGAACAAGAAACCATATTAGCCTCCAGGTCAACAGAGGAAATTCCAGAGTCAGAGTCGCAGTCAGGGCCAGAGCCAGAACAAACCAGTTAATAACCGTGGCCCGACTAAAGCACCATCAGCCTCTTCCTCCAGCGGATCCACAGGTAGTTCACCTGCTGCTCAGTCTATTAACTATTCTTACTGTGACAAGAAGGGTCACACCGAGGCCCAATGCTTGAAGAAGTCAGGACGATGTGTGCGGTGTGGCAGTGATCAACATCAGATCAAGGATTGCCCTAAATGGTAAGGAGGACAAAATTAGGTTAAACTGGCTGGTAGAGGCAAGACTCTAGTTCCTAGAGTTCAAGCCCGAGCTTATGCTATTGAGTGCGAGGAGCTTCCTGAGGAGACCGTTGCTGTTGAAGGTACATTCTTGATACTAAATCAACCTGTTAGGGTGCTAATTGATCTAGGTGCTACTCATTCATTTATTACTCCCTTATGTGTGCAACGTGTGAAACTACGAGTTGTATGTTTGCCTTACGAAGTAGAAGTTGGTACTCCAATGGGTTCTAAACTTGTTACTAGCTCAACTTGTAAAGCATGTAAAATTCAAATTAAAGATAGGGAATTCTTGGCCAATCTTATTGTATTACCATTTCGAGACTATGAAGTCATCTTAGGGATGGACTGGTTGGCAAAGCATCATGCCCAACTAGATTGCCAGACGAAGATTGTAACATTCCAGATACCTGGTCAACCAATATTAGAGGTAATGGGTCGAAGAGACTTCACCGGAAGTTCCATCATTTCATCTACGAAAGTAGTGAAGTCCTTGAGGAAAGGATGTAATGGATACTTAGCTTACCTCATCAACAAGCCGTCGGACAAAGCTAAGTTGGAGGAGATGCCAGTGATTAAAGATTATGCGGATGTGTTTCCAGAAGAATTACCTGGTTTACCCCCAAATCGGGAGATCGAGTTCGTTATAGAATTACTGCTTGGCACCCAGCCAATATCTAAAGCTCCCTATCGTATGGTACCAGCCAAGCTACAAGAACTGAAGGACCAATTGCAAGGATTGTTGAAGAAGGGGTTCGTTCAACCAAGTTCTTCTCCATGGGGTGCACCAGTCCTATTTGTAAAGAAGAAAGACGGAACGTTGAGGCTATGCATCGATTACCGAGGATTGAACCAAGTGACCGTCAAGAATAAATACCCACTTCCACTGATCGACGAGTTGTTTGATCAACTTCAGGGAGACAAAGTGTATTCAAAGGTCGACTTGAGGCAAGGGTACTATCAATTGCGGATCAAAAAGGAGGATGTGCCTAAAATGACTTTCAGGACGAGATATGGGCATTATGAATATGTGGTGATGTCGTTTGGGCTAACTAACGCCCTTGCAGCTTTGATGGACTTGATGCACAGGGTGTTTCAACCCCATTTGGACCAATTTGTGGTGATCTTTATTAATGATATTTTGGTATACTCGACATCCGAGGCTGAGCATGTACAACATCTGCGATTGGTACTGCAGAAACTTCGAGAGCATCAATTGTACGCGAAGTTTAGCAAATGTGAATTTTGGTTGCAGCAGATTGCATTTTTAGGGCACATCATATCCCAAGAGGGAATAGTAGTGGATCCAGCAAAGATAGAAGTGGTGATGTCTCAAAGGAAGCCGGAAAATGTTACGAAGGTTCGGAGTTTTTCTGGTCTAGCCGGCTATTATCGAAGGTTCGTGAAGGATTTCTCAAAGATGCAGGACCGCTTACAAAGCTCACTCAAAAGAAAACGAAGTTCGTGTGGGATGACAAGTGTGAGAACAGCTTCCAAGAATTGAAGAAAAGATTGACTACCGCACTTGTTCTTGCATTGCCTGAAGGGAGTCAAGGTTTTGTAATCTATAGCGATGCCTCGAAGGAAGGACTGGGTTGTGTGTTGATGCAAAATGGTAGAGTGATTACGTATGCTTCTAGGAAACCGAAGTTGTATGAATTGAAATACCCGACGCATGATTTGGAGTTAGCGTCTATTGTGTTTGCACTCAAGAAATGGAGGCACTATCTATGGGGTAACAAGTTCGAGGTGTTTACTGATTACAAGAGCTTGAAATACTTGTTCTCACAAAAGGAGTTGAACATGAGGCAAAGAAGGTGGATGGAGCTTTTGGATGATTATAACTACACAATCAATTATGTGCCCGGTAAAGGAAATGTAGTTACAGATGCCTTAAGTCGAAAAGCGAGCATGGTAAAACTGGAAGTTAAGGTGCAGGAGTTGTTAAAGGAAGCATTCTTGTGGAAACCACAATTGACTCAAAAGGGTTACTTTTTGCCACTACACAAGTTCAATCGACCTTGTTGTTTGAATTACGAGAGGCTCAACAGAAGGACCAACAGTTTCAGAAGATTAAAGAAAGCAACACAGATTTCAAGTTTCATGATGATGGTATTTGGAGGTTTAGGAATCGGATTTGTGTTCCTAATGAGCCAGAGCTGAAAAAGAAGATTCTTGAAGAAGCCCATAATTCAAGATACACTATTCACCCCGGCGGAACAAAGATGTACTGGGATTTGAAGCAAAACTATTGGTGCAATAACATGAAGAGAGAGATTGCGAAGTTTGTGGCACGGTGTTTGACTTGCCAGAGAGTCAAAGCAGAACATCAATGACCAGCCAGTTTACTTCAACCGTTGGAAATTCCTCAATGGAAATGGGAACATATAACTATGGACTTTGTCATGGATCTGCCCAGGTCACAAAAGGGTGATGACGCCGTTTGGGTCATAGTGGATAGATTGACCAAGTCAGCGCACTTCTTACTGATGAACAAGGAGGATAATCCTAAGAAATTGGGAGATATGTATGTGGCGGATATTGTAAGGTTGCACGGGATACCTGTGAGTATTGTATCGGATAGGGATCCTTGCTTTACTTCCCAATTTGGGAAGAGATTGCAAGAAGCTTTGGGAACGAAGTTGAGTTTCAGCACGGCTTATCACCCTCAGACTGATGGACAATCTGAGAGAACTATTCAGATTCTGGAGGATATGCTGAGGGCGTGTGTTTTAGACTTCGGGAAAGGTTGGGAGAAATATCTGTCTCTAGCGGAGTTCGCTTATAATAACAGTTATCAGGCCACTATCGGGATGGCCCTATTTGAAGCATTGTATGGACGTAAGTGTCGATCCCTAATTTACTGGGATGAAGTAGGTGAGATGAAGACTTTTGACCCGACCCTTCTACCTGAACTTATGAAGACTGTTGATAATGTCCACCTTATCCGGAAACAGATGCTTACTGCCCAAAGTAGGCAGAAAAGTTACGCAGACCGACGGAGACGGAGTCTAGAGTTTGAGGTCGGCAACAAGGTATTCTTGAAGATATCACCCCGGAGGGGATTGGTTAAACATGGCAAGGGTGGAAAGTTGAGCCCGAGGTTTGTAGGACCATTTGAGATAATTGAGAAGGTTGAAAAATTGGCGTATCGCCTGGAACTACCCCAAAACCTCTCCAATATTCACGACGTCTTTCATGTTTCAATGCTACGAAAGTATCACCCTGATTCCTCACATATCTTGGAGCCAGAGTCGTTGCAGCTTCGGGATAACTTATCTTATGAAGAGAAGCCCATTCGGATCCTAGACCAGCAAGATCGGGAGTTGCGCAACAAATCCATACCGATGGTGAAAGTGTTGTGGGATCATCATGGGGTTGAAGAAGCAACGTGGGAAAGGCGAGACCAGATGGAGCAACAGCATCCAGCTTTATTTCAAAGGTAATATCGAATTTCGGGATGAAATTCTTTTAAGTAGAGAGGATGTGAGGCCCGACCTCGATTTGCGTGTGATACCTCCTTTCATGTGCCCTAACCTAGATTTGCATGCTTTGACCTAGGTTTAAGAAATGTGTTTCGTTTTGTGTGCCTTGCATTGAAATACGTGCATACATTTAGAATTACATGCATTTACTTGGGAAACGTGCACTTGTCTTGTAGTTCGTGCCTTACCTCGTAGTGCGTGCCCTAAACCTAGGTAAGCGTGCCCGCACGCTAATCAAAAAAGTATCTTACACGAAGCACTAGATCATTAATTAATCCTACAAACTCCACTAACTAATATTAAAATACTAATTCAACTCACTAAAAGACGAAATTGCACCAAAGGCTAAGCATTCTTTATTTTATTCCTTATTCTTTTGCACATCCCAAATACACAATATTATATTGCTCAACCAAGACAAAAATTCATAATCTTGCACAAGCTTGGCCGACCACATGGAGCATTTAAACAAGCATTGCAATTTCAAATTTATTCTTAGACATTCTATGACAAGTTATGACACAAAGCAAAAAAAAAAAAAAAACCCAAAACCCTACCCAATGCACCCAAAATCTCGACACATGCAAATGCCCATGCTAGGTGATTCAAAAACATGCTCCTTGAAGACAAAAATCAGAATTTTCAAGGCCCTAGGCCAACACATGCATCAACTCTTCAAGCTTTTCATTTTCTTTCATTATTTCTCTCTTTCTCTCATTTCTCAATTCTTCTCTCTCTCTCTCACCCCTAGCTGCAATTATTGACTCCATAGCTTAAGTTTATCATCCAAAGGTTCTTCAAGACATGCAAGTTACTAAGGAACTCGACCAAGCAAGCTAGAATGCAAAAAGACACACATGCAAGCTTATAGAACCTTCATTTTGGCTTAGGTAAGTTTGATAGCTCCTATTTCATTTTCTTTTTGTTCTAACCACATGCACCTACTAAGAACATGGTAACTTAACTAGGAATTAAAGAATCTCAAGTTGTCTTTCGGCTAAGCAAGGAGAAAAGTAGATTTTGTGCTTCATCAAGAGTTTTGTGCATCTTCTTTGTTGTCTTGCTAAGGTGAGGGCTAAAACTCTCTTGAAAAGCTTTCAAAACCACATGCATGCCTTTAAATGTCTATTTTTACCTCTGTACTTGTGATATATGTGTGTACATGAGCTTTTGTAAACATGCATGGCAAGATATTTTGCTAGAATGTGATGATAGATGAAATCGCGTATTGGAAAGTCTTCTGACTTGTTGGTACGAAGTGATTTTGACCAGGTAAATAATGTTGAAAATATTTGAAAATTGGTAGGTGACTAGTTTTTCCAGTTCTAAGAATTTTTCGTAGAAATAGGCCAAAGCTAATTTTGACTCTAAGGTCCCCAAAATGGCAAAACATCGAAAGATGTCCAAATCTGGAAAATCTGGAAAATGAACCAGTTTTGACTTAGTAAATAATGTCCAAAATGCATGAAATTTGGTGTTCTGCTAGATTGTTTTGTTCTGGACATTTTTGTCAGAAATAGACTAAGGCTAAATCGGACCCTAAGGCTCTCAAAAATGACAAGTATTGAAATGTGTGCAAATCTGGACAGTTTTGCGTAGTCTCACGGTTTTGGCTATAACTCTTGAACCCGAACTCCAAATGATGCGAGGTTTCTTTCTGAATTTAGTTAACTCCTTAAGATTTAATTTGACATTTTGTTCACTGGAATTGGATATTTTTTGCTTGTCTCAATGATTGTGAGAAAACAGACCATTGCAATGAGATTTTCATCTAGTGATATGCTTTGAAAACTATTGTAACTTCTCTTGTTGTATTAAATGCTTGGGATTGTGGCACTTGGATGTTGTGTGGACTGTTTTTAATGCTTGAGGGTGTTTTAATTAATTGATACATGGCTTGAGTTTAATTACGTGACAACATGGGAATTAATCGCACGGGTGAGCATGAATTGAAACCCTAATGACTAGGAAAGCTCGCTAAGTGTTGATCCTATGGATATCGTGTTTAATTATGTGATTAGTAGGCTGCCGGTAGTTGCCCTTATAGCCATAAATGTGATTCCGATGATTACATATTGACAAGTATACCCTTCTTGCATCTGGTCCCACGTAAACGTCGTTGCATGTTGTATGACCTTATTATTTGATTACGTGAACTTCGAAATGAGTTATATGACTTAATTTACATGTGTTACATGGCTGTCCATTTAATATTCATATAACTCCATTTGCTTTACGAGTGAAATTACCTGTCATATTGTTTCTCGCGTGTTTACTTGTCAATGTGCAATCTTATGACTGCTCGAAGGCAACCTACTTTGTTGTCCTCCTAATGTGATATATTAAATGTCATAAATGTGCATTGCATACAAGGTTGCAACCTTTCATTCTGGCATGGTAGCGTTCACGCACACTGGGCGATATCGGGCTTGCCAGTGCAACCGTGACTACCATTGTCCAATTCCTTCTCTCGCTTGGGGGCTAGACTTCCTCAGAGAGTTGGGTCGTAGGATTTCGGGGTACATCCGGAGTACACCCATTTGGCGTGATAAGGGGATGATTTGAAGTCAGCCGCAACAACTGATACGGGAAATGAATTGAGAGCAAAAGCTCACCGTATCCTTTTCACTATGTGTATAAGTACTCTCGCTTGGTTCCTAGAGGACCTCGGGGAGGAAAGACGGGTAATCGTATTCTTTTAATTTTATATTACATTATGAACTTACTTGTTATATATGTCATGCTTGCAAAAAGAGTTTTCATAAGTTGAACCGAAAAAAGAGTTTCTAAACTTATTTCTCGTTCCCTCTCGCTGAGTTCATAAGGACTCACCCTATTTTATCATCTCAGGTGAAGAAGACCAGGAACAGGTACCCGAGGACAACGTACCTTTTGATGATTCCTTGGAATGATTGCTTGCCCTACGTGCCTTACGTGACTTACGTGACTTACTTGACTATGGCAATTTTGTGAACGATATGTTGCTTGAAGACTATTTCTTATGTTGCTTGTTATTGTATTGTAAATGACCCCGTTGTAATTTGGGGTCAAATTTTGGCTTGTACTGATCATAACTAGTTAGACACCCTTATGGTCATTTTTGCTATTTCTACTGATTACTATCTATCGTAGGCTTATGAAGTATCAGGTAAAGGATTAAGTAAAATGAATCTATCCAATCTTAAGCAGGTACTCATTGGTAGACCAAGATCAACAGGTAATTTTGTAACAAGGATTAACAAACAAATGAGACAGAGTTATCATGCTAGGTTGTTAATCAAACGAGACATCGAGATAACTAGTAGGCGTTTCAATTGGTGATAAATAGTAATCTTAGTTGGGAATGAATTTGAGACTGAAAGTATCGAGGTGTTTAGAGAATTAGGTCAAACTAAGGAGCCCAATTACAGCCGTTATACTGCCGGGTTTTCTGGAGAATCTGTGGAGTTTAGGCTAAACATTAAGCGTTAAACCTTCATGAACGATTAAGTACGTGAAATGACTTGAATGTTTAGATCACACCCTAGTCTAACCTCTATCGGTCGGGTTGGGGCGTGACAAGTTACGCGGCGCATATCTTACCGTTGGAAAGCTCTCCGAAAGCTCTAAGATAGGGGCAGCTAGCTTGCTTGGCTGCGCCTATTTTCGAAGCCCAAAATCGAATGTTTTCATTAGTTTCGGGACACTTTTCTTCTTCTAGCTGTTTTTTCGTCCCGGATCGTACGTCGTGAGCTACGAAAAGGACAACAACCTAATCCATTACATTTCTATTAACGAATCCCACGACACCTTGAGCAAGACAACTTCACTTCAGGTAGAGGCTGGGCCCACAAACTGAGGGCGTGGGCCTTGGGACCCGGTCTCCGTCGCTCCGGTGCCCATAACTTTTGATTTGTAGGGAGTTACGCGGCCACAGCATACCGTTGGAATGCTCTCTGAGAGCTCTAAGACGGGGGCAGCAAGCCTACTCGGCTGCACCTGTTTTCGAAGCCCAAAATTGATTGTTTTACCAGTTTCGGGATACTTTTATTCATTTGCGCTGTTTTTCCGTCCCGGAAAGTGCGTTGTGAGTCGCGAAAAGGACGACAACCTAATCCATCACATTTCTATTACTGAATCCCATGGCACTTTGGGCAAGACAACTTCGCTTCACGTAGAGGCTAGGCCTGCAAACCAAGGGTGTGGGGCTTGGGACTAGGTCTCCGTCACTCCGGTGCCCATAATTTTTGATTCGTAAGGAGTTACGCAGCGGACAGCATACTGTTGGAATGCTCTCCGAGAGATCTAAGACGGGTGTAGCAAGGCTGCTCAGTTGCGCCTGTTTTCGGAGCCTAAAATTGAACGTTTCACTAGTTTTGAGACATTTTTCTTCTTTTGAGCTATTTTTCCATCCTGGATGGTGCGTCGTGAGCCGTGAAAAGGACGACAACCTAATCCATCACATTTCTATTACCAAATCCCACACCACATTGGGCAAGACAACTTCACTTCACGTAGAGGCTGGGCCCGCAAACCGAGGGCGTGGGGCTTGGGACAAGGTCTCCGTTGCTCCGGTGCCCCTAACTTTTGATGCATAAGGAGTTACGCGGTGCACAACATATCATTGGAAAGCTCTACGAGAGCTCAACGATGGGGGCAGCTAGCTTGCTCGACTGCACCTATTTTTGGGGACTAAAATCGAACGTTTTCATTAGTTTCGTGACACTATTATTCTTTTGCGTTGTTTTTCTATCCCGAGTCATACATCGTGAGCTGTGAAAAAGACGATGACCTAATCCATCACATTTCTATTACTGAATCCCATGGTACCTTGAGCAAGAAAACTTCGCTTCAGGTAGAGGCTGGGCCTGCAAACAGAGGGCGTGGGGCTTAGGACTAGGACCCCGTCGCTCCGGTGCCTATAACTTTTGATCTGTAAGGAGTTACGCATCGCACAGTATACCGTTGGAATGCTCTCCGAGAGCTCTAAGACGGGTGCAGAAAGCCTACTTGGTTGCGCCTGTTTTCGGAGAACAAAATCGAACGTTTTTACCAGTTTTGGGACACTTTTATTCTTTTGTGCTGTTTTTCCGTCCCGAAAAGTACGTCGTGAGACGCGAAAAGGACGACAACGTGATCCATCATATTTCTATTACCAAATCCCATGGCACCTTGGACAAGACAACTTCGCCTCAAGTAGAGGCTGGGCCTGCAAACCGAGGGTGTGGGGCTTGGGACCAGGTCTCCGTCACTCCAGTGCCCATAACTTTTGATCCGTAAGGAGTTACGCGGAGCACAGCATACCGTTGGAAAGCTCTCCGAGAGCTCTATGACGGGGGCAACAAGCCTGCTCGGCTACGCATATTTTTGGAACCCAAAATCGAACGTTTTCATCAGTTTTAGGTCACTTTTCTTCTTTTGCACTATTTTTCCATCCTGGATAGTACGTCGTGAGCTGCGAAACGGACGACAACCTAATCCATCACATTTTTATTACCGAACGCCACGGCACCTTGGGCAAGACAACTTCGCTTCACGTAGAGGCTGGGCCCGCAAACCGAGCGCGTAGGGCTTGGGACCAAGTCTCCGTCACTCCGGTGCCCATAACTTTTGATCCGTAAGGAGTTACGCAGCGCACAGCATACCATTGGTAAGCTCTCCGAGAGCTCTATGAAAGGGGCAGCTAGCCTGCTCGACTGCACCTGTATTCAGAGCCCAAAATCGAACATTTTCATCATTTTTGGGATACTTTTCTTCTTTTGTGCTATTTTTTCTTCTCGGATAGTGCGTCATGTGTCGCGAAAAGGATGACAACCTAATCCATCACTTTTTTATTACCAAATCCCACAGCACCTTGGGCAAGACAACTTCAATTCATGCAGAGGCTGGGCCCGAAAACCGAGGGCGTGGGCTTGGGACCAGGTCTCCGTCGCTCCGGTGCCCATAACTTTTTATCCGTACGGAGTTACGTGGTGCACAACATACCGTTGGAAAGCTCTCCAAGAGATCTACGATAGGGCAGCAACCCTGCTTGGCTGCGCCAGTTTTCGAATCCCAAAATCGAACATTTTCATTATTTTTCGGACACTTTTCTTCTTTTGCGCTTTTTTTCCGTCTCGAATAGTGCATCGTGAGCCGCAAAAAGCCCAACAACCTAATCCATCACATTTCTTTTACCGACTCCCACGGTACTTTGGGCAAGACAATTTCACTTCACGTAGAGGCTGGGCCCGCAAACCGAGGGCGTGGGGCTTGGGACCAAGTCTCCGTCACTCCGTTGCCCATAACTTTTGATCCGTAAGGAGTTACGCGCCCCACAGCATACCCTTGGAAATCTTCCGGAGAGCTCTACGATGGGGGCAGCTAGCCTGTTTGACAGCACCTATTTTCGAAGCCGAAAATCGAACGTTTTTATCAGATTCAGGATATTTTTTTTCTTTTGCACTGTTTTTTCGTCCCGGATCGTACGTTGTGAGCTGCGAAAAGGACGACAACCTAATCCAACACATTTCTTTTAACGAATCCCATGGAACCTTAGGCAAGACAACTTTGCTTAACGTAGATGCTGGGCCCGCAAGCCGAAGGCGTGGGGCATGGGACCAGGTCTCCGTCACACCTTTGCCCATAACTTTTGATCCGTAAGGAGTTATGCGGCGCACAACATACTATTAGAAAGCTCTTCGGGAAGATCTACGACGGGGTCAGCAAGCATTCTCGGTTGTGCCTATTTTCGATACCTAAAATTGAATGTTTTCAACAGTTTCGGGACACTTTTATTCTTTTGTACTATTTTTTTGTCCCGGATCGTACGTCGTGAGCCGCGAAAAGGACTACAACCTAATCCATCACATTTTTACTATCGAATCCCACAACACATTGGGCAAGACAACTTTGCTTCAGGTAGAGGCTGGGCTCGCAAATCGAGGGCGTGGAGCTTGAGACCAAGTCTCCGTTGCTCTGGTGCTCATAACTTTTGATCCGTAAGAAGTTACGCGGTGCACAACATATCGTTGGAAAGCTCTTTGAGAGCTCTACAATAGGGGAACCTAGTTTGCTCGGTCGTGCCTATTTTCAGATCCCAAAATCAAATGTTTTCATCAGTTTTGGGACACTTTTTTTCTTTTACGTTATTTTTCTGTCCCGAATCGTACGTTGTGAGCTGCGAAAAGGACGACAACCTAATCCATCACATTTCTATTACCAAATACCACAGTACCTTGGGCAAGACAACTTCGCTTCACGTAGAGGTTCGGACTGCAAACCTAGGGCGTAGGGCTTGGGACCAGGTCTCCGTCGCTCCGGTGCGCATAACTTTTGATCCATAAGGAGTTACGTGGTGCACAACATACCATTGGAAATCTCTCTGAGAGGTCTACGACGGGGGCTGCTAGCCTACTCCACTGCACCAATTTTCGAAGCCCAAAATCGAACATTTTCATCAGTTTCGGGATACTTTTCTTCTTTTGCACTGTTTTTTCGTCCCGGGTCGTACGTCGTGAGCCGCAAAAAGGAAGACGACCTAATCCATTACATTTCTATTACCGAATCCCACGGCACCTTGAGCAAGGCAACTTCACTTCAGGTAGAGGCTGGGCCCGCAAACCGTGGGCATGGGGCTTTTAACCAGGTCTCGGTCGCTCCGGTGCTCATAACTTTTGATCTATAAGAAGTTACGTGGCGCACAACATACTGTTGGAATGCTCTCTGAGAGTTCTAAGACGGGGGCAGCAAGCCTGCTCGGCTGCGCCTATTTTCGGATCCAAAATCTTACGTTTTCACCAGTTTCGGGACACTTTTCTTATTTTGCACTTTTTTTTCGTCCCGGATAGTACGTCGTGAGCCGTAAAAAGGACGACAACCTAATCCATCACATTTCTATTACCGAATCCCACGGCATCTTGGGAAAGACAACTTCGCTTCACGTAGAAGCTGGGCCCTTAATCAAATGGCGTAGGGCTTGGGACCAGGTCTCCGTCGCTCCGGTGCACATAACTTTTGATCTGTAAGGATTTACGCGGCGCACAGCATACCGTTGAAAATCTCTCCGAGAGGTCTACAACGGGGGCTGCTAGCCTACTCCACTGCACCAGTTTTCGAAGCCCAAAATCGAACACTTTCATCAGTTTCGGGATACTTTTCTTCTTTTGTACTGTTTTTTCGTCCCGGGTTGTACGTCGTGAGCCGCGAAAAGGAAGACGACCTAATCCATTACATTTCTATTACCGAATCCCACGGCACCTTGAGCAAGGCAACTTCACTTCAGGTAGAGGCTGGGCCCGCAAACCGTGGGCATGGGGCTTTTAACTAGGTCTCGGTCGCTCCGGTGCTCATAACTTTTGATCTATAAGAAGTTACGTGGCGCACAACATACTGTTGGAATGCTCTCTGAGAGTTCTAAGACGAGGGCAGCAAGCCTGCTCGGCTGCGCCTATTTTCGGATCCAAAATCTTACGTTTTCACCAGTTTCGGGACACTTTTCTTCTTTTGCGCTATTTTTTCATCCCGGATCGTACGTCGTGAGCCGCAAAAAGGACGACAACCTAATCCATAACATTTCTATTACAGAATCCCAAGGCATATTGGGCAAGGCAACTTCGCTTCACGTAGAGGCTGTGCCCGTAAACCGATGGCATGGGGCTTAGGACCAGGTCTCTGTCGCTTCGAAGCCCATAATTTTGATCCGTGAGGAGTTATGTCACGCCCCAACCCGACCTATAGAGGTTAGATTAGGATGTGATCTAAACATTCATATCATTTCACGTACTTAATCGTTCATTAAAGTTTAATGCTTAACATTAGCCTAGAACTCCAAAAGATTCTCCGAAAAACCGACAACATAATGGCTGTAATTGGCTCTTTAGTTTGACCTAATTTCCTAAATGCCTCAAAACTTTCAATCTCAAATTTGATTCCAACTAAGATTACTATCTACCACCAATTGATATGTCCACTATTTATCTCAAGTCTCGTTTGATTAACACCTAGCATATTAATTATGTCTCGTTTATGTGTCAATTCCTATTACACAAGAACCTGTTGGTCTTAGCTTACACATGAGTATCTGCTTAAGATTGGATAGATTCATTTTACTTAGCCTTTTGCCTAATACTTCATAAGCCTGTAATAGTTACTAATCAAAGTAGCGATAGCAAAATGACCAGAAGAGTGTCTATCTAGGTATGATCAGTACAAACTAAAATTAGACTCCAAATTACAACGGGGGTCATTTACAATAGCAATGACAAACAACATAAGAGATAATCTGCAAAACAAACATATCGTTCACAAAATGGCCACAGTCAAGTAAGGCACGTAGGGCAGGCAATCACTCCAAGGAGTCATCAATAGGCACGTTATCCTCGGGTATCTGTTCCTGATCTTCTTCACCTGTGATGATAAAAGAGGGTGAGTCCTTATGAACTCAACGAGGGGGAATGAGAAATACGTTTTCAAACTCCTTTTCCTGTTCAACTTATGAAAAACCCTTTTTGAAAGCATGACATATAACACGAGTAAGTTCATAATGTAATATAAGAGTAAAAGAACACAATTATCCGTCTTTCCTCCCCGAGGTCCTCTAGGAACCAAGCGAGAGTACTTATACACATAGTGAAAATGATACGGTGAGCTTTTGTTCTCAATTCATTTTCAATATCAGTTGTTGCGACCGACTTCAAATCATTCACTTATCACACCAAATGGGTGTACTACGAATGTACCCCGAAATCCTACGACCCAACTCTCCGAGGAAGCCTAGCCCCCAAGCGAGAAAGGGAATTGGACAATGGTAATCACGGTTCCACCGGCAAGCCCGATGCCGCCCGGTGTGCGTGAATGCTACCACGCCAGAATGAAAGGTTGCAACCTTGTATGCAATGTACATTTATGACATTTAATATATCACATTAGAAGGACAACAAAGTAGGTTGCCTTCGAGCAGTCATAAGATTGCACATTGACAAATAAACACGCGAGGCACGATACGACATGTAATTTTACTTGTAAAGCACATGGAGTTATATGAATATTAAACGGGCAGCCATGTAACGTCTGTAAATCAAGTCATATAACTCATTTCGAAGTTCACGTAATCAAATAATAAGATTATACAACGTGCAACGACATCTATGTGGGACCGGGTGCAAGAAAGGCCTACTTGTGAACATGTAATCATCGGAATCACATTTAGATCACACCCTAGTCCAGCCTTTATAGGTCGGGTTGGGGCGTGACACACAGTATACCGTTTGAAAGCTCTCCGAGAGCTCTACGACAGGGGCAGCAAGCCTGCTTTGCTGCACCTGTTTTCAGAGCCCAAAATCGAACGTTTTAATTAGTTTCAGGACACTTTTCTTTTTTTGCGCTGTTTTTCTATCCCGGGTCGTACGTCGTGAGCCGCGAAAAGGATGACAACGTAATCCATCACATTTCTATTATAGAATCCCATGGCACCTTGGGCAAGAAAACTTCGCTTCACGTAGAGGCTGGGCTCGCAAACCGAGGGCATTGGGCTCGGGACCAGGTCTCTCTTGCTCTAGTGCCCGTAACTTTTGATTCGTAAGGAGTTACGCGGTGCACAACATACCGTTGGAAAGGTCTGTGAGAGCTTTATGACGGGGGCTGCAAGACTGCTCAGCTACGCCAGTTTTCGGAGCCCAAAATCGAAAGTTTTCACTAGTATTGGGATATTTTTCTTTTTTTATGCTATTTTTCCGTCCTGGATCGTACGTCGTGAGCCGCAAAAAGGACGACAACCTAAGCCATCACATTTCTATTACCGAATCCCATGACACCTTGGGCAAGCCAACTTCGCTGCACGTAAAGGCTGGGCCAGCAAACTGAAGGTGTGGGGCTTGGGACCAGCTTTCCCTCCCTCTGTTGCACATAACTTTTGATCCATATGGAGTTACGCGGCGCACAGTATATCGTTGGAAACCTCTCCGATAGCTCTACGATAGGGGCAGAGAGCCTGCTCAGCCGTTCCTATTTTCGGAGCCCAAAATCAAACGTTTTCATCAGTTTTGGGACACTTTTCTACTTTTGCACTGTTTTTCCGTCCCTGATCGTACGTCATAAGCCTCGAAAAGGACGACAACCTAATCCATCACATTTCTATTATCGAATCCCATGGCACATTGGGCAAGACAACTTCACTTCACGTAGAGGCTGGGCCAGCAAACCGAGGGCGTTGGGCATGTGACCAGGTATCCGTCGCTCCGATGTCCATTACTTTTGATCCGTAAGGAGTTACGCGGCGCATAATATACAGTTGGAAAGCACTCCGAGAGCTCTACAATAGGGGCAACAAGCCTGCTCGGCTGCGCCTATTTTCGGAGCCCAAAATCAAACATTTTCATCAGTTTTAAGACACTTTTCTTTTTTTTTGCATTGTTTTTCCGTACCAGATCGTACGTCGTGA
Source organism: Ehretia macrophylla (assembly GCA_037974665.1). Lineage (NCBI taxonomy): Eukaryota > Viridiplantae > Streptophyta > Magnoliopsida > Boraginales > Ehretiaceae > Ehretia > Ehretia macrophylla. The sequence goes on from CM075775.1 coordinate 39,577,880, forward strand.
GCCGCGAAAAGGACGACAACCTAATCCATCACTTTTCTATTACCGAATCCCATGGTACCTTGGTCCAGACAACTTCGCTTCACGTAGAGGCTGGGTATGCAAACTGAGTGCGTGGGGCTTGTGACCAAGTATCCGTCGCTTTGGTGCCCATAACTTTTGATCTGTAAGGAGTTACATGGCGTACAGCATACCGTTGGAAATCTTTCCGAGAGCTCTACGACGGGGGCAGCAAGCCTGCTCTGTTGCGCCTATTTTTGGAGCCCAAAATCAAATATTTTCATCAGTATCAGGTCATTTTTCTTCTTTTGTGCAGTTTTTTCGTCCCGGATCGTACGTCGTGGCCGCGAAAAGGGTGACAACCTAATCCATCACATTAGTATTCTGAATCCCATGGCACCTTGGGCAAAACAACATCCCTTCACGTAGAGGCTGGGCCCCGTAAACCGAGGGCGTGGGGCTTGGGACAAGGTCTCCGTCACTTCGTTGTTCATAACATTTGATCCGTAAGGAGTTACGCGGCGCACTGTATACTGTTGGAAAGCTCTCCGAGAGCTCTACGATGTGGAAGCTAGCTTGCTTGGCTGCGTTTGTTTTCGTAGCCCAAAATTGAACATTTTTATTAGTTTCGGGACACTTTTCTTCTTTTACTCTGTTTTTCTGTCTCGGATCGTACGTCGTGAGCCACAAAAAGGACGAAAACCTAATCCATCACATTTTTATTACCGAATCCCACGGCACATTGGGCAAGACAACTTCACTTCACGTAGAGGCTGGGCCCGCAGACCGAGGGCATAGGGCTTGGGACCAGGTCTCTGTGGCTCTAGTGCCCATAACTTTTGATCCATAAGGAGTTACGCTACGCACAGCATACCGTTGGAAAGCTCTCCGAGACCTCTACAATAGGTGCAGCAAGCCTGCTCGGCTGTGCCTATTTTAGGAGTCCTTAATCGTATGTTTTCATCAGTTTCGGGACACTTTTATTCTTTTGTGATATTTTTCCGTCCCGGATTGTACGTCGTGTGTCACGTCCCAACCCGGCCTATAAAGGTTAGACTAGGGTATGATCTAATCATTTAAGTCACGTCTCGTACTTAACCGTTCATGAAAATTTAACACTTAACGTTTTGGCCTAAACTCCAAAATTTTCTAGAAAACCGACAACATAACGGCTGTAATTGGGCTATTTGGTTTGACCTAATTCTCTAACGCCTCACAATTTACCATTCCAGATTCATTTCCCACTAAGATTACTATTTATCATCAGTTGATATGCCTATTGGTTGTCTTGATGACTCGTTTGATTAATAACCTAGCATGATACTCTGTCTCGTTCGTTTGTTAGTTCTCGTTACAAAAGTACCTGTTGATCTTAGCTTAACAACGTGTACCTGCTTAAGATTTGGTTGGTTCATTTTACTTAGCCTTTACCTAATGTTTCATATTCTTATTACCGATACTAGCAATAATAATAGCAAAATGACCATAGTAGTGTCTAGTGTCTGTCTAGCAATATCAGTACAAACCAAAATTAGACCCCAAATTACAACGGGGGTCTTTTACATTACAAATAACAAGCAACATAAAGGAAATAGTCTTCAAGTAGCATAAAGTTCACAAGTAGCCACAATCACGCAAAGCACACAAGACAGGCGATCACTCTAAGGATTCATCGTTAGGCACACCGTCCTCGGGTACCTGTTCTGGATCTTCTTCACCTGAGATGATAAAAGAGGGTGAGTCCTTATGAACTCAGCGAGGGGGAACGAGAAATATGTTTTGAAACTCATTTTCTGTTTCAACTTATGAAATCCTTTTGCAAGCATGAATATAACAATAATATAAGTACAGGAACAGAAATACCAGTCTTTCCTCCCCGAGGTTCTTTAAGAACTAACATAGAGCACTTATACACATAGTAAAGGATACAATGAGCTTTTGCTCTCAGATCAATTCCAGAATGAGTTGTTTCGGCCGACTTCAAATCATTCCCCAAACGCGCAAGGTGGGTGTACTCCGGATGTACCCCGAAATCCTACGACCCAACTCTCCGAGGAAGTCTAGCCCCCAAGCGAGAGAGGGAATGGGACCAAGGTAGTCACGGGTGTACCGGCAAGCCCGATGCCGCCCGGTGTGTGTGATCGCTACCATGCCGACAGGAAAGGTTGCAACCTTGTATGAAGTGCACATTTATGACATATCATGTATCACGTTAGGAGGACAACAAAGTAGGTTGCCTTCGGACAGTCATAAGATTGCACAATGACAAGTAAACAAGCAGAGCACGATAAAACATGTAATTTCACTTGAAAGGCATGTAGAGTTATATGAACATTAAACGGGCAGCCATGTAACACATGTAAATCAAGCCATATAACTCATCTCAAAGTCCACGTAATCAGGTGATAGGATTATTCAACATGCAACAACATCTACGTGGGTTTGGATGTAGGAAAAGCCTATTTGTCAACATGCAATGATCAAAATTACATTTAACGTTATAAGGGCATCTACGGGAAGCCTACTAAGCATATAATTCCACACAATATCCAAATGATCATCACTTAGCAAGACTACCTAGTCATTAGGGTTTCCATTTCGTGCATATCCGTGCAATTTAAGCCCCAAACCAATTCAAAATCAATCTCGAGCCATGCATCATTTAATTCAACATCCTCAAACATTCAAATCAGCCCACACAACATCCCAAAGCTACAATCCCAAGCGTTTATTTCAACAAGAGAAGTTACAACAATTTTTTCTAAGCATAACACTAAGTGAAACCCTTACTGCAATAGGCTGTTTTCTCACAATCATTAAGATAAGCAAACAATCTCCAATTCCAGTGAATATGATGTCAAATTAAATCTTAAGAAGTGAACTAAAATCAGAAACAAACCATGTATCATTTGGAGTTCGGGATCATTAGTTATAGCCGAAACAGTGAGATAGCACAAAACTGTCCAGATTTGCACACACTTCGATAATTGATGTTTTTGAGGTCTTTGGGTTAGTTTTAGCCTTAGTCCATTTCTGAAAAAAATGTCCAGAACTGAAAAATATAGCAGCACACCAAATTGCATGCATTTTGGATATCATTTACTAAGTCAAATCTGGTTCATTCTACAAGGTCAGTGCATCTGCTAAAACCTGCTTCATTTTTTCCAGATTTCCAGATTTGGACACATTTTAAAGATTTTCTATTTTGAGGACCTTAGATTCAAAATTAGCTTCGGCCTATTTCTGTGAAAAATGTTCGAAACTGGCAAAACTAGTCACCTACCAATTTTCATGCATTTTAAACATCGTTTTCCTAGCTAAAATTACGTCGAAACAAACTGATCCAAGAGCTGTCAACAATCCGACTTCACCTATCATCACTTTCAAGCCAGGATCTTGCCATGCATGGTTGCAAAAGCTTATGAACGAACATATATCTCAAGTACAGAAGCAAATACATACTTTTATAAGCATGCATGTGGATTTTTGAAGGATTTTCAAAAGGTTTTAGCCCTCACCTTAGCAATCAACCAAGAAGATGCACAAAACTTGTTGAAGCACAATTTTCTTCTTCTCCTTTGCCTAGCCGAGATTCCAACTAGATTTTCTCTATTTTTCCTAGCTTAGTGACCAAGCTCTTAGTACATGCATGAGGTTAGAACAAGAAGAAAAGAAATGGAAGCTTAAAAACTCACCTAGGGCCGAAATGAAGACTCTATGTGCTTGTATGCATCTTTTGAGCTAACTACTTGCTTTCCTTTGCTTGGGCTTGCCTTGAATGGCCTTAGGATGATGAAGATGAGTTGTGAAGTGAAGAGAATCAGCCAAAACCGATATTGAGAGAGAAGAATGAGAGGGAGAGAGAGAAATGTGAGGAGATTGAGAGAAATGAGAGAAAATAGAAGCTTTTGCAATTGTTGATGCAAATGTTGGCCTTGGGCATGCAAAAATCTGATTTTGTGTCATCTTTTGAATTGTTTTAGCATGTGTGTAACAGAATTTTGGGTATTTAGGGATTTTAGGTAGAATAGAATATAGGATATGTTTAAAGGTTTGTGAGATTTTGTCTTGTAGTGAGTTTAAAATATAATATTTAGGTGTTAGTGAATTTGTAGAGATTTGAATTAGGATTATAATAATAGTTAGTGGGGTTTGTAAGAATATGTTATAGGCTAGTGCTTTGTGTAGGATTCTTTCTTGATTAACGTGGTGGCACGGATTCCTTGGCCTAGGGCACAAATTACGAGGTAGACACGAATTACGAGGTAAGACACGAACTTCAAGACTAATGCACGTACTTCAAGATAAATGCACGGATTCCAATGCAAATGCACACAACCCTAGATAAATGTACATAAACCAATACAAGGCACGTAATTCAATGTAATGTACGTGAATCGAGGTACGACTCTTAAACCTAGGTTAGGACACGCAATTCAAGGTCAGGGCACACAAAACGAGACAACGCACGTAATTCGAAGTCGGGGCACATAAGTCGAGGATTAGGGAACATAATTCTAGGTCAAGGCATGAATGACGAGGCATGCACGAAAACCAAGACAGGGCACGTAATCCAAGGTCAGTCATATCATTCTTGGTCTATGGCACGCAAATCAAGGCAACATACATTATTCGGGGTCGGGCCTCACATCCTCCCCTCCTTAAAAGAATTTCGTCCCGAAATTCATTCTTGCCTATTGAGGTCATTTAGACGGATTCCGACCATTGTTATTTTTCAACTCCGCGTCGTCCTTTGCTTTGTGATCTCTGTTACCACAATGAATTCACTTCCTAGCTTTCTCCAATCATTTAATTCGGTGTGACCCCTACATTTACAGTTTGTTCCTTTGAACAACTCTTTTTTCTTCTGTTGATCTTAAGGTCGAGTTCATTAACTAAGGTTAGAATCTCCAAACATAGTCATCAAAGCTGCATCGGTATTCTAACAATATATATAACTCCAAAATCATGACTCATGTTGTATCAATCTCGCATTCATACCTCAAAAGGAATATCACAATAATTCCATGATCCTAGGGTGACATACACTAATTTCAAGATGATAGGTCTATATCCGATTTACATATCCTATCTACTAGCTTCAAAATTGTTAGCACGTAGTACTTACGCATGTTATGGATTATTTCCACGATACGACCCTATTTTCAGGTTGAACTCACCAAACAAACTAATCCATCTCAAGTCGTCATCTATCGGTAGTATCATAGTTCTTATCTTGAAGGTACATTGGATTAGTAAATCTTCTAATGACTAGTCTTCCGGTTATAAGCTCCTATTCACTAACATCATTTTCCCGCTTCGTTAACCTTCACACTCGTAATCAAGGAGAAAGACCGTTGAGATTCATTAAACTCAAATTCTAAGGTTTATTAAGTATCACCAACAAATTGCCATCGAAATTGCATAGTTAAACTAATCATGTAGCACTAGTTCAACTTTTCAAGTAAGCTTCATCAGCTTGTGATCCACAGTTTATTTCTTTATTCAAATCTCTATTTTTAAGTCACAAGGCTTCAGAATTTTCTTTTAATCTTAACCAAGACTCCTAAGGCGAATAGTTTCAATCTCAAATAAATTTCACTCACCTCAATCCAAGGTTACGTCATACTTAAGAAAATAATGGTCCTACTCACTTAGTGATCTAGTCATTCCTTCGAACACTTAATGCCCGCCAATATATCTCCAACATTAATGTTACTAAGCTGGGTTCATAGTCATGTAAGTGATATCAATTCTCTACTAGGTTACCGGTCGTACAACAACAATCCTAGGACTATAAATAGGCACCGAAATGATCTAGCTCATAAGATACTTACACGGAATAACTTCAAGGTTGTATCAACATAAGAATTATGACCACGAGGCATCCTTCATTCATAACCTAATAGAACTTCAAAAGTAATCAACCACTTATTTAACTATCACTACAAGATTCACCCTCTATTCAACGACCACGATTCGAAGTCTACCAACCGCTAGTTTCTAGAAGTGAAACGGTGCACATAAATATAGTTGTCTAATAGCAGTCTCTCGGGTCATTATGACTCTAATTCATCTCTATCTTAACTATATGAAATCTTGCTCTTCTCATTTACATGTTCAATTAGCTATGAGCATTAAGACTCATTGACCTTACGTCAAAGGGTTTACTATAATTCATCATGCATGCTCACTATTAGCTATTTAGGATTACTAATCATACCCTAACGACTCCACTTTGCAACCAGATGCTTTAATCTCATTTCCAAGGTTTATATACTAGGTCCATCGGTCTTACTTCGTATAATCACAACTAAATCCGAGGGGTAACAATTTGATACCATGATTCTTAATATCACCAATATCCAACTTAGGACCTTAGCAACATTAGTCATCTAATACATAATTCAATACGTTACACTTCCATTCGACCTAACATTTAGGTGTAGTCTTCCGAACACGAGTTCTAGTTACGCGAATTCCTCGATTCCAACATCTCTGTATCTTGTTATACCAAAGAATCATCAACCTTGTTAAACTCGGTCTCCATAGTTGCCTACATGTCTTGAGGTTATCCATTGTTAAGTCACTTAAATACGCTATCCATGACTTAATAATCTAACCCCTAAAAGTAACTATCGTCAACTTCCACAAATTCATCTTTTAATTTCTAGGTCACAATCTTACCATTGAGTGAACTTGAAACTCGCTAGTATACACCATATCAGATTCGTCAATGCTTAATTCCAATCAAGTAAGGATTCAATCATATAAATAGTCTATTATACCATTTCAAGATATAAGAATTTAATTCAAAAGCAACTCCTAAGTCAAACTTCCATTATAAGCATATGAACATATATATACTACTCTACATGTCCAATAGTATATTCTTATATCTAAGGAAAGTTGTATGTACTTAACATTTATTCTTGAACCACAATTAGAAGAACGGTTTAACAGAATCAAGAACTTTATAGCTATAAAATTGATAACTTAATCACAAGCACATGTATTCCAAAGATAAGGGGATAACTTTACCTCAACATTTATACATGTGCTACGCATTTTATATATGCATATCCAATAATACATACGATCCATCGAGTACCTGTGAAGATGCGAGAAATCTCTAACCGAGCCTTTTCGTTCGTCCTACACAAATTCACTTCCCTGAAAGTCCTAATCCTAACTATCTATGTGTATAAATAGTCATTCACGGTTATATAACATGCACATGTATCAAGGAAGGAGTATAAAAGCATGCATGCATTATCGAGGTCACTAACGTGTCGATGTGCATGACACATAATACATATAGTCCACAAAGGCACATAATATTCAAAGCAATTAAAGCACATTAGCACACATTCACACATATAAACAAGACATCATAATTACCTTAGGGCTTCTACCCATGGTCCGAGAGTTGAACCCAATTAATGCCTAGTTAGTAAACTAAGCTCTGATACCATTCTAATTATAAGGTGTCACGCCCCAACCCGGCCTATAAAGGTTAAACTAGGGTGTGATCTAATCATTCAAGTCACGTCTCGTACTTAACCATTCATGAAGATTTAACACTTAACGTTTCAGCCTAAACTCCAAAATTTTTTGAAAAACCGACAGCATAACGGTTGTAATTGGGCTATTTGGTTTGACCTAATTCTCTAACGCCTCAAAATTTACCATTCCAAATTCATTTCCCACTAAGATTACTATTTATCATCAGTTGATATGCCTATTGGTTGTTTTGATGACTCGCTTGATTAATAACCTAGCATGATACTATGTCTCGTTCATTTGTTAATCCTCGTTACAAAAGTACTTGTTGATCTTAGCTTAATAACGTGTACCTGCTTAAGATTTGGTTGGTTCATTTTACTTAGCCTTTACCTAATGCTTCATATTCCTATTACAGATACTAGCAATAATAATAGCAAAATGACCATAGTAGTGTCTAATGTTTGTCTAGCAATATCAGTACAAACCAAAATTAGACCCCAAATTACAACGGGGGTCTTGTACATTACAAATAACAAGCAACATAAAGGAAATAGTCTTCAAGTAGCATAAAGTTCACAAGTAGCCACAATCACGCAAAGCACACAAGATAGACAATCACTCTAAGGATTCATCGTTAGGCACACCGTCCTCGGGTACCAGTTCTGGATCTTCTTCACCTGAGATGATAAAAGAGGGTGAGTCCTTATGAACTCAGCGAGGGGGAACGAGAAATAGGTTTTGAAACTCATTTTCCGGTTCAACTTATGAAATCCTTTTGCAAGCATGAATATAACAATAATATAAGTACAGGAACAGAAATACCAGTCTTTCCTCCCCGAGGTTCTCTAGGAACCAAGCGAGAGTACTTATACACATAGTAAAGGATACAGTGAGCTTTTACTCTCAGATCAGTTACAGAATCAGGTGTTGCGGCCGACTTCAAATCATTCCCCAAACACGCCAGGTGGGTGTACTCCAGATGTACCCCAAAATCCTATTACCCAACTCTCTGAGGAAGTCTAGCCCCCAAGCGAGAGAGGGAATGCGACCATGGTAGTCACGAGTGCACCGGCAAGCCCGATGCCGCCCGGTATGTGTGATCGTTACCATGCCGACAGGAAAGGTTGCAACCATGCATGCAGTGCACATTTATGACATTAACATATCACGTTAGGAGGTCAACAAAGTAGGTTGCCTCCGGACAGTCATAAGATTGCACATTGACAAGTAAACAGGCAGGGCACGATAAGACAAGTAATTTCACTTGAAAGGCATATAGAGTTATATGAACATTAAACGAGCAGCCATGTAACACATGTAAATCAATCCATATAACTCATTTCGAAGTCCACGTAATCAGGTGATAGGATTATTCAACATGCAACAACATCTACGTGGGTTCGGATGCAGGAAAAGCCTATTTGTCAACATGCAATGATCAAAATTACATTTAAGGTTATAAGGGCATCTACGGGCAGCCTACTAAGCATATAATTCCACACAATATCCAAATGATCATCACTTAGCAAGACTACCTAGTCATTAGGGTTTCCATTTCGTGCATATCCGTGCAATTTAAGCCCCAAACCAATTCAAAATCAATCTCAAGCCATGCATCATTTAATTCAACATCCTCAAACATTCAAAACAGCCCACACAACATCCCAAAGCTACAATCCCAAGCATTTATTTCAACAAGAGAAGTTACAACAATTTTTTCTAAGCATAACACTAAGTGAAACCCTTACTGCAATAGGCTGTTTTCTCACAATTATTAAGATAAGCAAACAATCTCAAATTCCAGTGAATATGATGTCAAATTAAAGCTTAAGAAGTGAACTAAAATCAGAAACAAACCTTGCATCATTTGGAGTTCGGGATCATTAGTTATAGCCGAAACAGTGAGATAGCACAAAACAGTCCAGATTTGCACACATTTCGATAATTGACGTTTTTGTGGTCCTTAGGGTTAGTTTTAGCCTTAGTCCATTTCTGACAAAAATGTCTAGAACTGAAAAATCTAGCAGCACACCAAATTTCATGCATTTTTGACATCATTTACTAAGTAAAATCTGGTTCGTTCTATAAGGTCAGTGCATCTGCTAAAACCTGCTTCATTTTTTCCAGATTTCCAGATTTGGACACATTTTAAAGATTTGCTATTTTGAGGACATTAGAGTCAAAATTAGCTTTGGCCTATTTCTGCTAAAAATGTTCAAAACTGGCAAAACTAGTCACCTACTAATTTTCATGTATTTTCAACATCATTGGCCTAGCTAAACTTACCTCGAAATAAACTGGTCAGAGAGTTGTCAACAATCCGACTTCACCTATCATCACTTTCAAGCCAAGATCTTGCCATGCATGGTTGCAAAAGCTTATGAACGAACATATAACTCAAGTACAGAAGCAAATACATACTTTTATGAGCATGCATGTGGATTTTTGAAGGATTTTCAAAAGGTTTTAGCCCTCACCTTAGCAATCAACCAAGAAGATGCACAAAACTTGTTGAAGCACAATTTTCTTCTTCTCCTTTGCCTAGCCGAGATTCCAATTAGATTTTCTCTATTTTTCCTAGCTTAGTGACCAAGCTCTTAGTACATGCATGAGGTTAGAACAAGAAGAAAAGAAATGGAAGCTTAAAAACTCACCTAGGGCCGAAATGAAGACTCTATGTGCTTGTATGCATCTTTTGAGCTAACTACTTGCTTTCCTTTGCTTGGGCTTGCCTTGAATGGCCTTAGGATGATGAAGATGAGTTGTGAAGTGAAGAGAATTAGCCAAAACCGAGATTGAGAGAGAAAAATGAGAGGAAGAGAGAGAAATGTGAGGAGAGTGGGAGAAATGAGAGAAAATAGAAGCTTTTGCAATTGTTGATGCAAATGTTGGCCTTGGGCAATCAAAAATCTGATTTTGTGTCATCTTTTGAATTGTTTTAGAATGTGTGTAAGAGAATGTTGGGTATTTAGGGATTTCAGGTAGAATAGAATATAGGATATGTTTAGACGTTTGTGAGATTTTGTCTTGTAGTGAGTTTAAAATATAATATTTAGGTGTTAGTGAATTTTGCAGAGATTTGAATTAGGATTATAATAATAGTTAGTGGTGATTGTAAGATTATTTTATAGTCTAGTGCTTTGTGTAGGATTCTTTCTTGATTAACGTGGTGGCACGGATTCTTAGGTCTAGGGCACGAATTACGAGGTAGACACGAACTACGAGGTAAGACACGTACTTCAAGACTAATGCACGTACTTCAAGATAAATGCACGGATTCTAATGCAAATGCATGCAACCCTAGGTAAATGTACGTAAACCAATACAAGGCATGTAATTCAATGCAATGCACGTAAATCGAGGTACGACTCTTAAACCTAGGTTAGGACACGCAATTCAAGGTCAGGGCACACAAAATGAGACAACACATGTAATTCAAAGTCGGGGCACGTAAGTCGAGGATTAGGGCACATAATTCTAGGTCAAGGCACGAATGACGAGGCATGCACAAAAATCAAGACAGGGCACGTAATCCAAGGTCAGTCATATCATTCTTGGTCTATGGCATGCAAATCAAGGTAACATACGTTATTCGGGGTCGGGCATCACATTGTGAGCCACGAAAAGGATGACAACTTAATCCATCACATTTCTATTACTGAATCCTATGGCACATTGGCCAAGACAACTTCACTTCACGTAGAGGCTGGGCACGCAAACAAAAGGCGTGGGGCTTGTGACTAGGTATCCGTCGCTCCGGTGCCCAAAACTTTTGATCCGTAAAGAGTTACGCGACGCAGAGTATACCGTTGGAATGCTCTCCGAGAGCTCTACGACGGGCGCAGGAAGCCTGCTTGGCTGCGCCTGTTTTCGTAGCCCAAAATCTAACATTTTCATCAGTTTCGTGATACTTTTCTTCTTTTGCGCTGTTTTTTAGTCCCGGATCGTAAGTCGTGAGTCGCGAAAAGGATGACAACCTAATCCATCACATTTCTATTACCGAATCCCACGGCACCTTAGGCAAGACAACTTCACTTCACTTAGAGGTTGGGCCCGCAAACCGAGGGCGTGGGGCTTATGACCATGTATCTTTCGCTCAGGTGCCCATAACTTTTGATCCGTAAGGATTTACGTGACGCACAGCATACTGTTGGAAAGGTCTCCGAGAGCTGTACGATGTGGGCAGCAAGCCAACATGGCTGCACCTGTTTTCGGAGCCCAAAATTGAACGTTTTCATTAGTTTCGGGAAACTTTTCTTCTATTGCACTATTTTTCGGTCTCGGATCGTCTGCCGTGAACCGCGAAAAGGACGACAACCTAATCCACCACATTTTTATTACCGAATCTTATGGCACCTTGGGCAATACAACTTCACTTTACGTGGAGGCTAGGCCCGTAAACTGAGGGCGTGGGGCTTGTGACCATGTATCCGTCGCTCCGGTGCCCGTAACTTTTGATCCGCAAGGAGTTACGCAGCACACAGCATACCGTTGGAAAGCTCTCTGAGAGCTCTACGACGGTGGTAGCAAGCCTACTCGGCTGCGCCTGTATTTGGAGCCTAAAATCTAACGTTTTCATTAATTTTGGGACACTATTCTTCTTTTGCGCTATTTTCTGTCTCGGATCGTACGTCGTGAGCCGCGAAAAGGACGACAACCTAATCCATCACATTTCTACAACCGAATCCCACTGACACCTTGGGCAAAACAACTTCACTTCACAAAGAGGCTGGGCCCGCAAACTGAGGGCGTGGGGCTTGTGACCAGTTATCCTTCGCTCCGGTGCCCATAACTTTTGATCCGTAAGGAGTTACTCGACGTACAACATGCCGTTGGAAAGTTCTCCGAGAGCTCTACGACGGGTACAACAAGCTTGCTTGTCTACACCTGTTTTTGAAGCCCAAAATTGAACATTTTCATCAGTTTTGGGACACTTTTCTTCTTTTGTTCTATTTTTCTGTCCCGGGTCGTACGTCGTGAGCAGCGAAAAGGACGACAACCTAATCCATCACATTTCTATTACCGAATCCCATGACTCCTTAAGCAAGACAACACTACTTCACGTAGAGGCTGGGCCCGCAAAACGAGGGCGTGGGGCTTGTGACCAGTTATTCGTCGTTCTGGAGCCCATAACTTTTGATCCGTAAGGATTTACGCAGCGCACAACATATAGTTGGAAAGCTCTCCGAGAGTTCTACGACGGGGGCAGCAAGCATGCTCAGCTGCACTAGTTTTCGGAGCCCCAAATCAAACATTTTCATCAGTTTTGGGACACTTTTCTTCTTTTGCGCTGTTTTTCTGTCCCGGATCGTACGTCATGAGTCGCGAAAAGGTTGACAACCTAATCCATCACATTTCTAGTACCAAATCCCATGGTACCTTGGGCAAGACAACTTCACTTCACGTAGAGGTTGGGCCCGCAAAACGAGGGCATGGGACTTGTTACCAGGTATCTGTCGCTCAAGTGCCCATAACGTTTGATTTGGAAGGATTTACGCGGCACACAGCATATCGTTGGAAAGCACTCCGAGAGCTCTACAACATGAACAGCAAGCCTGCTCGGCTGTGGCTATTTTTGGAGCCCAAAATCAAACATTTTCATCAGTTTCAGGACACTTTTCTTCTTTTGCGCTATTTTTCCGTCCCGGATTGTACGTCGTGAGTCACGAAAAGGATGACAACTTAATCCATCACATTTCTATTACCGAATCCCACGGAACCTTGGCCAAGACAACTTCACTTCACGTAGAGGCTGGGGCCGCAAACCGATGGCGTGAGGCTTGTGACCAGGTATCCGTCGCTGAGGTGCCCATAACTTTTGATCCGTAAGGATTTACGCGGCACACATCATATCGTTGGAAAGCTCTCTGAGATCTTTACGACGTGGGCAGCAAGCCAGCACAGCTGAGCCTATTTTCATAGCCCAAAATCGAACGTTTTCATTAGTTTCGGGATACTTTTTTTCTTTTGCATTGTTTTTCCGTCCCAGATCGTACGTCGTGTGCCACGAAAAGGACAACAACCTAATCCATCACATTTCTATAACCGAATCCCACGATACCTTGGCAAAACAACTTCACTTCACGTCGAGGCTGGGTCCGCAAACCGAGGGCGTGGGGCTTGTAACCAGGTATCCGTCGTTTCGGTGCCCATAACTTTTGATCCATTAGGATTTACGCGGCGCATAACATGTCGTTGGAAAGTTCTCCGAGAGCTTTACGACGGGGGCAACAAATAAGCCCGGTTATGCCTGTATTCGAAGCCTAAAATCGAATGTTTTCATCAGTTTTGGGACACTTTTCTTCTTTTGTGCTGTTTTTCCATCCCGGATCGTACGTCGTGAGCCGCGAAAAGGACGACAACCTAATCATCACATTTCTAGTACCGAATCTTACGGCACCTTGGGCAAGAAAACTTCACTTCACGTAGAGGCTGGGCCCGCAAACCGAGGGCGTGAGTCTTGTGACCAGGTATCCGTAGCTCAGGTGCACATAACATTTGATCCGTAAGGATTTACGCGCCGCACAGCATATCGTTGGAAAGCACTCCGAGAGCTCTACAACGTGGGCAACAAGCAAGCTCGGCTGTGCCTATTTTCGTAGGCCAAAATCAAACGTTTTCATCAGTTTCGGGATATTTTTCTTCATTTACGCTATTTTTTCGTCCCGGATAGTACGTCGTGAGTCGCGAAAAGGATGATAATATAATCCATCACATTTCTATTACCGAATCCCACAGCACCTTGGCCAAGACAACTTCACTTCACGTAGAGGCTGGGCCGTAAACCGAGGGCGTAGGATTTGTGACCAGGTGTCCGTCGCTCAGGTGGCCATAACTTTTGATCCGTAAGGATTTACGCGGCACACATCATATCGTTGGAAAGCTCTCTGAGATCTCTACGACGTGGGCAGCAAGCTAGCGTAGCTGTGCCTGTTTTTAGAGCCCAAAATCGAACGTTTTCTTCAGTTTCGGGATACTTTTATTCTTTTGCGTAGTTTTTCCATCCCGGATCATACGTCGTGAGCCACGAAAAGGACGACAACCTAATCCATCACATTTCTATTACCGAATCCCACGACACCTTGGGAAAAAACACTTCACTTCACGTCTAGGCTGGGTCCGCAAACCGAGGTCGTGGGGGTTGTGACCAGGGATCCGTCGCTTCGGTGCCCATAACTTTTGATCCGTAAGGATTTACACGGTGCACAGCATATTGTTCGAAAGCTCTCTGAGAGCTCTACGACGGTGGCAACAAGCAAGACCAGTTGCGCCTATTTTTGGAGCCCAAAATTGAATGTTTTCATCAATTTTGGTGCACTTTTCTTCTTTTGTGCTATTTTTCTGTCCCGGATCGTACCTTGTGAGCCGCGAAAAGGACGACAACCTAATCCATCATATTTCTATTACCGAATCCCACGGCACCTTGGGCAAGACAACTTCACTTCACGTGGAGGCTGGGCCCGCATACCGAGGGTGTGGGGCTTGTGACCAGGTATCCGTCGCTTCGGTGCCGTTAACTTTTGATCCGTAAAGAGTTATGTGGCACACAACATACCGTTGTAAAGCTCTCTAAGAGCTCTACGACGGGGGTAGCAAGCCTGCTCGGCTGCACCTTTTCAAAGCCAAAATTGAACGTTTTCATCAGTTTTGGGACACTTTTCTTCTTTTGCACTATTTTTTCATCCTGGATCGTACATCGTGAGCCGCGAAAAGGAAGACAACTTAATCCATCACATTTCTATTACCGAATCCCACGGTACCTTGGTCAAGACAACTTCACTTCAAGTAGACGCTAGGCCCGCAAACTGAGGGCATGAGGCTTGTGACCATGTATCCGTCGATCCGGTTATGGTAACTTTTGATCCGCAAGGAGTTACACGGCGCATAGCATACCGCTGGAAAGCTTTTTGAGAGCTCTACGACAGTGGTAAAAATCCTGCTCAAGTGTGCCTATTTTCAGACCCCAAAATCGAACATTTTAATCAGTTCCGGGACACTTTTTTTCTTTTGCTCTGTTTTTTCATCCCGGATCGTATGTTGTGAGCCGAGAAAAGGACGACAACCTAATCCATCACATTTGTATTACCGAATTCCACGGCACCTTAAGCAAGACAACTTCACTTCACGTAGAGGTTTGGTCCGCAAACCTAGGGCGTAGGGCTTATGACCAGGTATCCGTTGCTTAGGTGCCCATAACATTTGATTCATAAGGATTTACGCAGCGCACAACATATCGTTGGAAAGCTCTCCGAGAGCTCTACGACGTGGGCAACAAGCAAGCCTGGATGCGCCTATTTTCAGAGAAAAAAATTAAACGTTTTCATCAATTTCGGGACACTTTTCTTCTTTTGTGTTATTTTTCTGTCCCGGATCGTACATCTTGAGCTGCGAAAAGGATGACAACCTAATCCATCACATTTCTATTACCGAATCCCACGACACGTTAAGCAAGACAACTTCACTTCACGTAGAGGCTAGGCCCACAAAGCGTGGGCGTGGACTTGTGACCAGGTATCCGTCGCTCAAATGCCCATAACATTTGATCCGTAAGGATTTACGCAATGCACAACATATCATTGGAAAGCTCTCCGAGAGCTCTACGACGGAGGTAGCAATCCAGCAAAGCTGTACCTATTTTCGTTGCCCAAAATCGAACGTTTTCTTCAGTTTTGGGACACTTTTCTTCTTTTGTGCTATTTTTTCAACCCGGATCGTACGTTGTGAGCTGCGAAAAGGACAACAACCTAATCCATCATATTTCTATTACCGAATCCCAAGGCACCTTGGGCAAGACAACATCACTTCATGTGGAGGCTAGGCCCGCAAACCGAGGGCATGGGGCTTGTGACCTGGTATCCGTCACTCCAGTGCCCATAACTTTTGATCCGTAAGGTGTTACGTGGTGCACAGCATACCATTGGAAAGCTCTATCAGAGCTCTAGGATGGAGGTTGCAAGCCCGCTCTGCTGCTCCCATTTTTGGAGCCCAAAATCCAACATTTTCATCAGTTTTGGGATACTTTTCTTCTTTTGTGTTATTTTTCTGTCCCGGATCGTACATCTTGAGCTGCGAAAAGGATGACAACCTAATCCATCACATTTCTATTACCGAATCCCACGACACGTTAAGCAAGACAACTTCACTTCACGTAGAGGCTAGGCCTGCAAACCGAGGGCATGGGGCTTGTGACCAAGTATCCATCTCTCCGGTGCCCATAACTTTTGATCCGTAAAGATTTACGCAGCGCACAGCATACCGTTGGAAAGCTCTCCGAGAGTTCTACTACAAGGGTAGCAGGCCTGCTCAGCTGCTCCTATTTTTGGAGCCCAAAATCGAACGTTTTCATCAGTTTCGGGACACTTTTCTTCTTTGGCGCTGTTTTTTCGTCCCGAATCGTATATCGTGAGTCGCGAAAATGACGAACACCTAATCCACCACATTTCTAATATCGAATCCCACGGCAACTTAGGCAAGACAACTTCGCTTCACGTAGAGGATGGGTACGCAAACCGAGGGTATGGGGCTTAGGACTAGGTATCTGTTGCTCAGGTGCCCATAACATTTGATCCGAAAGGATTTACGCGGTGCATAGCATACCGTTGGAAAGCTCTCCGAGAGCTCTACGACAGAGGCAACAAGCTAGCCCGGCTGCACCTATTTTTGGCACCCAAAATCGAATGTTTTCATCAGTTTTGAGACATTTTAGTCTTTTGCGCTATTTTTTCGTCCCGGATATTGCGTCATGAGTCGCGAAAAGGACGACAACCTAATCCATCACATTTATATTACCAAATCTCATGGCATCTTGGGCAAGACAACTTCACTTCACGGAGAGGCTGGGCCCGTAAACCGAGGGCGTGGGGCTTGTGACTAGGTATCCGTTGCTCAGGTGCCCATAACATTTGATCTGAAAGGATTTACACGGCACACAGCATACTGTTGGAAAGCTCTCCGTGAGCTCTATGACGGGGGCAACAAGCAAGCCCAGTTGCGCCTATTTTCGGAGCCCAAAATCGAATGTTTTCATAAGTTTTGGGACACTTTTCTTCTTTTACGTTATTTTTTCGTCCCAGATCATATGTCGTGAGCAGTGAAAAGGGCGACAACCTAATCCATTACATTTCTATTATTGAATCCCATGGCACTTTAAGTAAGACAACTTCACTTCACGTAGAGGCTGGGCCCGCAAAGCGAGGGCTTGGGACTTGTGACAAGGTATCTATCGCTCCGATGCCCATAACTTTTGATTCGTAAGAATTTACGCAGCGCATAGCATACCGTTGGAAAGCTCTTCGAGAGCTCTACGACGGGGGCAGCCAGCTTGCTCGACTGCCCTTGTTTTCGGAGCCCAAAATCGAACGTTTTCATCAGTTTTGGGACACTTTTCTTCTTTTGCGTTATTTTTCCGTCCCGGATCGTACGTCGTGAGCCGCGAAAAGGACGACAACCTAATCCATCACATTTCTATTACCGAATCCCACGACACCTTGGGCAAAAAAACTTCACTTCACGTAGAGGCTAGGCCCGCAAACCGAGGGCGTGGACTTGTGACCAGGTATCCATCGCTCAGGTGCCCATAACTTTTGATCCGTAAGGATTTACGTGGCGCACATCATATCGTTGGAAAGCTCTCCTAGAGCTCTACGACGGGGGCAGTAATCCAGCTTTGCTGCGCCTCTTTTCATTATCCAAAATCGAACAGTTTCATTAATTTCGGGACACTTTTCTTCTTTTACGCTATTTTTTCATCATGGATCGTACCTTGTGAGCCGCGAAAAGGACGACAACCTAATCCATCACATTTCTATTACTGAATCCCAAGGCATCTTGGGCAAGACAACTTCACTTCACGTGGAGGCTAGGCCCGCAAACCGAGGGCATGGGCCTTGTGACCTGGTATCCGTCGCTCTGGTGCCCATAACTTTTGATCCGTAAGGTGTTACGCAGTGCACAGCATACCGTTGAGAAGCTCTATCAGAGCTCTAGGATGGGGGCTGCAAGCCTGCTCTACTGCTCCCATTTTTGTAGCCCAAAATCCAACGTTTTCATCAGTTTTGGGACACTTTTCTTCTTTTGTGCTGTTTTTTCGTCCCGGGTCGTATGTCGTGAGCTGCAAAAAGGACGACAACCTAATCCATCACATTTCTATTACCGAATCCCACGGCACCTTAAGCAAGACAACTTCACTTCACGTAGAGGCTGGGCCCGCAAACCGAGGGCGTGATGCTTGTGACAAGCTATCCGTCGCTCCGGTGCCCATAACTTTTGATTCGTAAGGATTTACGCAACGCACAGCATACCGTTGGAAAGCTCTTCGAGAGTTCTACTGTCACGCCCTAACCCGGCCTATAAAGTTTAGACTAGGGTGTGATCTAAGCATTCAAGTCATATCTCGTACTTAATCGTTCATGAAAGTTTAGCACTTAATGTTTTAGCCTAAACTCCACAATTTTCTGGAAAACCGGCGGCATAATGGTTGTGATTAGGCTCTTTAGTTTGACCTAATTCTCTAAACGCGTCAAAATTTCCAATCTCAATTTCATTTCCAACTAAGATTACTATTTGCCATCAATTGAAACGCCTACTAGTTATCTCGAAGTCTCATTTGATTAATAACCTAGCATGATACTATGTCTCGTTAGTTTGTTAATCCCTGTTGCAAACGTACCTGTTGATCTTAGCTTATCAATGAATACCTGCTTAAAATTGGATAGGTTCGTTTTACTTAATCCTTACCAGATACTTCATAATCCTATGATAGATATTAGCCTATAACGATAGCAAAACGACCATAGTAGTGTCTATCTAGTTATGATTAGTACAAGCCAAAATTAGACCCCAAATTACAACGGGGGTCTTTTACATTACAACAACAAGCAACATAAAAGGAAACAGTCTTCAAACAACATATCGTTCACGAAAATAGCCATAGTCAAGTAAGGCACGTAGGGCAAGCAATCATTTCAAGGAATCATCATTAGGCACGTTGTCCTCGGGTACCTGTTCCTGGTCTTCTTCACCTGAGATGATAAAAGATGGTGAGTCCTTATGAACTCAGCGAGGGGGAACGAGAAATAAGTTTTGAAACTCGTTTTTCGGTTCAACTTATGAAAACCTTTTTTTTGCAAGCATGAATATATCACAAGTAAGTACATAATGTAATGTAAAAGTAAAGGAACACAATTACCCATCTTTCCTCCCCGAGGTCCTCTAGGAACCAAGCGAGAGTACTTATACACATAGTGAAAAGGATACGGTGAGCTTTTGCTCTCAGTTCAATTCCAGTATCAGTTGTTGCGGCCGGCTTCAATTCATCCCCTTATCACGCCATATGGGTGTACTTTGGATGTACCCTGAAATCCTATGACCCAACTCTCCGAGAAAGTCTAGCCCCCAAGCGAGAGAGAGAATTGGACAATGGTAGTCACGATTGCACCGGCAAGCCCGATGCCGCCCGGTGTGCGTGAACGCTACCACGCCAGAATGAAAGGTTGCAACCTTGTATGCAATGCACATTTATGACATGTAATATATCGCATTAGGAGGACAACAAAGTAGGTTACCTCCGAGCAGTCATAAGATTGCACATTGACAAGTAAACAAGCGAGGCACAATATGACTGGCAATTTCACTTGTAAAGCACATGGAGTTAAATGAATATTACACGGGCAGCCATGTAACGCATGTAAATCAAGTCATATAACTCATTTTGAAGTTCACGTAATCAAATAATAAGATTATTCAACATGCAATGACCTCTATGTGGGACCAGGTGCAAGAAAGCCTACTTGTCAACATGTAATCAGTGAAATCATGTTTAGGGATATGAGGGAAACTACGGGCAGCCTACTAATTACATAATTAAACACGATATTCATAGGGTCAACACTTAGCGAATTTACCTAGTCACTAGGGTTTCAATTCGTGCTCACCCGTGCGATTAAGCCCCAAGTCATCTCGTAATTAAATTCAAGCCATGCATTGATTAATTCAAACACCCTCAAGTATTCAAAACAGTCCACACAACATCCAAATGCCACAATCCCAAGCATTTAATACAACAAGAGAAGCTACAATAATTTTTCTAAGCATATAAATAGGTGAAACCCTCACTGCAATGGACTGTTTTATCACAATCATTGAGACAAGCAAAAAACTCCAATTCTAGTGAACAAGATTTCAAATTAAAGTTTAAGGAGTGAACTAAATTCAGAAACAAACCTCGCATCATTTGGAGTTCGGGTTCAAGAGTTATAGCCAACATAGTGAGACTACGCAAAACTGTCCAGATTTGTACACATTTTAATACTTGTCATGTTTGAGGGCCTTAGCGTCCGATTTAGCCTTAGTACATTTCTGACAAAAATGTCCAGAACTGAAAAATATAGCAGCGCACCAATTTTCATGCATTTTGGATATCATTTACTAAGTCAAAACTTGTTCGTTCCACAAGGTCAGTGGATCTGCCAAAACCTACTTCATTTTTCCAGACTTTCCAGATTTGGACACATTTTAATATTTTGCCATTTTGAGGACCTTAGAGTCAAAATTAGCTTTGGCCTATTTCTATGAAAAATGCTCCGAACTGGAAAAAATAGTCATCTACCAATTTTCATGCATTTTAAACATCATTTACCTAGTCAAAATCACTTCGCACCAACAAGGCAGAAAACTGTCCCATACGCGATTTCATCTATCATCACATTCTAGCCAAATATCTTGCCATGCATGTTTACTAAAACTCATGTACACACACATATTACAAGTACATAAGTGAAAATAGACATTTAAGGGCATGCATGTGGATTTTGAAAGATTTTCAAGAAGGTTTAGCCCTCACCTTAGCAAGACAACAAAGAAGATGTACAAACTCTTGAGGATGCACAAGATTGACTCTTTTCCTTGCTTAGCCAAGAGACCACTCGATTTTCTCTAATTTCCTAGCTTAGTAACCAAGTTCTTAGTAGGTGCATGTGGTTAGAACAAGAAGAAAAGAAATGGAAGCTAACAAACTCACCTAAACCGAAATGGATGTGCTAAAGGCTTGCATGTGTGCTTCTTTGCTCCTAGTTTTGTTTGGTCGAGCTCCTAAGCTTCTTGCATGTCTTGATGAACCATTGAGTGATGAAGTTAAGCTATGGAGTGTAGAAACTCAGCCAAGGCCGAGAGAGAGAGAGAAGAAATGAGAGAGAGTGAGAGAATGTGAGAAAGAAAGAAAGAATGAAGGAAAAATGAAAGGCTTTGAAGAAATTGATGCATATGTCGGCCTAGGGCCTTGCAAATTCAGATTTTTGTGTCTTCAAGGAGCATAATTTGGATCCTTAGCATGGGCAATTGAGAGTGTGTCGAGAATATAGAGCTTTGGGTAGAGTTTTGAGTCATTTTTTTAAGGCTTTGTGTCATAATATGCCATAGAATTGTCTAGGTTCAATTTTGAATTATGCAAGCAAGCACAAATGCACACAAGGTGGTCGGCCAAGGCATTGCAAGAATCTGAATTTTTTTGTCTTGGTTGAGCAATATTTTAATTGTGTGTTTGGGATATGCAAAGAATAAAGAATAAATAATAAAGAATGTCTAGCTTTTTGTGAGATTTTGTCTTCTAGTGGGTTTAATTAGCAATTTAATATTAGTTAGTGGAATTTGTAGGATTAACTAATGGTTTAGTGCTTCATGTAAGATGCTTTCTTGATTAGCTTGAGGGCACACTTTCCTAGGTTTAGGGCACGCACTACGAGGTAAGACACATATTACGAGACGAATGCACGTTTCCCAAGTAAATGCACGCAACCCCAAATGAATGCACGTAATTCAATGCAAGGCACACAAAACGAAATACAATTCTTAAACCTAGGTCAAGGCACGCAAATCTAGGTTAGGGCACATGAAATGAGGTATCGCACATAAATTGAGGTCGGGCCTCACATCTACGACGAGGGTAGCAAGCCTACTTGGCTGCGCCTATTTTTGGTGCCCAAAATTGAACGTTTTCATCGGCTTCGGGACACTTTTCTTCTTTTGCACTATTTTTCAATCCCTGATCGTACGTCATGAGCCGCGAAAATGACGACAACCTAATCCATCAGATTTATATTACCGAATCCCACGGCACCTTGAGCAAGACAACTTCGCTTCACGTAAAGGCTGGGTACGCAAACCGAGGGTGTGGGGCTTGGGACTAGGTATCCGTTGCTCACGTGCCCATAACATTTGATCCAAAAGGATTTACGTGGTGCACAACATATCGTTGAAAAGCTCTCTGAGAGCTTTACGACGGGGGCAACAAGTAAGCCCAGCTGTGCCAATTTTCGGAGCCCAAAATCTAATGTTTTCATATGTTTTGGGACACTTTTATTCTTTTGCGCTGTTTTTCCGTCCTGAATATTGCGTCATGAGTCGCGAAAAGGACGACAACCTAATCCATCACATTTCTATTACCGAATCCCATGGCACCTGGGCAAGACAACTTCACTTCACGTAGAGACTGGGCTCGCAAACCGAGTGCGTGGGGCTTGTGACTAGGTATCCGTTGCTTAGGTGCCCATAACACTTCATCCAAAAGGATTTACGCGGCGCACAGCATACCGTTGGAAAGCTCTCTGAGAGCTCTACGACTGGGGCAACAAGCAAGCCCGGCTACGCCTATTTTCGGAGCCCAAAATTGAATGTTTTCATCAGTTTTGGGACACTTTTCTTCTTTTGCGCTGTTTTTCCGTCCCAGATCGTACGTCGTGACCTGCGAAAAGGACGACAACCTAATCCATCACATTTCTATTACCGAATCCCACGACACCTTAAGCAAGACAACTTCACTTCACATAGAAGCTGGGCCCGCAAAACGAGGGTGTGGGACTTGTGACAAGGTATCCATCACTCCGGTGCCCATAACTTTTGATTCGTAAGAATTTACGCAGCGCACAGCATACCGTTGGAAAGCTCTCTGAGAGTTCTACAATGGGGGCAGCCAGCCTGCTTGGCTACGCCTATTTTTGGAGCCCAAAATCAAATGTTTTCATCAGTTTCAGGACACTTTTCTTCTTTTACGCTGTTTTTCCGTCCCAGATCGTACGTCGTGAGCCGCGAAAAGGATGACAACCTAATCCATCACATTTCTATTACCGAATCCCACGACACCTTGGGCAAGACAACTTCACTTCACGTAGAGGCTGGGCCCGCAAACCGAGGGTGTGGACTTGTGACCAGGTATCCGTCGCTCAGATGCCCATAACTTTTGATCCGTAAGGATTTACGTGGCATACAACATATCGTTGGAAAGCTCTCCGAGAGCTCTACGACGGGGGCAGCAAGCCAGCTAAGCTGTGCCTGTTTTCGTTACACAAAATCTAACATTTTCATCAGTTTCGGAATACTTTTCTTCTTCTGCGCTATTTTTTCATCCCAGATCATACGTCCTGAGCTGTGAAAAGGACGACAACCAAATCCATCACATTTCTATTACCGAATCCCATGGCACCTTGGGCAAGACAACTTCACTTCACGTGGAGAGTAGGCCTACAAACTGAGGGTATGGGGCTTGTGACCTAGTATCCGTCGCTCCGGTACTCGTAATTTTTGATCCGTAAGGTGTTATGTGTTGCACACCATACCGTTGGAAAGCTCTATCAGAGCTCTACAATGGGGGTATCAAGCCCGCCAGGCTGCTCCCATTTTCGGAACCCAAAATCGAACGTTTTCATCAGTTTCGGGACACTTTTCTTCTTTTCCATTGTTTTTTCGTCCCGGATCGTACGTCCTAAGCCACGAAAAGGACGACAACCCAATCCATCACATTTCTATTACCAAATATCACGGCATCTTAAGCAAGACAACTTCACTTCACGTAGAGGCTGGGCTGACAAACCGAGGGCGTGGGGCTTGTGACCAGGTATTCGTCGCTCCGGTGCTCATAACTTTTGATCCGTAAGGATTTACGCAACGCACAACATACCGTTGGAAAGCTCTCTAAGAGTTCTACGACTGGGGTAACAAGCCTGCTCGGCTGCGCCTGTTTTTTGATCCATAAATCGAATGTTTTAATCAATTTCGGGATATTTTTCTTCTTTTGCGTTATTTTTTCATGTCGGATCGTACGTCGTGAGCCACGAAAAGGACGACAACCTAATCCATCACATTTCTATTACCGAATCCCATAGCACCTTGGGTAAGACAACGTCATTTCACGTAGAGGTTGGGCTTGCAAACCGAGGGCGTGGGGATTGTGACCAGGTATCTGTTGATCAGGTGCCTATAACATTTGATCCGTAAGGATTTACGCGGCGCACGACATATCGTTGGAAAGCTCTACTAGAGCTCTACGATGAGGGAAGCAAGAAAGCACGGCTACGCCAATTTTTAGAGCCCAAAATCGAACGTTTTCATCAGTTTTGGGACACATTTCTTCTTTTGCCCTGTTTTTCTATCCCAAATCGTACGTATTGAGCCGCGAAAAGGATGACAACCTAATCCATCACATTTCTATTACCGAATCCCACGACACCTTGGGCAAGACAACTTCACTTCACGTAGAGGCTGGGCCCGCAAACCGAGGGTGTGGACTTGTGACCAGGTATCCGTCGCTCAGATGCCCATAACTTTTGATCCGTAAGGATTTACGTGGCATACAACATATCGTTGGAAAGCTCTCCGAGAGCTCTACGACGGGGGCAGCAAGCCAGCTAAGCTGTGCCTGTTTTCGTTACACAAAATCGAACATTTTCATTAGTTTCGAGACACTTTTCTTCTTTTGCACTATTTTTTCATCCCAGATCGTACGTTGTGAGCAGCGAAAAGGACGACAACCTAATCTATCACATTTCTATTACCGAATCCCACGGCACCTTGGGCAAGACAACTTCACTTCACGTGGAGGCTAGGCCTGCAAACTGAGGGCGTGGGACTTGTGACCTGGTATCCGTCGCTCCGGTACTCGTAATTTTTGATCCGTAAGGTGTTATGTGTTGCACACCATACCGTTGGAAAGCTCTATCAGAGCTCTACAATGGGGGTATCAAGCCCGCCAGGCTGCTCCCATTTTCGGAACCCAAAATTGAATGTTTTTATTAGTTTCAGAACACTTTTCTTCTTTTCCATTGTTTTTTCGTCCCGAATCGTACATCCTCAGCCGGGAAAAGGACGACACCCCAATCCATCACATTTCTATTACCAAATATCACGGCATCTTAAGCAAGACAACTTCACTTCACGTAGAGGCTGGGCTGACAAACCGAGGGCGTGGGGCTTGTGACCAGGTATTCGTCGCTCCGGTGCTCATAACTTTTGATCCGTAAGGATTTACGCAACGCACAACATACCGTTGGAAAGCTCTCTAAGAGTTCTACGACTGGGGTAACAAGCCTGCTCGGCTGCGCCTGTTTTTTGATCCATAAATCGAATGTTTTAATCAATTTCGGGATATTTTTCTTCTTTTGCGTTATTTTTTCATGTCGGATCGTACGTCGTGAGCCACGAAAAGGACGACAACCTAATCCATCACATTTCTATTACCGAATCCCATAGCACCTTGGGTAAGACAACGTCATTTCACGTAGAGGTTGGGCTTGCAAACCGAGGGCGTGGGGATTGTGACCAGGTATCTGTTGATCAGGTGCCTATAACATTTGATCCGTAAGGATTTACGCGGCGCACGACATATCGTTGGAAAGCTCTACTAGAGCTCTACGATGAGGGAAGCAAGAAAGCACGGCTACGCCAATTTTCGGAGCCCAAAATCAAACGTTTTCATCAGTTTAGGGATACTTTTCTTCTTTTGCGCTGTTTTTTTGTCCCTGATCGTACGTCGTGAGTCGCAAAAAGGACGACAACCTAATCCATCACATTTCTATTACCAAATCCCACGGCACCTTGGGCAAGACAACTTCACTTCAAGGAGAGGCTGGGCCAGCAAACCGACGGCATGGGGCTTGGGACCAGGTCTCCGTCGCTCAGATGCCCATAACTTTTGATCCGTAAGGATTTACGTGGCATACAACATATCGTTGGAAAGCTCTCCGAGAGCTCTACGACGGGGGCAGCAAGCCAGCTAAGCTGTGCCTGTTTTCGTTACACAAAATCGAACATTTTCATTAGTTTCGAGACACTTTTCTTCTTTTGCACTATTTTTTCATCCCAGATCGTACGTTGTGAGCAGCGAAAAGGACGACAACCTAATCTATCACATTTCTATTACCGAATCCCACGGCACCTTGGGCAAGACAACTTCACTTCACGTGGAGGCTAGGCCTGCAAACTGAGGGCGTGGGACTTGTGACCTGGTATCCGTCGCTCCGGTACTCGTAATTTTTGATCCGTAAGGTGTTATGTGTTGCACACCATACCGTTGGAAAGCTCTATCAGAGCTCTACAATGGGGGTATCAAGCCCGCCAGGCTGCTCCCATTTTCGGAACCCAAAATTGAATGTTTTTATTAGTTTCAGAACACTTTTCTTCTTTTCCATTGTTTTTTCGTCCCGGATCGTACGTCCTAAGCCACGAAAAGGACGACAACCCAATCCATCACATTTCTATTACCAAATATCACGGCATCTTAAGCAAGACAACTTCACTTCACGTAGAGGCTGGGCTGACAAACCGAGGGCGTGGGGCTTGTGACCAGGTATTCGTCGCTCCGGTGCTCATAACTTTTGATCCGTAAGGATTTACGCAACGCACAACATACCGTTGGAAAGCTCTCTAAGAGTTCTACGACTGGGGTAACAAGCCTGCTCGGCTGCGCCTGTTTTTTGATCCATAAATCGAATGTTTTAATCAATTTCGGGATATTTTTCTTCTTTTGCGTTATTTTTTCATGTCGGATCGTACGTCGTGAGCCACGAAAAGGACGACAACCTAATCCATCACATTTCTATTACCGAATCCCATAGCACCTTGGGTAAGACAACGTCATTTCACGTAGAGGTTGGGCTTGCAAACCGAGGGCGTGGGGATTGTGACCAGGTATCTGTTGATCAGGTGCCTATAACATTTGATCCGTAAGGATTTACGCGGCGCACGACATATCGTTGGAAAGCTCTACTAGAGCTCTACGATGAGGGAAGCAAGAAAGCACGGCTACGCCAATTTTTAGAGCCCAAAATCGAACGTTTTCATCAGTTTTGGGACACATTTCTTCTTTTGCCCTGTTTTTCTATCCCAAATCGTACGTATTGAGCAGCGAAAAGGACGACAACCTAATCCATCACATTTCTATTACCAAATCCCACGGCACCTTGGGCAAGACAACTTCACTTCACGTGGAGGCTGGGCCCGCAAACCGAGGGCGTGGGGCTTGTGACCAATTATCCGTCGCTCCGGTGGCCTTAACTTTTGATCCGTAAGGAGTTACACGGCGCACAGCATATCGTTGGAAAGCTCTCTAAGAGCTCTACGACGGGGGTAGCAAGCCTACAAGGCTGTGCCTATATTTGGAGCCCAAAATCAAACGTTTTCATCAGTTTTGGGATATTTTTATTCTTTTGCGCTGTTTTTCCATCCTGGATCGTACGTCGTAAGTCGCGAAAAGGACGACAACCTAATCCATCACATTTCTACTACGAATCCCACGGCACCTTTGGTAAGACAACTTTACTGCACGCAGAGGCTGGGCCCGCAATCCGAGGACGTGGGGCTTGTGACCAAGTATCCGTAGCTCAGGTGCCCATAACATTTGATTCGTAAGGATTTACACGGCGCACAACGTATCGTTGGGAAGTTCAACGAGAGCTCTACGACGAGGGCAACAAACAAGCCCGGCTGCGCCTGTTTTTGGAACCCAAAATCGAACGTTTTCATCAGTTTTGGGACACTTTTCTTCTTTTGCGCTATTTTTTCGTCCGGGATTGTACATCGAGAGCCGCAAAAAGGATGACAACCTAATCCATCACATTTCTATTATCGAATCTCATGACACCTTGGGCAAGACAACTTCACTTCACGTGGAGGCTGGGCCCACAAACCGAGGGCGTGGGGCTTGTGACCAGGTATCTGTCGCTCCGGTGCCCGTAACTTTTGATCCGTAAGGAGTTACGTGGTGCACAGCATACCGTTGGAAAGCTCTCTGAGAGCTCTAAGACGGGTGTAGCAAGCTTGTTCGGCTGCGCCTATTTTTGAAGGCCAAAATCGAACGTTTTCATCAATTTTGGGACACTTTTCTTCTTTTGCACTCTTTTTCCGTCCCGGATCGTATGTCGTGAGTCGCGAAAAGGACGACAACTTAATCCATCACATTTCTATTACTGAATCCCACGGCACCTTGGGCAAGACAACTTCACTTCAAGTGGAGGCTAGGACCGCAAATCGAGGGCATAGGGCTTGTGACCATGGATCCGTCGCTCCGGTGCTCATAACTTTTGATCCGTATAGATTTACGTGGCGCACAGCATATCGTTGGAAAGCTCTCCTAGAGCTCTACGACGGGGGTAGCAAGCTAGCTTGGCTGTACCTATTTTCGTTGCCCAAAATTGAATGTTTTCATCAGTTTCGGGATACTTTTCTTCTTTTGCGCTATTTTTCCATCCCGGATCGTACGTTGTGAACCGTGAAAAGGACGACAACCTAATCCATTGCATTTCTATTACCGAATCCCACGACAACTTGGGTAAGACAACTTTACTTCACGTAGAGGCTAGCCCCGCAAACCGAGGTTGTAGGGATTGTAACCAGGTATCCGTAAATCAGGTGCCAATAACATTTGATCCGTAAGGATTTACGCTGCGCACATCATATCGTTGGAAAGCTCTCCGAGAACTCTACGACAAAGGCAACAAGCAAGCCCTGTTGCGCTTGTTTTCGGAGCCCAAAATCGAACATTTTCATCTGTTTAGGGACGCTTTTCTACTTTTGCACTGTTTTTCCGTCCCGGATCGTACGTCGTGAGCCGCGAAAAGGACAACATCCTAATCCATCACATTTCTATTACCGAATACCATGACACCTTGGGCAAGACAACTTCACTTCACGTAGAGGTTGGACCCGCAAACCGAGGGTGTGAGGCTTGTAACTAGGTATCCGTAGCTCAAGTGCCTATAACATTTGATCCGTAAGAATTTATGCGGCGCATAACATATCGTTGGAAAGCTCTCCAAGAGCTCTACAATTGGGACAACAAGCAAGCCTGGTTGCGCCTATTTTTGGAGCCCAAAATCGAACGTTTTCATCAATTTTGGGACACTTTTCTTCTTTTGCGCTGTTTTTCCGCCCGGATCGTACATCGTGAGTCGCAAAAAGAACGACAACCTAATCCATCACATTTCAATTACCGAATCGCATGGCACCTTTGGCAAGACAACTTCACTTCACGTAGAGGCTGGGCCCGCAAACTGAGGGTGTGGGGCTTATTACCAGGTATCCGTCGCTCCGGTGCCCATTACTTTTCATCCGTAAGGAGTGACTCGACGCACTACATACCGTTGGAAAGCTCTCTGGGAACTCTACGATGGGGGTAGCAAGCCTGATTAGCTGCGCCTATTTTTGGAGCCCAAAATCGAACGTTTTCATCAGTTTTGAGTCACTTTTCTTCTTCCGCGCTGTTTTTTTGTCCCAGATCGTACGTCATGAGCCGCGTAAAGGACGACAACCTAATCCATCACATTTCTATTACCGAATCCCACAGCACCTTAAGCAAGAAAACTTTACTTCATGTTGAGGTCAGGCCCGCAAACCTAGGGCGTGGGGCTTGTGACCAGGTATCAGTCGCTCTGGTGCCCATAACTTTTGATCCGTAAGGATTTACGTAGCGCACAGCATACCGTTGGTAATCTCTCTGAGAGTTTTACAACGGCGGCAGCAAGCTAACTTTGCTGCGCCTGTTTTCGGAGTCCAAAATCGAACGTTTTCATCAATTTCGGGATACTTTTCTATTTTTGTGATATTTTTCGATCCCAGATCGTACGTCATGAGCCGCGAAAAGCACGACAACCTAATCCATCACATTTTTGTTACCGAATCCCATGGCACCTTAAGCAAGACAACTTCACTTCACGTAGAGGCTGGGCCCACAAATCCACGACGTGGGGCTTGTGACCAGGTATCCGTCGCCCCGGTGCCCATAACTTTTGACCTGTAAGGATTTATGCAGTGCACAACATACCGTTGCAAAGCTCTCCTAGAATTCTACGACTGGGATAGCAAGCCAACTCGTCTGCACTTGTTTTGGAGCCCAAAATCGAACGTTTTCATCAGTTTCGGGACACTTTTCTTCTTTTGCACTGTTTTTCCATCCCGGATTGTACGTCGTGAGCCTCAAAATGGACGACAACCTAATCCATCACATTTATGTTACCGAATCCCACGATACCTTGTGTAAGACAACTTCACTTCACGTAAAGGCTGGGCCAGCAAACTGAGGGCGTGGGCTTGTGACCAGGTATCTGTCGCTCAGGTGCCCATAACTTTTGATCCGTAAGGATTTACGTAGCGCACAGCATACCGTTGGAAAGCTCTCCGAGAGCTCTACGATGGGGGTAGCAAGCCCGCTCGGTTGCTCCTATTTTTGGAGCACAAAATTGAACATTTTCATCAATTTCGGGATAATTTTATCTTTTGCGCTGCTTTTCGGTCCCAGATCGTACGTCATGAGCTGCAAAAAGGACGACAACCTAATCCATCACATTTCTGTTACCAAATCCCACTGTACATTAAGAAAGACAATTTCACTTCGCGTAGAGGCTGGGCCCGTAAACTGAGGGCGTGGGGCTTGTAACCAAGTATTCGTCACTCCGGTGCCCATAAGTTTTGATCTATAAGGATTTACGCAGTGCACACCATACCGTTGGAAAGCTCTCCGAGAGTTCTACGACGAGGGTAGCAAGCCTACTCGGCTGCGCCTGTTTTTGGAGCCCAAAATCGAACATTTTCATTAGATTCTGGACACTTTTCTTCTTTTGCGCTGTTTTTCCATCTCGGATCGTACGTCGTGAGTCGCGAAACGGTTGACAACCTACTCCGACACATTTCTATTACCGAATCCCACGGCGCCTTGGGCAAGACAACTTCACTTCACGTGGAGGCTGGGCCCGTAAACCAAGGGCGTGGGGCTTGTGACCAGGTATCCGTCGCTCAAGTACACTTAACCTTTGATCCATAAGGAGTTACGTGGCGCACAACATACCGTTGGAAAGCTCTCTAAGAGCTCTACGACGGGGGTAGCAAGCCTGCTCGGCTGCGCCCATTTTCTGAGTTCAAAATTGAACGTTTTCATCAATTTTGGGACACTTTTCTTCTTTTGCGTAGTTTTTCCGTCCCGGATCGTACGTCGTGAGTCGCGAAAAGGACGACAACCTAATTCATCACATTTCTATTATCGAATCCCACGGCACCTTGGGCAAGAAAACTTCACTTCACGTGGAGGCTTGGCCCGCAAACCAAGGGCGTGGGGCTTGTGACCAGGTATTCGTCGCTTTGGTGCCCGTATCTTTTGATCCGTAAGGAGTTACGCGGCGCACAACATACCGTTGGAGAGATCTTTAAGAGCTCTACGACGAGGGCAGCAAGCCTGCTTGACTGCACCTGTTTTCGGAGCCCAAAATTGAACGTTTTCATCAGTTTTGGGACATTTTTCTACTTTTGCACTGTTTTTTCATCCCGGATCGTACGTCGTGAGCCGCAAAAAGGATGACAACGTAATCCATCACATTTTTATTATCGAATCCCACTGTACCTTGGGCAAGACAACTTCACTTCACGAGGAGGCTAGGCTCGCAAACTGAGGGCGTGGGGCATGTGACCATGTATCTGTCGCTCCGGTGCCTGTAACTTTTGATTTGTATGGAGTTACGCGGCGCACATCATACCGTTGGAAAGCTCTCTGAGAGCCCTACGACGGGGGTAGCAATTCTGCTCAGTTGTGCTTTTTTTGGAGCCCAAAATCAAACGCTTTCATCAGTTCTGGGACACTTTTCTTCTTTTGCGCTATTTTTTCGTCCCGGATCGCACGTCGTGATCCGCGTAAAGGATGACAACCTAATCCTTCACATTTCAATTACCGAATCCCATGGCACCTTAAGCAATGAAACTTTACTTCACGTAGAGGTTGGGCCCGCAAACAGAGGGTGTGGGGCTTGTGACCATGTATCCGTCGCTCCGTTGCACATAACTTTTGATCCGTAAGGATTTACGCAGCGCATAGCATACCGTTGGAAAGCTCTTTGAGAGTTCTACGACGGGGACAACAAGCCAGCAAGGTTTTGCCTATTTTTTAGCCCGAAATCGAACGTTTTCATCAGTTTCGGGACATTTTTCTTCTTTTGCGCTATTTTTTCATTCCGGATTGTACGCCGTTAGTCACAAAAAGGACGACAACCTAATCCATCACATTTCTATTATCGAATCCCGTGACACCTTGGGTAAGACAACTTTACTTCACGTAGAGGATGGGCCCGCCAACCGAGGGCGTGGGCATGTGACCAGGTACCCGTCGCTCTGGTGCCCATAACTTTTGTTCCATAACGAGTTACGTGGCGCACAGCATATCGTTGGAAAGCTCGCTGAGAGCTCTACGACAGGGGCAGCAAGCCAGCCTAGCTACGCTTGTTTTCGTAGCCCAAAATCCAATGTTTTCATCAATTTTGGGACACTTTTCTTCTTTTGCGCTATTTTTTCGTCGCAGAATGTACGTCGTGAGCCGCGAAAAGGACAACTACCTAATCCATCGCATTTCTATTACCGAATCCCATGACACCTTGGGCAAGACAAATTCACTTCACATGGAGGCTAGGCCCGCAAACCGAAGGCATGGGGCTTGTCACCTGGTATATGTCGTTCCAGTGACCGTAACTTTTCTTCCGTAAGGAGTTATGCGGTGCACAACATACCGTTGGAATGCTCTATGAGAGCTCTATGATGGGGGCAGAAAGCCAGCATAGCTGTGCTTGTTTTCGGAGCCCAAAATTGAACGTTTTCATCACTTTCGGGACACTTTACTTCTTTTGCACTCTTTTTCCATCCCGGATCGTACGTCGTGAGCCGCGAAAAGGATGACAACCTAATCCATCACATTTCTGTTACCGAATCCCACGGCACCTTAAGCAAGACAACTTCACTTCACGTAGAGGCTGGGCCCGCAAATCCAGGGCGTGGGGCTTGTGACCAAGTATCCGTCTCTCCGGTGCCCATAACTTTTGATCCATAAGGATTAACGCAGCGCACAACATACCATTGGAAAGCTCTCCGAGATTTCTACGATGGGGGTAGCAAGCGTGCTCGGCTGCTCCTTTTTTGGAGCCCAAAATCGAACGTTTTCATCAGTTTCGAGACAATTTTCTTCTTTTGCGTTGTTTTTCCGTCCCAGATCCTACGTCGTGATTTCCGAAAAGGTTGCCAACCTAATCCAACACATTTCTATTACTGAATCCCATGGCCCCTTGGGCAAGATAACTTTAGTTCACGTGGAGGATGGGCCCGCAAACCGAGGGCTAGGGCTTGTGACCAGGTATCCGTCTCTTTGGTGCCTGTAACTTTTGATTCGTAAGGAGTTACACGACGCATAATATACCGTTGGAAAGTTCTCTAAGAGCTTTACGACCGAGGTAGCAAGCTTGCTCGGCTGCTGTGAGGCTCGACCTCGATTTACGTGTGATATCTCGTTTCGTGTGCCCTAACCTTGAATTACGTGCCTTGAGCTAGGGTTAAGAGTCGTGTCTTGATTTACGTGCATTCATTTAGAGTTGCGTGCATTTACTTAGAATACGTGTATTCGTCTCGTAGTTCGTGCCTTACCTCGTAGTGCGTGCCCTAACCTAGGAAAATATACCTACACGCTGATCAAGAAAGCATCCTACATGAAGCACTAGACTATAAAATAATCCTACAAACTCCACTAACCATATTTTAATCCTAATTCAATGCACTAGAAGACAAAATTTCTCTAAATACTAAACATTCTTATTCTTTATTCTTTATTCCTTTTGCAAAACCTATACACCTCAAATATCATATCAACCTACAATAAAATAAAGCTTAAAACATGACAAAAAATTCAGAATTGAACCTTACCTTGGCCGACCATATGAAGACCTTTTGACATGCCTTGCAATTTCAAAATCAAACCTAGACATTCTATGACACAATGCATAAAAAAATGAAATCAAGCACCCCACCCAAGCTTCAACACCTCGGCCCACTCAAATTCCATGCCAAAAAAAAATTCAAAGCATGCATTAGACAACACAAAATCAGATTTGTAGAAGCTCAAGGCTGACACATGCTCACACAAACATCAAAACTTTTCAAAACATTCTCTCAAGCTCTCATTCTCTCTATCTCTCGGCCTTGGCTGCTTCAAGCATCTCCATAGCTCAAGCTCATATTCTAAGGCTCTCCTAGGCACTCAAGGACCTTAAGAAACTCGACCATAGCAGCCCAAGCAAGCAAGAAGCAAAAAAATCGCAAGCAAGCTCATAAAGTTTATCATTTTCGGCCTTAGGTATGTTTTGCTAGTTTTCTTCCATTTCTTTTGGTTTCACCCACATACACACCTTCCTCACATTCTAACTTAGTTAGGAATTAAAGGAAAACAAGCCATCTCTTGGCCAAAGCAAGGAAGAAGCTCCATTTGTGCATCTTCAAGAACATTTGAGCATCATTAATAATAAATAGGCTAAGGTGTGGGTTAAACTCTTTTAAAAGCTTTCAAAAATCACATGCATGCCTTCATATGACTATATTTACCTTTGTAGTTGTTGCATATGTGTGTATATGAGCTTATATGACCATGCATGGCTAGATTTTTGGCTAGAACTTGAAGATAGGTAATAATCGAGTAGCTGGCAGATTTCTGACTTGGTAGAGCGAAGTGTATTTTTCCTAGTAAATGATGTTGAAAATGCGTGAAAATTGGTAGGTGACTAGTTTTGCCAGTTCTGAGAATGTTTCATAGAAATAGGCCAAGGCCAATTTTGAATCTAAGGTCTCCAAAATGGCAAAACATCGAAAGGTGTCTAAATCTGGAAAACCTGGAAATATTTAATAGGATTCTGGCAGATTTCGGACTCTGTAGATCGAAGCATTTTTGACCTAGTAAATGTTGGTGAAAATGTATGCAAGTTTGTATGTTTCTAGATTTTGTAGTTCTGGATATTTTTGTCAGAAATAGACCAAAGCCAATTATGACTCTAAGACCCTCAAAAATAGCAAAAATTGTAATGTATCTAAAACTAGACAGTTTTGCGTAGTCACATGGTTTTGGCCATAACTTCTATGTCTGAACTCCAAATGATGCGAGGTTTGTTCCTAGATTTAAATCACTCATTAAGATTTAATTTAACATTTTTTCACAGAAATTGGAGATTGTTTGCTTGTCTGATCGAATGTGGGAAAACAGACCATTGCAGTGAGGGTTTTGTTTAGTGATGGGCTTAGAATCATGCTGAGACCTTGCTTAGGGTATTGAATGCTTAGAATTGTGGCACTTGGATGTTGTGTGGACTGTTGTGGTTGGTTGAAGTTGCTTAATGTGATTGATGTATGGTTTGGGATCATTAATCGATGAATGGTATGCTTAATCGCTCGTTTAAACACGGAATTGAGACCCTAACACTTATGACTTTTGTCAAGAGATGGCCTATTGGTTAAATGTGTCAAATTGTGTGGTTAATAGGCTGCCCGTAGTTGTCCTTATAGCTCTAAATATGACTTCCGATGATTGCATGTTGCCAAGTGGGCTATTCTTGCATCCGGCCTCGTATAAATGTCATTGCATGCTTGTACAATGTTAATACTCAATATGTGAACCCTGAAATGAGTTATATGACTTGATTTATATGTGTCACTCGGCTGCCCGTTTAATGTTCATATGACTCTACATGTTTTACAAAGTGAAAATTCATGTTAAGCATGCCTCATTCGTTTACTTGGCAATATGTGATCTTGAAATTGCTCGGAGGCAACCTACTTTGTTGTCTTCCTAATGTGAATCATTAAATGGTGACTACCATGGTCCAATTCCCTCTCTCGCTTGGCATTCTACCCTCGGAGAGTTGGATCGTAGGATTTCGGGGTACATCCGGAGTACACCCAATTGGGAGCGATAATTGGATCATTGAAGTCGGCCGCACAATTGCTATCAAAAATGAATTGAGAGCAAAAGCTCACCGTATCCTTTTCACTATGTGTTTAAGTACTCTTGCTTGGTTCCTGGAGGACCTTGTGGAGGAAAGACGGGTAAATTTGTTCTTTTACATTCATATTATGTTATAAATTTACTTGTGTTATACGTCATGCTTTCAAAAGGGTTTTTACAAAGTTTAACCGGAAAGGAGTTTCAAAACATATTTCTCGTTCCCCCTCGCTGAGTTCATAAGGACTCACCCTCTTTTATCATCACAGGTGAAGAAGATCAGGAACAGGTACCCGAGGATAGCGTGCCTATTGATGACTCCTTGGAGTGATTACCTGCCCTACGTGCCTTACTTGACTGTAGCTATTTTGTGAATGATATGTTTGTTTTGAAGACTATCTCTTATGTTGTTTGTCGTTGTTATTGTAAATGACCCCCATTGTAATTTGGGGTCTAATTTTGGTTTTTACTGATTATAACTAGACAGACACTCTTTTGGTCGTTTTGCTATCACCACTTTGATTAGTAGCTACTACAGACTTATAAAGTATTAGGCAAAAAGCCAAGTACAATGAATTTATCCAATCTTAAGCAGGTACTCATTTGTAGGCTAAGGGATAACAGACACATGTATAACAGAAATTAACAAATAAACGGGACATAGTTACCATGCTAGGTGTTAATCAAACGAGACTTTGAGATAAATAGTAGGCACAACTGGTGATAAATAGTAACCTTAGTTGGAATCGAATATGAGATTGAAGGTTTTGAGACGTTTAGAAAATTAGGTTAAACTAAAGAGCTTAATTACAGCCGTTATGCTGCCGGTTTTCTAAAAAATTTTGGATTTCTAGTTTTAACAGTTAAGCATAACCTTAGTCAACCAGTTATAGTCGTGAAAGAACATGAACGATTTGATCCGTACGGATTTACGAGGCGCGCAACATATCGTTAGAAAGCTCTCCAAGAGCTCTACGATGGGAGCAAAAGCAAGCCCGGCTACGCCTATTTTCGGAGCCCAAAATCGAACGTTTTCATCAGTTTCAGGACACTTTTCTTCTTTTACGCTGTTTTTCCATCCCGGATCGTATGTCGTGAGCCGCGAAAAGACGATAACCTATTCCATCAAATTTCTATTAGCGAATGCCACGGCACCTTGGGCAAGAAAGCTTCACTTCACGTGGAGGCTGGGCCCACAAACCGAGGGCGTAGGGTTTGTGACCACGTATCAGTCGCTCCGGTGCCCGTAACTTTTGATCCGTAAGGAATTACGAGATGCACAGCATACTGTTGGAAAACTCTCTGAGAGCTCTACGACGGGGATAGCAAGCCAACTTAGCTTCACCTGTTTTCGGAGGCCAAAATCGAACGTTTTCATCAGTTTCGGGACACTTTTCTTCTTTTACGCTATTTTTTCGTCCCGGATCGTAAGTCGTGAGCCGCGAAAAGGATGACAACCTAATCCATCACATTTCTATTATTGAATCCCACGGCACCTTGGGCAAGACAACTTCACTTCACGTGGAGGCTAGGCCCGCAAACCGAGGACGTGGGGCTTGTGACCATGTATCCGTCGCTCCGGTGCCCGTAACTTTTGATCTGTAAGGAGTTACGCGGCGCACAGCATACTGTTGGAAAGCTCTCTGAGAGCTCTATGACGGGGGTAACGAGCCTGCTCGGCTGCGCCTATTTTCAGAGTCAAAAATTGAACGTTTTCATTAGTTTCGGGACACTTTTCTTCTTTTGTGCTGTTTTTTAATCCCGGATCGTACGTCGTGAGACACGAAACGGACGACAACCTAATCCATCACATTTCTATTATCGAATCCCACGGCACCTTGGGCAAGACACCTTCGCTTCACGTATAGGCTGGGCCCACAAACCGAGGGTGTGTGGCTTGTGACCAGGTATCTGTCGCTCCGGTGCCCATTACTTTTGATCCGTAAGGAGTTACGCGACGCATAGCATACCATTGGAAAGCTCTACGAGAGCTCTACGACTAGGGAAATAAGCTTGCTTAGCTCCCCCTATTTTCGGAGCCCAAAATCAAACGTTTTCATCAGTTTCGGGACACTTTTCTTCTTTTGCACTATTTTTTCGTCCCAAATCGTACGTCGTGAGCCACAAAAAGGACGACAACCTAATCCATCACATTTCTATTACCAAATACCATGGCACCTTGGGCAAGACAACTTCACTTCACATGGAGGCTAGGCCCGTAAACCGAGGGCGTGGGGCTTATGACTATGTATCCGTCGCTGCAGTGCCCGTAACTTTTGATCCGTAAGGAGTAACGCGGTTCACAACATACCGTTGGAAAGCTCACTGAGAGCTCTACGATGGGAGTAGCAAGCCTGCTTGGTTGCGCCTATTTTTGGAGCCCAAAATCAAACATTTTCATCAGTTTCGGGAGACTTTTCTTCTTTTGCGCAGTTTTTCCGTCCCGTATCATACGTCATGTGGCTCAAAAAGGATGACAACCTAATCCATCACATTTCTGTTACCAAATCCCGCAGCACCTTGGGCAAGAAAACTTCACTTCACGTAGATGCTGCGCCAGCAAACCGAGGGTGTGGGGCTTGTGACTAGGTATTCGTCGCTCCGGTGCCTATTACTTTTGATCCATGAGGAGTTATGCGACACACAGCATATCGTTGGAAAGCTCTCCGAGAGCTCTATGACATGGGCAATAAGCCTACTTAGCTGTGCCTATTTTTGAACCCCAAAATCAAACATTTTCATTTATTTCGGGACACTTTTCTTTTTTTGCGCTATTTTTTCGTCCCGTATCGTACGTTGTGAGCCTTAAAAAGGACAATAACCTAATTCATCACCTTTCTATTACCGAATCCAACGGCACCTTAAGCAACACAACTTTACTTCACGTAGAGGTTGGGCCCTCAAACCTAGGGCGTAGGGCTTGTGACCAGGTATCCGTCGTTCCGGTGCCTATAACTTTTGATCCGAAAGGATTTACGCTGCACACAGCATATCGTTGGTAAGCTCTCCGAGAGTTTTACAACGAGGGCAGTAAGCCGGTTGTGTTGCGCCTGTTTTCAGAGGCGAAAATCGGACGTTTTGATCAATTTCGGGACACTTTTCTTCTTTTGCGCTGTTTTTCCGTCCCAGATCGTATGTCGTGAGTCGCGACAAGGACGACAACCTAATCCATTACATTTCTATTACCGAATCCCATGGCACCTTAAGCAAGACAACTTCAATTCACGTAGAAGCTAGGCCGGCAAACCGATGGCGTGGGGTTTGCGACCAGGTATCCGTTGCTCCGGTGCCTATAACTTTTGATCCGTAAGGATTTACACAGCGCACAACATATCGTTGGAAAGCTCTCCGAAAGTTCTACGACAAGTACAGCAAGCCTGTTAGGCTGCGTGTGAGCCCCGACCTCGATTTGAGTGCGATACCTCGTTTCGTGTGCCCTAATCTAGATTTGTGTGCCTTGACCTAGGTTTAAGGGTCGTGTTTTGTTTTGAGTGCCTTGCATTGAATTATGTGCATACATTTAGGGTTGCGTGCATTTACTTGGAAAACGTGCATTTGCCTCGTAGTTCGTGCCCTACCTCATAGTGCATGCCCTAAACCTAAAAAAGTGCCCACACGCTAATTAAGAAAGCATCTTACACGAATCACTATATCATTAATTAATCCTACTAACTCCACTAACTAATATTAAATTGCTAATTCAACCCACTAGAAGACGAAATTGCACCAAAAGCTAGACATTCTTTATTCTTTATTCCTTATTCTTTTGCACATCCCAAACACACAATTTTAAATTGCTCAACCAAGACAAAAATTCAGATTCTTGCACAAGCTTGGCCGACCACTATTGCATATTGAACTAGCTTTGCATTTCAAAATTTGTACCTACACATTCTATGACAAGTTATGACACAAAACATTAAAAATATGACTCAAACTCTACCCAAAGCTCCACCAATCTCGACACACACTCCATGCCCATGCTAGGTGATTCAAACATGCTCCTTGAAGACACAAAAATCTGAATTTGCAAGCCCTAGGCCAACATATGCATCAATTCCTTCAAGCCTTTCATTTTTCTTTCATTCTTTCTCTCTTTCTCTCATTCTTCTCTCTCTCTCGCCCCTAGCTGAAACTCTACTCTCCATACTCTAAATTCATCACTCAATGGTTCATCAAGACATACAAGCTACTAGGAACTCGACCAAGCAAAGCTAGAATGCAAAAGACACACATGCAAGCTCATTGAACCTTCATTTCGGCTTAGGTGAGTTTGTTAGCTTCCATTTCATTTTCTTTTTGTTCTAGCCACTTGCACATACTAAGAACATGATTACTAACCCAGCAAATTAGAGAAAATCAAGTAGTCTCTCGGCTAAGCAAGGAAAAAGGGTCGACATTGTGCTTCATCAAGAGTTTGTGCATCTTCTGTGTTGTCTTGCTAAGGTGAGGGCTAAAACTTCTTGAAAAGCCTTTAAAAACCACATGCATGCCTTTGAATGTCTATTTTTACTTCTGTACTTGTGATATTTGTGTGTACATGAGCTTTTGTAAACATGCATAGCAAGATATTTGGCTAGAATGTGAAGATAGGTGAAATCGCGTATTTGACAGCTTTCTGTTCTGTTGGAACGAAGTGATTTTGACCAGGTAAATGATGTTGAAAATGCGTGAAAATTATTTGGTGACTAGTTTTGCCAGTTCTGAGAATTTTTCATAGAAATAGGCCAAAGCTAATTTTGACTCTAAAGTCCCCTAAATGGCAAAATATCAAAATGTGTCCAAATCTGGAAAATCTGGGAAAATGAAGCAGGTTTTGGCAGATTTACTGTCCTTGTAGAACAAACAAGTGTTGGCTTAGTAAATGATATCCAAAATACATGAAATTTTGTGTACTGATATATTTTTCAGTTTTGGACATTTTTGTCAGAAATAGACTAAGGCTAAATCTGACCCTAAGATCCTAAAAAACGACAAGTATTGAAATGTGTGCAAATATGGACAGTTTTGTGTAGTCTCACGGTTTTGGCTATAACTCTTGAACCCGAGCTCCAAATGATGCGAGATTTGTTTCTGAATTTAGTTCACTTCTTAAGCTTTAATTTGAAATTTTGTTCACTGAAATTGGAGATTGTTTTCTTGTCTCAATGATTGTGAGAAAACAGACCATTGCAGTGAGGTTTCCATCTAGTGATATGCTTAGAAAAATTATTGTAACTTCTCTTGTTGTATTAATTGCTTGGGATTGTGGCACTTGGATGTTGTGTGGACTGTTTTGAATGTTTGAGAGTGTTTGAATTAATCAATGCATGGCTTGAGTTAAATTACGTGACAACTTAGGGCTTAATCGCACGGGTGAGCGTGAATTGAAACCCTAATGACTAGGTAAACTCGCTAAGTGTTGATCCTATGAATATCGTGTTTAATTATGTGATTAGTAGGCTGCCCATAGTTGCTCTTATAGCCCTAAATATGATTCCGATGATTACATGTTGACAAGTAGGCCATTCTTGCACCCGGTCCCACGTAAACGTCGTTGCATGTTGTATGACCTTATTATTTGATTACATGAACTTCGAAATCAGTTATATGACTTGATCTACATGCGTTACATGGCTGCCCATTTAATATTCATATAACTCCATGTGCTTTACAAGTGAAATTACCTGTTATATTATGCCTCGCGTGTTTGCTTGTCAATGTGCAATCTTATGACTGCTCGGAGGCAACCTACTTTGTTGTCCTCCTAATGTGATATATTAAATGTCATAAATGTGCATTGCATACAAGGTTGCAACCTTTCATTTTGGCGTGGTAGCGTTCACGCACACCGGGCGGCATCGGGCTTACCGGTGCAACCGTGACTACCATTGTCCAATTCCCTCTCTCGCTTGGGGGCTAGACTTCCTCGGAGAGTTGGGTCGTAGGATTTCAGGGTACATCCGGAGTACACCCATTTGGCGTGATAAGGGGATGATTTGAAGTCGGCCGCAATAACTGATACTGGAAATGAACTGAGAGCAAAAGCTCACCGTATCCTTTTCACTATGTGTATAAGTACTCTCGTTTGGTTTCTAGAGGACATCGGGGAGGAAAGACGGATAATTGTGTTCTTTTACTTTTACATTACATTATGTACTTACTTGTATTATATGTCATGCTTGCAAAAGGGTTTTCATAATTGAACCAGAAAAAGAGTTTCAAAACTTATTTCTTGTTCCCCCTCGCTGAGTTCGTAAGGACTCACCCTCTTTTATCATCTCAGGTGAAGAAGACCAGGAACAGGTACCCGAGGACAACGTGCCTATTGATGATTCCTTGGAATGATTGCTTGCCCTACGTGCCTTACGTAACTATGGACATTTTGTGAACGATATGTTGCTTGAAGACTATTTCATTTCTTATGTTGCTTGTTATTGTATTGTAAATGACCCCCGTTGTAATTTGGGGTCTAATTTTGGCTTGTACTGATCATAACTAGATAGTCACTACTATGGTCATTTTTGCTATCGCTATTGACTAGTATCTATCATAGGATTATGAAGTATCAGGTAAGGATTAAGTAAAATGAATCTATCCAATCTTAAGCAGGTACTCATCGTTAAGCTAAGATCAACATGTACTTTTGTAACAAGGATTAACAAACAAACGAGACATAGTACCATGCTAGGTTGTCAATCAAACGAGACTTTGAGATAACTAATAGGCGTTTCGATTTGTGATGAATAGTAATCTTAGCTAGAAATGAAATTGAGATTGGAAATTTTGAGGCCTTTAGAAAACTAAGTCAAACTAAAGAGCCCAATTACAGCTGTTATGCTGCCGGTTTTCTGGAGAATTTGTGGAGTTTAGGTTAAACGTTAAGTGTTAAACCTTCTTGAACGATTAAGTACGTGAAAGGACTTGAAAGTTTAGATCACTCCCTAGTCTAACCTCTATAGGTCGGGTTGGGGCGTGACACTGCGTCTGTTTTTGGAGTCCAAAATCGAACGTTTTCATCAATTTCGAGACACTTTTCTTCTTTTACACTTTTTTTTCATCCCGGATTGTACGTCGTGAGACGTGAAAATGAAGACAACCTAATCCATCACATTTCTATTACCGAATCCCATGACACCTTGGGTAAGACAACTTCACTTCACGTAGAGGCTGGGCCCGCAAACCGAGGGCATGGGGCTTGTAACCAGGTATCTGTCGCACAAGTGCCCATAACTTTCGATCCGTAAGGATTTTTGCGGCGCACAACATATTGTTGGAAAGCTCTCCAAGAGCGCTACGACGGGGGAAGCACGCCAGCATGGCTGAGCCTGCTTTCGTAGCTCAAAATAGAACGTTTTCATCAGTTTTGAGAAACTTTTCTTCTTTTGCGCTATTTTTTCATCCCGGCTCGTACGTCATGAGCAGCGAAAAGGACTGTTAGAGATATGCCCTAATGCTATATATTTGGATGACATATATTGGGGTATTTTGACAATAACTTGTATATTATGGCATTCGTGTCTATATGTGCATTTTCATATTGACATAATTAGGACATTCATATTCTCCTTCTTTACGTGTATGAATGAGTCCATAGTATTTTTATTAGAGGAATGTATTCTAAAAGCGTTTAGAATATGTTGGCGTATTTCCTTAATATGATAAAAATACTTAAAATATTCATAGTCCTTAGATTATTTGATTGGGACTTTAATAATCAACTACGGACTATCACATGTGTTGTTACCTTTGATTAATATAGGGATATTAATGATAAAGGATGGTGAGC
The DNA here is from genome assembly GCA_037974665.1 of Ehretia macrophylla. Classification (NCBI taxonomy): domain Eukaryota; kingdom Viridiplantae; phylum Streptophyta; class Magnoliopsida; order Boraginales; family Ehretiaceae; genus Ehretia; species Ehretia macrophylla. The sequence continues at coordinate 39,622,198 of CM075775.1, forward strand.
CACGTGCCATAACAGCATAGCGATGCGACTAACAAACATGTGGATGACTATTAGTTGAATAGATCATTGAATGTGACGTGAATAACAAATTACATGACTTTGGATTAATAATTTGTTATTCGTTGCGACTGTGCATGTAATCCTTAGACTTGAGACATTACGGTTGTCATATGTATTAGGGTTTGATTCTAGCGTTTGGACAATAATTGTTTCGACAAACGAGATGAGATACGTCCTCTCGCAGTTTCATTCGTCTGGTATAGTGATTGACAGGTAGTGGTCAAGAGAGGATCCATTAACCTCTGGTGTGAGGCGATGTCCTATGCGATCTAAGCTTGGTTGTTTAATGAGGAAATCCTTGGCCAAGGAATGAATGATGGAGAAAGGGGTTTCCATGTGTCATCCCTCATTACACCAATTAGATCTATGCATAGTATCGAGTTTATGAACTTAATCGTATCATAATTCTTGCTCGACGGGACAATTAATGGAAGGATTGGATTGCACGATAATTGGCGACTATAAATAGATTCACAAGAAATTGACTTCATTACCGTATATATTATCTTGATATGTTACTAGGCGTCACTTTAGAACGTGAGGGTATTCCGAGAATGACGGAGACATTTTCGAAATAGATTGAAAGGGTTTAATCGTCCCTCATTGCTATACGGTGGTGAATCTAGAAAGTCACACACATTTGAGTATCATGAATAGAGTTTCTACAATGAGCTTACAATGAGTTTGGAAACGTTAAAGAGTTAACGTTGTTGTATTTGGTCATTAAGTTGTAATGGACCAAAAGTGTAATTATTGAATGTGTTGGGGCCAAAGTATAAATATGGAAAGTTAGTTTCCAATTAATTAATCGAATATTGATTAGGATTAATTATAATCCAAGGGCCAAGATTTGATCTTATTTGAATTCTATGGCTCGGATTTAATTGGCAAGTTAGTGGAGAATTACATATTTTTCCACTAACGTATACAACACAATATATATATATATATATATATATATATATATATATATATATATATATATATATATATATAGATAGATAGATATATATAAGAGATATATATTATATGTATACACATTACAATAAGTTTAGAAACGTTAAAGAGTTAACGTTATTGTGTTTGGTCATTAAAACGTAATGGGCCAAAAGTGTAACTATTAAAAGTATTGGGGCCAAAGTATAAATATGGAAAGTTAGTTTCCAATTAATTAATCTAATATTGATTAGGATTAATTATAATATAAGGCCAAGATTTGATCTTGACTAGATCTATGGCTAGGATTTATTGTGGCAAGAATAATGGATAATTCCATAATTTTCCACTATCCAATATATTTGTATTATATTGTTGCACAAGACACATAGATGCATTGGAGACATATATGTTGGGAATACACAAGACACTAGGATGTATTGGAGACATATATGTATGCAATGCACAAGACACAAAGTTTGCATAGGAAAAATATATGCATAAAAATATGAAGAGAGATATAACAAAAGATGAGTGGAAAAATTCTGCACATTAATTTTTCTCTTCACTCTCTATTTTCTCTCTCATATTTTCAGCCATAGCTAGAGAGCTTGGGCAGAATTTTTCTCATGCTTTCAACACTTGTGTAAGCTCATTAATCCACCTAAATGGCTAGTACAAAGATTTGGTTTGTGGAGAAGAAGCTCTTGGATGCTCGTGTGGACGAACTAGACCTTTTGCACGTGTGAAAGACTTGGTCATCATTCTTGTGGTGCTTCTTCATTCCTTTGGCTAGATCTTCAAGAGGTATGCCTTTATAACTCTTGTTCATTCATATATATGTTTATATATGTAGTAGATATGTTGATTACATGGACTAGACATAAGGTATTATGGTGAATACAAATGATATGTGTTGCTGAAAATTTTTTTGAAATCAAGTTTTTACTTCCACCTAGCTCACTATATGTTGTGATTCACCTCTTGTAAGCACGATCCTTTCAAGTGGTATCAGAGCCTTGTTTGTGTAGTCCATGTAGTCACATATATATGCTTAATGTTTCAAGAGTTTTGAGCACAAAAGAACTAGAACGCAATACTTGCATGTTTGATGCTTAGAAGTTTTCTGAAAAATGTTTCTGCACACTGTTTTTGCATTACTGTTTTGACATAGTAAATATTGTTGTTTGGGGCTGATTTTTGGATATGTTATGCTATAGAGATAGTAGAACATTTCATCCTCTAATATGCATCTCCTAATTTCGTGGTTAAGATTTTCATTTTTAGCAAAATCAGTAACCTCACTGATTCTCGCGCTATTCTGGACAGACTGTACAGTGTCTGCTCCGAGTGGCATAACTCAGTGAGTTTAACTCCAAATTGAGATCCGTTTGATTCTAAATCTATCTACACTCGAAGAGCTACGTCTCTGTAAAATTTTAGAATTTTTGGAGAATAGTAGATAGGCGAACAGAATCAATATATTTAGTGCATGTGCAGTAAGTTTGTGATGGGTCATAAATTTGAATGTCATGGCTAAATGATTGGATTTTGGTTAAGCCTAATGGCATAAAAATCAGTGGGCTTAAGTCTAATAAGATTAGATGAAGTTTTTTCTTAGTGAAGATTAAAAATAAGCCTTGGAACTCAAATTGGGCCAAGAAATTAACAAAGGATTTATGTTGGGCCTTATTCAACAAGTATGTGTTTAAAATTGGTTTTATTGAGTTCTTTTGTGTGTTGTTTAACATGAGATGTTAAAAGGTCAAGATATGAAACTTATTGCAAATTTGCTATCATTTATTTTATGTATAGGATACATTAGTTTATGTTAGCCTGCTTGTTTAGCTTTTTTGTGTTTATGTATATGGTGCATTCACTTAGCTTTATGAGCTTTATCTTACATTGTGATGTTTGATGTTGGATGGTGAATTTGATCATGGACTTGGTTAGTGAATGGTTAGATGGTGTTGTAACTAATTTTACCATTCATTAGTATGTAATTGAGGCATAAGTCTCGTTTTACTTTCTTGCAATTGAGAGAAAATTGTAGTAAGGCATAATGTATGTAATTTCTACAAGAAGTTTGCAAGAAGACCATTGGCGGCTTTCAAGGAGTTGGAGGTGCTTTGGATCATTGAGAAAAATCAAGAAGACAAGACCAAAGAAGACATGAAGATGTGCTTGTTTAGGTTTTATTTTTGTCTTGATTTAATTCATAGTCCAAGTCCATGATCCACCATGATGTATGATGTTGTATGTTTGTTTATTTATTTGCCTATATGTGATGTATGCTTGTAAATGAACTAATGTGCAAAGTGAGACCTAATTAAAATTCAAAATCTTCCTACGTGCAAACATATTAGATTGTAAAGCGGTAAAAGTGTTTATCGTTGCCCTCCACTATCCTAGGTTATATTTGCTCGATTGGGTATGCCTTGGCTAACCCAAAGGTAGGAAGACATATTCCATGAAAGTATTATATTTACCTAGCAAACATAGTGATGTTGTGTTGTTCCAATATCACGAGGCCAATAACGCACCAAAGCTGAGGTTCGGGATTCAAATTGTCGCAACACTGTGACGGTGGGTGTAATCTAACTAGATCACGTTTTCAATAATGCACCAAAGCTGAGGTTACGGTGATTTAGGGGCAAAATGGCCATATCCTATATAGTAATATAGATAGTAATCGTTGCTAACTTTTTGTATGTATATTCCAATAATGCACCAAAGCTGAGGGGTATTCATATTAAAGAGAACTATGGTCACCTACTAATGAATCTTTAATTAGATTCACGATCTCATTTAGGAAGTGTGGGACTCGATAAAATTAGTGGGAGATATCATTTAATTAAAGGCCAAAATTAAATGTTTTAACAAGTTTATATCAACTTGCGATCTTATTTTCTGCATACGTTTATGGCTACAACTATGAATCTGTTTTTAATTAACTAGACTATATATCACGTAATCGGACCAAAATTTTTGAATTAACGATTTCGTCTAAGAATGGTTCTTAGAAACTTAATCAACTCATAGAATTGTATGCTCCGTCATTTTTCATCTTGATAAAGTATCAAAACGAAAAGTTGTAGTACTTATGGTTGATAAGTAAAACAAGTTAAATATGCTAAGGATTTGTATTCTTTCATAGTTTGCATATAGGTATGCAAGATGTAAAGAATATAATTCTAAATTAACAAATGTTTGTGTGATAAGCATATTTAATGTCATGATATTAGATATAAATGGAATTCATTCTCATAATTGTATTTCCTCTTTGGTTAGTGGTAATGCAAAGAAGAAAGGCAAAGAAATATGATTTCTATTAGCTAGTGGGAGCATATCTAAGAAGAAAATTAAGGATTGTATAGGCATGTGTGAAAGGTGTTTTCATAGCCTTAAAACCGGACATTAAAAGATGTTTTAATCCAAAGTATCTTTATAGCTTGAATGTCAAGGTTGTAAAGCTACTATGAATTATAAGATCTTCTTTTATTATGATTGGTACTACTTTGAGTTTTTGATTCTAGTGAAACATTAGTGTATGTGTTCAAGGATAGAATCTTAATCACAGTAGTGCGCTTTTGGAAGCGTGGAATATTTTTAGTGTTAGCAAATGAAACAAAGGTTGTTGCGTTAGCTAAAGACAATTTGTTTTGGATGCCTTCTGGACATATTTTGTATTTTAAGGATTATACCTTAAATGATATTAGGAATAAAAATGTATATTCCTAAAGCTTGTAAAAGCGCATTATGGTGTAATCTTTATTATCTTGATATGGACGAAAGAATGTATTGAATACATATTGTCAACAGTTATAACCATCCACCAAATTTTAAGATTACTCAAATAATCCAAATTAATTATAGTTTCTACATGATTAGGTTTTTCTAATAATAAGATGATGATTAGGTTGGTTTGATCAACTTATACATCTTATTTATTGGAATTGTAACCAAGTCATCCTTTGTTTGATAAAGGATTAAAACTACTAGACTATTTGGATTAGTACATGTTGATGTATTTAGAGCTATTTGTGAATAGGCTCGTATAGAAAAATGTATTAATGCCTTATGATTAGATCATGAAGGTAAAATACTTAAGTATTATTTTGTTTGAGTATCCCAAAATTTTGATATAGTATCGAAATTAACAATGTTTGGTGTACCACAATTAAATAGGGTTTTCTTAGTGAAGAAACCGTGTTTTGTTGGACATAGTACATTTGTTGATTAGTTTAACTAATCATCCTATTTATTTATGGGTCTTACTTTCCTCAAATTAATTTTGGTTGAATAGTAAATTCCTACTATTGCTAGAACTTTATATTTGATATAAGTTAGACAGCAACCAAGGATAAAATATGTTAATTTTGGTTTGTCCTACTTTTATTGAAAAGTTTTTAAAGGACTAGTGGGAGTATAGGTTAAAGGTAATTTTATAGTATATCCTAGTTATGTAGGATATAATTTCTATATAATGATTAATGTCTATTGATCTATTATATTGTAATCTTTCTTGAAGAAAAAGTTTTGTTCAAGAAGATGTTACTTTCTAATAAAATAGAAATTGAGGACGTATCCTCTAAATCTATGAAATCACCTAGACCAAAGAAATGAATCTATTTCAAATAAAGCCCGAGATGTGTCATCACACAAGATCTTTGCAAATCTAGTAGTGTATCTCATTCTTTAAAAGAATATAAGGATATCTTTTTGGAATGCACAAAAGTTGTTTGTGTTTTTGAGATAATGATCAATTAGTTGATCCTACGATTCATAAAGAAATGATATATGTGATATTGACTCCAAGAAACTATATAATGCAAAGCATAATAATGAGACTTCATATACTTTAGCTTAATCTGGATATTGATTTCCGAGATAAAAGTTGAAGTTAATAGAAAAGGGTAATGACCTTTTATAGCTATATTGGTTTCTAAAAGATATCATCAAAGCCAAAGTGTTAGCTATGATGAAATCCTTTTACCAATTATTGTGCTTTAGTCTCGTTGTATTATGCTAGTCATTATAGCACATTGTATTACTATATTGATGATTCTGATCTATTGATATGAGTAATATGTGCATACTTGATAAATCTACTTGTGGATTTTTAAGTGAATTCCTTGGAAATATTTCACCCATTTCAAATGAGATTAAACAGTTAGATTTCATTTAAAATGTAAATGAACCTTGTGATTGCAAAAGAATAGTGGGAGCGCATCCACTTTTCTATAACTGCAATAATGATGACTTGGATATCATAGTTGATGATATGTGTGTTGTGATATTAATTATAATCTAGTTATATTAAATGTTCTCCATTTAGAACTTGTTGTTCGTATCTTGTGAATTCGTAGCTATGATAATAGTACGAAGAGATCACTTGGTATATTCCTTATATTGTACAAAGAGTATTTTTGAAGGTGTTCAAGAAACTCTAGTTGCATGACAAATTTGTATTCAAAGTTATAGTAACTTCATATTTGTTATATTATATACAAGACTTGATATTGCGTAAACTGTAAAGTGTTACGAGTGAGTAAATATCAATCCAATCCAAGTTTGGGAATGGTGGATTGAATTGAAATATATTCTTAAGTACTTGGGAAGCACTAAAGATATATTTTAGTTCAGGGAGGAGGTAAATTCTGTAGTGACGTATTTACTAGTTCAGATTCTTAATCTGAATCTTATAATAGAATGTCTATGTTAGGGTTTACGTTTATTTGTAGTGGGAGCTTAGTAAATTAGAAAGGTTCTGAACAAACTGTAGATTCCATTATATAACTCATGTCTTTTGTGATATGTTATATTACGAAAGAAGTTGTTTGGAGCGAGAAAATCATACGAGTTGGTTATGGTTCCTACCATTAAGTTGTGATGCTTTTGTGTTACGACTATATGGAGCTACTGCACAAGCTTGTGGAACCTAGGTCTCACTGTATGTCCAAACATTTGGAAAGGTGTTTTCATCTTCATGTGTTGTATCTGTAGCCAATAATCATATTGAGATATGTCTTTACAGAAAACGGCCACATCTCTTGATGTAGCTGACGCACTTACCGTAGCTATGAATCAATCACAGCTAGGTCCTCGTTTTAAGAAGATGAGTATACGATATCATTGTTTGTTGTACTAATACTATGTTTTATAGCATTAGTGAAAGTGGGAGATTGTTAGAGATATGCCCTAATGCTACATATTTGGATGACATATATTGGGAAATTTTGACATTAACTTGTATATTATGGCATTCGTGTCTATATGTGCGTTTTCATATTGACATAATTAGGACATTCATATTCTCCTTCTTTACGTGTATGAATGAGTCCATAGTATTTTTATTAGAGGAATGTATTCTAAAAGCGTTTAGAATATGTTGGCGTATTTCCTTAATATGATAAAAATACTTAAAATATTCATAGTCCTTAGATTATTTGATCGGGACTTTAATAATCAATTACGGACTATCACATGTGTTGTTACCTTTGACTATCACATGGCACCTTGGGCAAGACAACTTCGCTTCACGTGGAGGCTGGGCCCGTAAATCGAGGGTGTGGGCCTTGTGATCAGGTATTCGTCGCTCCAGTGCCCGTAACTTTTGATCCGTAAGGAGTTATGCAGTGCACAACTTACCGTTGGAAAGCTCTCTGAGAGCTCTACGACGGGGAAAGCAAGCCTGCTTTGCTGCGCCTATTTTCGAGTGCCAATATCGAACGTTTTCATCAGTTTCGGGATACTTTTCTTCTTTTGCGCTGTTTTTCCGTCGTGGAAAGTACGTCGTGAGCCACGAAAAGATCGACAACCTAATCCATCACATTTCTATTATCGAATCCCATGGCACCTTGGGCAAGACAACTTCACTTCATGTGGAGGCTAGGCCTGCAAACCAAGAGCATGGGTCTTGTGACTAGGTATCTGTCGCTCCGGTGCCCGTAACTTTTGATTCGTAAGGAGTTACGAGGTGCACAACAAACCGTTGGAAAGCTCTCTGAGAGCTCTACGACGTGGGTAGCAAGCCTGACCGGCTATGCCTATTTTCAGAGGGAAAAATCGAATGTTTTCATCTATTTCGGGACACTTTTCAACTTTTACGCTATTTTTTTCAACACGGATCGAAAAGGACTACAACCTAATCCATCACTTTTCTATTACAGAATCCCACAACACCTTGGGCAAGACAACTTCACTTCACGTAGAGGCTGGGCCCGCAAACAGAGGGCGTGGGGCTTGTGACCAGGTATCCGTCGCTCCGGTGCTCATAACTTTTGATCCGTAAAGAGTTACACGACACACAACATACCGTTGGAAAGCTTTCCGAGAGTTCTTCGACGGGGGCACCAAGCTTGCTATGTTGCTCCTATTTTTGAAGCCCAAAATCGAACGTTTTCATCAGTTTTGGGACACTTTTCTTCTTTTGCGCAGTTTTTCCGTCCCGGATCATATGTCGAGAGCCGCAAAAAGGACGAGAGCCTAATCCTTCACATTTTATTACCGAATCCCAGGGCACCTTAGGCTAGAAAACTTCACTTCACGTAGAGGTTGGGCACGCAAACAGAGGGCATGGGGCTTGTGACCAGGTATCCGTCGCTCCGGTGTCTATAACTTTTGATCCATAAGGAGTTACGCGGCGCACAACATACCATTGGAAAGCTCTCCGAGATCTCTACGACGGGGCGCTAAGCCTGCTCAGTTGCTCCAGTTTTAGAAACCCAAAATCGAATGTTTTCATCAGTTTCGGGACACTTTTCTTCTTTTGCACTATTTTTCTATCCTGGATCGTACGTCGTGAGTCGCGAAAAGGTTGACAACCTAATCCATCACATTTCAATTACCGAATCCCACGGCACTTTGGGCAAGACAACTTCACTTCACGTAGAAGCAGGGCCCGCAAACCGAGGGCATGGGGCTTGTGACCAGGTATCCGTCGATCAGGTGCCCGTAACATTTGATCCGAAAGAAATTACGTGGGATCACAACATATCGTTAGAAAGCTCTCTGAGAGCTCTATGACGTGGGCAACAAGCAAGCCCAGCTGCGCCTATTTTCGGATCCCAAAATCGAAAGTTTTCATCAGTTTTGGGACACTTTTGTTCTTTTGCGCTGTTTTTTCATCCCAGATCGTACGTCATGAGCAGTGAAAAGGACGATAACCTAATCCATCACATTTCTATTACCGAATTCCATGACACATTGGGTAAGACAACTTCACTTCACGTAGAGGCTGGGCCAGCAAACCGAGGGCGTGGGGCTTGTGACCAGGCATCCGTCGCACAAGTGCCCATAACATTTGATCCGTAAAGATTTACGCGGCGTACAACATATCGTTGGAAAGCTCTCCGAGAGCTCTACGACTGGGGAAACAAGCAAGCCCAGCTGCTCCTGTTTTTAAAGCCCAAAATCGAACATTTTCATTAGTTTCGGGACACTTTTCTTCTTTTGCGCTATTTTTCTGTCCCGGATCGTACGTCATGAGTCGTGAAAAGGTTGACAACCTAACCCATCACATTTCTATTACTGAATACCACGGCACCTTGGGCAAGACAACTTCGCTTCACGTGGAGGTTGGGCCCGCAAACCGAGGGTGTGGGGCTTCTGACAAGGTATTCGTCGCTCCAGTGCCCGTAACTTTTGATCCGTAAGGAGTTACGCAGTGCACAACTTACCGTTGGAAAGCTCTTTGAGAGCTCTACGATGGGGGAAGTAAGCCTGCTTTTCTGCACCTATTTTTGAGTGCCAATATCGAACGTTTTCATTAGTTTCGGGACACTTGTCTTCTTTTGAGCTGTTTTTCAGTCCTGGAAAGTACGGCGTGAGCCTCAAAAAGGTCAACAACCTAATCCATCACATTTCTATTACCGAATCCCATGGCACCTTGGGCAAGACAACTTCACTTCATGTGGAGGCTGGGCCCGCAAACCAAGAGCATGGGTCTTGTGACCAGGTATCCGTCGCTCCAGTGCCCATGACTTTTGATCCGTAAGGAGTTACGAGTTGCACAACAAACCGTTGGAAAGCTCTCTGAGAGCTCTACGACGTGGGTAGCAAGCCTGATCGGCTGTGCCTATTTTCAGAGGCCAAAATCGAACGTTTTTATCTATTTCGGGACACTTTTCTTCTTTTGCGCTATTTTTTTCGTCCAGGATCGTACGTTATGAGCCGTGAAAAGGACGACAACCTAATCCATCACATTTCTATTACCGAATCCCACGAAACTTTGGGCAAGACAGATTCACTTCACGTAGAGGCTGGGCCCGCAAACAGAGGGCGTGGGGCTTTTGACCAGGTATCCGTCGCTCCAATGCTCATAACTTTTGATCCGTAAAGAGTTACGCGGCGCACAACATACCGTTGGAAAGCTCTCCGAGAGTTCTTCGACGGGGGCACCAAGCTTGCTATGTTGCTCCTATTTTTGAAGCCCAAAATCGAACGTTTTCATCAGTTTTGGGACACTTTTGTTCCTTTGCATAGTTTTTTCATCCCGGATCGTACGTCGAGAGCCGCGAAAAGAACCACACCTTAACCCATCACATTTATATTACCGAACCCCAGGGCACCTTGGCCAAAACAACTTCACTTCACGTAGAGGTTGGGCACGCAAACAGAGGGCATGGGGCTTGTGACCAGGTATCCGTCGCTCCGGTGTCTATAACTTTTGATCCATAAGGAGTTACGCGGCGCACAACATACCATTGGAAAGCTCTCCGAGATCTCTACGACGGGGCGCTAAGCCTGCTCGGCTGTGCCTATTTTAGAAACCCAAAATCGAATGTTTTCATCAGTTTTGGGACACTTTTCTTCTTTTGCACTATTTTTCTGTCCTGGATCGTACGTCGTGAGCCGCGAAAAGGACGACAACCTAATCCATCACATTTCTATTACCGAATCCCACGACACCTTGGGCAAGACAACTTCACTTCACGTAGAGGCTGGGCCCACAAACAGAGGGCGTGGGGCTTGAGATCAGGTATTCGTCGCTCCGGTGCTCATAACTTTTGATCCGTAAGGAGTTATGTGAGGTCCGACCTCGATTTGCATGCGATACCTCGTTTCATATGCCCTAACCAAGAATTGCGTACCTTGACCTAGGTTTAAGAGCCGTGTCTCGTTTTATGTGCCTTGCATCGAATTACGTGCATTCATTTAGGGTTGCGTGCATTTGCTTGGAAAATGTGCATTTGTCTCATAGTTTGTGCTTTATCTCGTAGTGCGTCTCCTAAACCTAGGAAAGCGTGCCCACACGCTAATCAAGAAAGCATCTTACACGAAGCACTAGATTATTAACTAATCCTACAAACTCCACTAACTAATATTAAAATGCTAAGTCAATTCACTAGAAGACAAAATTTCACCACAAGCTAAACATTCTTATTCTTTATTCTTTATTCTTTTGCATATCCCAAGCACACACAATAAATTAAAGCTCAAAACAAGACAAAAATTCAGAATTACCACTTTCCTTGGCTGACCATACCTTGCTTTTAAACAACATTGCATAAATTAAAACACTCCTAGAAAAATTATGACACACACAAGACACAATGCATTAAAAAATGACCTAACATCCTACCCAATGCTCCACATTCTCGGCCACATCACCAAGACATTGCAAACAATTCAAACATGCTCCAAAAGATACCATTTCAGATTTTTCAAGGCCCTAGGCCGACACACTCACACACAAACACTTTATTCCTCACAAACGTTTCAATTGCTCTCATTTTCTCTCACCCTCTAGGCATAGGCGGCTTCAAGCCCCTCCATAGCTCAAGCTCATCTTCTAAGGTTCTCCTAGATACTCAAGGGCTCTAAGAAATTCGTCCATGGCACCCCAAGCAAGCAAGAAGAAAGAAAAAATGCATGCAAGCTCATAGAGCTCTTCATTTCGGCCCTAGGTATGTTTGATAGATTTTCTTTCATCTCCCTTTTGTTCTAACCACATGCACATACTAAGAACATGGTAACTCATCTAGGAATTAATGAAATCAAGCAATATCTCTCGGCCAAACAAGTAGAGAAGACCATTTGTGCATCTTCAAGAGTTTTGAGCATCATTTGTTGTCAATAGGATAAGGTGAGGGTTAATCTTTTTTTTAAAGCTTTCAAAAACCACATGCATGCCTTCATATGTCTATTTTTACCTTTGTACTTGTGGTATATGTGTGTACATGAGCTTTTGTAACCATGCATGGAAAGATATTTAGCTAGAACTTGGAGATAGGTAAAATCGCGAAAATGCCAGATTTCTGACTTGTTAGAGCGAAGTGAACTTGGCCAGGTAGATGATGTTGAAAATGCATGAAAATTGGTAGGTGACTAGTTTTTCCAGTTCTGAGCATTTTTTGTAGAAATAGACCAAGGCCAATTTTGACTCTAAGGTCTCCAAAATGGCAAAACAGCGAAGGGTATCTAAATCTGAAAAATCTGGAAAAATGGAGCAGGTTTTTGGCAGTTCACTGTCCTTGTAGAGCAAAACAGTTTTGACTTAGTAAATAATATCTAAAATGCATGAATTGGAGAATGAAATCGGTTTCTATATTTTTCAGTTCTGGACATTTTTATCAGAAATAGACTAAAGCTAAATCTGACCCTAAGACCCTCAAAAATGGCAAGTATTGAAATATATACGAATCTGGACAGTTTTGCGTTGTCTCACGGTTTTAGCTATAACACTTGAATCCGAACTCCAAATGATGCGAGGTTTGTTTCTAGATTTAGTTCACTTAATAATCTTTAATTTGACATTTTGTTCACTGGAATTGGAGATTGTTTGCTTGTCTAAATGATTGTGGAAAAAAGACCATTGCAGTGAGGTATTTATTTAGTGATATACTTTGAAAAAATATTGTAACTTCTCTTGTGATATTGAATGCTTGGGATTGTGGCACTTGGATGTTGTGTGGACTGTTTTGGATGATTGAGGATGTTTTAATAAATCGATGCATGGTTTGGGTTAGTTACGTGACAACTTGTGGCTTAAATCGCACGTGTAAGCATGAATTGAAACCCTATTGAATATGAAAACTCGCTAAGTGTTGATCCTATGGTTATTGTGTCCAATTGTGTGATTAGTGGGCTGCCTAAGAAATGTTAAGTATGCTTGAAATGTGATTCCCGATGATTACATGTTGATAAGTAGACCTTTCTTGCACCCGGTCCCACGTAGACGTCGTTGCATGCTTGTATAAATTTATTATCTGATTACATGAACCCCGAAATGAGTTATATGACTTGATTTACATGTGTTATATGGCTTCCTGTTTAATATTCATATAACTCCATGTGCTTTACAAGTGAAATTACATGTCAAAGCATGTCTCGTGTGTTTACTTGTCAATGTGCGATCTTATGATTGCTCGGAGGTAACCTACTTTGTTGTCCTCCTAACGTGATATATTAAATGTTATAAATGTGCATTGCATACAAGGTTGCAACCTTTCATTTTGGCGTGGTAGCGTTTCACGCACACCCGGCGGCATCGGGCTTGCCGGTGCAACCGTGACTACCATTGTCCAATTCCGTCTCTCGCTTGCGGGCTAGACTTCCTCGGAGAGTTGGGTCGTAGGATTTCGAGGTACATCCGGAGTACACCCATTTGGCGTGATAAGTGGATGATATGAAGTCGGCCGCAACAACTGTTACTGGAAATGAATTGAGAGCAAAAGCTCACCGAATCCTTTTCACTATGTGTATAAGTACTCTCGCTTGGTTCCTTGAGGACCTCAGGGAGGAAAGACGGGTAATTGTGTTCTTTTACTTTTATATTACATTATGAACTTACTTGTTTTATATGTCATGCTTTCAAAAAAGGTTTTTCATAAGTTGAACTGGAAAAAAAGTTCAAAACGTATTTCTCATTCCCCCTCGCTGAGTTCATAAGGACTTACCCTCTTTTATCATCACAGGTGAAGAAGATGAAGAATAGGCACCCGTGGATAACGTGCCTATTGATAACTCTTTGGAGTGATTGCATGCCCTACGTGCCTTACGTGATTGTGGCTGTTTTGTGAACGATATGTTGTTTTGAAGACTATTTCTTATGTTGCTTGTTGTTGTTATTGTAAATGACCCCTGTTGTAATTTGGGGTCTAATTTTGATTTGTACCGATATTAACTAGATAGATACCCTATTTGCTCGTTTTGCTACTTTGATTAGTAACTACTACAGGCTTACGAAGTATTAGGCAAAGGGCTAAGTAAAATGAATCTATCCAATCTTAAGCAGGTACTCATTTGTAAGCTAAGACCAACATGTATTTGTGTAACAAGAATTGACACATAAACGAGACATAGTTGCCATACTAAGTGTTAATCAAACGAGACTTGAGATAAATAGTGGAAATATCAATTGGTGATAAATTGTAATCTTAGTTGGAATCGAATTTGAGATTGAAAGTTTTGAGGCGTTTAGAAAATTAGGTCAAACTAAAGAGCCAATTACAGCTGTTATGTTGCCGATTTTCTGAAGAATTGTTGGAGTTCTAGTCTAACGGATAAGCTTAATCTTCGTTAATCAGTTATAGTCATAAAAGAATGTGAATGTTTAGATCACACCCTAGTCTAACCTCTATAGGTCTGGTTGGGGGCATGGCACCTTATATTAATGGTATCAGAGCTTAGATTGCTTAAGCCGGGTTTAACTCTCGGACCATGGGTAGAAGCCCTAAGGTTATTGGGACGACTTGTTTATGTGTGTTAATGTGTGACAATATCAATTGTGCCTTCTCTATTTCTATGTGCTTATGTGATTAACATGTCTTCACTGTTTCGAGAATTGTATGTCTATGTAAAATTGTATGTTGCATACCTTATACATTAAATTCTTGTCTTGTCATATTCCAATAAATTGTGCATAATAATCTGTGCCTATAGATGGCTGGCCCTAGTACCCGCAATACCAATAGGACCGATGAGCCTCAAAGAGCCGGAGATGCTCATCAAACTAATCCCGGCATGGCCATGTTTAACATGATGGCGAATGCTATGGATCGTGTGTCGCGAGTGATGGAACGTCAAGATGCACGTGAAGCGAACAACAACAACAACAACAACAACAACATGAATAGTGGTAACAATGGGAGAAACAGTAGAATGCAGGAGTTCCTTGACTTTCACCCATCCAAATTCTACGGGGAAGCTGATGATGAAAAGGCAGAGGCTTGGCTGTTTGAGATTGAAAGGATTTTCAGGCCACTTGACTATACGGATGAGGAAAAGATTGAGTTCGCTGTGTTTCTGTTGCACAGGGATGCTGAGCATTGGTGGCTCACTGTGGAGGCACTTTAGGAAACTGATCATACACCTCACTTGTGGGGTAATTTCGTTAAGGCATTTAAGGAGAAATACGTACCTGCAGTTTCCAGGTAGAGGCGAATTGAAGAATTCATGCACTTGAACCAGGGTAACATGACGGTAGCCCAGTATGATGCTCGCTTTGACAGACTGTCCCGTTATGCTCAATACATGGTTAGTACCCCTGAGGCGAAAATGTGGAAATTTAAGAATGGGTTGAGGCAAGAAATTCAGGATCAGTTGGCCTCGCATGACTTTACTACCTATTCTGCTCTTCTTGTTGCTGCCTCCCGAGTTAAGAAGAGGAAACTTGATAGAGCCGGTTCAAGCCAGCTGAACAAGAAACCATATCAGCCTCCAAGACAACAGAGGAAATTCCACGAAGTTAGGGCCAGAGCCAGAACAGACCAGTCAATAACCGTGGCCCGACTAAAGCACCATCAGCCTCTTCCACCCTTGAATCCACAAGTAGTTCACCTGCTACTCAGTCTATCAACTGTTCCTATTGTGACAAGAAGGGTCACACCGAGGCCCAGTACTGGAAGAAGTCAGGACGATGAGTACGGTGTGGTAGTGATCAGCATCAGATCAAGGATTGCCCTAAATGGCAAGGAGGACAAAATCATATTAAACTAATTGGTAGAAGCAAGACTCTAGTTCATAGAGTTCAGGCCCGAGCTTTTGCTATTGAGTGCGAGGAGCTTCCTAAGGAGACTGTTGTTGTTGAAGGTACATTCTTGATACTGAATCAACCTATTAGGGTGCTAATTGATCTAGGTGCTACTCATTCATTTATTATTCCCTTATGTGTGCAACGTGTGAAATTACGAGTTGAATGTTTGCCCTATGAAGTAGAAGTCGGTACTCCGATGGGTTCTAAACTTGTTACTAGCTCAGCTTGTAAAGCATGTAAAATCCAAATTAAGGATAGGGAATTCTCAGCCAATCTTATAGTGTTACCCTTTCGAGACTATGAAGTCATCTTAGGGATGGACTGGTTGGCAAAGCATCATGCCCAACTAGATTGCCGAACGAAGATTGTAACATTCCAGATACCTGGTCAACCAACATTGAAGGTAATGGATCGAAGAGACTTCACCGGGAGTTCCATCATTTCATCTACGAAAGCAGTGAAGTCCTTGAGAAAAGGGTGTAGTGGATACTTAGCTTACCTCATCAACAAGCCATCAGACAAAGCTAAGTTGGAGGAGATGCCAGTGATTAAAGATTATGCTGACGTGTTTCTAGAAGAATTGCCCGGTTTACCCTCGGATCGGGAAATTGAGTTTGTAATAGAAGTACTGCCTGGCACCCAGCCAATATCTAAAGCTCCCTATCATATGGCACCAACTGAGCTACAAGAATTGAAGGACCAATTGCAAGGATTGTTGAAGAAGGGGTTTGTTCAATCAAGTTCTTCGTGGGGCGCACCAGTCCTATTTGTAAAGAAGATAGACAAAACATTGTGGCTATGCATCGATTACCGAGGATTGAACCAAGTGACTGTCAAGAATAAATACCCACTTCTACTGATCGACGAGTTGTTTGATCAACTTCAAGGAGCTAAAGTGTATTCGAAGCTCGACTTGAGGAAAGGGTACTATCAGTTGCGGATCAAAAATGAGGATGTGCTTCTAACGGCTTTTAGGACGAGATATGGGCATTATGAATTTGTGATGATGCCATTTGGGCTAACTAATGCCCCTGCAGCTTTTATGGACTTGATGCACAAGGTGTTTCAACCCTACTTGGATCAATTTGTGGTGATCTTTATTGATGATATTTTGGTATACTCAAAATCTGAGGCTGAGCATGAACGACATCTGCGATTGGTATTGCAGAAACTTTGAGAGCATCAATTGTATGCAAAGTTTAGCAAATGAGAATTTTGGTTGCGACAGATTGCATTCTTAGGGCACATCATATCCCAAGAGGGAATAGTTAAGATAGAAGCGGTGATGTCTTGGAAGAAGCCGAAAAATGTTACGGAAGTTTGGAGTTTTCTCGGTTTAGCCCGCTATTATCGGAGGTTCGTGAAGGATTTCTCAAAGATTACAGGACCGCTTACAAAGCTCACTTAAAAGAAAACAAAGTTCATGTGGGACGACAAGTGTGAGAACAACTTTCAAGAATTGAAGAAAAGATTAACTATTGTACTTGTTCTTGCATTACGTGAAGGGAGTCAAGGCTTTGTAATCTATAGCGATGCTTCCAAAGAAGGACTGGGGTGTGTGTTGATGCAGAATGGTAGAGTGATTGCGTATGCCTCTAGGAAACTGAAACCGTATGAATTGAATTACCCGACACATGATTTGGAGTTGGCGGCTATTGTGTTTGCACTCAAGAAATAGAGGCACTATCTGTGGGGTGGGGTAACAAGTTTGAGATGTTTACTGATCACAAAAGCTTGAAGTACTTGTTCTCACAAAAAGAGTTGAACATGAGGCAAAGACGGTGGATGGAGCTCTTGGATGATTATAACTGCACAATCAATTATGTGCCCGGTAAAGCGAATGTAGTTGCAGATGCCTTAAGTCGGAAAGCGAGCATGGCAAAACTGGAAGTTAAGGTGCAGGAGTTGTTAGAGGAAGCATTTTTGTGGAATCCACAATTAACTCAAAAAGGGTTACTATTTGCCGCTACACAAGTTCAGTCGACCTTGTTGTCTGAATTACGAGAGGCTCAACAGAGGGACCAACAGTTTCAGAAGATTAAAGAAAGCAACACAGATTTC
The DNA here is from genome assembly GCA_037974665.1 of Ehretia macrophylla. Lineage (NCBI taxonomy): Eukaryota > Viridiplantae > Streptophyta > Magnoliopsida > Boraginales > Ehretiaceae > Ehretia > Ehretia macrophylla. Next base: position 39,640,235 of record CM075775.1, read on the forward strand.
AAGTTTCATGATGATGGTATTTGGAGATTCAGGAGTCGAATTTGTGTTCCTAATAACCCAGAGTTGAAAAAGAAGATTCTTAAAGAAGCCCATAATTCAAGATATAATATTCACCCCGACGGAACAAAGATGTACCGGGATTTGAAGCAACACTATTGGTGGAATAACATGAAGAGAGAAATTGCAGACTTTGTGGCACGGTGTTTAACTTGTCAGAGGCTCAAAGCAAAACATCAACGACCGGCAGGTTTACTACAACCATTGGAAATTCCCCGATGGAAACGGGAACATATAACTAAGGACTTTGTCATGGAGCTGCCCAGGTCACAAAAGGCTTGCGACCAGGTATCCGTCGCTCCGGTGGCCATAACTTTTGATGCGTAAGGAGTTATGTGAGGCCGGACCCGGAATAACGTGCCTTACCTTGATTTGCGTGCCTAAGACAGAGAACTGTACGACCGACCCTAGATTACGTGCCCTGTCTTGGTTTTTATGCATGCCTCGTTATACGTGCCTTAACCTAGAATTATGTGCCCTAATCCTCGATATACGTGTGATAACTAGATAAACATGCCATGACCTTAATTTACGTGCGAGACCTCGATTTGCTTGTGTCTCTTCGTTTCGTGTGCATTAACCTTAAACTGCGTGCTTTAACCTAGGTTTAAGAGTCGTGTCTTGAATTACGTGCCTTGTATTGGTTTACGTACATTTATCTAGGGATTGCGTGCATTTGCATTGAAATATGTGCATTAGTCTTGAAGTACGTGCGTTAGTCTTGTAGTTCGTGTCTTACCTCGTAGTTCGTGTCTACCTCATAATTCGTGCCCTAGACCTAGGAATCCGTGCCACCACGTTGATCAAGAAAGAATCCTACAAAAAGCACTAGACACTAAAATAATCCTACACAATCCACTAACTAATATTATATTCCTAATTCAAATTCTCTACAAACTCCACTAACAATAAAATAATACTAAACTATTCCTACATTTTCCACTATCTATTATTCTATTCATAATTCAACTCATCAACAAACATTCCTATATTTTATTCTACCTAAAATTCCTAAATCCCCAACATTCTCTTACACACATGTTAAAACAATTCAAAAGATGACACAAAATCAGATTTTTGCATGCATGTTTAATTCAAAATAATTCTAGACAAGTCATGACACAAAAACACTTATCAATGCATAAAAAATTGCTCAAACCACCTCAATTCTCACACCATTTTTGACCAAACCACCTATGCCCATGCTAACATTTCAAAAGTCCATTTTGAAGAACAAAAATTTCTGAATTTGTATGCCCAAGGCTGACCTCATGCTCAAAAAATTGCAAAAGCCTCATTTTTCTCTCATTTCTCTCACTTTCCTCACATTTTCTCTCTCTCCCTCTCATTCTCTCTCTCCATTTCAGTTTTGGGCTGAGTTCTCACCTTCCATATCTCATCTTCTTCACACCATGGTTGATCAAGTCAAGCAATCATCAAAGAAACTCAAGCAAACAAGCTAGGATGCGAAAATCACACATGCATGCCCTTTGAAGTCCTCATTTCGGCCCTAGGTGAGTTTTTAGGCTTCCATTTCTTTTCTTCTTGTTCTAACCTCATGCATGTACTAAGATCTTGGTCACTAAGCTAGGAAAATAGAGAAAACCAAGTTGGAATCTCGGCTAAGCAAGAAGAAGAAGAGATTTGAAGCTTCAACAAGTTTTTGAGCATCTTTTGGTTGATTGCAAAGGTGAGGGTTAAAACCTTTTGAAAACTCTTTAAAAACTCACATGCATGCTCATAGATGTGTGTGTTTGCTTCTGTACTTGAGATATATGGTCGTTCATAAGCTTAAATGACCATGCATGGCAATATCTTGGCTTGAAAATGATGCTAGGTGAAGTCGAAATGGATGACAGCTCTCTGACCAGTCTGTTCGAGGTAAGTTTAGCTAAGAAAATGATGTTGAAAATGATTTAAAATTGGTGGGTGACTAGTTTGGACAGTTTTGAACATTTTTCCCAGAAATAGACTGAAGCTAATTTTGACCCTAAGGTCCTCAAAATGGCAAATCATTAAAATGTGACCAAATCTGGAAATCTGGAAAAAATGAATCAGGTTTTGGCAGATGCACTGACCTTGTGGAACGAACCATATTTTACTTAGTAAATGATTTCCAAAATGCATGAAATTTGATGTTCTGCTATATTTTTCAGTTCTGGACAACTTTGTCAGAAATAGACCAAAGCTAAAAATGACTCTAAGGACCTCAAAAACGTCATTTTCTGAAAAGTGTGCAAATCTGGACAGTTTTGTGTTACCTCACTGTTTCGGTTATAACTAATGATTATGAACTCCAATTGATGCAAGGATTGTTCCTGATTTTAGTTAACTTCTTAAGCTTTAATTTGACATCTTATTCACTGAATTTGGAGATTGTTTGATTATCCGATTGATTATGAGAAAACAGCCTATTGCAGTGAGTGTTCCACTTAGCTATGTGCTTGGAAAACTATTGTAACCTCTTTTGTGGCACTAGTTGCTTGGAATTGTGGTGTTGGAATATTATGTGGACTGTTTTAAGCACTTGAGGATGTATGAATTGAATGATGTATGACTTGGGAATGATGTTAAGTTGACTTAGGGTTTGATCGCACGATTATGCATGAAATGGAAACCCTAATGACTAAGTATTCTTGCTAAGTGTTAACCATTGGATATTGTGAGGAAACTGTACGTTGCGTGGACTGCCCGTAAATGTTTTATAACTTTAAAAGTGATCTTGACCATTGCATGTTGACAAATAAGCTTTTCTCGCATTTGAACCCTTGTTGATATCACTGCATGTTGAGTAATCTTATCACTTGATTGCGTGGACTTTTAATGAGTTATATGGCCTGTTTTATATGTGTTACATGGCTGCCCGTTTAATTTCCATATAACTCTATATGCCTTTCAAGTGAAATTTCATGTCTTATCATGTCCTGCTTGTTTATCTATCAATGTGCAATCTTATGACTGTCCGGAGGCAATCTACTTTGTTGTCCTCCTTCTGTGATATATATTACCTGTCATAAATGTGCATTGCATACAAGGTTGCAACCTTCCTGTCGGCATGGTAGTGATCACGCACGCCGGGCGGCATCGGGCTTGCCGGTGTTACCGTGACCTCCATGGTCCCATTCCCTCTCTCGCTTGGGGGCTAGACTTCCTCGGAGAGTTGGGTCGTAGGATTTTGGGGTACATCCGGAGTACACCCACCTGGTGTGTTTTGGGGAATGATTTGAAGTCGGCCGCAACTTCTGATTCTGAAACTGATCTGAGAGCAAAAGCTCACCGTATCCTTTTTATTATGTGTATAAGTACTCCCGCTTGGTTCCTAGAGAACCTCGGGGAGGAAAGACCGGTATTCTTGTTATGTACTTATATTTCTGTAGTTGTATCTCTGTTGTATTCATGTTTGAGAAAGGGATTTTCATAAGTTTAACCGGAAAATGAGTTTCAAAACTTATTTCTCGTTCCCCCTCGCTGAGTTCATAAGGACTCACCCTCTTTTATCATCTCAAGTGAAGAAGATCAAGAACAGGTACCCGAGGACGATGTGCCTAACGATGATTCCTTGGAGTGATTGCCTGTCTTGTGTGCTTTGCGTGATTTTGGCTATTTGTGAACTATGCTACTTGAAGACTATTTCTTTTATGTTGCTCGTTGTTTATTGATGTAAATGACCCCGTTGTAATTTAGGTCTAATTCTGGGATTGTACTATCTGTAACCGGACGAACTTTTATTTGGTTGTTTTCTTTCGTTTTCTTAATTAGTAGTTATCGTAGGCATTCAAACTACTAGATGAACAATCAACTAAGTTAATTCTATCTAATTTCACTTAGGTGCTCATTTGCAAACTAAATGATAATAGGGACTTGCATGATAGGAAATTGACAAATAAACAGGACATAGGTATCATGTTAGGCTTATTAACCAAACGAGACTTTCAAGGTAAACTAGTTAGACAATTGGTTGGTATCAAATAGGAGTCCTTAATGGAATTGGATTAATGATTGGAATAATTGAGGCGTTTAGAGAATTAGGTCAAACCAAAGAGCCCAATTACAACCGTTATGCTGCCGGTTTACCGAAAAATTTTGGAGTTTAGGCCAAGACGTTAAGTGTTAAATCTTCATGAACGGTTAAGTACGAGACGTGACTTGAATGTTTAGATCATACCCCAGTCTAACCTTTATAGGCCGGGTTGGGCGTGACAAGTTACGCGGCGCACAGCATGCCGTTGAAAAGTTCTCCGAGACCACTACGACGAAGGTATCAAGCCTGCTTGGCTGCGCCCATTTTCGGAGTTCAAAATCGAACGTTTTCATCAATTTTTGGACACTTTTCTTCTTTTGCGCGATTTTTCCGTCCCGGATCGTACGTCGTGAGCCGCAAAAAGGATGACAACCTAATCCATCACATTTTTATTACCGAATCCCACGGCACCTTAAACAAGACAATTTCACTACACGTAGAGGTTGGGCCCGCAAACCGAGGGCGTGGGGCTTGTACGTAGGTATCTGTCGCTCAAGTGTCCATAACTTTTGATCCGTAAGGATTTACGCAGCGCACAGCATACCGTTGGAATGCTCTCCGAGAGTTCTACAACGGGGGTAGCAAGCCTACTTGCCTGCGCCTGTTTTTGTAGCCCAAAATCGAACGTTTTCATTAGATTCTGAACACTTTTCTTCTTTTGCGCTGTTTTTTTATCCCGGATCGTACGTCGTGAGCAGCGAAAAGGACGACAACCTAATCCATCACATTTCTATTACCGAATCCCACGGCACCATGGGCAAGACAACTTCACTTCACGTAGAGGCTGGGCCTGCAAACCAAGGGTGTGGGGCTTGTGACTAGGTATCCGTCGCTCCGTTGCCCATTACTTTTGATCCGTAAGCAGTTACGCGACGCACAGCATACCGTTAGAAAGCTCTCCGAGAGCTCTACTACGGGGGCAGTAAGCTTGCTCAGTTGCACCTGTTTTCGCAGCCCAAAATCGAATGTTTTAATTAGTTTCTGGACACTTTTCTTCTTTTGCATTGCTTTTTCATCCCAGTTCGTACGTCGTGAGCCGCGAAAAGGACGACAACCTAATCCATCACATTAATATTACTGAATCCCACGGCACCTTAAGCAAGCCAACTTCACTTCACGTAGAGGTTGAGCCCGCAAACCTAGGGCGTGGGGCTTGTGACCAGGTATCCATCGCTCCGGTGCCCATAACTTTTGACCTGTAAGGATTTACGCAGCACACAGCATACCGTTGGTAAGCTCTCCGAGAGTTTTACGACGGGGGCAGGAAGCTTGCTTTGTTGCGCCTGTTTTTGGAGCCTAAAATCGAACGTTTACATCAGTTTCGTGACACTTTTCTTCTTTTGCGCTGTTTTTTCCTCCCGAATCGTACGTCGTGAGCGGCAAAAAGGACGACAACCTAATCCATCACATTTCTATTACCGAATCCCATGGTACCTTAAGCAAGACAACTTCACTTCACGTAGAGGCTGGGCCCACAAACCGAGAGCACGGGGCTTGTGACCATGTATCCGTCGCTCCGGTGCCCATAACTTTTGATTCGTAAGGATTTACGCAGCGCACAGCATACCGTTACAAAGCTCTCCGAGAGTTCTACGTCGGGGACAGCAAGCCAGCTTGTCTGTGCCTGTTTTTGGAGTGCAAAATCGAACGTTTTCATCAATTTTGGGATACTTTTCTTCTTTTGCACTGTTTTTCCATCCCGGATTGTACGTCGTGAGCCGCAAAATGCACGACAACCTATTCCATCACATTTCTATTACCGAATCCCACGATACCCTGGGTAAGACAACTTCACTTCACGTAGAGGCTGGGCCAGCAAACCGAGGGCGTGGGCTTGTGACCAGGTATCTGTCGCTCAGGTGCCCATAACTTTTGATCCGTAAGGATTTATACGGCGCACAGCATATCGCTGGAAAGCTCTCCGAGAGCTCTATGACGTGGGAGCAAGCCAGCTCGGTTGCTCCTATTTTTGGAGCACAAAATTGAACATTTTCATCAATTTCGGGATAATTTTATCTTTTGCGCTGCTTTTCGGTCCCAGATCGTACGTCATGAGCTGCAAAAAGGACGACAACCTAATCCATCACATTTCTGTTACCAAATCCCACTGTACATTAAGAAAGACAATTTCACTTCGCGTAGAGGCTGGGCCCGTAAACTGAGGGCGTGGGGCTTGTAACCAAGTATTCGTCACTCCGGTGCCCATAAGTTTTGATCTATAAGGATTTACGCAGTGCACACCATACCGTTGGAAAGCTCTCCGAGAGTTCTACGACGAGGGTAGCAAGCCTACTCGGCTGCGCCTGTTTTTGGAGCCCAAAATCGAACATTTTCATTAGATTCTGGACACTTTTCTTCTTTTGCGCTGTTTTTCCATCTCGGATCGTACGTATTGAGTCGCGAAATGGTTGACAACCTACTCCGACACATTTCTATTACCGAATCCCACGGCGCCTTGGGCAAGACAACTTCACTTCACGTGGAGGCTGGGCCCGTAAACCAAGGGCGTGGGGCTTGTGACCAGGTATCCGTCGCTCAAGTACACTTAACCTTTGATCCATAAGGAGTTACGTGGCGCACAACATACCGTTGGAAAGCTCTCTAAGAGCTCTACGACGGGGGTAGCAAGCCTGCTCGGCTGCGCCCATTTTCTGAGTTCAAAATTGAACGTTTTCATCAATTTTGGGACACTTTTCTTCTTTTGCGTAGTTTTTCCGTCCCGGATCGTACGTCGTGAGTCGCGAAAAGGACGACAACCTAATTCATCACATTTCTATTATCGAATCCCACGGCACCTTGGGCAAGAAAACTTCACTTCACGTGGAGGCTTGGCCCGCAAACCAAGGGCGTGGGGCTTGTGACCAGGTATTCGTCGCTTTGGTGCCCGTATCTTTTGATCCGTAAGGAGTTACGCGGCGCACAACATACCGTTGGAAAGCACTCTGAGAGCTCTACGACGGGGGCAGCAAGCCTGCTCGGCTGTGCCTATTTTTAGAGTCCAAAATTGAACGTTTTCATCAGTTTTGGGACACTTTTCTTCTTTGCGCTGTTTTTTGGTCCCGGATCGTACGTCGTGAGCCCCGAAAAGGATGACAACCTAATCCATTACATTTCTATTATCGAATCCCACTGTACCTTGGGCAAGACAACTTCACTTCACGAGGAGGCTAGGCTCGCAAACTGAGGGCGTGGGGCATGTGACCATGTATCTGTCGCTCCGGTGCCTGTAACTTTTGATTCGTAAGGAGTTACGCGGCGCACATCATACCGTTGGAAAGCTCTCTGAGAGCCCTACGACGGGGGTAGCAATTCTGCTCAGTTGTGCTTTTTTTGGAGCCCAAAATCAAACGCTTTCATCAGTTCCGGGACACTTTTTCTTCTTTTGCGCTGTTTTTTCGTCCCGGATCGTACGTCGTGAGCCGCGAAAAGGACGACAACCTAATCCATCACATTTCTATTACCGAATCCCATGGCACCTTAAGCAAGACAACTTCACTTCACGTAGAGGTTGGGCCCACAAACCTATGGCGTGGGGCATGTGACAAGGTATCCGTCGCTCCAGTGCCCATAACTTTTGATTCGTAGGGATTTACGCACCGCACAGCATACCGTTGGTAAGCTCTCCGAGAGTTTTATGACGGGGGCAGCAAGCCTGCTTAACTGCGCCTATTTTCGGAGCCCAAAATCGAACGTTGTCATTCATTTTGGGACAATTCTCTTCTTTTGCGCTATTTTTTCGTCCCGGATCGCACGTCGTGATCCGCGTAAAGGATGACAACCTAATCCTTCACATTTCAATTACCGAATCCCATGGCACCTTAAGCAATGAAACTTTACTTCACGTAGAGGTTGGGCCCGCAAACAGAGGGTGTGGGGCTTGTGACCATGTATCCGTCGCTCCGTTGCACATAACTTTTGATCCGTAAGGATTTACGCAGCGCATAGCATACCGTTGGAAAGCTCTTTGAGAGTTCTACGACGGGGACAACAAGCCAGCAAGGTTTTGCCTATTTTTTAGCCCGAAATCGAACGTTTTCATCAGTTTCGGGACACTTTTCTTCTTTTGCGCTGTTTTTTCGTTCCGGATCGTACGCCGTGAGTCACAAAAAGGACGACAACCTAATCCATCACATTTCTATTATCGAATCCCGTGACACCTTGGGTAAGACAACTTTACTTCACGTAGAGGATGGGCCCGCCAACCGAGGGCGTGGGCATGTGACCAGGTATCCGTCGCTCTGGTGCCCATAACTTTTGTTCCATAACGAGTTACGTGGCGCACAGCATATCGTTGGAAAGCTCGCTGAGAGCTCTACGACAGGGGCAGCAAGCCAGCCTAGCTACGCTTGTTTTCGTAGCCCAAAATCCAATGTTTTCATCAATTTTGGGACACTTTTCTTCTTTTGCGCTATTTTTTATAGCGGAATGTACGTCGTAAGCCGCGAAAAGGACAACTACCTAATCCATCGCATTTCTATTACCGAATCCCATGACACCTTGGGCAAGACAAATTCACTTCACATGGAGGCTAGGCCCGCAAACCGAAGGCATGGGGCTTGTCACCTGGTATATGTCGTTCCAGTGACCGTAACTTTTCTTCCGTAAGGAGTTATGCGGTGCACAACATACCGTTGGAATGCTCTATGAGAGCTCTATGATGGGGGCAGAAAGCCAGCATAGCTGTGCTTGTTTTCGGAGCCCAAAATTGAACGTTTTCATCACTTTCGGGACACTTTACTTCTTTTGCACTCTTTTTCCATCCCGGATCGTACGTCGTGAGCCGCGAAAAGGATGACAACCTAATCCATCACATTTCTGTTACCGAATCCCACGGCACCTTAAGCAAGACAACTTCACTTCACGTAGAGGCTGGGCCCGCAAATCCAGGGCGTGGGGCTTGTGACCAAGTATCCGTCTCTCCGGTGCCCATAACTTTTGATCCATAAGGATTAACGCAGCGCACAACATACCATTGGAAAGCTCTCCGAGATTTCTACGATGGGGGTAGCAAGCGTGCTCGGCTGCTCCTTTTTTGGAGCCCAAAATCGAACGTTTTCATCAGTTTCGAGACAATTTTCTTCTTTTGCGCTGTTTTTCCGTCCCGGATCGTACGTCGTGATTTGCGAAAAGGTTGACAACCTAATCCAACACATTTCTATTACTGAATCCCATGGCCCCTTGGGCAAGATAACTTTACTTCACGTGGAGGATGGGCCCGCAAACCGAGGGCTAGGGCTTGTGACCAGGTATCCGTCTCTTTGGTGCCCAAAACTTTTGATCCATAAGGAGTTACACGGCGCACAATATACCATTGGAAAGCTCTCTGAGAGCTCTACGACGGGGGTAGCAAGCCTGCTCGGCTGCGCCTATTTTTGGTGGCCAAAATCAAACGTTTTCAATAGTTTTGGGACACTTTTCTTCTTTTGTGCTATTTTTCTGTCCCGGATCGTACGTCGTGAGCTGCGAAAAGGACGACAACCTTATCCATCACATTTCTATTACCAAATTCCATGGTACCTTGGGCAAGACAACTTCACTTCACGTGGAGGCTAGGCCCGCAAACCGAGGGCGTGAGGCTTGTGACCATGTATCCGTCGCTCTGGTGCTCGTAACTTTTGATCCGTAAGGAGTTACGCAGCGCACAGCATACCATTGAAAAGCTCTTTGAGAGCTTTACGACCGAGGTAGCAAGCCTGCTCGGCTACTGTGAGGCCCAACCTTGATTTGCGTGTGATACCTTATTTCGTGTGCCCTAACCTTGAATTGCGTGCATTGACCTAGGTTTAAGAGTCGTGTCTTGATTTACCTGCATTCATTTAGTGTTGCATGCATTTACTTGGAATACGTGCATTCATCTCGCATTTCGTGCCTTACCTCGTAGTGCATGCCCTAGACCTTAGAAAACGTGCCGACATGCTAATCAAGAAAGCATCCTACACGAAGCACTAGACTATAGAATAATCCTACAAACTCCACAAACTATATTTTAATCCTAATTCAATGCACTAGAAGACAAAATTTCACTAAACACTAAATATTCTTATTCTTTATTCTTTATTCCTTTTGTAAAACCTATGCCCCTAAAATACCACATCAACCTACAATAAAATAAAGCTTAAAACATGACAAAAAATTCAGAATTGAACCTTACCTTGGCCGACCATGTGAAGACCTTTTGACATGCCTTGCAATTTCAAAATCAAACCTAGACATTCTATGACACAATGCATAAAAAAATGAAACCCAGCACCCTACCCAAGCTTCAACACATCGGCCCACTCAAATTCCATGCCAAAAAACAATTCAAAGCATGCTTTAGACAACACAAAATCAGATTCGTAGAAGCTCAAGGCCGACACATGATCACACAAACATCAAAACTTTTCAAAACATTCTCTCAAGCTCTCATTCTCTCTATCTCTCGGCCTTGGTTGCTTCAAGCATCTCCATTGCTCAAGCTCATATTCTAAGGCTCTCCTAGGCACTCAAGGACCTTAAGAAACTCGACCATAGCAGCCCAAGCAAGCAAGAAGCAAGAAAATCGCAAGCAAGCTCATAAAGTTCATCATTTTTGGCCTTAGGTATGTTTTGCTAGTTTTCTTCCATTTCTTTTGGTTTCACCCACATGCACACCTTCCTCACATTCTAACTCAGTTAGGAATTAAAGGAAAACAAGCCATCTCTTGGCCAAAGCAAAGAAGAAGCTCTATTTGTGCATCTTCAAGAACATTTGAACATCATTAATAATAAATAGGCTAAGGTGAGGGTTAAACTCTTTTAAAAGCTTTCAAAAATCACATGCATGCCTTCATATGACTATATTTACCTTTGTAGTTGTTGCATATGTGTGTATATGAGCTTATATGACCATGCATGGCTAGATTTTTGGCTAGAACTTGAAGATAGGTAATAATCGAGTAGCTGGCAGATTTCTGACTTGGTAGAGCGAAGTGCATTTGGCCTAGTAAATGATGTTGAAAATGCGTGAAAATTGGTAGGTGACTAGTTTTGCCAGTTCTGAGAATGTTTCATAGAAATAGGCCAAGGCCAATTTTGAATCTAAGGTCTCCAAAATGGCAAAACATCGAAAGGTGTCTAAATCTGGAAAACCTGGAAATATTTAATAGGATTCTGGCAGATTTCGGACTCTGTAGATCGAAGCATTTTTGACCTAGTAAATGTTGGTGAAAATGTATGCAAGTTTGTATGTTTCTAGATTTTGTAGTTCTGGATATTTTTGTCAGAAATAGACCAAAGCCAATTATGACTCTAAGACCCTAAAAAATAGCAAAAATCGTAATGTATCTAAAACTGGACAGTTTTGCATAGTCTCATGGTTTTGGCCATAACTTCTACGTCTGAACTCCAAATGATGCGAGGTTTGTTCCTAGATTTAAATCACTCATTAAGATTTAATATGACATTTTTTTCAAAGAAATTGGAGATTGTTTTCTTGTCTGATCAAATGTGGGAAAACATACCATTGCAGTGAGGGTTTTGTTTAGTGATGTGCTTAGAATCATGTTGAGACCTTGCTTGGGGTATTGAATGCTTGGAATTGTGGTACTTGGATGTTGTGTGAACTGTTGTGGTTGCTTGAAGTTGCTTAATGTGATTGATGTATGGTTTGGGATCATTATTCGATGAATGGTATGCTTAATCGCACGTTTAAACACGGAATTGAGACCCTAACGCTTATGAATTTTGTTAAGAGATGGCCTATTGGTTAAATGTGTCAAATTGTGTGGTTAATAGGCTGCCCGTAGTTGTCCTTATAGCTCTAAATATGACTTCCGATGATTGCATGTTGCCAAGTGGGCTATTCTTGCATCCGGCCTCGTATAAATGTCATTGCATGCTTGTACAATGTTAATACTCAATATGTGAACCCTGAAATGAGTTATATGACTTGATTTATATGTGTCACTCGGCTGCCCGTTTAATGTTCATATGACTCTACATGTTTTACAAAGTGAAAATTCATGTTAAGCATGCCTCATTCGTTTACTTTGTTGTCTTCCTAATGTGAATCGTTAAATGGTATAAATGTTCATTGTATACAAGGTTGCAACCTTTCATTATGGCATGGTAGCGTTTCACGAACGCCGGGCGGCATAGGGCTTGTCGGTGCTCCCGTGACTACCATGGTCCAATTCCCTCTCTCGCTTGGCATTCTACCCTCGGAGAGTTGGATCGTAGGATTTCGGGGTACATCCGGAGTACACCCAATTGTGAGCGATAATTGGATCATTGAAGTCGGCCGCACAATTGCTATCAAAAATAAATTGAGAGCAAAAACTCACCATATCCTTTTCACTATGTGTTTAAGTACTCTCGCTTGGTTCCTGGAGGACCTCGGGGAGGAAAGACGGGTAAATGTGTTCTTTTACATTCATATTATGTTTTAAATTTACTTGTGTTATACGTCATGCTTTCAAAAGGGGTTTTTACAAAGTTTAATCGGAAAAGAGTTTCAAAACATATTTCTTGTTCCCCCTCCCTGAGTTCATAAGGACTCACCCTCTTTTATCATCACAGGTGAAGAAGATTAGGAACAGGTACCCGAGGATAATGTGACTATTGATGACTCCTTGGAGTGATTGCCTGCCCTACATGCCTTACTTGACTGTGGCTATTTTGTGAACGATATGTTTGTTTTAAAGACTATCTCTTATGTTGTTCGTCGTTGTTATTGTAAATGACCCCCGTTGTAATTTGGGGTCTAATTTTGGTTTGTATTGATATAACTAGACAGACACTCTTTTGGTCGTTTTGCTATCACCACTTTGATTAATAGCTACTACAGGCTCATGAAGTATTAGGCAAAAAGTCAAGTAAAATGAATCTATCCAATCTTAAGCAGGTACTCATTTGTAGGCTAAGGGATAACAGACACTTGTATAACAGGAATTAACAAATAAATAGGACATAGTTACCATGCTAGGTGTTAATCAAACGAGACTTTGAAATAAATAGTAGGCATATCAATTGGTGATAAATAGTAACCTTAGTTGGAATCGAATTTGAGATTGAAGGTTTTGAGGCGTTTAGAAAATTAGGTTAAACTAAATAGCGTAATTACAATCGTTACGTTGCCGGTTTTTCAAAAATTTTTGGAGTTCTAGTTTTAACAGATAAGCATAACCTTAGTCAACCGGTTATAGCCGTGAAAGAACATGAACGATTAGATCACACCCTAGTCTAACCTCTATAGGTCAGGTTGGGGCGTGACACCTTATATTAATGGTATCAGAGCTTAGATTGCTTAAGCCGGGTTTAACTCTCGGACCTTGGGTAGAAGCCCTAAGATAATTATGATGACTTGTTTATATGTGTTAGTATGTGCCAATGTTAAATGTGCCTTCTTTGTTTCTAGGTGCTTATGTGATTAACATATCTTAACTGTTTTGAGAATTGTATGTCTATGTGGAATTGTATGTTGCATACTCTGTACATTAAATTATTGTCTTGTCGTATTCCAATAAATTGTGCATAATAATCTGTGCCTATAGATGGCTGGCCCTAGTACCCGCAATACCCATAGGGGCGATGAGCCTCAAGAAGCTGGAGATGCTCATCAAACTAATCCCGGCATGGCCATGTTTAACATGATGGCGAATGCTATGGATCGCGTGTCGCGAGTAATGGAACGTCAAGATGCACGTGAAGTAACCCACAACAACAACAACATGAATGGTGGTAACAATGGGAGAAACAGCAGAATGCAGGAGTTCCTTGATTTTCACCTATCCAAATTCTTCGGGGAAGCCAATGAAGAAAAGGCAGAGGCTTGGCTATCTGAGATTGAAAGGATTTTCAGGCTACTTGACTATAGTAATGAAGAAAAGATCGAGTTTGCTGTGTTTCTATTGCACGGGGACGCTAAGCATTGGTGGCACACTGTGGAGGCACTTTGGGAAATTGATCATACACCTCGCTTGTGGAGTAATTTCATTAAGGCATTCAAGGAGAAATACATACCTGTAGTTTCCAGGCAGAGGTGAATTGAAGAATTCATGCACTTGAACCAGGGTAACATGACGGTGGCTCAGTATGAGGGTCACTTCGACAGACTGTCCTGTTATGCACAATACATGGTCAGTACCCCTGAGGCGAAGATGTGAAAATTTATGAATGGATTGAGGCCAAAAATTCAGGATCAGTTGGCTTTACATGACTTTACTACATATCCTGCTCTTCTTGCTGTTGCTTCCTGAGTTGAGAAAAGAAAACTTGATCGAGCCGGTTCAAGTTAGCCGAACAAGAAACCTTACCAGCCTCAAGGGCAACAGAGGAAATTCCAGACTCAGAGTCACAGTCAGGGCCAGAGCCAGAACAGACCAGTCAACAACTGTGGCCCGTCTAAAGCACCATCAACCTCTTCTACCCATGGATCCACAGGTAGTTCACTTGCTACTCAGTCTATCAACTGTTCTTTCTGTGACAAGAAGGGTCACACCGAGGCTCAGTGCTGGAGGAAATCAGGACGATGCATGGGGTGTGGCAGCGATCAACACCAGGTTAAAGACATACCTGTAGTTTCCAGGCAGAGGTGAATTGAAGAATTCATGCACTTGAACCAGGGTAACATGACGGTGGCTCAGTATGAGGGTCACTTCGACAGACTGTCCTGTTATGCACAATACATGGTCAGTACCCCTGAGGCGAAGATGTGAAAATTTATGAATGGATTGAGGCCAAAAATTCAGGATCAGTTGGCTTTACATGACTTTACTACATATCCTGCTCTTCTTGCTGTTGCTTCCTGAGTTGAGAAAAGAAAACTTGATCGAGCCGGTTCAAGTTAGCCGAACAAGAAACCTTACCAGCCTCAAGGGCAACAGAGGAAATTCCAGACTCAGAGTCACAGTCAGGGCCAGAGCCAGAACAGACTAGTCAACAACTGTGGCCCGTCTAAAGCACCATCAACCTCTTCTACCCATGGATCCACAGGTAGTTCACTTGCTACTCAGTCTATCAACTGTTCTTTCTGTGACAAGAAGGGTCACACCGAGGCTCAGTGCTGGAGGAAATCAGGACGATGCATGGGGTGTGGTAGCAATCAACACCAGGTTAAAGACTGCCCTAAGTGGCAAAGAGGACAAAATCAGAATAAACCAGCTGGTAGAGGTAAAACTCCAGTTCCTAGAGTTTAGGCCCGAGCTTATGCTATTGAATGCGAGGAGCTTCTTGAGGAGACTGCTGTTGTTGAAGGTACATTCTTGATACTGAATCAACTTGTTAGGGTGCTAATTGATCCAGGTGCTACTCATTCATTTATTACTCCCTTATGTGTTCAACGTGTGAAATTACGAGTTGAATGTTTGCCTTACGAAGTAGAAGTTGGTACTCCGATGGGTTCTAAACTCGTTACTAGCTCAGCTTGTAAAGCATGTAAAATCCAAATTAAGGATAAGGAATTCTTAGCCAATCTTATAGTGTTACCCTTTCCAGATTATGAGGTCATCTTAGGGATGGACTGGTTGGCAAAGCATCATGCCCAACTAGATTGCCGGACAAAGATTGTAACATTCCAGATACCTGGTCAACCAACATTGAAGGTAATGGGTCAAAGAGACTTCACCAGGAATTCCATCATTTCATCTACGAAAGCAGTGAAGTCCTTGAGAAAAGGGTGTAGCGGATACTTAGCTTACCTCATCAACAAGCCATCGGACAAAGCTAAGTTGGAAGAGATGCCAGTGATTAAAGATTATACTGATGTGTTTCCAGAAGAATTGCCCGGTTTCTCCCCGGATCGGGAAATCGAGTTTGTAATAGAAGTACTGCCTGGCACCCAACCAATATCTAAAGCTCCCTATTGCATGGCACCAGCCGAGCTACAAAAATTGAAGGACCAATTGCAAGGATTGTTGAAGAAGGGGTTTGTTCAACCAAGTTCTTCTCCGTGGGGTGCACCAGTCCTATTTGTAAAGAAGAAAGACGGAAAGTTGAGGCTATGCATCGATTATCGAGGATTGAACCAAGTAACCGTCAAGAATAAATATCCACTTCCAATAATCGATGAGTTGTTTGATCAACTTCAAGGAGCTAAAGTGTATTCAAAACTCGACTTGTGACAAGGGCATTAGCAATTGCGGATCAAAAGGGAGGATGTACCTAAATCAGCTTTCAGGACGAGATATGGGCATTATGAATTTGTGGTGATGTCATTTGGGCTAACTAATGCCCCTACAGCTTTTATGGACTTGATGCACAGGGTGTTTCAACCCTACTTGGACTAATTTGTGGTGATCTTTATTGATGATATTTTGGTATACTCGAAGTTCGAGGCCGAGCATGAACAACATCTGCGATTGGTATTGCAGAAACTTCGGGAGCATCAATTGTATGCAAAGTTTAGCAAATGCGGATTTTAGTTGCGGAAGATTGCATTCTTGGGGCACATCATATCCCAGGAAAGAATAGCGGTGGACCCTGCAAAGATAGAAGCAGTGATGTCTTGGAGGAAGCCAGAAAATGTCACAGAGGTTCGGAGTTTTTTTGGTTTAGCCGGCTATTATCGGAGGTTCGTGAAGGATTTCTCAAAGATTGCAGGACCGCTTACAAAGCTCACTCAGAAGAAAACAAAGTTCGTGCGGGATGACAAGTGCGAGAACAACTTTCAAGAATTGAAGAAGAGATTGACAACCACACCTATTCTTGCATTGCCTGAAGGGAGTCAAGGCTTTGTAATCTATAGCGATGCTTCTAAGGAATGACTGGGTTATGTATTGATGCAGAATGGTAGAGTGATTGCGTATGCCTCTAGGAAGCCAAAGCCATATGAATTGAATTATTCGACGCATGATTTGGAGCTAGCGGCTATTGTATTTGCACTAAAGAAATAGAGGCACTATTTGTGGGGTAACAAGTTTGAGGTGTTTACTGATCACAAGAGCTTGAAGTACTTGTTCTCACAAAAAGAGTTGAACATGAGGCAAAGACGGTGGATGGAGCTCTTGGATGATTATAACTGCACAATCAACTATGTGCCCGGTAAAGCGAATGTAGTTGTGGATGCCTTAAGCCGGAAGGCAAGCATGGCAAAATTGGAGGTTAAGGTATGGGAGATGTTAGAGGAAGCATTTTTGTGGAAGCCGCAATTGACTCAAAAAGGGTTACTATTTGCCACTACACAAGTTCAATCGACCTTGTTGTCTGAATTACGAGAGGCTCAACAGAAGGACCAAGAGTTTCAGAAGATTAAGGAAAGCAACACAGATTTCAAGTTTCATGATGATGGTATTTGGAGGTTCAGGAGTCGAATTTGTGTTCCAAATGACCCAGAGTTGAAAAAGAAGATTCTTGAAGAAGCCCATAACTCGAGATACACTATCCACCCCGGCGGAACAAAGATGTACCGGGATTTGAAGCAACACTATTGGTGGAATAACACGAAGAGAGATTGCGGAGTTTGTGGCACGATGTTTAACTTGTCAGAGAATCAAAGCAGAACATCAACGACCGGTAGGTTTACTACAACCGTTGGAAATTCCCCGATGGAAATGGGAACATATAACTATGGGCGTTGTCATGGACCTGCCCAGGTCACAAAAGAGTCATGACGCCGTTTAGGTCATAGTGGATAGATTGACTAAGTCAGCACACTTCTTACCGATGAACAAGGAAGATAGTCCTGAGAAACTAGGAGATATATAGGTGGCGGATATCATAAGGCTACATGGGATGCCTGTGAGTATTGTATCGGATAGGGATCCTCATTTTACTTCCCGATTTTGGAAGAGATTACAAGAAGCTTTGGGGATGAAGTTGAGTTTTAGTACAGCTTATCACCCTCAGACTGATGGATAATTTGAGAGAACTATTCAGATTCTGGAGGATATGCTGTGTTCTAGACTTCAGAAAAGGTTGGGAGAAATATTTGCCTCTAGCGGAGTTTGCTTATAATAACAGCTATCAGGCCACTATCGGAATGGCCCCATTTGAGGCATTGTATAGACGTAAGTGTCGATCCCCAATTTACTGGGATGAAGTAGATGAGACGAAGACTTTTGACCCGACCCTTCTACCAGAACTTATGAAGACTGTTGATAATGTCCACCTCATCTGGAAATGGATGCTTACTGCCCAAAGCAGGCAGAAAAGTTATGCAGACTGACGGACACGGAATTTGGAGTTTGAGGTTTGCGACAAGGTGTTCTTGAAGTTATCACCTCGGAGGGGACTGATTAAACATGGCAAGGGTGGAAAGTTGAGCCCGAGGTTTGTAGGACCATTTGGGATAATTGAGAAGGTTAGCAAATTGGCGTATCGTCTGGAACTACCTCAAAACCTCTCCAATATTCATGATGTCTTCCATGTCTCAATGCTACATAAGTATCACCCTGATCCATCACACATCTTGGTGCCAGAGCTGTTGCAGCTTCGGGAGAACTTGTCTTATGAAGAAAAGCCTATTCGAATTCTAGACGAACAAGATCGGGAATTACACAACAGGTCGATACCGATGGTGAAAATGCTGTGGGATAACCATGGAGTCGAAGAAGCAACGTGGGAAAGGCGAGACCAGATGGAGCAACAGTATCCGGCATTATTCCAAAGGTAATATTGAATTTCAAGACGAAATTCCTTTAAGGAGGGGAGGATGTGAGGCTCGACCTCGATTTGCATGTGATACCTCGTTTCGTGTGCCCTAACCTTGAATTACGTGCCTTGAGCTAGGGTTAAGAGTCGTGTCTTGATTTACGTGCATTCATTTAGAGTTGCGTGCATTTACTTAGAATACGTGTATTCGTCTCGTAGTTCGTGCCTTACCTCGTAGTGCGTGCCCTAGACCTAGGAAAATGTGCCTACACGCTGATCAAGAAAGCATCCTACATGAAGCACTAGACTATAAAATAATCCTACAAACTCCACTAACCATATTTTAATCCTAATTCAATGCACTAGAAGACAAAATTTCTCTAAATACTAAACATTCTTATTCTTTATTCTTTATTCCTTTTGCAAAACCTATACACCTCAAATATCATATCAACCTACAATAAAATAAAGCTTAAAACATGACAAAAAATTCAGAATTGAACCTTACCTTGGCCGACCATATGAAGACCTTTTGACATGCCTTGCAATTTCAAAATCAAACCTAGACATTCTATGACACAATGCATAAAAAAATGAAATCAAGCACCCCACCCAAGCTTCAACACCTCGGCCCACTCAAATTCCATGCCAAAAAAAAATTCAAAGCATGCATTAGACAACACAAAATCAGATTTGTAGAAGCTCAAGGCTGACACATGCTCACACAAACATCAAAACTTTTCAAAACATTCTCTCAAGCTCTCATTCTCTCTATCTCTCGGCCTTGGCTGCTTCAAGCATCTCCATAGCTCAAGCTCATATTCTAAGGCTCTCCTAGGCACTCAAGGACCTTAAGAAACTCGACCATAGCAGCCCAAGCAAGCAAGAAGCAAAAAAATCGCAAGCAAGCTCATAAAGTTTATCATTTTCGGCCTTAGGTATGTTTTGCTAGTTTTCTTCCATTTCTTTTGGTTTCACCCACATACACACCTTCCTCACATTCTAACTTAGTTAGGAATTAAAGGAAAACAAGCCATCTCTTGGCCAAAGCAAGGAAGAAGCTCCATTTGTTCATCTTCAAGAACATTTGAGCATCATTAATCATCAATAGGCTAAGGTGAGGGTTAAACTCTTTTAAAAGCTTTCAAAAATCACATGCATGCCTTCATATGACTATATTTACCTCTGTAGTTGTTGCATATGTGTGTATATGAGCTTATATGACCATGCATGGCTAGATTTTTGGCTAGAACTTGAAGATAGGTAATAATCGAGTAGTTGGCAGATTTCTGACTTGGAAGAGCGAGGTGCATTTGGCCTAGTAAATGATGTTGAAAATGCATGAAAATTGGTAGGTGACTAGTTTTGCTAGTTCTGAGAATGTTTAATAGAAATAGGCCAAGGCCAATTTTGAATCTAAGGTCTCCAAAATGGCAAAACATCAAAAGGTGTCTAAATCTGGAAAATCTGGAAATATGTAATAGGATTCTGGCAGATTTCTGACTCTATAGATCGAAGCGTTTTTGACCTAGTAAATGTTGGTGAAAATACATGAAAATTAGGATATTTCTATATTTTGCAGTTCTGGACATTTTTGTCAGAAATAGACCAAAGCCAATTATGACTCTAAGACCCTAAAAAATAGCAAAAATCGTAATGTATCTAAAACTTGACAATTTTGCGTAGTCTCATGGTTTTGGCCATAACTTCTAAGTCCGAACTCCAAATGATGCGAGGTTTGTTCCTAGATTTAAATCACTCATTAAGATTTAATTTGAAATTTTTTTTCACAGAAATTGGAGATTGTTTGCTTGTCTGATCGAATGTGGGAAAACAGACCATTGCAGTGAGGGTTTTGTTTAGTGATGTGCTTAGAATCATGCTGAGATCTTGCTTAGGGTATTGAATGCTTGGAATTGTGGCACTTGGATGTTGTGTGGACTGTTGTGGTTGGTTGAAATTGCTTAAAGTGATTGATGTATGGTTTGGGATCATTAATCGATGAATGGTATGCTTAATCGCACGTTTAAACACGGAATTGAGACCCTAACGCTTATGACTTTTGTTAAGAGATGGCCTATTGGTTAAATGTGTCAAATTGTGTGGTTAATAGGCTGCCCGTAGTTGTCTTTATAGCTCTAAATATGACTTCCGATGATTGCATGTTGCTAAGTGAGCTATTCTTGTATCCGGTCTCGTATAAATGTCATTGCATGCTTGTACAATGTTAATCCTTGATACGTGAACCCCGAAATGAGTTATATGACTTAATTTATATGTGTCACCCGGCTGCCCGTTTAATGTTCATATGACTCTACATGTTTTACAAAGTGAAAATTCATGTTAAGCATGCCTCATTCGTTTACTTGGCAATATGTGATCTTGAAATTGCTCGGAGGCAACCTACTTTTTTGTCCTCCTAATGTGAATCGTTAAATGGTATAAATGTTCATTGTATACAAGGTTGCAACCTTTCATTGTGGCATGGTAGCGTTTCACGAACGCCGGGTGGCATAGGGCTTGCCGGTGCTCCCATGACTACCATGGTCCAATTCTCTCTCTCGCTTGGCATTCTACCCTCGGAGAGTTGGGTCGTAGGATTTCGGGGTACATCCGGAGTACACCCAATTGGGAGCGATAATTGGATCATTGAAGTCGGCCGCACAATTGCTATCAAAAATGAATTGAGAGCAAAAGCTCACCGTATCCTTTTCACTATGTGTTTAAGTACTCTTGCTTGGTTCCTGGAGGACCTTGTGGAGGAAAGACGGGTAAATTTGTTCTTTTACATTCATATTATGTTATAAATTTACTTGTGTTATACGTCATGCTTTCAAAAGGGTTTTTACAAAGTTTAACCGGAAAGGAGTTTCAAAACATATTTCTCGTTCCCCCTCGCTGAGTTCATAAGGACTCACCCTCTTTTATCATCACAGGTGAAGAAGATCAGGAACAGGTACCCGAGGATAGCGTGCCTATTGATGACTCCTTGGAGTGATTACCTGCCCTACGTGCCTTACTTGACTGTAGCTATTTTGTGAATGATATGTTTGTTTTGAAGACTATCTCTTATGTTGTTTGTCGTTGTTATTGTAAATGACCCCCATTGTAATTTGGGGTCTAATTTTGGTTTTTACTGATTATAACTAGACAGACACTCTTTTGGTCGTTTTGCTATCACCACTTTGATTAGTAGCTACTACAGACTTATAAAGTATTAGGCAAAAATCCAAGTACAATGAATTTATCCAATCTTAAGCAGGTACTCATTTGTAGGCTAAGGGATAACAGACACATGTATAACAGAAATTAACAAATAAACGGGACATAGTTACCATGCTAGGTGTTAATCAAACGAGACTTTGAGATAAATAGTAGGCACAACTGGTGATAAATAGTAACCTTAGTTGGAATCGAATATGAGATTGAAGGTTTTGAGACGTTTAGAAAATTAGGTTAAACTAAAGAGCTTAATTACAGCCGTTATGCTGCCGGTTTTCTAAAAAATTTTGGATTTCTAGTTTTAACAGTTAAGCATAACCTTAGTCAACCAGTTATAGTCGTGAAAGAACATGAACGATTTGATCCGTACGGATTTACGAGGCGCGCAACATATCGTTAGAAAGCTCTCCAAGAGCTCTACGATGGGAGCAAAAGCAAGCCCGGCTACGCCTATTTTCGGAGCCCAAAATCGAACGTTTTCATCAGTTTCAGGACACTTTTCTTCTTTTACGTTGTTTTTCCATCCCAAATAGTATGTCGTGAGCTGCGAAAAGACGATAACCTATTCCATCAAATTTCTATTAGCGAATGCCACGGCACCTTGGGCAAGAAAGCTTCACTTCACGTGGAGGCTGGGCCCACAAACCGAGGGCGTAGGGTTTGTGACCACGTATCAGTCGCTCCGGTGCCCGTAACTTTTGATCCGTAAGGAATTACGAGATGCACAGCATACTGTTGGAAAACTCTCTGAGAGCTCTACGACGGGGATAGCAAGCCAACTTAGCTTCACCTGTTTTCGGATCCCAAAATCAAACGTTTTCATCAGTTTTGGGACATTTTTCTAATTTTGCGCTGTTTTTTCGTCCCGGATCGTAAGTCGTGAGCCGCGAAAAGGACGATAACCTAATCCATCACATTTCTATTACCGAATCCCATGGCACATTGGGCAAGACAACTTCGCTTCACGTGGAGGCTAGGCCCGCAAACCGAGGACGTGGGGCTTGTGACCATGTATCCGTCGCTCCGGTGCCCGTAACTTTTGATCTGTAAGGAGTTACGCGGCGCACAGCATACTGTTGGAAAGCTCTCTGAGAGCTCTATGACGGGGGTAACGAGCCTGCTCGGCTGCGCCTATTTTCAGAGGCCAAAATTTAACATTTTCATCAGTTTAGGGACACTTTTCTTTTTTTGCGCTATTTTTTGTCCCGGATCGTACGTCGTGAGCCGCGAAAAGGACGACAACTTAATCCATCACATTTCTATTACCGAATCTCACAGCACCTTGGGCAAGACAACTTCACTTCACGTATAGGCTGGGCCCACAAACCGAGGGTGTGTGGCTTGTGACCAGGTATCTGTCGCTCCGGTGCCCATTACTTTTGATCCGTAAGGAGTTACGCGACGCATAGCATACCATTGGAAAGCTCTACGAGAGCTCTACGACTAGGGAAATAAGCTTGCTTAGCTGCGCCTGTTTTCAGAGCCCAAAATCGAACGTTTTCATCAGTTTCGAGATATTTTTCTTCTTTTACGCTCTGTTTTCGCCCCGGATCGTACGTCGTGAGCCACAAAAAGGACGACAACCTAATCCATCACATTTCTATTACCAAATACCATGGCACCTTGGGCAAGACAACTTCACTTCACATGGAGGCTAGGCCCTCAAACCGAGGGCATGGGGCTTGTGACCTGGTATCCGTCGCTTCGTTGCCCGTAAGTTTTGATCCTAAGGAGTTATGCGGTCCACAACATACCGTTGGAAAGCTCACTGAGAGCTCTACGATGGGAGTAGCAAGCCTGCTTGGTTGCGCCTATTTTTGGAGCCCAAAATCGAATGTTTTCATTAGTTTTGGGACACTTTTATACTTTTGCGCTATTTTTTCATCCCGGATCATACATCGTAAGGCGCAAAAAGGACGACAACCTAATCCATCACATTTCTATTACCGAATCTCATGGCACCATGGGCAAGACAACTTCACTTCACGTAGATGCTGCGCACGCAAATCGAGGGTGTGGGGCTTGTGACTAGGTATTCGTCGCTCCGGTGCCTATTACTTTTGATCCATGAGGAGTTATGCGACACACAGCATATCGTTGGAAAGCTCTCCGAGAGCTCTATGACATGGGCAATAAGCCTACTTAGCTGTGCCTATTTTTGAACCCCAAAATCAAACATTTTCATTTATTTCGGGACACTTTTCTTCTTTTGTGCTATTTTTTCGTCCCGTATCGTACGTTGTGAGCCGCGAAAAGGACGACAACCTAATTCATCACATTTCTATTACCGAATCCAACGGCACCTTAAGCAAGACAACTTTACTTCACGTAGAGGTTGGGCCCTCAAACCTAGGGCGTAGGGCTTGTGACCAGGTATCCGTCTCTCCGGTACCCATAACTTTTGATCTGTAAAGATTTACGTTGCGCACAGCATACCGTTGGTAAGCTCTCTGAGAGTTTTATAATGGGGGCAGTAAGCCTGTTGTGTTGCGCCTGTTTTCAGAGGCGAAAATCGGACGTTTTGATCAATTTCGGGACACTTTTCTTCTTTTGCGCTGTTTTTCCGTCCCAGATCGTATGTCGTGAGTCGCGACAAGGACGACAACCTAATACATTACATTTCTATTACCGAATCCCATGGCACCTTAAGCAAGACAACTTCAATTCACGTAGAAGCTAGGCCCGCAAACCGATGGCGTGGGGCTTGCGACCAGGTATCCGTCGCTTCGGTGCCCATAACTTTTGATCCGTAAGGATTTACGCAGCGCACAACATATCGTTGGAAAGCTCTCCGAAAGTTCTACGACAAGGATCGCAAGCCTGCTAGGTTGCATGTGAGCCCCGACCTCGATTTGCGTACGATACCTCGTTTTGTGTGCCCTAATCTAGATTTACGTGCCTTGACCTAGGTTTAAGAGTCGTGTTTCATTTTGAGTGCCTTGCATTGAATTATGTGCATACATTTAGGGTTGTGTGCATTTACTTGGGAAACGTGCATTCGTCTCGTAGTGCGTACCCTACCTCGTAGTGCGTGCCCTAAACCTAGGAAAGCGTGCCCACACGCTAATTAAGAAAGCATCTTACACGAAGCACTAGATCATTAATTAATCCTACAAACTCTACTAACTAATATTAAATTGCTAATTCAACCCACTAGAAGACGAAATTGCACCAAAAGCTAGACATTCTTTATTCTTTATTCCTTATTCTTTTGCACATCCCAAACACACAATATTAAATTGCTCAACCAAGACAAAAATTCAGATTCTTGCACAAGCTTGGCCGACCATTATTGCATATTGAACTAGCTTTGCATTTCAAAATTTGTACCTACACATTCTATGACAAGTTATGACACAAAGCGTTAAAAAAATGACTCAAACTCTACCCAAAGCTCCACCAATCTCAACACACACTCCATGCCCATGCTAGGTGATTCAAACATGCTCCTTGAAGACACAAAAATCTGAATTTGCAAGCCCTAGGCCGACATATGCATCAATTCCTTCAAGCCTTTCATTTTTCTTTCATTCTTTCTCTCTTTCTCTCATTCTTCTCTCTCTCTCGGCCCTAGCTGAAACTCTACTCTCCATAGCTTAAGTTCATCACTCAATGGTTCATCAAGACATGCAAGCTACTAGGAACTCGACCAAGCAAAGCTAGAATGCAAAAGACACACATGCAAGCTCATTGAACCTTCATTTCGGCTTAGGTGAGTTTGTTAGCTTCCATTTCATTTTCTTTTTGTTCTAGCCACTTGCACATACTAAGAACATGGTTACTAAGCTAGGAAATTAGAGAAAATCAAGTAGTCTCTCGGCTAAGCAAGGAAAAAGGGTCGACATTGTGCTTCATCAAGAGTTTGTGCATCTTCTGTGTTGTCTTGCTAAGGTGAGGGCTAAAACTTCTTGAAAAGCCTTTAAAAACCACATGCATGCCTTTGAATGTCTATTTTTACTTCTGTACTTGTGATATTTGTGTGTACATGAGCTTTTGTAAACATGCATAGCAAGATATTTGGCTAGAATGTGAAGATAGGTGAAATCGCGTATTTGACAGCTTTCTGTTCTGTTGGAACGAAGTGATTTTGACCAGCTAAATGATGTTGAAAATACGTGAAAATTATTTGGTGACTAGTTTTGCCAGTTCTGAGAATTTTTCATAGAAATAGGCCAAAGCTAATTTTGACTCTAAAGTCCCCTAAATGGCAAAATATCAAAATGTGTCCAAATCTGGAAAATCTGGGAAAATGAAGCAGGTTTTGGCAGATTTACTGTCCTTGTAGAACAAACAAGTGTTGGCTTAGTAAATGATATCCAAAATACATGAAATTTTGTGTACTGATATATTTTTCAGTTTTGGACATTTTTGTCAGAAATAGACTAAGGCTAAATCTGACCCTAAGATCCTAAAAAACGACAAGTATTGAAATGTGTGCAAATCTGGACAGTTTTGCGTAGTCTCACGGTTTTGGCTATAACTCTTGAACCCGAACTCCAAATGATGCGAGGTTTATTTCTGAATTTAGTTCACTCCTTAAGCTTTAATTTGAAATTTTTTTCACTGGAATTGGAGATTTTTTACTTGTCTCAATGATTGTGAGAAAACAGACCATTGCAGTGAGGTTTCCATCTAGTGATATGCTTAGAAAAATTATTGCAACTTCTCTTGTTGTATTAATTGCTTGGGATTGTGGCACTTGGATGTTGTGTGGACTGTTTTGAATGTTTGAGGGTGTTTGAATTAATCAATGCATGGCTTGATTTTAATTACGTGACAACTTAAAGGCTTAATCGCACGGGTGAGCGTGAATTGAAACCCTAATGATTAGGTAAACTCGCTAAGTGTTGATCCTATGAATATCGTGTTTAATTATGTGATTAGTAGGCTGCCCGTAGTTGCCCTTATAGCCCTAAATATGATTCTGATGATTACATGTTGACAAGTAGGCCATTCTTGCACCCGGTCCCACGTAAACGTCGTTGCATGTTGTATGACCTTATTATTTGATTACATGAACTTCGAAATCAGTTATATGACTTGATCTACATGCGTTACATGGCTGCCCATTTAATATTCATATAACTCCATGTGCTTTACAAGTGAAATTACCTGTTATATTATGCCTCGCGTGTTTGCTTGTCAATGTGCAATCTTATGACTGCTCGGAGGCAACCTACTTTGTTGTCCTCCTAATGTGATATATTAAATGTCATAAATGTGCATTGCATACAAGGTTGCAACCTTTCATTTTGGCGTGGTAGCGTTCACGCACACCGGGCGGCATCGGGCTTGTCAGTGCAACTGTGACTACCATTGTCTAATTCCCTCTCTCGCTTGGGGGCTAGACTTCCTCGGAGAGTTGGGTCGTAGGATTTCAGGGTACATCCGGAGTACACCCATTTGGCGTGATAAGGGGATGATTTGAAGTCGGCCGCAATAACTGATACTGGAAATGAACTGAGAGCAAAAGCTCACCGTATCCTTTTCACTATGTGTATAAGTACTCTCGTTTGGTTTCTAGAGGACATCGGGGAGGAAAGACGGATAATTGTGTTCTTTTACTTTTACATTACATTATGTACTTACTTGTATTATATGTCATGCTTGCAAAAGGGTTTTCATAATTGAACCAGAAAAAGAGTTTCAAAACTTATTTCTTGTTCCCCCTCGCTGAGTTCGTAAGGACTCACCCTCTTTTATCATCTCAGGTGAAGAAGACCAGGAACAGGTACCCGAGGACAACGTGCCTATTGATGATTCCTTGGAATGATTGCTTGCCCTACGTGCCTTACGTAACTATGGACATTTTGTGAACGATATGTTGCTTGAAGACTATTTCATTTCTTATGTTGCTTGTTATTGTATTGTAAATGACCCCCGTTGTAATTTGGGGTCTAATTTTGGCTTGTACTGATCATAACTAGATAGTCACTACTATGGTCATTTTTGCTATCGCTATTGACTAGTATCTATCATAGGATTATGAAGTATCAGGTAAGGATTAAGTAAAATGAATCTATCCAATCTTAAGCAGGTACTTATTGTTAAGCTAAGATCAACATATACTTTTGTAACAAGGATTAACAAACAAACGAGACATAGTATCATGCTAGGTTGTCAATCAAACGAGACTTCGAGATAACTAGTAGGCGTTTCGATTTGTGATGAATAGTAATCTTAGCTAGAAATGAAATTGAGATTGGAAATTTTGAGGCCTTTAGAAAACTAAGTCAAACTAAAGAGCCCAATTACAGCTGTTATGCTGCCGGTTTTCTGGAGAATTTGTGGAGTTTAGGTTAAACGTTAAGTGTTAAACCTTCTTGAACGATTAAGTACGTGAAAGGACTTGAAAGTTTAGATCACTCCCTAGTCTAACCTCTATAGGTCGGGTTGGGGCGTGACACTGCGTCTGTTTTTGGAGTCCAAAATCGAACGTTTTCATCAATTTCGAGACACTTTTCTTCTTTTACACTTTTTTTTCATCCCGGATTGTACGTCGTGAGACGTGAAAATGAAGACAACCTAATCCATCACATTTCTATTACCGAATCCCATGACACCTTCGGCAAGACAACTTCACTTCACGTAAAGGCTAGGCCCGCAAACAGAGGGCATGGGGCTTGTGACCAAGTATCCGTCGCTCCGGTGTCTATAACTTTTGATCCGTAAGGAGTTACGCGGCGCACAACATACCGTTGGAAAGTACTCCGAGATCTCTACGACGGGGTGCCAAGCCTGCTCGACTGCGCCTATTTTAGAAACCCAAAATCGAATGTTTTCATCAGTTTCGGGACACTTTTCTTCTTTTGTACTATTTTTCTGTCCTGGATCGTACGTCGTGAGCTGCGAAAAGGACGACAACCTAATCCAACACATTTCTATTACCCAATCCCACGGCACCTTGGGCAAGACAACTTCACTTCATGTAGAGATTGAGCCCGCAAACAGAGGGCGTGGGGCTTGTGACCAGGTATCCGTCGCTCCAGTGCCTATAACTTTTGATCCGTAAGGAGTTATGTGAGGTCCGACCTCAATTTACGTGCGATACCTCATTTCGTGTGCCTTAACCTAGATTTGTGTGCCTTTACCTAGGTTTAAGAGTCGTGTTTCGTTTTGTGTGCCTTGCATTGAATTACGTGCATTAATTTAGGGTTGTGTGTATATGCTTGGAAAACGTGCATTCGTCTCGTAGTTCGTGCTTGACCTCGTATTGCGTGTCCTAAACCTAGGAAAGCGTGCCCACACGCTAATCAAGAAAGCATCTTACACGAAGCACTAGACTATTAACTAATCCTACAAACTCCACTAACTAATATTAAAATGCTAAGTCAATTCACTAGAAGACAAAATTTCACCAAAAGCTAAACATTCTTATTCTTTATTCTTTATTCTTTATTCTTTATTCTTTTGCATATCCCAAGCACACACAATAAAATAAGCTCAAAACAAGACAAAAATTCAGAATTTCCACTTTCCTTGGCCGACCATACCTTGCTTTTGAACAACATTGCATAAATTAAAACACTCCTAGACAAATTATGACACACACAAGACACAATGCATTAAAAAATGACCTAACATCCTACCCAATGCTCCACATTCTTAGCCACATCACCAAGACATGGAAAACAATTCAAACATGCTCCAAAAGAGATACCATTTCAGATTTTTCAAGGCCCTAGGCCGACACACTCACACACAAACACTTTATTCTTCACAAACATTTCAATTGCTCTCATTTTCTCTCACCCTCTCGGCATAGGCTGCTTCAAGCACCTCCATAGCTCAAACTCATCTTCTAAGGTCCTCCTAGGCACTCAAGGACTCTATGAAATTCGTCCATGGCAGCCCAAGCAAGCAAGAAGCAAGAAAAATTGCATGCAAGCTCATAGAGCTCTTCATTTCAGCCCTAGGTATGTTTGATAGATTTTCTTTCATCTCCCTTTTGTTCTAACCAATGCACATACTAAGAACATGGTAACTCAGCTAGGAATTAAGGAAATCAAGCAATATCTCTCGGCCAAACAAGTAGAGAAGACCATTTGTGCATCTTCAAGAGTTTTGAGCATCATTTGTTGTCAATAGGATAAGGTGAGGGTTAATCTTTTTTTAAAAGCTTTCAAAAACCACATGTATGCCTTCATATGTCTATTTTTACCTTTGTACTTGTGGTATATGTGTGTACATGAGCTTTTGTAACCATGCATGGAAAGATATTTAGCTAGAACTTGGAGATAGGTAAAATCGCGAAAATGCCAGATTTCTGACTTGTTAGAGCGAAGTGAACTTGGAAAGGTAGATGATGTTGAAAATGCATGAAAATTGGTAGGTGACTAGTTTTTCCAGTTCTGAGCATTTTTTGTAGAAATAGTCCAAGGACAATTTTGAATGTAAAGGCTCCAAAATGGCAAAACAGCGAAGGGTATCAAAATCTGGAAAATCTGGGAAAATGGAGCAGGTTTTTGGCAGTTCACTGTCCGTGTAGAACGAAACAGTTTTGACTTAGTAAATAATATCTAAAAATCATGAAATTTGGTAGGTTTCTATATTTTTCAATTCTGGACATTTTTTTCAGAAATAGACTAAAGCTAAATCAGACCCTAAGACCCTCAAAAATGGAAAGTATTGAAATATATACGAATCTGGACAGTTTTGCATAGTCTCACGGTTTAAGCTATAACACTTGAATCCGAACTCCAAATGGTGCGAGGTTTGTTTCTGGATTTAGTTCACTTAATAATATTTAATTTGACATTTTGTTCACTGGATTGGAGATTGTTTGCTTGTCTAAATGATTGTGGAAATACAGACCATTGCAGTGAGGTATTTATTTAGTGATATACTTTGAAAAAATATTGTAACTTCTCTTGTGATATTGAATGCTTAGGATTGTGGCACTTGGATGTTGTGTGGACTGTTTTGGATGATTGAGGATGTTTTAATAAATCGATGCATGGTTTGGGTTAGTTACGTGACAACTTGTGGCTTAAATCGCACATGTAAGCATGAATTGAAACCCTATTGAATATGAAAACTCGCTAAGTGTTGATCCTATGGTTATTGTGTCCAATTGTGTGATTAGTGGGCTGCGTAAGAAATGTTAAGTATGCTTGAAATGTGATTCCCGATGATTACATGTTGATAAGTAGACCTTTCTTGCACCCGGTCCCACGTAGACGGCGTTGCATGCTTGTATAAGCTTATTATCTGATTACGTGAACCCCGAAATGAGTTATATGACTTGATTTACATGTGTTACATGGCTGCCTGTTTAATATTCATATAACTCCATGTGCTTTACAAGTGAAATTACATGTCAAAGCATGTCTCGTGTGTTTACTTGTCAATGTGCGATCTTATGATTGCTCGGAGGCAACCTACTTTGTTGTCCTACTAACGTGATATATTAAATGTTATAAATGTGCATTGCATACAAGGTTGCAACCTTTCATTCTGGCATGGTAGTGTTTCACGCACACCGGGCGGCATCGGGCTTACCAGTGCAACCATGACTACCATTGTCCAATTCCCTATCTCGCTTGCGGGCTAGACTTCCTCGGATAGTTGGGTCGTAGGATTTCGGGGTACATCCGGAGTACACCCATTTGGCGTGATAAGTGGATGATATGAAGTCGGCCGCAACAACTGTTACTGGAAATGAATTGAGAGCAAAAGCTCACCTTATCCTTTTCATTATGTGTATAAGTACTCTCGCTTGGTTGCTGGAGGACCTCGGGGAGGAAAGACGGGTAATTGTGTTTCTTTACTTTTATATTACATTATGAACTTACTTGCGTTATATGTCATGCTTTCAAAAAAGGTTTTTCATAAGTTGAACCGGAAAAAGAGTTACAAAACTTATTTCTCGTTTCCCCCTCGCTGAGTTCATAAGGACTCACCCTCTTTTATCATCTTAGGTGAAGAAGATCAGGCCCAGGCACCCGTGGATAACTTGCCTATTGATGACTCTTTGAAGTGATTGCATGCCCTACATGCCTTACGTGATTGTGGCTATTTTGTGAACCATATGTTATTTTGAAGACTATTTCTTATGTTGCTTGTTGTTGTTATTGTAAATGACCCCATTGTAATTTGGGGTCAAATTTTGATTTGTACTGTTTATAACTAGATAGACACCCTATTTGCTCATTTTGCTACTTTGATTAGTAACTACTACAGGCTTACGAAGTATTAGGCAAATGGCTAAGTAAAATGAATCTATCCAATCTTAAGCAGGTACTCATTTGTAAGCTAAGACCAACATGTATTTGTGTAACAAGAATTGACACATAAACGAGACATAGTTGCCATACTAAGTGTTAATCAAACGAGACTTGAGATAAATAGTGGAAATATCAATTGGTGATAAATTGTAATCTTAGTTGGAATCGAATTTGAGATTGAAAGTTTTGAGGCGTTTAGAAAATTAGGTCAAACTAAAGAGCCAATTACAGCTGTTATGTTGCCGATTTTCTGAAGAATTGTTGGAGTTCTAGTCTAACGGATAAGCTTAATCTTCGTTAATCAGTTATAGTCATAAAAGAATGTGAATGTTTAGATCACACCCTAGTCTAACCTCTATAGGTCTGGTTGGGGGCATGGCACCTTATATTAATGGTATCAGAGCTTAGATTGCTTAAGCCGGGTTTACCTCTCGGACCATGGGTAGAAGCCCTAAGGTTATTGGGACGACTTGTTTATGTGTGTTAATGTGTGACAATATCAATTGTGCCTTCTCTGTTTCTATGTGCTTATGTGATTAACATGTCTTAACTGTTTCGAGAATTGTATGTCTATGTAAAATTGTATGTTGCATACCTTATACATTAAACTTGTCTAGTCATATTCCAATAAATTGTGCATAATAATCTATGCCTATAGATGGCTAGTCCTAGTACCCGCAATACTAATAGGAACGATGAGCCTCAAGGAGCCGGAGATGCTCATCAAACTAATCCCGGCATGGCCATGTTTAACATGATGGCGAATGCTATGGATCGTGTGTCGCGAGTGATGGAACGTCAAGATGCACGTGAAGCGAACAACAACAACAACAACAGGAATGGTGGTAACAGTAGGAGAAACAGCAGAATGCGGGAGTTCCTTGACTTTCACCCGTCCAAATTCTACGGGGAAGCTGATGATGAAAAGGCAGAGACTTGGCTGTTTGAGATTGAAAGGATTTTCAGGCCACTTGACTATACGGATGAGGAAAAGATTGAGTTCGTTGTGTTTCTGTTGCACGGGGATGCTGAGCATTAGTGGCACACTGTGGAGGCACTTTGGGAAACTGATCATACACCTCACTTGTGGGGTAATTTTGTTAAGGCATTCAAGGAAAAATACGTACCTGCAGTTTCTAGGAAGAGGCGAATTGAAGAATTCATGCACTTGAACAAGGGTAACATGAAGGTGGCCCAGTATGATGCTCGCTTTTACAGACTGTCCCGTTATGCTCAATACATGGTTAGTACCCCTGAGGCGAAAATGTGGAAATTTAAGAATGGGTTGAGGCAAGAAATTCAGGATCAGTTGGCCTCGCATGACTTTACTACCTATTCTGCTCTCCTTGTTGCTACCTCCCAAGTTGAGAAGAGGAAACTTGATAGAGCCGGTTCAAGCCAACCGAACAAGAAACCATATCAGCCTCCAAGATAACAGAGGAAATTCCAGACTCAGAGTCGCAGTCAGGGCCAGAGCCATAACAAACCAGTCAATAACCGTGGCCCGACTAAAGCACCATCAGCCTCTTCCACCCGCGGATCCACAGGTAGTTCACCTACTACTCAGTCTATCAACTGTTCCTATTGTGACAAGAAGGGTCACACCGAGGCCCAGTGCTGGAAGAAGTCAGGACGATGCGTGCGGTGTGGTAGTGATCAGCATCAGATCAAGGATTGCCCTAAATGGCAAGGAGGACAAAATCCGATTAAACCAATTGGTAGAAGCAAGACTCCAGTTCCTAGAGTTCAGGCCCGAGCTTATGCTATTGAGTGCGAGGAGCTTCCTAAGGAGACTGTTGTTGTTGAAGGTACATTCTTGATACTGAATCAACCTATTAGGGTGCTAATTGATCCAGGTGCTACTCATTCATTTATTATTCCCTTATGTGTGCAACGTGTGAAATTACGAGTTGAATGTTTGCCCTATGAAGTAGAAGTCGGTACTCCGATGGGTTCTAAACTTGTTACTAGCTCAGCTTGTAAAGCATGTAAAATCCAAATTAAGGATAGGGAATTCTCAGCCAATCTTATAGTGTTACCCTTTCGAGACTATGAAGTCATCTTAGGGATGGACTGGTTGGCAAAGCATCATGCCCAACTAGATTGCCGAACGAAGATTGTAACATTCCAGATACCTGGTCAACCAACATTGGAGGTAATGGGTCAAAGAGACTTCACCGGGAGTTCCATCATTTCATCTACAAAAGCAGTGATGTCCTTAAGAAAAGGGTGTGGTGGATGCTTAGCTTACCTCATCAACAAGCCATCGGACAAAGCTAAGTTGGAGGAGATGCCAGTGATTAAAGATTATGCTGACGTGTTTCCAGAAGAATTGCCCGGTTTACCCCCGGATTGGGAAATTGAGTTTGTAATAGAAGTACTACCTGGCACCCAACCAATATCTAAAGCTCCCTATCGTATGGCACCAGCCGAGCTACAAGAATTGAAGGACCAATTGCAAGGATTGTTGAAGAAGAGGTTTGTTCAACCAAGTTTTTCTCCGTGGGGCGCACCAGTCCTATTTGTAAAGAAGAAAGACATAACGTTGAGGCTATGCATCGATTACCGAGGATTGAACCAAGTGACCGTCAAGAATAAATACCCACATCCACTAATCAACGAGTTGTTTGATCAACTTCAAGGAGCTAAAGTGTATTCGAAGCTCGACTTGAGGCAAGGGTACTATCAGTTGCAGATCAAAAAGGAGGATGTGCCTAAAACGACTTTTAGGACGAGATATGGGCATTATGAATTTGTGATGATGCCATTTGGGCTAACTAATGCCCCTGCAGCTTTTATGGACTTGATGCACAAGGTGTTTCAACCCTACTTGGATCAATTTGTGGTGATCTTTATTGATGATATTTTGGTATACTCGAAATTCGAGGCTGAGCATGAATAACATCTGCGATTGGTATTGCAGAAACTTCGAGAGCATCAATTGTATGCAAAGTTTAGCAAATGAGAATTTTGGTTGCGACAGATTACATTCTTGGGGTACATTATATCCCAAGAGGGAAGAGCAGTGGACCCAGCAAAGATAGAAGCGGTGATGTCTTGGAAGGAGCTGGAAAATGTTACAGAAGTTCAGAGTTTTCTCGGTTTAGCCAGCTATTATCGGAGGTTCGTGAAGGATTTCTCAAAGATTGCATGACCGCTTATAAAGCTCACTCAAAAGAAAACAAAGTTCATGTGGGATGACAAGTGTGAGAACAGCTTTCAAGAATTGAAGAAAAGATTGAATACCGTACCTGTTCTTGCATTACCTGAAGGGAGTCAATGCTTTGTAATCTATAGCGATGCTTCCAAAGAAGGACTGGGGTATATGTTGATGCAGAACGGTAGAGTGATTGGATATGCCTCTAGGAAACCCAAGCCGTATGAATTGAATTACCCAATACATGATTTGGAGTTAGCGGCTATTGTGTTTGCACTCAAGAAATGGAGGCACTATCTGTGGGATAACAAGTTTTAGGTGTTTACTGATCACAAGAGCTTGAAGTACTTGTTCTCACAAAAAGAATTGAACATGAGGCAAAGACGGTGGATGGAGCTCTTTGATGATTATAACTGCACAATCAATTATGTGCCCGGTAAAGCGAATGTAGTTGCAGATGCCTTAAGTCGAAAAGCGAGCATGGCAAAACTAGAAGTTAAGGTGCAGGAGTTGTTAGAGGAAGCATTTTTGTGGAACCCACAATTGACTCAAAAAGGGTTACTATTTGCCACTACACAAGTTCAGTCGACCTTGTTGTCTGAATTACGAGAGGCTCAACAGAAGGACCAACAGTTTCAGAAGATTAAAGAAAGCAACACAGATTTCAAGTTTCATGATGATGGTATTTGGAGGTTCAGGAGTCGAATTTGTGTTCCTAATAACCCAGAGTTGAAAAAGAAGATTCTTGAAGAAGCCCATAACTCAAGATATACTATTTACCCCGGCGGAACAAAGATGTACCGGGATTTGAAGCAACACTATTGGTGGAACAACATGAAGAGAGAGATTGCAGAGTTTGTGGTACGGTGTTTAACTTGTCAAAGAGTCAAAGCAGAACATTAACGACCGGTAGGTTTACTACAACCGTTGGAAATTCCCTGATGGAAATGGGAACATATAACTATGGACTTTGTCATGGACCTGCCCAGGTCACAAAAGAGTCATGACGCCGTTTGGGTCATAGTGGATAGATTGACCAAGTCAGCGCACTTCTTACCGATGAACAAGGAGGATAGCCTTGAGAAACTGGGAGATATGTATGTGGCGGATATTGTAAGGTTGCACGGGATACCTGTGAGTATTGTATCGGATAGGGATCCTCATTTTACTTCCCGATTTTGGAAGAGATTACAAGAAGCTTTGGGGACGAAGTTGAGTTTTAGTACAGCTTATCACCCTCAGACTGATGGACAGTCTGAGAGAACTATTCAGATTATGGAGGATATGCTGAGGGCGTGTGTTTTAGACTTCGGAAAAGGTTGGGAGAAATATCTGCCTCTAGCGAAGTTCGCTTATAATAACAGCTATCAGGCCACTATCGGGATGGCCCCATTTGAGGCATTGTATGGACGTAAGTGTCGATCCCCAATTTACTGGGATGAAGTAGGTGAGATGAAGACTTTTGACCCGACCCTTCTACCTGAACTTATGAAGACTGTTGAAAATGTCCACCTCATCGGGAAACGGATGCTTACCGCCCAAAGTAGGCAGAAAAGTTATGCAGACCGACGGAGACGGAATCTAGAGTTTGAGGTCGGCGACAAGGTGTTCTTGAAGTTATCACCTCGGAGGGGACTGATTAAACATGGCAAGGGTGGAAAGTTGATCCCGAGGTTTGTAGGACCATTTGGGATAATTGAGAAGGTTGGCAAATTGGCGTATCATCTGGAACTACCTCAAAACCTCTCCAATATCCATGATGTCTTCCATGTTTCAATGATACGGAAGTATCACCCTGATCCATCGCATATTTTGGAGCCAGAGCCATTGCAGCTTCGGGAGAACTTGCCTTATGAAGAAAAGACTATTCGGAACCTAGATGAGCAAGAACGGGAGTTGCGCAACAAATCTATACCAATGGTGAAAGTGTTGTGGGATCACCAAGGAGTTGAAGAAGCAACGTGGGAAAGACGAGACCAGATGCAGCAATAGTATCCGACATTATTTCAAAGGTAATATTGAATTTCGGGACGAAATTCTTTTAAAGAGGGAAGGATGTGAGGCCCGACCTTGATTTGCGTGCGATACCTCATTTCGTGTGCCATAACCTAGAATTGCGTGCCTTGACCTAGGTTTAAGAGTCTTCTCATTTTATATGCCTTGCATCGAATTACGTGCATTCATTTAGGGTTGCATGCATTTGCTTGGGAAACTTGCATTTGTCTCGTAGTTCGTGCTTTACCTCGTAGTGCGTGCTCTAAACTTAGGAAAGCGTGCCCGCACGCTAATCAAGAAAGCATCTTAGACGAAGCACTAGATTATTAACTAATCCTACAAACTCCGCTAACTAATATTAAAATGCTAAGTCAATGCACTAGAAGACAAAATTTCACCAAAAGCTAAATATTCTTATTCTTTATTCTTTATTCTTTTGCATATCCCAAGCACACACAATAAAATAAAGCTCAACAAAAGACAAAAATTCAGAATTTCCACTTGCCTTGGCTGACCATACCTTGCTTTTCAACAACATTGCATAAATTAAAACACTCCTAGACAAATTATGACACACACAAGACACAATGCATTAAAAAATGACCTAACATCCTACCCAATGCTCCACATTCTCGGCCACATTACCAAGACATGGAAAAAAATTCAAACATGCTCCAAAAGAGATGCCATTTCAGATTTTTCAAGGCCCTACGCCGACACACTCACACACAAACACTTCATTCCTCACAAACATTTCAATTGCTCACATTTTCTCTCACCCTCTCAGCATAAGCTGCTTCAAGAACCTCCATAGCTCAAGCTCATCTTCTAAGGTTCTCCTAGGCACTCAAGGACTCTAAGAAATTCGCCCATGACAGCCCAAGCAAGCAAGAAGCAAGAAAAGTTGCATGCAAGCTCATAGAGCTCTTCATTTCGGCCCTAGGTATGTTTGATAGCTTTTCTTTCATCTTCCTTTTGTTCTAACCACATGCACATACTAAGAACATGGTAACTCAGCTAGGAATTAAGGAAATCAAGCAAAATCTCTCGGCCAAACAAGGAGAGAAGACCATTTGTGCATCTTCAAGAGTTTTGAGCATCATTTGTTGTCAATAGGCTAAGGTGAGGGTTAATCTTTTTTTAAAAGCTTTCAAAAACAACATGCATGCCTTCATATGTCTATTTTTACCTCTGTACTTGTGGTATATGTGTGTACATGAGCTTTTGTAACCATGCATGGCAAGATATTTAGCTAGAACTTGGAGATAGGTAAAATCGCGAAAATGGCAGATTTCTGACTAGTTAGAGCGAAGTGAAATTGGTCTGGTGGATGATGTTGAAAATGCATGGAAATTTCTAGGTGACTATTTTTGCCAGTTCTGAGCATTTTTCTTAGAAATAGGCCAAGGCCAATTTTGACTCTAAGGTCTCCAAAATGGTAAAACATCGAAGGGTGTCTAAATCTGGAAAATCTGGGAAAATGGAGCAGGTTTTTGGCAGTTCACTGTCCTTGTAGAACGAAACAGTTTTGACTTAGTAAATAATATCTAAAATGAATGAAATTTGTAAGGTTGCTATATTTTTCAGTTCTGGACATTTTTGTTAGAAATAGACTAAAGCTAAATCTAACCCTAAGACCCTCAAAAATGGCAAGTATTGAAATATATACGAATCTGGACAGTTTTGCGTAGTCTCACGGTTTTAGCTATAACTCTTGAATCCGAACTCCAAATGATGCGAGGTTTGTTTTTGGATTTAGTTCACTTAATAAGCTTTAATTTGACATTTTGTTCACTAGAATTGGATTGCAGTGAGATATTTATTTAGTGATATACTTTGAAAAAATATTGTAACTTCTCTTGTGATATTGAATGCTTGGGATTGTGGCACTTGGATGTTGTGTGGACTGTTTTGGATGATTGAGGATGTTTTAATAAATCGATGCATGGTTTGGGTTAGTTACGTGACAACTTGTGGCTTAAATCGCATGTGTAAGCATGAATTGAAACCCTATTGAATATGAAAACTCGCTAAGTGTTGATCCTATGGTTATTGTGTCCAATTGTGTGATTAGTGGGCTGCCTAAGAAATGTTAAGTATGCTTGAAATGTGATTCCCGATGATTACATGTTGATAAGTAGACCTTTCTTGCACCCGGTCCCACGTAGACGTCGTTGCATGCTTATATAAACTTATTATCTGATTACGTGAACCCCGAAATGAATTATATGACTTGATTTACATGTGTTACATGGCTACCTGTTTAATATTCATATAACTCCATGTGCTTTGCAAGTGAAATTACATGTCAAAGCATGTCTCGTGTGTTTACTTGTCAATGTGCGATCTTATGATTGATCGGAGGCAACCTACTTTGTTATCCTCCTAACGTGATATATTAAATGTTATAAATGTGCATTGCATACAAGGTTGCAACCTTTCATTCTGGTGTGGTAGCGTTTCACGGACACCGGGCGGCATCGGGCTTGCCGGTGCAACCATGACTACCATTGTCCAATTCCCTCTCTCGCTTGCGGGCTAGACTTCCTCGGAGAGTTGGGTCTTAGGATTTCGGGGTACATCCGGAGTACACCCATTTGGCGTGATAAGTGGATGATATGAAGTCGGCCGCAACAACTGTTACTGGAAATGAATTGAGAGCAAAAGCTCACCGTATCCTTTTCACTATGTGTATAAGTACTCTCGCTTGGTTCCTAGAGGACATCGGGGAGGAAAGACGGGTAATTGTGTTCTTTTACTTTTATATTACATTATGAACTTACTTGTGTTATATGTCATGCTTTCAAAAAGGGTTTTTCATAAGTTGAACCGGAAAAAGAGTTCAAAACGTATTTCTCGTTCTCCCTCGCTGAGTTCATAAGGAATCACCCTCTTTTATCATCAGAGGTGAAGAAGATCAGGAACAGGCACCCGTGGATAACGCGCCTATTGATGACTCTTTGGAGTGATTGCATGCCCTACGTGTCTTACGTGATTGTGGCTGTTTTGTGAACGATATGTTGTTTTGAAGACTATTTTTTATGTTGCTTGTTGTTATTATTGTAAATGACCCCTGTTATAATTTGGGGTCTAATTTTGATTTGTACCGATATTAACTAGATAGATACCCTATTTGCTCATTTTGCTACTTCGATTAGTAACTACTACAGGCTTATGAAGTATTAGGCAAAGGGCTAAGTAAAATGAATCTACCCAATCTTAAGCAGGTACTCATTTGTAAGCTAAGACCAACAGGTACTTGTGTAACAGGAATTGACACATTAACGAG
Source organism: Ehretia macrophylla (assembly GCA_037974665.1). NCBI lineage: Eukaryota > Viridiplantae > Streptophyta > Magnoliopsida > Boraginales > Ehretiaceae > Ehretia > Ehretia macrophylla. The sequence continues at coordinate 39,680,749 of CM075775.1, forward strand.
ACATAGTTGCCATGCTAGGTGTTAATCAAACGAGACTTGAGATAAATAATGGACATATCAATTGGTGATACATAGTAATCTTAGTTGGAATCGAATTTGAGATTGAAAGTTTCGAGGCGTTTAGAAAATTAGGTCAAACTAAAGAGCCAATTACAGCTGTTATGCTGCCGGTTTTCTGAAGAATTGTTGGAGTTCTAGTCTAACAGATAAGCTTAATCTTCGTTAATCAGTTATAGTTATAAAAGAACGTGAATGTTTAGATCACACCCTAGTCTAACCTCTATAAGTCTGGTTGGGGGCGTGACAAGTTACGCGGCGCACAACATACCGTTGGAAAGCTCTCCGAGAGCTCTACAACAGGGGCACCAAGCTTGCTCGGCTGCGCCTATTTTCGGAGCCCAAAACCGAACATTTTCATCAGTTTCGGGACACTTTTCTTCTTTTGCACAGTTTTTTCGTCCCAGATCGTACGTTGTGACTCGCAAAAAAGACGACAACCTAATCCATCACATTTCTATTACCGAATTGCACGGCACCTTGGGCAAGACAACTTCACTTCACGTAGAGGCTGGGCCCGGAAACAGAGGGCGTGGGGCTGATGACCAGGTATCCGTCGCTCCGGTGCCTATTACTTTTGATCCGTAAGGAGTTACGCGGCGCACAGCATACCGTTGGAAAGCTCTCCGAGAGCTCAACAATGGGGGCAGCAAGCCTGCTCGGTTGTGCCTATTTTCGGATCCCAAAATCAAACGTTTTCTTCAGGTTTAGGACACTTCTCTTCTTTTGCACTGTTTTTCAGTCCCAGATCGTACGTCGTGAGCCGTGAAAAGGACGACAACCTAATCCATCACATTTTTATTATCGAATCCTATGGCACCTTGGGCAAGACAACTTCACTTCACGTAGAGGCTGGGCCCTTAAACCGAAGGCGTGGGGCTTATGACTAGGTATCCGTCGCTCCGGTGCCCATAACTTTTGATCCGTAAGGAGTTACGCGGGGCACAGCATACCGTTGGAAAACTCTCCGAGAGCACTACGAAAGGGGCACCAAGCATGCTCGGCTGCGCCTATTTTCAGAGCCCAAAATTGAATATTTTCATCAGTTTCGGGATACTTTTCTTCTTTTGCGCTATTTTTCCGTCCCGTATCGTACGTCGTGAGCCGCAAAAAGGACGACAACCTAATCCATCACATTTCTATTACCGAATCCCACGACACCTTGCACAGGACAACTTCACTTCACGTAGAAGCTGGGCCATCAAACAGAGGGCGTGGGGTTTGTGACCAGGTATTCGTTGCTCCGGTGCCCTTAACTTTTGATCCGTAAGGAGTTACGCAGCGCAAAACATACCGTTGGAAAGATCTCTGAGAGCTCTACGACGAGGGTACCTAGGCTGCTCAGCTGTGCCTGTTTTCTGAGCCGAAAATGGAACATTTTCATAAGTTTTGGGATACTTTTCTTCTTTTGAGCTGTTTTTCCGTCCCGGATCGTATGTCGTGAGCTGCAAAAAGAACGATAACCTAATCCATTACATTTCTATTACCGAATCCCACGGCACCTTGGGCAAGACAACTTCACTTCACGTAGAGGCTGGGCCCGCAAACAGAGGGCGTGGGGCTGGTTACCAGGTATCCGTCGCTCCGGTGCCCATAACTTTTGATCGTAAGGAGTTACGCGGCGCACAGCATACCGTTGGAAAGCTCTCCAAGAGCACTACGACGGGGGCACCAAGCATGCTCGTCTGCGCCTATTTTCGGAGCCCAAAATCGTACATTTTCATCAGTTTTGGGATATTTTTCTTCTATTGCGCTATTTTTTCGTCCCGTATCGTACGTCGTGAGCCGCGAAAAGGACGACAACCTAATCCATCACATTTCTATTACCGAATCCCACGGCACCTTGCGCTAGACAACTTCACTTCGCGTAGAGGCAGGGCCCGCAAACCTAGGGCGTGGGGCTTGTGACAAGGTATCCGTTGCTCCGATGCCCTTAACTTTTGATCTGTAAGGAGTTACGCTGCGCACAACATACCGTTGGAAAGCCCTCATAGAGCTCTACGACAAAGGCACCAAGCCTGCTCAGCTATGCCAATTTTCGGTGTCCAAAATCGAACGTTTTCATCAGTTTTGGGACACTTTTCTTCTTTTGCGCTATTTTTTCGTCCCGTATCGTACGTCGTGAGCCGTGAAAAGGACGACAACCTATTCCATCACATTTCTATTACCGAATCCAACGGTACCTTGGGCAAGAAAACTTCACTTCACATAGAGGCTGGGCCGGCAAACCGAGGGCGTGGGGCTTGGGACCAGGTCTCCGTCGCTCCAATGCCCATAATTTTTGATCTGTAAGGAGTTACGCGGCGCACAGTGTGAGGCCCGACCCCGAATAGCGTGTCTTACCTCAATTTGCATGCCTTAGACCCAGAATTATATGATTGACCTTGAATTTACGTGCTTTGTCTTGATTTTTGTGTTTGCCTCGTCATACATGCCATGACCTAGAATTGTGTGCCCTAATTCTCGACTTACGTGCGATACCTAGATATACGTGCCCTAACCTCAATTTAGGTGCGTTACCTCATTTTGTGTACTCTAACCTTGAATTGCGTGTCTTAACCTAGGTTTAAGTGCCATACCTTGATTTACGTGCATCATATCAAATTTCATGCTTTGCATTGGTTTGCGTGCATTCATTTAAGATTGCGTGCATTTACTTTGGAATCCGTGTATTAGTCTTGAATTATGTGCCTTATCTCGTAGTTTGTGTTTACCTCGTAGTACGTGCCCTAGACCTAGGAATGCGTGCCTACACGCTAATCAATAAAGATTCCTGCACAAAGCACAAGACAATAAAATAATCCTACACAATCCACTAACTATTATTATATTCCTAATTCAAATCCTACAAATTCCACTAACTATAAAATAACATTAAATTATTTCTAAACATTCTACTAATATTATTTCAATCCTAATTCAAATTCACTACAAGACAAAACCCTATCATCATCCAAACCATCCCCAATATAATATACCTAATCACCTTTTCTTACAAAATCCACCAACACCTAAATATTATATTTTAAACCCACTACAAGGCAAAATCTCATAAACCTCTAAATATACCTTATATTCTATTCTAACTTCAAAGCTACACAAACACCTAAGCCAACATTTTCTTACACATACACTAAACACAAGACTTATGAAAATACACACACACACACACACTAAATCTATACACTCTTTCTCATCCTCTCAAATCTGAAAATACACACCCACCTAACACATAATCAAAATTCAAATGCTCAAGACAACAAAACATACTCTTACACACTTTTCCTAAACCCTATGCTCTTTTTTCTAACTCCCAAGCATGCCCACACTTATCCCTTACACCTTGCACTCCCTAGGCAGAATAATTAGCATAATTTGAATGCCTTTGGCTGAAATCATCATTCCATACACGAAATTGACACTTCACCTAAGCACACATAGCTCAAAAATACTCAAAACCTCATTTTTCTCTCAACTCTCTCTCCCCCTCTCATCATTTTCGACCCTAGCTCTCTCTTGAGCATCCAAGACTCCTCACAAGCTCTCAAGGACTCTCTAAGACTATCCCAAGCTCGGCCATAGCAATCCATAGCAAGCAAACACGCAAGAAAGTCTCATACAAGCTCATAACTCATCATTTTCGGCCTAGGTAAAGTTTTGATGGTTTTCTTCCATTTCTTTTTGTTCTAAACACATGCACACTTCCTACACAAGCTAACTAAGCTAGGATTTAAAGGAAATCAAGATGCCTCTCGGCCAAAGCAAGGAAAAAGTTTCATTTGTGCGATTTCAAGAGCATTTGTGCATTTTCATCCATCAAGTTGCTAAGGTGAGGGTTAAACTCTTTTAAAAGCTTTCAAAAACCACATGCATGCCTTCATATGTCTATTTTTACCTCTGCAGTTGTGGTATATGTGTGTTCATGAGCTTTTGTAACCATGCATGGCAAGATATTTAGCTAGAACTTGAAGATAGGTAAAATCGCAAAAATGGCAGATTTCTGACTTGTTAGATCGAAGTGAATTTTTCCTGGTAAATGATGTTGAAAATTCATTAAAATTGGTAAGTGACTAGTTTTGCCAGTTTTGAGCATTTTTTTTAGAAATAGGCCAAGGCCAGTTTTGACTCTAAGGTCTCCAAAATGGCAAAACAACAAAAGGTGTCTAAATCTGGAAAATCTGGGAAAATGGAGCAGGTTTTTGGCAGTTCACTGTCCTTGTAGAATGAAACAGTTTTGACCTAGTAAATGATATTTAAAATGCATGAAATCTTGTGGGTTGCTAAAATTTTTAGTTCTAGACATTTTTGACATAAATAGACCAAAGCCAATTCTGACTCTAAGACCCTCAAAAATAGCACAAATCGTAATATGTCTAAAACTGGGCAGTTTTGCGTAGTCTCATGGTTCTGGCTATAACTCCTAAGTCCGAACTCCAAATGAGGTGAGATTTGTTTCTGGATTTAAATAACTCATTAAGCTTTAATTTGATATTTTGTTCACTGAAATTGGAGATTTTTTGATCCTCTAAATGAATGTGGGAAAACAGACCATTGCAGTGAAGTTTTTGTTTAGTGATGTGCTTAGAATCATGTTGAGACCTTGCTTGGGGTATTGAATGCTTGAAATTGTGATACTTGGATTTTGTGTGGACTATTGTGGTTGGTTGAAGTTTCTTAATGTGATTGATGTATGGCTTGGGATCATTAATCGATTAATTGTATGCTTAATCGCACGTTTAAGCACAGAATTGAGACCCTAACGCTTATGACTTTTGTTAAGAGATGGTCTATTGGTTAAATGTGTCAAATTGTGTGATTAGTAGGCTTCCCAATAAATGTTATATAGGCTTGATGTGGTCTAAGTATTGCTTGTGGTGCTTAGCAGATGAACTAACCCCGAGCATGACCTAGTAAACCCTAATGGCCCCGTGGGTTCCCGAGTCATAAACCATTCTTGTGTGAATTATAAATGATGTTGAAGGAGGTTAATAGGCTGCCTGGGATTGTCCATATAGCTCTAAACATGATTCCTGATGATTGCATGTTGATACGTGAACTATTCTTGCACCCGATCTTGTATAAGTGTCGTTGCGTGCTCGTATGATCTCAACACTTAATATGTGAACTAAAAGGAGCTATATGACTTGTTTTATATGGTGTTACTTGGCTATCCGTTAATTGTTCACATGCTCCTAAGTGTTTTACAAAGTGAATGTACATGTCAAAGCACGCCTTGTAAGTTTACTTATCGATATGCGATCTTATAATTGCTCGGAGGCAACCTACTTTGTTGACCTCCTAATGTGAATTGTTAAAAAGACATCCTATGGCTTATTTGAACATGATTACTTGGCTGCACGTGGAAGTTTAATTGCTTTCAAATTGATATATGAAATGATTACATGTTTTTACAATGCCTTATATGCCAATATGTCAAAATGTGATCATATACTTGCTCGGAGGCAACCTACTTTGTTGACCTCCCAATATGAAATGTTAAATGGCATACATGTGCATTGCATACAAGGTTGCAACCTTTCATTCTGGCATGGTAGCGTTCACGTACACCGGGCAACATCAGGCTTGCCGGTGCAACCGTGACTACCTTGGTCCAATTTTTTCTCTCGCTTGGGGGCTAGACTTCCTCGAAGAGTTGGGTCGTAGGATTTCGGGGTACATCCGGAGTACACCCATTTGGCGTGATAAGTGAATGATTTGAAGTCGGTCGCAACACTTGTTATTAGAAATGAATTGAGATCAAAAACTCACCGTATCCTTTTCACTACGTGTATAAGTACTCTCGCTTGGTTCCTAGAGGACCTCGGGGAGGAAAGACGAGTAATTGTGTTTCTATACTTTTATATTACATTATGAACTTACTTGTGTCATATGTCATGCTTTCAAAAAAGGTTTTTCATAAGTTGAACCAGAAAAAGAGTTTCAAAATGTATTACTCGTTCCCCCCCGCTGAGTTCATAAGGACTCACCCTTTTTTATCATCACAGGTGAAGAAGATCAGGAACAGGCACCCATGGATAACGTGCCTATTGATGACTCCTTGGAGCGATTACATGCTTTATGTGCCTTTCTTGACAGTGGCTATTTTTTTAACATTGTCTTTGCTTGAAGAATACTTATTTTGTTGATGTAAATGACCCCGTTGTAATTTGGGTCTAATTTTGGGATTGTACTATCTATAACCGGACGAACTCTTTATTTGGTTATTTGCTTTCATTATCTCGTATAATAGTTATCGTAGGCGTTTAAACCACTAGATGATTAATCCACTAAGTTAACTCTATCTAATTTCACTTAGGTATTCACCCGTACCCTAAAGGATAATAGGTACTTGCATAATAGTAAATTGACAAATAAATGGAACATAATTATCAAGCTAGGCTTTTTAACCAAATGAGACTTTCAAGATAAATTAGTAGGCATATCAGTTGATGATAAAATAGAAATCTTAGTGGGAATCGAATCAAGGATTAGAAGTTTTGAGGCGTTTTAGAAAATAGGTCCAACCAAAGGTCTTAAATATAGCCGTCATGCTGCCAAATTTCTAGAAAATCTTTTGGAGTTCTAAATCAATGCTAAGTATTAATCATAAGAAATGACCAAGTCGTACAAATAGCAAAAAAGAATTAGGTCATTCCCTAGTCTAGCCTCCATAGGTCGAGTTGGGGCGTGACACCTTATATTAGAATGGTATCAGAGCTTAGTTTACTAACTAAGCATTAGTCGGGTTCAACTCTTGGACCGTGGGTAGAAGCCCTAAGATAATTATGATGTCTTGTTTATATGTGTTAATATGTGCTAATGTGCTTTAATTGCTTTAAATATTGAATATTATGTGCCTTTGTGGATAATATGTATTCTGTATCATGCACACCGACACGTCCTCAATAATGCATGCATGCTTTTATACTCCTTCCTTGATACATGTACATGTTATATAACCGTGAATGACTATTTATACATATAGATAGTTAGGATTAGGACTTTCAGGGAAGTGAATTTGTGCAGGACAAACGAAAAGGCTCAGTTAGAGATTTCTGGCATCTTCACAGGTACTCGATGGATCGTATGTATTATTGGATATGTATAAATATAAAATGCGTAGCACAGGTATAATTATTGAGGTAAAGTTATCTCCTTATCTTTGGAATACCCATACCTATAATTAAGTTATCAATTTTGTAGCCATAAAGTTCTTGATTCTGTTAAACCGTTCTTCTAATTGTGGTTCAAGAATAAATGTTAAGGACATACAACTTCCCTTAGATATAAGAATATACTATTAGACATGTGGAGTAGTATATATATATTCATATGCTTATAATGGAAGTTTGACTTAGGAGTTGCTTTTGAATCAAATTCTTATATCTTAAATTGGTATAATAGACTATTTATATGATTGAATCCTTAGTTGATTGGAATTAAGCATCGTTGAACCTAATAAGGTGTATACTAGCGAGTTTCAAGTTTACTCAATGGTAAGATCGTGTCCTAGAAATTAAGAGATGAATTTGTGGAAATTGACGATAGGGGTTAGATTATTAAGGCATGAATAGTGTATTTAAGTGACTTAACAATGGATAACCTCAAGACATGTAGGCAACTCTAGAGATTGAGTTTAACAAGGTTGATGATTTTTTTAGTATAACAAGATATAGAGATGTTGAAATCGAGGGATTCATGTAGCTAGAACTCGTGTTTGGAAAACTACACCTAAAATATTAGGTCGAGTAGAAGTGTAAGGAATTGAATTATGCATTAGATGACTAACGTTGCTAAAGGTCCTAAGTTGGATATCGGTGATATTTAGAATCATGGTATTAATTTGGTGCCTCTAGGATTTAGTTGTAATTATGCAAGTAAGTCAATCTATACACTCGTTGTTTGGATACCCTAAAGGATGTTAGGAAGCATATATCCCTAAGTAATACCGATGCACCCGGTATATAAACCATGGAAATGATATTAAGCATCTGATTGCAAAGTGGAGTCGTTAGGGTATGATTAGTAATCCTAAACAGCTAATAGTGAGTATTCATGATGATTCATGATGAACCCTAGGACCTAAGGTCAATGAGACTTGATACTCTTAGCTAGTTGAACATGTAAATGAAGAGAGTAAGATTCCATATAGTTAAGATAGAGATGAATTAGAGTCATGATGACCCAAGAGACTGCTGTTAGACAACCGTATTATGTGCACCGTTTCACGTCTAGAAACTAGCTGTTGGTAGACTTCGAATCGTGGTCGTTAAATGGAGGGCGGATCTTGTAGTGATAGTTAAATGAGTCGTTGACTACTTTTGAAGTTCTATTAGATTATATTGAAGGATGCCTTGTGGTTATAATTCTTATGTTGACACAGCCTTGAAGTTATTTTGTGTAACAAGCTACTTGGATTAGTATGGTAAGTATCTTATGAGCTAGATCATTTCAGTACCCATTTATAGTCCTAGGATTGTTGTTGTATGGCCGGTAACCTAGTAGAGAATTGATATCACTTACATGGCTATGAACCCAGCTTAGTAACATTAATGTTGGAGATATATTGGCGGACATTAAGTGTTCGAAGGAATGACTAGGTCGCTAAGTGAGTAGGACCATTATCTTCTTAAGTATGACGTAATCTTGGATTGAGATGAGTGGAATTTATTTGAGGTTGAAACTATTCGCCTTAGGAGTTTTGGATAAGATTAAAAGAAAATTCTGAAGCCTTGTGACTTGAAAATAGAGATTTGAATAAGGAAATAAATTGTGGATCACAAGCTGATGAAATTTACTTGTAAAAGTTGAACTAGTGTAACATGATTAGTTTACCTATGCAATTTCAATGGCATTTTGTTGGTGGTACTTAATAAACCTTAGAGTTTGAGTTTCATGAATCTTAACGGTCTTTCTCCTTGATTACGAGCGTAAAGGTTAACGAAACTGGGGAAGAATGTTAGTGAATAGGAGCCTGTAACCGGGAGACTAGTCATTAGAAGATTTGTTAATCTAATGTACCTACGAGATAAGGACTATGATACTATCGATAGATGACGATTTGAGATGGATTAGTTTGTTTGGTGAGTTCTTCCTGAAAATAGGGTCGTATCGTGGAAATAATCCATAACATGTGTATGTCTTACGTGCTAACAATTTTGAAGCTAATAGATAGGATATGTAAATCGGATATAGACCTATCATCCTGAAATTAGTGTATGTCACCATAGGATCGTGGAATTATTGTGATATTCCTTTTGAGGTATGAATGCGAGATTGATACAACATAAGTCACGATTTTAGAGTCATAGTTATATTGTTAGAATACCGATGCAGCTTTGATTACTATGTTTGGATATTCTAACCTTAGTTAATGAACTTGACCTTAAGATCAAATGGAGAATAGAATCGTTCAAAGAAACGAACTGTAAATGTAGGGGCCACACCGAAATAAAGGATTTGAGAAACGTATGAAGCGAATTGGCTTGTGTAAGAGAGATCACAAAACACGGGATGAACCAGAGTGGAAAAAAATATCAAAAGCCAGAACCCATCTAAATGACCCCAACAAGTAAGAATGAATTTCAGGACGAAATTCTTTTAAGGAAGGGAGAATGTGAGGCCCGACCCCGAATAACGTGTCTTACCTCAATTTGCGTGCCTTAGACCCAGAATTATATGACTGACCTTGGATTACGTGCATTGTCTTGGTTTTCGTGTCTGCCTCGTCATACGTGCCTTGACCTAGAATTATGTGCCCTAATTCTCGACTTACGTGCGATACCTAGATATACGTGCCCTGACCTCAATTTACATGTGTTACCTCATTTCGTGTGCCCTAACCTTGAATTACGTGTCTTAACCTAGGTTTAAGTGCCATACCTTGATTTACGTGCATTGTATCGAATTTTATGCTTTGCATTGGTTTGCATGCATTCATTTAGGATTGTGTGTATTTACTTTGGAATCCGTGTATTAGTCTTGAATTATGTGCCTTACCTCGTAGTTCATGTTTACCTCGTAGTGCATGCCCTAGACCTAGGACTGCGTGCCTACACGCTAATCAATAAAGATTCCTTTACAATGCACAAGACAATAAAATAATCATACACAAGCCACTAACTATTATTATATTCCTAATTCAAATCCTACAAATTCCACTAACTATAAAATAACATTAAATTTTTCCTAAACATTCCACTAACATTATTTTAATCCTAATTCAAATTCACTACAAAACAAAACCCTATCATCATCCAAACCATCCCCAATATAATATACCTAATCACCCTTTCCTACAAAATCTACTAACACCTAAATATTATATTTTAAAACCCACTACAAGACAAAATCACACAAACCTCTAAACATACCCTATATTCTATTCTAACTTCAAAGCTACACAAACACCTAAGGCAACATTTTCTTACGCAAACACTATACAAAAGACTCATGGAAATACACACACACTCATACACACACACACTAAATCTCTACACTCTTTCTCATCCTCTCAAATCTGAAAATACACACCCACCCAACACATAATCAAAATTCAAATGCTCAAGGCAACAAAACATACTCTTACACACTTTTCCTAAACACTATACTCTTTTTTCTAACTCCCAAGCATGCCCACACTTATCCCTTACACCTTGCACTCCCTAGGCAGAATAATTAGCATAATTTGAATGCCTTTGGCTGAAATCATCATGCCATACACGAAATTGACACTTCACCTAAGCACACAAAGCTCAAAAACACTCAAAACCTCATTTTTCTCTCAACTCTCTCTCCCTCTCTCATCATTTTCGACCCTAGCTCTCTCTTGAGCATCCAAGACTCCTCACAAGCTCTCAAGGACTCTCTAAGACTCTCCCAAGCTCGGCCATAGCAAGCCATAGCAAGCAAACGCGCAAGAAAGTCTCATACAAGCTCATAACTCATCATTTTCGGCCTAGGTAAAGTTTTGATGGTTTTCTTCCATTTCTTTTTGTTCTAAACACATGCACACTTCCTACACAAGCTAACTAAGCTAGGATTTAAAGGAAATCAAGATCTCTCTCGGCCAAAGCAAGGAAAAAGGTCCATTTGTGCAATTTCAAGAGCATTTGTGCATTTTCATCCATCAAGTTGCTAAGGTGAGGGTTAAACTCTTTAAAAAGCTTTCAAAAACCACATGCATGCCTTCATATGTCTATTTTTACCTCTGTACTTGTGGTATATGTGTGTACATGAGCTTTTGTAACCATGCATGGCAAGATATTTAGCTAGAACTTGAAGATAGGTAAAATCGCGAAAATGACAGATTTCTGACTTGTTAGAGCGAAGTGAATTTGGCCTGGTAAATGATGTTAAAAATGCATGAAAATTGGAAGGTGACTAGTTTTTCCAGTTCGGAGAATTTTTCGTAGAAATAGTCCAAGGCCAATTTTGATTCTAATGTCTCCAAATTGGCAAAACAACGAAAGGTGTCTAAATTTGGAAAATCTGGGAAAATGGAGCAGGTTTTTGGCAGTTCACTGTCCTTGTAGAACAAAATAGTTTTGACCTAGTAAATGATATTTAAAATGCATGAAATCTGGTAGGTTACTAAAATTTTCAGTTCTGGACATTTTGGCCAGAAATAGACCAAAGACAATTCTGACTCTAAGACCCTCAAAAATAGTAAAAATCGTAATGTGTCTAAAACTGGACAGTTTTGCGTAGTCTCACGGTTTTGGCCATAACTCCTGAGTCTGAACTCCAAATGAGGTGCGGTTTGTTTCTGGATTTAAATAACTCATTAAGTTTTAATTTGATTTTTTTTTCACTGAAATTGGAGATTTTTTGTTCCTCTAAATGAATGTGGGAAAATAGACCATTGCAATGAAGTTTTTGTTTAGTGATGTGCTTAGAATCATGTTGAGACCTTGCTTGGGGTATTGAATGCTTGGAATTGTGATACTTGGATGTTGTGTGGACTTTTGTGGTTGGTTGAAGTTGCTTAATGTGATTGATGTATGGTTTGGGATCATTAATCGATTAATGGTATGCTTAATCGCACGTTTAAGCACAGAATTGAGACCCTAACGCTTATGACTTTTGTTAAGAGATGGTATATTGGTTAAATGTGTCAAATTGTGTGATTAGTAGGCTTCCCAATAAATGTTATATAGGCTTGATGTGGTCTAAGTATTACTTGTGGTGCTTAGCAAATAAACTAACCCCGAGCACGGCCTAGTAAACCCTAATGGCCCCGTGGGTTCCCGAGTCATAAACCATTCTTGTGTAAATTATAAATGATGTTGAAGGAGGTTAATAGGCTGCCCGGGATTGTTCATATAGCTCTAAACATGATTCCTGATAATTGCATGTTGATACGTGAATTATTCTTGCACCCGGTCTTGTATAAGTGTCGTTGCATGCTCGTATGATCTCAACACTTAATATGTGAACTAAAATGAGCTATATGACTTGTTTTATATGGTGTTACTTGGCAGTCCGTTAAATGTTCACATTCTCCTAAGTGTTTTACAAAGTGAATGTACATGTCAAAGCATGCCTTGTAAGTTTACTTATCGATATGCGATCTTATAATTGCTCGGAGGCAACTTACTTTGTTGACCTCCTAATGTGAATTATTAAAATACATTATATGACTTATTTGAACATGATTACTTGGCTACCCGTAGAAGTTTAATTGCTTTCAAATTGATATATGAAATGATTACATGTTCTTACAATGCCTTATATGCCAATATGTCAAAATGTGATTGTATACTTACTCGGAGGCAACCTACTTTGTTGACCTCCCAATATGAAATGTTAAATGGCATACATGTGCATTGCATACAAGGTTGCAACCTTTCATTCTAGCATGGTAGCGCTCACGCACACTGGGCGGCATCGGGCTTGCCGGTGCAACTGTCACGTCCCAACCCAACCTATAAAGGTTAGACTAGGGTGTGATCTAAACATTCAAGTCATATCTCGTACTTGACCGTTCAAGAGGGTTTAACACTTAACGTTTTAGCCTAAACTCCACAATTTTCTGGAAAACTGGCAGCATAACGGCTGTAATTGGGCTCTTTAGTTTGACCTAATTTTCTAAACGCCTCAAAATTTCCGATCTTAATTTCATTTCCAACTAAGATTACTATTTACCATCAATTGAAACGCCTACTAGTTATCTCAAAGTTTCGTTGATTAATAACCTAGCATGATACTATGTCTCGTTTGTTTGTTAATCCTCGTTACAAAAGTACCCATTGATCTTAGCTTAACAATGAGTACCTGCTTAAGATTGGATAGGTTCATTTTACTTAATCCTTACCTGATACTTCATAATCATATGATAGGTACTAGCCAATAATGATAGCAAAAACGACCATAGTAGTGTCTATCTAGTTATTATCAATACAAGCCAAAATTAGACCCCAAATTACAACGGGGGTCATATACAATACAACAACAAGCAACATAAGAAATAGTCTTCGAGCAACACATTGTTCACAAAATGGCCATAGTCAAGTAAGGCACGTAGGGCAGGCAATCATTCCAAGGAGTCATCAATGGACACGTTATCCTCGGGTGCCTATTCCTGATCTTCTTCACCTGTGATGATAAAAGAGGGTGAGTCCTTATGAACTCAGCGAGGGAGAACGAGAAATACATTTTAAAACTCCTTTTCTTGTTCAACTTATGAAAACCCTTTTTGCAAGAATGACATATATCACAGGTAAGTTCATAATGTAATATAAAAGTAAAAGAATAAAATTACCCGTCTTTCCTCCCCGAGGTCCTCTAGGAACCAAGCGAGAGTACTTATACACATAGTGAAAAGGATACGGTGAGCTTTTGCTCTCAGTTCATTTCCAGTATCAGTTGTTGCGGTCGACTTCAAATCATCCGCTTATCACGCCAAATGGGTGTACTCCAGATGTACCCCGAAATCCTACGACCCAACTCTCCGAGAAAGTGTAGCCCCCAAGCGAGAGAGGGAATTGGACAATGGTAGTCACGGTTGCACCGGCAAGCCTGATGCCGACCGGTGTGCATGAACACTACCACGCCAGAATGAAAGGTTGCAGTCCTGTATGCGATGCACATTTATGACATTTAATATATCACATTTGGAGGTCAACAAAGTAGGTTGCCTCCGAGCAGTCATAAGATTGCACGTTGACAAGTAAACACGCGAGGCACGATATGACAAGTAAATTCACTTGAAAAGCACATGGAGTTACATGAATATTAAACGGGCAGCCATGTAATGCATGTAAATCAAGTCATATAACTCACTTCGAAGTTCACGTAATCAAATAACAAGATTATTCAACATGCAACGACATTTACGTGGGTCCGGGTGCGAGATAGGCCTATTTATCAACATGTAATCATCGAAATCATATTTAGGGCTACAAGGGAAACTACGGGCAGCCTACTAAACACATAATCAAACACAATATCTAAAGGATCAACACTTAGCAAGTTTACCTAGTGACTAGGGTTCCAATTCGTGCTTACCCGTGCGATTAAGCCCCAAGTCATCTCGCAATTAAGCTCAAGCCATATATTAATTAAATTAAACACCCTCAAGCACTCAAAACAGTCCACACAACATCCAAATGCCACAATCTCAAGCATTTAATACAACAAGAGAACTACAATAATTTTTCTAAGCATGTCACTAAGGGAAACCCTCACTGCAATGGACTGTATTCTCACAATAATTAAGACAAGCAAACAATATCCAATTCCAGTGAACAAGATGTCAAATTAAAGCTTAAGGAATGAACTAAATTCAGAAACAAACCTCGATCATTTGGAGTTTGGGTTCAAGAGTTATAGCCAAAATAGTGAGACTACACAAAACTGTCCAGATTTACACACATTTCAATACTTGTCATTTTTGAGGGCCTTAGGGTCAGATTTATACTTAGTCCATTTCTGACAAAAATGTCCAGAACTGAAAAATCTAGTAGTACACCAAATTTAATGCATTTTGGATATCATTTACTAAGTCAAAACAGGTTCGTTCCACAAGGTCAGTGAATCTGCCAAAACCTGCTTCATTTTTCCAGACTTTCCAGATTTGGACACATTTTAATGAATTGCCATTTTGAGGACCTTAGAGTCAAAATTAGCTTTGACCTATTTCTGCGCAAAATGTTCAGAACTGGTAAAACTAGTTACCCACCAAACTGAACGCATTTTCAACATCATTTACCTAGCCAAAAGCACCTCATACCAACAAGACAGAAAGCTATCACATACCCGATTTCATCTATCATCACATTCTAGCCAAGAATCTTGCCATGCATGTTTATAAAAGCTCATGAACACACATATATCTCAAGTACAGAAGTAAAGATAGACATTTAAGGGCATGCATGTGGTTTTTTGAAAGATTTTCAAGAAGTTTTAGCCCTCACCTTAGCAAGACAACAAAGAAGATGCTCAAACTCTTGGTGAAGCACAAAGTTGATCTTTTTCCTTGCTTAGCCGAGACACCACTCGATTTTCTCAAATTTCCTAGCTTAGTAACCAAGTTCTTAGTAGGTGCATTTGGTTAGAATAAGAAGAAAAGAAATGGAAGCTAGCAAACTCACCTAAACCGAAATGGAAGTACTAAAGGCTTGCATGTGCATTTCTTTGCTCCTAGCTTTGCTTGGTCGAGTTCCTTGGTTGCTTGGAAGTCTTGAAGAGCCTTAGGATGAAGAACTTAGCTATGGAGTCTACAATATTTATCTAGGGCTGAGAGAGATAGAAGAATGAGAGGGAGAGAGAAGAATGAGAGGAAATGAGAGAAATGAAAGAAAAATAAAAGCTTTGTTGGGCAAAGGAGGTTGTGTCGGCCTTGGGCATATAAATTTCAGACTTTTGTGTCTTCAAGAAGCATTTTGAATTATCTAGTATGGGCATGGAGCTTGTGTCGAAATGGTGGAGCTTTGGGGAGGGTTTTGAGCTAATTTTTTATGCATTTGTGTCATAGAATTGTTATAGGATGTCTAGGAATTAATTTGAATTATGCAAGCAAGCACAAATGCTCACAATGTGGTCGGCCAAGGCATTGCAAGAATCTGAATTTTTGTCATCTTTTGAGCATTAATTAATTGTGTTTTTGGAAAGTGCAAAAGAATAAGGAATAAAGAATAAGAATGTCTAGCTTTTGGTGCAATTTCGTCTTCTAGTTGGTTGAATTAGCAATTTAATATTAGTTAATGGGATTTGAAGGATTAATTATTGATCTAGTGCTTCGTGTAAGATGCTTTCTTGATTAGCGTGAGGGCACGCTTTCCTAGGTTTAGGGCACACACTACGAGGTAAGGCACGAACTACGAGACGAATGCACACAACCTTAAATGTATGCACGTAATTCAATGCAAGGCACACAAAATGAAACACGACTCTTAAACCTAGGTCAAGGCACGCAAATCTAGGTTAGGCACACGAAATGAGGTATCGCACGCAAATCGAGGTTGGGCCTCAAACCGTTGCAAAGCACTCTAAGAGCTCTACCATGGGGGCACCTAGCCTGCTTGGTTGCGCTTGTTTTCGGAGCCTAAAATCGAACATTTTTCATAAGTTTTGGGACACTTTTTTTCTTTTGCGTAGTTTTTCCGTCCTGGATCGTACGTCGTGACCCGCGAAAAGGACGATAACCTAATCCATCACATTTCTATTACTGAATCACACGGAACCTTGGGCAAGACAATTTCACTTCACGTAGAGGCTGGGCCCGCAAACAGAGGGCGTGGGGCTTGTGACAAGGTATCCGTCCCTCCGGTGCCCATAACTTATGATCCGTAAGGAGTTACGCGGCGCACAACATACCGTTGGAAAGCTCTCCGAGAGCTCTACGACGGGGGCACCAAGCTTGCTCGGCTGCACCTATTTTCGGAGCCCAAAATCGAACATTTTTATCAGTTTCGAGACACTTATCTTCTTTTGCGCAGTTTTTCCATCCCAGATCGTACGTCGTGAGCCACGAAAAGGACGACAACCTAATCTATCACATTTCTATTACTGAATCACACGGCACCTTGGGCAAGACAACTTCACTTCACGTAATGGCTGGGCCCTCAAACCGAGGGCGTGGGGCTTGTGACCAGGTATCCGTCGCTCCGGTGCCTATAACTTTTGATCCGTAAGGAGTTATGCGGCGTACAATATACCGTTGGAAATCTCTCCAACAGCTCTATGACTGGGGCAGCAAGCCTGCTCGGCTGCAACTATTTTCGGAGCCCAAAATTGAACGTTTTCATAAGCTTCGCTATACTTTTCTTCTTTTGCGTTATTTTTCCGTCCCGGATCGTACGTTGTGAGTCGCGAAAAGGACAACAACCTAATCTATCACATTTCTATTATCGAATCCCATGGCAACTTGGGCAAGACAACTTCATTTCACGTAGAGGCTGGGCCCGCAAACCGAGGGCGTAGAACTTGTGACCAGGTATCCGTCGCTCTGGTGCCTATAACTTTTGATCCGTAAGGAGTTACGCGTCGCACAACATATCGTTGGAAAGCTCTCCGAGAGCTCTACGACGGGGGCACTATGCCTGCTCGGGTGCTCCTATTTTTGAAGCCCAAAATCTAATGTTTTTATTAGTTTCATGACACTTTTCTTCTTTTACGCTGCTTTTCTGACCCAGATCGTACGTCGTGAGCCACGAAAAGGACAAGAACCTAATCCATCACATTTTTATTACTGAATCACACGGCACCTTGGGCAAGACAACTTCACTTCACGTAGAGGCTGGGCCCGCAAACAGACGGCCTGGGGCTCATGAAAAGGTATCCGTCGCTCCGGTGCCCATCACTTTTGATCCGTAAGGAGTTACACAGTGCACAGCATATCGTTGGAAAGCTCTCCAAGAGCTCTACGACTGGGGCACCAAGCCTGCTCGGCTGTGCCTATTTTCGGAATCCAAAATTGAACGTTTTCATCAATTTCGGGACACTTATCTTCTTTTGCGCAATTTTTCTGTCCCAGATCGTGCGTCGTGACCCGCGAAAAGGACGACAACCTAATCCATCACATTTCTATTACTGAATCACATGGCACCTTGGGCAAGACAACTTCACTTCATGTAGAGGCTGGGCCCGCAAACAGAGGGCGTGGGGCTTGTGACCAGGTATCCGTCGCTCCGGTGCTCATAACTTTTGATCCGTAAGAAGTTACGTAGCACACAATATACCGTTGGAAAGCTCTCCGAGAGCTCTACGACGGGGGCACCAAGCTTGCTTGGCTGGGCCAGTTTTCGGAGCCCAAAATCGAACATTTTCATCAGTTTCAGAACATTTTTCGTCTTTTGCGCAGTTTTTCCGACCCAGATAGTACGTCGTGAGCTGCAAAAAGGACGGCAACCTAATCCATCACATTTCTATTACCGAATCCCACGACACCTTGGGCAAGACAACTTCACTTCACGTAGAGGCTCGGCCCGTAAACAGAGGGCGTGGGGTTTGTGACCAGGTATCCGTCGCTCCGGTGCCCATAACTTTTGATCCGTTAGGAGTTACACGGCGCATAGCATACCGTTGGAAAGCTCTCCGAGAGCTCTACGACGGAGGCACCAGGCCTGCTCGGCTGTGCCTGTTTTTGCATCCCAAAATCGAAAGTTTTCATCAGTTTTGGGACACTTTTCTTCTTTTGTGCTATTTTTTCGACCCAGAACGTACATCGTGAGCCGCGAAAAGGACGACAACCGAATCCATCACATTTTTATTACCAAATCCCATGGCACATTGGGCAAGACAACTTCACTTCACGTAGAGGCTGGGCCCTCAAACCGAGGGCGTGGGGCTTGTGACCATGTATCCGTCACTCTGGTGCCTATAACTTTTGAACCGTAAGGAGTTACGTGGCGCACAGCATACCGTTGGAATGCTCTCTGAGCGCTCTACGATGGGGGCACCTAGCCTTCTCAGTTGCACCTATTTTAAGAACCTAAAATCGAATGTTTTCATTAGTGTCCGGACACTTTTCTTCTTTTGTACTATTTTTTCGTCCCGGATCGTACGTCGTGAGCCGCGAAAAACGACAACCTAATCCATCATATTTCTATTACCGAATCCCACGGTACATTTGGCTGGGCCCCCAAACAGAGGGTGTGAGGCTTGTGACCAGGTATCTGTCGCTCTAATGCTCATAACTTTTGATCCGTAAGGAGTTACGCGGCGTACAGGTTACTGTTGGAAAGCTCTCTGAGAGCTCTACGACGAGGGCACCCAGACTGCTCGGTAGCGCCTATTTTCTGAGCCCAAAATCGAACATTTTCATAAGTTTTGGGACACTTTTCTTCTTTTGCGCTATTTTTCCGTCCCGTATCGTACGTCGTGAACCGCGAAAAGGATGACAACCTAATCCATCACATTTCTATTGCCGAACCCTACGGCACCTTAGGCAAGACAACTTTACTTCAGGTCGAGGCTGGGCCCGCTGGGCTGGTGACCAGGTATCCGTCGCTCCGGTGCCCATAACTTTTGATCCGTAAGGAGTTATGCGGCGCACAGTGTACCGTTGGAAAGCACTCTGAGAGGTCTAGGATGGGGGCACCTAGCCTGCTCGCTTGTGGTTGTTTTCTGAGCCTAAAATCGAACATTTTCAGAAGGTGTGGGACATTTTTCTTCTTTTGCGCTAGTTTTCCATCCTGGATCGTACGTCATGAGCAGTGAAATGGACAACAATCTAATCCATTACATTTCTATTACCGAATCACACGGCATCTTAGGGAAGACAACTTCACTTCACGTAGAGGCTGGGCCCGCAAACAGAGGGAATATGGCTTGTGACAAGGTATTTGTCGCTCCGGTGCCTATAACTTTTGATCCGTAAAGAGTAACGCGGCGCACAGCATACCGTTGGAAAGCTCTCTAAGAGCTCTACGACGGGGGTACCAAGCCTGCTCGGCTGCACCTATTTTAGAAGCCTAAAATTGAATGTTTTCATTAGTTTCGGGATACTTTTCTTCTTTTGCGCTGTTTTTCCGTCCTGGATCGTACGTCGTGAGCAGCGAAAAGGACGACAACCTAATCCATCACATTTCTATTACTGAATCCCATGGCACCTTGGACAAGACAACTTCACTTCACGTAGAGGCTGGGCCCGCAAACACAGGGCGTGGGGCTTGTGAACAGGTATCTGTCACTCCGGTGCTCATAACTTTTGATCCTTAAGAAGTTATGTAGCGCACAGCATACTGTTGAAAAGCTCTCCGAGAGCTCTGCGATGGGGGCAACAAGCTTGCTCCGCTGCTCCTGTTTTCAGAGCCCAAAATCAAACATTGTCATCAGTTTCAAGATACTTTTCTTCTTTTGCGCAGTTTTTCAGTCCCAGAATATACGTCGCGAGCCGTAAAAAGGACGACAAGCTAATCCATCACATTCCTATTACCGAATCCCATGACACCTTGGGCAAGACAACTTCACTTCACATAGAAGTTCGGCTCGCAAACAGAGGGCGTGGGGCTTGTGACCAGGTATCCGTCGCTCCGGTACCCATAACTTTTGCTCCGTAAGGAGTTACGTGGCGCAAAGAATACTGTTGGAAAGCTCTTTGAGGGCTCTATGAGGAGGGCACTAAGCCTGCTCGGCTGTGCCTGTTTTCGGATCCCAAAATCGAACATTTTCATCTGTTTTGGAACACTTTTCTTCTTTTGTGCTATTTTTTTATCTCGGAACGTACATCGTGAGTCGCGAAAAGTTCGACAACCAAATCCATCACATTTTTATTACCAAATCCCATGGCACATTGGGCTAGACAACTTCACTTCACGTAGAAGCTGGGCCTACAAATCGAGGGCGTGGGGCTTGTGACCGTGTATCCGTCACCCCGGTGCCTATAACTTTTGAACCGTAAGGAGTTACGCGGCGCATAGCATACCGTTGGAACGCTCTCTGAGTGCTCTACGATATGGGCACCAAGCCTGCTCGGCTGTGCCTATTTTAGATGCCCAAAATCGAATGTTTTCATTTGTTTTGGGACACTTTTCTTTTTTTGTGCTGTTTTTCCGTCCCAGATCGTACATCGTGAGCCGCGAAAAGGACGACAACCCAATCCATCATATTTTTATTACCGAATCCCATGGTACATTGGGCAAGACAACTTCAATTCATGTAGGGGCTGGGCCCGCAAACAGAGGGCGTGGGGCTTGTGACCAGGTATCCGTTGCTCCGGTGCCTATAACTTTTGATCCGGAAGGAGTTACGCGGGGCATAGCATACCGTTGGAAAGCACTCTGAGAGCTCTACGACGAGGGACCCAGCATACTCGGCAACGCCTGTTTTCTGAGCCCAAAATCGAACATTTTCATAAGTTTTGGGACATTTTTCTTCTTTTGCTCTATTTTTCCATCCTGGATCGTAAGTCGTGAGCCGAAGGACGACAACCTAATCCATCATATTTCTATTACCGAATCCCATGGTACATTGGGCAAGACAACTTCACTTCACATAGAGGCTGGGCCCGCAAACATAGGGCGTGGGGCTGGTGACCGGGTATCCGTCGCTCCGGTGCTCATAACTTTTGATCCGTAAGGAGTTAAGCGGCGCATAGCATACAGTTGGAGAGCACTCTGAGAGCTCTACGAAGGGGGAACCTAGCCTACTTAGTTGCGCTTGTTTTCGGAGCCTAAAATCGAACATTTTCATAAGTTTGGGGATATTTTTCTTCTTTTGCGCTGTTTTTCCGTCGCGGATCGTACGTCGTGAGCCGCGAAAAAGACGACAACCTAATTCATCATATTTCGATTACCAAATCACACGGCATCTTGGGCAAGACAATTTCACTTCACGTAGAGGCTGGGCCCGCAAACAGAGGGAGTAATGCTGGTGACCAAGTAACCGTCGCTCCGGTGCCCATAACTTTTGACCCGTAAGGAGTTACGCGGCGCACAGCATACCGTTAGAAAGCACTCTGAGAGCTCTATAATGGGGGCACCTAGCCTGCTCGGTTGCACTTGTTTTCAGAGCATAAAATCAAACATTTTTAGAAGTTTTGGGACATTTTTCTTCTTTTGCGCTGTTTTTCCATCCCGGATTGTATGTCGTGAGCCGCGAAATGAACGACAACCTAATCCATTACATTTCTATTACCGAATCACACGGCATCTTGGGCAAGACAACTTCACTTCATGTAGAGGCTGGGCCCGCAAACAGAGGGAATGTGGCTTGTAACAAGGTATCTGTCGCTCCGGTGCCCATACCTTTTGATCCGTAAGGAGTTACACAGCGCAAAGCATACCGTTGGAAAGCTCTCTGAGAGATCAACGACGGGGGCACCAAGCCTGCTCGGCTACTCCTATTTTAGAAACCCAAAATTGAATGTTTTCATTAGTTTTGGGATACTTTTCTTCTTTTGCGCAGTTTTTCCGTCCCGGATCGTACGTCGTGAGTCGCGAAAAGGACGACAACCTAATCTATCACATTTCTATTTTCAAATCCCATGGCACCTTGTGCAAGACAACTTCACTTCACGTAGAGGTTGGGCCCACAAACAGAGGGCGTGGGACTTGTGAATAGGTATCCGTCACTCTGGTGCTCATAACTTTTGATCCTTAAGAAGTTACGTAGCGCACAGCATACCGTTGGAAAGCTTTCCGAGAGCTCTACGACGGGGGCACCAAGTTTGCTCGACTGCGCCTATTTTCGGAGCCCAAAATTGAATATTTTCATCAGTTTCAGGATACTTTTCTTCTTTTGCGTAGTTTTTCCGTCCCAGAATATACGTCGCGAGCCGTAAAAAGGACGGCAACCTAATCCATCACATTTCTATTACCGAATCCCATGACACCTTGGGCAAGACAACTTCACTTCACGTAGAGGTTGGGCCCGCAAACAGAAGGCTTGGGGTATGTGACCAGGTATTTGTCGCTCCGGTGCCCATAACTTTTGATCCGTAAGGAGTTACGAAGCGCACTGCATACCATTGAAAAGCTCTCCGAGAGCTCTACGACGGGGGCACCAAGCCTTCTCGGCTGTGCCTGTTTTCGGATCCCAAAATCGAACATTTTCATCTGTTTTGGAACACTTTTCTTCTTTTGTGCTATTTTTTCGTCTCGGAACGTACATCGTGAACCGCAAAAAGGACGACAATCGAGTCAATCACATTTTTATTACCGAATCCCATGGCACATTGGGCAAGACAACTCCACTTCACGTAGAAGCTAGGCCTTCAAACCGAGGGTGTGGGGCTTGTGACCGTGTATCCGTCGCTCCGGTGCTCATAACTTTTGATCCGTAAGGAGTTATGCGGCGCACAGCATACCGTTGGAAAGCTCTCTGAGAGCTCTACGATGGGGGCACCGAGATTTCTCGGTTGTGCCTGTTTTAGAAGACCAAAATCGAACGTTTTCATCAGTTTTGGGACACTTTTCTTCTTTTTTGCTATTTTTTCGTCCCGGATCGTACGTCATGAGCCGCAAAAAAGACGACAACCTGATCCATCATATTTCTATTACCGAATCCCACGGTACCTTAAGCAAGACAACTTCACTTCACGTAGAGGCTGGGCCAGCAAACGGAGGGCGTGGGGCTAGTGACCAGGTATCCGTCGCTCCGGTGCCTATAACTTTTGATCCGTAAGGAGTTACGCGGCGCATAGCATACCGTTGGGAAGCACTCTGAGAGCTCTACAACGAGGGACCCAGCCTGCTCAGTAGCGCTTGTTTTCTGAGCCCAAAATCGAACATTTTCATAAGTTTTGGGACACTTTTCTTCTTTTGCGCTGTTTTTCCGTCCTGGATCGTAAGTCGTGAGCCGTGAAAAGATGACAACCTAATCTATCACATTTGTTTTACTGAACCCCACGGCACCTTGGGCAAGCCAACTTCGCTTAACGTAGAGCCTGGCCCCACAAACGGAGGGCGTGGGGCTAGTATCCAGGTCTTCGTCGCTCTGGTGCCCATAACTTTTGATCCGTGAGGAGTTAAGCAGCGCATACCATACCGATGGAAAGCACTCTGAGAGCTCTACGATGGGGGCACGTAGCCCGCTCGGTTACGGCGGTCTTCGGAGCCTAAAATTGAACATTTTCATAGGTTTTGGGATATTTTTATTCTTTTGCGCTGTTTTTCTGTCCCGAATCGTACGTCATGAGCCACGAAAAGGAAGACAACCTAATCCATCACATTTCTATTAGCAAATCACATGGCATCTTGGGCAAGACAACTTCACTTCACGTAGAGGCTGGGCCCGTAAACAGAGGGCATGGGGCTTGTGACATGGTAACTGTCGCTCCAGTGCCCATCCCCTTTGATCCGTAAGGAGTTAGGCGGACCACAGCATACCGTTGGAAAGCTCTCAAAGATATCTACGATGGGGCCACCAAGCCTGCTCGGCTGCGCCTGTTTTAGAAACCCAAAATTGAATGTTTTCATAAGTTTCGGGATACTTTTATTCTTTTGCGTTGTTTTTTAGTTCCAGATCGTACGTTGTGAGCCGCGAAAAGGACGACAACCTAATCCATCACATATCTATTACCGAATCCCAAGCCACCTTGGGCAAGTCAACTTCACTTCACGTAGAGGCTGGGCCTGCAAACAGAGGGCGTAGGGCTTGTGACCATGTATCCGTCGGTCCGGTGCTCATAACTTTTGATCTGTAAGGAGTTACGCGACACACAGCATACCATTGGAAAGCTCTCTGAGAGCTCTACGATGGGGACACCAAGCTTGCTCGGCTAAGCCAATTTTCAGAGCCTAAAATCGAACGTTTTCATTAGTTTATGGATACTTTTCTTCTTTTGCACAGTTTTTCCGTCCCGGATCGTACGTCGTGAGCCACAAAAAGGACGTCAACCTAATCCATTACATTTCTATTACCGAATCCCACAGCACCTTGGGCAAGACAATTTCATTTCACGTAGAAGCTGGGCCCACAAACAGAGGGTGTGGTGCCTGTGACTAGGTATCCGTTACTCCGGTGCCCATAACTTTTGATCCATAAGGAGTTATGCGGCGCACAGCATACCGTGGGAAAGCTCTTCGAGAGCTCAACGACGGGGGCAGCAAGCCCGCTCTGCAATGCCTTTTTGGGGAGCCCAAAATCGAACGTTTTCATCAGTTTTCGGATACTTTTCTTTTTTTGTATAGTTTTTCCGTCCAGGATCGTACGTCGTGAGCCGTGAAAAGGACGACACCTAATCCATCACATTTCTATTACCGAATCCCACGGCACCTTGCGCAAGACATCTTCGCTTCACGTAGAGGCTGGGCTCGCAAACCGAGGGCGTGGGGCTTGCGACCAAGTATCCGTCGCTCCGGTGCCCATAACTTTCGATCTGTAAGGAGTTACGTGGTGCACAGCATACCGTTGGAAAGTTCTCCAAGAGCTCTACGACAGGGGTAGCAAGCTTGCTCTACTGTGCCTTTTATCGGCGCCCAAAATTGAACGTTTTCATCAGTTTTGTGACACTTCTCTTTTGTGCTATTTTTTAGTCCCGGTTTATACGTCGTGAGCCGTGAAAAACACGACATCCTAATCCATCACATTTTTATTACCGAATCCCACCGCACCTTGGGCAAGACAACTTCACTTCACGTAGAGGCTGGGCCCTCAAACCGAGGGTGTGGGGCTTGTGACCAGGTATCCATCGCTCCGGTGCCCATAACTTTGATCCGTAAGGAGTTACGCGGCGCACAACATACCGTTGGAAAGCTCTCCGAGAGCTCTACGACTGGGGCACCCAGACTGCTTGGTTGCGCCTCTTTTTGGAGCCCAAAATCAAACATTTTCATCAGTTTCGGGATACTTTTCTTCTTTTACGCTGTTTTTTCGTCCCGTATCGTATGTCGTGAGTCGCGAAAAGGACGACCATCTAATCCATCACATTTCTATTACCGAATCCCACGGTACCTTGCACAAGACAACTTCAATTCACGTAGAGGCTAGGCCGGCAAACAGAAGGCGTGGGGCTTGTGACTAGGTATCCGTTGCTCTGGTACCCTTAACTTTTGATTCGTAAGGAGTTACGCATCGCACAGCATGCCGTTGGAAAGCTCTCTGAGAGCTCTACGACGGGGACAGCAAGCCTGCTCGGCTGCGCCTGTTTTCAGAGCCCAACATCGAATGTTTTCATAAGTTTCGCTACACTTTTCTTCTTTTGCGCTGTTATTCTGTCCCGGATCATATGTCGTGAGCCACGAAAAGGACTACAACATAATCTATCACATTTCTATTATCGAATCCCACAGCACCTTTGGCAAGACAACTTCACTTCAAGTAGAGGCTGGGCCCAAAAACCAGGTATCCGTCGCTCCGGTGCCTATAACTTTTGATCCGTAAGGATTTATGCGGCGCACAGCATACCATTGAAAAGCTCTCAGAGAGCTCTGCGACGGGGGCATCAAGCATGCTCGGCTGCGTCTATTTTCGGAGCCCAAAATCGAATGTTTTCATTAGTTTCGGGACACTTTTCTTCTTTTTGCTTCTAGCTTGCTTGGTCGAGCTTCCTAGGGCCTTGAGTGTCTAGACGAACCTTAGGATGATGAGCTTAAGCTATGGAGTCTAAGGTTGCAGCCAAGGCCGAGAGAGAGAGAGTGTGTGAATGAGAGAAAGAGAGAATGTGAGAAAGAAATGAAAGCTTGAGCATTTGGTCGGCTTTAGGCTTCTACAATCTGATTTTTGTGTCTTCAAGAGCATATTTTGAATTGTCTAGCATGGCCATTGAATGGATCGAAAAGGTGAAGCATGGAGGAGGATAAAATAATGCTTTGGTTTCATTTTTTTTTTGCATTGTGTCATAACTTGTCTAAGTTTGATTTGAAATTGGAAAGCATGCTTAAAACCCTTCACATGGTCGGCCAAGGCTTTGATCAAATCTGAATTTTTTGTCTTGTCTGAACTTATTTTATTGTGTGCTTGGGATGTGCAAAAGAATAAAGAATAAGAATGTTTAGCTTTTGCTAAAATTTCGTCTTCTAGTTAGTTGAATTAGCATTTTAATATTAGTTAGTGGAGTTTGTAGGATTAATTAATGATCTAGTGCTTCGTGTAAGATGCTTCCTTGATTAGCGTGCGGACATGCTTTCCTAGGTTTAGGGCACGTATTACGAGACGAATGCATGTTTCCCAAGTAAATGCATGCAGCCCAAAATGAATGCACGTAATACAATGCAAGGCACACAACACGAAACACGCTTCATAAACCTAGGTCAAGGCACGTAAATCTAGGTTAGGGCACACGAAATGAGGTATCACACGCAAATCGAGGTCGAGCCTCACAACTTCACTTCACGTAGAGGCTGGGCCCGCAAACTGAGGGCGTGGGGCTTGTGACCAGGTATCCGTCGCTCCAGTGCCTATAACTTTTGATCCGTAAGGAGTTACGCGGCGCACAGCATACCGTTGAAAAGCCCTCTAAGAGCTCAACAACGGGGGAACCAAACCTGCTCGGCTGCACTTATTTTTGGAGCCCAAAATTGAATGTTTTCATTAGTTTTGGGACACTTTTCTTCTTTTGCGCAGTTTTTCCGTCCTGGATCGTACGTCGTGAGCCGGGAAAAGGACGGCAACTTAATCCATCACATTTCTATTACCGAATCCCACGGCACCTCAGGCAAGACAACTTCACTTCACGTAGAGGCTCGGCCCGCAAACCGAGGGCATGGGGCTTGTGACCAGGTACTGTTATTCCAATGCACATAACTTTTGATCTGTAAGGAGTTACGTTGCGCACAGTATACTGTTGAAAAGTTCTCTAAAAGCTCTACGACGGGGGCACTAAGCCTGCTTGGCTGTGCCTGTTTTTGGAGCCCAAAATCGAATGTTTTCAACAGTTTCGGGACACTTTTCTTCTTTTGCCCTGTTTTTTCCATCCCGGATCGTACGTCGTGAGCCGCGAAAAGGACGACAACCTAATCCATGACATTTCTATTATCGAATCCCACGGCACCTTGGGCAAGACAACATCACTTCACGTAGAGGATGGGCTAGCAAACAGAGGGCGTCAGGCTTGTGACCAGGTATCCGTCACTCCGATACCCGTAACTTTTGATCCGTAAGGAGTTTCGCAGCGCACAACATACCGTTGGAAATATCTCCGAGAGCTCTACGACGGCAGCAGCAAGTTTGCTCGGCTGCGCCTATTTTCGGAGCCCAAAATCGAATGTTTTTATCAGTTTTGGGACACTTCTCTTCTTTTGTGCTGTTTTTCAGTCCCGGATCGTACATCATGAGCCGCAAAAAGGACTACAACCTAATCCATCACATTTCTATTACCGAATCCCACGGCACCTTGGGCAAGACAACTTCACTTCACGTAGAGGCTGGGCCCGCAAACAGAGGGCGTGGGGCTAGTGAACAGGTATCCGTCGCTCCGGTGCTCATAACTTTTGATCCGTAAGGCGTTACGTGGTGTACAGCACACCGTTGGAAAACTCTCCGATAGCTCTACGACGAGGGAATCATGCTTACTCGGCTGCGCCTGTTTTCGAAGCCCAAAATGAACGTTTTCATCAGTTTTGGGACACTTATCTTCTTTTGCATAGTTTTTCCATCGCGGATCGTACGCCGTGAGCCGAAAAAGGAAGACAACGTAATGCATCACATTTTTATTACGGAATCCCACGGCACCTTGGGTAAGAAAACTCCACCTCACGTAGAGGCTGGGCCAGCAAACAGAGGGCATGGGGCCTGTGACCAAGTATCCGTCGCTCTGGTGCTTGTAACTTTTGATCCGTAAGGAGTTACGCGGCGCACAGCATACTGTTGGAAAGCTCTCCGAGAGCTCTACGACGGGGGCAGCAAGTTTGCTCGGCGGTGCCTATTTTCGGAGCCCAAAATTGAACGTTTTCATCAGTTTTGGGACACTTCTCTTCTTTTGCGCTGTTTTTCAGTCCCGGATCGTACTTCGTGAGCCGCGAAAAGGACGACAACCTAATCAATCACATTTTTATAACCGAATCACACCGCACCTTGGGGAAGACAACTTCACTTCACGTAGAGACTGGGCCATCAAACCGAGGGCGTGGGGCTTGTGACCAGGCATCCATCACTCCGATGCCCATAACTTTTGATCCATAAGGCGTTACGTGGCGAACAGCATACAGTTGGAAAGCTCTTCGAGATCACTACGATGGGGGCACCAAGTATGCTCGGCTGCACCTATTTTCGGATCCCAAAATCGAATGTTTTCATTAGTTTTGGTACACTTTTCTTATTTTGCGCTATTTTTTTGTCCCATATCGTACGTCGTGTGTCGCGAAAAGGACGACAACCTAATCTATCACATTTCTATTACCGATTCCCACGGCACCTTTTGCAAGACAGCTTCACTTCACGTAGAAGCTAGGCCCACAAACAGAAGGTGTGGGGCTTGTGATGAGGTATCCGTTGCTCCGGTGCCCTTAGCTTTTGATCCATAACTAGTTATGCGGCGCACAGCATACCGTTGGAAAGCTCTCTTAGAGTTCTACGACGAGGGCACCTAACCTGCTCGACTATACCTATTTTTTAAGCCCAAAATTGAATATTTTCATAAGTTTTGGGACACTTTTCTTCTTTTGCGCTATTTTTCCATCCCAGATCGTACGTCGTGAGCCGCGAAAAAGACGACAACCTAATCCATCACATTTCTATTACCGAATCCCATGGCACCTTGGGCAAGACAACTTCACTTCACGTAGAGGCTGGGCCCGCAAACAGAGTGTGTAGGGCTGGTGACCAGGTATCCGTCGCTCCGGTGCCCATAACTTTTGATCCGTAAGGAGTTACGTGGCACACAGCATACCGTTGGAAAGTACTCCGAGAGCTCTATGACTGGGGCAACAAGCTTGCTGGGCTACTCCTGTTTTTGGATCCCAAAATAGAATGTTTTCATTAGCTTCGGGACACTTTACTTCTTTTGCGCTGTTTTTCCATCCCGGATCGTACGTCGTGAGTCGCAAAAAGGATGACAATATAATCCATCAGATTTCTATTACCGAATCCCACGGCACCTTGGGCAAGACAATTTTACTTCAGTTTCAGCTACGCCTGTTGGAAAGCTCTCTGAGAGCTCTATGATGGGGACACCAAGCTTGCTCGGCTACGCTTGTTTCGGAGACTAAAATTGAACGTTTTCATCAGTTTTGGGACAGTTTTCTTCTTTTGCGCTATTTTTCCGTCCCGTATTGTACGTCGTGAGCGGCGAAAAGGACGACAACCTAATCCACCATATTTCTATTGCCGAATCCCACGACACCTTGAGCAAGACAACTTCACTTCACGTAGAGGCTAGGCCTTCAAAGAGAGGGCGTGGGGCTTGTGGCTTGGTATCCGTTGCTCCGGTGCCCTTAACTTTTGATTCGTAACAAGTTACGCATCGCACAGTATACGATGGGGGCACCTAGCCTACTAGGCTGTGCCTATTTTCGGAGCCCAAAATTGAACATTTTCATAAGTTTTGGGACACTTTTCTTCTTTTACGATATTTTTTCATCCCAGATCGTACGTCGTGAGCCGCGAAAAAGACAACATCCTATTCCATCACATTTCTATTACCGAATCACACTGCACCTTGGGAAAGACAACTTCCCTTCACGTAGGGGCTGGGCCCGCAAACAGAGGGCATAGGGAATGTGACCAGGTATCCGGCGCTCCGGTGCCCATAACTTTTGATCTGTAAGGAGTTACGCGGTGCACAACATACCGTTGGAAAGCTCTTTGAGAGTTCTACGACTGGGGCACTAGCCTGCTCGGCTGCGCCTATTTTTGGAGCCCAAAATTGAATGTTTTCATCAATTTTGGGCCATTTATCTTCTTTTGCTCAGTTTTTTCGTCACGGATCGTACGTCGTGAGCCACGAAAAAGAAGACAACTTAATCTATCACATTTCTATTACCGAATCACATGGCACCGAGGGCATGGGGCATGTGACCAGGTATCCGTTACTCCAGTGCCTATAACTTTTGATCCGTAAGGAGTTACGCGGCGCACAGCATACCATTGGAAAGCTCTCCGAGAGCTCTACGACGAGAGCACCAAGCCTACTCAGCTGTACCTATTTTCGAAGCCCAAAATCGAATGTTTTCATTAGTTTCGGTACACTTTTCTTATTTTGCGTTGTTTTTAAGACCCGGATTATACGTCGTGAGCCGCGAAAAAGACGACAACCTAATCCATCACATTTCTATTACCGAATTACATGACACCTTAGACAAGACAACTTCACTTCACGTAGAGGCTGGGCCCGCAAACAGAGGGCGTGGGGCTTGTGACCAGGTATCCATCTCTCGGGTACCAATAACTTTCGATCCGTAAGGAGTTACGTGGCGCACAACATAATATTGAAAAGCTCCCCGAGAGTTCTACGACGGGTACACCAAGCCTACTCGGCTGTGCCTATTTTCAGAGCCCAAAATCGAACGTTTTTATCAGTTTTGGGACACTTTTATTCTTTTGTGCAGTTTTTTTGTCCCGGATCGTACGACATGAGTCACGAAAAGGACGTCAACCTAATCCATCACATTTCTACTATTGAATCCCATGGCTCCTTGGGCAAGACAACTTCACTTCATGTAGAGGCTGGGCCCGCAAACAGAAGGCTTGGGGCTTGTGACCAGGTATCCATCGCTCCGGTGCTCATAACTTTTGATCCGTAAGGAGTTACGCGGTGCACAACATACCGTTGGAAAGCTCTTTGAGAGCTCTACGATTGGGGTAGCAAGTTTGCTCGGCTGTACCTATTTTCGAAGCCCAAAATTGAACATTTTCATAAGTTTTGGGACATTTTTCTTCTTTTGAGCTATTTTGTCATCCCGGATCGTACGTTGTGAGCCGCAAAAAGGACGACATTCTAATCCATCACATTTCTATTACCGAATCCCACGGCACATTGGGTAAGACAACTTCACTTCACTTAAAGGCTGGGTCCGCAAACAGAGGGCGTGGGGTTTGTGACCAGGTATCCGTCACTCCGGTGCTCATAACTTTTGATCCGTAAGGAGTTACGCGGCGCACAACATACCGTTGGAAAGCTCTCCGAGAGCTCTACGATAAAGGCATCAAGCTTGCTGGGCTGCACCTATCTTCAGAGCCCAAAATCGAACGTTTTCATCAGTTTCAGGACACTTTTCTTCTTTTGCGCAATGTTTCCATCCCGGATCATATGTCGTGAGCCGCGAAAAGAACGACAACCTAATCCATCACATTTCTATTATCGAATCCCACGGTACCTTGGGCAGGACAACTTCACTTCACGGAGATGCTGGGCCCGCAAACAGAGGACGTGTGGCTTGTGACCAGGTATCCGTCGCTCCGGTGCCCACAACTTTTGATCCGTAAGGAGTTACGCGGCGCACTGCATACCGTTGGAAAGCTCTCCGAGAGCTCTACGATGGGGGCAGCAAGCCTGCACGGCTGCGCCTATTTTCAGAGCCCAAAATTGAATATTTTCATCAGTTTTGGGACCCTTTTCTTCTTTTAGGCAATTTTTCCGTCCCGGATTGTATGTTGTTAGCCCGAAACATACTACAACCTAATCCATCACATTTTTATTACCGAATCCCACGGCACATTGGGTAAGACAACTTCACTTCACGTAGAGGTTGGGCCCGCAAACCGAGGGCGTGGGGCTTGCGATCAGGTGTCAGTCACTCCAGTGCCTATAACTTTTGATCCGTATGGAGTTACGCGGCGCAAAACATACCGTTGAAAACCTCTCCGGGAGCTCTACGACGGGGCCAGTAAACCTGCTCGGCTGCGCCTGTTTTCGGAGCCCAAAATTGAACATTTCAAAAGTTTTGCTACACCTTTCTTCTTTTGCGCTATTTTTTCATCCCGGATCGTACATCGTGAGCCACAAAAGGACGACAACCAAATCTATCACATTTCTATTATCAAATCCCATTGCACCTTGGGCAAGACAACGTCACATCACGTAGAGGCTAGGCCCGTAAACCGAGGGCGTGGGGCTTGTAACCAGTTATCCGTCGCTCCGGTGCCTATAACTTTTGATCCGTAAAGAGTTACGCGGCGCATAACATACCGTTGGAAAGCTCTCCGAGAGCTCTTCGACGGCAGCACCAAGCTTGCTAGGTTGTGCTTGTTTTCGGAGCCCAAAATCGAATGTTTTCATTAGTTTTAGGACACTTTTCTTCTTTTACGCTATTTTTTCATCTCGAATCGTACGTCGTGAGCCACGAAAAGGACGACATCCTATTCCATCACATTTCTATTATTGAATCACACTGCACCTTGGGCAATACAACTTCACTTCACGTAGAGGCTGGGCCCACAAACAGAGGGCGTAGGGCTTGTGACCTAGTATCCGTCGCTCCGGTGCCCATAACTTTTGCTCCGTAAGGAGTTACGCGGCGCACGACATACTGTTGGTAAGCACTCTGAGACCTCTACGATGGGGGCACTTAGCCTGCTCGGTTACTCTTGTTTTCGAAGCCGAAAATTGAACATTTTCATCAGTTTCGTGACACTTTTCTTATTTTGTGCTATTTTTTCACCCCGAATCGTACGTCGTGAGCCGCGAAAAGGACGACAACTAATCCATCACATATCTATTATTGAATCCCATGACACCTTGGGCAAGACAACATCACTTCACTTAGAGGCTGGGCCCGCAAACTGAGGGCGTGGGGCTTGTGACAAGGTATCCGTCGCTCCGGTGCCCATAACTTTTGATCAGTAAGGAGTTACGTGGCGCACAACATACATTTGGAAAGCTCTCCGAGAGCTCTACGATGGGGGCACCAAGCTTGCTCGAATCCGCTTATTTTCGGAGCCCAAAATCGAACATTTTCATCAATTTCAGTACACTTTCCATCTTTTGCGCAGTTTTTTCATCTCGGATCGTACGTCGTGAGCCGCGAAAAGAA
This sequence comes from Ehretia macrophylla, assembly GCA_037974665.1. NCBI lineage: Eukaryota > Viridiplantae > Streptophyta > Magnoliopsida > Boraginales > Ehretiaceae > Ehretia > Ehretia macrophylla. The sequence continues at coordinate 39,714,600 of CM075775.1, forward strand.
CAACAACCTAATCCATCATATTTCTATTACCGAATCCCACGGCACCTTGGGCAAGACAACATCACTTCACGTAGAGGCTGGGCCCGCAAACAGAGGGCGTCTGGCTTGTGACCAGGTATCTGTCGATCCGGTGCCCATAACTTTTGATCCGTAAGGAGTTATGCTGCGCACAGCTTACAGTTGGAAAGCTCTCCGAGAGCTTTACGATGGGGGCAGCAAGCCTGCTCGGCTGTGCCTATTTTTAGAGCCCAAAATCGAACGTTTTCATTAGTTTTTGGGCACTTTTCTTGCTTTGCTCTATTTTTCGTCCCGAATCGTATGTCGTGAGCTGCGAAAAGGACGACAACCTAATCCATCACATTTTTCTAACCAAATCCCATGGCACATTGGGTAAGACAACTTCACTTCAAATAGAGGCTGGACCCTTAAACCGAGGGCGTGGGGCTTGTGACCAAGTATCCGTCGCTCTGGTGCCTATTACTTTTCATCCGTAATGAGTTACGCGGCGCAAAGCATACCATTAGAAAGCTCTCCGGGAGCTGTACGACGGGGCCAGCAAACCTGCTTGGCTGCGCCTGTTTTCGTAGCCCAAAATCGAACGTTTTCAAAAGTTTTGCTATACCTTTCTTCTTTGCGCTGTTTTTCGTCCCGGATCGTACGTCGTGAGGCACAAGAAGGACGACAACCTAATATATCACATTTCTATTATCGAATCCCATGGCACCTTGGGCAAGACAACATCACTTAACGTGGAGGCTGGGCTCGCAAACTGAGGGCGTGGGGCTTGTAACCAGGTATCCGTCGCTTCGATTTCTATAACTTTGGATCCGTGAAGAGTTAGGCGGCGCACAATATATCGTTGGAAAGCTCTCCGAGAGCTCTACGATGGGACAGCAAGCTTACTCGGTTGTGCCTGTTTTTGGAGACCAAAATCGAACGTTTTCCTTAGTTTCGGGATACTTTTCTTCTTTTACGCTATTTTTTCGTCCCTGATCGTACGTCGTGAGCTGCGAAATGGACGACATCCTATTCCATCACATTTCTATTACCGAATCACACTGCACCTTAGGCAATACAACTTCACTTCACGTAGAGGTGGGGCCCGCAAACAGAGGGTGTAGGGGTTGTGACCAGGTATCCGTCGCTCCGGTGCACATAACTTTTGTTCCGTAAGGAGTTACCCGGCGCATAGGATACCGTTGGAAAGCACTCTGAGAGCTCTACGATGAAGGCACCTAGCCTACTTGGTTGCGCTTGTTTTGGGAGCCTAGAATCTAACATTTTCATAAGTCTTGCGACACTTTTCTTCTTTTGCGCTATTTTTCCGTCCCGGATCGTACGTCGTGAGCCGCGAAAGGGATGACAACCTAATCCATCACATTTCTATTACCGAATCCCACGGCACCTTGGGCAAGACAACTTCAATTCAAGTAGAGGCTTGGCCCGCAAACAAAGGGCGTGGGACTTGTGACTAGGTATCCGTCGCTACGGTGCCCATAACTTTTGATCCGTAAGGAGTTACGCGGAGTACAACATACCGTGGGAAAGCTCTTCGAGAGCTCTACAATGGGGGCACCAAGCCTGCTCGGCTGCGCCTACTTTTGAAGCCCAAAATCGAACGTTTTCATCACTTTCGGGATACTTATCTTCTTTTGCAAAGTTTTTTCGTCCTGGATCGTACGTCGTGAGCCGCGAAAAGGACGACAACCTAATCCATTTCATTTCTATTACCGAATCCCATGGCACCTTGGGCAAGACAACTTCACTTCACGTAGAGGCTAGGCCCTCAAACCGAGGTCGTGGGGCATGTGACTAGGTATCCGTCGCTCCGGTGCCTATAACTTTCGATTCGTAAGGAGTTACGCGGCGCACAACATGCCGTTGGAAAGCTCTCTAAGAGCTTTACGACGGGGGCACCAAGCCTGCTCGGCTACGCTTGTTTTCACAAAATTGAATGTTTTCATTACTTTCGTTACACTTTTCTTCTTTTGCGTTGTTTTTCAGACCCGGATCGTGCGTCGTGAGTCACGAAAAAGATGACATCCTAATCCATCACATTTCTATTACTAAATCCCACGGCACCTTGGGAAAGAAAACTTCAATTCACGTAGATGCTGAGTCCGCAAACAGAGGACGTGGGGCTTGTGACCAAGTATCCGTCGCTCCGGTGCTCATAACTTTTGATCCGTAAAAACTTACGCAGCACACAGCTTCCCATTGGAAAGCTCTCCGAGAGCTCTACGATGGGGGCACCAAGGTTGCTCGGCTGCGCCATTTTTTGGAGCCCAAAATCGAACATTTTCATCAGTTTCAGGACACTTTTCACCTTTTGCGCTGTTTTTCCATCCCGGATCGTACATCGTGAGCCTTGAAAAGAACGACAACCTAATCCATAACATTTCTATTACCGAATCACATGGCACGTTGGGCAAGACAACTTCACTTCACATAGAGGCTGGTCCAACAAACAGAGGGCGTGTGGCTTGTGACCAGGTATCCGTCGCTCCGGTGCCCATAACTTTTGATCTGTAAGGAGTTATGTGGCACACAGCATACCATTGGAAAGCTCTCCAAGAGATCTATGATGGGGGCTGCAAGCCTGCTCGGCGGCGCCTATTTTCAGATCCCAAAATTGAATGTTTTCATCAGCTTTTGGACACTTTTCTTACTTTGATCTATTTTCATCCCGTATCGTAGGTCGTGAGCAGCGAAAAAGACGACAACCTAATCCATCAAATTTCTATTACCGAATCACACGACACCTTGGGCAAGAGAACTTCACTTCACGTAGAGGCTGGGCCCGCAAATAGAGGGCGTGGGGCTTGTGACCAGGTATCCGTCGCTCCGGTGCCCATAGCTTTTGATCCGTAAGGAGTTACGCGGCGCACAGCATACCGTTGGAAATCTCCCCGAGAGTTCTACGACGAGGGCACCAAGTCTGCTCGGCTGTGCCTATTTTCGGAGCCCAAAATCGAACGTTTTTATCAATTTCAGGACACTTATCTTCTTTTGCGCAGTTTTTCCGTCCCGGATCGTACGTCGTGAGCCGCGAAAAGGACGTCAACCTAATCCGTCACATTTCTACTACCGAATCCCAAGGCACCTTGGGCAAGACAACTTCACTTCACGTAAAGGCTGGGCCAGCAAACAGAAGGCGTGGGGCTTTAGACCAGGTATCCGTCGCTCCGGTACTCATAACTTTTGATCCGTAAGGAGTTACACGGTGCACAGCATACTGTTGGAAAGCTCTTTGAGAGCTCTACGATGGGGGCAGCAAGCTTGCTCGACTGTGCCTATTTTCAGAGCCGAAAATCGAACATTTTCATAAGTTTTGGGACACTTTTCTTCTTTTGTGCTATTTTGCTGTCCCGGATCGTACGTCGTGAGTCGCAAAAAGTACGACTTCCTAATCCATCACATTTCTATTACTGAATCCTACAGCACCTTGGGGTAGACAACATCACTTCGCGTAGAGGGTGGGGGCGCAAACAGAGGGGATGGGGCTTGTGACCAGGTATCCGTCGCTCCGGTGCCCATAACTTTTGATCTGTAAGGAGTTATTACGCGGCATACAGCCTACTGTTGGAAAGCTCTCTGAGAGCTCTACGATAGGGGCAGCAAAGCTTGCTTGGCTGCGCCTATTTTCAGAGCCCAAAATCGAATGTTTTCATCAGTTTTGGGACAGTTTTCTTCTTTTGCGCTGTTTTTCCATCCCGTATCGTACGTCGTGAGCCGCGAAAAGAACGACAGCTTAATCCATCACATTTCTATTACAGAATCCCACGGCACCTTGGGCAAGAGAACTTCACTTCACGTAGAGGAAGGGCCCTTAAATAGAGGGCGAGAGGCTTGTGACCAGGTATCGTCGCTCCGGTGCCCATAACTTTTGATCCGTAAGGAGTTACGCGGTGCACAACATACCGTTGGAAAGCTCTCCGAGAGCTCTACGATGTGGGCAGCAAGCCTGCACAGCTGTGCCTATTTTTGGAGCCCAAAATCAAACGTTTTCATCAGTTTTGGGATACTTTCCTTCTTTTTCGCTTTTTTTCCGTCTCAGATTGTTTGTTGTGAGACGCGAAAAGAACGACAACCTAATCCATCACATTTTTATTACCAAATCCCATGACACCTTGGGCAATACAACTTCACTTCACGTAGAGGCTGGGCTCGCAAACCGAGGGTGTAGGGCTTGCGACCAGGTATCCGTTGCTCTAGTGCCTATAACTTTAGATCCATAAGGAGTTACGTGCCACACAACATGCCGTTGGAAAGCTCTCCGAGAGCTCTACGACGGGGGCAACAAACCTGCTCGGCTGTGCCTGTTTTCGGAGCCCAAAATTGAACATTTTCAATAGTTTTAGGATACTTTTCTTCTTTTGCACCGTTTTTCCGTCCTAGATCGTACGTCGTGGGCCTCGAAAAGGACGACAACCAAATCTATCAAATTTCTATTATCGAATATTGTGGCACCTTGGGCAAGACAACTTCACTTCACGTAGAGGTTGGGCCCGCAAACCGAGGGCGTTGGGCTTGTGACCAGGTATCCGTCGCTCTGGTCCCCATAACTTTTGAGCTGTAAAGAGTTACGCGGCACACAGCATACCATTGGAAAGCCCTCCGAGAGGTCTACGACGGGGGCACCAAGATTGCTCGGCTACGCCCGTTTTCGCAACCCAAAATCGAATGTTTTCTTTAGTTTTGGGACACTTTTCTCCTTTTACGCTATTTTTTCGTCCCGAACCGTACATCGTGAGCCGCAAAAAAGACGAAATCCTATTCCATCACATTTCTATTACCGAATAACACTGCACCTTAGGCAAGACAACTTCACTTCACGTAGAGGCTGGGCTCGCAAACAGAGGTTGTAGGGCTTATGACAAGGTATCTGTCGCTCCGGTGCCCATAACTTTTGCTCTGTAAGGAGTTACGTGGCGCACAGCATACCGTTGGAAAACACTCTGAGAGCTCTACGATGGGGGCACCTAGCCTGCTCGGTTACACTTGTTTTCGAAGCCTAAAATCGAACATTTTCATAAGTTTTTGGACACTTTTCTTCTTTTGCACTATTTTCGTCCCGGATCGTACGTCGTGAGCCGCGAAAAGAACGACAACCTAATCCATCACATTTTTATTACCGAATCCCATGGCACCTTGGGCGAGACAACTTCACTTCACGTAGAGGTTAGGCCCGCAAACAGAGGGCGTGTGGCTTGTGACCAGGTATCCGTCGATCCGGTGCCCATAACTTTTGATCCGTAAGGAGTTACGCTACGCACAGCATACCGTTGGAAAGCTCTCCGAGAGCTCTACGATGGGGACAACAAGCCTGCTCAGCTGCGCCTATTTCAGAGCCCAAAATTGAACGTTTTCGTCAGTTTTGGTACACTTTTCTTACTTTGCTCTATTTTCCGTCCTGGATCGTATGTCGTGAGCCGCGAAAAGGACAACAACCTAATCCATCACATTTTTATAACCGAATGCCACGGCACATTGGGTAAGACAACTTCACTTCACGTACAGGTTGGGACCCCAAACTGAGGGTGTGAGGCTTGTGACCAGGTATCTGTCGCTCCGGTGCCTATAACTTCTGATTTGTAAGGAGTTACGCGGCGCAAAGCATACCATTGGAAAGCTCTCCGGGAGCTCTACGACGGGGCCAGCAAACCTGCTCGGCTGCTCCTGTTTTCGTAGCCCAAAATCGAATGTTTTCAAAAGTTTCGCTACACCTTTCTTCCTTTGTGTTGTATTTTCATCCCGGATCGTACGTCGTGAGCCACGAAAAGAACGACAACCTAATCTATCACATTTCTATTATCGAATCCCATGGTACCTTGGGCAAGACAACTTCACTTCACGTAGAGGCTTGGCCCGCAACCCGATGGCGTGGGGCTTGTAACCAGGTATCCGTCGCTCCGATGCCTATAACTTTTGATCCGTAAAGAGTTACGCAGCGCACAACATACCGTTGGAAAGCTTTCCAAGAGCTCTACGATGAGGGTACCAAGCTTGCTCGGTTGTGCCTATTATTGGAGCTCAAAATCGAATGTTTTCATTAGTTTTGTGTCACTTTTTTTCTTTTATGTTGTTTTTTCATCCCGAATCGTACGTCGTGAGCCTCGAAATGGACGACATCCTATTCCATCACATGTCTATTACCGAATCACATTGCACCTTGGGCAAGAAAACTTCAATTCACGTAGAGGCTGGGCCCGCAAACAGAGGGTGTACGGCTTGTGACCAGGTATCCGTCGCTCCAGTGCCCATAAATTTTGCTCCGAAAGGAGTTACGCGGCTCATAGCATACCGCTGGAAGGCACTCTGAGAGCTCTACGATGGGGGCACCTAGCCTACTCGGTTGCACTTGTTTTGGGTGCCTAAAATCAAACATTTTCATAAGTTTTGGGACACTTTTCTTCTTTTGCGTTATTTTTCCATCCCGGATGGTACGTCGTGAGCCGCGAAAAGGACGACAACCTAACCCATCACATTTCTATTACCGAATCACACGGCACCTTGGGCAAGACAACTTCACTTCTCGTAGAGGTTGGGCCGACAAACAGAGGGCGTGGGGCTTGTGACCAGATATCCGTCACTCCGGTGCCTATAACTTTTGATCCGTAAGGAGTTATGCGACGCACAACATATCGTTGGAAAGCTCTCCGAGAGCTCTACGACTGGGGCACCAAGCCTGCTCGGCTGCGTCTATTTTCGGAGCCCAAAATTGAACGTTTTCATCAATTTTGGGACACTTATCTTCTTTTCCGTAGTTTTTCCATCCCGGATCGTACGTCGTGTGCCACGAAAAGGACGACAACTTAATCTATCACATTTCTATTACCGAATTACATGGCACCTTGTGCAAGACAACTTCACTTCACGTAGAGGCTAGGCCCTCAAACCGAGGTCGTGGGGCATGTGACTAGGTATCCGTCGCTCCGGTGCCTATAACTTTCGATTCGTAAGGAGTTACGCGGCGCACAACATGCCGTTGGAAAGGACTCCGAGAGCTCTACGATGGGGGCGTCAATCCTGCTAGGCTACGCCTGTTTTTGAAGCCCAAAATTGAATGTTTTCATTAGTTTCATTATACTTTTCTTCTTTTGCGCTGTTTTTTAGACCCGGATCGTACGTCGTGAGCCGCGAAAAAGACGACATCCTAAACCATCACATTTCTATTATTGAATCCCATGGCACCTTGGAAAAGACAACTTCAATTCACGTAGAGGCTAAGTCCGCAAACAGAGGGCGTGGGGCTTGTGACCAGGTATCCGTCGCTCCGGTGCTCATAACTTTTGATCCGTAAGGACTTACGCGGCTCACAGCATACCGTTGAAAAGCTCTCCGAGAGCTCTATGATGGGGGCACCGAGCTTGCTCGGCTGCGCTAGTTTTCAGAGCCCAAAATCAAACGTTTTCATCAGTTTCAGGACACTTTTCATTTTTTGAGAAGTTTTTCCATCCCGGATCGTACGTTGTAAGTCGCAAAAAAAATGATAACCTAATCCATCATATTTCTATTATCAAATCCCATGGCACCTTGGGCAAGACAACTTCACTTCACGTAGAGGCTGGGCCCGCAAACAGAGGGCGTATGGCTTGTGAGCAGGTATCCGTCGCTCCGGTGCCCATAACTTTTGATCCGTAAGGAGTTACGCGGCCCACAGCATACCGTTGGAATGCTCTCTGAGATCTCTAGGATGGGGGCAGCAAGCCTGCGCGGCTGCTCCTATTTTCAGAGACCAAAATTGAATGTTTTTATCAGTTTTGGGATACTTTTCTTACTTTGCTCTATTTTCCGTCCCGGATCGTATGTCGTGAGCCGCGAAAAGGACGACAACCTAATCCACCACATTTTTATTACCGAATCCCACAGCACATTGGGTAAGACAACTTCACTTCACGTAGAGGCTGGGCCCTCAAACCGAGGGCGTGGAGCTTGTGACTAGGTATCCGTCGCTCTGGTGCCTATAACTTTAGATTCGTAAGGAGTTACGTGGCGCAAACCATACCATTGGAAAGCTCTCCGGGAGCTCTACGACGGGGCCAGCAAACCTACTAGGCTGCGCCTATTTTCGGAGCCCAAAATCGAACGTTTTCAAAAGTTTCGCTACACCTTTCTTCTTTTGAGCTATTTTTTCGTCCCGGATCGTACGTCGTGAGCCACGAAAAGGACGACAACCTAATCTATCACATTTCTATTATTGAATCCCATGGCACCTTGGGCAAGACAACTTCAATTCACGTAGAGGCTGGGCCCGCAAATCGAGGGCGTGGGGCTTGCAACCAGGTATCCGTCGCTCCGATGCCTATAACTTTTGATCCGTTAAGAGTTACGCGGCGCATAGCATACCGTTGGAAAGCTCTTCGAGAGCTCTACGATGGGGGCACCAAGCTTGCTCTGCTGCGCCTATTTTTGGAGCCCAAAATCGAATGTTTTCATTAGTTTTGGCACACTTTTTTTCTTTTACGCTGTTTTTTCGTCCCGGATCGTATGTCGTGAGCTGCGAAAAGGATGACATCCTATTCCATCACATTTCTATTACCGAATCACACTGCTCCTTGGGCAAGAAAACTTCACTTCACGTAGAGGCTGGGCCCGCAAACAGAGGGCGTAGGGCTTGTGACAAGGTATCCGTCGCTCTGGTGCCTATAAATTTTGCTCCATATGGAGTTACGCGGCGCACAGCATACCGTTGGAAATCACTCTGAGAGCTCTACGATGGGGGCACCTAGCCTACTCGGTTGCGCTTGTTTTCATAGCCTAAAATCGAACATTTTTATAAGTTTTGGGACACTTTTCTTCTTTTGCGCTATTTTTCGGTCCCGGATCGTGCGTCGTGAGCCGCGAAAATGATGACAACCTAATCCATCACATTTCTATTACCGAATCCCACGGCACCTTGGGCAACACAACTTCACTTCACGTAGAGGCTGGGCCCGCAAACAGAGGGTGTGGGGCTTGTGACAAGGTATCCGTCGCTCCGGTGCCATAACTTTTGATCCGTAAGGAGTTATGTGACTCACAACATATCGATGGAAAGCTCTCCGAGAGCTCTACGACGGGGGCACCAAGCTTGCTTGGCTGCGCCTATTTTGGGAGCCCAAAATTGAACATTTTCATCAGTTTTGGGACACTTATCTTCTTTTGTGCAGTTTTTCCGTCCCGGATCGTACGTCGTGAGCCATGAAAAGGACGACAACCTAATCTATCACATTTCTATTCCTAAATCACATGGCACCTTGGGCAAGACAACTTCACTTCACGTAGAGGCTGGGCCCTTAAACCGAAGTCGTGGGGCATGTTACTAGGTATCCGTCGCTACGGTGCCTATAACTTTCGATCCGTAAGGAGTTACGCAGCGCACAGCATACCATTGGAAAGCTCTCCGGGGACTCTACGATGGAGGCACCTAGCTTGCTCAGCTGGGCCTGTTTTCGGAGCCCAAAATCGAACATTTTCATAAGTTTTGGGACACTTTTCTTCTTTTATTGTATTTTTTCGTCCCGGATCGTATGTCGTGAGCAGCGAAATGGATGACAACCTAATCCATCACATTTCTATTACCGAATCCCACGGTACCTTAGGCAAGACAACTTCACTTCACGTAGGGGCTGGGCCCGCAATCAGAGGGCGTGGGGCTGGTGACAAGGTATTCGACGCTCCAGTGACCATAACTTTTGATCCGTAAGGAGTTATGCGACTCGCAACATACCGTTGAAAAGCTCTCCGAGAGCTCTACGATGTGGGTACCAAGCCTGCTCTGCTGTGCCTATTTTCGTACCCCAAAATTGCATGTTTTCATCAGTTTTGGGACACTTATCTTCTTTTGCACAGTTTTTCCATTCCGGATCGTACGTCTTAAGCCACGAAAAGGACGACAACCTAATCTATCACATTTCTATTACCGAATCACATGGCACCTTGGGCAAGACAACTTCACTTCACGTAGAGGCTGGGCCCTTAAACCGAAGTCGTGGGGCATGTTACTAGGTATCCGTCGCTACGGTGCCTATAACTTTCGATCCGTAAGGAGTTACGCAGCGCACAGCATACCATTGGAAAGCTCTCCGAGATCTCTACGACGAGACCACCAAGCCTGCTAGGCTGCGCTCGTTTTCGAAGCCCAAAATTGAATGTTTTGATTACTTTTGGTACAATTTTCATCTTTTGCGCTGTTTTTCAGAGCCGGATCGTACATCGTGAGCCGTGAAAAGGACAACAACCTAATCCATCACATTTGTATTACCGAATCTCATGGCACCTTGGGCAAGACAAGTTTACTTCACGTAGAGGCTGGGCCAGCAAATAGAGGGCGTGGGGCTTGTGACCAGGTATCCGCCGCTCCGGTGCCCATAAGTTTTGATCCGTAAGGATTTACGCGGCATACAACATACTGTTGGAAAGCTCCCCAAGAGTTCTACGACAGGGGCTCCAGGCCTGCTCGGCTGTGCCTGTTTTCAAAGCCCAAAATTGAACATTTTTATCAATTTCGGGACATTTATCTTCTTTTGCGCAGTTTTTTCTTCCCGGATCGTACGTCGTGAGCCGCGAAGAGGACGACAATCTAATCCATCAAATTTCTATTACCGAATCCCACGGTACCTTGGGCAAGACAACTTCACTTCACGTAGAGGCTGGGCCCGTAAACAAAGGGCGTAGGGCTTGTGACCAGGTATCCGTCGCTCCGTTGCCCATAACTTTTTCTCCGTAAGGAGTTACGCGGCGCACAGCACACCGTTGGAAAGCTCTCCGAGAGCTCTACGGCGGGGGCAACAAGTTTACTCGGCTGTGCCCGTTTTCGGAGCCCAAAATCGAACGTTTTCATTAGTTTCGGGACACGTTTCTTCTTTTATGCTGTTTTTCCATCCCGGATTGTACGTCGTGCGCCGCGAAAAGGATGACAACCTAACCCATTACATTTCTACTACCGAATCCCATGGCACCTGGGGCAAGACAACTTCACTTCACGTAGAGGCTGGGCCCGTAAACCGAGGGCATGGCTCTTGTGACAAGGTATCCGTTGCTCCGGTACCCATAACTTTTGATCCGTAAGGAGTTATGCGACTCACAACATACCGTTGGAAAGCTCTCCGAGACCTCTACGATGGGGGCACCAATCCTGCTCAGCTACTCCTATTTTCGGAGCCCAAAATTGAATGTTTTCATCAGTTGTGGGACACTTATCTTCTTTTGCGCGATTTTTTCGTCCCGGATCGTACGTCGTGAGCCATGAAAAGGACGACAACTTAATCTATCACATTTCTATTACTGAATCACACGGCACCTTAGGCAAGACAACATCACTTCACGTAGAGGCTGGGCCCACAAACAGACGGTGTAGGGCTTGTGACCAGGTATCCGGTGCCTATAACTTTTGTTCCGTAAGGAGTTACACGGCGCACAACATACCGTTGGAAAGCTCCCCGAGAGTTCTACGACAGGGGCACCAAGCCTGCTCGACTGTGCCTATTTTCGGAGCCCAAAATTGAACATTTTTATCAATTTTGGGACACTTATCTTCTTTTGCTCAGTTTTTCCATCCCGGATCGTAAGTCGTGAGTCGCGAAAAGGATGACAACCTAATCCATCACATTTCTATTACCGAATCCCATGGTACCTTGGGCAAGACAACTTCACTTCACCTAGAGGTTGGGCCCGCAAACAGAGGGCGTGGGGCTTGTGACCAGGTATCCGTCGCTCCGGTGCTCATAACTTTTCATCCGTAAGGAGTTACGCGGCGCGCAGCATATCGTTGAAAAGCTCTCCGAGAGCTCTACGACGAGGGCAGCAAGCTTGCTCAGCTGTGCCTTTTTTGGAGCCCAAAATTGAACATTTTCATAAGTTTTGGGACACTTTTCTTCTTTTACGCTATTTTTCTGTCCCGGATAGTACGCCATGAGCTGCGAAAAGGATGACAACCTAATCCATTACATTTATATTACTGAATCCCACGGCACCTTGGGCAAGAAAACTTCACTTCACATAGAGGTTGGGCCTGCAAACAGAGGGCGTGGGGCTTGTGACAAGGTATCCGTCGCTCCAGTGCCCAAAACTTTTGATCCGTAAAGAGTTATGCGACTCACAACATACCGTTGGAAAACACTCCGAGAGCTCTACAACAGGGGCACCAAGCTTGCTCGGCTGCACCTATTTTCGTAGCCCAAAATTGAACATTTTTATCAGTTTTGGGACACTTATCTTCTTTTGCGCAGTTTTTTCATCCCGTATCGTACCTCGTGAGCCACGAAAAGGATGACAACCTAATCTATCACATTTCTGTTACCGAATCACATGGCACCTTGGGCAAGACAACTTAACTTCACGAAGAGGCTGGGCCCTCAAACCGAGGGCGTGGGGCATGTGACTAGGTATCCGTCGCTCTAGTGCCGATAACTTTGATCCGTAAGGAGTTACGCGGCGCACAGTATACCGTTGGAAAGCTCTCCGAGAGCTCTACGACAGGGGCACCAAGCCTGTTCAACTGCGCCTATTTTCGATGCCCAAAATTGAATGTTTTCATTAGTTTCAGTATATTTTTCTGCTTTTGCGCTATTTTTCAAACCCGGATCGTACGTCATGAGCCGCGAAAAGGACGACAACCTAATACATCACATTTCTATTACCGAATCACATGGCACCTTGGGCAAGACAACTTCACTTCACGTAGAGGCTGGGCCCGCAAACAGAGGGCGTGGGGCTTGTGACCAGGTATCCGTCGCTCCGGTGCCCATAACTTTTGATCCGTAAGGAGGTACGCGGCGCACAGCATACCGTTGGAAAGTTCCCCAAGAGTTCTAGGACAAGGGCACCAAGCCTGCTCTGCTGTGCCTATTTTCGGGGACCAAAATCAAACATTTTTATCAATTTCGGGACACTTATCTTCTTTTGCGCAGTTTTTTCGTCCAGGATGGTACGTCGTGAGCCGCGAAATTGACGACAACCTAATCCATCACTTTTCTATTACCGAATCCCACGGTACCTTGGGCAAGACAACTTCACATCACGTAGAGGCTGGGCCTGCAAATAGAGGGCGTGGGGCTTGTGACCAGGTATCCGTTGCTCCGGTGCTCATAACTTTGGATCCGTAAGGAGTTACGCGGCGCACAGCATACCGTTTGAAAGCTCTCCGAGAGCTCTACGACAGAGGCAGCAAGCTTGCTCAGCTGTACCTTTTTTTGGAGCCCAAAATCGAATATTTTCATAAGTTTTGGGATACTTTTATTCTTTTACGCTATTTTTTCGTCCCGAATCGTACGTCGTCAGCCGCGAAAAAGATGACAACCTAATCAATCCCATTTCTATTACCGAATCACATGGCACCTTGGGCAAGACAACTTCACTTCACGTAGAGGCTGGACCCGCAAACAGAGGGCATAGTGCTTGTGACCAGGTATCCGTCGCATCGGTGCCCATAACTTTTGATCCGTAAGGAGTTACGTGGCACACAACATACCGTTGGAAAGCTCCCTGAGAGTTCTATGACAGAGGCACCAAGTCTGCTCGGCTGTGACTGTTTTTGGAGCCCAAAATCAAACATTTTTATAAATTTTGGGACACTTATCTTCTTTGCGCAATTTTTCCGCCCCGGATTGTACGTCGAGAGCAGAGAAAAGGATGACAACCTAATCCATCACATTTCTAATACCGAATCCCATGGCACCTTGGGCAAGACAACTTCACTTCACGTAGAGGCTAGGCCCGCAAACAGAGGGCGTGGGGTTTGTGACCAGGTATCCGTCGCTACGGTGCTCATAACTTTTGATCCGTAAGGAGTTACGCGGCGTACAACATACCGTTGGAAAGCTCTACGAAAGCTCTACGACAGGGGAAGCAAGCTTGATCGGCTGTGCCTATTTTCGGATCCCAAAATTGAATATTTTCACAAGTTTTGGGACAGTTTTCTTCTTTTACGCTATTTTTCCGTCCCGTATCGTACGTTATGAGCCGCGAAAGGACAACATCCTAATCCATCACATTTCTATTACCGAATCCCACAGCACCTTGGGCAAGAAAACTTCACTTTACGTAGAGGCTGGGTCCGCAAACAGAGGGCGTGGGGCTTGTGACCAGGTATCCGTCGCTCCGGTGCTCATAACTTTTGATCCATAAGGAGTTACGCGGCGCACAGCATACCGTTGAAAAGCTCTCCGAGAGCGCTACGAGGGGGGCACCAAGCTTGCTCGGCTGCGTCTGTTTTCGAAGGCCAAGATCGAACGTTTTCATCAGTTTCAGAATATTTTTCTTCTTTTGCGCAGTTTTTCCATCCCGGATCGTACGTCGTGAGCCGCGAAAAGAACGGCAACCTAATCCATCACATTTCTATTACTGAATCCCACGGCACCTTGGGTAAGACAACTTCACTTCACGTAGAGGCTGGGCCCACAAACAGAGGGCATGTGGCTTGTGACCAGGTATCCGTCGCTGCAGTGCCCATAACTTTTGATCAGTATGGAGTTACGCAGTGCACAGCATACCGTTGGAAAGCTCTCCGAGAGCTCTACGATGGGGACAGCAAGCTTGCAATGCTGCGCCTATTTTCGGAGCCCAAAATTGATCATTTTCATCAATTTTGGCACACTTTTCTTCTTTTGCGCTATTTTTCCGTCCCGGATCGTATGTCGTGAGCCGCGAAAAGGACGACAACCTAATCCATCACATTTTTATTACCGAATCCCATGGCACATTGGGCAAGACAACTTCACTTCACTTAGAGGCTGGGCCCTCAAACCGAGGGCGTGGGGCTTGTGACCAGGTATCCGTCGCTTCGGTGCCTATAACTTTTGATTCGTAAGGAGTTACGCGGCGCAAAGCATACTGTTGGAAAGCTCTCCGAGAGCTCTACGATGGGGGCAGCAAAATTGCTCAGCTGCGCCTATTTTCGGGGCACAAAATCGAACATTTTCAAAAGTTTCGCTACACCTTTCTTCTTTTGCGCTATTTTTTCGACCCAGATCGTACGTCGTGAGCCGCGAAAAGGACTACAACCTAATCCATCACATTTCTATTACCGAATCCCATGGCACCTTGGGCAAGACAACTTCACTTCACGTAGAGGCTGGGCCCGCAAAGTGAGGGCATGTGGCTTGTGACCAGGTATCCGTCGCTCCGGTGCCCATAACTTTTGATCCGGGTGGAGTTACGCGGCGCACAGCATACCGTTGGAAAGCTCTCCAAGAGCTCTACGATGGAGGAATCAATCCTGCTCGGCTGTGCCTATTTTCGGAGCCCAAAATCGAACGTTTTCATCAGTTTTGGGACACTTTTCTTCTTTTGCACTATTTTTCCGTCCCGGATCGTATGTCATGAGCCGCGAAAAGGACGACAGCGTAATCTATCACATTTTTATTACTGAATCCCATGGCACATTGGGCAAGACAACTTCACTTCACGTAGAGGCTGGGCCCTCAAACCCAAGGCGTGGGGCTTATGACCAGGTATCCGTTGCTCCGGTGCCTATAACTTTTGATCCGTAAGGAGTTACGTGGTGCAAAGCGTACTGTTGGAAAGCTATCCGAGAGCTCTACGACGGGGGTAGTAAACCTGCTTGGCTGCGCCTGTTTTCGGGGCACAAAATTGAACTTTTTCAAAAGTTTCGCTACATCTTTCTTCTTTGGCGCTGTTTTTTTGTCCCGGATCATACGTCGTGAGCCGCGAAAAGGACGACAACCTAATCTATCACATTTCTATTATCGAATCCCAGGGCACCTTGGGCAAGACAACTTCACTTCACGTACAGGTTGGGCCTGCAAACCGAGGGCGTGGGGCTTGTAACCCGGTATCCGTCGCTCCGGTGCCTATAACTTTTTTTCCGTAAAGAGTTATGCGGCGCTCATCATACCGTTGGCAAGCTCTCCGAGAGCTCTACGATGAGGGCACCAAGCCTGCTCGGCTGCGCTTGTTTTCGGAGCCCAAAATTGAATGTTTTCATTAGTTTGGGGATACTTTTCTTATTTTATGCTATTTTTTCGATCTGGATTGTACGTCGTGAGCCGCGACAAGGACAAAAACCGAATCCATCACATTTCTATTACCGAATCACACGACACCTTGTTCAAGACAACTTCACTTCACGTAGAGGCTGGGCCCGCAAACAGAAGGCGTAGGGCTTGTGACTAGGTATCTGTCACTCCAGTGGCTATAACTTTTGATCCGTAAGGAGTTACGCGGTGCACAGCATACCGTTGGAAAGCTCTCCAAGAGCTCTACGATGGGGGCACCAATCTTGCTCTATTGTACCTATTTTCGTAGCCCAAAATCGAACGTTTTCATTAGTTTCAGGACACTTATCTTCTTTTGCGCAGTTTTTTCGTCCCGGATCGTACGGCGTGAGCTGCGAAAAGAACGACAACCTAATCCATCACATTTCTATTACTGAATCACACAGCACCTTGGGCAAGAAAACTTCTCTTCACGTAGAGGCTGGGCCCGCAAACAGAGGGCGTGGGGCTTATGACCAGGTATCCGTCGTTCCAGTGCTCATAACTTTTGATCCGTAAGGAGTTACCTAGCGCACAGCATACCGTTGGAAAGCACTCCGAGAGCTCTACAACGGAGGAACCAATTTCATTCGGTTCCTCCTGTTTTCAGAGAACAAAATCGAACATTTTCATGAGCTTCGTGACATATTTCTTCTTTTGCACAGTTTTTTCGTCCCGGATCATACGTTGTGAGCTGCGAAAAGAACGACAACCTAATCCAACACATTTCTATTATTGAATCCCATGGCACGTTGGGCAACACAACTTCACTTCACATAGAGGCTGGGCCCGTAAACAGAGGGCGTAGGGCCTGTGACCAGGTATCTGTCGCTCCGGTGCACATAACTTTTGAATCGTAAGAAGTTACGCGGCACACAACATACCATTGGATAGCTCTCTGAGAGCTCTACGACGAGGGCACCAAGCCTACTCAGCTGCGCCTATTTTTAGAGCCCAAAATTGAACGTTTTCATCAGTTTTGTAATACTTTTCTTCTTTTGCGTTGTTTTTCTGTCTCGGATCGTACGTCGTGAGCCGTGAAAAGGACACTAACCTAATCCATCACATTTCTATTACCGAATGACACGGCACCTTGGGCAAGAAAACTTCACTTCACTCATAGGCTGGGCCTGCAAACAGAGGGCGTGGGGCTTGTGACCAGGTATTCGTCGCTCCGGTGCCCATAACTTTTGATCCGTAAGGAGTTACGCAGCGTACAGCATACCGTTGGAAAGCTCTCCGAGAGCTCTACGAGGGGGGCATCCAGCCTGCTCGGCTGCGCCTATTTTCAGAGCCCAAAAGCGAACGTTTTCATCAGTTTTGGGACACATATCTTCTTTTGCGCAGTTTTTTCATCCCGGATCGTACGTTGTGAGCCGCGAAAAGGACGACAACCTAATCCATCACATTTCTATTACTGAATCCCATGGCACCTTGGGCAAGACAACTTCACTTCACGTAGAGGCTGGCCCGCAAACAGAGGGTGTGGGGCTTGTGACCAAGTATCCGTCGCTCCGGTGCTCATAACTTTTGATCCGTAAGGAGTTACGCGGTGCACAATATATCGTTGGAAAGCTCTCCGAGAGCTCTACGATAGGGGCACTAAGCTTGCTTTGCTGTGCCTGTTTTCGGAGAACAAAATCGAATGTTTTCTTCAATTTCAGGACTCTTATCTTCTTTTGTACAATTTTTTCGTCCCAGATCGTACGTCGTGAGCTGCAAAAAGGACAACAACCTAATCCATCACATTTCTATTATCGAATCCCACGGCACCTTGGGCAAGACAACTTCACTTTACGTAGAGGCTGGGCCCGTAAACAGAGGGCGTGGGGCATGTGACTAAGTATCCGTCGCTCCGATGCCCGTAACTTTTGATTTGTAAGGAGTTACGCGGCGTACAATATACCGTTGGAAAGCTCTTCGAGAGCTCTACGATGGGGGCAACAAGCCTGCTCAGCTACACCTGTTTTTGGACCCCAAAATCGAACGTTTTCATTAGTTTTAGGACACTTTTATTCTTTTGTGCTGTTTTTTCGTCCCGAATCGTACGTCATGAGTCGCGAAAAGGGCAACAACCTAATCCATCATATTTTTATTACCGAATCCCACGGCACATTGGGCAAGACAACTTTACTTCACGTAGAGTCTGGGCCCTCAAACCGAGTGCGTGGGGCATGTGACCAGGTATCCGTCGCTCCGGTGCCCATAACTTTTGATCTGTAAGGAGTTATGTGAGGCCCGACCCCTAATAATATGTCTTACCTCGATTTACGTGCCTTAGACCTAGAACTGTATGACCGACCTTGGATTACATGCCCTGTCTTGGTTTTCATGCATGCCTCATCATACGTGCCTTGACCTAGAATTGTGTGCCCTAATCCTCAACTTATGTGCCCTAACTTCGATTTGCGTGTGATACCTCAATTTGTGTGCACTGACCTTGAACTGTGTGCCCTGACCTAGGTTTAAGAGTCGTGCCTCAATTTATGTGCATTGTATTGAATTACATGCCTTGCATTGGTTTACGTGCATTCACCTAGGGTTGCGTGCATTTGCATTGAAATCCTTACATTTATCTTGAAGTACGTGCCTTTCCTCGTAGTTCATGTCTACCTCGTGATTCGTGCCCTGCATTAATTTATGTGCGTGTCTCGTAGTGCGTGCCTTACCTCGTAGTGTGTACCCTAGACCTAGGAAAGCATGCCCGCACGTTAATCAACAAAGAATCCTACACAAAGCACTAGACTATTAAATAATCATACACAATCCACTAACCAATATTATATTCCTAATTCAAATTCTCTACAAACTCCACCAACAATAAAATAACATTAAACTATTCCTACATTTCCCACTATCTATTATTTTATTCATAATTCAAACTCATCAACAAACAGTCTTATATTTTATTCTACCTAGATTCCCTAATTTCTAAACATTCCTATGACAACACAAGACACCATGCTACCTAGGATAGACAAAACAAAAACAATCATATTTTAAATACTCAATATTCCTCACAAAGCACAAGAATGCATAAAAAATACACACCACACACTACCCTAGCCCTCATTTTCGACCAAGGCACCCAAATACAATTAAAATTCAGATTTTACATCAAATACATCTCACACATGCTCTCTCAACTCACCAAAACCGAGCACACACACACACACACACACACACTAAAACTTCACTTTTCCTTACCAACTCTCTCATTCTCTCTCCTTCTCTCTCATTTTCAACCATGGCATCCCCTTGAGCATTCAAGACTCCTAACAGCTCTCTAAGACTCTCCCAAGCTCGGCCATTGCAAGCACAAGCAAGGAAACTAGCTCAAAAACGCACACAAGCTCACAAAACTTATCATTTTCAGCCTAAGGTAAGTCTTGATAGTTTTCTTCCATTTCTTTTGGTTTCACACACATGCACACCTTCCTCACATGCTAACTAAGTTAGAAATTAAGGAAAGACAAGCCATCTCTTGGCCAAAGCAAGGAAGAAGCTCCCTTTGTGCATTTTGAAGAGCATTTGTGCTCATTTGCTAAATTTTCAAAGAGGTGAGGTTAAACTCTTCTAAAAGCTTTCAAAATTCACATGCATGCCTTCATATGACTATATTTACCTCTGTAGTTGTTGTATATGTGTGTACATGAGCTTATATGACCATGCATGGCTAGAACTTGAAGATAGGTAAAAATGTGTTGCTGGCAGTTTTCTGATCTTGTAGTACGAGGTGCTTTTGGCTTTGTAAATGATGTTTAAAATGCGTGAAAATTGATAGGTGACTATTTTTTCTAGTTCTGAGCATTTTTTGTAGACATAGGAAAAGGCCAATTCTGACTCTAAGGCCTCCAAAATGGTCAAACATCGTGGGGTGTCTAAATCTGGAAGAATTGGAAAAATGAAATAGGTTTCTGGCAGATCACTGACGCTGTAGAACGAAGCGTTTTTGACCTAGTCAATATTGGTGAAAATGAATGAAAATTGGTAGGTTGCTATATTTTTCAATTCTGTACATTTTTTTTTTAAGAAATAGACCAAAGCCAATTCTGACTCTAAGACCCTCAAAAATGGAAAAAATCGTAATGTGTCTAAAACTGGACAATTTTACGTAGTCTCACGGTTTTGGCCATAACTATTAAGTCCGAACTCCAAATGATGCGAGGTTTGTTCCTAGATTTAAATCACTCATTAAGATTTAATTTGACATTTTGTTCACTAAAATTGGAGATTGTTTTCTTGTCTAATCGAATGTGGGAAAACAGACCATTGCAGTGAGGTTTTATTTAGTGATATGTTTTGAAACATGTTGTAACTTCTCTTGTGGTGTTGAATGCTTGGAATTGTGGTACTTAGATGTTGTGTGGACTGTTGTGGCTGGTTGAGATTGCTTAATTTGATTGATGTATGACTTGGGATCACTAATTGATGAATGGTTTGCTTAACCGCATGTGTAAGCACGGAATTAAGGCCCTATTGCTTATGAAAACTTGTTAAGTGATGATCCTATGGCTAAATGCGTTCAATTGTGTGGTTAGTAGGCTGCCTAATAAATGTTAGGTATGCTTGAAACGGTTTAAGTGTTACTTGTAGTGCTTAGCAAACAAAACCAACCCCGAGCACGGCCTTGTAAACCCTAATGGCCCCGTAGACTCCCAAGTCATAGACCACTCTTGTGTGAATTATAAATTGATGTTGAGGAATGTTAATGGGCTGCCCGTAGTTGTCCTTATAGCTCTAAATGTGATTCCCGGTGATTACATGTTGATAAGTAGACTTTGCTTGCACCCGGTCTCATGTAAACGTCGTTGCATGCTTATATAATCTTATGACTTGATACGTGAACCCCGAAATGAGTTATATGACTTGATTTACATGTGTTACATGGCTGCCCGTTTAATGTTCATATGACTCTACATGTTTTACAAAGTGAAAATTCATGTTAAGCATGCCTCATTCGTTTACTTGGCAACATGTGATCTTGAAATTGCTCGGAGGCAACCTACTTTGTTATCCTCCTAATGTGAAATGTTAAAAGACATTCTATGACTTATTTGAACATGATTACTTGGCTGCCCGTGGAAGTTTAATTGCTTTCAAATTGATATATAAAATGATTACATGTTCTTACAATGCCTTATATGCCAATATGTCAAAATGTGACCATATACTTGCTCGGAGACAATCTACTTTGTTGACCTCCCAATGTGAAATGTTAAATGGCATACATGTGCATTGTATACAAGGTTGCAACCCTTCATTGTGGCATGGTAGCGTTTCACGCACGCCGGGCGGCATCGGGCTTGCCGGTGCTACCGTGACTAACATGGTCCAATTCCCTCTCTCGCTTGGGGGCTAGACTTCCTCGGAGAGTTGGGTCGTAGGATTTCGGGGTACATCCGGAGTACACCTATTTGGCATGATAAGTGGATGATTGAAGCTGGCCGCAACAACTATTATCAGAAATGATCTTGAGAGCAAACGCTCACCGATCGATCTTGAGAGCGAAAGCTCACCGTATCCTTTTCACTATGTGTTTAAGTACTCTCGCTTGGTTCCTAGAGGACCTCGGGGAGGAAAGACGGGTAAATGTGTCCATTTACATTTATATTATGTTATAAACTTGCTTGTGTTATATGTCATGCTTTCAAAAAAGGTTTTATAAGTTTAACCGAAAAAGAGTTTCAAAATGTATTTCTCGTTTCCCCCTTGCTGAGTTCATAAGGACTCACCCTCTTTTATCATCACAAGTGAAGAAGATCAGGAATAGGTACCCGAGGATAACGTGCCTGTTGATGAATCCTTGGAGTGATTACATGATTTATGTGCCTTGCTTGATAGTGGCTGTTTTGTGAACGTTGTGTTTGCTTTGAAGAATATTTATTTTGTTGATGTAAATGACCCCGTTGTAATTTGGGTCTAATTTTGGGATTGTACTATCTATAACCGAACAAACTCTTTATTTGGTTATTTGCTTTCATCATCTCGTATAGTAGTTATCGTAGGCGTTTAAACCACTAGATGATTAATCCACTAAGTTAACTCTATCTAATTTCACTTAGGTACTCATCCGTACCCTAAAGTATAATAGGTACTTGCAAAATAGTAAATTGACAAATAAATGGAACATAGTTATCAAGCTAGGCTTATTAACCAAATGAGACTTTCAAGATAAATTAGTAGGCATATCGGTTGATGACAAAATAGGAATCTTAGTGAGAATCGAATCAAGGAATGGAAGTTTTGAGAGGTTTTAGAAAATAGGCCAAACCAAAGGTCTTAAATATAGCCGTCATGCTGCCGGATTTTCAGAAAATATTTTGGAGTTCTAAATCAATGTTAAGTATTAATCGTAAGAAATGACCAAGTCATACAAATAGCGTAAAAGAATAAGGTAATTCCCTAGTCTAGCCTCCACAGGTCGGGTTGGGGCATGACAAGTTATGCGGCGCACAACATATCGTTGGAAAGCTCTCTGAGAGCTCTACGATGGGGGCACCAAGCATGCTCGGCTGCGCCTATTTTTGGAGCCCAAAATTGAATATTTTCATCAGTTTCGGGATACTTTTCTTCTTTTGCGCTATTTTTTCGTCCCGTATCGTACGTCGTGAGCCGCAAAAAGGACGGCATCCTAATCCATCACATTTCTATTATTGAATCCCACGGGACCTTGGGCAAGACAGCTTCACTTCACGTAGAGGCTGGGCCCGCAAATAGAGGTCGGGGGGCTTGTGACCAGGTATCCGTCACTCCAGTGCTCATAACTTTTGATCCGTAAGGAGTTACGCGGCGCACAGCATACCGTTGGAAAGCTCTCCGAGAGCTCTACGACGGGGGCACCAAGCTTGCTATGCTGGGCCTATTTTCGGAGAATAAAATCAAACATTTTCATCAGTTTCGGGACACTTTTCTTCTTTTGCACAATTTTTCCGTCCCGGATCGTATGTCGTGAGCAGCGAAAAGGATAACAGCCTAATCCATCACATTTCTATTATCGAATCCCATAGCACCTTAGGCAAGACAACTTCACTACACGTAGAGGTTGGGTCCGTAAAAAGAGGGCGTGGGGCTTGTGACCAAGTATCCGTCGCTCCGGTGCCTATAACTTTTGATCCGTAAAGAGTTACGCGGCGGACAGCATACCGTTGGAAAGCTCTTCGAGAGCTCTACGACGGGGGTAGCATACCTTCTAGGCTGCACCTATTTTCGGAGCCCAAAATCGAACATATTCAAAAGTTTCGCTACACTTTTCTTCTTTTGCGCTATTTTTCCATCCCGAATCGTACGTCGTGAGCTGCGAAAAGGACGACAACCTAATCCATCACATTTCTATTAACGAATCCCACTGCACCATGGGCAAGACAACTTCACTTCACGTAGAGGCTGGGCCCGCAAACAGAGGGCGTGGGGCTTGTAACCAGGTATCCGTCGCTCTGGTGCCTATAACTTTTGATCCGTAAAGAGTTACAAGGCACACATCATATCGTTGGAAAGCTCTTCGAGAGCTCTACAATGGGGGCACCAAGCCTGCTCGGCTATGCCTATTTTCGGAGCCCAAAATTGAATGTTTTCATTAGTTTCGGGACACTTTTCTTCTTTTACGCGGTTTTTCCGACTCGGATCGTATGTCGTGAGCCACAAAAAGGACGAAAACCTAATCCATCACATTTCTATTACTGAATCACACGGCACCTTGGGCAAGACAACTTCACTTCACGTAGAGGCTGGACCCGCAAACAGAGGGCGTGGGGCTTGTGACCAGGTATCCGTCGCTCCGGTGCCCATAACTTTTGATCCGTAAGGAGTTACGCGGCGCACAGCATACCGTTGGAAAGCTCTCCGAGAGCTCTACGACGGGGGCACCAAGCCTGCTTGGCTGTACCTATTTTCGGAGTCCAAAATCGAATGTTTTCATCAGTTTTGGGACACTTATCTTCTTTTGCGCAGTTTTTCCATCCCGGATCGTACGTCGTAAGCCGCGAAAAAGACGACAACCTAATCTATCACATTTCTATTACTGAATCCCACAGCACCTTGGGCAAGACAACTTCACATCACGTAGAGGCTGGGCCCGCAAATAGAGGGCGTGGGGCTTGTGACTAGGTATCCGTCGCTCCGGTGCTCATGACTTTTGATTCGGAAGGCGTTACGTGGCACACAGCATACCATTGGAAAGCTCTCCAAGAGCTCTACGACGAGGGCACCAAGCTTACTCTGCTGCACCTATTTTTGGAGAAAAAAATCGAACGTTTTGAATAATTTCGAGACACTTTTCTTTTTTTGCACAGTTTTTCCGTCCCGGATCGTACGTTGTGAGCCGCAAAAAGGACGACAACCTAATCCATCACATTTATATTATCGAATCCCATGGCACCTTGGCCAAAACAACTTCACTTCACATAGAGGTTGGGCCCGTAAAAAGAGGGCGTGGGGCTTGAGACCAGGTATCCGTCGCTCCGAAGCCCATAACTTTTGATCTGTAAGGAGTTACACGGCGCACAGCATACCGTTGGAAAGCTCTCCGAGAGCTCTACGATTGGGGCAGTAAGCCTGCTCGGCTGAATCTATTTTCGGAGCCCAAAATTGAACGTTTTCATCAGTTTTGGGACACTTTTCTTCTTTTGCGCTATTTTTTTGTCCCGAATCGTACGTCGTGAGCTGCGAAAACGACGACAACCTAATCCATCACAGTTTTATTACCGAATCCCACGGTACATTGGGCAAGACAACTTCACTTCACGTAGCGGTTGGGCCCTCAAACCGAGTGCGTGGGGCTTGTGACCAGGTATCCGTCGCTCCGGTGCCCATAACTTTTGATCCGTAAGGAGTTACGCGGCGCACAACATACCGTTGGAAAGATCTCCGAGAGCTCTACGATGCGGGCACCAAGCATGCTCGGCTGAGCCTATTTTTGTAGCCCAAAATTGAACATTTTCATTAGTTTCGGGATACTTTTCTTCTTTTGCGTTGTTTTTCCGTCCCTTATCGTACGTCGTGAGCCGCGAAAAGGACGGCAACTTAATCCATCACATTTCTATTACCGAATCCCACTGCACCTTGCGCAAGACAACTTCACTTCACGTAGAGGCTGGGCCCGCAAACAGAGAGCGTGGGGCTTGTGACCAGGTATTCGTTCTTCCGGTGCCCTTAACTTTTGATTCGTAAGGAGTTACGCGGCGCACAGCATACAGTTGGAAAGCTCTCTACGAGCTCAACGACAAGGGCACCTAGCCTGCTCAGCTGTACCTATTTTTTGAGACTAAAATCGAACATTTTCATCAGTTTTGGGATACTTTTCTTCTTTTACGCTATTTTTCCGTCTCGGATCGTACGTCGTGAGCCGTGAAAAGTGACGACATCCTATTCCATCAAATTTCTATTACCGAATCACATGGTACCTTGGGCAAGACAACTTTACTTCACGTCGAGGCTGGGCCCGCAAACATAGGGCGTAGGGCTTGTGACCAGGTATCCATCGCTCCAATGCCCATAACTTTTGCTCCGTAAGGAGTTACCCGGCGCATAGTATATCGTTGGAAAGAACTCTAAGAGCTCTACGATAGAGGCACCTAACCTGCTCGGTTGTTGTCACACCCCAACCCGGCCTATAAAGGTTAGACTTGGGTGTGATCTAAATATTCCAGTCTATCTCGTACTTAACTGTTCATGAAAATTAATACTTAACGTTTTAGCCTAAATTCCAAAAAATTTTTAAAAAACCGGCAGCATAACGGCTGTAATTGGGCTCTTTCGTTTGACCTAATTTTCTAAACGCCTCAAATTTTCCAATCTCAATTTTATTTCCAACTAAGATTACTATTTACCATCAATTGAAATGCCTACTGGTTATCTCGAAGTCTTGATTGATTAATAACCTAGTATGATACTATGTCTCGTCTGTTTGTTAATCCTCATTACAAAAGTACCTGTTGATCTTAGCTTAATAGTGAGTACCTGCTTAAGATTGGATAGGTTCATTTTACTTAGTCCTTACCTGATACTTCATAATCCTATGATAGATACTAGCCAATGACAATAGTAAAACGATCATAGTAGTGTCTGTCTAGTTATTATCAGTACAAACCAAAATTAGATCCCAAATTACAACGGGGGTCTTTTACATTACAAACATTAAGCAACATGAAAAGAAATAGTCTTCAAGTAGCATAGTGTTCACAAATGTCCATAATCAAGCAAAGCACATAGGACAGGCAATCATTCCAAGGAATCATTGTTAGGCACGTCGTCCTCGGGTACCTGTTCTTGATCTTCTTCACCTGAGATGATAAAAGAGAGTGAGTCCTTATGAACTCAGCGAGGGGGAACGAGAAATAGGTTTTGAAACTCATTTTTCGGTTCAACTTATGAAAACCCTTTTTGCAAGCATGAATGTATCACAATTAAGTACAGAACAATAATATAAAAGTAAAGGAACACAATTACCCGTCTTTACTCCCTGAGGTCCTCTAGGAACCAAGCGAGAGTACTTATACACATAGTGAAAAGGATACGGTGAGCTTTTGCTCTCAGTTCATTTCCAGTATCAGTTGTTGCTGCCGACTTCAAATCATCCCTTTATCACGCCAAATGGGTGTACTCCGGATGTACCCCGAAATCCTACGACCCAACTCTCCGAGGAAGTCTAGCCCCCAAACGAGAGAGGGAATTGGACAATGGTAGTCACAGTTGCACCGACAAGCCCGATGCTACCCGGTGTGCGTGAACGCTACCATGCCAGAATGAAAGGTTGCAACCTTGTATGCAATGAACATTTATGACATTTAATATATCACATTAGGAGGACAACAAAGTAGGTTGCCTCCGAGCAGTCATAAGATTGCACATTGACAAGTAAACAAGCGAGACACGATAAGACAAGTAGTTTCACTTGAAAGACATATGGAGTTATATGAACATTAAACGGGCAGCCATGTAACGCACATAGATGAAGTCATATAACTCATTACAAAGTTCACGTTATCAATTGATAAGATTATTCAACATGCAACGACATCTACGTGGGTTCGGATGCAAGAAAGGCCTACTTGTCAACATGTAATCATCAATATCACAGTTAGGGCTACAATGGAAACTATGGGCAGCTTACTAAACATATAATTAAACACGATATTCATAGGATCAACACTTAGTGAATTTACCAAGTCACTAGGGTTTCCATTTCGTGCTTACTCGTGCGATTAAGCCCCGAATCAACTCAAAATCAATCTCAAGCCATGCATCGATTAATTCAAACATCCTCAAGTATTCAAAACAGTCCACACAACATCCCAATGCCACAATCCCAAGCATTTAATTCAATAAGAGAAGTTACAACAATTTTTCTAAGCATATCACTAAGTGAAACCCTCAAATTCTATTGAATAAGATGTCAAATTAAAGCTTAAGAAGTGAACTAAATTCAGAAACAAACCTCGCATCATTTGGAGTTCGGGCTCAATAGTTATAGCCAAAACAGTGGGATTGCACAAAACTGTCCAGATTTGCACACATTTCAATACTTGTCGTTTTTGAGGTCCTTAGGGTCAGATTTAGCCTTAGTCCATTTCTGAAAAAACTGTCCAGAACTGAAAACTCTAGTAGCACACCAAATTTCATGCATTTTGGATGTCATTTACTAAGTCAAAACTGGTTCGTTCTACAAGGTCAGTGAATCTGGCAAAACCTGCTTCATTTTTCCAGACTTTCCAGATTTGGACACATTTCAATGATTTGCCATTTTGAGGACCATAGAGTCAAAATTAGCTTAGGCCTATTTCTGAAAAAAAAATTGTTCAAAACTGGCAAAAATAGTTACCTACCAATTTTCACGCATTTTCAACATCATTTACCTAGCTAAAATCACCTCGCACCTACAAGACAGAAAGTTGTCACAAACCCGATTTCATCTATCATCACTTCTAGCCAAAATCTTGCCATGCATGGTTATAAAAGCTTATGAACACACATATATCTCAGGTATAGAAGAAAAGGTAAACATTTAAGAGCATGCATGTGGTTTTTTTTTTTTGAAATATTTTCAAGAAGTTTTAGCCCTCACCTGAGCAAACAACAAGAAGATGCACAAGAGTCTTGGTGAAGCACAAGGTTGATCTTCTCCCTTGTTTAGCCGAGACACCACTCGAATTTTCTCTATTTTTCCTAGCTTAGTGACCAAGTTCTTAGTAGGTGCATGTGGTTAGAACGAGAAGAAAAGAAATGGAAGCTAGCAAACTCACCTAAGCCGAAATGGTTGTTCAAAGAGCTTGCATGTGAGTTTTCTTGCAACCTAGCTTGCTTAGTCGAGTTCCCTACCTTCTTGCTTGCCTTGATTAACCATGGAGTGATGAAGATGAGCTATGGTGTGAAGCAACTCAGCCAAAGCCGAGAGAGAGAGAGAGAAGAATGGGAGGGAGAGAGAGAAATGTGAGGAAATGAAGAAAAATAAAAGCTTTTGTTGGGCAAGGGAGTATTGTGGGCCTAGGGGCTTGTAATTTTCAGGTTTGTGTCTTCAAGAAGCATGGTTTTTGAATTACCTAGCATGGCAAGGGAATGGGTCAAAATATGGGTGCATTGGGTAGGGTTTTGGGTTATTTTTTTATGCATTTGTGTCATAACTTGTCATAGAATTAATTTTGAATTGAGCAAGCAAGCATAAATACCACAAGGTGGTCGGCCAAGGCATGAAAATGCTGAATTTTTGTCATCTTTTGAGCATTAATTAATTGTATGTTTGAAAGTGCAAAAGAATAAGGAATGTCTAGCTTTTCGGGAGATTTTGTCTTCTAGTGGGTTGAATTAGTAATTTAATATTAGTTAGTGGAATTGTAGGATTAATTAATGATCTAGTGCTTCGTGTAAGATGCTTTCTTGATTAGCGTGAGGGCACGCTTTCCTAGGTTTAGGGCACGCACTACAAGGTAGGGTACGAATACCGAGACGAATGCACGTTTTCCAAGTAAATGTATGCAACCCTAAATGAATGCACGTAATTCAATGCAAGGCACACAAAACGGAACACGATTCTTAAACCCAAGTCAAGGCTTGCAAATCTAGGTTAGGGCACACGGAACGAGGTAACGCACATCAGTTGGGGATTAGGGCACACCATTCCAAGTCAAGGCACGAATGACGAAGCATGCACGAAAACCAAGACAGGGCACGTAATCCAAGGTCAGTCATATAATTTAGGATCTAAGGCACGCAAGTCGAGGTAAAAAAAGTTATTCGGGGTCGGTCCTCACAGTTGCGCCTGTTTTCAGAGCCTAAAATCGAACATTTTCATAAGTTTTGGAATACTTTTCTTTTTTTGCACTATTTTTCCGTCTCGGATCGTATGTCGTTAGCCGCGAAAAGGACGACAACCTAAACCATCACATTTCTATTACCGAATCACACGGCACCTTGGGCAAGACAACTTCACTTCACGTAGAGGCTGGGCCCGCAAACAGAGGGCATGGGGCTTGTGACAAGGTATCCGTCGGTCCGGTGCCCATATCTTTTGATCCGTAAGGAGTTACACAGCGCACATCATACCGTTGGAAAGCTCTCTGAGAGCTCTACGACGGGGGCACCTAGCCTGCTCGGCTGCGCCTGTTTTCGGAGCCCAAAATCGAATGTTTTCATCAGTTTCGGGACACTTATATTCTTTTGCGCAGTTTTTCCATCCCGGATCGTACATCGTGAGCCACAAAAAGGACGACAACCTAATCTATCACATTTCTAATATCGAATCACATGGCACCTTGGGTAGGACAACTTCACGTCACGTAGAGGCTGGGCCCTCAAACCGAGGGCGTGGGGCTTGTGACCAGGTATCCGTCGCTCCGGTGCCTATAACTTTTGATTTGTAAGGAGTTACACGGCGCACAGCATACAGTTGGAAAGCTCTCTGAGAGCTCTACGACGGGGGTAGCAAGCTTGCTAGGCTGTACCTATTTTTGGAGCCCAAAACTGAACGTTTTAATAAGTTTCGCTACACTTTTATTCTTTTGCGCTATTTTTTGTCCCGGATCGTACGTTGTTAGCTGCGAAAAGGACGACAACCTAATCCGTCACATTTCTATTATCGAATCCCATGGCACCTTGGGCAAGACAACTTCACTTTACGTAGAGGCTGGGCCCGCAAACCGAGGGCGTGGGGCTCCGTCGCTCCGGTGCCCATAACTTTTGATCCGTAAGGAGTTACGCGGCGCACAGCATACCGTTGGAAAGCTATCCGAGAGCTCTACGACGGGGGTAGCTAACTTGATTGGCTGCGCCTGTTTTCAGAGCCCAAAATTGAATGTTGTCATTAGTTTCGGGACACTTTTCTTCTTTTGCGCTGTTTTTCCCACCCGGATCATACGTAGTGAGCCGCGAAAGGGACGACAACCTAATGCATCACATTTCTATTACCAAATCCCATGGCACCTTGTGCAAGGTAACTTCTGTTCATCTAGAGGCTAGGCCCGTAAACAGAGGGCGTGGTCCTTCTGACCAGGTATCCAGTGCTCCAGTGCCATTAACTTATGATCCGTAAGGAGTTATGCGGCGCACAACATACCATTAGAAATCTCTCTAAGAGCACTACGATTCGAGCACCTAGCCTACTCAGCTGTGCCTGTTTTTCGAGCCCAAAATCGAACATTTTCATAAGTTTTTGGACACTTTTCTTCTTTTACGCTGTTTTTCCGTCTCGGATCGTACGTCGTGAGCCTCGAAAAGGACGACATCCTATTCCATCACATTTTTATTACCGAATCACACGGTACCTTGGGAAAGACAACTTCACTTCACGTAGAGGCTCGGCCAGCAAACAGAGAGCGTGGGGCTTGTGACCAGGTATCCGTCACTCCGGTGCCCATAACTTTTGCTCCGTAAGGAGTTACACGGCGCACAGCATACCGTTGGAAAGCACTTTGAGAGCTCTACGATGGGGGCACCTAGCCTGCTTGGTTGCGCTTGTTTTTAGAGCCTAAAATCGAACGTTTTCATAAGTTTTGGGACACTTTTCTTTTTTTGCGCTGTTTTTTCGTCCCGGATCGTACGTCATGAGCCGCAAAAAGGACGACAACCTAATCCATCACATTTCTATTACGGAATCTCACGGCACCTTGGGCAAGACAAATTCACTTCACGTAGAGGCTGGGCCCGCAAACAGAGGGCGAGAAGCTTGTGACAATGTATCCATCGCTCCGGTGCCTATAACTTTTGATCTGTAAGGAGTTACGCGGCGCATAGCATGTCATTGGAAAGCTCTCCGAGAGCTCTACGATGGGGACACCAAGCCTGCTCAGTTAGGCCTATTTTTGGAGCCCAAAATTGAACATTTTGATTAGTTTCGGGACATTTATCTTCTTTTGCACTATTTTTCTAACCCGGATCGTACGTCGTGAGCCACGAAAAGGACGACAACCAAATATATCATATTTCTTTTCCCGAATCACACTGAACCTTGGGAAAGAAAACTTCACTTCACGTAGAGGCTGGGCCCTCAAACCGAGGGCGTGGGGCATGTGACCAGGTATCCGTCGCTCCGGTGCCCATAACTTTTGATCCGTAAGGAGTTACGCGACACACAACATACCGTTGGAAAGCTCTATGAGAATGCTACAACGGGGGTAGCAAGCCTGCTCGGCTGCTCCTATTTTTGGAGCCCAAAATTGAATGTTTTCATAAGTTTAGCTATACTTTTCTTCTTTTGCGCTGTTTTTCTATCCCGAATCGTACGTCGTGAGCCGCGAAAAGGATGACAACCTAATCCATCACATTTCTATTAACGAATCAAACGGCACATTGAGCGAGACAACTTCACTTCACGTAGAGGCTGGGACCACAAACCGAGGGCATGGGGCTTGTGATAGGGTATCCGTCGTTCTGGTGCCCATACCTTTTGATCCGTAAGGAGTTACGTGGCGCAAAGCATACTGTTGGAAAGCTCTCCGAGAGCTCTACAACGTGGGCAGCAAGCCTGCTTGGCTGCCCCTATTTTTGGAGCCCAAAATTGAACGTTTTTGGCAGTTCACTGTCCTTGTAGAACGAAACAATTTTGACCTAGTAAACGATATCTAAAATGCATGAAATTTGGTAGGTTGCTATATTTTTCAGTTCTGGTCATTTTTTCCAGAAATAGACTAAAGCTAAATCTGACCCTAAAACCCTCAAAAATGTCAAGTATTGAACTATGTACGAATCAGAACAGTTTTGCGTCGTCTCACGGTTTTAGCTATAACTCTTGAATCCGAACTCCAAATGATGCGAGGTTTGTTTCTGGATTTAGTTCACTTAATAAGCTTTAATTTGATATTTTATTCACTGGAATTGGAGATTGTTTGCTTGTCTAAATGATTGTGGGAAAACAGACCATTGCAATGAGGTATTTATTTAGTGATATACTTTGAAAAAAATATTGTAACTTCTCTTGTGATATTGAATGCTTGGGATTGTGGCGCTTGGATGTTGTGTGGACTGTTTTGGATGATTGAAGATGTTTTAATTAATCGATGCGTGGCTTGGGTTAGTTACGTGACAACTTGTGGCTTAAATCGCACGTGTAAGCATGAATTGAACCCTATTGAATATGAAAACTCGCTAAGTGTTGATCCTATGGTTATTGTGTCCAATTGTGTGATTAGTGGGCTGCCTAAGAAATTTTAAATATGCTTCAAATGTGATTCCCGATGATTACATGTTGATAAGTAAACCTTTCTTGCACCCGGTCTCACATAGACGTCGTTGCATTCTTGTATAAACTTATTATCTGATTACGTGAACCCTAAAATGAGTTATATGACTTGATTTACATGTGTTACATGGCTGCCCGTTTAATATTCATATAACTCCATGTGCTTTACAAGTGAAATTACATGTCAAAGCATGCCTCGTGTGTTTACTTGTCAATGTGCGATCTTACGACTACTCGGAGGCAACCTACTTTGTTGTCCTCCTAATGTGATATATTAAATGTGCATTGCATACAAGGTTGCAACCTTTCATTCTGGCATGGTACGTTCACGCACATCGGGCAGCATCGGGCTTGCCGGTACTATCGTGACTACCATGGTCCAATTCCCTCTCTCGCTTGGGGGCTAGACTTCCTCGGAGAGTTAGGTTATAGGATTTCGGGGTACATCTGGAGTACACCCATTTGGTGTGATAAGTGGATGATTGAAGCCGGCTGCAACAACTGTTATCAGAAATGATCTTGAGAGCAAATGTTCACCGATCGATCTTGAGAGCAAAAGTTCACCGTATCCTTTTCACTATATGTTTAAGTACTCTCGCTTGGTTCCTAGAGGACCTCGGGGAGGAAAGATGGGTAAATGTGTTCATTTATATTTATGTTATATTATGTATTTACTCACTCTATATGACATGTTTCCAAATGAGTTTTCATAAGTTTAACCGGAAAAGGATTTCAAAACGTTATCTCTCGTTCCCCCTCGCTGAGTTCATAAGGACTCACCCTCTTTTTTGTCACAGGTGCAGCAGATTTGGAACAGGTACCCGAAGTAAATGTGCTTGTTGATGATTCCTTGGAGTGACTACGTGCTTTTGTTCTTTGCCTGAAAGTGGTTGCTATATGGATGTTGTGTTTGATTGCAAATTGTTCATTTTATTGATGTAAATGACCCCGTTGTAATTTGGGTCTAATTTTGGCTTGTACTGATTATAACTGGACGAACTCTTTATTTGTTGTTTTCTTTCATTATCTTGATTAGTAGTTATCATAGGTGTTTAAACCACTAGGTGAAGAAGCATATAATGAAACTCTATCTAATCTCACTTAGGTGCTTATGCGTAAGCTAAGGGATAATAAGTACTTGCAAGACAGGAATTGGCAAATAAACGAGACATAGTTATCATGCTAGAATTGTCAATCAAACGAGACTATCAAGATAAATTAGTAGGCATATCTATTGATAACAAAATAGGAAATTTTAGTTGGAATTGAATCAATGATTAAAGGTTTTGAGGTGTTTTAGAAAATTAGGTCAAACCAAAGGTCCTAAATATAGCCGTCATGCTGCCGATTTTCTGGAAAAAACTTTTAGAGTTCTAGGCCAACGTTAAGCATTAAATCAAAACAAAAGACTAAGTGTGTGAAATAACGATAATGGTTTAGGTCACGCCCTAGTCTAGCCTCCATAGGTCAGGTTGGGGCGTGACACCCTATATTAGAATGGTATCAGAGCTTAGTTTACTAACTAGGCATTAGTCGGGTTCAACTCTCGAACCATGGGTAGAAGCCCTAAGGTAATTATGATGTCTTGTTTATATATGTTAATATGTGCTAATGTGCTTTAATTGCTTTAAGTATTGAATATTATGTGTCTTTGTGGACCATATGTATTCTGTATCATGTACACCGACACGCCCTCAATAATGTATGCATGCTTTTACACTCCTTCTTGGATACATGTGCATGTTACATAACTATGACTGACTGTTTATATACATAGATAGTTAGGATTAGAACTTTCAGTGAAGTGAATTTATGCAGGAAGAACAAAAAGGCCCGGTTAGCGATTTCTCGCATCTTCATAGGTACTCGATGGATCGTATGTATTATTGCGTATGCATATATAAAATGTGTAGCCCGGGTATAATTGTTGAGGTAAAGTTATCTCCTTATATTTGGAATGCTCATACCTGTGATTAAGTTATCAATTTTATAGCTATGAAGTTCTTGATTCCGTTAAATCGTTCTTCTAATTGTTGTTCAAGTATATAGGTTAAAGAAATACAGCTTTCCTTAAGATATAAGAGTATACTATTGGACATGTGGAGTAGTATACATATATTCATATGCTTAAAATGGAAGTTTGACTTAGGAGTTGATTTTGAATCAAATTCTTATATCTTAAATTGGTGTAATAGACTATTTATATGATCGAATCCTTACTTGATTAGAATTAACCATTGATGATCCTTTAGTATAACAAGATATAGGGATATTGGAATCGGGGAATTCACGTAGCTAGAACTCGTGTTCGGAAGACTACACCTAAATGTTAGGTCGAATAGAAGTGTAAGGTATTAATTTATGCATTAGATGACTAACGTTGCTAAGGTCCTAAATTGGATATTGGTGATATTAAGAATCATGGTAATAAATTGGTGCCCCTCGGATTTAGTTGTGATTATGCAAAGTAAGTCATTCTATGCACTCGTTGTTTGGATACCCTAGAGGATGTTAGAAAGCATATATCCTTAAGTAAGACCGATGGACCTAGTATATAAACCATGGAAATGAGACTAAAGCATCCGGCTGCAAAATGGAGTCATTAGAGTATGAATAGTAATCCTAAATAGCTAATAGTGAGTATGCATGATGATTCATTGTAAACCCTAGGACCGTAGGTTGATGAGCCTTGATGCTCTTAGCTAGTTGAACATGTAAATGAGGAGAGTAAGATTTCATATAGTTAAGATAGAGATGAATTAGAGTCATGATGACCCGAGAGACTGCTATTAGACAACCGTATTTATGTGCACCATTTCACTTCTAGAAACTAGCAGTTGGTAGACTTCGAATCGTGGTCGTTGAATAGAGGGTGGATCTTGTAGTGATAATTAAATGAGTGGTTGATTACTTTTGAAGTTCTATTAAATTATATTGAAGGATGCCTTGTGGTTATAATTCTTATGTTGACACAGCCTTGAAGTTATTTTGTGTAACAAGCTACTTGGATTAGTATGGTAAGTATCTTATGATCTATATCATTTCGGTACCCATTTATATTCCTAGGATTGTTGTTGTACGGCCGGTAACCTAGTGGAACATTGATATCACTTACATGGCTATGACCCTAGCTTAGTAACACTAATGTTGAAGATATATTGGCGGGCATTAAGTGTTCGAAGGAATGACTAGGTCGCTAAGTGAGTAGGACCATTATCTTCTTAAGTATGACGTAACCTTGGATTGAGGTGAGTGAAATTTATTTGAGATTGAAGCTATTCACCTTAGGATTCTTGGCTAAGATTAAAAGAAATTCTAAAGCCTCGCGACTTGAACATAGAGATTTGAATAAGGAAATAAATTGTGGATCACAAGGTGATGAAATTTACCTGTAAGAGTGGAACTAGTGCCATATGATTAGTTTACCCATGCAATTTCGATGGCAATTTGTTGGTGGTACTTAATAAACCTTAGAATTCGAGTTTAATGAATCTCAGTGGTCTTTCTCCTTGATTACGAGCGTGAAGGTTAACGAAGCTGGAAAAAGATGTTAATGAATAGGAGCCTATAACCGGAAAACTAGTCATTAGAAGATTTGCTAATCTAATATACCTACGAGATAAGGACTATAATACTATCGATAGA
This sequence comes from Ehretia macrophylla, assembly GCA_037974665.1. NCBI lineage: Eukaryota > Viridiplantae > Streptophyta > Magnoliopsida > Boraginales > Ehretiaceae > Ehretia > Ehretia macrophylla. The sequence continues at coordinate 39,750,888 of CM075775.1, forward strand.
TGATGATTTGAGATTGATTAGTTTGCTTGGTGAGTCCTTCCTGAATAGGGTCGTATTGTCAAAATAATCCATAACATGTGTATGTCCTACGTGTTAACAATTTTAAAACTAGTTGGTATGATATGTAAATCGGATATAGACCTATCATCTTGAAATTGGTGTATGTCACCATAGGGTCATGGTATCACTGTGATATTCCTTTTGAGGTATGAACGCAAGATTAACACAACATAAGTCATGATTTTGGAGTCATTGTTATATTGTTAGAATACCGATGCAGCTTTGATTACTATGTTCGGAGATTCTAACCTTAGTTAACGAACTCGACCTTAAAGATCAATTGGAGAAATAGAGTCGTTTGAAAGAACGAACTACAAATGTAGAAGTCACACCGAATTAAATGATTGGAGAAACGTAGGAACTGAATTGGTTGTGGTAAGAGAGATCATAGAACACGGGATGAACCGGAGTGAGAAAAATAACAAATGTCAGAATCCGTCTAAATGACCTCAACAAGTAAGAATGAATTTCGAGATGAAATTCTTTTAAGGAAGGGAGGATGTGAGGCCCGACCCCAAATAACATGTCTTATCTTGATTTGCGTGCCTTAGACCCAGAACTATATGACCGACCTTGGATTACATGCTCTATCTTGGTTTTCGTGCATGCCTCGTCACACGTGCCTTGACCTAGAATTGTGTACCATAATCCTCAACTTACGTGCCCTAACTTCGATTTATGTGCGATACCTCGTTTCTTGTGCCCTGACCTTGAATTGTGTGCCTTGACCTAGGTTCAAGAGTCGTGTCTCATTTTATGTGCCTTGCATTGGTTTACGTGCATTTACTTAGGGTTGCATGCATTTACCTTTGAATTTGTGCATTTGCCTTGCCTTACCTCGTAGTGCGTGTCATAGACATAGGAAAGCGTGCCCGCATGCTAATCAATAAAGAATCCTACATGAAGCACTAGACTATAAAATAATCCTACAAACACCACTAACTATTATTATAATCCTAATTCAAATCTCTACAAAATCCACTAACTCTTATTTTAATCCTAAGTCAAATTCAACTCAATATTTTAATGATTCAAACATTCTTTATTCCTTTTTACAAAACTCATGCACCTACAATTAAAAATATTTAACCTACAATAAAATAAGGCTTAACACATGACAAAATTCAGATTTGTGAGCTATGATGGCTGGCCATACCATGTTCTTGAGGAAAATATTTGAACAAAATAATTATTCATGCATGCTTAGACAAAACTTCACATTGTCATAACTTTTGCATACACCAAAGCAATATTTTATCAACCACCATGCTCCACCTTCTCGACCATATCACCAAGCATACCAAACAATTCAAACATGCTCCAAAAGATGACACAAATTCAGTTTTTGCAAGCCTATAGCTGACCACATGCACAAAAATATCATTTCTTTCTCTCAAAACTCTCTCAAGCTCTCATTCTCTCTCCTTCTCTCTCATTTTCAACCATGGCATCTCTTGAGCTTCCATGACCTCAAGCTCACTCTCTAGGACACTCCAATCATCGTCCATAGCAAGGTAATCAAGCAAGGATAGCCCAAAGTCACACACAAACCACAAAAACAAGGTTTTTGTGCATCCTCATCTATTATCTTGCTAAGGTGAGGGTGAATCCTTTTTAAAAGCTTTCAAAAATCACATGCATGCCTTCATATGTCTAGATTTACCTCTGTACTTTTTGTATATGTGTGTGCATGAGCTTATATAACCATACATAGCAAGATATTCGGCTAGAACTTGAAGATAGGCAAAATCGCGTAGCTGTCAGATTTCTGACTTGTTAGAATGAAGTGTATTTGGCCTGGTAAATGATGTTTAAAATGCGTGAAAATTGGTAGATTACTAGTTTTGCCAGTTCTAATAATTTTTTGTAGAAATAGGACAAGGCCAATTTTGACTCTATGGTCTCCAAAATGGCAAAACATCGAAAGGTGTCTAAATCTGGAAAATCTGGGAAAATGGAGCAGGTTTTTGGCAGTTCACTGTCCTTGTAGAACGAAACAATTTTGACCCAGTAAAAAATATCTAAAATGCATGAAATTTGGTACATTGCTAGAATTTTCAGTTCTGGACATTTTTTCCAGAAATATACTAAAGCTAAATCTGACCCTAAGATCCTAAAAAATGTCAAGTATTGAACTATGTACGAATCTGGACAGTTTTGCGTCTTCTCACGGTTTTAGCTATAACTCTTGAATCCGAACTCCAAATGATGCGAGGTTTGTTTTTGTATTTAGTTTACTTAATAAGATTTAATTTGAAATTTTGTTCACTGGAATTGGAGACTGTTTACTTGTCTAAATGATTGTGGGAAAACAGACCATTGCAGTGAGGTATTTATTTAGTGATATACTTTGAAAAAAATATTGTAACTTCTCTTGTGATATTGAATGCTTGGGATTGTGGCACTTGGATGTTATGTGGACTGTTTTGGATGATTGAAGATGTTTTAATTAATCGATGCATGACTTGGGTTAGTTACGTGACAACTTGTGGCTTAAATCGCACGTGTAAGCATGAATTGAAACCCTATTGAATATGAAAACTCGCTAAGTGTTGATCCTATGGTTATTGTGTCCAATTGTGTGATTAGTGGGCTGCCTAAGAAATGTTAAGTATGCTTGAAATGTGATTTTCGATGATTACATGTTGATAAATAGACCTTTCTTGCACCCGGTCCCACGTAGACGTCGTTGCATGCTTGTATAAACTTATTATCTGATTACGTGAACCCCGAAATGAGTTATATGACTTGATTTATATATATTACATGGCTGCCCGTTTAATATTCATATAACTCCATGTACTTTACAAGTGAAATTACATGTCAAAGCATGCCTCGTGTGTTTACTTGTTAATATGCGATCTTACGACTGCTCGGAGGAAACCTACTTTGTTGTTCTCCTAATGTGATATATTAAATGTTATAAATATGTATTGCATACAAGGTTGCAACCTTTCATTCTGGCATGGTAGCGTTCACGCACACCGGGCAGTATCGTGCTTGCCGGTGGAACCGTGACTACCATGGTCCAATTTCCTCTCTCGCTTGGGGGCTAGACTTCCTCGGAGAGTTGGGTCGTAGGATTTTGGGGTACATTCGGAGTACACCTATTTGGCGTGATAAGTGGATGATTGAAGCCGGCTGCAACAACTGTTATCAGAAATGATCTTGAGAGTAAATGTTCACCGATCGATCTTGAAAGCAAAAACTCACTGTATCCCTTTCACTATGTGTTTAAGTACTCTCGCTTAGTTCCTAGAGGACCTCGGGAAGGAAAGACGGGTAAATGTGTTCATTTATATTTATGTTATATTATGTATTTACTCACTCTATATGACATGTTTCCAAATGAGTTTTCATAAGTTTAACCGGAAAAGGATTTCAAAACGTTATATCTCGTTCCCCCTCGCTGAGTTCATAAGGACTCACCCTCTTTTTTGTCACAGGTGCAGCAGATTTGGAACAGCTACCCGAAGTAAATGTGCTTGTTGATGATTCCTTAGAGTGACTACGTGCTTTTGTTCTTTGCCTGAAAGTGGTTGCTATATGGATGTTGTGTTTGATTGCAAATTGTTCATTTTATTGATGTAAATGACCCCGTTGTAATTTGGGTCTAATTTTGGCTTGTACTGATTATAACCGGACGAACTCTTTATTTGTTGTTCTCTTTCATTATCTTGATTAGTAGTTATCATAGGTGTTTAAACCACTAGGTGAAGAAGCATATAAGGAAATTCTATCTAATCTCACTTAGGTGCTTATGCGTAAGCTAATGGATAATAAGTACTTGCAAGACAGGAACTGGCAAATAAACAGGACATAGTTATCATGCTAGGTTGTCAATCAAACGAGACTATCGAGATAAATTAGTAGGCATATCTATTGATAACAAAATAGGAAATTTTAGTTGGAATTGAATCAATGATTAAAGGTTTTGAGGTGTTTTAGAAAATTAGGTCAAACCAAAGGTCCTAAATATAGCCGTCATGCTGCCAGTTTTCTGAAAAAACTTTTAGAGTTCTAGGCCAACGTTAAGCATTAAATCATAACAAAAGGCTAAGTGTGTGAAATAACGATAATGGTTTAGGTCACACCCTAGTCTAGCCTCCATAGGTCGGGTTGGGGCGTGACAGTGTGTGTGAATACTACCATGCCAGAATAAAAGGTTACAACCTCGTATGCAATGCACATTTATAACATTTAATATATCACATTAGGAGGACAACAAAGTAGGTTGCCTCCGAGCAGTCATAAGATCGCACATTGACAAGTAAACACACGAGGCATGCTTTGACATGTAATTTCACTTGTAAAGCACATGGAGTTATTTGAATATTAAATTGGCAGCCATGTAACACATGTAAATCAAGTCATGTAACTCATTTCAGGGTTCACGTAATCAAATAATAAGTTTATACAAGCATGCAACGACGTCTACGTGGGACTGGGTGCAATAAAGGTCTACCTATCAACATGTAATCATCGGGAATCACATTTCAAGCATACTTAACATTTCTTAGGCAGTCCACTAATCACACAATTGGACACAATAACCATAGGATCAACACTTAGCAAGTTTTCATATTTAATAGGATTTCAATTCATGCTTACATGTGCGATTTAAGCCACAAGTTGTCACATAACTAACCCAAGCCATGCATCGATTAATTAAAACATCTTCAATCATCCAAAACAGTCCATATAACATCCAAGTGCCACAATCCCAAGCATTCAATATCACAAGAGAAGTTATAATATTTTTTCAAAGTATATCACTAAATAAATACCTCACTAATCATACAATTGGACACAATAACCATAGGATCAACACTTAGCGAGTTTTCATATTCAATAGGGTTTCAATTCATGCTTACACGTGTGATTTAAGCCACAAGTTGTCACGTAACTAACCCAAGCCATGCATCGATTAATTAAAATATCTTCAATCATCCAAAACAGTCCACATAACATCCAAGTGCCACAATCCCAAACATTCAATATCACAAGAGAAGTTATAATATTTTTTTCAAAGTATATCACTAAATAAATACCTCACTGCAATGGTCTGTTTTCCCACAATCATTTAGACAAGCAAACAATCTCCAATTCCAGTGAATAAAACATCAAATTAAAGCTTATTAAGTGAAATAAATCCAGAAACAAACCTCGCATCATTTGGAGTTCGGATTCAAGAGTTATAGCTAAAACCGTGAGACTACGCAAAACTGTCCAGATTCATACATATTTCAATACTTGCCATTTTTTAGGGTCTAGGGTCAGATTTAGCTTTAGTCTATTTCTGAAAAAAAATGTCCAGAACTGAAAAATATAGAAACCTACCAAATTTCATGCATTTTAGATATCTTTTACTAGGTAAAAATTGTTTCGTTCTACAAGGACAATGAACTGCCAAAAACCTGCTCCATTTTCCCAGATTTTTCAGATTTAGACACTTTTCGATGTTTTGCCATTTTGGAGATCATAGAGTCAAAATTGGCCTTGGCCCATTTCTACAAAAAATGCTCAGAACTGGAAAAACTAGTCACCTACCAATATGCATACATTTTCAACATCATTTAGTCACGGTTGAAGTCTAGCCCCCAAGCGAGAGAGGGAATTGGACCATGGTAGTCACGGTTGCACCAGCAAGCACGATGCCGCGCGGTGTGTGTGAATACTACCACACCAGAATGAAAGGCTGCAACCTTGTATGAAATGCACATTTATAACATTTAACATATCACATTAGGAGGACAACAAAGTAGGTTGCCTCCGAGCAGTTATAAGATTGCACATTGACAAGCAAACACACGAGGCATGCTTTGACATGTAATTTCACTTGTAAAACACATAGAGTTATATGAACATTAAACGGGCAGCCATGTAACACATGTAAATCAAGTCATATAACTCATTTCGGGGTTCACGTAATCAGATAATAAGTTTATACAAGCATGCAACGACGTCTACGTGAGACCGGGTGCAAGAAAGGTCTACTTATCAACATGTAATCATCATGAATCACATTTCAAGCATACTTAACATTTCTTAGGCAGCCCACTAATCACACAATTGGACACAATAACCATAGGATCAAAACTTAGCAAGTTTTCATATTCAATAGGGTTTCAATTCATGCTTACACATGCGATTTAAGCCACAAGTTGTCACGTAACTAACCCAAGCCATGCATCAATTAATTAAGACATCTTCAATCATCCAAAATAGTCCACATAACATCCAAGTGCCACAATCCCAAGAATTCAATATCACAAGAGAAGTTACAATATTTTTTCAAAGTATATCACTAAATAAATACCTCACTGCAATGGTCTATTTTTCCACAATCATTTCGACAAGTAAACAGTCTCCAATTCCAGTGAACAAAATGTCAAATTAAATCTTATTAAGTGAACTAAATCCAGAAACAAACCTCGCATCATTTGGAGTTCGGATTCAAGAGTTATAGCTAAAACCGTGAGACTACGCAAAACTGTCCAGATTCGGACATATTTCAATACTTGCCATTTTTGAGGGTCTAGGGTCAGATTTAGCTTTAGTCTATTTCTGAAAAAAATCTCCAGAACTGAAAAATATAGCAAAATACCAAATTTCATGCATTTTAGATATCTTTTACTAGGTAAAAATCTTTTCGTTCTACAAGGACAATGAACTGTCAAAAACCTGCTCCATTTTCCCAGATTTTCCAGATTTAGACACCTTTCGATGTTTTGCCATTTTGGAGACCATAGAGTCAAAATTGGCCTTAGCCTATTTCTATGAAAAATGCTCAGAACTGGTAAAAATAGTCACCTAGAAATTTTCATACATTTTCAACATCATTAATCACGGTTGAAGTCTAGCCCCCAAGCGAGAGAGGGAATTGGACCATGGTAGTCACGGTTGCACCGGCAAGCAAGATGCCGCCCGGTGTGCGTGAATGCTACCATGCCAGAATGAAAGGTTACAACCTTGTATGCAATGCACATTTATAACATTTAACATATCACATTAGGAGGACAACAAAGTAGGTTGCCTCCGAGCAGTCATAAGATAGCACATTGACAAGTAAACACACGAGGCATGCTTTGACATGTAATTTCACTTGTAAAGCACATGGAGTTATATCAATATTAAACGGGCAGCCATGTAACTCATGTAAATCAAGTCATATAACTCATTTCGGGGTTCACATAATCAGATAATAAGTTTATACAAGCATGCAACGACGTCTACGTGAGACCGGGTGCAAGAAAGGTCTACTTATCAATATGTAATCATCGGGAATCACATTTCAAGCATACTTAACATTTCTTAGGCAGCCCACTAATCACACAATTGGACACAATAACCATAGGATCAACACTTAACGAGTTTTCATATTCAATAGGGTTTCAATTCATGCTTACACGTGCGATTTAAGCCACAAGTTGTCATGTAACTAACCCAAGCCATCCATCGATTAATTAAAACATCTTCAATCATCCAAAACAGTCCACATAACATCCAAGTGCCACAATCCCAAGCATTCAATATCACAAGAGAAGTTACAATATTTTTTCAAAGTATATCACTAAATAAATACCTCACTAATCACACAATTGGACACAATAACCATAGGATCAACACTTAGCGAGTTTTCGTATTCAATAGGGCTTCAATTCATGCTTACACGTGCGATTTAAGCCACAAGTTGTCATGTAACTAACCCAAGCCATCCATCGATTAATTAAAACATCTTCAATCATCCAAAACAGTCCACATAACATCCAAGTGCCACAATCCCAAGCATTCAATATCACAAGAAAAGTTACAATATTTTTTCAAAGTATATCACTAAATAAATACCTCACTAATCATACAATTGGACACAATAACCATAGGATCAACACTTAGCGAGTTTTCATATTCAATAGGGTTTCAATTCATGCTTACACGTGTGATTTAAGCCACAAGTTGTCACGTAACTAACCCAAGCCATGCATCGATTAATTAAAACATCTTCAATCATCCAAAACAGTCCACATAACATCCAAGTGCCACAATCCCAAGCATTCAATATCACAAGAGAAGTTACAATATTTTTTCAAAGTATATCACTAAATAAATACCTCACTGCAATGGTCTGTTTTCCCACAATCATTTAGACAAGAAACCAGTCTCCAATTCCAGTGAACAAAATTTCAAATTAAATCTTATTAAGTGAACTAAATCCAAAAACAAACCTCGCATCATTTGGAGTTCGGATTCAAGAGTTATAGCTAAAACAGTGAGACTACGCAAAACTGTCCAGATTCGTACATATTTAAATACTTGCCATTTTTTATGGTCTTAGGGTCAGATTTAGCTGTAGTCTATTTCTGACAAAAATGTCCAGAACAGAAAAATATAACAACCTACCAAATTTCATGTATTTTAGATATCAATTACTAGGTCAAAATTATTTCGTTCTACAAGGATAGTGAACTGCCAAAAACCTGCTCCATTTTCCCAGATTTTCCAAATTTAGACACCTTTCGATGTTTTGCCATTTTGGAGACCTTAGAGTCAAAATTGGCCTTGGCCTATTTCTATGAAACATGCTCAGAACTGGCAAAACTAGTCACCTACCAATTTTCATGTATTTTAAACATCATTTACTGGGCCAAATTCACTTCGCTCTAACAAGTCAGAAATCGGCCATTTTCGCGATTTTACCTATCTTCAAGTTCTAGCTAAATATCTTGCCATGCTTGGTTACAAAAGCTCATGTACACACATATACCACAAGTACAGAGGTAAAAATAAACATATAAGGGCATGCATGTGGCTTTTGAAAGCTTTTAAAAAGGATTAACCCTCACCGTAGCCTATTGACAACAAATGATGCTCAAAACTCTTGAAGATGCACAAAATGGTCTTCTCTCCTTGTTTGGCCGAGAGATATTGCTTGATTTCCTTAATTCCTAGCTAAGTTACCATGTTCTTAGTATATGGAAATGGTTAGAACAAAAGGGAGATGAAAGAAAAGCTATCAAACATACCTAGGCCGAAATGAAGAGTTCTTTTGTGCTTGCATGCATATTTTTTTGCTTCTTGCTTGCTTTCCTTTGCCTTGGACGATGCTTGTGTGTTATGGGGAGAAATTTTTCAGTCTTGGAAGCTTATGAAAATGCTAAGGCCGAGAGAGAGAGGAGAAAATGAGAAGATGAGAGAATGAGAGAAAGAAATAAGGTGCTTGAGCATATGGTCGGCCTTGAGCTTCAACAAATCTGATTTGTGTCATTTTTTTGAGCATTTTGAATTGTCTTAGCATGGGCATTTGAGTGGACCGAGAATGTGGAGCATTGGGTAGCATTTTATGTCATTTTCTAATGCATTGTTTGAAGTAATTGTCATAGTTTGTCTAGGCTTAGTTTAATTTATGCAAAGGCTTATCAACTTGCATCCTATGGTCGGCCAAAGCATTGTCCAAATCTGAATTTTGTTATGTTTTGAGCATTATTTTATTGTATATGCTTGGAATGTGCAAAAGAATAAAGAATAAAGAATAATAATGTTTAGTTTTTGGTGAAGTTTTGTCTTCTAGTGCATTGACTTAGAATTATAATATTAGTAAGTGGAATTTGTAGGATTAATTAATAATCTTGTGCTTCGTGTAAGATGTTTTCTTGATTACGTACAAGCACGCTTTCCTAGGTTTAGGGCATGCACTACGAGGTAAAGCATGAACTACGAAACGAATGCACGCAACCCAAAATAAACGCACGTAATTCGATGCAAGGCACATAAAACGAGACAAGACTCTTAAACCTAGGTCAAGACACGTAATTCTAGGTTAGGGCACACGAAAGCTCTCTGAGAGCTCTATGATAGGGGCACTAAGCTTGCTAGGCTGTGCCTGTTTTCAGAGCCCAAAATTGAACATTTTCATCAGTTTCGAGATACTTTTCTTCTTTTGCGCAGTTTTTCTGTCCCAGATCGTACGTTGTGAGCCGCGAAAAGGATGACAACCTAATCCATCACATTTCTATTACCGAATCCCACGGCACCTTGGGCAAGACAACTTCACTTCACGTAGAGGCTGGGCCCGCAAACCGAGGGCGTGGGGCTTGTGACCAGGTATTCGTCACTCCGGTGCCCATAACTTTTGATCCGTAAGGAGTTACGCGGCGCACAACATACTATTAGAAAGCTCTCCAAGAGCTCTACGACGGGGGTAGCAAGCCTGCAGGGCTATGCCTGCTTTTGGAGCCTAAAATCGAACATTTTCATAAGTTTTGGGAGACTTTTCTTCTTTTACGCTATTTTTCCGTCCGGGATCGTACGTCGTGAGCCATGAAAAGGATGACAACCTAATCCATCACATTTCTTTTACCGAATCCCATGGCACCTTGGGCAAGACAACTTCAATTCACGTAGAGGCTAGGCCCGCAAACATAGGGCGTGGTGCTTGTGGCCAGGTATCTGTCGGTCTGGTGCCCATAACTTTTGATCCGTAAGGAGTTACGCGGCGCACAGCATACTGTTGGAAAGCTCTCCAAGAGCTCTACGACGAGGGCAGCCAGCTTGCTCGGCTGCGCCTGTTTTCAGAGCCCAAAATCAAACGTTTTCATAAGTTTTGCTACACTTCTCTTTTTTTGCATTGTTTTTCTGTCTCGGATGGTACGTCGTGAGCCGCGAAAAGGACGACAACCTAATCTATCACATTTTTATTATCGAATCCCATGGTACCTTGGGCAAGACAACTTCACTTCACATAGAGGTTGGGCCCGCAAACCGAGGGCTTGGGGCTTGTAACCAGGTATCTGTCGCTCCAGTGCCTATAACGTTTGATCCGTAAAGAGTTACGCGGCGCACAGCATACCCTTGGAAAGCTCTCCAAGAGCTCTACGACGGGGGCACCAAGCCTACTTAGCAGCACCTGTTTTCGGAGCCCAAAATCGAATGTTTTCATCAGTTTTGGGACACTTTTCTTCTTTTACGCTGTTTTCTGACCCGGATCGTACGTCGTGAGCCGCGAAAACAACGACAACCTAATCCATCACATTTCTATTACCAAATCACACGGCACCTTGGGCAAGACAACTTCACTTCACGTAGAGGCTGGGCCCGCAAACAGAGGGCGTGGGGCTTGTGACTAGGTATTCGTCGCTCCGGTGCCCATAACTTTTGATCCGTAAGGAGTTACACGGCGCAAAACATACTGTTGGAAAGCTCTCTAAGAGCTCTACGACGGGGGCACCAAGCCTGATCGGCTGTGCCTATTTTCGGAGCCCAAACTCGAATGTTTTTTATCAGTTTTGGGACACTTTTCTTCTTTTGCATTATATTTTCGTCCCGGATCGTACGTCGTGAGACGCGAAAAGGATGACAACCAAATCCATTACATTTCTATTACCGAATCCCACGGTACCTTGCGCAAGACAACTTCACTTCTCGTAGTGGCTGGGCCTGCAAACAGAGGGCGTGGGGCTCGTGACCAGGTATACGTCGCTCCGGTGCCCATAACTTTTGATCCGTAAGGAGTTACGCGGCGCACAACATACCATTGGAAAGCTCTCCGAGAGCTCTACGACGAGGGTAGCAAGCCTGTCGACAGCACCTATTTTCGGAGCCCAAAATTGAACGTTTTCATAATTTTCTCTACACCTTTCTTTTTTTGCACTGTATTTCTGTCCCGAGTCATACGTCGTGAGCCGCAAAAAGGACGACAACCTAATCTATCACATTTCTATTATCGAATCTCAGGGCACCTTGGGTAAGAAAACTTCACTTCACGTAGAGGCTGGGCCCGCAAACCGAGGACGTGGGGCTTGTAACCAGGCATCCGTCGCTCCGGTGCCCATAACTTTTGATCTGTAAGGAATTACGCGGCGCACAGCATACCTTTGGAAAACTCTTCGAGAGCTCTACAATAGGGGCAGCAAGCCTGCTCGGCTGTTCCGGTTTTCGGAGCACAAAATCAAACATTTTTATAAGTTTTGGGACACTTTTCTTCTTTTGCGCTATTTTTTTGTCCAGGATCATACGTCGTGAGCCGCGAAAAGGACGACAACCTAATCCATCACATATTTAACACCGAATCCCATGGCACATTGGGCAAGACAACTTCACTTCACGTAGAGGCTGGGCCCTCAAACCGAGTGCGTGGGGCTTGTGACCAGGTATCGGTCGCTCTGGTGCCCATAACTTTTGATCCGGAAGGAGTTACGCGGCGCTCAGCATACCGTTGTAAGGCTCTCCGAGAGCTCTATGACGGGGGCACCAAGCATGCTCAACTGCGCCTACTTTCGGAGCCCAAAATCAAACATTTTCATCAGTTTCGGGACACTTTTCTTCTTTTGCGCTGTTTTTCCGTCCCGTATCATACGTCGTGAGCCGCAAAAAGGATGACAACCTAATCCATCACATTCCTATTACCGAATCCCACGGTACCTTGTGCAAGACAACTTCACTTCATGTAGAGGCTGGGCCCGCAAACAGAGGGCGTGGGGCTTGTGACCAGGTATCCGTTGCTCCGGTGCCCTTAACTTTTGATCCGTAATGAGTAACACGGCGCACAGCATACCGTTGAAAAGCTCTCTAAGAGCTCTACGAAGAGGGCACCAAGCCTGCTCGGCTACGCCTATTTTCTGAGCCTGAAATCGAACATTTTCATTAGTTTCGGGACACTTTTCTTCTTTTATGCTATTTTTTCGTCCCGGATCGTACGTCGTGAGCCGCGAAAAGGACGACATCCTATTCCATCACATTTCTATTACCGAATCACACGGCACCTTGGGCAAGACAACTTCACTTCACGAAGAGGATGGGCCCGCAAACAGAGGGCGTGGGGCGTGTGACCACGTATCCGTCGCTCCGGTGCCCATAACTTTTGATCCGTAAAGAGTTACGCAGCGCACAGCATACCATTGGAAAGCACTCTGAGAGCTCTACGATGGAGGCACCTAGCCTGCTCGGTTGCGCCTGTTTTCAGAGCCTAAAATAGAGCATTTTCATAAGTTTTGGGACACTTTTCTTCTTTTGCGCTGTTTTTCCTTCCCGGATCGTACGTCGTGAGCCGCGAAAAGGACGACAACCTAATCCATCACATTTCTATTACCGAATCACACAGCACCTTGGGCAAGACAACTTCACTTCACGTAGAGGCTGGGCCCGCAAACAGAAGGTGTGGGGCTTGTGACAAGGTATCCATCGCTCCGGTGCCCATAACTTTTGATCCGTAAGGAGTTACGCAGCGCAGAGCATACCGTTGGAAAGCTCTCTGAGAGCTCTACGACGGGGGTAGAAAGCTTGCTCGACTGCACTTGTTTTCAGAGCCTAAAATTGAACATTTTCATAAGTTTCGCTACACTTTTCTTCTTTTGCGCTGTTTTTCCGTTCCGGATCGTACGTCGTGAGCCACGAAAAGGACGACAACCTAATCTATCGCATTTCTATTATCGAATCCCATGGCACCTTGGGCAAGGCAACTTCACTTCACATAGAGGCTGGGCCCGCAAACCAAGGGCATGGGGCTTGTGACCAGGTATCCGTTGCTCTGGTGCCTATAACTTTTGATCCGTAAGGGGTTACGCGGCACATAGCATACCGTTGGAAAGCTCTTTGAGAGCTCTACGACTGGGGCACAAAGCTTGCTCGGCTGCACCTATTTTTGGATCCCAAAATTGAATGTTTTCATTAGTTTCGGGACACTTTTCTTCTATTGCGCTATTTTTCCGACCCAGATCGTACGTCGTGAGCCGCGAAAAGGAAGACAACCTAATCCATCACATTTATATTACCGAATCCCACGACACCTTGTGCAAGATAACTTCACTTCATGTAGAGGCTAGGCCCGCAAACAGAGGGCGTGGGGCTTGTGACTAGGTATCCGTTGCTCCGGTGCCCTTAACTTTTCATCCGTAAGGAGTTACGCGGCGCAGAACATACCGTTGGAAAGCTCTCTCAGAGCTCTATGATGGGGGCACCTAGCCTACTCGGCTGGGCCTGTTTTCGGAGCCCAAAATCGAACATTTTCATAAGTTTTGGGACACTTTTCTTCTTTTACGCTGTTTTTCCATCCCGGATCGTATGTCGTGAGCCGCGAAAAGGACGACATCCTATTCCATCACATTTCTATTACCGAATCACACGGCACCTTGGGCATGACAACTTTACTTCACGTAGAGGCTGGGCCCCCAAACAGAGGGTGTGGGGGTTATGACTTGGTATCCGTCGCTCCCGTGCCCATAACTTTTGCTCCGTAATGAGTTCGCAATGCATAGCATACCGTTGGAAAGGACTCTGAGAGATCTACGATGGGGGCACCAAGCCTCCTCGGTTGCGCTTGTTTTTGGAGCCTAAAATCGAACATTTTCATATGTTTTGGGACACATTTCTTCTTTTGCGCTATTTTTTCATCCCGGATCGTACGTCATGAGCCGCGAAAAGGATGACAACCTAATCCATCACATTTCTATTACCGAATCCCATGGTACCTTGGGCAAGACAACTTCACTTCACGTAGAGGTTGGGCCTTTAAACAGAGGGCGTGGGGCATGTTACAAGGTATCCGTCGCTCCGGTGCCTATAACTTTTGACCCGTAAGGACTTCCGCGACGCACAGTACATCGTTGGAAAGCTCTCCGAGAGCTCTACGATGGGGGCACTAAGCCTCCTCGGCTGCGCCTATTTTCGGATGCCAAAATTGAACATTTTTATCAGTTTCAGGACACTTATCTGCTTTTGCGCAGTTTCTCCGTTTCGGATCGTACTTCGTGAGCCACGAAAAAGACGACAACCTAATCTATCACATTTCTATTACCGAATTACACTACACCTTGGGCAAGACAACTTCACTTCACGTAGAGGCTGGGCCCTCAAGCCAAGGGCATGGGGCATGTGACCAGGTATCCATCGCTCCGATGCGTATAACTTTTGATCCGCAAGGGGTTACGCGGCGCACAGTATACCGTTGGAAAACTCTCCGAGAGCTCTATGACGAGGGCATCGAGCCTGCTTGGCTGTGGCTTTTTCAGAGCCCAAAATTGAACGTTTTCATCAGTTTAGGGACACATTTCTTCTTTTGCACTATTTTTTCATCCCGGATCGTACGTCGTGAGCCGCGAAAAGGATGACAAGATAATCCATCACATTTTTATTACCAAATCCCATGGCACATTGGGCAAGACAACTTCAATTCACGTAGAGGCTGGGCCCTTAAACCAAGTGCGTGGGGCTTGTGACTAGGTATTCGTTGCTCTAGTGCCCATAACTTTTGATTCGTAAGGAGTTACGCGGCGCAAAGTATACCGTTGGAAAGCTCTCCGAGAGCTCTACGACGGGGGCACCAAGCATGCTCTGCTGCGCCTATTTTTGGAGCCTAAAATTGAACATTTTCATCAGTTTTGGGATACTTTTCTTCTTTTACGCTGTTATTCCGTCCCATATCGTACGTCGTGAGCCTCGAAAAGGACGACAACCTAATCCATCACATTTCTATTACCGAATCCCATGGCACCTTGCACAAGACAACTTCACTTCACGTAGAGGCTGGGCTCGCAAACAGAGGGCGTGGGGCTTGTGACCAGGTATCCGTTTTTCCGGTGCCCTTAACATTTGATCTGTAAGGAGTTACGCGGCGCACAACATACCGTTGGAAAGCTCTCTGAGAGCTCTACGACGAGGGCACCTAGTCTGCTCGGCTGTGCCTATTTTCTGAGCCTGAAATCGAACATTTTCATTAGTTTTCGGATACTTTTCTTCTTTTACCCTGTTTTTTCGTCTCGGATCGTATGTCGTGAGCCGCGAAAAGGACGGCATCCTATTCCATCACATTTATATTACCAAATCACACTACACCTTCGGCAAGACAACTTCACTTCACGTAGAGGTTGGGCCAGCAAACAGAGGGCGTGGGGTTTGTTACCAGGTATCCGTCGCTTCGGTGCCCATAACTTTTGCTCCGTAAGAAGTTACGCGGCGCACAACATACCATTGGAAAGCACTCTGAGAGCTCTACAATGGGGGCACCTAGCCTGCTTGGTTGAGCCTATTTTCGCAGTGTAAAATCAAACATTTTCATATGTTTTGGGACACTTTTCATTTTTTGCGCTGTTTTTCCTTCCCGGATCGTACGTCGTGAGTCGCGAAAAGGACGACAACCTAATCCATCACATTTCTATTACCGAATCACAATGCACCTTGGGCAAGAGAACTTCACATCACGTAGAGGCTGGGCCCGCAAACATAGGGCGTGGGGCTTGTGACAAGGTATCCGTCGGTCTGATGCCTATAACTTTTGATCCGTAAGGAGTTACGCGCCACACAGCATACCGTTGGAAAGCTCTCCGAGAGCGCTACGACGGGCGCACCCAGCTTGCTTAGCTGCGCCTGTTTTCAGAGCCCAAAATCTAACATTTTCATCAGTTTCGGGACACTTATCTTCTTTTGCGCAGTTTTTCCATCCAGTATCGTACGTCGTGAGCCACGAAAAGGACGACAACCTAATCTATCACATTTCTAATACTGAATCATACGGTACCTTAGGCAAAACAACTTGACTTCATGGAGAGGCTGGGCCCTCAAACCGAGGGCGTGGGCCTTGAGACCAGGTATCCTTCGCTCCGGTGCCTATAACTTTTGATCCGTAAGGAGGTACGCGGCGCACAGCATACCGTTGGAAAGCTCTCTGAAAGCTCTACGACAAGGGTGGAAAGCATGCTCGGCTGAGCCTATTTTCGAAGCCCAAAATTGAACGTTTTCATCAATTTCGGGACACTTTTCTTCTTTTGTGCTATTTTTTCATCCCGGATTGTACGTCGTAAGATGCAAAAAGGACGACAACCTAATCTATCACATTTCTATTATCGAATCCCATGGAACCTTGGGCAAGACAACTTCACTTCACATAGAGGCTGAGCCCGCAAATCGAGGGCGCGGGGCTTGTGACCTGGTATCCGTCGCTCCAGTGCCTATAACTTTTGATCTGTAAGGAGTTACGCGGCTCATAGCATACCGTTGGAAAAATCTCCGAGAGCTCTACGACAGGGGCACCAAGCTTGATCGGCTGCACCTATTTTCGGAGCCCAAAATCGATTGGTTTCATTAGTTTCGGGACACATTTCTTCTTTTGCGCTGTTTTTCTGACCTGGATCGTACGTCGTGAGCCGCGAAAAGGACGACAACCTAATCCATCACATTTCTATTACTGAATCCCATGACACCTTGTGCAAGACAACTTCACTTCACGTAGAGGCTAGGCCCGCAAACAGAGGGCATGGGGCTTGCTACCAGGTATCCGTTGCTCCAGTGCCCTTAACTTTTGATCCGTAAGGAGTTACGCGGCGCACAGCATACCGTTGGAAAGCACTTTGAGAGCTTTACGATGGGGGCACCTAGCCTACTCGGCTGGGCCTATTTTCGGAGCCCAAAATCGAAGATTTTCATAAGTTTTTGGATACTTGTCTTCTTTTACTCTTTTTTTTCGTCCCAGATCGTACGTCGTGAGCCGCGAAAAGGACGATATCCTATTCCATCACATTTCCATTACCGAATCACACGACACCTTGGGCAAGACAACTTCACTTCACGTAGAGGCTAGGCCCGCAAACAGAGGGTGTGGGGCTTGTGACCAGGTATCCGTCGCTCCTGTGCCCATAACTTTTGCTCCGTAAGGAGTTATGCAGCGCACAGCATACCGTTGGAAAGCCTTTTGAGAGCTCTACGATGGGGGCCCCTAGCCTGCTCGGTTGCACTTGTTTTCAGAGCCTAAAATCGAACATTTTCATGAGTTTTGGGACACTTTTCTTCTTTTGCGCAGTTTTTCTGTCCCAGATCGTATATCGTGAGCCTCTAAAAAGACGACAACCTAATCCATCACTTTTCTATTACAGAATCCCACAACACCTTGGGCAAGACAACTTCACTTCACGTGGAGGCTAGGCCCTTAAACCGAGGGCATGGGGCTTGTGACCTGGTATCCGTCGCTTCGTTGCCCGTAAGTTTTGATCCTAAGGAGTTATGCGGTCCACAACATAGCGTTGGAAAGCTCTATAAGAGTTTAACGATAGGGGTAGCAAGCCCGCTCGGCTGCTCCTATTTTCGGAGACCAAAATCGAACGTTTTCATTAGTTTTGGGACACTGTTCTTCTTTGGCGCTATTTTTCCATCCCGGATAGTACTTCTTTAGCAACGAAAAGGACGACAACCTAATCCATCACATTTCTAGTACCGAATCCCACGGCACCTTAAGCAAGACAACTCTACTTCACGCAGAGGCTGGGCCAGCAAATCGAGGCCGTGTGGCTTGTGACCAGGTATCCGTCGCTCCGATGCCCATAACTTTTGATCCGTAAGGATTTACGCAGCGCACAGCATACCGTTGGAAAGCTCTTCGGAAGTTCTACGACGGGGGCAGCAAGGCCGCTCGGCTGTGCCAATTTTGGGTGCACAAAATCAAACGTTTTCATCATTTTTGGAACACTTTTCTTCTTTTGCGCTGTTTCTTCATCCCGGATCGTATGTCTTGAGTCGCGAAAAGGTTGACAACCTAATCCATCACATTTCTATTGCTGAATCCCACGACACCTTAGGTAAGACAACTTCACTTCACGTAGAGGCTGGACCCGCAAACTGAGGGCATGGGACTTGTGACCAGGTATCCGTAGCTCAAGTGCCCATAACTTTTGATCCGTAAGGATTTACGCGGCGCACAACATATCGTTGGAAAGCTCTCCAAGAGCTCTACGATGGGGGCAGCACGCCAGCATAGCTGAGCCTTTTTTCATAGCTTAAAATAGAACGTTTTCATCAGTTTTGAGAAACTTTTCTTCTTTTGCGCTATATTTTCATCCCGGCTCGTACGTCGTGAGCCGCGAAAAGGATGACAACCTAATCCATCACATTTCTATTACCGAATCCCACGGCACCTTAGGCAAGACAAGTTCACTTCACATGGAGGCTAAGCTAGCAAACCAAGGGCATGGGACTGGTGACCTGGTATCCGTCGCTCTGGTGCCCATAACTTTTGATTCGTAAGGAGTTATGCGGTGCACAACATACCGTTGGAAAGCTCTATGAGAGCTCTACGATAGGGGTAGCAAGCCTGCTCGGCTGTTCTTATTTTCGGAGCCTAAAATCAAAAGTTTTCATCAGTTTCGGAAGACTTTTCTTTTTTTGCGTTGTTTTTCCGTCCCGGATCGTACGTCATGAGCCACGAAAAGGACGACTCTCTAATCCATCACATTTCTATTACCGAATCCCACGGCACCTTAAGCAAGACAACTTCACTTCACATAGAGGCTGGGCCCGCAAACCGAGGGTGTGGGGCTTGTGATCAGGTATCCGTCGCTCCGATACCCATAACTTTGATCCGTAAGGATTTACGCAGGGCACAGCATACCGTTGGAAAGCTCTCCGAGAGTTCTACGATGGGGGCAGCAAGCCTGCTCAGCTGCACCTGTTTTTGGAGCCCAAAATCGAATGTTTTCATCAGTTTTGGGACACTTTTATTCTTTTGCGCTATTTTACCCTCTCGGATCGTACGTCGTGAGTCACGAAAAGGTTGACAACCTAATCCATCACATTTCAATTACCGCATCCCACGGCACCTTGGGCAAGACAACTTCACTTCACGTAGAAGTAGGGCCCGCAAACCGAGGGCGTGGGGCTTGTGACTAGGTATCCGTCAATCAGGTGCCCGTAACATTTGATCCGAAAGAATTTACGCGGGGCACAACATATCGTTGGAAAGCTCTCCGAGAGCTCTACGACATGGGCAACAAGCAAGCCCAGCTGAACCTATTTTCAGAGCCCAAAATCAAACGTTTTCATCAGTTTCGGGACACTTTTCTTCTTTTTCGTGTTTTTTCCGTCCCAGATTGTACATCATGAGTCGCGAAAAAATTGACAACCTAATCCATCACATTACTATTACCGAATCCCACGGCACCTAGGGCAAGACAACTTCACTTCACGTAGAGGTTGGGCCCACAAACCGAGGTTATGGGCCTTGTGACCAGGTATCCGTCGCTCAAATGCCCATAACATTTGATCCGTAAGGATTTATGCGGTGCACAACATATCATTGGAAAGCTCTCCGAGAGCTCTACGTCGGGGGTAACAAGCGAGCCAAGCTGCGCCTATTTTCGGAGCCCAAAATCGAACATTTTCATCAGTTTCGGGACACTTTTCTTCTTTTGTGATGTTTTTTCGTCCCAGATCGTACGTCATGAGCAGCGAAAAGGATGATAACCTAATCCATCAGATTTCTATAACCGAATCCCACGACACCTTGGGTAAGACAACTTCACTTCACGTGGAGGCTAGGCCCGCAAGCCGAGGGCATGGGGCTTGTGACCTGGTATCCGTTGCTCCGGTGCCCGTAACTTTTGATCCGTAAGGAGACACGTGGTGCACAACAAACCGTTGGAAAGCTCTCTGAGAGCTCTACGACGTGGGTAGCAAGCCTGCTATGCTGCAACTATTTTCATAGGCCAAAATCGAACATTTTCATCAATTTCGAGATACTTTTCTTCTTTTGCGCTATTTTTTCATCCCAGATCATACGTCGTGTGCCACGAAAAGGGCGACAACCTTATTCATCACTTTTCTCTTACCGAATCCCATGGCACCTCGGGCAAGACAACTTTACTTCACGTGGAGGCTAGGCCCGCAAACCGAGGGCATAGGGCTTTTGACCTGGTATCCGTGGCTCCGTTGGCCGTAACTTTTGATTTGTAAGGAGTTACGCGGTGCACAACATACCGTTGGAAAGCTCAATGAGAGCTCTACGATGGGGGTAGCAAGCCCGCTCAGCTGCTTCTACTTTTGGAGCCCAAAATCGAACATTTTCATCAGTTTCGGGACACTTTTCTTCTTCTGCGATGTTTTTTCATCCTAGATCGTACGTTGTTAGTCGCGAAAAGGTTGACAACCTAATCCATCACATTTCTATTACCGAATCCCATTGCACCTTGGGCAAGACAACTTCACTTCACGTAGAGGCTGGGCCCGCAAATCGAGGGCGTGGGGCTTGTGACCAGGTATCCGTCGCTCTGGTGCCCATAACATTTGATCTGTAAGGATTTACGCGGCGCACATAATATCGATGGAAAGCTCTTCAAGGGCTCTACGTTGGAGGTAACAAGCAAGCCCAGCTGCGCCTATTTTCGGAGCCCAAAATCGAACGTTTTCATCTTTTTTGGGACACTTTTCTTCTTTTGCGATGTTTTTTCGTCCTGGATCGTACGTCATGAGCTGCGAAAAGGACGATAACCTAATCCATCACATTTCTATAACAGAATCCCATGACACCTTGGGTAAGAAAACTTCACTTCATGTGGAGGCTAGGCCCGCAAGCCGAGAGCATGGGGCTTGTTACCTGGTATCCGTCGCTCCGGTGTCCGTAACTTTTGATCCGTAAGGAGATACGCGGCGCACAACAAACCGTTGGAAAGCTCTCTGAGAGCTCTACGACGTGGGTAGCAAGCCTGCTGTGCTGCGACTATTTTCATATTCCAAAATCGAACGTTTTCATCAGTTTTAGGACATTTTTCTTCTTTGGTGCTATTTTTCCGTCCCGGATCGTACGTCGTGAGCCGCGAAAAGGACGAAAACCTAATCCATCACATTTCTATTACCGAATCCCATGGCACCTTAAGCAAGACAACTTCACTTCACGTAGAGGCTGGGCCTACAAACTGAGGGCGTGGGGCTTGTAACCAGCTATCCGTCGCTCCGGTGCCCATAACTTTTGATCAGTAAGGATTTACGCAGCGCACAACATACCGTTGGAAAGCTCTCCGAGAGTTCTACGATGAGGGCAGCAAGCCCCCTTAGCTGTGCCTATTTTTGGAGCCCAAAATCGAACGTTTTCATCAGTTTTGGGACACTTTTCTTCTTTTGTGTTATTTTTATGTCCCGGATCGTACGTCGTGAGTCGCGAAAAGGTTGACAACCTAATCCATCACATTTCAATTACCAAATCCCACGGCACCTTGGGCAAGACAACTTCATTTCACGTAGAGGTTGGGCCTGCAAATGAGGGTGTTGGGCTTGTGACCAAGCATCTGTCGCTCAGGTGCCCATAACATTTGATCCGTAAAGATTTACGCGGCGCACATCATCGTTGGAAAGTACTCCAAGAGCTCTAAGACGGGGGCAACAAGCAACCCCGGCTGCGCCTCTTTTTGGAGCCCAAAATCGAACGTTTTCATCAGTTTCGGGACACTTTTCTTCTTTGGTATTGTTTTTTCGTCCCGAATCATACGTCGTTAGTCGTGAAATGGTTGACACCCTAATCCATCACATTTCTATTACCGAATCCTATGGCACCTTGGGCAAGACAACTTCACTTAAAGTAGAGGCGGGGCCCGCAAACCGAGGGCATGGGGCTTGTGACCAGGTATCCGTCGCTCAGTTGCCTATAACATTTTATCCGTAAGGATTTACGCGGCGCACAGCATATCGTTGGAAAGCTCTCCGAGAGCTCTACGATGGAGGTAGTAAGCAAGCCTGGCTGCACCTTTTTTCGGAGCCCAAAATAGAATGTTTTCATCAATTTCGTTATACTTTTCTTCTTTTGCGCTATTTTTCCGTCCCGGATCGTACGTCATGAGCCGCGAAAATGATGATAACCTAATCCATCACATTTCTATAACCGAATCCCACGACACCTTGGGTAAGACAACTTCACTTCACGTGGAGGCTAGGCCCGCAAACCGAGGGCATGGGCTTGTGACCTGGTATCCGTCGCTCCGGTACCCATAACTTTTGATGCGTAAGGAGTTACGCGTCAGACAACAAACCGTTATACTCAAAAATCAAATGTTTTCTTTAATTTTGGGACACTTTTATTCTTTTGCACTATTTTTTCGTCCCGGATCGTACGTCGTGAGCCGCAAAAAGGACGACAACCTAATCCATCACTTTTCTATTTCTGAATCCCACGGCACATTGGGCAAGACAACTTCACTTCACGTGAAGGCTAGGCCCGCAAACCGAGGGCATGGAGCTTGCGACCTGGTATCCGTCGCTCCGGTGCCCGTAACTTTTGATTCGAAAAGAGTGACGCGGTGCACAACATACCGTTGGAAAGCTCTATGAGAGCTCTACGATGGGGGTAGCAAGCCCTCTCGGTTGCTTCTATTTTTGGGACCCAAAATCGAATGTTTTCATTAGTTTCGGGACACTTTTCTTCATTGGCACTGTTTTTTCATCCCGGATCGTACGTCGTGTGCCGCGAAAAGGACAACAACCTAATCCATAGCATTTTTATTACCAAATCCCATGGCACCTTAAGCAAGACAACTTCACTTCACGTAGAGGCTGGTCTCGCAAACCGAGGGCGTGGAGCTTGGGACCAGGTATCCGTCGCTCCGGTGCCTATAACTTTTGATCCGTAATAATTTACGCAGCGCAGAGCATACCATTGGAAAGCTCTTTAGGAGTTCTACGATGGAGACAGAAAGCCTGTTCGGCTGCGCCTATTTTTGGTGCCCAAAATCGAACATTTTCATTAGTTTCAGGATACTTTTCTTTTTTTGCTTAGTTTTTCCATCCCGGATCGTACGTCGTGAGTCACGAAAAGGTTGACAACCTAATCCATCACATTTCTATTACAGAATCCTACGACACCTTGGGCAAGACAACTTCACTTCACGTAAAGGCTTGGGCCCGTAAACCGAGGGCGTGGGGCTTGTGACCAGGCATCCGTCGCTTAGGTGCCCATAACATTTGATTCGTAAGGATTTATGAGGCGTACAACATATCGTTGGAAAGCTCTCCGAGAGTTGTACGACGGGAGCAACAAGCAAGCCCCACTGCGCCTATTTTTAGAGCCCAAAATTTATTATTTTCATCAGTTTCGGGATACTTTTCTTCTCTTGCTATTTTTTCGTCCCGGATCGTACGTCATGAGTCACGAAAAGGTTGACAACCTAACCCATAACATTTCTATTACTGAATCCCACGGCACCTTGGGCAAGACAACTTCGCTTCCCATAGAGGCTGGGCCCGCAAAATGAGGGCATGGGGCTTGTGACCAGGCATCCGTCGCTCAGGTGCCCGTAACTTTTGATTCGTAGAGAGTTACGCGGCGCACAACTTACCAGTGGAAAGCTCTCTAAGTGCACTACGATGGGGGTAGCAAGCCTGCTGTGTTGCGCCTATTTTCGGAGGCCAAAATTGAACGTTTTCATCAGTTTCGGGATATTTTTCTTCTATTGCACTATTTTTTCATCCCGAAAAGTACGTCGTGAGCCACAAAAAGGACGACAACCTAATCCATCACATTTCTATTACCAAATCCCACGGCACCTTAAGCAAGACAACTTCACTTCACATAGAGGCTGGGCCTGCAAACCGAGGGCGTGGGGCTTGTGATCAGGTATCCGTCACTCCGGTGCCCATAACTTTTGATCAGTAAGGATTTACGCAGCGTACAACATACCGTTGGAAAGCTCTTTAGGAGTTCTACGATGGAGACAGAAAGCCTGTTCGGCTGCGCCTATTTTTGGTGCCCAAAATCGAACATTTTCATTAATTTCGGGACACTTTTCTTGTATTGCACTGTTTTTCCGTCCCGGAAAGTACTTCGTGGCCGCAAAAAGAACGACAACCTAATCCATAACATTTATATTACCGAATCGCATGGCACCTTGGGCAGGACAACTTCACTTCACATGGAGGCTAGGCCCGTAAACCGAGGGCATGGGGCTTGTGACCAGGCATCCGTAGCTCCGATGCCCATAACTTTTGATCCGTACGTAGTTACGTGGTGCACAACAAAATGTTGGAAAGCTCTCTAAGAGCTCTACGACATGGGTAGCTAGCCTGACCGGTTGTGCCTATTTTCAGAGGCCAAAATTGAATGTTTTCATTAGTTTCGGGACACTTTTCTTCTTTTGTGCTATTTTTTCATCTCGTATCGTACGTTGTGAGTCGCGAAAAGGACGACAACCCAATCCATTACTTTTCTATTATCGAATCCCCCAACACCTTGGGCACGACAACTTCACTTCATGTGGAGGCTACGCCCGCAATACAAGGGCATGGGGCTTGTGACTTGGTATTCATCGCTCCGTTGCCCATAACTTTTGATCCGTAAGGAGTTACGCGGTGCACAACATACCGTTGGAAAGCTCTATGAGAGCTTTACAATAGGGGTAGCAAGCCTACTCGACTGCTCCTATTTTCGGAGCCCAAAATCGAACATTTTCATTAGTTCCAGGACACTTTTCTTCTTTTGCCCTGTTTTTCCTTCCCGGATCGTACGTCGTAAGCCGCGAAAAGGACGACAACCTAATCCATCATATTTTTTTTACCGAATCCCACGGCACCTTAAGCAAGACAACTTCACTTCACGTAGAGGCTGGGCCCGCAAATAGTTGGAGTGGGGCTTATGACCAGGTATCCGTCGCTCCGGTGCCCTTAACTTTTGATCTGTAAGGAGTTACGTAGCATAAAGCATACTGTTGGAAAGCTCTTCGAAAGTTCTACGAAAGGGGCCGTAAGCCCGCTCGACTGCGCCTATTTTTGGTCCACAAAATTGAACGTTTTCATCAGTTTCGGGACATTTTTCATCTTTTGTGCTGTTTTTTTGTCCCGGATCGTACGTCGAGAGTTGCGAAAAGGGTGACAACCTAATCCATAACATTTCTATTACTGAATCCCACGGCACCTTGGGCAAGACAACTTCGCTTCCCATAGAGGCTGGGCCCGCAAAATGAGGGCATGGGGCTTGTGACCAGGCATCCGTCGCTCAGGTGCCCAAAACATTTGATCCGTAAGGATTTACGCAGTGCATGGTATATCGTCGAAAAGCTTTCCGAGAGCTCTACGATGGGGGCAACAACAAGCCCGGCTGCGCCTGTTTTCGGAGCTTAAAATTGAACGTTTTCATCAGTTTCGTTATACTTTTCTTCTTTTGCGCTGTTTTTCTATCCCGGATCGTACGTCGTGAGTCGCGAAATGGCTGACAACCTAATCCATCACATTTCTGTTACCGAATCGCACGGCACCTTGGGCAAGACAACTTCACTTCACGTAGAGGCTAGGCCCGCAAACCGAGGGCGTGGGGCTTGTGACCAGGCATCCGTCGCTCAGGTACCCATAACATTTGATCCATAAGGATTTACGCGGCGCACAACATATCGTTGGCAAGCTCTCTGAGAGCTCTAGCACGGGGGCAACAAGCAAGCCCGATTGTACCTATTTTTGAAGTCCAAAATTGAACGTTTTCATCAGTTTTGGGACACTTTTCTTCTTTTGCGTTGTTTTTCCGTCCCAGATCGTATGTCGTGAGTCGCGAAAAGGTTGACAACCTAATCCATCACATTTCTATTGCCGAATCCCACGGCACCTTGGGCAAGGCAACTTCAATTCGCGTAGAGGCTGGGCCCGCAAACAGAGGGCATGGGGCTTGTGACCAGGTATCCGTTGCTCAGGTGGCCATAACATTTGATCCATAAGGATTTACGCGGCGCACAACATATCGTTAGAAAGCTCTCCGAGAGCTCTACGACGGTGGCAATAAGAAAGCACGGCTGCGCCTATATTCAGAGCCCAAAATCGAACATTTACTTCAGTTTCGGGACACTTTTCTTCTTTTGCGTTGTTTTTTTATCCCGGATCGTACGTCATGAGCTGCGAAAAGGACGACAACCTAATGTATCACATTTCTATTACCGAATCCCATGACACCTTGGGTAAGACAACTTCACTTCACGTAGTGGCTCAGCCCACAAACCTAGGGCGTGGGCTTGTGACTAGGTATCCGTCGCTCAGGTACCCATAACTTTTGATTCGTAAGGATTTACGCAGCGCACAACATATCGTTGGAAAGCTCTCTAAGAGCTCTACGACGGGGATAGCAAGCCAACGCTGCTGCGCCTAATTTCGTAGCCCAAAATTGAACGATTTCATCAGTTTTGGTACACTTTTCTTCTTTTGCGTAATTTTTTTGTCCCGGATCGTACGTCGTGAGATGCGAAAAGGACGACAACCTAATCCATCACTTTTCTATTACTGAATCCCACGGCACCTGGGGCAAGACAACTTTACATCACATGGAGGCTAGGCCCGCAAACCGAGGGCATGGGGCTTGTGCCCTGGTATCCGTCGCTCCGGAGGCTGTAACTTTTGATCCGTAAGGAGTTACGCGGTGCACAACATACCGTTGGAAAGCTCTATGAGAGCTCTACGATGGGGGCAGCAAGCCCGCTCGGCTGCTCCTATTTTCGGAGCCTAAAATCGAATGTTTTTATCAGTTTTGGGACACTTTTCTTCTTTGGCACAGTTTTTTTGTCCCAGATCGTACGTCGTGAGCCACGAAAAGGACGACAACCTAATCCATCAAATTTCCATTATCGAATCCCAAGGCACTTTAAGCAATACAACTTCACTTCACGTAGAGGCTGCGCCCGCAAACCGATGGCGTGGGGCTTATGACCAGGTATCCGTCGCTCCGGTGCCCATAACTTTTGATCCGTAAGGATTTAAGCAGCACACAGCATACTGTTGGAAAGCTCTCCAAGAGTTCCATGACAAGGGCTGTTAGCCTGCTCGACTGCGCCTATTATTCGAGCCCAAAAATGAACATTTTCATCAGTTTCAGGACACTTTTCTTATTTGGCGCTGTTATTTAGTCCCAGATCGTATGTCGTGAGCCGAGAAAAGGACGACAACCTAATCCATCACATTTCTATTACCGAATCCCACGGCACCTTAAGCAAGACAACTTCATTTCACGTAGAGGCAGGGCCCGCATACCGAGGGTGTGGGGCTTGTGACCAGGTATCCGTCGCTCCGATACTCATAACTTTTGATCGGTAAGGATTTACGCAGCGCACAACATACCGTTGGAAAGCTCTCCGAGAGTTCTATGACGGGGGCAGCAAGCCCAATAGGCTGCGCCTATTTTTGGAGCCCAAAATCGAACGTTTTTATCAGTTTTGGGACACTTTTCTTCTTTTGCGCTGTTTTTCTGTCCCGAATCGTACGTCGTGAGTCGCGAAAAGGTTGACAACCTAATCCATCACATTTCTATTACCGAATCCCACGGCACCTTGGGCAAGACAACTTCACTTCACGTAGAGGCTGGGCCTGCAAACCGAGGGTGTGGGGCTTGTGACCAGGCATCCGTCGCTCAGGTACCCATAACATTTGATCTATATGGATTTACACGGTGCACATCATATCGTTGGAAAGCTCTCCGAGAGCTCTACGACAAGGGCAACAAACAAGCCCGGCTGCGCCTGTTTTCAGAGCCCAAAATAGAACATTTTCATCAGTTTCGGGACACTTTTCTTCTTTTGCATTTTTTTTTCGTCCCGGATCGTACGTTGTTAGTAGCGAAAAGGTTGGCAACCTAATCCATCACATTTCTATTACCGAATCCCACGGCACCTTGGGGAAGACAACTTCACTTCACGTAGAGGTTGGGCCCGCAAACCGAGGGCGTGGGCTTATGACTAGGCATCCGTCACTCAGGTGGCCATAACATTTGATCCGTAAGGATTTACGCGGCGCACAACATATCGTTGGAAAGCTCTTCGGGAGCTCTAAGACTGGGGCAACAAGCAAGTCCGGCTGCTCCTGTTTTCAGAGCCCAAAATTGAAAATTTTCATCAGTTTTGGGACACTTTTCTTCTTTTGCGCAGTTTTTCCGTCCCGGATCGTACGTTGTGAGTCGCGAAAAGGTTGACAACCTAATCCATCACATTTCTATTTCTGAATCCCACTGCACCTTGGGCAAGATAACTTCACTTCACGTAGAGGCTGGGTCTGCAAACCGAGGGCGTAGGGCTTGTGACAAGGTATCTGCCGCTCAGGTGCCCATAACATTTGATCCGTAAGGATTTACACGGCGCACAGCATATTGTTGGAAAACGCACCGAGAGCTCTACGATGGAGGCAACACGCAAGCCTGGCTACGCCAACTTTCGGAGCCCAAAATCGAACGTTTTCATCTCTTTTGGGACACTTTTCTTCTTTTTTGCTATTTTTCTATCTCGGATCGTACGTCATGAGCCGCGAAAAGGATGATAACCTAATACGTCATATTTCTATAACCGAATCCCATGACACCTTGGGTAAGACAACTTCACTTCACGTAGAGGCTGGGCCCGCAAACCGAGGGCATGGGCTTCTGACCAGGTATCCGTCGCTCAAGTGCCCATAACTATTGATCCATAAGGATTTACGCGGCGCACAACTTATCGTTGGAAAGCTCTCCGAGAGCTCTACGACTGGGGCAGCAAGCCAACATTGCTGTGCCTGTTTTCGTAGCCCAAAATCGAATGTTTTCATCAGTTTTGGGACACTTTTCTTCTTTTGAGCTACTTTTTCATTCCGGATCGTACGTCGTGAGCCGTGAAATGGACGACAACCTAATTCATCACATTTCTATTACCAAATCCCAAGGCACCTTGGGCAAGACAACTTCACTTCACGTGGAGGCCAGGCCCGTAAACCGGGGGCATTGGGCTTGTGACGTGGTATCTGTCACTACGGTGCCCGTAACTTTTGATCCGCAAGGAGTTACGTGGTGCACAACATACCGTTGGAAAGCACTATGAGAGCTTTACGATGGGGGTAGCAAGCCCGCTCGGCTGCTCCTCTTTTCAGCGCCAAAAATTGAACATTTTCATTATTTTTAGGACACTTTTCTTCTTTGGCACTATTTTTCTGTCCCGTATTGTACGTCGTGAGCCACGAAAAGGACGATAACCTAATCCATCACATTTCTTTTACCGAATCACACGGCACCTTAAGCAAGACAACTTCACTTCACGTAGAGGTTGGGCCCGCAAACCGAGGGCGTGGGGCTTGTAACCAGGTATCCGTCGCTCCGGTGCCCATAAATTTTGATCAGTAATTATTTAAGTTGGAAAGCTCTCTGAGAGTTCTACGACGGGGGCAGCAAGCCTGCTCAGCTGCACCTATTTTTAGATCCCAAAATTTAACTTTTTCATCAGTTTCGGGATACTTTTCTTCTTTTGCGCTGTTTTTCTGTCCCGGATCGTACGTCCTGAGTTGCGAAAAGGTTGACAACCTAATCCATAACATTTCTATTACCGAATCCCACGGCACCTTGGGCAAGACAACTTCACTTCACGTAGAGGCTGGGATCGCAAACCGAGGGCATGGGGCTTGTGACCAGGCATCCGTCGCTCAAGTGCCTATAACATTTGATCCATAAAGATTTACGTGGTGCACAGCATATCGTTGGAAAACTCTCCGAAAGCTCTACGACGGGGGCAACAAGTAGGCCTGGCTGCACCTGTTTTTGGAGCAAAAAATCAAACGTTTTCATTAGTTTCGGGACACTTTTCTTCTTTTGCACTATTTTTCCGTCCCGGGTCGTACGTCATGAGCCGCGAAAAGGACGACAACATAATCCATCACATTTCTATTACCGAATACCACAGCACCTTGGGCAAGACAACTTTACTTCACTTGGAGGCTGGGCCTACAAACCGAGGGCGTGGGGCTTGTGACCAGGTATTTGTCGCTCCGGTGCTCGTAACTTTTGATCCGTAAGGAGTTACGCGGCGCACAACATACCGTTGGAAAGCACTATGAGAGCTCTACAATGGGGGTAGCAAGCCTGCTTGGCTGCTCCTATTTTCGAAGCCCACAATTGAACGTTTTCTTTAGTTTCGGGATATTTTTCTTCTTTTGCGCAATTTTTTTTTCCCGGATCGTACGTCGTCAGCTTCGAAAAGGATGACAACCTAATCCATCAATTTTCTATTACTGAATCCCATGGCACCTTGGGCCAAATAGCTGCACTTCACGTGGTGGCTAGGCCCGTAAATCGAGGGCATTGGGCTTGTGGCCAGGTATCCGTCGCTCATGTGCCCGTAACTTTTGATCCGTGAGGAGTTACGTGGTGCACAACATACCATTGGAAAGCTCTATGAGAGCTCTACGATGGGGGTAGCAAGCCCGCTTGGCTGCTCCTATTTTCAGAGCCCAAAATTGAACGTTTTCATCAGTTTCGGGACACTTTGCTTCTTTGGCGCTGTTCTTCCATCCCGGATCGTATGTCGTGAGCCGCGGAAAGGACGACAACCTAATCCATCACATTTCTATTACCGAATACCACGACACCTTAAGCAAGACAACTTCACTTCATGTAGAGGCTGGGCCCGCAAACTGAGGGCGTGGGGCTTGTTACCAGGTATCCGTCGCTTTGGTGCCCATAACTATTGATCTGTAAGGATTTAAGCAGCGCACAGAATACTGTTGGAAAGCTCTCCGAGAGTTCTGCGACGGAGGCAGCAAGCCTGCTCGGCTGTGGCTATTTTTGGAGCCCAAAATTGAACATTTTCATCAGTTTCAGGACACTTTTCTTATTTTGCGCTGTTTTCCAGTCACGGATCGTACGTCGTGAGTCGCGAAAAGGTTGATAGCCTAATCCATCACATTTCTATTACCGAATCCCATGGCACCTTGGGCAAGACAACTTCACTTCACGTAGAGGCTAGGACCGCATACCAAAGGCGTGGGGCTTTTCAACAGGCATCTGTCGCTTAAGTGCCCATAACATTTGATTTGTAAGGATTTACGCGGCGCATAGCATATCGTAGGAAAGCTCTCAAAGAGCTCTACGATGGAGGAAACAAGCTAGCCCAGCTATGCCTATTTTCGAAGCAAAAAATCGAACGTTTTCATCAATTTCGGGACACCTTTCTTCTTTTGCGCTATGTTTTCATCCCGGATCGTACGTCGTGAGCCGTGAAAAGGACGACTACCTAATCCTTCACATTTCTATTACCGAATCCCACGGCATCTTGGGCAAGACAGCTTCACACCACGTGGAGGCAGGGACCGAAAACCGAGGGCATGGGGCTTGTGACCAGGTATCCGTCACTCCGATGCCCGTAACTTTTGATATGTAAGGAGTTACATGGCACACAACATACCGTTGGAAAGCTCTCTGAGAGCTCTACGATGGGTGTAGCAAGCTTGCTCGGCTGTGCCTATTTTCGGAGTCCAAAATGGAACGTTTTCATCAGTTTTATAACACTTTCCTTCTTTTTCGCTATTTTTCTATCCCGGATCGTACGTCGTGAGCCGCGAAATGGATGACAACCTAATCCATCACATTTTTATTACCAAATCCCACGGCACCTTTGGCAGGACAACTTCACTTCACGTAGAGGCTGGGCTCGCAAACCGAGGGCATGGGGCTTGTGACCAGGTATCCGTCACTCCGATGCCCGTAACTTTTGATATGTAAGGAGTTACATGGCACACAACATACCGTTGGAAAGCTCTCTGAGAGCTCTACGATGGGTGTAGCAAGCCCGCTTGGCTGCTCCTATTTTCGGAGCTCAAAATTGAACATTTTCATTAGTTTCGGGACACTTTTCTTCTTTGGCGTTGTTCTTCTGTCCCGGATCGTACGTCATGAGCCGCGGAAAAGACGACAACCTAATCTATCCCATTTCTATTACTGAATACCATGGCACCTTAAGCAAGACAACTTCACTTCACGTAGAGGCTGGGTCCACAAACCGAGGACGTTGGGCTTGTGACCAGGTATCCGTCACTCCGGTGCCCATAACTTTTGATCCGTAAGGATTTAAGCAGCGCACAACATACCGTTAGAAAGCTCTCCGAGAGTTCTACGACGGTGGCAGCAAGCCTGCTCAGTTGCGCCTATTTTTGGAGCCCAAAATCGAACATTTTCATCAGTTTTGGGACACTTTTTTTTGCGCTGTTTTGCAGTCCCGGATCGTATATTGTGAGCCGCGAAAAGGTTGACAACCAAATCCATCACATTTCTATTACCGAATCCAACGGCACCTTGGGCAAGTCAACTTCACAACACGTAGAGGCTGGTCCAGCAAACCGAGGGCGTGGGGTTTGTGACCAGCCATCCGTCGCTCAGGTTCCTATAACATTTGATCCATAAGGATTTACGAGGTGCACAACATATCGTTGGAAAGCTCTCAAAGAACTCTACGACGAGGGTGACAAGCCTGCTATGTTGCGCCTATTTTCGGAGGCCAAAATCGAATGTTTTTATTAGTTTCGGACACTTTTCTTCTTTTGCGCTATTTTTCCGTCCCATATCATACGTCGTGAGCAGCGTAAAGGACTACAACCTAATCCATCACATTTCTATTACCGAATCCCATGGCACCTTAGGCAAGACAACTTTGCCTTACGTAGTGGCTGGGCCCGCCAACCGAGGGTATGGGGCTTGGGATAGGGTCTCCGTCGCTATGGTGGCCATAACTTTTGATCTGTAAGGAGTTATGCGGCGCATAGCATACCTTTGGAAAGCTCTCTGAGAGCTCTACAGCGAGGGAAGCAAGCCTTCTCAACTGTGCTTATTTTCAGAGCCCAAAATCGAACGTTTTCATCAGTTTCGGGACACTTTTCTTCTTTTTGTTGTTTTCCTGTCCCGGATCGTACGTCTTGAGCCGCGAAAAGGACGACAACCTAATCCATCACATTTCTATTACCGAATCCCATGGCACCTTGGGCAAGACATCTTTGCTTCACGTAGAGGCTGGGCCCACAAACCAAGGGCGTGCAGTGTGGGACCAAGTATCCTTTGCTCCGGTGCCCTTAACTTTTGATTCATAAGGAGTTACGTGGCACACAACATACCGTTGGAAAGCTTACTGAGAGCTCTACGATGGGGCGGCCCAGCCTCTACGTGAAGCGTAGCTGTCTTGCCCAAGGTGCCATGGGATTCGGTAATACAAATATGATGGATTAGGTTGTCATCCTTTTCGCAGCTCACGAAGTACAATCCGGGATGAAAAAATAGCGAAAAAGAAGAAAAGTATCCCGAAACAGATGAAAACATTCGATTTTGGGCTCAGAGAATTAGCGCAATCGATCAGGCTTGCTGCCCCCATCGTAGAGCTCCGGGAGACCTTTCCAACAGTATGTTGTGCACCGCGTAACTCCTTACGGATCAAAATTTATAGCTACTGGAGCGACGGAGACCTGGTCCCAAGCCCCACGCCCTCGGTTTGCGGGCCTAACCTCTACGTGAAGCGAAGTTGTATTGCTTAAGGTGCCCTGGGATTCGGTAATAGAAATATGATGGATTAGGTTGTCGTTCTTTTCGCAGCTCACGACGTACGATCCGGGATGGAAAAACAGCGCAAGAAGAAAAGTGTCCCGAAACTGTTGAAAATGTTCTATTTTGGGCTCCGAAAATAGGCGCAGCCAATCAGGCATGCTGGCCCTGTCTTAGAGCTCTCAAAAAGCATTCCAACAATATGCTATCCGCCGCGTAACTCCTTACGGATCAAAAGTTATGGGCACCGGAGTTACAGAGACTTGGTCCCGAGCCCCACGCCCTCGGTTTGCGGGCCTAGCCTCTACGTGAAGCGAATTTGTCTTGCCCGTGATGCCGTGGGATTCGGTAATAGAAATGTGACAGACTAGGTTGTCGTCCTTTTCGCGACTCACGACGCACTATCCGGGATGAAAAAACAGTGCAAAAGAAGAAAAGTGTCCCAAAACTGGTGAAGACGTTCGATTTTGGGCTCTGAAAATAGGCGCAGCCGACTAGGCTTGCTACCCTCGTCTTAGAGCTCTTGGAGAGCATTCCAACGGTATGCTGTATGCTGCGTAACTCCATACGGATCAAAAGTTATGGGCACTGGAGCGACGGAGACCTCGTCCCAAGCCCCACGCCCTCGGTTTGCAGGCCCAGCCTCTACCTGAAGCGAAGTTGTCTTGCCCAAGGTGTCGTGAGATTCGGTAAAAGAAATATGATGGATTAGGTAGTCGTCCTTTTCACGGCTCACGACGTACGACCCGGGACAGAATACAACGCAAAAGAAGAAAAGTGTCACAAAACTGATGAAAACGTTCGATTTTGGTCTTCAAAAATAGGTGCAGTCGAGCAGGCTAGCTGCCCCCGTCGTAAAGCTCTTGGAGAGCTTTCCAACGGTATGCTGTGCGTCGCGTAACTCCTTACGGATCAAGACTTATGGCCACCAGAGCGACGGAGACCTGGTCCCAAGCCCCACGCCCTCGGTTTGCGGGCCTAGCCTCAACGTGAAGCAAAGTTGTCTTGCCCAAGGTGCCGTTGGATTCAGTAATACAATTGTGATATATTCGATTGTCGTGCTTTTTGCGGCTCATGACGTACAACCCGAGACAGAAAAATAGCGTAAAAAAAGAAAAGTGTCTCAAAACTGATGAAAATGTTGGATTTTGGGCTCTGAAAATAGGTGCAGTCGAGTAGGCTAGCTATCCCCGTCGTAGAGCTCATGGAATGCTTTCCAACGGTATGCTGTGCACCGCGTAACTCCTTACGGAACAAAAGTTATGGGCACTGGAGTGACGGAGACCTGGTCCCAAGCCCCACGCCCTCGGCTTGCGGGCCCAGCCTCTACGTGAAGCGAAGTTGTCTTGCCCAAGGTTCCGTAGGATTCGCTAATACAAATGTGATGGATTAGGTTGTCGTCCTTTTCGCGG
Organism: Ehretia macrophylla; assembly: GCA_037974665.1. NCBI lineage: Eukaryota > Viridiplantae > Streptophyta > Magnoliopsida > Boraginales > Ehretiaceae > Ehretia > Ehretia macrophylla. The sequence continues at coordinate 39,786,375 of CM075775.1, forward strand.
CTCACTAAGTACGATCCGGGACAAAAAAACAGCGCAAAAGAAGAAAATATCCCTAAACATATTAAAACATTCAGTTTTGGGCTCCAAAAATAGGCGCAACCTTACAGGCTCGCACCCCCGTCATGGAGCTCTCGGAGAGCTTTCCAACGGTATGCTGTGCGTCGTGTAACTCCTTACGGATCAAAAGTTATGGGCACCTAATTGACGGAGACCTAGTCTCAAGCGCCATGCCCTCGGTTTGCGGGCCCAGCCTCTACGTGAAGCGAAGTTGTCTTGCCCAAGGTGAGGCGGGATTCGTTAATAGAAATGTGATGGATTAGGATGTCGTCCTTTTCTCAACTCACAACGTACGATCCGGGACCAAAAAACAAAGAAAAAGTAGAAAAGTGTTCCAAATCTGAAAAAAAAAAGTTTGATATTGGGCTCTGAAAACAGGCGCAGCTGAGTAGGCTTGCTGCCCCTGTCGTAGAGCTCTCGGAGAGCTTTCCAACGGTATGTTGTGCGCTGCGTAACTTCTTATGGATCAAAAGTTATGGGCATCGGAGCGACGGAGATCTTGCCCTAAGCCCCACGCCCTTGTTTTGCTGGCCCAGCCTTTACGTGAAGCGAAGTTGTCTTGCCCAAGGTGCCATGGTATTCGATAATAGAAATGTGATGGATTTGGTTGTCGTCCTTTTCATGGCTCACGATGTATGATCCGGGACAGAAAAACAACGAAAAGAAGAAAAGTGTCCCGAAACTAATGAAAACGTTTGATTTTGGGCTCTGAAAATAGGCATAGCCAATTAGGCTAGCTGCCCCCGTTGTAGAGCTCTCGGAAAGCCTTTCAACAGTATGTTGTGCGCCGCCTAACTTCTTACGGATCAAAAGTTATGGGCACCAGAGCGACGAAGACTGGGTCCCAAGCCCCAAGCCCTCGGTTTGCGGACCCAGCTTCTATGTGAAGCGAAGTTGTCTTGCCTAAGGTGCCATGGGATTCGGTAATACAAATGTGATGGATTCGATTGTCATCCTTTTCGAGGCTCACGACGTACGATCCGGGACAGAAAAATAGTGCAAAAGAAGAAAAGTGTCCCGAAACAGATGAAAACATTCGATTTTGGGCACAAGAGTGACAGAGACCTGATCCCAAGCCTGATGTAGGTGCAGCCGAGCAGGCTAGCTATTCCCGTCGTAGAGCTTTTGGAGAGCTTTCCAATGGTATGCTGTGCCCTGCGTAACTCCTTACGGATCGAAAGTTATGGGCACAAGAGTGATAGAGACCTGATCCCAAGCCCCACGCCCTCGGTTTGCGGGCCCAGCCTCTTGTGAAGCGAAGTTGTCTTGCCCAAGGTGCCTTGGGATTCGGTAATAGAAATGTGATGGATTAGGTTGTCATCCTTTTCGCGACTCACGACGCACTATCCGGGATGAAAAAATAGCGCAAAAGAATAAATATGTCCCTAAACAAGTGAAAACGTTCAATTTTGGGCTCCGAAAACTGGCACAGTCATGGAAGCTTGCTGCCCCCGTCTTAGAGCTCTCGGAGAGGATTCCAACGGTATGCTTTGCACTGCGTAACTCCTTACGGATCAAAAGTTATGGGCACCGAAGCAACGGGGACCTAGTCCCAAGCCCGATGCCCTCGGTTTGAAGGCCCAGCCTCTACCTGAAGTGAAGTTGTCTTGCTCAAGGTGTCGTGGGATTCGGTAATAGAAATCTAATGGAATAGATTGTTATCCTTTTCGCAGCTCACGACGTACGATTCGGACCAAAAAAATAGCGAAAAGCATAAAAATGTCCCGAAACTCATGAAAACGGTCAATTTTGGGCTCCGAAAACTGCGCAGCCAAGCAGGCTCGCTGCCTCTATCCTAGAGCTCTTGGAGAGCTTTCCAACGGTATTCTGTGCACCGCGCAACTCCTCACGGATCAAAAGTTATGGGCACCGGAGTGACGGAGACCCGGTCCCAAGCCCCACGCCCTCGGTTTGCGGGCCCAGCCTCTAAGTGGAGCGAAGTTGTCTTGCCCAAGGTGCCGTGGGATTAGGTAATAGAAATGTGATGGATTTGGTTGTCGTCCTTGTCGCGACTCACGACGCACTATCCGGGACCCAAAAACAGCACAAAAGAAGAAAAGTGTCCCAAAACTGGTGAAAGCATTTAATTTTGGGCACCGAAAACAGGCGCAGCCGAGTAGGCCAGCTACCCTAGTCTTTGTGCACTCGTAGAGCATTCCAACGTTATACTTTACGCCGCGTAACTCCTTACGAATCAAAAGTTATGGGCACCGGAGCGGCGGAGACCTAGTCCCTTGGGCCCTCGATTTGCGTGCCCAGCCTCTACCTGAAGCGAAGTTGTCTTGCCCAAGGTGGTGTGGGATTTGGTAATAGAAATGTGACGGATTAGGTCATCGTCCTTTTCACGGCTCACAACATACGACCCGGGACGAAAAAATAGCGCAAAAGAAGAAAAGTGTCCCAATACTTATGAAAATGTTCGATTTTGGGCTCCGATAACAGGCGTAGCCAATTAGGCTAGCAGACCCCGTTGTAGAGCTCTCGGAAAGCCTTCGAACGGTATGTTGTGCGCTGCCTAACTCCTTACAAATCAAAAATTATGGGCACCGGAGCGACGGAGACCTGGTCCCAAGCCCCACGCCCTCGGTTTGCGGGCCCAGCCTCTACGTGAAGCGAAGTTGTATTGCCCAAGGTGCCGTGGGATTCGGTAATAGAAATGTGATGGATTAGGTTGTCGTCCTTTTTGCGACTTACGACGCACTATCCGGGATTGAAAAACAGCGAAAAAGAATAAAAGTGTCCCGAAAATGGTGAAAACGTTCGATTTTGGGCTCTGAAAACTAGCGCAGCCGAGTAGGCTTTTTGCCCCCATCTTAGAGCTCTCGGAGAGCATTCCAACGGTATGTTGTGCGCCGCGTAACTCCTTACGGATCAAAAGTTATGGGCACCGGAGCAACGGAGACCTGGTCCCAAGGCCCACGCCCCCGGTTTGCGGGCCCAGCCTCTACCTGAAGATTAGTTATTTTGCCCAAGGTGCTGTGGGATTCGGTGATAGAAATGTGAGGGATTTGGTTGTCGTCCTTTTCGAGGCTCACGACGTACGTCCCGGGACGGACAAACAGCGCAGAAGAAGAAAAGTGTCCTAAAAATGATGAAAACGTTCAATTTTGGGCTCTAAAAATAGTTACAGTCGAGTAGGCTAGCTGCCCCCATCGTGGAGCTCTCGGAGAGCTTTCCAGCGGTATGCTGTGCACCGCGTAACTCCTTACGAATCAATAGTTATGGGCACCAGAACGACGGAGACTGGGTCCCAAGCCCCACGCCCTCGGTTTGCGGGCCCAGCTTCTACGAGAAGCGAAGTTGTCTTGCCCAAGGTACCATGGAATTCAGTAATACAAATGTGATGGATTCGATTGTCATTCTTTTCGGGGCTCATGACGTACGATTTGGGACAGAAAAACAACGTAAAAGAAGAAAAGTATCCCGAAACAAATGAAAATGTTTGATTTTGGGCTCCAAAAAGAGGCGCAGTCGAGCAAGCTCGATGCGCCCATCATAGAGCTCTCGGAGAGCTTTCCAACGGTATGCTGACTGTTGCGTAACTCCTTACGGATAAAAAGTTATGGGCACCGGAGCGACGGAGACCAGGACCCAAACCCCACGCATTCGGTTTACGGGCCCAGCCTTTACGTAAAACGAAGTTGTCTTACCCAATATGCCATGGGATTCGATAATAGAAATGTGATGGATTACGTTGTCGTCCATTTCGTAACTCACGACGCACTATCCGGGACAGAAAAACAGCGCAAAAGTAGAAAAGTGTCCTGAAACTGGTGAAAACGTTCAATTTTTGGCTTCGAAGACAGGCGCAGCTGAGTAGGCTTGTTTCCCTCGTCTTAGAGCTCTCGGAGAACATTCCAATGGTATGCTGTGCGCCGCATAACTCCTTACGGATCAAAAGTTATGGGCACCGGAGTGACGAAGACCTGGTCCTAAGCCCCACACCCTCGGTTTGCGGGCCCAGCCTCTACGTGAAGCGAAGTTGTGTTGCCCAAGGTGCCGTCGAATTCGGTAATAGAAATGTGATGGATTAGGTTGTTGTCCTTTTCGCGGCTCACAACGCACGATCTTGGACAGAAAAACACCGCAAATGAATAAAAGTGTCTCGAAACTAGTGAAAATGTTCGATTTTGGGCTCCGAAAATAGGCGCAGCGAGCAGGCTGGCCACCCCCATCTTAAATCTCTCGAAAAGCATTCCAACGGTATGCTGTGCACCGCGTAACTCTTTACAGATTAAAACTTATGGGCACCAGAGTGACGGAGACCTTGTCCCGAGCCCCATGCCCTCGGTTTGCGGGCCCAATCTCTACGTGAAGCGAAGTTGTCTTTCCCAAGGTGCTGTGGGATTCGGTAATAGAAATGTGATGGATTAGGTCGTTGTCCATTTCGTGGCTCACGACGTACGACCCGGGACGGAAAAACAGTGCAAAAGAATAAACGTGTCACGAAACTGATGAAAAGAACAATTTTAGGCTCTGAAAATAGGTGCAGTCGAGCAGGCCAACTGCCCCCAGCGTAGAGCTCTCGGGGAGCTTCCCAATGGTATGCTGTGCGCCGTGTAACTCCTTACGCATCGAAATATATGGCCACCGGAGCGACAGAGACCTGGTTCCAAGCCCCACGCCCTAGGTTTGTGGGCCCAACCTCTACGCGAAGCGAAGTTGACTTGCCCAAGGTGCCGTGGGATTCGGTAATACAAATGTGATAGATTAAATTGTCATCCCTTTCGCGACACATGACGTACTATCTGGGATAGAAAAATAGCGCAAAAGAAGAAAAGTGTCCCAAAATAGATAAAAACATTCGATTTTGGGCTCTGAAACTGGCGTAGCCGAGTAGGGTTCTTGCCCCCGTCTTAGAGCTCTCAGAGAGCATTCTAAGGGTATGCTGTACGCTGCGTAACTCCTTACGGATCAAAAGTTATGGGTACTGGAGCAACAGAGACCTGGTCCTAAGGCCCACGCCCCTGGTTTGCGGGCCCAGCCTCTACCTGAAGATTAGTTATCTTGCCCAAGGTGCTTTGGGATTCGGTAATAGAAATGTGAGGAATTTGGTCACTGTCCTTTTCGAGACTCACGACGTACGTCCCGGGACGGACAAACAGCGCAGAAGAAGAAAAGTATCCTAAAAATGATGAAAACGTTCAATTTTGGGCTCTAAAAACAGTTGTAGTCGAGCAAGCTAGCTGCCCCCATCGTAGAGCTCTCGGAGAGCTTTCCAGCGGTATGCTGTGCACCGCGTAACTCCTTACGAATCAATAGTTATGGGCACCGGAGCGACGAAGACTGGGTCCCAAGCCCCACGCTCTCGGTTTACGGGCCCAGCCTCTATGGGAAGCGAAGTTGTCTTGCTCAAGGTACCGTGGGATTCGGTAATACAAATGTGATGGATTCGATTGTCATTCTTTTCGGGGCTCATGACGTACGATTTGGGACAGAAAAATAGCGCAAAAGAAGAAAAGTATCCCGAAACATATGAAAACATTTTATTTTGGGCTCCGAAAATGCAGTCGAGCAAGCTCGATGCACCCATCATAGAGCTCTCGGAGAGCTTTCCAACGGTATGCTGACTGGCGCGTAACTCATTACGGATCAAAAAGTTATGGGCACCGGAGCGACGGAGACCAGGTCCCAAGCCCCACGCCTTGAGTTTGCGGGCCCAGCCTCTACGTGAAGCGAAGATTTCTTGCCCAATATGCCATGGGATTCGGTAATAGAAATGTGATGGATTACGTTGTCGTCCTTTTGGCGACTCACAACGCACTATCTGGGACAAAAAAACAGCGTAAAAGTAGAAAAGTGTCCTGAAACTGGTGAAAACGTTCAATTTTTGGCTCCGAAGACAGGTGCAGCAGAGTAGGCTTGCTTCCCTCGTCATAGAGCTCTCGAAGAGCATTCCAACGGTATGTTGTGCGCTGCGTAACTCCTTACGGATCAAAAGTTATGGGCACCGGAGCGACGGAGACCTGGTGCCAAGCCCCACACCCTCGGTTTACGGGCCCAGCCTCTACGTGATGCGAAGTTGTGTTGCCCAAGGTGCCGTCGAATTCGGTAATAGAAATGTGATGGATTAGGTTGTTGTCCTTTTCGCGGCTCACGACGCACGATCCGGAACAGAAAAACTCCGCAAATGAATAAAAGTGTCTCGAAACTAGTGAAAACGTTCGATTTTGGGCTCTGAAAATAGGCGCAGCGAGCAGGCTGGCCGCCCCCATCTTAAATCTCTCAAAAAGCATTCCAGGTATGCTGTGCACCGCGTAAATCTTTACGGATTAAAACTTATGGGCACCAGAGTGACGGAGACCTTGTCCCGAGCCCCACGCCATCGGTTTGCGGGCCCAGTCTCTACGTGAAGCGAAGTTGTCTTTCCCAAGGTACTGTGGGATTCGGTAATAGAAATGTGATGGATTAGGTCGTCGTCCATTTCGCGGCCCACGACGTACGACCCAGGACGGAAAAATAGTGTAAAAGAAGAAAGGTGTCACAAAACTGATGAAAAGTTTCAGTTTTGGGCTCTGAAAATAGGTGCAGTCGAGCAGGCCAGCTGCCCTAGGCGTGGAGCTCTTGGAGAGCTTCCCAACGGTATGCTGTACGTCGCGTAACTCCTTACGCATCAAAAGATATGGGCACCGGAGCGACAGGGACCTGGTCCCAAGCCCCACGCCCTAGGTTTGCGGGCCCAACCTCTACGCGAAGTGAAGTTGACTTGCCCAAGGTGCCATGGGATTCGGTAAAACAAATGTGATGGATTTGATTGTCGTCCCTTTCGCGGCACATGACGTACGATCAGGGATAGAAAAATAGCGAAAAAGAAGAAAAGTATCCCGAAATAGATAAAAACATTCGATTTTGGGCTCCAAAAATAGGCGCAGTCGAGCAAGCTGGCTACCCCAATCGTAGAGCTCTCGGAGAGCTTTCCAACAGTATGCTGTACACCGCGTAACTCCTTACGGATCAAAAGTTATGGGCATCGGAGCGACGGAGACATGGTCCCAAGCCTCACGCCCTCAGTTTGCGGGTCCAGCCTCTATGTGAAGCGAAGTTGTCTTGCCCAAGGTCCGTGGAATTCGGTAATAGAAATGTGATAGATTAGGTTGTCATCCTTTTCGCGGCTCACGACGTACGACTCGGGATGAAAAAACAGTGCAAAAAAAGAAAAGTACCCCGAAACTGATGAAAACATTCGATTTTGGGTTCTGAAAATAGTTGCAGACGAGCAGACTAGCTACCCAAGTCGTAGAGCTCTCGGAGACCTTTCCAACGCAATGTTGTGCGCCGCGTAACTCCTTACAGATCAAAAGTAATAAGCACCGGAGCGACGTAGACCTGGTCCCAAGCCCCACGCCCTCGGTTTGCGGGCCCAACCTCTTCGTGAAGCGAAGTTGTCTTGCCCAAGGTACCATGGGATTCGGTAATACAAATGCGATGGATTCGGTTGTCGTCCTTTTCGCAGCTCACGACGTACGATCCGAGATGAAAAAACAGCACAAAAGAAGAAAAGTGTCCCAAAATAGATGAAAACATTCAATTTTGGGCTCCGAAAATAGAAGAAACCGAGTAGGCTTGCTGCGCCCGTCGTAGAACTCTCGGAGAGCTTTCCAATGGTATGTTGTGCACCGCGTCACTCTTTACGGATCAAAAGTTATGGGCACCAGAGCGACGGAGACCTTGTCCCAAGCCCCACGCCCTCGATTTGCTGGCCCAGCCTCTACGTGAAGCAAAGTTGTCTTGCCTAAGGTGCCGTGGGATTCGGTAATAGAAATGTGATGGATTAGGTTGTCGTCCTTTTCGCGGCTGACGACATACGATCAGGAACGAAAAAATAACGCAAAAGATGCAAAGTGTCCCAAAATTGGTGAAAACGTTCAATTTTGGGCTCCAAAAATAGGCGCAGCTGAGCAGGCTTCTTGCCCCCGTCTTAGAGCTCTCGGAGAACATTCCAACGATATGTTGTGCGCCTCGAAACTCCTTACGGATCAAAAGATATGGGCACCGGAGCGACGGAGACCTGGTCCCAAGACCTAGGCCCTCGGTTTATAGGCCCAACCTCTTTGTGAAGCGAAGTTGTCTTGCCCAAGGTGCCGTGGGATTTAGTAATAGAAATGTGATGGTTTACGTCGTCATCCTTTTTGTGGCTCACGACGTACGATCCGGGATAAAAATACAACGCAAAAAATGAAAAGTATCCCGATACAGATGAAAACGTTCAATTTTGGGCTCCGAAAATAGGCACAGCAAAGTAGGCTTGCTGCCCCCGTCGTAGAGCTCTCGGAGAGCTTTCTAACGGTATACTGTGCGCCGCTTAACTCCTTACGGATCAAAAGTTATGGGCATCGGAGCTACGGAGACCTGGTCCCAAGACCCACGCCCTTGGTTTGTAGGCCCAGCCTCTATGTGAAGCAAAGTTGTCTTGCCCAAGGTGCCGTGGGATTCGGTAATAGAAATGTGATAGATTAGGTTGTCGTCCATTTTGGTCTCACGACGTACGATCCGGGATAAAAAAATAGCGTAAAAGAAGAAAAGTATCCCGAAACATATGAAAATGTTTGATTTTGGGTTTTGAAAATAGGCGCAGCTAAGAAGGCTTGCCACCCTTATCGTAGAGCTCTCGGATAGCTTTCCAACGGTATGCTGTGCGCTGCGTAACTCCTTACGGATCAAAAGTTATGGGCACCGGAGCGACGGAGACTTGGTCCCAAGCCCCACGCCCTCGGTTTGCGGGCCCAGCCTCTACGTGAAGAAAAGTTGTATTGCCCAAGGTTTCATGGGATTCGATAATAGAAATGTGATGGATTAGGTTGTCATCCTTTTCGTGACTCACGATGCACTATTCGGGATGGAAAAACAGCGAAAAAGAAGAAAAGTGTCCCGAAACTGGTGAAAACGTTCGATTTTGGGCTTCCAAAACTGGCGCAGCTGAGTAGTCTTCTTGCACCCATCTTAAAGCTCTCGGAGAGCATTCCAACGGTATGCTGTGGGCTGCGTAACGCCTTACGGATCAAAAGTTATGGGCACCGGAGCGACGGAGACTGGGTCCTAAGGCCCACGAGCTCGGTTTGCGGGCCCAGCCTCTACCTGAAGATTAGTTATCTTGCCCAAGGTTCTGGGGGATTCGGTAATAGAAATGTGATGGATTTGGTCATCGTCCTTTTCGCGGCTCCCGACGTACGTCCCGGGACGGACAAACAGCGCAGAAGAACAAAAGTGTCCTAAAAATGATGAAAACGTTCAATTTTGGGCTTTGAAAATAGTTGCAGTTGAGCAGGCTAGCTACGCCCATCGTAGAGCTATCAGAGAGCTTTCCAACGGTATGCTGTGCACCGCGTAACTCCTTACGAATCAAAAGTTATGGGCACCGAAGCGACGGAGACTGAGTCCCAAGCCCCACACCCTCGGTTTGCGGGCCCAGCCTCTACGTGAAGCGAAGTTGTCTTGCCCAAGGTGCCGTGGGATTCGGTAAAACAAATGTGATGGATTCGATTGTCGTTCTTTTCGGGGCTCACAACGTACGATCTATGATAGAAAAATAACGCAAAAGAAGAAAAGTATCCCAAAATAGTTGAAAACGTTCGATTTTGGTCTCCGAAAATAGGCGCAGTCGAGCAAGCTCGCTGCGCCCATCATAGAGCTCTCGGAGAGCGTTCCAACGGCATGCTGATTGCCGCGTAAGTCCTTACGGATCAAAAGTTATGGGCACCGGAGCGACGGAGACCAGGTCCCATGCCCCGCGACTTCGGTTTGTGGGCCCAGCCTCTATGTGAAGTGAAGTTGTCTTGCCCAAGGTGCCATGGGATTCGATAATAAATATGTGATGGATTAGGTTGTCCTCCTTTTTGCGACTCACGTCGCACTATCCGGGACTGAAAAACAGCGCAAAGGTAGAAAAGTGTCCTAAAACTGGTGAAGGCGTTCAATTTTCAGCTCCGAAAATAGGCGCAGCCAAGTAGGCTTGCTTCCCAAGTCTTAGAGCTCTCGGAGAGCATTTCAATGGTATGTTGTGTGCCGCGTAACTCCTTATGGATCAAAAGTTATGGGCACTGGAGCGACGGAGACTTGGTCCCATGCCCCACACCCTCAGTTTGCAGGCCCAGCTTCTACGCGAAGCGAAGTTGTGTTGCCCAAGGTACCGTCGGATTCAGTAATAGAAATGTGATAGATTGGGTTGTCATCCTTTTCGCGGCTCACGACGCACGATCCGGGACTTAAAAACAGCGCAAATGAAGAAAAGTGTCCCGAATATAGTGAAAAAGTTTGATTTTGGGCTCCAAAAATAGGCGCAGTGAGCAGGCTGGCCGCCCCCATCTTAGATCTCTCGAAAAGCATTCTAACGGTATGTTGTGCACCGCGTAACTCCTTACGGATCAAAACTTATGGGCACTGGAGTGACGGAGACCTTGTCCAGAGCCCCACGCCCTCGGTTTGCGGGCCCAGTCTCTACGTGAAGCGAAGTTGTCTTTCCTAAGGTGCCGTGGGATTTGGTAATGGAAATGTGATAGATTAGGTTGTCATCCTTTTCGCGACTCACGATGCACTACCCGGGACGAAAAAACAGAGCAAAAGAAGAAAAGTGTCTCAAAACTGGTGAAGATATTCAATTTTGGGCTCCAAAAATTAGTGCAACCGAGTAGGATTGCAGCCTCCGTCTTAGAGCTCTCAAAGAGCATTCCAACGATATGCTGTGCGCCGCGTAACTCCTTACAGATCAAAAGTTATGGGCACCGGAGCGACGGAGAACTGGTCCCAAGACCCACGCCCTCGGTTTGCGGGCCCAGCCACTACGTGAAGCGATATTGTCTTGCCCAAGGTTCCGTGGGATTCGGTAATAGAAATGTGATGGATTAGGTTGTCGTCCTTTTCGCGGCTCACGACATACGATCAAGAACGAAAAAATAGCACAAAAGAAGAAAAGTGTCCCGAAACTAGGGAAAACGTTCGATTTTGGGCTCCGAAAATAGGCGCAGCCGAGCAAGCTTCTTGCCCCTGTCTTAGAGCTCTCGGAGAGCATTCCAACTATATTCTATGCGCCGCGTAACTCCTTACGGATCAAAAGTTATGGGCACCGGAGTTACGGAGACTTAGTCCCAAGACCCACGCCCTCGGTTTGCAGGCCCAGCCTCTACGTGAAGCGAAGTTGTCTTACCTAAGAAGCTATGGGATTCGGTAATAGAAATGTGATGGATTAGGTTGTCGTCCTTTTTGTGGCTCACGACGTACGATCCGTGACAGGAAAATAGCGCAAAAGAAGAAAAGTATCCCGAAACAGATGAAAACGTTTGATTTTGGGTTTCGAAAAAAGGCAGAACAAAGCAGGCTTGCTGCCCCTATCGTAGAGCTGTCGGAGAGCTTTCCAACGGTATGTTGTACGCCGCGCAACTCTTTACGAATCAAAAGTTATGGGCACCGGAGCGACGGAGACATGGTCCCAAGCCCCACGCCTTCGGTTTGCGGGCCCAGCCTCTACGTGAAGCGAAGTTGTGTTGCCCAAGGTGTCATGGGATTCGGTAATAGAAATGTGATGGATTAAGTTGTTGTCCCTTTCGCGACTCACGACGTACTATCTGGGATGAAAAACAGCAAAAAAGAAGAAAAGTGTACCGAAATTGGTAAAAATGTTCGATTTTGGGCTCCGAAAACTGGCGCAGCAGAGTAGGCTTCTTGCCCCCGTCTTAGAGCTCTCAGAGAGCATTCCAACGGTATGCTGTGGCCGCGTAACTCCCTACAAATCAAAAGTTATGGGCACCGGAGCGACGGAGACCGGGTCCCAAGGCCCACGCCCTCAGTTTGTGGGCCCAGCCTCTACCTGAAGATTAGTTATCTTGCCCAAGGTGCTATGGGATTCGGTAATAGAAATGTGATGGATTTGGTCGTGGTCCTTTTCGCGGCTCCCGACGTACGTCCCGGGATGGACAAACAGCGCAGAAGAAGAAAAGTGTCCTAAAAATGATGAAAATGTTCAATTTTGGGCTCCGAAAATAGTTGCAGTCGAGCAGGCTAGCTGCCCACATCGTAGAGCTATCGGAGAGCTTTCCAACAATATGCTGTGCACCACGTAACTCCTTACGAATCAAAAGTTATGGGCACAAGAGCGACGAAGACTGGGTCTCAAGCCCCACGCCCTCGGTTTGCGGGCCCAGCCTCTACGTGAAGCAAAGTTGTCTTGCCCAAGGTGCCGTGGGATTCGGTAATAGAAATGTGATAGATTAGGTTGTCATCCTTTTCGCGACTCACGACGCACTATCCGGGACGAAAAAACAGAGCAAAAGAAGAAAAGTGTCTCGAAACTGGTGAAGACGTTCGATTTTTGGCTCTGAAAACTGGCGCAGCCAATCAGGCTTGCTGCCCCCATCTTAGAGCTCTCGGAGAGCATTCCAACGGTATGCTGTGCGCCGCGTAACTACTTACGGATCAAAAGTTATAGGCACCGGAGCGACAGAGACCTGGTTCTAAGCCCCACACCCTCAGTTTGCGGGCCCAGCCTCTACCTAAAGCAAAGGTGCCTTGCCCAAGGTGCCGTGGGATTTGATAATAAAAATGTGATGGATTAGGTCATCATCCTTTTCGCGGCTCACGGCGTATGACCCGGGACAGAAAAATAGTGCAAAAGAAAAAAAGTGTCCCGAAACTGATGAAAACGTTTGATTTTGGGATACAAAAACAATTGCAGTCGAACAGGCTAGCTGCCCCCTTCGTAGAGCTCTCGGAGAGCTTTCTAACGGTATGCTGTGCGCCGCGTAACTCCTTACGGATCAAAAGTTATGGGCACCGGAGCGACGGAGACCTGGTCCCAAGCCACACACCCTCGGTTTGTGGGCCCAGCCTCTAGATGAAGCGAAGTTGTCTTGCCCAAGGTGCCGTGGGATTCGGTAATACAATTGTGATGGATTTGGTTGTCATCTTTTTTGCGGCTCACGACGTACGATCCGAGACTAAACAACAGCGGAAAAGAAGAAAGGTGTCCCGAAACAGATGAAAACGTTTGATTTTCGGCTCTAAAAATAGGCGCAACCGAGCAGGGTTGCTGTCCCCTTCGTAGAGCTCTCGTAGAGATTTCCAACGGTATGTTGTGCGCCGCGTAACTCCTTACAGATCAAAAGCTATGGGCACCGGAGCGACGGAGACCTGGTCCCAAACCCCCACGCCCTCGGTTTGTGGGCCCATCCTCTGCTTGAAGCGAAGCTGTCTTGTCCAAGGTACCGTGGGATTCGGTAATACAAATGTGATGGATTCGGTTGTCATCCTTTTCGCGACTCACGACGTACGATCCGAGATGAAAAAATAGCACAAAATAAGAAAAGTGACCTGAAACAGATAAAAACGCTCAATTTTGGGCTCCGAAAACAGGCGTAACCGAGCAGGCTTGCTACCGCCGTCGTAGAACTCTCGGATAGGTTTCACACGGTATGTTGTGCACCGCGTAACTCCTTACGAATCAAAAGTTATGGGCACTGGTGCGACTGAGACCTGGTCCCAAGCCCCACACCCTCGGTTTGCAGGCCCAGCCTCTACGTGAAGCGTAGTTGTCTTGCCCAAAGTTCGGTAGGATTCGATAATAGAAATGTGATGGATTAGGTTGTCGGCGTTTTCGCGGCTCACGACGTACGATCCGGGACAGAAAAATAGCGCAAAAGAAAAAAAATGTCTCAAAATTGTTGAAAACGTCCAATTTTTGGCTTCAAAAATAGGTGCAGCAAGCTTGTTTCCCCTGTCTTAGAGCTCTCGGAAAGGTTTCCATCGATATGTTGTGCGCCACGTAATTCCTTACGGATCAAAAGTTATGGGCACCGGAGTGACGGAGACCTGGTCCAAAGCCCCACGCCCTTGGTTTGCGGGCCCAGCCGCTACGTGAAGCGAAGTTGTGTTGCCCAAGGTACCGTGGGATTCGGTAATAGAAATGTGATAGATTAGGTTGTCGTCCTGTTCGCGACTCTCAACGCACTATCCGGGGTGGAAAAATAGCAAAAAAGAAGAAAAGTGTCCCAAAACTGGTGAAAACATTCGATTTTGGGCTCCGAAAACAGGCGCAACCGAGTAGGCTTGTTACCCCCGTCTTAGAGCTCTAGGACAGGATTTCAACAGAATTCTTTGCGCCGCGTAACTCCTTACGGATCAAAAGTTATGGACACCGGAGCGACGGAGACTAGGTCCCAAGGCCCACGCCCTCGGTTTGCTGGCCCAGCCTCTACCTAAAGATTAGTTATCTAGCCCAAGGTGCTGTGAGATTCGGTAATAGAAATGTGATAGATTTGGTCGTCGTCTTTTTCGCGGCTCACAACATACGTCCCGAGATGGACAAATAGCGCAGAAGAAGAAAAGTGTCCCGAAATTGATGAAAACGTTCAATTTTGGGCTCCAAAAATAGTTGCAGTCGAGCAGGCTAGCTGCCCCCCTAGTAGAGCTCTCGGAGAGCTTTCCAACAGTATGCTGTGCACCGCGTAACTCCTTACGGATCAAAAGTTATGGGCACCGGAGCGACAGAGACTGGGTCCCAAGCCCCACGCCCTCGGTTTACGGGCCTAGCCTCTACGTGAAGTGAAGTTGTCTTACCCAAGGTGCCATGGGATTCGGTAATACAAATGTGATGGATTCGGTTGTCGTCCTATTTGCAGCTCACGACGTAAGATCCGGGACTGAAAAATGGCTAAAAAGAAGAAAAGTATCCCGAAATAGATGAAAACGTTTAATTTTAGGCTCCGAAAAGAGGCGCAACCGAGCGGGCCTGCTGCCCACAATGTAGAGCTCTCAGAGTGCTTTCCCACGGTATGTTGTGCGCCGTGTAACTTCATACGGATCAAAAGTTATGGGCACTGGAGCGACGGAGACTTGGTCCCTAGCCCCACGCTCTCGGTTTGCAGGCCCAGCTTGTACGTGAAGCGAAGTTGTCTTGCCCAAGATGCCATCGGATTCGGTAATAGAAATGTGATGGATTAGGTTGTCGTCCTTTTTGCGACTCACGACGTACGATTCGGGACGGAAAAACAGTGGAAATGAAGAAAAGTATCCCGAAACTGGTGAAAACGTTCAATTTTGGACTCCGAAAATAGGTGCAGCGAGCAGGCTGGCCGTCCCCATCTTACATCTCTCGAAAAGCATTCCAACGGTATGTTGTGCCCCACGTAACTCCTTGCGGATCAAAAGTTATGGGCACCGAAGTGACGGAGACCTGGTCCCAAGCCCCACGCCCTCAGTTTGCGGGCCCAGCCTCTACGTGAAGCAAAGTTGCCTTGCCCAATGTGCTGTGGGATTCAGAAATAGAAATGTGATAGATTAGGTTATCGTCCTTTTCGCGACTCATGACGCACTATTCGGGATGGGAAAACATAGCAAAAGAAGAAAAGTATCCCAAAAGTGGTGAAGACGTTCGATTTTGGGCCAGAAAACCGCACAGCCGAGCAAGGTTGCTGCCCCCATCTCAGAGCTCTCGGAGAGCACACCAACGATATGCTGTGCGCCGCGTAACTCCTTACGGATCAAAAGTTATAGGCATCGGAGCGACAGCGACCTGGTCCTAAGCCCCACGCCCTCGGTTTGTAGGCCCAGCCTCTACCTGAAGCGAAGTTGTCTTGGCCAAGGTACCGTGGTATTCGGTTCTAGAAATGTGATGGATTAGGTCATCGTCCTTTTCGCGGCTCACGGCATACGACCCAGGACGGAAAAATAGTGCAAAAGAAAAAAATTGTCCCGAAACTGATGAAAACGTTCGATTTTGGGCTCTGAAAATAGTTGCAAGCGAACAGGCTAGCTGCCCCCGTCTTAGAGCTCTCGAAGTGCTTCCCGACGGTATGCTGTGCGCCGTGTAACTCCTTGCGAATCAAAAGTTATAGGCACCAGAGCGACGGAGAGCTGGTCCTAAGCCACACACCCTCGGTTTGCGGGCCCAGCCTCTCGTGAAGCGAAGTTGTCTTGCCCAAGGCGTCGAGGGATTCGCTAATACAAATGTGATGGTTCGGTTGTCGTCCTTTTCGCGGCTCACGACATACGATCCGGGACGGAAAAATAGCACAAAAGAAGAAAAGTATCCCGAAACAAATGAAAACGTTCGATTTTGGGCTCTGAAAATAGGCGCAACCAAGCAGGCTTGCTGCCCCCGTCGTAGAGCTCTCGGAGAACTTTCCAATGGTATACTGTGTGCCGCGTAACTCCTTACTGATCAAAAGTTATGGGCACCGGAGCGACGGAGACCTATTCCCAAGCCCCACGCCCTCGGTTTGTGGGCCTATCCTCTACTTGAAGTGAAGTTTTCTTGGCCAAGGTGCCGTGGGATTCGGTAATACAAATGTGATTGATTCGGTTGTCATCCTTTTCGTGGCTCACAACGTACGATCCGGGACCGAAAAATAGCACAAAAGAAGAAAAGTATCCCGAAACAGATTAAATGATCGGTTTTGGGCTCCGAAAATAGGCGTAACCGAGCAGGATGGCTGCCCCTGTCGTAGAGCTCTTGGAGAGCTTTCCAACGGTATACTGTGCGCCGCGTAACTCCTTACGGATCAAAAGTTATGGGCACTGGTGCAACGGAGACCTGGTCCCAAGCCCCACGCCCTCGGTTTGCGGGCCCAGCCTCTACGTGAAGCTTAGTTGTCTTGCCCAAGGTTCCTTGGGATTCGATAATAGAAATGTGAATGATTAGGTTGTCGTCCTTTTCGCGGCTCACGATGTACGATCCGGGACGGAAAAATTGCTCAAAAAAAGAAAAGTGTCCCGAAACTATTGAAAACGTTCGATTTTTGGCTCTGAAAACAGGTGTAGTCGACCAGGCTTGTTTTCCCTGTCTTAGAGCTCTTGGAAAGTATTCCAACGATATGCTGTGCGCCTCGTAATTCCTTACGGATCAAAAGTTATGGGCACCGGAGTGACAGAGACCTGGTCCCAAGCCCCACGCCCTCCGTTTGTGGGCCTTGCCTCAACGTGAAGCGAAGTTATCTTGCCAAAGATGCCTTGGGATTCAGTAATAGAAATGTTATAGATTAGGTTGTCGTCCTTTTCGCGACTCATGACGCACTATCCGAGATGAAAAAACAGAGCAAAAGAAGAAAAGTGTCCTGAAACAGGTGAAGACGTTCAATTTTGGGCTCCTAAAACAGGCACAGCCGAGCAAGCTTGCTGCCCCCGTCTTAGAGCTCTCTGAGAGCATTCCAATGGTATGTTGTGCATCGTGTAACTCCTTCTGGATCAAAAGTTATGGCCACCAGTGCGACGGAAATCTGGTCCCAAGCCCCACGCCCTCGGTTTGCGGGCCTAGCCTCTACCTGAAGCGAAGTTGTCTTCCCCAACGTGTCGTAGGAATCGAAAATAAAAATGTGATTGATTAGGTCGTCATCCTTTTCGCAGCTCACGACGTACGACCCGGGAAGGAAAAAAAGTGCAAAAGAATAAAATTGTCACGAAACTGATGAAAATGTTCGATTTTGGGCTCCGAAAAGAGGTGCAGTCGAGCAAGCTTGCTTGCCCTGTCGTAGAGCTCTCGGTGAGCTTTCCAACGGTATCCTGTGCACCGTGTAATTACTTACGAATCAAAAGTTATGGGCACCGAAGCGACGGAGACCTGGTCCCAAGCCCCACGCCCTCTGTTTGTGGGCCTAGCCTCTACGTGAAGCGAAGTTGTCTTGCCCAAGGTGAAGTGGGATTCGGTAATAGAAATGTGATGGATTAGGTTGTCGTCCTTTTTGTGACTCACGACGCACTACCCGGGACCCAAAAACAATGCAAAAGATGAAAAGTGTCCCAAAACTAGTGAAAATATTCAATTTTGGGCTCCGAAAATAGGCACAGCTGAGTAGGCTTGCTGCACCCGTCTTAGAGCTCTCGGAGAGCATTCCAACGGTATGATGTGCGCCGCGTAACTCCTTACGGATCAAAAGTTATGGGCACCAGAGCGACAGAGACCTGGTCCCAAACCCCATGTCCTCGGTTTACGGGCCCACCCTCTACCTGAAGCGAAGTTGTCTTCCCCAAGGTGCCATGGGATACGGTAATAGAAATGTGATGGATTAGATCATCACACTTTTCGCGGCTCACGACGTATGACCTGGGATGGAAAAATATCACAAAAGAGGAAAAGTGTCCCGAAACTGATGAAAACGTTCGATTTTGGGCTCTAAAAATAGTTGCAGTCAAGTAGGCTAGCTGCCCCCATAATAGAGCTCTCAGAGAGCTTTCCAACGGTATGCTGTGTGCCGCGTAACTCTTTACGAATCAAAAGTTATGGGCACCTGAGCGACGGAGACTTGGTCCCAAGCCCTACGCCCTCGGTTTGCGGGCCCAGCCTCTACGTGAAGCGAAGTTGTCTTGCCCAAGGTACCATTGGATTCGGTAATACAAATGTGATAGATTCGGTTGTCATCTTTCACGGCTCATGACGTACGATCAAGGATGGAAAAATAGTCGAAAAGACGAAAAGTATCCCAAAACTGGTGAAAACATTTGAATTTAGGCTTCGAAAATAGGCAGAACCGAGCAGGCTTGCTGCCTCCGTCGTAGAGCTCTCGAAGAGCTTTCCAACGGTATGCTGTGTTCCGTATAACTCCTTACGGATCAAAAGGTATGGGCACCGGAGCGACAGAGACCTGGACCCAAATCCCATGTCCTCGGTTTGCGAGCTTAGCCTCTATGTGAAGCGAAGTTGTCTTGCCAAAGGTGCTGTAGGATTCGGTAATAAAAATGTGATGGATTAGGTTGTCGTCCTTTTTGCGGCACACGACGTACAATCAGGTATGAAAAAATAGCGCAAAAGAAGAAATGTGTCACGAAACAGATGAAAAAGTTCAATTTTGGGCTCTAAAAATAGGTGCAGCCTAACAAGCTTACTTCCCCCGTCGTAGAGCTCTCGCAAAGTTTTCCAACGGTATGCTGTGCACCGCGTAACTCCTTACAGATCAAAAGTTATGGGCACCAGAGTGACGGAGACCTGGTACCAAGCCCAACTCCCTCGGTTTGTGTGCCCAGCCTTTACGTGCAGCGAGGCTGTCTTGCCCAAGTTGCCGTGGGATTCAGTAATAAAAATATGAAAGATTAGGTTGTCGTCATTTTCGCGGCTCACGACGTACGATCCAGGACGGAAAAAATACACAAAAGATGAAAAGTGTCCCGAAACTGATGAAAACGCTAGATTTTGGGCACCAAAAATAGGCGCAGCAGTGCAGGCTTGCTGCCCCAATCTTAGAGCTCTCAGAGAGCATTCCAACGGTATGGTGTGCGCCATGTAACTCCTTACGGATCAAAAGTTATGGGCACCGGAGTGATAGAGACCTGGTCCTAAGCCCCACGCCCATGGTTTGTGGGCCCAGCCTCTACCTGAATCGAAGTTGTCTTGCCCAAGATGCCGTGGGATTCGGTAATAGAAATGTGATGGATTAGGTCGTCTTCCTTTTCGCGACTCACGACGTACAACCCTGGACGAAAAAACAGAGCAAAAAAAGAAAAGTGTCCCGAAACTGATAAAAATGTGCAATTTTGGGCTTTGAAAATAGGTACAGTCGAGCAGGGTAGCTCCCCCCATCGTAGAGCACTCGGAGAGCATTCCAACGGTATGCTGTGCGCCGCGTACCTCTTTACAGATCAAAAGTTATGGGCATCGGAGTGACGGAAACCTGGTCCCAAGCCCCACGCCCTCAGTTTGCGGGCCCAGCCTCTACGTGAGGCGAAGTTGTCTTGCCCAAGGTGCCATGGGATTCGGTAATAGAAATGTGATGGATTAGGTTGTCGTCCTTTTCACGGCTCACGACGTATGACCCGAGAAGGAAAAAAAGCTCAAAAGAATAAAATTGTCACGAAACTGATGAAAATATTCAATTTTGGGCTCCAAAAATAGGTGCAGTCGAGCAAGCTAGCTGCCCCCGTCGTAGAGATCTTGGAAAGCTTTCCAACGGTATGCTGTGCGCTGCGTAACTACTTACGGATCAAAAGTTATGGGCACCGGAGCGACGGAGACCTGGTCCCAAGCCCCACGCCCTCAGTTTGCAGGCCCAGCCTCTACGTGAAGCGAAGTTGTCTTGCCCAAGGTGTTGTGGGATTCGGTAATAGAAATGTGATGGATTAGGTTGTCGTCCTTTTTGTGACTCACGACGCACTACCCGGGACCCAAAAACAATGCAAAAGATGAAAAGTGTCCCAAAACTAGTGAAAATATTCAATTTTGGGCTCCGAAAATAGGCACAGCTGAGTAGGCTTGCTGCACCCGTCTTAGAGCTCTCGGAGAGCATTCCAATGATATGTTGTGCACCGCGTAACTCCTTACGGATCAAAAGTTATGGGCACCAGAGCGACAGAGACCTGGTCCCAAACCCCATGTCCTCGGTTTACGGGCCCACCCTCTACCTGAAGCGAAGTTGTCTTCCCCAAGGTGCCATGGGATACGGTAATAGAAATGTGATGGATTAGATCATCACACTTTTCGCGGCTCACGACGTATGACCTGGGATGGAAAAATATCACAAAAGAGGAAAAGTGTCCCGAAACTGATGAAAACGTTCGATTTTGGGCTCTAAAAATAGTTGCAGTCAAGTAGGCTAGCTGCCCCCATAATAGAGCTCTCAGAGAGCTTTCCAACGGTATGCTGTGTGCCGCGTAACTCTTTACGAATCAAAAGTTATGGGCACCTGAGCGACGGAGACTTGGTCCCAAGCCCTACGCCCTCGGTTTGCGGGCCCAGCCTCTACGTGAAGCGAAGTTGTCTTGCCCAAGGTACCATTGGATTCGGTAATACAAATGTGATAGATTCGGTTGTCATCTTTCACGGCTCATGACGTACGATCAGGGACGAAAAAATAGCCCAAAAGATGAAAAGTATCCCAAAATTGGTGAAAACATTCGAATTTGGGCTTCGAAAACAGGCGCAACCGAGTAGGCTTGTTACCTCCGTCGTAGAGCTCTCGAAGAGCTTTCCAACGGTATGCTGTGTTCCGTATAACTCCTTACGGATCAAAAGGTATGGGCACCGGAGCGACAGAGACCTGGACCCAAATCCCATGTCCTCGGTTTGCGAGCTTAGCCTCTATGTGAAGCGAAGTTGTCTTGCCAAAGGTGCTGTAGGATTCGGTAATAAAAATGTGATGGATTAGGTTGTCGTCCTTTTTGCGGCACACGACGTACAATCAGGTATGGAAAAATAGCCCAAAAGAAGAAAAGTATCCCAAAACTGGTGAAAACGTTCGATTTTGGGCTCCGAAAATAGGTGTAGTCGAGCAGGATTACTCCCTCCGTCTAAGAGCTCTCGAAAAGCATTCCAACGGTATGCTGTGTACCGCATAACTCCTTACAAATCAAAAGTTATGGATACCAGATCGACCGAGACCTAGTCCCAAGCCCCGACCCTCGATTTGTGTGCCCAGCGTCTACATGAAGCGAAGTTGTGTTGCCTAAGGTGTCGAGGGATTGGGTAATAGAAATGTGATGGATTAGGTTGTCATTCTTTTCGAGCCTCACGACGCACTATCCAGGACGGAAAAAAGAGCAAAAGAAGAAAAGTGTCCCGAAACTGGTGAAGACGTTTGATTTTGGGCACCGAAAATAGGCGCAGCCGTGCAGGCTTGCTGCCCCAATCTTAGAGCTCTCAGAGAGCATTCCAACAGTATGGTGTGCGCCACGTTACTCCTTACGGATCAAAAGTTATGGGCACCGGAGAGACGGAGACCCGGTCCCATGCCCCACGCCCTGGGTTTGCGGGCCCAGCCTCTACGTGAAGTGAAGTTGTCTTGCCCAAGGTGCCATGGGATTCGGTAATAGAAATGTGATGGATTAGGTTGTCGTCCTTTTCGCGCCTCACGACGTACGATCCTGGACGGAAAAATAGCCCAAAAGAAGAAAAGTATCCCAAAACTGGTGAAAACGTTCGATTTTGGGCTCCGAAAATAGGTGTAGTCGAGCAGGGTAGCTGCCCCCGACGTAGAGCTCTCGGAGAACATTTCAACGGTATGTTGTATGCCGCATAACTCCTTATGGAGCAAAAGTTATGGGCATCGGAGTGACGGAAACCTGGTCCCAAGCCCCACGCCCTCAGTTTGCGGGCCCAGCCTCTACCTGAAGTGAAGTTGTCTTGCCCAAGGTGCCATGGGATTCGGTAATAGAAATGTGATGGATTATATCGTCGTCCTTTTCACGGCTCACGACGTATGACCCGAGAAGGAAAAAAAGCTCAAAAGAATAAAATTGTCACGAAACTGATGAAAATATTCAATTTTGGGCTCCAAAAATAGGTGCAGTCGAGCAAGCTAGCTGCCCCCGTCGTAGAGCTCTTGGGGAGCTTTCCAACGGTATGCTGTGCGCTGCGTAACTACTTACGGATCAAAAGTTATGGGCACCGGAGCGACGGAGACCTGGTCCCAAGCCCCACGCCCTCTGTTTGCGGGCCCAGCCTCTATGTGAAGCGAAGTTGTCTTGCCCAAGGTACCATGGGATTCGGTAATAGAAATGTGATGGATTTGGTTGTTGTCCTTTTCGCGACTCACGACGCACTATCCGGGACGAAAAAATAGCGCAAAAGAAGAAAAGTATCCCAAAACTATTGAAAACGTTCGATTTTGGGCTCCAAAAATAGGCGCAGTTGTGTAGGCTTGCTGCCCCCGTCATAGAGCTCTCGGAAAGCATTCCAAAGATATGTTGTGCGCCGCGTAACTCCTTACGAATCAAAAGATAGGGGCACCGGAGTGACGGAGACCTGGTCGCAAGCCCCACGCCCTCGGTTTGTGGGCCCATCCTCTACGTGAAGCGAAGTTGTCTTGCCCAAGGTGCCATGGGATTCATTAATAGAAATGTGATAGATTAGGTTGTCGTCCTTTTTGCGACTCACGATGCACTATCTGGGACGAAAAAACATAGCAAAAGAAGAAAAGTGTCCCGAAACTGGTGAAGACGTTCGATTTTTGGCTCCGAAAATAAGCGCAGCCGAGCAGGCTTACTACCCTCGTCTTAGAGCTCTCGGAGAGCAATCCAACGGTATGCTGTGCGCTGCGTAACCCTTGCGGATCAAAAGTTATGGGCACCGGAGCGACGGAGACCTGTTCCCATGCCTCACGTCCTCGGTTTGCGAGCCCAGCCTCCACGTGAAGCGAAGTTGTCTTGCCCAAGGTGCCACGGGATTCAGTAATTGAAATGTGATGGATTAAGTCATCTTCCTTTTCGCTGTTCACGACCTACGATCCGGGATGAAAAAACAGCGCAAAAGAAGAAAAGTGTCCTAAAACTGGTGAAAACGTTCAATTATGGGATCTGAAAATAGGCACAGCCGAGTAGGCTTGTTGCCCCTGTCTTAGAGCTCTCGGAAAGCATTCCAGCGATATGTTGTGCGCCGCGTAACTTCTTACGGATCAAAAGTTATGGGCACCGGAGTGGCGGAGACTTGGTCCCAAGCCCCACGCCCACGATTTGTGGGTCCAACCTCTACGAGAAGAGAAGTTGTCTTACCCAAGGTGTCGAGGTATTCGGTAATAGAAATGTGATAGATTAAGTTGTCGTCCTTTTTGCGACTCACGACGCACTATCCGGGACGAAAAAACATAGCAAAAGAAGAAAAGTGTCCAGAAATTGGTGAAGACGTTTGATTTTGGGATCCGAAAATAGGTGCAGATGAGCAGGCTTGCTTCTCCCGTCATAGAGCTCTCGGAGAGCATTACAACTGTATGTTGTGTGCCGTGTAACTTCTTACGGATCAAAAGTTATGGGCACCGGAACGATGGAGACCTGTTCCCAAACCCCACAGCCTCGGTTTGCGGGCCCAGTCTCTAGATGAAGCGAAGTTGTCTTGCCCAAGGTGCCGTGGGATTCGGTAATAGAAATGTGATGGATTAGGTCGTCCTCCATTTCGCGGCTCACGACGTACGACCCGGGACCCAAAAATAGCGCAAAAGAAGAAAAGTGTCACGATACTGATGAAAACGTTCGATTTTGGTCTCCGAAAATATGTGCAATCAAGCAGGCAAGCTGCCCCCATTGTAGAGCACTCAGAGAGCTTTCGAATGGTATGCTGTGCGCCGTGTAACTCCTTACAGATCAAAAGTTATGGGCACCAGAGCGACGGAGACCTGGTCCAAAGCCCCACGCCCTCGGCTTGCGGGCCCAGCCTCTTCGTGAAACAAAGTTATCTTGCCCAAGGTGTCATGGGATTCAGTAGTAGAAATGTAATAGATTAGGTTGCCGTCCTTTTCGCGACTCACGACGCACTATCCGGGATGAAAAAACATAGCAAAAGAAGAAAAGTATCCCAAAACTAGTGAAGACGTTCGATTTTGGGCTCCAAAAATAGGCTCAGCTGAGCAGGCTTGCTTCCAATGTCTTAGAGCTCTCGGAGAGCAGTCCAACGGTATGCTGTGTGCCGCGTAACCCCTTACGGATCAAAAGTTATGGGCACCGGAGCGACTGAGACCTGTTCCCAAACCCCACGCCCTCGGTTTGCAGGCCCAACCTCTACCTGAAGCGAAGTTGTCTTGACCAAGATGTCATGGGATTCGGTAATAGAAATATGATGGATTAGGTCGTCACCCTTTTCGCAGCTCACGACGTACGACCCGAGACCCAAAAACAGCTCAAAAGGACAAAATTTTCACAAAACTGATGAAAACATTCAATTTTGGGCTCTGAAAACTAGTACAGTCGAGCAGGCTAGCTGCCCCCATCGTAGGGCTCGCGGAGAGCTTTCCAACGGTATGCTGTGCACCGCATAACTCCTTACGGATCAAAAGTTATGGGCACCGGAGCGACGGAGACCTAGTCCTGAGCCCCACGCCCTCGGCTTGCGGGCCCAGCCTCTACGTGAAGCAAAGTTGTCTTGCCCAAGGTGCCATGGGATTCGGTAATACAAATGTGATGGATTCGATTGTCATTCTTTTTGCGGCTCACGACGTACGATCCGGGACAGAAAAATAGCGCAAAAGAAGAAAAGTATCCCAAAACAGATAAAAACGTTCTATTTTGGGCTCTGAAAATAGGCGCAGTCTAGTAAGCTCGCTGTGCCCATCATAAATCTCTCGGAGAGCATTCCAACGGTATGCTGACTGCCGCGTAACTCCTTACGAATCAAAAGTTATGGGCACTGGAGCGACAGAGACCAGGTCCCAAGCCTCACGCCTTCGGTTTGCGGGCCCAGCCTCTACGTGAAGCGAAATTGTCTTGCCCAAGGTGCCATGTGATTCGGTAATATAAATGTGATGTATTAGGTTGTTTCCTTTTCGAGACTCACGACGCACTATCCGGGACAGAAAAATAGCGAAAAGGTAGAAAAGTGTCACGATACTGATGAAAACGTTTGATTTTGGTCTCCAAAAATAGGCGCAGCCGAGTAGGCTTGCTTCCCTCGTCTTAGAGCTCTCGGAGAGCATTCTAACGGTATGCTGTGCGCCGCGTAACTCCTTACGAATCAAAAGTTATGGGTACCGGAGCGACTGAGACTTGGTCCAAAGCCCCACACCCTCGGTTTGTGAGCCCAGCCTCTACCTGAAGCGAAGTTGTCTTGCCCAAGGTGCCGTGGGATTGGGTAATAAAAATGTGATGAATAAGGTCATGATCCTTTTCGCATCTCATGACGTACGACGCGGGACGAAAAAATAGCGCAAAAGAATAAAAGTGTCCCAAAACTGATGAAAACGGTCAATTTTGGTCTCCAAAAATAGTTACAGTCGAGCAGGGTAATTTACCTCATCGTAGAGCTCTCGGAGAGCTTTCCAACGGTATGATGTACGCCTCGCAACCCCTTACGGATCAAAAGTTATGGGCACCTGAGTGACGAAGACCTGGTCCTAAGGCCTACGACCTCGGTTTGCGGGCCCAGCCTCTACGTGAAATAAAGTTGTCTTGCCTAAGGTGCCATGGGATTCGGTAATAGAGATGTGACGGATTAGGTTGTCGTCCTTTTCGCGATTCACGACGCACTATCCGGGACAGAAAAACAGCACAAAAGAAGAAAAGTGCCCCGAAACTGGTGAAAACATTCGATTTTGGGTTCCGAAAATAGGCGCAGCCAAGCAGGCCTACTACTCCCTTCTTAGAGCTCTTGGAAAGCATTCCAACGATATGTTGTGTGCCGCGTAACTCCTTACGGATCAAAAGTTATAGGCACCGGAGTGATAGAGACCTGGTCGCTAGCCCCACGCCCTCGATTTGCGGGCCCAGCCTCTATGTGAAGGAAAGTTGTCTTACCCAAGGTGCCGTGGGATTCGGTAATAGAAATGTGATAGATTAGGTTGTCGTCCATTTCGCGACTTACAACGCACTATCCGGGATGAAAAAACATAGCAAAAGAAGAAAAGTATCCAGAAACTATTGAAGCCGTTCGATTTTAGACTCCGAAAATAGGCGCAGCCGAGTAGGCTTGTTGCCCCCGTCATAGAGCTCTCGGAGAGCAATCCAACGGTATGCTGTGTGCCACGTAACTCCTTACGGATCAAAAGTTATGGGCACCAGAGCAACGGAGACCTGTTCCTAAGGCCCACGCCCTCAGTTTGCGGGCCAGCCTTTACGTGAAGCGAAGTTGTCTTGCCCTAGGTGCCGTGGGATTCGGTAATAGAAATGTGATGGATTAAGTCGTCGTCCTTTTCGCGGCTCACGACGTACGACCCGAGACGGAAAAACAGTGCAAAAGAAGAAAAGTGTCCCGAAACTGGTGAAAACGTTCAATTTTGGGCTCCGAAAATAGGCACAGACGAGTAGGCTTGCTACCCCCGTCTTAGAGCTCTCAAAAATCAGTCCAACGATATGCTGTGCATCGCGTAACTCCTTACGGATCAAAAGTTATGGGCGCCGGAGTGACGGAGACCTGGTCCTAAGCCCCATACCCTCGGTTTGCGGGCCCAGCCTCTACGTGAAGCAAAGTTGTCTTGCCCAAGGTGCTGTGGGATTTGGTAATAGAAATGTGATAGATTATGTTGTCGTCCTTTTCGCGACTCACGACGAACGACTAGATATATTGCCCAAGGTGCCGTGGGATTCAGTAATAGAAATGTGATGGATTTGGTCGTCGTCCTTTTCGCCGCTCACGACGTACGACCCGATAAGGAAAAATAGCGTAAAAGAAGAAAAGTGTCTCGAAACTGATGAAAACGTTGGATTTTAGGCACCGAAAACAGTTGCAGTCGAGCAGGCTTGCTCCAACCGTCGTA
This sequence comes from Ehretia macrophylla, assembly GCA_037974665.1. Lineage (NCBI taxonomy): Eukaryota > Viridiplantae > Streptophyta > Magnoliopsida > Boraginales > Ehretiaceae > Ehretia > Ehretia macrophylla. The sequence goes on from CM075775.1 coordinate 39,813,515, forward strand.
GCTCTCTCGGAGAGCTCTCCAACAGTATGTTGTGCGCCGCGTAACTCCTTACAGATCAAAAGTTATAGGCACCGGAGCGATGGAGACCTGGTCCCAAGCCCTATGCTCTCGGTTTACGGGCCCAGCCTCTACGTGAAGCGAAGTTGTCTTGCCCAAGGTGTCGTGGGATTAGGTAATAGAAATGTGATGGATTAGGTTGTCCTCCTTTTCGCGACTCAAGACGTACGATCTGGGACAGAAAAACAGCGCAAAAGAACAAAAGTGTCTCGAAACTAGTGAAAACGTTCAATTTTGGGCTCCGAAAATAGGTGCAGTGAGCAAGCTGGCTGCCCCCATCTTAGAGCACTCAGAAAGCATTCCAACGGTGTGCTGTGTGCTGGGTAACTCCTTACGGATCAAAAGTTATCGACACCGGAGTGACGGAGACCTGGTCCCAAGCCCCATGCCCTCGGTTTGCGGGCCCAGCTTATACGTGAAGCGAAGTTGTCTTGCCCAAGGTGCCGTGGGATTCGGTAATACAAATGTGATGGATTCGATTGTTGTCTTTTTCACGGCTCACGACGTACTACTCGGGACGGAAAAACAGCGCAAAAGAAGAAAAGTATCCCAAAACAGATGAAAATGTTCGATTTTGGGCTCCGAAAATAGGAGTAGTCGAGCAACCTCGCTACCCCCAACGTAGATCTCTCGGAGAGCTTTCCAACGGTATGTTGTACGCCACGTAACTCCTTACGGATCAAAAGTCATGGGCACCGGAGCGACGGAGACCTGGTCCCAAGCCCCCCACCCTCGGTTTGCGGGCCTAGCCTTTACGTGAAACGAAGTTGTCTTGCCCAAGGTGTCGTAGGATTCGGTAATAGAAATGTGGTGGATTAGGTTGTCGCCCTTTTCGCGACTCACGACGCAGTATCCGGGATAGAAAAACAGCGCAAAAGAAGAAAAGTGTCCCGAAACGGGTGAAAACGTTTGATTTTTTGCTCCACGCCCTCAGACCTTGTCCCAAGCCCCATGCTCTTATGTTGATCCTAGTGAATAGGAAAACTCGCTAAGTGTTGATCCTATGAATATCGTGTTTAATTATGTGATTAGTAGGCTGCCCGTAGTTGCCCTTATAGCCCTAAATGTGATTCCGATGATTACATATTGACAAGTAGACCTTTCTTGCACCCGGTCCCACGTAAACGTCGTTGCATGTTGTATGACCTTATTATTTGATTACTTGAACTTCGAAATGAGTTATATGACTTAATTTACATGCGTTACATGGCTGCCCGTTTAATATTCATATAACTCCATGTGCTTTACGAGTGAAATTACCTGTCATATCGTGCCTCACGTGTTTACTTGTCAATGTGCAATCTTATGACTGCTCGGAGGCAACCTACTTTGTTGTCCTCCTAATGTGATATATTAAATGTCATAAATGTGCATTGCATACAAGGTTGCAACCTTTCATTCTAGTGTGGTAGCGTTTCACGTACACCGGGCGGCATCGGGCTTGCCGGTGCAACCGTGACTACCATTGTCCAATTCTCTCTCTCGCTTGGGGGCTATACTCCCTCGGAGAGTTGGGTCGTAGGATTTTGGGGTACATCCGGAGTACACCCATTTGGCGTGATAAGTGGATGATTTGAAGTCGGCCGCAACAACTGATACTGGAAGTAAACTGAGAGCAAAAGCTCACCGTATCCTTTTCACTATGTGTATAAGTACTCTCGCTTGGTTTCTAGAGGACCTCGGGGAGGAAAGACGGGTAATTGTGTTCTTTTTTTTTATATTACATTATGAACTTACTTGTGATATATGTCATGCTTGCAAAAAGGGTTTTTATAAGTTGAACCGGAAAAAAAGTTTCAAAACTTATTTCTCGTTCCCCCTCGCTGAGCTCATAAGGACTCACCCTCTTTTATCATCTCAGGTGAAGAAGACTAGGAACAGGTACCCGAGGACAACGTGCCTATTGATGACTCCTTGGAATGATTGCTTGTCCTACGTGCCTTACTTGACTATGGCCATTTTGTGAATGATATGTTGCTTGAAGACTATTTCTTATGTTGCTTGTTGTTGTATTGTAAATGATCCCCGTTGTAATTTGGGGTCAAATTTTGGGTTATACTGATCATAACTAGATAGACACTCTTATGGTCGTTTTGCTATCGCTACTGGTTAGTATCTATCACAGGCTTATGAAGTATCAGGTAAAGGATTAAGTAAAATGAATCTATCCAATCTTAAGTAGGTACTCATTGTTAAGCTAAGACTAACAGGTACTTTTGTAACAAGGATTGACAAACAAATGAGACATAGTTATTATGCTAGGTAGTTAATCAAATGAGACTTCGAGATAACTAGTAGGTACCCCGATTGGTGATAAATAGTAATTTTAGTTGGAAACGAATTTGAGATTGAAAGTTTCGAGGCATTAAGAGAATTAGGTCAACTAAAGAGCCCAATTACCGCCGTTATGCTGCTGGTTTTTCGGAGAATTTGTGGAGTTTAGGCTAAAACGTTAAGTTTTAAACTTTCATGAACGATTAAGTACGTGATATGACTTGAATGTTTAGATCACACCCTAGTCTAACCTTTATAGGCCAGGCTGGGGCGTTACACCACGCCCTCGGTTTGCGGGCCCAGCCTCTACGTGAAACGAAGTTGTCTTGCCCAAGGTGTCGTGGGATTCGGTAATAGAAATGTGATGGATTAGGTTGTCGTCCTTTTCGCGGCTCACGACGTACGATCCGAGACGAAAAAACAGCGAGAAGAAGAAAATTGTACCATGCCCTCAGTTTGCGGGCCCAGCCTCTACGTGAAGCGAAGTTGCCTTGCCCAAGGTGTCGTGGGATTCGGTAATAGAAATGTGGTGGATTAGGTTGTCGTCCTTTTCGCGGCTCACGACGTACGATTCGGGACGAAAAAACAGCGCAAAATAAGAAAAATATCCAAAAACTGATGATAACATTTGATTTTGGGATCCGAAAATAGGCGCAACTGAGCAGGTTTGCTGCCCCCATCGTAGAGCTCTCGGAGAGCTTTCCAACAGTATGCTGTGCGCCACGTAACTCCTTACGGATCAAACGTTATGGGCACCGGAGTGACGGAGACTTGCTACCAAGCCCCATGCTCTTGGTGTGCGGGCCCAGCCTCTACGTGAAGCGAAGTTGTCTTGCCCAAGGTGCCATGGGATTTGGTAATATAAATGTGATAGATTAGGTTGTCGTCCTTTTTGCGGCTTATGACGTACGATCCGGGACTGAAAAACAGCGCAAAAGAAGAAAAATATCCCGAAACTGATGATAATGTTTGATTTTGGGATCAGAAAATAGGTGCAACCGAGCAGGATTTTGGCCTCTATCGCAAAGCTCTTTGAGAGCTTTCCAACGGTAAGCTGTGTGCCGTGTAACACTTTACGGATAGAAAGTTATGGGCACCGGAGCGACGGAGACCTGGTTCCAAGCCCCACACACTCGGTTTGCAGGCGCAGCCTCTACGTGAAGTGAAGTTGTCTTGCCCAAGGTGCCTTGGGATTCGGTAATAAAAATGTGATGGATTAGATTGTCGTCCTTTTCGCAGCTCACGACGTACGATCCGGGACCAAAAAACAACGCAAAAGAAGAAAAGTGTCCCAAAACTGATGAAAACATTCAATTTTGGGATCCAAAAATAGGTGCAACCGAGCAGGATTTTTGCCCCCATCGCAAAGCTCTTTGAGAGCTTTCCAACGGTAAGCTGTGTGCTGCGTAACTCTTTACGGATCAAAAGTTATGGGCACCGGAGCAACGGAGACCTGGTCCCAAGCCCCACGCCCTCGGTTTGCAGGCCCAGCCTCTACGTGAAGCGAAGTTGTCTTGCCCAAGGTGCCGTGGGATTCGGTAATAGAAATGTGATGGATTAGGTTGTCGTGCTTTTCGCAGCTCACGACGAACGATCCGGGATGAAAAAACAACGCAAAAGAAGAAAAGTGTCCCGAAACTGATGAAAACATTCGATTTTTCGATCCGAAAATAGGCATAACTGAGCAGGCTTGCAAACTCCATCGTAGAGCTCTTGGAAAGCTTTCCAACGGTATGCTAACTCCTTACGGATCAAAAGTTATGGGCTCTAGAGTGACGGAGACCTGGTCCCAAGCACCACGCCATTGGTTTGCGGGCCCAGCCTCTACGTGAAGCGAAGTTGTCTTGCCCAAGGTGCCGTTGTGAGGCCCAACCCCGAATAACGTGTGTTACCTTGATTTGCGTGCCATAGACCAAGAATGATATGACTGACCTTGGATTACGTGCCCTGTCTTGGTTTTCGTGCATGCCTCGTCATTCGTGCCTTGACCTAGAATTATATGCCCTAATCCTCAACTTACGTGCCCCGACTTCGAATTGCGTGCGTTATCTCATTTTGTGTGCCCTGACCTTGAATTGCGTGTCTTAACCTAGGTTTAAGAGTCGTACCTCGATTTACGTGCATTACATTGAATTACGTGCATTGTATTGGTTTACGTACATGTACCTAGGGTTACGTGTATTTGTATTGGAATCCGTGCATTTATCTTGAAGTACGTGCATTAGTCTTGAAGTTCGTGTCTTACCTCGTAATTCGTGCCCTAGACCTAGGAATCCATGCCACCACGTTAATCAAGAAAGAATCCTACACAAAGCACTAGACACTAAAATAATCCTACACAATCCACTAACCAATATTATATTCCTAATTTAAATTCTCTACAAGCTCCACTAACAATAAAATAATATTAAACTATTCCTACATTTCCCACTATCTATTATTCTATTCATAATTCAACTCATCAACAAACATTCCTATATTTTATTCTACCTAGATTCCCTAAATTCCCAACATTCCTATGACAATTCTATGACACAAAATGCATAAAAATTAACCCAAAACCCTACCCAATGCACCCAAAATCTCGACACATGCATATGCCCATGCTAGGATGATTCAAATTGTGCTTCTTGGAGACACAAATCTGATTTTTGCATGCCCAAGGCCAACATTTGCATCAACAATAGCAAAAGCTTCTATTTTCTCTCATTTCTCTCACTCTCCTCACATTTCTCTCTCTCCCTCTCATTCTTCTCTCTCAATCTCGGTTTTGGCTGAGTTCATACACCCCATAGCTCATCTTCATCATTTCATGGTTCATCAAGGCAAGCTAGAAGCTAAGAAACTCGATTAAACAAGCTAGGATGCAAGAAACACACATGCAAGCTCTTTGAACTTCCATTTTGGTTTAGGTGAGTTTCCTAGCTTCCATTTCTTTTCTTCTTGTTCTAACCTCATGCACCTACTAATAACTTTGTCACTAAGTAGGAAAATTGAGAAAAAACGGGTGGAGTCTTGGCTAAGCAAGGAAAAGAACAAATCTTGTGCTTCATCAAAGTTTTGTGCATCTTCTTGTTGATTTGCTAAGGTGAGGGATAAAACCTTTTGAAAATCCTTCAAAAATCCACATGCATGCTCTTAAATGTATGTCTTTGCTTCTGTACTTGAGCTATATGTGTGTTCATAAGCTTTTACAACCATGCATGGCTAGATTTTGGCTTGAAGATGATGATAGATGAAATCGGGTTTGGTGACAGCTTTCTGTTTTGTTGTTGCGAGGTGAGTTTGGCTAGGAAAATGATGTTAAAAATGCATGAAAGTTGGTAGGTAACTATTTTTTCCAGTTTTGAACGTTTCTTGAAGAAATAGGCCAAAGCTAATTTTGACTCTAAGGTCCTCAAAAATGGCAAATCATTAAAATGTGTCCAAATCTGGAAATCTGGAAAAA